>CANSNZ010001485.1:995000-2270743 GCA_947646795.1 Beta lomatogona
CGAGAGCAAGATGCTTCATTCTTGAATGAAAAACCGGGTTCTTGGAGTAGACATAGTTGGTACAGCAAATGAGAATTTCAACGGCAAGGGTTAGGACTTAGGAGGATGAGAAATTGATTTGCAAGTTCTCTAACAAATAGTTGGGAAAAATTTTAGTAGGACGTTGTAGTCCATTGCCACAAAAGAGGTATTCATATTGTCATTTATCACCATTGAAGGAGAGGAGGATATCCATGATGGAATGGTGATAGTTGTTGAGATTGTTAATGTTTCTCCATAGAAGTTGGGAGAAAGGGATTGCATGTTCGGCAACGCTCTTGGTAGTCAAACTACGGGGGTGCCGAAAAGGGATTGTGTCTCCGTAAAGGATTTGGAGAAAAAAAAAATTATATGAAGGTTTATAATGGGCATTTCTTGGTAGATAAACTACATGGTGCCTAAAATTTATGATTGGCATTGCTTGGTAGATAAACTACATGTTGGTGCCTAATTATAGTTTGGGTTGGCATCTTGTGGTAGATAAACTACATAGTGCCGGAGAAAAAAAAAATTGTTTTCCTCCTTAAAGGTTTTGGAGGGTTCGATATTTGGCATTTCATTGTTGATAGACTACAAAATTGCGAAATAAAAATTGTGATGAAGCTTTCCTGCTAATTTGGCTTATGAAGTTCATGAATCATGACCATACCGTATGGGTTTTTCCTTTTCACCATTGGAGGAGAGGGAAAAAAAACGGTTGAGACTAGGGAGGATGAAAATGTGCAGCCATTGAATAAGGGTCGTAGAGTGCACAGTGTAGCCATTAAAGAATAAGAAGAGGAAGCATGGAGAGGAAGGAGAATAGTTGGGTCACCATTGTTTGTTGTACTGGCAAACATGATTTATGGTGTAGCCATGGAATAGAGGGAGGAGAGGCGTGGAGATGGAGGTGGGATTGCGGAAGCGTAAAAAGATCAAGGCTCATGATACCATGTAATGAAAGTTATTTTAAGATAGTTTATTGAGAGATTAATGCACATGTTATATAGGCTACAAGCTAACAAACAAAGCTAGAAACTAGGAGTAGGAAAGGCTACTGCTAACTACACTAATTTGAAAAGCTACGTAGATAAGACTAACAACAAGATATTAATTAGCTAGAATATCTCCAACAACTGAAGACTATGATTAGTTTGCTAAGTCAAACTTATCCTCTAATAAATCTCACCACCGAATAGATGTAACGTAGCTTTGTCATATCTCATGCAACCATGCTAATCAAATCCTAAGAATGAACCCTTCATTATCAATCTCACTTCTTTTCGTTGATGGCGCAGTTGATCTGCCACTTTTATGTGATTTGATGGCAATATCATTATTTTGTTATTAATTTTAATTCTCAATGATATCATACTCCTACCCTAACGAAAATATGAAAATCTGCTCAGAATTATGCCGAATCTGCTCCAATGGTGTGGAGGATTGTCAACACCTCTTCCGTCTATGCCCCCTTGCTTCTAGAGTATGGCGCACGAGTCAACTTGGCATCTGTTCTCAAACAACGGCCTACATTCCCTTCAAAGAGTGGATTCTCGCATGGCTCCTCTATCTTAGCCAACAAGATGGAGCACATAGCGACCGTATTACCATATTTATTGCTACACTGGGTCATTGGTGTAATCGCAATGATAGGATCTTTAAACAGCTTACGCCTACTCTTGAAACTATGCGTCATTCCGTGCATACACTTCTCCAGCAGCACGATTCTTTCACTTCGACGCCTATGTTTTTGACGAAGCAATGGCGAGAACTTTAGGTCCCTCCTGGTTTTTGTGTTGCCAATATTGACCATTCCACCCAAGGCACACCTGACGCAAGCGTCCAATTTGACGGTTTTGGGAAGAAGCATTTTTCAATGGTTAGCATTGCTTGGGTTGCTCGCGCCACCTCCCCTCCCATGGACACGGGGTAGGGCAAGTGTATCTACTCTCAGACCCCCCCCTCATGGCCGAGGCTCAGGCTTGCCTCTATGCTCTTCGTTGGGCCCAGGAACAAGGTTATCGGCAAATTGATCTTTACATCGATTTAGAAAACCTTGTCTCATGCTTAAGCAACCCTCCTACTTCGTACTTCTCCATCCGGTGGACCCTCCAGGATATTCTTACCCTAGGTAAGTCACTACAGTGCTGTCGAATTACCAAGGTAACTCGATCGGGAGTTCAGAAGGCTCATGAAATTGCTACTTACATCAGAATGGCTCACATTCATGTTTTTAGTTTTTAATATAGTTTTTTCGTTTCTGTATGTTTTCCCGATGTCAAAAAAATGAAAATATGAAAATCAATCTCTTCAATTTTCAGTCTCACTTCTTTTGGTTGCACTCAATCTACCACTCTATCTCTTTGATAGCAACACAATTATATATCTTATATATTCCCTTTGTTTCTTATTGTTATTCCTACATAGAATCTTGGCACTATTTAGAATTGCATTGAATCTTTTAAATTTTTCCAAATGTATAAGAAAAAAACATACTCATGTAGGGTCTATTATGATCCTTCTCAATGAGTACTTTAGTAGTATTAAATTTTCTTTTTTACTAATGTGTAATTATTACTTATATTAATAGTAAAAAATTTACATTAACAAATGTACAAATCAAACTAAGAATATCAACAATAAATTAGGCTCCTCCAATTCTGATCTCCATCTCACTTTTTTTAGAATTGACGGCACACTTTCTTTCATTGATGGAAAACTAAGTATTGGCCTTGTTCTATATATTCAACTTATTCTTAGTCTTTATAAGGAAAAAAGTTCAGATAAGGATTTTAATAAGTTCACATATGTTCAGACAAAAAAATAAGTAAAAAAAAGGTTTGACACACTCACAAAATAAGGTTGAATAAATTCAGATAAGTTCATATAAGTTCTGTTAAGTTTAGATAAGTTTAAATAAGTTCTGTTAAATTCAGATTAGTTCGAATAAGCAAAAACAAGTTGAATAGATTACCCCCATATCGCTATCATTTTCAATTCTCAATCTTAATGGAGTACATACATACCCCTTTGGTAATGAAAATAATCAAAATATGAGATTAAACCCCTTTGGTTCTCAACAAGGGGTAGATGAGGGTGCGTAAGGAGCCCAACAGCACAGGTCCCCAAAAATATAAGCGCCTCAAAATGTATCATTTTAAAAAAAATTACTTCATATTTGAGGAAATCACGCTTGTTTTCCACTTTTAATAAATTTCTCAATGATCAATCTTTAAATTTTCAACTTTTCATTTTTAGTATCCAAACCTTCCATCTTTATTTTTTTTATAAATTTAGGGGGCTAATTTTCATTTTAGAATAGGGGCCTCCAAATCTTCAAGACGGCCCGACTTCTCAATCTAAATTCTTGTTGCCCTTTCCGACAAAAAAATATGGTCTTTAACTTCCCGGCCATCTCCCTATTCCCATTCTCAAGCTTTATCTACATCATTTCCTATGATTGTTTTAAAAGGAGTCCATTGTACTACTCATATCAACATGATGCATCTTTCTTTTTGAGAGTTCATGTACTAAGAAAAACTCCATAGTTGAGCACTTGAGCATGATCATCTAGAAGTAGTCTTCGCATGGATGACAACCTACAAAGTTTCCATAGGTACGCTGTACGCATGAGTAACGGCAAAATGAGCCCCAAAGCCTAAAGGACTTGTGTTGATATGTGCGGATATTTGTCGATCCATTGATGCACATTTGGTACGGTGAGAACTTGAATCCCAAAAGGATGTTATAATTTTGGACAAAACCAGTATAGGCTGTATAGCAATAGTTATTTGTATTGCCTTCATTCCTAGAAGATTTTCCATATTATTGTAATAAGAGAAACTAAAGAATATGAAGGAGTTACTGGTGATTTTTTTATTGAATTCAAGGTCATCAGGGTATGGGAGAAACATTGTTTAGATGGGTAACATTAATGAACTAGGTTGGCCTATTTCATGGGGGTAAAAGAGGGGGAAAAAGATAAACAAAGTCTTACAAAACACTATGAAAGATGCATAAAGGAAAGAATTTAAAACATAAAGTCTTAGAATGTAACTGTTGCACCACATCTTATTGTGCAGAAATTCCCTCCAGACCGTCATTTCCTCCATATCCCTTTCAAGTTTTACCCTTCTCTCTCTCTCTCTCTCCGCTGTCAGCACCGTCGCCACCATTTTCACATTCCGAGCTCCCAACCTCACTCGAGGAGAAAGAAAATAAGAGAGAGCGAAACCAAGGACTTTCGAGAAGGAGGTCGGTCAAGATCATGCTGCTCGCATTAAGTTTATGCTCCATGCAATGACGACAATTGACGGAGATGTGGAAATGGAGAGCCGAGTCCATAAACAACAGTTACACCTTGATTTTGACGTTATTAGTCCTCTTTGGAGACATCGTTGACGCTTCATCTTGACGGGCTCGTTGTAAACACGTCAAAGATACCTAAACTTTCCTATATATGGCAAGTAAAGGGTCGAATCCACAAGGACTAAGGGAAACACTAATAAGTATCGATTTATGATAAGCTAAGCCAAGTCTATGTCTTTTTGAAGATTTATAAATGAAAAGACAATAAGAAAAATAATATTGGGAACGGGCATCCATCAATTAACTCATTCATAAACCAAGCAATTACAATGGAAATCAACAATGGGGATTAATTGAGGGGAATTCATTCATTGGTACTCTAACTACTATCCCGAGCTAGCTAGATTGGCCTAGTATCTTACCAAAGACCTATTCTCATGGCTAGGGCATTCAACTAAGCATATCATTAAACATGATGAATATAAACAAGCAAACTAAGTCCTCTAGGTTAGGTAGTCCCTATTCTCATGGTTCTTCAAGCCTAATAACCGATTTGAGGCAACCCCTTAACTTCATCTCTCGATCCTTCACTAAGGGTACCTATATTATGCTCCTATGATGGCCAATCACACAAACATCCATAAAAAAGCCAAATCGATTAACCAAAATTATCCCAAGTCAAAACCCAATGTTGGATTTAGAGGTTCAAGAATTCATCAATGACTTCAACCCTTCCCAAAGAAATAACTACTCACAAATCATGATAAATTATAAACTAAAAGACATTAACAACTTTTAACATGAACTAAAACAATAATCTAGGATGAACAAGTAAATAGAGTGAGAATGACATGAAAATAAGAAAATAAAGCAATAAAATATGAGAGAGAGTAAGAAATTCTCATTAAAATTGCAAGGAGCCTCCAAATCTTCAAGTTTCCTTCTTAGATTATTCAAATTCCAAGCTTTCAACATGTTTCTTTCACTTCTCTCTAGAAGATGAGGTTTTCTCTCTCCTAGGGTTCTAAGAATTTTAAATCTCACTTTATTAAAATATAATGTAAATTAGTCTTTCCTAAAATGAAAAGAATTTGCCTTATATAGTCCTAAAAATAAACTAAGTTTAATTACAAGAAAACCCCCGTACAAATATCGAAAAGAAAAAGAAAGTTTCCTGGAGAAATAAACCAAGCGACCCGGGCGCTCGGGTTGGGGTTGACCCGGGTGGGTCAGATCAACAGAACAGAAATTTCAGTTTTCCGCAGATAGACCCGAGCGCTCGGGTCATTTATCAGTTTCGTCAGTTTATTTTCAAACAGCCATATCTCACTCGTTTTTATCGGAATTGAGCTTGTGACCACTTGTTGGAAAGCTATTAAGCCAAGCTTTCATTTCCAACTTGAATCACTCAAAAATATTTTGTGTGCTGAAAGTTATGGCCATTTGAAATTGTGACCCTTGTGCGCAAACCCTTCCAAAACTTCTTATATTTGCCCCCATGAGCTCGGTTATGCTTCCTTGATGATTCTTTGACTTTCTTCTCGATCTTAATATTCGGGGTTGTGCAAGTATCCTCGAAGCATGCTCCTAAGTCCTGAAATGAAACAAAGTGCCCAAAGAAAGTGCATACAAAGAGGAAAATTGCACAAATTAAGGAAATAGCTAACAAACTAGCCTAAACTAACTCAAAAACAACTATAATACCAACTAAAAGCTATGAAAAATTAAAGCAATAAACAAGACATCAAACTCCCCCAAGCTAGATCTTTGCTTGTCTCAAGCAAAATAGAATAAAACACAAGGGGAAGAGAATGAAGATTATTTGAAAACAAGATCAAGAAGAAAGAAGAATGGAAGAATAAGGAGAAAGAAAGAGGATTTACACTAACTCATTTTTCGTAGGAATCATGATTCACTAATGGAAAAAAACCTTAAATGTCACAAAGAAACTGATCCAGTTCTCCCCAAAATCGGATCAGTAAGTTTGATTTTTGGGGCCTAATATGTTGGGCCAAAAAACTGATCCGGTTGGGAGGAGAACCGGATTAATTTTTGTTAACTGATCCGGTTGGGAGGAGAACCGGATAAGTTTTTGTTAACTGATCCGGTTGGGAGGAGAACCGGATCAGATTTTGTTAACTGATCCGGTTCTCCACACCGGATCAGTTAGATGTCCCAGGATTTTGCAAGCCTAAGTCTCTTCTCCCTCTCATTAACAGGAATTTTGGGCCTATACGCTCTTACCTTAATCATGACCCAAACTTTCTCCTCTCTCTCACCTTAAATATCACGGCCCAAACGCCCTCCTCTCTCTCACCCTCTGTCCTCCCTCAGTCTTCCCTAAAATCGACCCAACCCCAAAGATCTTAAAATCCTCCTATCCCTCTTTCCTCTCTACCCAGCCATCATTTCATCACCGTTCATCGTCGTTGATAAGAGGTTTTTAGTGTGTTGTTAAGGCACCAAAAATCACTTTTCAAACAATATTTGTAACACCTAACAAGCAATTACTAAGAACGTAGTAAAGGCAAGTCAAGGGTCGATCCACAGGGAAAATGAGGTTAATTAAAGTCTATCAAGCCTAAATTACCTAAATGAGGGGTTTTTGGGGTTTTTGAATGATTTTTGTAACAACTACGACTAGCTAATATCAAATAACTAGCAAATAACACGAGATGAAATATCAAATAGGAAGACACTAGAGTTAAGGTTACTAGTATGGATCAAGGCGGAACAACGATCATTAATGCAATTGTGAATCAAAGGCAACGATTACGCAAGGTTTAGTTTTCCTCTAAAATACTCGAGTCCTCCCTCGAATGGTCCTCGAGAATGATCGCTTAATCAATCAACTAAATCCTCTCTCGAATGGTCTTTAGTCAATTGATTAAGAGATCTAATGCATTCGAAAAACCCCTAATAAAGGATCCCCTTAATTTCTACCTAATATCTTAGCCTACAAATTAAGTTGATTCATGGGGATGATAAAAGAGTTCATAATTCAATCAAGAACAAGTGAATTCAAAATACCAAAGTATAAATGTGATCAATATCTATCCTAAGGCCTCAAAACACCAAGATCAATGCATAAACATCTTTAGATCATCACAATCACATTAACAATACATTTAAACCCTAATCCATACTTTCACCCTAACCCTAGATAGGAGACTACTCACTAATCATGGATTCTATAAGCATAAAAACATGAAATGTATAACTAATCTAGGGCTAAACATGATTAAGAGATAATTAATCTAATGAAAATAACAATTATGAAACAATAATAAAGGAGATCTTATAATATGGAAGAACAAAGAATAACAACGAAAAGAGAGAATAAAAATTGAAAACTTTGAAACTAATTAAATTAAATGTACCTTAAATGTTGTAGAAATCACAAACTATGATCTAGAATCTCCAATCTTAAACAAAAAGTAAGTGTTTTTCTCTCTAATGTCAGCCCTAACAATTGTCTCTAGTCTAAGGAATAAAAGCATAAGTCGTAAAAACTAATCAACTCTTGTTCTTAAAACACACATTGCTTTCTTCGCAGATTAAATGGTGCGGGCGCACCATTCTATCTGATCTGGTAGGATAGTTCAACTTAAAACGAGCATAACGTCTTCGTTGTTTACCCAAATCAAGCTTATGACCAGTCGTTGGAAAGCTATCGAAACGAGATTTCACCTCCAACTAGAATTACCTTCATACGGTTTGTGATTTGAAAGTTATGTTCATTTGAAGTTCCCCATACAAGATTTTATGGCACTATGTGCTCCTTTGTGCGAGCAGACATGGGGCATGGTGCAAGCACACCATTTCTCAACGTGTGCTCTATTTTCATTGCTTCCTTTTGCCAACTTTGCAACTCATAGCCATCTAAGGTAGTTCCACCGATATTAAAAATATGGCAAAACAGGGTGAAAGCAAATGTACTAGAAATTCGGTAAAAAATGACTGAAAATCTAGCAAAATATCACTATGATCAAGAATGATCAAATGAATGAAATAGAAGGGGAAATGGAGAAGAAAGAGGGAAGAAAGGGGAGAAAGAGGATCAAAATGAGCTAAACGGAGTCCATAAAGTGTGTTAGAAACGCACTTATCAAACTCCCCCAAGCTTAGCATTTTACTTGTCCTCAAGTAAATCAAGAATGAGAAAGAAGACAAAGAAGAGGAGAAAAAGATGAAAAAGAAAAGCCATGCAATACACTAGCCTAAATGCTCTATATCCAAAGCTCAAAACATGACATGCAAGCTAAATGAGTTCGTACCAAGATTTAGCAGACCAATCAAACACAAGAGGAAAGATGATTAGGAAGCACAAGAGTGACTTAAGAGATCCAATCCACCAATCAACCGAGTATTCTCAACAAAATAGGCTTTCGAGAAGTGATTTCTCATCCCTCTCCACTTCCAAGTCCCGAGTTTGAATCCCTCCGAGGGATGCTCAACCATAATAGCTCGCCTCAACCACATTTTGATTACCCTCATCATGACTTGCACAAAATCTCACCCGACACTACTGAATTGACCAAGACTAATCTAGAAGTCAAAAAGGACTTTATCAAGGTTGTAACGAGGCTAGGTTAGGGGTGAGGATATCAATTTGGAGATGTGGTGCAAAACGGGTAAAGTGGAGTACAAACTAGGGAGAAGCGACTCCCACAAGCTAGTCGTAACACCAATTCAATTTGAAATCTCAAACATAACCACTTTTTTTTTTTTTCACTTTGATTATTAATTTTTGAACATATTTTTTTCATTTTTCTCATCAATTTGCTCTCTCTATCTTTTCTTTCAATAGAAATCCAAATGAAACCATAAGAGCATTCTTTCTTTTCTTTTCTTTTCTTTTTTTTTCTTCATTTTTTGCAATTATACAAGCACAATAACTCACTTTCACCCAAAGACTTAGCATCAAAATAACTCGACTCAACATAACCTAGACATGTACTCCACTTTGAGGAAAGTTTGATCATGACTTATTATGAGGGTTAAGCAAAAATAGGATAGAAAGGCCCAGATGGGTTAAAAAGCGGATAATTATGCCGGAATAAAAAGCTTTTTGGCTTTTGAGCTCCTATTTCTAGCAAAAAGAAAAACCCTAAATCATTATTATATAGGCTCGGTCTTATGCAATCTTGGGGAGCTAAAATGCAAGTCACAAGTTAGACGATCAATGGTGAGGGTTGTAAATGAGTCTTACGAGGTTCTTCGCCCTCCTTCGGGGTTCACCGCACAAGGGACAAGGCAATCCAATGAACCAACTCGCCTAGTATCAAAAAGACTCTACCAAAAGTTACCGATCTCAAAGATCACCTAAAGTCACAGCAAGGCTTACAAAACCATCAAGTCAAATGCAAAGAAGGTCTTCCAATCAAGTTATGAACACTCTTAGCAACTTATCATGTATGCAACCAAACTACTCTAAATGCATAAAAACAAAGTAAGAAAAGAAAAATAAAATCTTGCTGTTAGTTTTTTTTTTTTTTTGCAAACCTAACATGTAAATATACTAATATGAATCTAATTAACAAACAGGAGGAAGAAAATGTTGAGATAGAGAGAACACATGCTAACTCCCCTAAGCTTAATACAAACTTCGTCCTCGGAGTTGACAAGCAAAGAGAAAGTAAGGGCACAAAATCTAGCAAAAATCCTAACCAGATAAGATAAGGAGAACGGTCTCATGGTACCTCCCGAAAAGTGCTATTTTAGGATCATTAGATAGACTTTACCACTAAATTATTTGACAAAGATCTCAATAATTTGTCATAAGCATTAGCACACATTTCACAATGGATCAAATAGGTAAAAAATAAACAAAGAGCATGCACAAATTTCAATGCATCTATATGCTTACCAAGAGATGAGTGTTGAAAATAATAAAATTTTCGAGAAAATCCTAGAAAGTATGAAGAACAAACATCAGAATTCAAATAAAAAGAAGAAAACTGTGAGTTCTCCTTTTGATGGTCCTTGCAAAATTCAAGCTCGATCATGTCCTCGGTGACTTCCATTTGAGTCTTGTGAAGGTATATAGAGGCAAAAGGCTCTTCCAATGGTGAAACTTTTAGGAGAGGGAATAAGATGGGAAGGAAGGAACTAAGTCGAGTTACCTTAAAAAAGGAATATGAAGAGGACGAGTGGAAACAAAAGTCTCATCAACCACTTCTTCAACATTATTAGACTCTATAGTGTAAGCTCTCTCAACAAATGATTCCTCTATTATGGGGTTATCATCCATATCCCAATCATCATATTCATCGGTTATAGTCATGTAAGAGTGATTTTGGTTATTGATAATTCGACCCAATGTTTCGATTGATATTTTGCTAGATTCGACAATGTTGTCCATCATAGAATCACATCTCTTTAACAATGCCATATTTTCTTTGAGTGAATTAAGAATTTCATAATAAACATGTAGTTCACAGCTAGAGACATCTTCTACATTTGAAAAAGTAGTATTTCCATGGTCCCACTCATAAGTGTCTCTAGACAGCCACCCAAAGAAACCCCATGCTTCATCAAAGTGTTGGGATCGAAATTCACCATTAAACATAGACTCCACCATTTCTCTTGTATGCATATTCAAACCCTCATACATCACCTCACACATCTCCCAAACGTCAAGTCTATACTCAGTTAGAAGAGTGTTCTCAAATCTCTGATAATAATTCCAAAATGGTTCATCCTCATATTGAGGAAAAAAGAAGTTTGCCATTTTTTGGAATTCTCTTTAAAAAAAGATAAAAAAAAATTATATACAAAATCCTAAACTCATATAAATAGCACTTACCACATAAAATAAAGAAAAGTAAAAAAATAAAAAAAAAATCAATTAAGCAATTTTAAACTTAAAAAAACTTCAATAAATATCACAACTTCCCCGGCAACGGTGCCATTTTGATAAGAGGTTTTTAGTATGTCGTTAAGGCACCAAAAATCACTTTTCAAACAATATTTGTAACACCTAAAAAGCAATTACTAAGAACATAGTAAAGGCAAGTCAAGGGTCGATCCACAGGGAAATGAGATTAATTAAAGTCTATCAAGTTTAAATTACCTAATTGAGCGATTTTGGGGGTTTTTGAATGATATTTGTAACAACTACGACTAGCTACTATCAAATAACTAGCAAATTACACGAGATTAAATATCAAATAGGAAGACACTAGAGTTAAGGTTACTAGTACGGATTAAGGCGGAACAATGATCATTAATGCAATTGTGAATCAAAGGCAACGATTACGCAAGGTTTAGTATTCCTCTTAAATACTCGAGTCCTCCCTCGAATGGTTCTCGACAATGATCGCTTAATTAATCAACTAAATCCTCTCTCGAATGGTCTTTAGTCAATTGATTGAGAGATCCAATGCATTTGGAAAACCCCTAATAAAGGATCCCCTTAATTTCTACCTAATATATTGGCCTACAAATTAACTTGATTCATGGGTATGATAAAAGAGTTCATAATTCAATCAAGAACAAGTGAATTCAAAATACCAAAGTATAAATGTGATCAATATCTATCCTAAGACCTCAAAACACCAAGATCAATGCATAAACATCTTTAGATCATCACAATCAGATTAACAATACATTTAAACCCTAATCCATACTTTCACCCTAACCCTAGATAGGAGACTACTCACTAATCATGGATTCTATAAGCATAAAAACATGAAATTTATAACTAATCTAGGGCTAAACATGATTAAGAGATAATTAATCTAATGAAAATAAAAATTATGAAACTATACTAAAGGAGATCTAATAATATGGAAGAACAAAGAATAACAACGAAAAGAGAGAATAAAAACTGAAAACTTTGAAACTAATTAAATTAAATGTACCTTCAATGTTGTAGAAATCACAAACTATGATCTAGAATCTCCAATCTAAAACAAAGACTAAGTGTTTTTCTCTCTAATTTCAGCCCTAAAAATTGTCTCTAGTCTAAGGAATAAAAGCACAAGTCGCACACACTAATCAACTCTTGTTATTGAAACACCCATTGCTTTCTTCGCATATTTAAATGGTGCGGGCGCACCATTCTTTCTGATCTAGTCGGACAGTTCAACTTAAAACGAGCATAACATCTTCGTTTTTTATCCAAATCAAGCTTATGACCAGTCGTTGGAAAGCTATCGAAACGATATTTCACCTCCAACTAGAATTACCTTCATCCGGTTTGTTGTTTGAAAGTTATGTTCATTTGAAGTTCCCCATACAGGATTTTATGGCACTATGTGCTCCTTTGTGCGAGCACACATGGGGCATGGTGCAAGCACACCATTTCTCAACGTGTGCTCTATTTTCATTGCTTCCTTTTGCCAACTCTGCAACTCATAGCCATCTTAGGTAGTTCCACCTATATTAAGAATATGGCAAAACAGGGTGAAAGCAAATAACTAGAAATTCGGTCAAAAATGACTGAAAATCTAGCAAAACATCACTATGATCAAGAATGATCAAGTGAATGAAATAGAAGGGGAAATGGAGAAGAAAGAGGGAAGAAAGGGGAGAAAGAGGATCAAAATGGGCTAAACAGAGTCCATAAAGTGCGTTAGAAACGCACTTATCAGTCGTTCGATCAACATCATCATCTCTCCACAGCCGTCTCTTCATCATTGTTCATCGTCCCTCGACATCATCATTCATCGTCCCTCAACATCATCGCTTAACATCATCAGTCATCATCATCGTCGCTCAACATCATCATCGTAAATCGTCTTCATCGATGTTGTATCATCGTTCTTCCTCTCCTCTCCGCGATGGGTCGAATCATTTTCGTTGGGTTTTGTTATACAGGTCTTTGGATCTATTTTTTTCGTTTTCTAGATCTGAATTTTACATTTGCGTTTCAGTTTTTAATTATCTGTGTAAGTTGAGTTGTGTAATTTTATTAGGCAATTTTCGTATTTATTACTAATTTTGTGTAATTGTTGTATAATTTTTGTATTTATTTATAATTTTCGTTCTTCAATTTTCATTTTTGTAATAAGGGTTTCGATTTAGTTTCGATTTTTGTAATTAGGTTTTCGATTTAGTTTCGATTTTTGTTATTTGGGTTTCTTGTAATTTCATTTCATAGTAATTTCGTTTTTCATTCTTGTTTGTTTATTAATCTCCGGCAGATCCATTAACAAGAAAATTACATTAATGTTGGTAGATCCATTGCTGAATAGTCTAGATCCAGTTTTGTTTGTCAATTTTGATTCGTATCCAATTTTGGCTGAATGGGGTAGATCCATTGCTGAAAATGGAAACGATGATTTTTTTTAATTTGTGAATTAATGAAACTGATTCGTATACAATCATTTAAGTTGGTCTGTAATGTTAGGGTCAAAAAGTACCCAGATCTGACTACTAGCAACGGTGCCTGTCAAAACCAAGACGCCCGTTTTTTTTTATAAATATACAATGCAGTGAACTGATCCATTTTTCTTGCAAAACCGGATCAGTTAGTGATTAATTGATCCGATTTAGGATCGGATCAGTTAATCTTTAAGAAATGATTCGGGTCCACCCGATTCGGACCAAAACCGGATATGTAAGCCCGGTTTTGACCGGATCCGATGGGTTTTTTCCCGCTAGTGATTGTATTTAGCATATGCAACAAGCTCTTTAAACCCCTAGATCGCTCTAGAGGGCGAGTGGGATCTCGCGAGGGTTTCCAAAGAGATTTAAATCCACAACTCTAGCTTTTCATCAACCATTTATTCATCACTTTCAAGATTTATACGACCCAAGTCCACTAGTAACGAAATGGTTCACAAGCAAAGACAAAGAGCGACTTTCAAGACAACTATCTTCTAGGTGTACTCATGGGCTATGGGTAGAGGAATAGGCTAATCAAGATTGTAATAGGACACCTATTTAGACCTTTTACTCGCTCTTTAGAGGAATACCTAGTTATCCAAAAGACTTAGGGCTCTTCAAGTGTTATAGATGATTAAATCACTAGTCCACCTTCCATAGACACACAAATAGACCTTAGTCTCCACTCTACTTGAAACTTAAGAAAAGTAAAACTAAGTATGGGAGGCATCCACAAATTGACCTCTTTTATTGAATTTCTTGTATTTTTTTGTGCTTTTCCTTTTTCTTCGCCTTTTTTTTTTCATTTTTCACGCCTTTTTTGACTATTTTTGGCCTTTTCTTTTTCCCTTACTATGAGATTTTTGGTATATAAGGGATTTGTGCCACTTATTACATACAAAGAGAAGTAAAACTAAGTTTCTTGTAGAGATTTGTTTGGGGACATGATGAGTATAACTAATGATACAAGGGACCGCCAATTTGAAGCCAAAATTATCCAAGCATGAGCAACTTAGTTAAGATTCAAGACTAGACATCCAATTGATTATTCATTAGTTTCATTTAGTAGACTCTAATACAATCAAGATTAATCACCTCCTAAAACATTTTACCCATGCTCGCACTCTTCCAAAAGAAGCCTCTAAACATATATTCAAAGTCAAAGCAAGGAATCCACATCATATCATTACTTAGCATCTTCCTTAGGCAAGGAAACCAAATTTTTTATTTAAAACTAACACTTCTTTTTGTTTCTTTTTTCCTTGTTTTTCAATTCATTTTTTTTAAAACTTTTGACTTTGTTTGAACTAAAGAGAAAGAAATCAAAACTTTAAAAGAAAAAGAAAATAAATGGAAAGAAAGAAGATAATTTTTCAGATTTTGATTTTTTTGTGAAAAAGGGAAAAACAAAGAAATAAACTATATACACATCCCCTAAGCTAGCAAATAGGTACTCCCCCAAGTTAAAATAAAGCATTGTCCTCAATGCTTGAACAATACGATCAAAGGGAGGGAGGGAGGGAAGAAACATTCAACCAACAAGCATATGTCCCACAAATCATAGAGCATTGAAGAAAGAGCAAAAGGAAGGAAGCTATCGAATAGTAGGTGGGTGCATATACCCGCAAATGACCCAATTTCTCCATTTCTAATAAACTTCTTCAAAACCATGATTTACTTTCCAAGTACTATAGTGAATGGTTGTTATTCGAACTATGTACCTAAATCAAAATCAAAGATAGAAAAGAAAAATGAGTAAAATTAAAATAAAAAATTAAAGCAATAAATCACGGGTTACTTCCCGATAAAAGCTTATTTAAGGCCCTAAACTTGACCTTTCTAGTAAATAGCATTTCGAAGATCGCAAGATTTTTTCAAATGCACTAGCACACATTTTCATTATTATTAAGTATGGAATGACAAAATGCAAAATGTGCATAAAGTGCAATGCAACTCCATGCAAATGAGGAGGGGGATGTCAAAAAGTAGGAACAAAAGGAAAAACAAAGAAATAAGAAGAAGAAGAATCAAAAGAATAAGAAAACAAAGGACAAAGTGGCAAACTCTCCTCGACAAACTCTTTTTGGGTGTCAATCTCACTACTCTCCTCAAAAATAAACGAATTGGGCACTTAAAGGTCAAAAGAGGTAAAAAGCTCATCTAGAGGTGGAGTTTTGAGAGATGAGAATGCATATGAAATAGGAGTAGATGGAATAAGGTCAATCCCTCGTGTAAATATAATATGAGGGGAAGGGATAGAAATAAGGGTTTCACTAACCACTTCACTCACATCACAAGACTTAAGAGTGAAGACTTCTTGCATCAATGAGTTCTCCTCAAGCACATCTTCATTATCCTTCAAAACTTCATAATCATCACCGACCACCAAATGAGGTATCTCACTTTCAAATTGACCAAGATCTTCACTCAAGATAGAATGGATAGGAGAGGATGAGTGTTGTAAAGCACAAGGAGGAGTAAGGTCCAATCCGCTAGAGATAGACACATGAGACTCAAAAAGAGAATGTATAGACTCATAAACATCCTCATTTTCAACAATATTCTCAACAATGGGCCTTTTCTCCTCAAAAACATACCCCTCATCGTCACTACTCCAAGAATCATCAACAAGATCTTGACGTTTTTTCAATTCTTTTTCATTTTCAATATACCTCGAATCAACATAATCAAACTTGAGTATATCATTGTTGCAACTCCAATTTATCCTAAGCAAACTCAAACCACTTTTCAATTGTAAAAAGAGATCCTCAATGGATTCGGGGTCAAATTTAGGGAGATGCTCATAATTAGCACTAGAATTTGCCCCATTAAGATATCGCTTAAGAGTAAGCTCCAATTCAGGTTTCGATGATTCGGAATGCAAGGAACCTTGAAAATCAATTTTTGGGGAAGGATCACAATCAAGCATATGAGAATCAATCTTATGGACATGTGGCACATCATCGAAATTCATACACAAATTTGATGAAAATCGAGAAGTAGCATGAATATCATCAACATTGGAGTCTACCTCATTACAACAAACATATGAAGGAATATGATCATGAATAATAGACTCACTAGTGGGAACATTTGACTCATCAAAGAAATTCATGCCAATATTAGAGGAATCATGACAATTTGCATAAAAATCGGAATCATAAGTGTTCTTAGTTAACCACGCACATAAAAAAATTTCAAGCTTCATCCAAAGATGTCGCTCGAAAGTCACCGTTAAACATATTTTCAAAAACTCCTCTAGTATGCTCATTTAGTCCCTAATAAGTAATCTCACAAGCTTCCCCAATATCATAGCCATGGAACTTTATAAACTCCCCAAGCCTATCAAAGTATGCCTGAAAGGATTCATTGTCTTATTCAGGAAAAGAAGTACTTGCCATTTTTTTTTATTCTTTTTTTAATAAAAAAGAAAGCAAAACACAAGAAGAAAAGAAGAAAAAAAAATATTCACAACTATTGACCCTCGCGGAGTTGGTGGTGGTTATTTTAGTGTTGTTGACCCTCGCGAAGTATCGTGGTGGTTGTTTCAGTGCTGCTGACCTACATGAAGTATGGTGATGGTTGTTTCGGTGTTGCTGTTGCTCCTCGCGAAATGTGGTGGTGCTAGTGTGGGGTTTTGATCTTCCCGAAAGTATGGTGGTGGTGGTTGTTAGGAATATGTAGGCGCTAACAAATCAAGCAATCGAAGTACAATATAACAAGGAATTGAGAAACTAATGCAATAAAGAACACAAGAAACCCTTGAATAGGGAGGAAACCACGAACACTGCACTAGGACTGTGAATATGAGATGATGATACAAGGAGAATTCTTTAATCTCTCTACACTCTCTAACCTCTCTTTAGGTTCTCTAGATATAATAATATTTCTCTCTTCACTTGGCATGGCTAACAATAACGGCTACAACATATTTATACTAGGGTAACAATTAGGAATCCTAACTAAACAAGGAAACCAAATTAAATCAAGAAAAACTCAGAAGAAGAAGCAATAAAAAAGCTGGAAGGAATTTCCCGCGGATGTGGGCTGCCACTTTTGGCCTGTCCACAAACCCCGTGGGAGTGGGTCGTGGCTGCAGGCGGGCAGATTCTTCATTCCCTTCGAGTGACCTTGGTTGCGGGCTGATGTAGCTCAATGCCTTTGCTTCACACACACACACAAGCGCGCGCGCACGCACACAAACACACCTTCTTCTTCATCTTTCGGTCTCCAAACATCATTACCCAACAGTGGTATAGGAGTGGATCGGTGGAAAAGGGTGTTGTGGGGTGAGGTGAGTGGTGGTTGTGGTTCTTCCGTTCTTTGGGGTGGGTGTGAGTTATGCGGTTGTGGAACTGAAAATGATAAAGAATATGGGGAAAATAATACAAATTAGTTTTAAAATGATACAAAATTAATTAAAAATGATACAATATTTGTTGATAAATGTCAAATTGGGGATAATGATTCGAAATCGTTGGAAAATTATGCAAAACTCGCTAAAAAAATGACATCAAACAAAACAGTGATGATACGAAACATATCACAAATGATATGACACAGATAACAATATATAATCAAAAAAATTGAAACGATATGAAACATATATGGAATAAATGACATCAATCAAAAGTTAACTGACATGAAATATATCATAAATGATATGAAAACATACATCAAAATGACATCCAAAAAACTCAAATGACATGAAATAAATGACAAAATAACATCATAATCATATCGTTCTTGTGTAGTCCATGCCATTTTTGGTGGAATCTGTGTCATTTGTATATGTGAGATTTTGGTACTCCCCCATAATTAACCATTCTATTTAGTACCACTTCAAATAATAATATTATTATCTCCTAGCACCCTGATCATTCACCATCTACTTCCAACAGCCCTAATCATCATTACTACTGCCATCAACCGACCCCATCATCACTATTGATACCAACTACTTTGATTGATGATCAAATGCCTGTAAAAAGGGTATGGTGGATCTAGGTTGGAGGGTGCTACAAGAATAGGGCTTCGAGGTTGGGGAATTGATGTTGAGGGTGAAGGGGTGGGTTTTTTTTATCTAGCGCACCCAACATTATACTTGATGTTGCAAGTTACCCAATTATGTTTCAGCATCTCTATGTACCAATGATATATTACTGTTATATAGGCCTTTTTTCTATTATTAATAATAATTCCTTAATGTTCAATTAATTAACAAATTAAGTCATCAAACACTATATCTTATTGAATTACGTGAGTTGTTTGGGGTGTAAAGAGGCTTAGATGGAACTATGGAAGTGATGTAGAATAAATTCGAGTTTAGATCTTTGGTACCACCTCATACAACTTTACCAATTAAGTTTTTTTTTTTATAAGTTGGTTGTATTGTATTTAATAAGTCAAAGTGTTTACAAGCCACTGCATATGATGCCAGCAACTTGCGGTACAATACACACAGTAGCCTATTCAATCTCCTTGCTACATCCTTATCACTCAGATTGAATTGAGAATTACATCGAATTCATTACAACCAAGCCATGAAATCATCTTCCCTCCTAAGACCTCGCTTTGTTAATGAATCTGCCACAGCATTTGAGCTTCTGCCTTTGTGGATAATCTGAGCATTAAGTTGCGAGTTAATAGCATTTCTTATGTAGTTCAGCATGAAGTTCATATTCCAAGGCCCGCCATTCTTCTCATTACACCATCTAACTGCATTTATCGAATCTGATTCGAATGAAATGGGGTAGGAGCTGATCTCGGGGGATGAAAGGGAGATTTTCACAGCTCTATAAATCGCATATACTTCGGCAGAATTAATCTCCAATGGTGGAATAGGACATGAAAAAAGGCATATGAAAGTACCTGCGTCATTGCGAAGAAATCCCCCTATAGCACTGAGATTGCATATCGGATCAAAAGACGCATCGATATTCCACTTCAAGGAGAGATGAGAAGGCGGGCTCCATAGCACATTTTCACGAGTAACAGGCGCTGATGAGACTAAACTGGCGAAGGAATTTCCTTTTAGGCACAACGGGTTTTTAAGAACATCATTGCATGAATAAGGAAAGGGATCTTGCCATCTTTTATCCACCAACATAAACGAAGTAACACCAACTCGTGAATTTGATTGGCCGAGCAAGAGATGTTGCTGAAAATTCGAGCATTGCGCGCTTTCCACAAAGCCCACACAATAATGATGAAGAAAGAGGCTCTCCATATTTTCTTAAAAAAATAATCAGTTGATCCATAGTTCCATTGAATGAAGAGTCCTTCAATGAGCTAGGTAGAACCCAATGAATATCCCAAATTGAGAACCACCAATTCCATACCTTCCTTGAAAAGTCACAATGAATAAATAGATGATCTTCTACTTCAACATGTGATTGACAAAAAACACACCGATCTTCAGATGGGGGAATAATGGAGAGCTTTACTAATTTCCCGCGAGTATTTAGTTTACCCCAAAGAGCAAACCATACAAAGATCTCGATTCTATGTGGTACCAAACCTTTCCAAAGGTTTTTGAAGATTTCAGAGGGAACCACAGGAGAGGATTTATCAAGTACCCTTGTGAGAGATTTTACTGAGAAACAACTGTTCTTATCAGGGGCCCAAATAAATTTATCACTGCATTTAACATCCAAAGCAACCGAATCCAAGAGGGCAAAGAGATGGGTCTGCTCAGATAAATCATGGGGCCTAAGTTCGCGCTTCCACTCCAGGCTCCAAATCCATTTTGATCCATCCCAGAAGCCCAGCGATGCAACCAAAGCCCATTGGTTGCAGCAGATTCGGAAAAGCCGTGGAAATAGGCTTTTAAGAGTAGATTTACCCAGCCAAAAGTAAGTGTTAAGCCCATCTCCAATCCATTTTCGGACGTTTGGTTTTGCCAAGCTCTTGGTAATAAGATGAAGAAGGATGGAGGAGCAAATATTCCTCCATGGACCACCTCGGTTTGGGATAGAAAAGTCCAACATGGTTGTTAAAGAAGAATAACCATGTTTATCTTGAATAACCTTATGCCATAGGGCATTTGGTTCATTGAAATACCTCCACCACCATTTAAAAAGGAGGGCCAAGTTTCTATGTAGGAGATTCCCTACACCAAGGCCTCCTAAACATATCGGGAGCTCTATCAAACTCCATGCAACCAAAGGAAAAGGATTCTTTCCAATTTCTCCGCACCAAAAAAATTGTCTTTGTAGCTTCACAATCTTTGCTATGACCCCTTTCGGAATGGGGAACAAAGACATACAATACAAGGGAAGGCTTGCTAAAGATGCTTTGATTAAAGTGATGCGACCCTCTAAGGATAGCAACTTACTTTTCCAAGTTGCTAACTTTTGGTTCATGCGATTAATGACCAAATCCCAAGTGCTTAAAAGAGACGAATTACCACCAATTGGTAATCCAAGGTATGTGAACGGGAATTCACCAATCTTGCATTGAAGCGATTCCGCGGCAAATTGAAGCCAATTAGGATCCAAGTTCAAACCCAAGATACTACTCTTATGAAAATTTACTTGCAAGCCGGATGCGAGATGAAAAATTATTAGTCTTCTTGATGTTCAGAAGAGCGTCAATGTCCTTGGGGCAAAAAATGATGGTATCATCCGCATATTGGAGATGCGAGATTGATATGCCACCCTTTGAAATTTCTACTCCCCCCATAAACGCTTGGAGATAGCTTTGTGTATCAAGAGGTTTAGTGGCTCAACCGCAAGATTGAAGAGAAAAGGAGAGAGGGGATCCCCTTGCCTTAGCCCCCCTTTGGAGCTTGAAAAGAGAAGTGGGGGAGCCGTTGATAATAACCGAGGCCGAAGCACTCATAACACAAGTTTTGATCCATGATCTCCAAAGAGAAGGGAAATGCATTTGCTCCAAGACCCATTCTAAATAACTCCATGAGATGCTGTCGAAAGCCTTACGAAAATCAAGCTTCAACACCACAGCTTCAGTCTTTGATTTCCTGCACGAGTCAATCAATTCACTAGCAATAAGAGCCCCATCAAGGATTTGTCTACCTTTGATAAAAGAAGATTGAAATGGGCTAATGAGACAATCCATCACAGATTGTAGTCGTCGGGCTAATAGCTTTGCCACAATCTTGTACAAGCATCCGACCATGCTAATCGGACGGTAGTCTTTGAAACCTTTAGGTTGCTGATTTTTTGGGATTAGTGCAATGAAAGCACTGTTGCAGCTATGTGGTAGTCTCGATGTAACCCAATTAAGTTAGGTAACATTAAGATATTAGATCAAATCTAAACTTATCAAATCAACAAAAATAGGTCAACTAAATATAGCTTAAATTATCTTTGCCTTTTGCTTTCGTTGAATTTGACTATATGGAGTTGCATGTTTTTTTAAAATTTTGACTAAAATCTCATGGACGCACGCATCAATATCTAATTTTGTTTACCGGATAAAATCATACTTGCTTCGATTCTTTTTAAATGCAACAAATGCACTTTTTCACTATTCACACTTATCACTTTGACTAAGATTTGTCAAGTGGGATCTTGTTAGATTTGTCTCATGACATACTTTTATAATTTGTAATTTTTATAATTTTTAGTTTTTTAATTATATGTAATTATAACTATTTGTGGTCAAAGTAATGCATTGGGATAAATGCGTTTGTTGCATTTAAAAAGAAACGAAAGAAGTACAAAAAAGTTGCTCATTTCCATGAATCGAAGAACAAACCGACAACACATTTCACAAACAAACTTTTTATATTTGTAGCTTAATGTTGTTTAACACACCAAAGTCAGGTCATATGAGTCATGATACCATGCTACTCTTTTCAACGCTATCGTATACTCCCTCCGTTTCATTTCCGAATCGCTATTTACCGTCCGTATTTACTTGAAATCGTCCGTATTTTTTTCATTATATACCCCCCATGCCCCTCCCCCTTTCACCTCACTTTACCCTCTCCACTCTCACCAAACTTAAGCTCTCTCTCTCTCTACCATCAAGCACTAACACCACCACCACCTTCCGAACACCATCGCCGGCCGACCACCACCCACCACCGGAGCACCACCACCGGAGCACCACCGACGCAAAATGTCCGATGAAGGACCGTCAACGCCGCCGGAACGAAATGTGGTAAGTTGGAAATTTTTTTTTTTTTTAAGTTGCCGGAAAATTTTTTTTTGGCCACGGAGCGAGGGTAACGGATCGAAAATCCGTTACCCCGGTGGAAGAAACGGATGTAAAACCCGTTGCTTCCCACGTAATCAACGGACCAAAAATCCGTTGCCTCGTGGGAAGCACCGGAAAAGTCATCCGTTACCTTGGTAACGGATCACTTTTCTCGGCACACCACCCGCAGGTAACGTAGATCCGATCCGTTACCTCTGTGGTGGTAACGGAAAAGATATCCGTTACCAGAGGCGGTGGTAACGGATTTCCTATCCGTTGCCCCGCATTTTCGAAAAAAAAAATATTTTTGTTAGCCTCGTGTTTTCCGGCGAGGGGTTGGGGGGGAGGGAGTTTGGGATTTTTTTTATTTTTTCTTTTTTTAAAATTTATGTTTTGTTTATGTTTGTAGTAATTTATGTTTTTTAATAATTATATATTTATGTTTATTTAAAATATTTTATATTTGTTCCTAATTTATTTATTTATTTATTAATAATTTCTGTTTGAATTAAAAATAATAATTTGTGTTTATTTGGGTTTTTATAATTTATGTGAATAGTTAATTTGAATATATTAATTAAATGTTAATAGTTAATATGTTCCATTTAGTTAATATTTGATTTTCCGTCATAATTAGTATTGATTTTGTAATTAGCGAATAATAGTACATCCGTTTATGTTAATTTTGTTAACGAATATTTAGTTAATATTTTTTGATATTGTTTTCAAATATGAATAATATTATTGATTATATGTTGTCTAATTGAAAAAATGCTAAACATTATAGGCTTATTTGCCGGACTTTGGGGGTGATTATATAGATTATAATCACATGTTTTATAATGAAACACTATGGGCTGAGAAAAAGGAACTACAAGATTGGGTTAAGAAAAGGGCAAATGAAATCGGGTTTGTGATGATTATTATGTCAAATCATAAACACGATCCTAGTGGACGAGAATATGTATATATGAAATGTAACCGGGGCGCACCATATAGGGGTGAAGGTAGAGATCTTAGTGTAGCAGACCGGGTAGCTACAAAGACAAAAGCCTGTGGCTGTAGAGCGGGAGTTAAGGTTGAGTATTTGGAGTACCCAGATCGAACTGGATGGGTGATCAAAGCAGAACGGGGGATTAGGGGCATGCACAATCATGAGTTCATTCATTACCCTGAGGGACATCGACCCATCAGCGGCCTTAGTCCGGCGGCAAAGGTATTCGCTCGTGATATGATAAAGTCGCACGTTAAGCCTGCTAGTATAATGAAAGCTGTGAATGAAAAATTTCCCGATGATCATCCAAATATGAGACACTTGTACAACCTGAAGGAAAAGGATAGAAGGGAAGCAATGGATGGTAGAGACGTGATGCAACACTTCCTTCACCTTGCTCGAGAGCGCGACTACCTTCACTGGATTAGGCAAGACGAGGAGACAAATGCAATGACTGCAGCATTCATGGTGCACCCTCGTTCGGCAAATATCCTCCGAACTTATCCACTTGTTGTTGGTATGGATGCAACATATAAAACCAACAAATATAACATGCCTTTTCTAGAGCTCATTGGGATGACGCCGTGCAACAAGAATTTTATGGTTGGGTATGCTCTGATGGCCAACGAAACAGCTGATAGTTATAATTGGGTGTTGGACAAGTTTAGGTTGCTTATTGGAGTGAATGTTGTCCCTGTTACACTCATTACTGACCGTGATTTGGGCCTTATGAAAGCGATCCGGGAAGTGTTTCCTAACTCTGCACATTTGCTATGTAGATGGCACATGAACAAAGACGTGCAGGCTAGAGTGAGTAACATCATGGCCAACACCGATGCGGGTCCGAGATTCGTGAGCCGAACTTGGTATCGGATAGTCAACGCGACCGACGAGAGGAGTTATGAGGCCGAGGTTGATAATATGAGAGATGTGTACAGAAAGTGGCCTAAAATAATCCAATACGTTGAAACAACTTGGCTTGTGTACAAAGAGAAGTTTGTGCGGGCATGGACGGACAATGTACTTCACCTTGGGAACACGTGCACTAGCCGAGTTGAAAGTGCACACTCTGCACTGAAGTCTTGGGTTTTTAGTAGCACAATTGCCTTGGACTCCATCTTTTCTATTGCTCACAGTGAGATAGAAAATCAGGTGAAGAAGGTTGAGAATGATTTGGAGGAAAGTCGGCGTCGGCACGGAATATTATACAAGACTCAGGCATTGTATCAATTAAATGGTCGAGTCTCGCATTACATGTTTAGAACTGTTCTTGCATGAGGAAAATCGTATGCGGGAGTTAGGCTACGAGGTATATCAGCGTTGCGGTTGCTCGTTGAGAACCACACATGCAATCCCCTGTGCATGCGCCATACGGAGACGATTGGAGGCGAACGAGAGTCTGTACCTGACAGACTTACATCCTTATTGGACTACTTTGATCATTGGTGATGGTGTCAACAACCCTGTGTTTGTATCTGAGGCAGCACAAGATTCTCAGTACTTCTTAGAGTTGGTTGAGCAGGTTCAAAGTAGTGATCCTGCCGTATTGCGGAGCGCTACCCGGGTTCTAGAGGAACATCTGCGTAATCCGGGCGATTCACTTTTGAGCCCGATATTGTCGAGAACCCCAAAGGGAGACCACGCCGAAAGAATCACCCAAGTACAAAACGAAAGAAGAGTGGCTTTGAGCACACATCCGGTTCGTCTTCAAAGAGAAGCGGATCTTCGGGTTCGGTTATGAGCTTGTCAACTTCTACGGGTAATATGTTTGTTAATTGTATGTATTGATTATTGATAACATTTATTTGATACGTACTGATAAATTTTATGTTAATTAATTTGATTGTTGTAGGTCGGGAAAGCGTGGATGGACAAGATGGTGTTAGTGGATTTCCATTTTACCGCAGGATTCCTGGGATTCTTCGCCCATTCATTACTAGATGGACTAATGTCCAGGCGGACGGTAACTGTGGATTTCGAACTGTTGCAGATTGTTTTTTAGGGAGTGAAGACCATTGGGGTTATATCCGCCAAAATATGGCAAATGAGATTGCTGCTCATCGGGATGTTTACACACATATTTATTATGATGGGATAGACGCAAAGCAATAAGGCGCATTATTTGGAATGGGGGGCAGCATCGAGGCTCATTGGATGGTTACTTCGCAAGACTTGTTTCCTATTGCGCAGATGTTCAATGCCGTGATCATTTTAGTAGGACTTGGCCCGGAGGGACAACTATATCCGTGTATCACTGTCCTTCCTTGCCGTGCTTCGAATACACGGTGGGTCCAACTAACGAACTCGTAATTGCACATCTTGGTACCTTTCAAAGCATTATATTAGACTGGAGTTACTTCCCGGATCACCGGTACCACCTATTCATAACTTGTGGCATAACATGCATGAAGATAGTGTTGATGGTTGGGATCTGTTGTATGGTGTGCGACGCGCTTTATGGGATGAGTTACTCTCTTCTTAGTATATAGTACATAGTGCGATCTATTCATTGTAATATTTTATGTAATGTATTTGATAAATGCATTTGTAATTATTAATACTATTTGATAATTGAATTTGAGCCGAATAAGTAGTATTTGATATGATATTAATTTATAATGTTGGATCATATTAATTTATAATGTTGGATCATAATAAGTTGCAATGATTCAAATTGAAATAATATGTTGCAATGATTCAAATTGAAACAATAGGTTGCAATGATTCAAATTGAAATAATAAATATCATCATAAAACCAAAGTCATATATACCTAACAAAGTAATATCATCAAAAAATGTAACTACATAATACACCCAAAGTAATATCATCAAAAAATGTTACTACATAATACACCCATACATAACAAATGGAATGAGAACATTGAAATGCAATGACTACATGTCATGATGATGCTCGTCCTCAGCAGCGTCCCGTGCCCGATCTAGACGCAATGCAGCATCCCAATCCCGAGCGAGGTCGGCCAACATCTCATATGCCAAAGAAGTGTTGTGTCGCCGGTCATTGTGCCGATCCTCCGTCAACGCTCTCGTGGCGTCAAAATGTCGGGCCATCCACTGCAAAAAGTCAATTAGTTATGTTATGTTATGTATCAATAATATAACATATAAAATAGTAAACAAATAAATGATTATATTGCGTACATAGTGGGTGTTTGAAGTGTTGGCCCGGGGCGGAATATGCGTCCTATCTCGCAAAGCAATGAGGGTAGGATGGGAATATGTACAAAACCAATCCATGTACTCCCTCGAACACTCTCCGCGACGAGTAACCCGTCTCAACCGTGATACGTTGAGACCCCCAAAGATATGGCGTGAACCGCTGCCATGCGGACTCGGCCACCGAGACCGAGAATTGAACCTCATACCTCTTCGGGTTGCTCGGTCTCGTATGCGAAATCAGTGAATAGGAGGGGTAGGAATGACCGAACAAAACCCAACTGTCGCAGTACACGATCTGGGTTGTACGGCTCAATGATACCTCGATAACGTATGAAACCGACATACAAAGTCCTCGGAATCATGGCAGCCTGGTCATCCCCATATGGCGTCCAATCGACGAAAACGGATAAATGTAATAATTTCATGTTACTAACGTAGTAGTAATATATGAGAACATAATAATATATATTTTACTAATGCATTAAATATTCGTACCTCTGTAACTCTGAAGGTTGTCCAAGCGTCTACGAATGGACTCCGGTCGGACGAAATCCTTGCCGACGATGTGATAATCCCACTTCCGTGCCCGGGGATCATGATCACCGAAGGCCGCCCCTCTCGCCGTGGTCGGAAACACGGGAAGTACTCGTATATCCAGACTTTGGAGGAGCGTCAAACACCCGGCAACCTGTTTGCTATCCGCTCTAGACGCAACCCCTAGCCGACGATATAGGTACGCCAAAGCAACGTGAGCCCCACGAGTAAGTATGAACTGAATCAAGGTCATCCCGGCTCGGTTATGTTCTGGGGCATGAGGCGGGAACCACTCTTATCGGTGAAGAGGGTACACCCAAGTGTCGGGGAGGAACCATGCGCGAACTCGCACGTCGGCCGGACGGCCCGATCCATGCAAGTGATCGAAAATCTTCGAACGGTAACGCCACCGTTCCTCCCGCACCCGTGAGTCCTCACATAATAACTCCTCACGAGTCAAGCCGAGGAGCTCCTCAAACCGTACATACAACTCGGAAGTCGGCAAAACGGCACTAACAGTCCGACCCTCAATAGGAACACGTAGGATCCGCCAAACGTCATGTAACATGATCGTCATCTCTCCAAAAGGCATGTGAAACGTGTTCGTGTCGGGCCGCCAACGCTCTACAAACGTTGTAAGTAATGGAAAGTCAAGGTGCCCAAACATAATCCCCGGTAGTTGGGCAATACAAGATCTATCCAAGCGCCGCAACGACCGCCGCGGAAACCCCAAGTCAAGAACGGATCAAATGCACTCGGAGCGGTTATGGCACAAAGCATAACATCCCTAGCAGTCGTATCGTGGTATATACGGGAGCCGACGTGCCCCCGCCAACTAGGAATCGGGGTACCGTGAAGTGGGCCCCCGGGCATCGCCTCGGTAACTAACCACGAAATATCCCTAGCAGCTCTAGCCCCCGCTCGACGGCCTACTAGATCCGGAACTCGACCCCGAAACAAACCTCCCTCTACTACCCTTCCTCACGGGCACATGGGAGGCGGCTTCACCCACATCGGCTCCATCGTCATCTCTCATAGCATGATCTAACTCCCGCTCGTCCCCAATATCCCATCCAAGCACTATCGGGCGCGTCCTCGGGAATAGGCATCCGGCTAGCCCGAGCATCGATCCTCGCCCTCCTACTAGATGCATCAACACCACGAGATCTAGTGTGTCGTGGCGTCGATCCCTCGGGACCATCAAGACCCTAATAATACATTATGTTGATTATTTATTATTTATTTAATGTCTACGTTATTATATTGTAATTACTACTAATCTATAACCATTGACACTCTAATAATTACTTAACTAAAATTATAAGGAAAACTAATACTAAGATGCATTAACATTGGTGATGGTGTTAACATAATATTATTAAAATATATTAACATGCGCAAAGTAAGTAAATTAGGGCATTATTATATAACTATTCACTTTCTAATAATTAATTAACTAAAATTACAACAATAAATCATATTAACTTGCTAATATCATTAGTAAACATGCTAATAAAAACAAATACCCTACATAAATTAACATGTTAATAAAAACAAATTAACATGCTAATATCATTACAATAAATAATCGTAATATGCTACTAATATAAAATAATAACATGCTAATATCATTGAAATATTTTAATAATATAATAACATGCTCAAATCAATATATTAACTTATTATATAATAACTATTAAAATTAAATAATACTATTATCACATGCTATTAAACAATTAAATAAATTAAATCAAATAAATTAAATAATACTACCATGTTACTAACATGCATTAACATAATAATAATAAAACCTAATTACCATATTATCACACAAATTAACATATTAACTATTCCAATTAAATTAATATATTCAAATAACTATTGACATTAATTATAAAAGCCCAAATAAACACAAATTATTATTTTTAATTCAAACAGAAATTATTAATACATAAATTACGAACAAACATAAATTATTTAAAATAAACATATAAACATAATTAGAAAAAAACAGAAATTAATAAAACATAAACATAAACATAAATTAAAAAAAGAAAAAAAAAACCCTAAATCCCCCCTCCTCGCCCGGGAAAAACGAGGAAAAAAAATTTTTTTTTTTTTTTCGTAAATGCAGGGCAACGGACGAGAAATCCGTTACCACCACACGGTGGTAACGGACATCTTTACCGTTACCACCGCAGAGGTAACGGTTCAGATCTACGTTACCTCTGCGGTGGTAACGGAAAAGTGATCCGTTAGTTGCCCTGCATTTACGAAAAAAAAAAAATTTTTTTTTTCCTCGTTTTTCCGGCGAGTTCTTTGTGTTTTCCGGCAAGCCTACGTTGGTTTTGACCACAAATAACTACAAAACTAACTCTGATTTGAAGATTCCCCCGATTTCCTTTCCCTTCTTCCTTGGGCCCATTCTTTTTCCGGCGTGTTGTGGTGGTGGTCGGCGTCGGTGTCTTCTTCGTCCTCGCTCTCGTGGTCGCCGGTACGGCCTTCCTCGCCTGGTGGTGGTGGTTGCCGTGTGGTGGTGGTTGTCGTGCGGTGGTGGTGGCAGTGGTGGTGGTGGTGGCTTTGGGGGTGGTGGTGGCTTTGGTGGTGGTGGCTATGGTGGGAGTGAGGAGTGAGAGTGAGAGAGTGTTAGAGTGTTAGAGTGAGAGAGTGAGAGAGTGTGGGGGGTATGGGGTAGTATTTGTAGGGGGTAGTTTAGGAGTATTTTAAAAAAAATACGGGCGATTTCAAGTAAATACGGGCGGTATTTAGTAAGCCCCTTTCATTTTAATCTACACACTTCCTTTTTGGTCTGTTTCTTTTTAATCTACACACTGTTGTTTTTTTCCATTTTAGGTAATATGTCACATCTACTTTCTCCTCTTTTTCCACCCATGTCATTCACTTTTTAATATTTTAACCTACTTTTTACTTTTGCTCTCTCACTTTTCAGTTTTTCTCTCCACCTTTTCAGTTTATCTCTCATACTTTTGTACTTATTCCTTGGTTCTCCCCCAAAGTGAAGTGAGTAAATTAAAATGAAACGGAGGGAGTATGTTGTTACAATGTCGACTCTTGGAACAATTATTTCAGGGGTGATATAGAGGAAATTAGAAAGAGAAGGATAAAAATTAAAAACAACACCACCACACACTGAAAATTTAAAAGTGCCATAATGAATCTATCAATGTTACGAATCACGCGAGTCTCTAATTCAAGAATGAGAAATGTGGAAAGGTTTCCTTAAAATTGCAATATGGACTCATTATAAGACATGAGTGTACAATAAGTTAACACTCCGAAAGTTTTCGATAACAATTGTACATGCTAACGGTAGAATACTTCCGTTAAGGCATAACTATAAACCCATATAATAAGTGAGTTAAAATTATGGATTACTTTCCAAGTTATGTAGATCACAAAATTTTAAATAATAAAATATACGCAATCATATATAAGATCAGACTACGAGAAGTTACAAGTAGAAACGTTAGTAGCAATTAATCTTTAGTAACATCGATCGACGGGTGAATTTGTCATAAATTTCTAAACCAAATATTTAATTGTTAGCCTTTGGATATATATCAATATCATGATAGAAATTTTTAACAGGCGCATGCGGAAGGTTAATGGACCAAATTTGTAATTTATGAATTTTTATTGATTGGAATAATTTGTTACAAACTTGGGGGAGATACATATAATATGTGATATGCAAGGTTCCATAAGAGAACTCTTGCTTATGAATGTGGTAGGAAGTACATATGACTCCACACTCCTACGTACAATGTTAACACATATTTATACGAGTGGTATAACTTAATCTACAATATTCTACATTTATCTTATCTGATCTAATAATATCTAATGCTAGATTATTCTAGATTCTTCATTCCTAGATTTTTCAATAATATGCCTTAATTACAATAGATATTTGCTTAGATAACTCTAGAATTCATCTTGATTTTTACACTAGATTTTTCTAGATTACTATTTCTAACACTCCCCCTTAATCTTGAAAAATCTGAAATGCATACTTGAAATGCTCTTGTTCATCTCCCCCATTCTTGTTCATCTCCCCCATTCTTGTATCTTCTTGATCTCCGTTCTACTTGCAATGCTCCAATTATGTGCACTTGTTTTGTGCTCTTGAGTCCTTGTAAATGCCCCTTGATGTTTACTCCTCCACTTTTATTTCCCTTGTGTCGTAGCATTGTGTTTGTTTGCTTGAATATTTGTTGATGAACTCCATGATCCTTGTTACCCTACTTTAATTTTTGTCGGTATCTTGATTGTTGATCCTACATACAAGGTCTTCTTGCCTCAAATTGCATTTTGGGTCATTGCCAATCCCATGCACTGTCGTCGGGTCTATTGCCCGTATTTTGCTTAGGTCTTGTGTTAGGGTCTAATTCCCTTTAATGCTAGGGTTTTTTGCCCGGCACATGATCGGGGTCTATTTCCTTGCCCCTAATGTATCTGGTTGACAATACTTTGTATATGTCACCCTGGTATTCATAGTGCTAGCGTATATTTGCCACCCATATGCTTGTAATGTTGTGGTTTTGTTACGCCATCAACTTAATTTGGTTGGCATATTAGCCAATATGTGTATGTGCATGTGAAAAGTGTAATTTCATTTTGAAAAATGAAACATGGAGAAATCTTGAAAAAGACATAATTTGGGAAGCATATAGTTACTTACTGTGGATTTGGTGAAAACTTGGAGGAGACAGAATCTTCTGGCTCTGATACCATGATAGAATTTTTTGACAGGCGCATGCGGAATGTTATTGAACTAAATTTGTAATTAATGAATTTTTATTGATTGGAATAATTTGTTACAAACTTGGGGGAGATACATATGATATGTGATATGCAAAGTTCCATAAGAGAACTCTTGCTTATGAATGTGGTAAGAAGTACATATGACTCCACACTCCTATGTACAATGCTAACACATATTTATAGGAGTGGTATAACTTAATCTATAATATTCTATACTAATCTTGTAACACCCCAGAATTTCAAAGGCGGAAAAGAAAGAAATAATAATATATTTAATAGGACGATGGCGGAAACATCGTCTTCTGGGAATGTCACTACTACAAGAATAGTGTTTAAATAACTAAGTGATAAAAACAAACATAAGTAAATACTATAAGTAAATTAATTACTTAGATTAAAATCAAAATGAGAAAACTATCTCAAACTAAAGAGAAGTCTAGAACTAAAACCCCTAATAGATTTTTTCTCGCATCTCAACCCGAGCCCAAAATCAAAGAAAATCCCCATCAACAAAACCTGCAAAATATACAACAAATATCCACATTCAATGGGGAGTAACTAGCAGTTCTCCCAGAACAAAAGCAATCAAAGTACGATTCAGACATAGATTAATAAGAAAGGAAGTAATTAAGTCAAGTTAACTACAATATGCATCCACTTCCATATAACTCACAAATAACGCAAATGAATAATAAATAGCAAGTGAGTTGGATAAAAATAAATAAATCATCTCAAGAGTACTTTTAGAAAAATAAAAGTATAGGTAAAACAAGTGTCTGAGACAGAAACCGAACGCTAGTGATTCGCAAATCACTTCCTAAGGTTTGTCAGATCGCAATCTCCAGGTCAGTCTATGGGCTTACGTTCCCCACTGCCTGTGTCTAAGAATGGCTAAACTCCCGATGCAGGGTAGAACACGCAGAACTCCCTGACCTCTCGGACGACAACAATTAACCCATGCTTACCCCTAGTTCGCAAACTAGGTGGTTGGCATGTTCTTCACCGGGGACTACATCTATCCCACCGGATGTTCTTATCTCAAAATAAAATCATAAATATCATCAAATTATCATTCATTTCAAAAATATTCGTCAAAAGGGATGCCACCCGGCCTTATACCCATAATTCATCAAAAGTAATTCTTCAAAAATCCTCAAAATAAATCACTTACAAGTTTTCAACAAATATCTCCCACAATAAAACTTAATCATCTCTAAACATCATCAATGATATTATACTAATTTTTACAGCAACCACACTTCAATCAAAAATACATCACCAATTAACTCTAAATCTTATTCAATAAAAGAGTAGTAACAATTAATCATTTTCTTTCATAAATCAAACATAAACATATGGTAACCCAATGATACATACTGCATACTACTGAAAATCAGAAACCCAGAATATAATAAATTATGAATTATTTCTGATTTACAAGCCCTCAAATAATTTAAAAGTGTATCCTCAATTTCACAACAAAAATACCATAATAATTATTAAACTAATAATTTCGAGCAGTAAAATCATATAAAAATTATCATATCAATTTTTATTTATAATTTTCGGACTCCAAAAGTATTTTTAACAGTTAATATACAGATTCCTCAAATAAGCCATTATAATAATTAAAAATATAAAAAGACGCCCAAAAATTACCAAAAATTTACATAACATGTAAAAACTCACGGAAATACATAATATTCAAATAAATTAATTTTTCTGCCTCTACAAATAATTTTCATGATTTATATACTGACAGAACCGAAATTACAAAAACAGATATATCAATTAAATAAAATAGTAAACAGTAGGCAAAAATTATTCTAAGGAATGGAATACATACTACCCATGTAACATGATCTAAGAAAAATAATTTCATCAATTTTATCAGTCGTTCCATAATTATTATGCAATTTAGCCAAAAACGCATAAAACACCAATTAAATCAAATAAATACTAAAAAGCATGCGAAAATTATTTTTCTCTACACAGTATTCACATAGCATGTATCAAGTATATTCATGTCAAATTTCGTCAAAAATTTCATTCAAAAAGTATTTTAAATAATTCCTAGCGTAGTAATCTAATACCGAATAATACCCTAATCACTATGGTTCTAAGATAACAACTAGTTACCTGGATCGTCAGGAGGAGACCTGAGTCTAAAGAGACAATCACGAGTTAAGCATGCAATCCAAATCCTCTTCTAACCCCAAGGCATAACGAACGGGAATCGTAGCAACAAGTCACTAGGCATTTCTTCTTGAACGTTGAAAACTCTTGTTTCGCACTGCTCTGTTACGACCATGATTCGCGATGATCAAAAGCACAGATTCTAAATCGCTCCGGTCAGAATATAGAACAAGACGTTATAAACGTTGTGTACAAATTTGTTGACGATCCAACGGTTAGATCTCCGGCTATGGTTATTTTCGTGAAGGTGCGACAGGAAAAACCGGGTTGAACCTTTCTATTCTTTTCCTCTTCCTTTTCTCTCTTCCTTTTCTTGAAAAACGGTGGGTGATAAATGCAAATGATGCTGAACTTCTTTGAATAAAAATCAGAATTTTATGGATGTTTAATGGTTGAAATAAAGGGTTTTAATGAAGGAGAATAATTAGGGGGTTATAGGAGTTACAAAGCTACAAAGAGTCACAAGGAAAAATAAAAAGAAAAGAAAGAAGAGGAGCTCTCCTTCTCCATCTCCTTGGCCGGCTTTCAAGCCCAACACACCAACAAAAATATTTCGGCCCAATTCAACAATGATCCATGCTTCAAAAGTTCACCACGCGAAAAATCGATAAATTCCTAAATCGCGCCTAAACTTTGAAAATACTTAATAATGAAAATAATTCTAATAAATTATATTATAAATATAAATATAATAAACACATTAACACGCCACATGCGATGCAACATTTCATCACCTAAGTCGGTCCAACAACGTTACAAAAATGCTACGCGACAAAACTGCATCCTAAACGCCTAAACAAATAACGAAACTAATATAATTTTTAAAACAATTAACTAACAACTTAAAATAAATATATATAAATATATCACAACATATAAATATATATACACATTTTCACAACACGTTCCAAAATAATCTAAATAATAAATTATTTATTTTTACAAAAAATATCATTTTAATGTAAACAAACACCAAAAATAAGGGTGAAAATTACGGGGTGTTACAATCACTCCCCCTTAAAAGAGTTTCGTCCTCGAAACTTCAAAACAACCAAGAGACAAAAGAAAGTACTCTAGATAAAGAACATTAAGAAAACAGAAATCGATGGATTTTAGTTAACTAAACAACTTTGCAGGTATAAAATTTGATAACTCAAATAATATATATTTTATTTTGGAAGACCAAAAGAGTTGTATAGTAAAGAAGCACGGTAACAACAATCATTTAATAAAATGTGAAAGAACCAAAGACAAGTATTAGAAAGTTTAAGGTAAAAACTTTTGCACAGTAACTATAGGTAATTTTGCAAAAGAAGCAGGAATAAATATTTACGTAAAATTATAAAAGAATAAATCCGACCATACATAAATATTTTTAGAAAAGAAACGAAGAAGAAAAAAGTTCGTAAATAAATAGCCAAACCAATTTAAATAGAGGTAACCACACGGGCTTATACTCCACTTAAAGAGATAAGAGCACTTTAATAAAGAGTAGCTAGCTGCTTTATTAAAATAGCACTTACGAACACAAGTCATGACATATGTTATAAGAGCGTACGCCTCCTAAACATATATATGAAAATTAAAGTTCGCAAAAGAAAATGAAAACTTTAAAATAAATTTCACAACGACGAAACACTAATAATAAATAGGCGATAAAGTAATAAATTATTAACAACAATTATAAAATTTGATAAGTCGACACAATTGTGCATGGAACCACCCATTGCAATCTAGTATCAACAAAACAATATTTGAAAGCCTTCTTATCAAATCAACATTAGAGTTTACTGGAATCACCCAATATAAACTTAATGTCAACTCAAAAAGGAAATTAAATCGAAACAGATAAAATGCGTCAACTTATCAAATTGACATACAAGTCACAGGAATCACCCATTATGACTCAATATCAACTCAAACAAGTTTAAAATTTAGACTTATCAAATTGACATACAAGTCAAAGGAATCACCCATTATGACTTAGTAACAACTCAAACAAGTTTAAAATTTAGACTGAGTATATAAATTTCATTTTCAAAGAATATAAAACAGATCAGTCAAAATCAGAGAATTAAATAAGAAGTAATGAAAACAACCAAAATTTTGCTATGAAATGAGAAAGCACTAAATATTTAAACAAGGAACAACAAATAGTAAACGAGATCCTTTCACGCATTTGAGTTTGAAAAATAATGCTAATAGGAAAAGTAAGTAAAGTAAAAGTTGTTGAATGCTAACCTTTAAAACAAAATAGTTTGCGTCTACATTTCAATCCAACACCAAGACAACTCATTACAGTACTTTTATTTTCAAAGACTACAAAACTTATTACCATAGTTAAAGGCTAAACAAGGATTAGCATGAAAAATAAAAATATTAAAAGGAAAATATTTATAACTATAGATGGTCAAAAACGGTAAGAGAAATTTGAAGACAATTGAAATTAAACGTTTTTCAAAAGAGTATGTCAAAATATTAACAATAACAAAATTTGAAAGTCAAAAAATAACTCTAACATAAGTATAAAATTTATTAAGTTCAAAGATCTAAAATATAATTTGGAATATAAATTCAAACTAGAAAGTTTTGTAAATAATAAAACAGATACGTAGTACTCACATAAAAACAACACTCAATTGAAAAAGAACAGAAAATATATATTGTCTCACATAATAACATATACTATCAAGCAACTAGCAAATAAAATAAATGCAATGCAACACACAAGACCATATTAAAATAAAATTAAAGCTTATTTCTAAATTGCAAAACACAAAACAAATTAAACACAACGAAACCGAGAAGGCTATAAATTACTTCGCTTTCGCCGCGCACTCTGATAAAAGAGAAAATAAATTACATGTAAGAGGCCCTGCAAATAAGATTAGCAAACTTGGTAGACTATTTCCACCAATAATACAAATAACTATACATATAACATATGCTCCATAAGCATGAGAGCACATCACATTCCCATAAGGCTTCCCTTTACTTACTCTACCCATCACACTCTCATTATAGTGAAACAACTAAACTTAATTCTAAACAAATTTTATATCCTATGGCTAACTAATAATTCTAAAGAATCGTTAGCAACTCTTTTTCAGAGTTGAGGAGCGTTTTGCTCTGATACCAACTGTAACACCCCAGAATTTCAAAGGCGGAAAAGAAAGAAATAATAATATATTTAATAGGACGATGGCGGAAACATCGTCTTCTGGGAATGTCACTACTACAAGAATAGTGTTTAAACAACTAAGTGATAAAAACAAACATAAGTAAATACTATAAGTAAATTAATTACTTAGATTAAAATCAAAATGAGAAAACTATCTCAAACTAAAGAGAAGTCTAGAACTAAAACCCCTAATAGATTTTTTTCTCGCATCTCAACCCGAGCCCAAAATCAAAGAAAATCCCCATCAACAAAACCTGCAAAATATACAATAAATATCCACAATCAGTGGGGAGTAACTAGCAGTTCTCCCAGAACAAAAGCAATCAAAGTACGATTTAGACATAGATTAATAAGAAAGGAAATAATTAAGTCAAGTTAACTACAATATTCATCCACTTCCATATAACTCACAAATAACGAAAATGAATAATAAATAGCAAGTGAGTTGGATAAAAATAGATAAATCATCTCAAGAGTACTTTAAGAAAAATAAAAGTATAGGTACAACAAGTGTCTGAGACAGAAACCGAACGCTAGTGATTCGCAAATCACTTCCTAAGGTTTGTCAGATCGCAATCTCCAGGTCAGTCTATGGGCTTACGTTCCCCACTGCCTGTGTCTAAGAATGGCCAAACTCCCGATGCAGGGTAGAACACGCAGAACTCCCTGACCTCTCGGACGACAACAATTAACCCATGCTTACCCCTAGTTCGCAAACTAGGTGGTTGGCATGTTCTTCACCGGGGACTACATCTATCCCACCGGATGTTCTTATCTCAAAATAAAATCATAAATATCATCAAAGTATCATTCATTTCAAAAATATTCGTCAAAAGGGATGGCACCCGGCCTTATACCCATAATTCATCAAAAGTAATTCTTCAAAAATCCTCAAAATAAATCACTTACAAATTTTCAACAAATATCTCCCACAATAAAACTTAATCATCTCTAAACATCATCAATGATATTATACTAATTTTTACAGCAACCACACTTCAATCAAAAATACATCACCAATTAACTCTAAATCTTATTCAATAAAAGAGTAGTAACAATTAATCATTTTCTTTCATAAATCAAACATAAACATATGGTTACCCAATGATACATACTGCATACTACTGAAAATCAGCAACCCAGAATATAATAAATTATGAATTATTCTGATTTACAAGCCCTCAAATAATTTAAAAGTGTATCCTCAATTTCACAATAAAAATACAATAATAATTATTAAACTAATAATTTTGAGCAGTAAAATCATACAAAAATTATCATGCGACCCTAATGGCTCTACAGACATAATACAATTTTTATTTATAATTTTCGGACTCCAAAAGTATTTTTAACAGTTAATATACAGATTCCTCAAATAAGCCATTATAATAATTAAAAATATAAACAGACGCCCAAAAATTACCAAAAATTTAGATAACATGTAAAAACTCACGGAAATACATAATATTCAAAGAAATTAATTTTTCTGCCTCTACAAATAATTTTCATGATTTATATACTGACAGAACCAAAATTACAAAAACAGATATATAAATTAAATAAAATAGTAAACAGTAGGAAAAAATTATTCTAAGGCATGGAATACATATTAAGAATGTAAAATGATCTAAGAAAAATAATTTCATCAATTTTATCAGTCGTTCCATAATTATTATGCAATTTAGCCAAAAACGCACAAAACACCAATTAAATCAAATAAATACTAAAAATCATGTAAAAATTATTTTTCTCTACACAGTATTCACATAGCAAGTATCAAGTATATTCATGTCAAATTTCGTCAAAAATTTCATTCAAAAAGTATTTTAAATAATTCCTAGCGTAGTAATCTAATACCGAATAATACCCTAATCACTATGGTTCTAAGATAACAACTAGTTACCTGGATCGTCGGGTGGAGAGCTGAGTCTAAAGAGACAATCACGAGTTCAGCATGCAATCCAAATCCTCTTCTAACCCCAAGGCATAACGAACGGGAATTGTAGCAACAAGTCACTAGGCATTTCTTCTTGAACGTTGAAAACTCTTGTTTCGCACTGCTCTGTTACGACCATGATTCACGATGATCAAAAGCTCAGATTCTAAATCGCTCCAGTCAGAATGTAGAACAAGACGTTATAAACGTTGTGTACAAATTTGTAGACGATCAAACGGTTAGATCTCCGGCTACGGTTATTTTGTGAAGGTGCGACAGGAAAAACCAGGTTGAACCTTTCTATTCTTTTCCTCTTCCTTTTCTCTCTTCCTTTTCTTGAAAAACGGTGGGTGATAAATGCAAATGATGCTGAACTTCTTTGAATAAAAATCAGAATTTTATGGATGTTTAATGGTTGAAATAAAGGGTTTTAATGAAGGAGAATAATTAGGGGGTTATAGGAGTTACAAAGCTACAAAGAGTCACAAGGAAAAATAAAAAGAAAAGAAAGAAGAGGAGCTCTCCTTCTCCATCTCCTTGGCCGGCTTTCAAGCCCAACACACCAACAAAAATATTTCGGCCCAATTCAACAATGATCCATGCTTCAAAAGTTCGCCACGCGAAAAATCGATAAATTCCTAAATCGCGCCTAAACTTTGAAAATACTTAATAATGAAAATAATTCTAATAAATTATATTATAAATATAAATATAATAAACACATTAACACGTCACATGCGATGCAACATTTCATCACCCAAGTCGGTCCAACAACGTTACAAAAATGCTACGCGACAAAACTGCATCCTAAACGCCTAAACAAATAACGAAACTAATATAATTTTTAAAACAATTAACTAACAACTTAAAATAAATATATATAAATATATCACAACATATAAATATATATACACATTTTCACAACACGTTCCAAAATAATCTAAATAATAAATTATTTATTTTTACAAAAAATATCATTTTAATGTAAACAAACACCAAAAATAAGGGTGAAAATTACGGGGTGTTACAAATCTTATATGATCTAATAATATCTAATGCTAGATTATTCTAGATTCTTCATTCCTAGATTTTTCTATATTATGCCTTAATTACAATATATATTTGTTTAGATAACTCTAAAATTCTTCTTGATTTTTACACTAGATTTTTCTGGATTACTAGTTCTAACATATCAAAAATTGAAATATAAAAATTTTCAATGATATATAGTATTAATACGGTTGACGAATATCCCATTATAAATTCAATTGCTACCAAAAGGTTCAGATGCGCAAATAATGCGGACAACATATAGGTGCGTCTTAGGCAGAAAGGCAAGCTTGGGAGGATATGTTTATGTGCAGTGTTTTAGAATTGGTTTGGTTCTCAATTCCCATGAAGACGAAACAACTCGTGGCCATATTATTGCTTGAAAGTAACAGTTGAAAATGACTTGAACAAGGGAACATATAAAAAGGGTCACTCAAGCTTCTTTTAAGTTATACCAACACTATATGCATTGAGTTATGGGTGCATCAAGAACAATATAGTACTACGTTACATGGACCCAATGAATATGAGGGTGGTTGGGGTAAGAGGAGGAAAGTGCATAAGTAATGAAAAAGTGAGAGAGATAGGACTCAATGTGTGGTATTGTTTTTTATGTTATTCTACGATTTAAAGCTTTGACATAAAGCCAATTCACATAAAAACTACCTCTATTTGATATTGCCTCGATCCAGGAACGAATTAAGTTAGATTGTAATAATTTAAAAAAAAAACGGAGAAAGTAGTAATAAACCAAGAATGCCAACATCCCTTTAATACTACTATGAACAAGCATACACCTTTTAAACTATGAGTGTTCCGGTATGGAATAAGTGGTAGGAATGAACCGGTATCTCCTTTGCGTAGCGAGCCGGTTTAAGATCCTGCAAAACAGGTAAACTAACCTCGGGGGTTGATCCGAGGAACGCCCCTCCGATGCCTAAGTCAGTAAAGGATAAAGACGGGATGTCTCAAGTATAATGTGTTGGGGTTTGTGAACGTACCTTATGACTCAGGTCAGGGGGGTATTTATAGGAGCCGGCAGTGTCCTTTGCGAGATAGGACTCTGCTCCCATTGGTTAGATACATTTCTATCCTCTTATGATACTTATCTTTAGGCCCAGAGGCGCATTAAGTCAATACTGGATCAATCCAGGCCCATTCAGCCAATGGCCCATGTGATGAATGCCGATAAGGTCTACTGATGTAGCCGGCATGTCGGATTATACCCCACTAAGGGGTTCTTCAGACTGAGTTGACCATAAAGGTCAAGAGCGGTTGGAACAGACCGGTAGGGACTGGTTCAGCCCCCATACAACTAGCCCCCAAGCCGGTATGCCTGGTACGGGGATATCCAGCTTAATCAGAGTTGAGCCGTTATGGATGATGAAAATCACGTTTCCATCCTGAAGCCGCCTAGAGACATCCGGATAATAGAGTCAGCTAGCGGAATATGAATCGTCACCTCGAGCCCTGTGCTGATTTGACTAGGGTGTCAGTAGCTGATCACAGCTGTTTCTGAGCTCAGGGTACACGTGGCGTGATCGGGACGGGAAGACGAAACGTCGCCTAATCCGAGCCATGAAGCTAAGTATAAATAGTGCTTCTCTTCGCACAGTTTCACATTTTCACATTACTTTCAAACCTTCAAGCAATCAGTCCACCCGAGACCTAGCGTTCTTTCAGTTGCCGGTCTTTCGTCGTGACATTCTAAGCTGTGACCGAACTCTCTTACCGGCTATTTTCAGTGCCAGCTATCACTCTTTTCCTTCTTTCCAGGTATTTTACCAGACTTCTTCTTAATTTCTTCAAGTAATCATGTCTTCTCAATCTGACTCACAAAACCTTTCTGAAAGTCCCCAATCTGTGACCGATAGCGACTTTAATTCTGATAGTAAATCAGCCAGTCCTACCATGTCCAGTAATTCACCGGTAGTAAACCGCCCTTATGAACATAGGAGTAAGTCTGGCCATGACTGTAGTACTTCCGGTAGGGCCCTTGAGGACTCAACACTACATGCCTCCCCCCTAACGGCCATTAGGGCCTTTGGAGAAGCCGTAGGGGTACCAGTATCAGGTCAATACGGGACCATGCTGGGAATAGCAGAACGGTCCTCAGTACTTTTCCCCCCTGTGGCCGGCACGTCTGCGGGTCCCCCTTCTGGAGCCTCCTCTGTCGCTGCAGAAGATGTTGACAGCGTCTTACGCGATATGATGTCGGACGAGGAGTCGGTGTCCTTAGAAGCTGACTCCGACGAAGAGCCGACAGAAATCATCCCCGAGGACGACGACGAAACGTTGGAGGACTTGTACATGCCTCCTTGCGAGGCCGGCAGCCCGTCCTTCATTCTGATCGACAAGAGCTGGAGAAGGACGGCGTTGAATAACGATTTTTGCCGGAAGGGCGCTGAGTATTTTGCCTTCCCCGAAGGGTATGGACTGGCCATGCCGTCTGAGGGATGCCGGGTAACAGATTGCCCGCCTGGGCACGTAGCAGTCTATGCCCACATGCTAGACTTTGGATTGAGGTTTCCCTTGGACCCCTTCATAGTAAACATTTTCAAAGCCTGGAATATCTGCCTATCCCAGCTAACGCCGCTATCTTGGCGTAATTTAATATGCTATGCCTGGACCGTCCGATTCAAGAGGTTTCCGGAGACACTGAACTTGTTCCGGAAGTTACATTGGATCAAAGAGGACGGCTCCGCGAAGGGCAAGGGAAAAGGGAAAAGGAAGCAATCACAGGCCGAAAGGGAACTCGGCCAGGGTGGCTGGATGTCTATGTACACCCGTCCCAAGAAGCTGACGGTGTATCCCAAGCTGACCTCATTGAAGAACTGGCAGCCCCGCTTCTTCTGGGTGCGGGTACCGACTGATTTTCCCCTACGCCGGCATTGGACGAAACCCCGACCAAGGATGGAACACATTCCTGACAAGCGATTGACGCGCCGGGAATTGGAGGCTTTCAACTTCTTTGAAGCCTCTTCGAGACCTGGCCCGAAAGGAGGGAAGCACGTTCCCGTGCCTCTCACTTGGCTACCTCACGCCGATTATATTTTAGGCTACGCCCCTCTTTCCGCCCTGGGCTTTTGCCAATCTGAACCCTCTGGTAATCAAGTATGATACCGGTATATTTTTTATATTCAACCATTTTGTTTGTTGCTAACGTTCTTTTAATCCTCTGAATGTAGGTCGGGAGCACTTGATCCGGCAGGCACTTCACCTCAATTCAAACTTCATTCCAATCAGCAACATGCCTCCAAAGCCGGCCAGGAAATTTACGTCAATTCCCCCCAGCGTTGGAGGCCGGGGTGGTAAGACTCGCGGCGCTGGCCGTGGTGAACCTGGCGCCTCCGCTCCCGGGACGACTGTCCAGCCTCCTCCCAAAAAGATTGCCTCGACCCCAGCCAAGAGGAGGGCCGAGGAGGAAGCTGAGGCATCCAAACAGCCCCAATCTAAGGCTCCCAGGAAGGAGCGTGCTGAAGAGATTGCTGCCGGCGAAAGGGAGCCAAAAAGATTACTCTTTGGGAGGGTATCTGAGGTCGGCACCTCCTCCCTGAGGCCCAAGATTTACAAACAACCACTAGGGGAAAAAAAAGGAAGGGCTGCGGTTTCTTTGGAAACCGCAACCCTTTTATTGAAGGGCTGCGGTTAACAAGAAATCGCAGCCCTTCATGCAGTATGAAGGGCTGCGGTTTTGAGGCTAACCGCAGCCCTTCACTAAAAGGGCAACGATTTTTAAAAAAATGCAGCCCTTTATGGGCTTTTTTTAAAAAAAAACTGAAAGGAATGAATTCGCGGGCTATCTTAAAATGTTAAGTGGGCTATAGGGTTCTAACTCCCTCATTCTCTCTCCTCTCTCACGTCGCCTCTCCCTTCTTTCTTACTCTCCTCCTTTCTCCCTCCTTCCACAACAGTAATCTCCTTTCCCTCCTTCCATTTCACCCTCCGGCAGCAGCAACACCACACAACAGTAATCTCCTTTCCCTCCTTCTATTTCACCCTCCGGCGGCAGCAACAACACGCAGCGTTCGTTCGTTCCACCACGGCAGCAACAGTAATCTTCTCTCGTTCGTTCGTCACTCGTTCGTCCTCCTCTCAACGAGGGCTCGTCCTCCTCTCAACGAGGGTTCGTCCTTCGTCCTCCTCTCAACGAGGGTTCGTCGTTCGTCGTTTTCGTTCCCTCTCGTTTACGTTTTCCAGATCTATAATTTGTTGTTCTTTGTATTGATTAATGTTCATGTAATTTCAGATTTATAATTGTTGTAATTTCAGATTTGTATTGATCTTTTTTGTCATTTTCGTTCCCTTTTTTTTTCATTTTCGTCCTTCTTTTTTCATTTTCGTCCTTAGTTTTTTCATTTTCGTTCCTTTTTTCATTTTCGTTCTTTTTTTTCATTTTCGTTTTTTTCATTTTCAGATCTATAAATTTCGACGGTTCTTGTTTCTTGTTGATATTCTCTGTTGCAAATTTCTTGATATATTTAGGAGTAAAAAAATGCCAAAAATTTTTTTTTTTTGGGTCAAAAGGGCTGCGGTTGTGGTTAAAATCGCAGCCCTTTGTACAAAGAAGGGTTGCGTTTAAGGCCCAAAACCGCAGCCCTTCCAATATGGAAGGGCTGCGTATTTGGGCCTCAACCGCAGCCCTTCGCTGTGAAGGGCTGCGGTTTAAAAACGCAGCCCTTCGCTGTGAAGGGCTGCGGTTTAAAAACGCAGCCCTTCGCTGTGAAGGGCTGCGGTTTAAAAACGCAGCCCTTCACGTTGAGTGAAGGGCTGCTACGGAAAGGGCTGCTGGCCAAAAACGCAGCCCTTAGGGCTGTTTTGACCGCAGCCCTTCCGTTTTTTTCCACTAGTGAACTGACTTTGCCGGCTATGATTCCTGAGCTAGAACATTTTGCTCAGCCGCGCAAGTCAGGCTTCATAGAGGAGGCCGAGATCGATGTGCAGGAGATTCTCCGGAAACGATGGTCCCGGTCTCCGGTTCGAGATGGAGCTCACTTCAAGCCCAAGCTTAACGTCCTGGATGATGAGTCTCTGCTGCTGGACCGCCCTCTCGGTAGCGGTAACCTGGGGTACCGGCTCCTGAAATGGCTCCAGCTGAAGTATGACATGCCTGTAGATCAGGTACAGGCTCCTGCTGCTGTTCACGCGCATAATTTGGCCGTGGTAAGTTTTTCAGAATTGACGGTATAATTGTACGTTCCTTCCGTTTACCACCCTTGTCTAACTTTTTATTTTTCATCTGTTGCAGGCGGCTCATTCCGGTAAAGAACTCTGCGATCTTTATCGGTACTTCCAGGGCGCCTATTACGGCGAAGTGAAAGATCATGAAGCCACCCAAGACCAACTTACCGCGAAGAATGCGGCGTTGGTAAATGTCGGCAATGAGCGGAAGAAGCTGAAGACTGCTCTGGATAAGGCCAACTCAGACCTTCAGAGCGCTAAGACGGTATCCTCCAGCAGTAAGCTTCTCCTGAAAAATAAGGAAGTCGAGCTGACGAAAGTAAAGGAGGAGCTGACTGCCGCAAAGGGCCGGGAAGCCAACGCTGTGGCTGAGTACCGGCGGTCCATCGACTTTGTACACCGGTTAGCAAACCGGTACAATGGAGGTTGGGCCGCCGCTATGCGGTGCACCAGGCACACTTTCCCGGACCTGGACTGGAGTCGTGTGGAAGATGCCCACAGTCGACGAGCATTCGAGGTCCCGGTGGAGGGCGAGGATCTGGATCTTGGGGTGATTGAAGCTGACATCGCCAATGCCGATCCTCGAGTCGAGTTCGAGGAAGCTGAGCCTGAAGCTGCCGGCGAACAGGCTGATCCAGGAGTTACTGATGGCGATGTCGTCCCGACTGACAGCGTGGTCATTTTGGACAAGAGTCCTACCGGCTCTGCTCCTGAATCGGCCTTGGATGGCGGCAAAGCTCCTACCTCTGATGCTGCCGAGGTTGCTTAGTTTAGGTCTTCATTTTCCTTCTTCTGCTTCTGATCCGGCAGCTTGTCGCTGGCCTGACTTTTTTTGTTAGAATAGGATGTAACCCATTTGATTATTAATGGAATATATTTTCTTACACCTGTGTCGGTTTTTTCTTATTTAAGTGCTTTTCCGTTCTATTATTTTCGTCATTCCGGCAGATCCACTACGGCTCATAGATCGGTAAATAGTTGTAAATTACTATTTCATTCCGGCAGATCCTATAGGGTCATTGACCGGTTATGAGGTGGGGTGTTCCCGCCGGCATTGGATTCGTTGGGTTGGCAGATCCGCTTGGGTCATTGACCATCCCCAGTCCTCGAACAGTTAGTTCCTCTTGACGGCAGATCCACGCAGGTCATTGACCGTCAAGGGACCCTCTTCCCTTGTGACAGCAGATCCTCGTAGGTCATTGACTGTCTTTAAACAAGAGATTCTTTGGTCGTATTATAGACCGTTATAAATACAGAAACAATTTGTATAAGTAATACCGAAAATTGATCTTATTAGAAATAGGCAATTATTTGTTCCAACAATTATGAAATCGGCAACAATGCCCTGCAACTATTGCTATGAATTTAAAATTAATTAACATTAAACAAAATACTTCTTGAGTACGCTAACGTTCCAGCTGTTCTTAAGTTGTTTGCCGGCCATGTCTTCCAGCCGATAAGCACCTGGAACTATTTCTTCCTTTACAAGGTATGGTCCCTCCCAATTTGCCGTAAGCTTGCCATCTGTATGAGCTTTACCGGTAGCAGCGGTGCGCCTGAGTACCAGGTCGCCTTTCTCGATTGGCCGGCTTCTTACCCGCTTGTTGTAGGCTTTGCTTATCCGATCCTTGTATGCTGCTGATCGTAATTCCGTCGTTAGCCTGATTTCCGGCAAAAGATCAAGTTCTTCTCTGTGCAAACTGTTGTTCAATTCAGGGTCGTAGTTTAGAATCCGCCAATTCGGCAATCCAACTTCGACCGGTAGCACTGCCTCTGCCCCGAATGCCAATCTGAAAGGAGTCTCTCCTGTCGCCTCCTTCTCAGTGGTTCTATTAGACCACAATACCTCGGGAACCATATCGGCCCAGTCGCCTTTCAAGTCATCTAGCTTCTTTTTGAGAGCGTTGAGAATTTGTTTGTCGGCGGCCTCGGCCTGACCATTGCTCTGGGGGTGGCACACAGAGGAGTATGCAAATTTGTTGACGTATGGGCTTAAGAAGTTCTTTATCGGCCCGCAATCGAACTGTACGCCGTGATCCATGACAATCCCCATGGGAATCCCAAACCTTGTGATGAGGTTTTGCCAGATGAACTTCCTAACCTGATTAGCCGTTATCTTTGCAGTCGGCTCGGCTTCAATCCACTTCGTGAAGTAGTCTATTCCTACTATCAGGAACTTCCTTCCTCCAGATGCCGGCGCGAATGGCCCAATAATATCCATCCCCCACTGAGCGAAGGGGATTGGATTCAGGATCGGCCGCAAATCATTTGCCGGCTGATGGATGACTGGTGCAAACCTCTGGCACTTGTCGCATTTCTTGACGTATGCTTGTGCGTCCATTAACATTGTCGGCCAGTAGAAACCGGCCCTTAAAGCTTTTAAAGCCAGCGTTTTCCCACCAGTATGATTTCCACATACTCCTTCGTGTATTTCCTCTATTATTTTTGTGGCCTCATGGGCCGTTACACATCTCAGGAGTGGCAGTGAAAAACTCTTCTTGTACAGTTGGCCTTGGAAAACACAAAACCAGGGAGCTTCTCGCTTCAGCTTTCTTGCCGCCATCTTATCAATGGGCAAATTTCCCGTCATCTTGAATGCCAGTATGCCGTCGTACCATTCGCTCTTTTGAGCGACTTCGTTCACCTCTGCCTGGGCAACCTCTATACTTCTCTCCGGTAATGTTTCTACCATCACTCTCCGTTTGATATCTGTTGTGCTTGAACTTGCCAACTTTGACAGGGTGTCGGCCGCCATGTTCTCCGCGCGAGGGACCAGCACTATTTCGAAGCTCTGTAGCGGAGCCGTTATCTGCTTCACCTTCTGCAGGTACTTCTGCATCACCGGTTCCCTGGCTTCGTAGGTACCCTCGATCTGGCTTGATATAAGCTGGGAATCTGTTGTCATGCGTATTTTCTTTGCTCCAGACGCTATGCACAGACTTATTCTTGCTATTGCAGCTTCATACTCAGCCTCGTTGTTGGATGCTTTGAACCCAAATCGGACGGCATATTCAAAAATGTCCCCTTCGGGAGATGTCATGACCACTCCTGCGCCTGCCCCAGTTTGGGCCGCTGAGCCGTATACCGATATTTGCCAAGTGCCGGCTGATCCTTCGACTTCCTCGCAGGTGGTCTCGACTATGAAGTCGGCCAGAGCCTGCGCCTTGATAGCTGTTCTTGGCCGATATTCTATGTCGAACTTGGACAGTTCTATCGCCCATTTGAGCAGCCTGCCGGACGTATCTAGCTTATGCAGCGCTTTCTCCAAAGGCTGGTTCGTGAGCACCTGGATGGTGTGCGAATCGAAATATGGCCGCAACTTCCTGGCCGCTATCAGCACGGCATAAGCCATTTTCTCCAGCAACTCGTACCTCTGTTCAACTCCAGCCAAGACATGGCTCACAAAGTAGATAGGATGCTGCTGCTTGCTCTTTTCTACTAGCAGTACCGCCGCTACCGTCTTGGCCGACACCGAGACGTATAATTGCAGCTTATCTCCCATCTCGGGTCAGGTAATAGTTGGTAGCCTCTTGAAATGTTCCTTAACGGCCTCAAAGGCCTGTCTCTGCTCATCTCCCCATTCGAACTTCTTGTTTCCCCTTAGAACTTTGAAGAACGGCAATGCTTTTTCCGCTGACTTGGAGACAAACCTCGTTAACGCCGCCATCTTGCCGGTCAGCTTCTGGATATCCCGGATACTCTTTGGTTCCGGCAGATCGTTTATTGCCTTGATTTTGTCAGGATTGGCGTCTATTCCCCTCTCGCTGACCATGAAACCAAGGAATTTTCCAGATCTTACCCTAAATACGCACTTCTTGGGGTTAAGCTTCATTTGATATTCTCGCAAAGTTGCAAAGGTTTCTTAGAGGTCCGTGATGTGGGCCTCTTCCGTCAAGCTTTTAACGATGCTGTCGTCAACATAGACCTCCACATTCAGGCCTTTTTGCTTCGCGAATATTTTGTCCACCAGTTTTTGGTAAGTGGCTCCCGCATTCTTTAGGCCGAACGGCATGGCCTTGTATGCGTACACCCCGGCCTCTGTGATGAAGGTCGCCTTGTTCCTGTCCGCCTCCAGGAGGCTGATTTGATGGTACCCAGAGAAGGCGTCCATGAAACTCAGCAGCGCATGGCCGCTGGTAGAGTCAACCAGCTGATCGATCCTGGGCAACGGGTAGCAATCTTTCGGGCAGGCTTTGTTGAGGTCAGTGAAATCTACACACATCCGCCAAGTCCCATTAGCTTTTTTAACCATTACCACGTTTGCCAGCCATTCCGGATGCTAGCAATTTGCTCACTTCCTCCTTGATGGCTGCGTTTTTCTCGGAAGAGAAATTTCGCTTCTTCTGCTTTACCGGCCTTACATCTTCATTCACGTTTAGCCGATGCACCATGAACGCGGGATCTATTCCCGGCATCTCATCCGCTGAGAAGGCAAAGACGTCAGCATTGCTCCGCAGCAGGCTAATCAAGTTCACTTTGACGTTATCGGCCAGGTCAGCCCCTATTTTGACTGTCCTTTCGGGCCTTTCTAGCTCTAGGCTAACTTCCTCAGTTTCTCCTTCTGGGCTAGGTCTCGGCAAATCTGCCGGCCTTCCCTCAAAGTTCTCCATCGATAAATCCCGGTTTGCCTTGTTCTCAATCCGTCTCCTTTTTCGCTCCGATGGCGGAGATTCTGCCGGCCTTTTGTGATCAGAGTACTTCAGAGCCGTCAGATAACAAGCTCTTGCCGACTCTTGGTTCCCTTTTAGCCTCTCCGGCCTTCCACTATTTGACGTATAGATCATCGTCAAATGATAGGTTGATACCACGGCCTGAGCGTCGTGGATCAATGGCCTTCCAATGATGGCATTATAAGCTGCGGGGACATCGACCACCAGGAATTCCACCATGAGATCTCGTGACTGAGATCCTTCTCCCAATTTCACCGGTAGCTTAATGGTACCTTCAGGAACGATTGATGCTCCGGTAAAACCGATTATCGGATATGAAACCGACTTCAGACAAGATCTTCCTAGCCCCATCTTCTCGAATGTAGGCATGAAGAGTATGTTAGCAGAGCTACCGCCATCCACCAGGATGCGGTGGACCATTGCCGTTGAAATTTGCAGAGATACTACCAGGGGATCATCATGAGGGTAGATAATTCCCCTAGCGTCCTCCGCTGTGAATGAGACGGATGGCACAATTGGTGGTGCCGGCCACTTGCCGGTATTGTGATAATTTACTTGGTGCCTTACCTCTTTGAGGCTTGCTTTGGCACCGTGAATACTGCCGCCATGAACTGGACCGCCTGATATAACGTGTATCTCCGTTATTCTTTCTTTAACGGGTTTTCTCATCCCGTCCTCTTCTCTGGGGGACCCTTCACGGCGATCTGTCCTCGCCTGATACTGCTTGAAATAGCCTCTTCGTATCAGATCTTCAACGCCGTCCCTCAGGTCCTTACAGTCTTCAGTTATATGACCGTGATCCTTGTGGAAGCCACACCACTTGGACCTGTCCCGGCCTTTATAAAACATCTTTTTGGGCCGTTGCCACTTATCATCTTGCTTGTGCAACTCATATATTTCGGCCCTGGATTTCGTTAAGGGAGTGTAGTTGTGATAGCGGTCTGGCCGTCCTTCCTGGCCCTTCTTGACCTCGTTGCTTTCCTCCCGTCTTCCGGAGTTATCGGACCTTCTGTCCTTCCGGCTCTTATCCTTCTCTTTCTCCTTTTCCCTTTCTTTCTCCTTGCCATCTCCATCAGACCTCTTCGAGGTTGCCGCCTTATCAAACTCTTCTCCTCGAATAAACTCGTTAGCTTTTCCAAGGACTTCAGTTAGGCTAGTCAGTTTCTTACGACCCAGGTAACTTCTGAAGGTCGTTCCTCCCTTCAAACCGGTCATCCGTGCCAACACTGCGACCTCTTGCTGCAGGCTGGGGATTGTAACGGCTTCAGTGTTAAAACGGCCGATGTAATCCCTCAGGCTCTCCTTCTCCCCCTCCTTCTAGCGCCAATTGTTCCGGTATGGAATAAGTGGTAGGAATGAACCGGTATCTCCTTTGCGTAGCGAGCCGGTTTAAGATCCTGCAAAACAGGTAAACTAACCTCGGGGGTTGATCCGAGGAACGCCCCTCCGATGCCTAAGTCAGTAAAGGATAAAGACGGGATGTCTCAAGTATAATGTGTTGGGGTTTGTGAACGTACCTTATGACTCAGGTCAGGGGGGTATTTATAGGAGCCGGTAGTGTCCTTTGCGAGGTAGGACTCTGCTCCCATTGGTTAGATACATTTCTATCCTCTTATGATACTTATCTTTAGGCCCAGAGGCGCATTAAGTCAATACTGGATCAATCCAGGCCCATTCAGCCAATGGCCCATGTGATGAATGCCGATAAGGTCTACTGATGTAGCCGGCATGTCGGATTATACCCCACTAAGGGGTTCTTCAGACTGAGTTGACCATAACGGTCAAGAGCGGTTGGAACAGACCGGTAGGGACTGGTTCAGCCCCCATACAATGAGGTTTCTATCAAACGAGAGGTTAAGGTAAGGGAGAAATTGTAACAATTAAATGGCTTAACGCAACATGTTTTGAGTTTAATCACTAAACTCTCGGGTGTACCTAGGACATGTCACGCCCCCTCATATTATCCTGCATAATGTGAGAGATTGTAAGTTTACACCCAAGTATAGAATGAATAGTAGTGCATTTGTTCACAAAGGTTTTGGGAGTGATTGAAAGATTGAACTACTGCCTATTATGTCCATGTGGTGCAAATGAGGGGTAATTGACTGATTTAGTGCTAAGCTAAGGTCGATTTGCTCTTTGTATTTTGTGCCTTACGACCTTTAAGAATTAGTGCAACATGAAAGCTAGGTCATGTGATGTGTGGAATATATTTAGTTCCACATTTTTCCATAATTAGTCTAGATAAACAGTGTCCCATCATTTATTTGCTTCTTGAATTTTGTTTTTTGCTTTGTTTATTCAACCCAAGTGTTACAATTAATGCTCTTTCACCAATTATTCTCCATTCTCTCTCCTAAAATCATCTTTTCCCATACAACATATATTTAAATAAACAAAAAGTCTTTACTATCCCTCTTAGATTCTACTTGCATAAATTACCGTGAAAAAAAGGAAATGGGAACTATATTTTGGGACGGAGGGAGTATATTTTTATCGTTTTATTTTAGGAAAAATTCACAAGAGATGGCTCAACTATTACCCATTTTCTTTTATAAGTCCCAACTATGGATTATTCCATGCAGGTCCCAAGTTTACCATCTTGTGATTTTTATAGGTCCTGACCTACTTGTAACCGATTTTAAACGTTGAGTCCCAATTTATAGGTATCTGTCACTTGCTGGAAGTGTTCGAAGATGGTAAACGTTTGAAAATCTTACCTTTTAAACCGGTTATAAGTAACTCAGGACTTATGAAAATCACAAGATAGTAAACTTGGGACCTGCAAAGAATAATCCATTGTTGGGACTTATAAAGGTAAATGGGTAATAATTAGGCCCCCTATTATGATTTTTTCCTCTATTTTATTCCAGTCCTGATTAGGTAAGAAAAAAAACATAGCGAAAAAAATTAGGTAAGAATACAAGGAAATAAAGTAAAATAGCAATAACATAATAAATTATGTGACAACAAATGCCAGAAAAACTGTTTGTTGGGATCAGATGATGTCCCGACTTATCTTTGAAGGTTATGTTTCAGTATTCAAGCCAACTATTGTTTCTTTTCATTAGATCACTTGTTTATGATAAGACTTATAATCTTATTTAACAAAAATATCATCCACTAGAACATTTGAGATCATACTAGTAGACGCAAATCAAGTCAAACTTCAATAATGCAATTTTGGCAAAGAGAATTATGAGCCATATATGATCAGAACTAGTAAAGCTCAATTTTAGTAAGCTGTCGTACTATTTGCGCTTATTTCAGCACGTTCAGTAACCAAAGACATGAAAGCAGTAGAAAAAAATAGTTACTCAATGGCTAATACTAAACTTGTTTTAGGAACAATATTAATGACATCCATTATCAGATTACAATGGCATAAACAAAGTAAAATCATCATAAACTAAACTCTAACCTACCAGAAATCACTTTTATCTCTGTTTGGATCTCGAAAGCTAAAATCAGTCTGCTAAGCTACCTAATAAAGAAGAGGGTTAGGCTACATTTAGTCAGCTGCACTTATGTTACAAATCACAGGTTACACATATTCTTTTCTTTTCTTTTTTCCTTTTCCATAATTTCTTGTAAGAATTGTGCATTTGCTTCTGCAGAATCTCCCTCCTAATTGTCTACTCTAACCCACTCATAACGTCCTGGGAGAGGCATATCATTCATGATATCGTAGTTGTATCTGCACAAACATAAAAAAATCAACCACATTAAGGATTATGCCACCATAGCATAGCCGAAAAAGTATAACATGTTGAAAGACAGATATATACTTCTCAACGAATAGCTTCTGCTGGTGATGTTCAACGCCGGCAAAGAACTCCTCCATTTCCCGGTTTGTCGGGATAGCTCGATGCATATTTCGAGTTCTTCTGTTTGCTGCAGTGGAGCATGTCGGTCTAGTAGTTGATCCAGGCGTTCCGATGGTTTCTGCATCTCTAATCAAGCTGCAAGGAGTGCTCTCTCGGGTGCTCCTGTAGTTACAAATGCAAAAGGAAAAAAAATAGGTTTGAACAGTATGTTCTCGAGAAAAGACCAAGTTCATGCAAATAATTGAAGGACATAGCCTTACAGATCAACAGTGAATTACATAAAGAAAAGCAGATAGCCTACTATTGCTGGCTAATTTTATCTCATTAAAAGATGAGAGTTAACATTGGAGTAAGCCCATAAGTACGTTTTCAGATTTGGCTCATTATATTATATGGTCCCCCAACTGTAAGGCGGTTCATTTTGAACCAAAAACACATGGCAGAAAGAGTAATTGCCGACAAGTCATTAGTGATCTTTGTTCTCATATCAATCTTTAACTCCAAACTTTATTACCAACCACTCTAGAACTTCTTCCTACACAATGAATCATTCAATATAAAATCCAATCAAAAATTACATGATTCAGCATAGCATTCATAGCAAAAAAAAAAAATGACGAGCAAAGAAATGCAATTTAACACTTCAATACTCGTTATAGCTCTACACAACCCTCCAAGACTTTACCAACTAAACTAGCCAATGTCACTCAAAAACTAAGAAAATATTATAAAGTAATTCTACAAGGCAACAAGCGCCGGTAAAACTTCTATTATCCTGCACAACAACTACGTACAAGATCAATCAACATCTATGGACAGGTTTATCCACCGTCCTCGGAGACATATTTCCCTACCTTAAACAAAATTTTAGCACTAGAAAGAAGTGAAAAACTAAAAGAATGGTATATTAGATTCTTAGATGTCAAGGAAAAGAGCAGTCACGGGTGACAAAGGTCAGAAAACCTTTGGCTTTTTATAAAAGCAATAGAAGAAAGAAACAGATAAGCTGAGGATGGATGCATTCAATGAACAGGAACAACTAAAAGCATAAGTTGCTTTCGAGAGGAGATATTCTTGGATTTTATTTGGCATCCAAGAGTTTGGCCCATGACCAATATATCATTTTAAAATGGAAAACACATACAAAAAGAGACCTTCCTAGAATCACATTTCCTGTGTTGATTTGGTTGGCAAGCAATAACACGGGAATTTCAACTGTTCAACAGAAACTCTACTCTTTCAGAGTTCTGCTTCATAATGGTTGAAAACTTACATGTGTAACAAACACTGTAAAACAAGCTTTACTTCCTAATCTCAATTAAGTGAATAATCAACTCCGCGATGAAAAAACTTAATCTTAAAATTAAAATACACATTAAAACTAAGAACAATTCAGTAAAAGTAAACCTAACTCAATAAGAAAATCAGTAAACATTAGAGAATTGGCAAGAATCAGTTAGATAAAAATAAGTTTCAGTGTGTAAAGATAATACTATCAGTTAAGTAAAATTCAAGTGGGGTGAACAAGGCCTTAATAGTCAACACTTGAGTTAAATTACAAACTCCCAACAAATTGCAATTAAAAAACTACAAAATATAGCTTAAGATGAATTGTGGCTTTCCTAAGTGAAACAAACAACTACTACCTAGCTAAGGTTCTATATTAAGGTTGTAACCAAAACCTTCAAATTGTGAAGAAACTTTTATGTTCACAAATATAGTTGCCTAAAACTTAGATGCTAGTCCAAGTGACATAACTCATGAAGTACTATATGATTGAGCCAAAAATATTCCCCTTTTTGCCCCACCTTTGAAGCACTTTAAGATGCTTTTTATACCATAAACTAGCAAAACAAAAAAACCCTCAAAAATTAATTCTTTTTCCCTCTTTTTTCTTAAAAATATTTACTTTTTAGATAATACCCACTCGCCCACACCAAAAAAAAAAACCCAGCAAAGTATGCTTTTTCCATCCTTTATTTCTTCTTTATTTTTCTTTTCTTAAAGAAAAAATTTTTATCAAAGGAGAACTTTTGATGAGTTCCAATAACTAGAAAATTAAACACATTTCTAGATCAAACAAGATAAAATTGACAGATGTCACACATGAACAACCAGTGTTGTTTTCAATATTCATCTTTTGAGAAAGAGAGGTGGGTTTAAATTATACAAATAAAGACAGCTCCTTTTTTTTAGTCCACTCAATAATTTAATTCTTCTTTTTCTCAGACAAAAAAAAAAAAACTCTCTTTCAACAAACAAACAACCACAAACCAAAAATTACAAGAAAACCCAGAAATTAAAAAAAAAAAAAAGAAATAATCAAGAAACCAATATCTGTAAAATAAAATATAAAAAAATCACAGAAAAATTGGATTAAAAATTTTTAAAAAATGGGTAAAAAAAGAGAAAAGAAAAATCAAACCTTTCTCTTGAATCAAAATCAAAATTGTTCTCTCCAAAGGAAGGTTCAAAAGCACCCAGATCATGAAATTCCTCGGTATCAGCAATATGACATCGACCCACATCATCAAAATGACGAAAACGCCCCTCAAGATTCTTAGAAGGAGAAGCCGAGTTAACTCGGACCTTAGAACTCAGTCTCTGAGTTTCAAAATTAGGGTTTTTATTAACATCTTGTTTAGGTTGAAAAGGGGGTTTTTCAAGCCTACGACTTCGAAGTTGAAGATAAGAAAGTTCAGGGTTTGGTTGAAGGGCAAGGGTTCGAGCCCTAGTACGAACACCTAAAGAAGTTGTTTGTGGGATTTCCATCACTGCAACATCTCCTGTGATCTTCCCTTTTTTCATGTATTTTCCCATGATTTTTGGGTTTTGTGTAATTTCCACCAAATTTGAAGAGAAAAAAGAGGAGGGAAAGAAAGAAAGAGAGAGAGAGAAATTTTGGAGGAGAGAGAATTTGGGGTTTTTTTTTTTAAGAAGAGGAGGAAAAATGAGCGGGATGAGGGGGGATTTGTATATAATGAGGAAGAAAGAAAGAAAGAAAGAAAGAAAGAGAGAGAAAAAGAGAAATTAGGGTTGAAGAAAATTGGGGGAAAATAAACGAAGGGGTATTACGGGGAAACAGCGGCACACATTATTGGTTTTTGTCACGGCATTTTGGTGAATAATTAATGATAACGGAGATGAGTTTTGGGGGAATTAAGAATTTTTTGGGTTAGTTTGCACGTGACTTTCACGTGTTTACTATTTGTATTTGAGAATTCCCTCCTTGAGTCCGTTTTTGGAGAGACGATCTTACGTTAGTGTTAACGTGAGACCGCTGATGTCATGCTAACATCATGCGCATGCATCAAACCAGCAGTAGAATTAGTTAAGCGCTTGCACCTATTAGTTATGCTAGCCTTAAATTGCAACTGGGTGAATTAGTTAAGCGCTGAATTATATTAGTTAAGCGCTGAAGTATGTTAGTTATATCATAAAAGTCAAATTATAATGCATTTTATTGGCCATAATTTCAGTATCACGCATAAATAATTCTCTCTTTCTCAAAAAATCTAACGCACTAATTCTCATTTTTGCATTAGTTATGCCAACCTCAAATAACCAATGCAAAAACAATGTTTACTAATGCATACAATAAATAAAACTAATGACCACCCATACTATCATTCTTACTCATGAAATTAATAAATAATTATTCATATGCTATAATTATAATCTTTCAGTTATTTTCTAGACTAAAATTATTAGCCATAAAACCGAAACTAAAAAACAAAAAGTTATAACTAATGTAAAAAACAATAATAACTAAATACCCAAATATCATAACTATTTATCAGAATACAAATAACTAATAGCCAGAATCACAACTATCAACCATAAACAATAATAACTAAATACCAAAATATCATAACTATTTATCAGAAAACAATAACTAATAGCCAGAATCACAATTATCAACCATAAAACCATAATTATTAACCATAATTAATAACTAATAACCTAAAAATCATAATTATATATCCGAATTTCATAACTATTAAGCAAAAGCTAACTATGAATCAGAAAACCATAACTAAGAGCCAAAAATATGTAACTAATTATTAAAATTCCTTAACTAATTAGAAAATTATAACTATAACTTGAAAATGACAAAATCAGTCCCTCAAATTCACCTTTCACACGAAAATTAACTCACCCATCCAAAAATTCCACCACTGAACCTTACTAACCAAAAAGTTAAGAACCTTAAAAAAAGAAATTGTTTGTACTATGTACAACTTTTTTGCACTACTCAGTACTCATCACCACTATATGCAAAATGCAATCCATCATTTATGGTCAATTTGTCAAAAAAGAATGCTAATCAATGCCACTACTATGTTCAATTGTTACTAATCTCGCTGATTCCATTTAAAATCAGCAAACTTCAACTAAAATCAGCTACAAAAACAAAATTAAAAATCAAAATACATAAATCACTATTCCACAACTCAAATCATGAATTCATTGCACAAACACTTAAATCCTTAAATTAGCTAAACTATCAAACTCAAGAACATATAAAACAAGGAAAGTACAAACTCAAAATCAACAAAAAAAGAGGAGAGAGAAAGTTGAGAAAAATTACCGTTCTTGAAGAAAAGCGAGAGCATAACTGACATCGAGATCCGATAGACGAAGGTAAGTCTGAACATTCTCGACAAATGCCGCCGCCGAGATTCCTCTCCTTTCTCTGACCTCCTTCGACGACGTCTCCGCCATTTTTACAACCAGTAGAGCTGTTTTCAGAAAAGGACTCTTTGCGCTCAATGTTGAACTTGGACAGTCTCACGCCACGCCGACATCACCGGCGTAACTTCGCCGCCAACCGACAACCCGCTTGAGCCGCGCCTCCATCTCTTTCCTCCACCTCGGCGTCACGCCTCTATCTCTTTCCCCAGCTCAATGTTGATATTAGACGGTCTCACGTTAAGACTAACGTGAGACCGTCTTTTATAAGACTTTGTGTTCCCTCCTTTGAGTTTTTTTTTTTTTTTTTTTTTTAGGAATTTTTTTAAAAAAGAAATTTGTTAAGATAATTACAAGGGTTTACTGCGTTATCTTTTATTTTTAAAAAAGGATGTAAGGATAAAATATTGTGAGCTTTTTAGATGGGGATAAAGATTTGACAACTCAAGGAAGCTAGTAGTTTCATTTTAGGCTTCGTTTGGTAGGGCGTAAAACGTTTTTCCCGGAAAACTGTTTTCCTCTATTTTTAGTTTTACATTGTTTGGTTGGCAAATGAGTGTAAAACCATTTTCCCTTGGGGTAAAATTACTTTCCCAATGATGGAAAACCATTTTCCTTTCAAAATGAAGGGAAAATTATTTTCCTTATCTCTCTTGTACACTCATCTCACTACCTCCTTACTTTCCCTTTCATTTCATCATTTTTCTTACAAGAAACCAAACAACGGAAAACTAATTTTGGAATTGTTTTTTTTTTTGTAAATTGTTTTCCATGAAAATCATTTTACACTGAAAATGTTTATGCCCTACCAAACGGAGCCTTAATCCAACACTTGGAACTTGGAAGCTGGAAATAGAAGATTAGTATTCCCATTAGATTTTTGAGGTGGCTGGAAATTTGAAAATTAAAGATAGATTATTTTTGTTCGATTATATTATTCTTAAACTTTTTTTTTTTTTTTGTAAAACAGTAATATTTCAATAGATTAATGTAGAGCCTGAAGAACACACGTAAGTTTAAGAGGCCATATATCATATAAACAACCCTGTGAACTGTTTAAGACAAACTAAAAAACTATGGACATGAACAATAAAGCTATGCAACACAATTTATTTGCAACTCTTTAACTGATACAAATTTGGAATAGATAATTCTCTTGCCATGGTAACATGAAGTTGAGTCCTAAAATCATGTTTACTACGCTTCACAAGAGATGAAGCAGCGGGAATCTTAGGGAATCCTAGATTAAGATTGGTTAAAAGTGACACAATCCGGTAACTCGATCTCAGCCTGAACCATATACGAAATTAACGGGTTTCTTTAACCATAACTACCAAAAACGTTTTTGAAACCCACAAAATAGACTGTCAATATTGTTCCTTGGCGTTTTAGCTAGTCATTAGTCTGTATAGATGTGCAAAGTCCGCTTTAGTTTCGCTGTTTAGCTAAAATTCTTGTTCTCCAAATAATCCTGCTTGCAAGTAAACAGTATTGTAATATTATATACATAGGTCTCTAGTCTACATCCATTTAGGCATTGGTTTTTTCAACTGATACCCCCGAGTTTTCAAAAAATTCACCTGATACCCTCCATGTTTTCAAAATTCACCAGGTACCCCTCAGTTTCAAACTAATACACTCAGATACCCTTAATGACTAACGGCGTTAACCACCGTTAGTCTTAACCCCAATTAACCCCTAAATAAACCCTAATTAACCTAATTAAACATTAAGTAGCCTAATTAAACCCTAAAACCTAACTAACCCTAACTTAACTTCTAAACCTAACCCTAACCCCCCCCCCCCCCCCCCCCCACCCCCACCCCCACCCCGCAACCCCGTCGCGACCCCAACCCCCCCCCTCGTCGCGAGCCCGGCCCCCCAACCCCGTCGCGAGGCCGAACCCCACCCCCTCCTCCTACCCCCCCGTTGCTAGCCCGTAACCCCACCCCTTCTCCCACCCCTCGTCGCGAGCCCGGATCCCCACCCCCCCCCCCACCCCTCGTCGCGAGCCTAGAATCCCACCCCTCCCCCTACCCCCGTCGCGGCTTGTTCGGTTTACTCGGCTTGTTCGGGTTACTAAGCTTGTTTGGGGTGGTGCTTGTGGCGGGCGCATGCGTGGGGGGAGGAGGTTGTTCCGAAATTGAGGGGGGGATGGTGGGGGGGTGAGGAAGTAGGTTTGGGCTACGGCGGCGGGGGGTGGGGAGGGGGGTGGGGGGGGGGGTGGGGCTAGGGGTGGAGGAGGCGGCGGGGGTGGTGGGAGGGTGAGGGAAGGGTGGTTAGGGTTAGGATTAGGGTAAGGGTAAGGGTTAGGATTAGGGTTAGAATTATAGGTTAATTAGGGTTTAAAGCAAAAAATTAGGGTTAATAACTAACGGTGGTTAACGCCGTTAGTCATTAAGGGTATTTGAGGGTACCACGTGAATTAGTTTTAAATTTAGGGGTACCTGGTGAATTTTGAAAACATGGAGGGTACCACGTGAATTTTTTGAAAACTCAGGGGTATCAGGTGAAAAAATCGGTATTATTTAATAAATTTCGGGGCCTAATTTTCATATTAGAACAGGGGCCCCTAAATCTTTAAGACGGCCCTGAATATACATAGGTCTCTAGTCACATCCATTTAGGCATATACTCCTCGTAATCACTTTTATCAAGGAAACTTTTACAAGTTAAAAAAAAGGGCACCTAACAAGAAAAATGGAAAAATAACATGGCGTTACATTTGGGATATCCTAGAATTGTATCATCCTATATCCTTTAGAATTTAGTCATTGTTCATAAATGACGATTCGTTTTCATACTCCAAGTATTTTCTTTAGATTGTACAATTTCAATGTTAAATCTTATTTTTGGATTGGTGAGATGAATTACCCTTCCGAATGGGAATCTTGCACAAGTCAACCCGACTCGGGTTAGCGGGCTAGACACTTTAAGAGTAAGGGGGAAGGGTAAGGGAAATCTCTATCCTCAAAGTGCCCCTAGTGGGAATTAAACCACCAACCTCAAGGTTGAAAGGCACAATGCCAACCACTAGGCCAAGCGTAGCTTAGTACAATTAGATTTTTACTCGGAAAATCTACAAAAGCAAGTATTGTGTATGAAAAGCTACTGAATAAGTAAGTACAGGTTTGTGGATGAAACATTTTGGAGAAGTCGATGAAGTTTTAAAATTGGCAGAGTATGACTTGCTTATTACCGATTAGCATTAAATCAACAGTTTTTTCACCAGGTACCCCTGAGCTTTCACGAAATGCACCGGGTACCCCTCTTGTTTCAGGACTGCACCAAATGCCCTTGTAGTTTTGATAAAATGCACCAAATACCCTTGATGACTAACGGCGTCAAGTTTTCGTTAGTCACCAAAGGCAAATCAACCTAATTACTCCAAAATAACCTAGTTATTGTAATTAATGCTAATTAAATCCTAATTATCTCTAATTAAACCTAATTAGTTAAATCCCTAACCATCCCACTTGCGGACCCACCCTCCTCTTTGTTCAGCCACCTCCGCCCAGCCTCCTACCACCCAGCCCCCAAGACCACTCCCTCCCCTTCTCCACCCCTCACCCAGCCACCCATAAACCCCGAAAACCACCCCTCCCCTGCAGCCCCCAGTACCCCTCCCCCCCACCCCTCCCCCCCCCCCCGCGACCCCCACCAGCCCCATTAAAGCCCACAATTTTGCATCAAACACGCTACACAAAAAGCAAAGCTAAAAACCCAGATCTCAAATTACTTCACAAAAACAATTACCCAGATGAAATTCGTGACCGCATTGAAGCTTAGCCCAAGATCTATCACCATTATCGGTGACAAATTCGAGATAAATTGAGCAGGAAACGTTGGATGAACTCAAGGATTTACCTCCACCATCACCATCGTCAATATTATCGGATTCATCTAATCCCATAGCTTTTTTTTAACTTATTTCTTTATAGAATTTAATTGAGAAAAACCCTAATTCGATTTTTAGCAAGATTCGATTACCCACCAAAAAAGTTAATTAAAAATAAAATTATATTCAGCAGCAATTCCTTAAGGTTTTGAATTGTTGTTGTGTAAATTCAAGGGATATTATCTCAGATAACCCTGACTTATAGGCCTTTTTCCAATATAACCCCGACGTTGGCAGCCATGTCTCCGATAACCCTGAACTTGTTTGTCATTAAACTTGACGGAATAGCTAACGGTGTTAACTATTTGACATTTACAATTAAAAATCTATTTTTTAAAAAAGAAAAAAAGAACTAATTCATGTGTTTCATCCCCTTTCTCTTGTTCTTCATCCCCTCTCTCTTGTTCCTCATCCCCTCTCCTCCTCTTCTCACTGTGTTCTTACAACCTCCTCTCAACCTGTTTTCCACCCAATTCCAATTCCCCTACAATCCCTTTCTCATCTTCTCTCTCCTTCTCCTCCACCTCCCTCCAATGGCGTCCTTCCACCGCACTCCCCCCAATCCCCACCAAAAGCCCACTAAAGTATCTGCGAAAATCTGCGAGATCTTCATGCCTACACTCAGGTCTGCGAGATCTTCCAACCCCTCACCTATTTTCACGGTATCATCCACCTCTCTCCTTTAACCTTCACTCGCCTTCAACGACCATCGATGTCTACAACTGTTGCCGTCTTCAACCGACTTTAACTCCATAATCGCCGACTTCAAATTTCGCGGTCTTTGAGGATTTAGATCTTGAGATCTCTTTCGCCACTGCCCGAAACAACCATCGAAGGTTTTACGGTGGAGATTCATCGAACACAGTGGGTGGCATAGAGATTGAGATTTCCAGTGAGCAAGAATTACATCTGAGTCACACATATTGAAGAAAAGTTAAGATTAGACTTTTCGGACCAGATTCTTGATTTTTTTGGAGTCTTTAATTCTGATTTTTTGTAATTAGAGGCATTTCTTGTTTGGTTGACGTGATTTCTTTGAGTTTGTTTGTAGTTCAGAGTTTCTTTTGCTTTTTTTTTTTCTCTTTTTGATTTTTATTTTTTATATTTTTGTAATTTTGGTTTGTATTGATATCATTTTTATTTAATATATGAGTTCAATTCACACTAAATTGTTTGTTGCATTTCTTTGGTCGAAATTTCTGGCTAGGAATGCTGTTTCTTGATTCTTTAATTTTGTTGGAATCAAATCAATGAAGCAATGTTAATACAAGAGAGAGAAAATGGTGAAGAACAATAGAGAGGATGAAGAACACAAAATATTTTTGTTTTTTTTTGTAATAAAAAACTAGATTTTTAATTGTAAATGTCAAATAGTTAACACCGTTAGCTATTCCGTCAAGTTTAATGACAAAAAACAAGTTCAGGGTTATCGGAGACAGGGCTGCCAAAGTCGGGGTTATATTGGAAAAAGGCCTATAAGTCAGGGTTATCTGAGATAATATCCCTAAATTCAATTGAGAACCAAAAGGACGGTTTTGATGGGAAATAAAATTAGGGAATTAGGGCTTTAATGGTGAATGATTGGCGAGGATTTCTGGTGTTTGGAGGGCAGTGATGCACCGGGGGTGGTGCGCACAGTGGTGGTGGTGTGGTGGTGCCATGAGAGGAGTGAAGAGACTAATGGGTCCACTGGTCTGAAGGGCAGCAAATCAAAGGGAAGAGGAGGAAGACTCCAAATGATTCAGAAGATGATGTTAATGAAGGGTTCAAGCGTATGAAAGGCCTGAATGACCTGGGGGGTGCGCTGAGAGTGGGAAATTCAAGTTTTGACATTGTTGGGAGGGTTAGGATTTGGGTTGATTTTTGGAGAAAAAATTGGGGTGATTTTTCTGAATTTTGGTTTGAATTGTTAGGTGGGTTGGGATTTTAGAATTTCGAGGTCAAACTAGTGAGAATCAAAGAGATTAAGCACAGATTCGGCCTCCATTAATGGTGGCTAGTTCTTGGGGGTAGGAGAGAGAAATTTCTAGGGGAGGGGAAGGGGAGGGAGGAGGGAGGAGGGAGAAAAAGGAGGAAGAAGACAACATTAGGGCAATTGTGTAAATAAGCACTAACGGTAGTTTAACGCTGTTCATCATTAATGGCATTTGGTGCAATTCAGTCAAACCTTAAGGGCATTTGGTGCATTTCCCAAACAACGAGGGTACCTGGTGTATTTCGTGAAACCACAGGGGTACCTGGTGAAAAAACCGTTAAATCAAAGGGGTGTGTGCATCACGCCCCCAACTTTAGGATTTTTTGCAAAATGCAACCCTTTCAAGTAGAAGTGGCAAACAGGTCATACAGATCGGGTACCGTGTCATATTCAGGTCAACTTGTGTTCAGTTCGAGTCGGGTGCATGTTTGGTGAGCCGAATCAACATCGTGTCGGATCGGGCCGAGATGGTTCAGATCAGTTCAGGTGAGGACATCTTTCTTTTCTAGCAAATAAATAAAAGATAAATAAATGTTTCTGGAAAATATTCCCTTATTATTTTCGGGTCGGTTCGAGCCCAGGACATTATTTTCGGTTCACTTCGTTTCGTTACTATTTCGGGTGGTTGCTTTCAGGTGAAAATGGGTATCAGGTCGGGTCGTCAACTGGTACGGGTCGATTTTTCCGGCTATACTTCAAAGTGGCCACTTTATTAATTGCAGCCCTTTCATTTCGATCTCTTCAATTGCACCCTCAAATAAACCAAACAGTTTTAAATTGCAGCCCAAATTCCACCTATTTTCACGCTTTTGGGCTGCAGCTTAAAAGTGTTTGGTTTATTTGAGGCTGCAATTGACAAATGATTTTTACTTGTATTCCAACTCTAGTACTCTCTCTTTAGTCTTTCCCATGTAAAACCAAGGCCTAAACACCAAGTTGTTAAAAATAATAAAGGTCATTGATAATTTCACTAAAATAATCATTGAATGACATATCAATTGGTTTTAAATCTATTAATTTTTCCATATTATTACAAAAGGTTAAGACTTACATCCTTCCTATATTAAAAAAGACTTCGACTCGATTAAACATCCAAATAGGAAATCATAAGCGAAATTAGAATTTGTATAAACAGAAAGAAAAGTCTTATCAAGAAGTCTTTGTATGGTCCGCGTCAATCCCCGATGTGTTATACTGAGTTAGTTGCTTCTCTATTATGGAGACGTAGTTTCATTCAATCTTTCTCGGACTACTCTATATTCTCTTTCAATATTTAGCAAGGTTAGTGTCGAGAAAGTGTTGGTAACTCATAGTGAGATGCCAAGATGGCATCTCACAAAATTTTTGGTACCAAAGCTAAGTTAAAGTGGTATCAAAATAGAGTCATTTGGTACAAAAAGTAACTTTGGTACCAAACTTATACATTGGTACCAAGTAAGAGTTAATTTGGTATTGGTATCACAATGACTCTATTTTGGTACCAAGTTGACTTAGCTTTGGTACCAAAAATTTTGTAAGATGTCATTTTGTCATCTCACTATGAGATGCCAATCCAAGCTCGTCGGTGTCTTAGTTTACATATATCAATGACCTTTATGCATCGCTTGATCCTTTAAATCATCAACCACCTATTGGTGGTGTTCTTGGAGATTTTCAAGGAAATTTCATGTGTATATTTTCATCCCCCACATTCCTTCAGTATAAATTAGCTCTGCTGAAATATTTGCAATCCATAGAGCTATAAAAATCTCCATGAGCGATGATCGTATCAAATATCACCATCTAATCCTTAATTCACATTCGACGACAAATGCGGTGAAATGTAGTAATGATGAATCAAGGGCCTTGGAATTTAAACTTTGTGTTGAATTTCATCCAAAATGTGCCTAGCAATGGTCTTTGCATTACCATCCTTCACAAAAATCGGGCTTCAAATAATGTTGCAGATGCTCTTGCCATATCAGGTCTCTGTCGTGATGTTAAGTTCCTTGCTTGGTTGTAACTGACTTCGGGATTACTGTGACTTCTCTCGTGGGGTTTGATTTATCCTAATCTATTTCATTTCAGGTAACTATATTGAATGGGATATGCCATATTGTACTTCATGATACCAAGGACCCTTGGGTCCAATGGTATGGCTTCCTATCTCCAACATGTGATACCAAGGTTCAGATCTTGGTGGAAGCAAATTTCAATGTTGTGGGGAGGGGGGGGGGAGGTTGGGGTTCTTGTTGGGCTTATGGGTAAGTGGTCTTGTCAGAGGTCAGCTCAGAGGAAATTCTTCTCCTAAGGGGTCCTCAGTAGGGGACCCCAAAAAAAATATTGTACTTCATGATTTACAAATCTTCTTACTGAAATGGAATACCCGTATTATTTTTTAAAAAAATTGACCTTATCTTTTCTACTGCTATCATATTCCTAGCCTCTTTTGAATCTTTTCTTGGAGACGCTTTCAGACAAAGGATATTGACGTTTTGAAACGTTTTCTTAGCATAGGAGTAACTCGAAGTTCTAAAGTAATTTTTGTGCCTACAAAATTACTCTCTTGCATTAGATGGCCTGTAATCTCGCTCAACTTCTCATTGGAGACTTGGAGCCAAATAAAGTATAAGGACTCCACTTTTTTTTTTCCTGAATAACCATGGTTAGTTACGACATGATCGGGTGACAATTTGACAAAGATTGGTATTTTATAATTTGTTATTATCTAAAAATTTGAGAAGTAGTCCAAGTCTTTAACATAAAGTCCCATAAAAAAGAATTATTTTGTTGATTTGCCAAAAAGTTAAAAACCCTAATCGTACGGCTATGGTCTACGAAATATCTATGATAAGCAAACTTTGGACTGACTTGTTCTCTCTCTCAAAAAAAAAATCTAAAAAAAGCCCTAATTCCTTTTCCAACCACAAGGGGCTACCATCATCATCTCTTTGATGATGGTAAGCCCCAGTTCCTTCTTTAATTCCTTAGTTTTCAATTGTTTAGTTTTTAATAATCCTCATCCTCACTTTATGAGAGTTCTCTTTTCCAATTTTTGGGTTTGTTCTCTCCTTTAGTGAGAGTTTGGAGTATGACTTTCTTATCTTCCCTTATGGAATATTATAATTTGTTAATTGCAGTTCGCTTAGAAGATTAATCTCTTTGATTGTTATTCTGGCGAGGAATGAAGATCTAGGGTTTCATAATATATCACTGTAAGTTTCTAAAGGACCACATAAGTATTTTCACCCAATTGACTATACATCAGTGGATCTTAAGCTGAATTAGTGCTAACTCACAGATTATATTGCTTTAGATGAAGTTTTTTATTAAGGCTATTGTTGATCGAATCTGCGATGTAATTAGTTCTAAGATGTTATGGATTTGTGTTGGAATTTTAGATTTCTTAGGATATATATGTAAGTGCATGTAGAGTGTAGACACATAATCGCGTCTCCCCATTTAAGGGTCCAATGATGAAACATACCGCGGTATTAGTTAGGGCGACGCAACGGAAGAGCAATCCAAATAACCAATCCAAAATTTTGTTTCGAAATGATATTCTAAAGCCCAATTGATTATTCATGATGATTAATTGTATTTTAAGCCCATAAAATTTTTTAATTCCATTTAAGAGTCCAATTAAATATTTATTATTTTAATAAATATATTTGATAAATATTTGAATTATCTTTGATAAATATTTTACATACAAATCAGATTTTTATTCCGTGAAATTCAATCTCCGGATTTTAGGGATAAAAACTTATCTTCAAAAGACGCGTCTAATAAGAAATCGGCATATACTGGAATCTGCGCCGGACGCGGGGGCCGCGCTCAACGCGTCACGTGCGTCTAGCACATTGTCCAGAACGCGTCAGGTGCGCCAATGAGCGCCTGACACGTGGACTTGTGACTCATTCAGAGTCCTGCGTATGATGCAAGTCCTGTGTGAGACGCAAGTTTCTTTATTATCTTTTTAAATACGCGTATACACGTGTACGGATTTGATTGGGCTGGCCGCGTCAGGCACACCAATTCAATGTGCGCCTGACGCGTGGACGAGCGCCTGACACGTAGGCCTGCGCCAGGTGCAGGTTGCCGCGTGAGGCGCACGCTTCTTTTTCCTATAAATACCTTTGATTAATTGAATCACGGACAACTTTTTCATTATTATTTTACGAACACAAATATACTTCCGAATACTTACGAATCCTATTACGAACATCAAAACACTCAAACATAAATACTTCAATTACTTTTCCAATTTATGATCATATTACGTTCTTAATTGGTTCCACGATTGCTGCGCCAAAAGGTCGTTGCGCTCTTCAACCTCAGCCGCATAGGTATAATTCCCGAGGATCCTTGAATATTTCTATTATATTTACTGCATTGAAGTTACTACAATTTATTTCATGATGTAGATCTTTAATTAATAATCGTTCTACTGTATCTTCTAATCCCTTTTCTATACTTTATTTTATATTCATGTCATTATTATTCATATCTATGTATATTATATAATTGCCTAATTGTTTTATACATATTATATGATTATCTTGCTTTATTGCTTTTATCACCCACATGTTATTTTTGCTAATCAAGACCTAAAGAATTGCTCTAACTAATTTAGATAATTTGGACAACCTGCTAGGAACCTTGTAATATTGATTGCTTAATAACTAGTCACTAAAAATTAGTCTTTTATGTGTTTCCTGAACCAACTTAACTAAATATTTTTAGGGTGTATAAAATAATATATGATTATTCTTTGGCATAAAATTTATTGTGAATCGATATTTAGTGGAGGCCAACAATGGGCGAATGTGGTTCATTATGACCATATTTGTACTTTCACTCCCGAACTCAATCTTTGGTTCATTTTGACCATCTATGGAGTCAGGACGAGGAAATCTACATAGGATAAGTCCCTAATTTGTCCTTACGATTTCCTATATCCAATTAGGTTTATGAGTCTTTCTTTAAAAACTTGTTGGCGACTTCAAAAACGTTTTCAATACAAAACCTTTACAATGGGGTAGTCAAATAAAAATACGCGCTCATCCCGCGTAGGCGAAATAAAAACACGCCTACAGTATGGCTTTCTATTATCAATGAAATCCTATTTCTGTCAAAAAAAAAAAAAACTAAAAAAAATTTGGATTGGATTTTAACCATGAATATCTAGAAATGCACAAAATCAATAAACAGAGTGTCCCTCATAGTACAAACTCTAATCCTAACTTTATCGCCGAATTTAGGGCTTTATTTGCTTTCATATTTGTATGTTTAGGCGCATTAATCAATGTTATTTCACCAGACTCAACTAAATATCCCTTAGCTTCATAGAGGATATGGCCTGCCCCAATGAAAAGGGGACCTTTTTTATTATTATTTGGCGCCAAAACTCTCTCTCTGCCTCTCTTTCCCTCTCTACTGGACTTATATTTGGCGCCAAGTCCCGCCATGCAATGACGTCAGCAAACATGTCCCACATTACTAATCTGAAATACTTAAATTATCATATTCATGTTTATTTGATGTTATCATCATATTCATATTGATTTATAGTTTACTTATTTTGTGCTACCTCATGTCCTCATCCTCATCATTATCTCTTTAAATATACGCGGATATAAATTTATTGTTTATTTGATGTTATCATCATATTGATTTCTATCTCATCCTCATCATTATCTCTTGAAATATATACGGATATAAATTATTCCAGCTTCAATAATCTTTGTACTCACTTTTAGTGTACCCGACGAGATTTTAATGTAGCTGTAAATTGTAGTAATCAACAAAGATAAGATTTTATTTTCGAGTTTCTTACTTGTGGGGTACGGGGGTATTGTTGATATTAATGATAGTATATGTTGATTTCAAATTTTTCTACATCTTCAATTCTTCATAAACATTCACTACGATCTATTATCATTTTAATGGACATTTATTATATAGTATATAAAAATTTAGAGTTGAAGTTCCATTATATCATGGGATTTGATATGATATGTATTCTTATGAACAAAAATTACGTATAATTCATTACTATTAACATTATTATTTGTTACGTCTTATCAAATGAACTATTTATTAGTCCCGGAATAAATGCAACACTAGACTAAACTAAAAGTGATCATGGTCTGACTTTGTAGGCAAAAGAAAGTGGCCTATTTCGGGCCAAAGACATGGATCGAGAAGGGCCAAGCCTCGTTCAATTTTTTTGCGCCAAACCCCCTATTTTCGGTAAAGCCAGGCGGGCTTTCTGGGCATTTTTCGGGACCGTCCAAAATTTCAAAAGTATCCACTAAACATCAATCTCTATAATAAAATAATACATAAGAGAATAAATGCATTGTCATTATCTCAATATATTTCGAGTCACATAAATATATATAGCATAAACATATTTCGAGTCGGGCCTAAATGAAATATACTCGAAATATGTTTACGCTATATACATACTATTCGAGTTGCATAAATGAAATATGTTTAGGTTATATACATAATATTCTCGGACTTTATGTTTTTTTTTTGGGAAATTTTACATGGCGGCCTTCTATTTTGAGTTTTTCTACTTTTTTTTTTTTTTTTTGACAATATTTATATAAAGTGACCTTCTACTTTAGCTAATTATATTTAGTGATCTTAATTAACTTAAAACCTAGCTAACTATAATTTTAAGTAAATTTACTAACTTACCCTCTAGTTAATTATCAGAAAACCAAAAAAAACCCCTCCCCCATTGATTAAAAATAACGTTTTCATTCTCAAAATGAAAACTCTCTCTCTCTCTCTCCTTCACGCTTCTCCCTACCAATCCATCCTCTACCTTAACTTGAAATTTATACTTGCATCTCTTGCTCGTCTGATGGCTTGCATGACCGTATTTGAAGAAATTGGAATTATCACCCCCAATTTGTTCTTAATTTGAAGAAATTGAACAATTTAACAAGAATCCCCAAATTTAACCTAGAATTCCCAATTCTCACATAACAACTTCTTCCACAAAAACACAATAGCAGCATTAGCAATAGCATGATTATTTTAATTGCACCAGAAATAAACAGCAGCAAATTTTATTTCCTCAAATTAGTTTTAAAATCAGTAAATTTATTTCCTCAAATTAGTTTTAAAATCAGCAAATTACTAATTTTGCCATAGTCGAACCTTAAAATCTGTGGACATTGATAGGCAAACACAAATAAACAGCCTTTAACACCACCATACCCACCAAATTCTGACTTTTTTACAAGTGTACTGTAGCATACTTCTATCATATTTCTATCTCGTAATATACAAAGTATTAGCATGGAAGATACCATAAGTAACTTGTCATAAGGCATATTAGAAGGCTTTGAGGGAAATGAAGCAGAAGGCAAATTGTGGAAGAAAACAACAGTGTTGATTTTCCCTTATGTTAAATAATTATTTTTTTTTCACCTTCTGCAGTCCACCATACACATAGACATATATGTGATAGTTTCATACCATCAAAGGCAACTACAAAATTACTTTCCAGCGTCAACCACAAATTAAACCATGTATCTCAGAATGATTAGTTAGCAAAGCAGAATAAGAGAAGAATTAGAACATGTAAACAACCTCACCTTCTGAAGATTGTCGAATTGGTTTCTTCGATGAACAAACTGTAATTTTAACAAGCCCTAAAAATTGCGTGGGAGAGGGAGATGAGAAAAAGAACAAAGTTTCTATGAGAAAGAGTCAATGATCACGGTCCACGCATGGGGTCTTTCTTTTTTCTTTAGGGAAGAAGGATGGGGGTTTTGAATTAGGGTAATTAACTAGGGGGTAGGTTAGTAAATTTACCTAGAATTATGGGTTAGCTAGATTTAAAGTTAATTAAGGCCACTAAGTATAATTATCTAAAGTTAGAGGTCACTTGGTATAAAATGTTTTTTGGCCTGCCACCAAGTAGAAAAACTCAAAATAAAAGGCCGCCTTGTAGAATTTCCCTTTTTTTAAGTCCGGTCGAAATTTATACTTCCACCGTTCTGAAATAGATAAACGCTTCACAGTTTTTTGTGAGAGTTTTTTGAAAGAAGCTTATTTCAAAACGGATGAAGTATTAGATATATATACTTGGAGTTGGGACCCAACTCTAGTGGGGTGGAGGGATGGGCCAGGGTGTATTTCAAATAGCTTTTCACTCATTTCCAAATTTATAAGAACCCATTAGATATGGCACACATGCAAATAGTGGGACAATGCTATTTTTAGAAGTGTCGCATTTATTTTGGGACGAGCGTTTACATTAAGTGTTGAGTTTATATGGGAATAAAGGGAGTATAACAATCTACTAAGTGGCCAGTATCAAAAGGGGGTAACAATAATGAATTTTAGGTAATTTGCTATACCAAAACAATCTCCATGTTGATGTTCAAACTAAACTAACAATGTTTGTTCTTTCCCAAATACATTTTTATTTTATAAATTTTCATTACCATTTTATGAGTAATAACAATTTCTTTGTTTAGAAAAACATATTCCTGGAAATGAAATATCATTACCATAGTAATTTCCTTACAAATTTGCACATAGAAATTATTAACGCTACTACCATTTATTGTCAACTACCAATTTAGCCGTCCGTACATGTAATGCATGAGCCTTTTGTTTTTGGTAATATATTCTATTTAGTAATATGTGAAAGGGAAAATTTATGAAAAAAAAGGGAATGTCCATTGTTAAATTATAAAACGTTATATATATAGAAGTCCAAATCTAAGTCTTGCAGGATTACAACTTATCAAGATATTATGTTTACATTTTAACGCAAAAATTACAAATACACCGAGAATATCTCTATTATATAAGTGAAGGGGGGAAGATGGTGTCCCCCTTACAAAAAGTCTAATATATCCTTAATGAATTTAAATTGCCATATATATTAAATAATCTTTTCTTCTTCCTACTTGCCATATTCATTAAACAATTCACAATGGAATTAAATTTGAAATTTCAATTAAATATTAAATTAAGGAGAACGATTTCCTCTTCTTACATATGTTTGAAAACTCTGATCAAAGATTAAATTGACAATATAACTTGATTGACACAATTAAGAGACAAAATAAAAGCTTAAATTTCATATTAATAACTATACTAATAATATTTTAAAACCTAAATGTTGATTATTATTCGGTAAATTCTATCATATAAATTAAACTCTTCCACTTTATTAATATCAACGATTGAACTTGATACACAAATTCTTCCACTTTATTTGAGCACAAGCTTTCTTTAGCTTTATATTTCCTTCTCTCAATACTATATTTGAATAATGATAAACAAATAAGTAAAAAAAACCAATGAAACATTGATTTAAGAAAAATATATTACAAAAATTATAAATAATTATAAATATTTGTTCGAATCAATTTTTTTGTAATACTAGTGAATAACTAATTGAGAGAAAAACGTTAATATGACACGCACACATAACATGCAAAAAATGCTAGTATTATATGCTCTATCACACCCCTGTAGTCCGAGCGAGAGGAGGGTGAACTCTCAAACAGGATCTGAAATCAAGATATAGTTGTTGTAGAAGGCCTTTTGTGAAATAATTTGCGTGCTGGATAACAAGGAAGAACATGTAACATGCTCGAATATGACCCAAAACAACCTTTTGATGACCAAAGCGTATGGAGCTCAACGTGCTTAGTACGTTAATGCTCAGCAGGAAAGCTAGACAAGTAAACTGCACAAACATTATCAGAATACACATTGTTGACCTTTCAAAGAGGATCTGATATTGATCTTGAAGCTCCAGAAGAAGATATATTGATGCAAAATTGCAAACAAAGAACTAACATGACATCTGGTCGGCTTATCGCTTAGGGTTCATAGTGCCTTGGAGATATGCCCTTAGGGTTACCTGTCGAATTTAAAATTCATGAGTAACATTAAGAATTGATGATTACCAGTAGGGGTGGCGATGATGCGAGTCGAGTTCGAGTTTAGCTAAACTGGACTCGAACTTGAAATGTTATCCCGAAACTCGGCTCGACTCGAAAACTTGCGAGCTCGAAAATTTCGAACTTGAAAACCGAAACTCGAGATCAAGCTTGCTCAAGCTCAAACTCGGTTATTAATGCTTAAAAATGCAACACATTCTTTGTGGAATTCAAATACCGGCAAGAATCACATACGCACAATAATTTACTAGTCTAGCCATAAAAAGAAACCACAATTTTAAGTAATCACTATTCAATTTCTACATAAAAAATTAGATATATAGGCAGTAGAAAAATCAGCAGCAACAGTACATGATTTTAAGGTTTGGGATTGAGATTTTGTGGTATAACAAAGGAAATTCGGGAATGCTGATACATAAGAATGATTGCCACCTTGTCGGAGTCGCCGGAGAGAGGACCATGATACAAAAAATGGAAAGGCTGAAGGAAAGGGCCGACCAGAAGATAGGGAGATGCTGAGATGGAGAGACTGAGAGGGTTAGGGTTTGCTTCTTTTCTTTTCCTTGGCTGATGGCTCTTACTTAGAAGTCACATGCCTTGTTGTTGATGGAAGATCCGACAACGTTGATGGAAGACATGGTAGAATTGAGTAATGGGCCTGACCGCTTGGGGCTGGGATATGTGATTAATTAATGTGCCAAAGGGACCCAAAGCAGACAAAAAGGTGAAAACAAATATACTGACTCTTAGTGTAATTCTATCTCATGTATATCTTTTTTTAAAGTTTAAATATATATTTTTTAATATAAAAATATTACATAAACTATTTTTTCGAGTATCTCACGAGCTTTTCGAGTCGAGTATTGAGTAACTCAATCCGACTTATTAGTGTGTCGAGCTTGAGATAGAGTCGAGTATTGACCGAGTTTTAACCGAGTCGAGCTCGAGCATCTCGCGAGCTGTCTCATCTCATTGCCAACCCTAATACTAGCCAACAACAATGAGAAAAGACTACCTTATTGGGAGAAGGGGATGCATATAAATTGTTATTTGTGACTTGAAATCTTGTGAATGACATAAGGCTAACTTTGAATGCACATATCTTTCAATATATAAATGGTTTGCATGTGATTAACATTGGAGGTGAAAGCCTGTTCCAAGAGCTTTCCAACGACAGGTCATATGCCCAATTCCGCTGAGAAACGAGAAAGTTATGGCTGTTCTACGAAGCGTTGTCGAACTGGAATTCCGCCCGATCGGGCGCCCTAGAGAATTACAACTGGGCGGATGTCGCCCGATCGGGCGTGAAACGTCAACCAATTTAATTTTAATGACCGCCCGATCGGGCGGATGTCGCCCGACCAGATCGGGCGGCTGGGTTTTGACGCGGCTTTGCGATTTTCCGAATTTGATTGTTTTTAGGGTTTTATATGGAGTATTTTCTAGGGATTATTTTCCTTATTTTATAAATGGGACCTCTTAGTGCTCATTATTAAACACAACTTATGAAACACTTTTAGCCTCTAGAATTTAGGACTCCTTGTATTATTCTCTCTGTTTTTCCCCATCATAGTGAAGAAGCTCAAATCCTCCATCTGTGGACGTAGGTCTATTTTGACAGAACCACGTAAATTCTTGTGTTTTTTTGTTTCTCTTCTTTATTGCTTTTCTCATCCTTATTATTTCATTGATTTTATTCCGTATTAATCAAACTACAACACCACGATTCCTAACATAAATATACCAAACCCAAGAAGAACTCACAAATCGATAATAAACTAATTAACAAAGTAACTGAATTAGGCATAAAGATTGGATATCATTGTAATTAAAGAAGAATGATACCTCCATTACAATTGTTGGAGAACTTGTGAACAACATTTTTTGTAAGGCAATAACACCACTGGATTAAACTAGAACATGCTAACTCTAGGCTAAAAGCTACAAACAAAACCAAGGAAATCCTTAGCCAATAATGATAGCCGTTTTCTTGTGGTTGTACATTTGTTTCGTTGTTTTACGTGGATGATCAACCTTTGTATACATAGACCTTCGTGGCGATTAATCGGCTCCCCCAGAATCTTCACTTCATCTTCTTTCTGGTATTATGTATTTGACATAAATACTTCTAAATTGAATTTCTTTTAGATTCAAACTGAAAAATTGCCTTGATTATTAATCGCTAGTTCCTTGTTATTTGTTCTAGGGCCGGAGCTTGTTAACTTGATGGTTAATCTTGTTAGTCTTCATTGACTTTGACATCTTGGGCCAAATTCCTAGAGCTGGACCTTAACTAGATATAGGGTCGAATTAAAAGTGTATATAAATATAATATTATTATTGTTGCTTGATCAGTTAGAATCATTATATTCACGCTGATTGTTTCTTAATCAAATCACTATACTAGCTAGAATATTCTATATCATCATAGTGAACATTTTACCAATCGTTACCTTTGAAAAGCAAACTTTTTCCACCTACACGAGTTTAACAATAATGCCTTTTTATTACTTTAAGATGTTGATTTAAAAAAAAACAACCATATATTATTGTACTAAATTTGAGGATATATATGCGGAAAAAAAAGTCTCTATCTAGCCTCTGTTAGGGTTTGAGTTATCGTCTTGGTACTCCACTCATATTACTCGATTTTTCGAGCCTTGGATCCCTCGTTGGGATTGGGGTCAGCCATTGTGGCTGATGATATTGTCATTAAAGTATCGAATCTAAAGATTACTGCTGAGGACCAATTAATAGCTTTCGATGACGTAGCAGAAGATGACAACAATTCAGATCTTGAACTAGCTCTAGATTCTGACTGTTAGATCTTACAATTTTGAGGCCTTAAAACGAACCCTAAATCAAATTTGGTCCATATCTAATGGTACTCTCTTTCACACCATTGAGAATGGATTGTTCGTAGTTCAGTTTGAAATTTGAGGGACAAAAATAAAGTAGAACTTTTGATCAGCATCTTGTTGTGTTGAGCGAATATGAGCGTGATGTTCAACCTTCGAATATCTCCCTGAACTTATGCCCCTTCTAGGTGAGACTTTACAATCTACATATGGGTAGTAGAACCGAGAAACATGTTCGCATGATTGGGGCAAGTATGGGAGAGGTTTTGGAGATTGACACTGATGGTGTTGTGTGGGATAAATCTGTGTGTATTAGAGTTCTCTTAGCCATTAACTAACCCCTTCGTCGTGTTCGAAGAATATCAATGAAAGCAGGTGGAAAAGCTTTGATTGAAATTAAATATGAACGTTTGCCCACATTTTTCTATGCTTGTGGAGTTATTGGACATGTAGAGATGGACTGTTTGTCTAACCATGACGAGGAGAGGGAGGTGGATAAGCAGTGGGGGTCATGGCTACGAGCCTCTCCGAGATGTGGAAGGCTGAAAATTGAGGAGGAGATAAGGGTGTTTCTTCGGAGCGCTCGAAACCTGGACTTTGGTAGTGTAAGGAAGGTGAGGGAGGAAGGGCAGGGTGACATGGTTACCTCCTCTGTCATGGAGCCAGTTCCTCAGCCTGCCATTGGATGCGGGCTAGCAGGGGATGCATTAATAGTACCCTCTCCGTCGAAGGTTTCGAGTCCACAAGTGCAGCGAGTGAAACTCACATTTTCACTTTCGAGACTCTGGGAGTTTTAAGGCAAAAGCTCAAAAAATCAAGAACCTGGTTCATGTGGCCTCGAAGGATAGAAGCAAGCATGGTCCGATTGATCCGAGTATAGCAAAAGCAAACTCCCTACGTGAGAAACGAAAGCTTCCAGACCTTATGGTTGTTAACGATGATGATTCTTGTAATGATAAAGATTTAATGCGGGCAAAGCTTGACATGTCCTATATTCCTGTCAGTGGTTTGGTAACTGTCGAGGCGGAGGTTGAAGTGAACCTACCTCGCCGGGGCCATGAATTATCTATGTTGGAACTGTTGGTGATTGGGAAACCCTTGGACAGTTTGACAATTGAGAAGATGGAATTCTTCTTACGCCCCCGACATAGTGTTTTTGTCGGAAACTAGGGGAATTAACGAGCCGAACCGAGACCGAATTTGACTAGGTCGGCTCGAAAATATATTTAGTAGGGCTCGGGTCGAGCTCGAAGCTCGTCGAGCTTGAAATATTGGGCTCAGCCGGGTCGAGCTCGAGTCTAAAACTTACAGCTCGACTCGAGTTCGTTAGGCTCGAAATTCACATTCAACTAATGCAAGTCCAAGGTCAAATTTTAGGATGCCCAAACATTTATTTGTTAACTGCCCAATAACCAAACTTGCATAGCCCAAATAAATTATAAGCCAGCTGTAAGAAAATCCTAACTCAAGTATCTCTTTTATTGAGCATTAACGCACACCCTCATCATATTATTGCGATGTGAGATACCTGAAACTTCAGCTTGATGTTCACTATCGTCTCAAAGTTCTCTTTTATAACATTATTACACATACACCCTCATCATTTTTTTTCGATGTGGGATAGCATTACACGCTCAATTACAGCTTAACTACCACTTACTGAAATAATAAATTCACATTCAACTATAGCTTGTATCCAAACATTACATATACACGTTGAGAATTACACGATAGTTTCCTAAGGAATCTCATTTTTGTTATTGCCTTTTTTTTTCTTTTTTCAGAAGTTTCTTTTACTTTTTTTTTGGGTGTTTATCTAGTTTATTAAACATGTAAACTTTGGATTCCTAGTGTAGTCTTAGTGCTAAGACTACCACTTTTTCCCCATAGTTATTAATTATTTTAACGTATATTAAACATTAATGAAGTAATTTTAAGAATTTAAAAATTATAGAGCCTGTTCGCGAGCTTTCGAGCCGAGCTTAAGGTAGCTCAGGCTTGACTCGTTAAGGTCTCGAGTCGAGCCGAACTCTAGTCGAGCCCTCTGGCTCATTAGCACCCCTATTGGAAACCGTGGTTAAAAAAGACAAGGCAGAGCAAGTGAAAGACAAGATTGGCTTCTCAAATGCTGTTGGAGTGTCAAGTATGGGGAAGGTTGGTGGTCTATGTATTTATTGGAAGAGCGAAAATGTTTCTTTTACCTTGACTTTGTGTTCACATAATCATATTTGTAGAGAGGTGGTTAGTAGGGGAAATGTGAAGTGGTGTTTTGTTGGTATCTATGGGTGGCAGGAGGAGTCTAACAAGCACCAAACTTGGTCACTTATCAAAACTCTTTGTGATGAAGCAGATTCTGCTATTGTCATTGGCGGTGATTTTAATGAGATTCCCAAGTATGATGAGAAAGAGGGGGCTCGAAAAGGGAGATGAAGGAGATTTTGGGGTTCCATAAGGTGCTAGAAGGGTGTGGTTTTGGTGAGCCCAAGTTTGTGGGTCAGTGGTATACTTGGGGGCGAGGGAGTAGTCCGAAGACTAGGATTAGAGAACCTTTGGACCGGTATTTGGTATCTCAATCTTAGCTGCAACTCTTTCCCGAAGCTTTTATTAAACGTATAGTTAGGTACAAATCCGATCATGCGACTATCGTTCTTAAATGTGATCCTGCTTAGAGGCAGAATAGGGGGAGAAAAAAGGGATTCCGTTTTGAAACTTGGTGGTTATTGGAGGACGATGGTTGTGAAGATGTGGTGAGGAGACAGTGGGAGGAGGCGGCGAAGGACACACTAGTTTCGGTTGGATGCCGTGGCTAGGGGTCTACTGGCGTGGAGTAAGGAGGTGTCCGAGAACTTGGCCAAACAGATAGAAAAGGTGGAGAAACAATTGCATGAAGCACAAAGGGGACCTGTGTCACAGGCGCGTTGTGAGGAGTGTGCTGCTTTGGAACTAAAACTTAATGATTTAAATGCAAAATAGGAGGCTTATTGGTACTTAAGGTCTCGTGTTTATGAAGTACGAGATGGTGATAGAAATACGAAATATTTTCATCACAAAGCTTCCCAACGGAAACAACACAATCATATATAGGGCATTTGTGATGCGAATGGTGTGTGGCAAGAGGAGGAGGATGCAATAGAAGGTGAAGTTGAGAAGTATTTTCAGAATATTTTATCATTTAGCAACCCTTCAAGTGAACAACTCGAAACGGTGCTAAAAAATGTGCGTTCTAACATTACTCCCCAATTCAATGCTAATCGAACTTGTGCCATATACAAAAGAGGAAGTTTATGCAGCTCACACTCAAATGCATCCTTGTAGAGCCTCGGACAAGATAGTAAGCATATTTTATTCTATCAGAGATTCTGGCACATAATTGGAGATGAGGTATTTAATTTTGTGAGCAATATTTTACATTTCCTTCCCGGAAAGTGTTAATTGTACTAATATAGCTCTTATTCCTAAAATACAGTCTCCTACTATTGTATCTGAATTTAGGCCTATTAGTCTCTGTAATGTACTATATAAAATTGCCTCAAAAGCTCGGGTGAATAGGTTGAAATTTTTTCTCCCTGATATTGTCACGGAGAATCAGAGTGCCTTTATTCAGGGGAGGATTGTAGTAGCCCGGCCTTTCGAGCTACTAACTAAGATTAGGGAACCTTTAAGAACCAAGCTTAAATTGAAAGGACGACAAAAATTATCTTCTTATTCCGGACGAGGACACCATGAAATTACATGACCATTACCTAGAATATATATTTGAATAAAAATACACAACTCCAATATATGAACCCTTGATTTATACCTAACGTAATCACATCTCGAATTCTTCTAAAGTACTTTACAATCATGAACCAAATAAGACCTTACAATTAACCTTAAGGAATGCCCTTGCCATTGACTCAATCATGGACCATATGATACATGCAAAAATCACTAAGAAGGAAATCTGCCTCCACCAGGACAGGTTCCGAGAACAAAATCAGTGAAAGCTGAGCACACACTGTCCAACCTAAAATTATTTTTAGTGGATTTTGCAAAATTTCACCACATATCACACATTTCAGATAAACATTAAGAATATAACACATAAAAGAGATAACTTACAACGTTCATACAACAAAGCTTTAACCCATTAGGATTATATGACGTTTACATACTTTAAGTAAAGTACTTCGATTTCATACTCGGGGTGACAACATAACACACGAAGGTCCTATATTCATGATTCAACCATTCGACACTAACCTACATATATGTTCACACGACTCTTAATCATTATAAGTAGTTTTTAAGCAATTTATTCAACGAGCTAAAAATTCTTGTCCAAAGTGACCATAATAACTTATTAGGTTGTGTATATACTTGTATAACAAAATATTATTGTACACAATGTACCATGACTCACATGTCCAATAACATTCTTGATGCTCGTTTTTTTAAGCATTTACAGAATTTAAATCAATATATTTTTCATTGGGGAAAGCGAACACGATTAGAGAGGGGTCACCACAATCGATTGTCTCTAAACTGTAGGGGTCGTCACCCTCCTATTTACCATATGCTTGCAAGACTTTCAGGACATGCCCCTATCAGCTACGAGACACCACGCTCGCCTGCAATATTTAATTCAGTAACCGGCAGCTACGAGCACCACGCTCGCCTGCAATTGTTGTTCCTCACTGTTCCACGGCTACTTTCCCCCATTGCTTTTAGTCCATTACACATTGCACATAGCAAGTTTATACAAATTCTCAATTATATTTATTCCATCATTATTTCGAGTTCTTTTGGTAGAGATAAGTCATTTAAGAACATTGTCTTGAAGTAGTATATATAGTTCATACATATAAACTCCAACAAGGTTTACATGATACACATAATTTGCTAAAACTAACTTAACTCTTAACAGAGATTGTGGCTTGCATAAAATAGTTGTTGTTTGAGTTGTACACGTTTACTAAACACTTGGGAGTAATAATCACTTGTAATAACTTATAAGAATAAATTAAGCTTTCAACTTGGAAAAACAAAACTGTTAAACAAATTTGGAAAGTAGTTCTTCTCTTTTGGTTTTTTTCTAACTTCAATGAACTTGTCCAAATTGGATATAGCATACTACAAGACATTTAAAATATAGACTAATAAAAGCTTTACTAACGTCTTGAACCTGATGTGAAATCCTCATATGCTTTACAAGTTAGAAAACAAGATTAATACTTATAAAAGATTGCTTCAAAAATAGGTGATTGGAGCTTTTAGGAATCATACATATATGGTAAACATTTTCTCTTTTAGCTTCAATAAATCTGGAATTGATTTCTTTCAAAAGCAGTATTAAACTTTCCTCTAATAATCTGGAAATAAACATTAGTTCTAAATACTTTAAACATGTATAACTTGTTAGACGAAGTCTAAATCAAATGATTCTTGATCCTAACCTAAAGAAAATTTCAATACAAACATCTTTTGTGAAATAAGAATTTTGCAGAAAAGCCCCGAATATGGCTAAAAATATGTTTCAGTGAGCTGATTCAAAATGACACGAAAATGGACAAACTAAGTTTAGCGTTTTAGATTCTTAACATACACTTGCAAATCTTCTTCTTTTTTTTTTTTTGATAATTTGGTTTATTTATTAAAAGGAGGAATAAGCACCCCAAAATAAAGTTAACATGATGCCCAATATTAGTCAAGATTACAAAGCATCATACTTGCCGAAGGAGAGCTAACACAGTAGCTCAGAGAAAAGAAGGAATGACAGAGAAATGACAGGGATGACTTTAAACCCATGCTACAAACTCATTACTTCGACGCAAGCCCCGCTTAGCTAATGCATCGGCGGCCCGAATTGGAGCTTCTCCCTCGTGGGTGATCAACACCCGAGGCTCATTCGATGACGCGTTTTTAATGAAGTTGATGATGAAGTTCAGGTTCCAAGGTCCTTCAACACACCCACAACACCAATCAACTGGATTTTTTGAGTCTGACTCCACTATTAGGGGAAGACTTGCTATTCTGGCACCCTGGGAGGAGATTTTCAAGGCTCGGTGAATGGCCAAGACTCCAGCTTGGTTAATGTCCATAAATGGCACCGGGCTTGAAAAGATGCACACGAATTTACCGCTATGATCCCGCAGCACTCCACCAATTGAAGAAGAGAGGGTAGTTGGATGGGTCGAAGCATCTACATTCCATTTTAGGAATCCAAGAGGGGGGGGGACTCCACCGATCCAATTCGAAGAGAATGGGGGCTTGACTATTTTAGGAGCGAGGATGCCATAATAAGCATGAAGGAGTTTGGAGGAGATCATTTGAGTTGTGTGGAAAAGGGTCTCCCCACCCTTTAATCCACCAACTTAAGCGCAGAATAATCATGTCTTTAAGATGGGCAATATGAGATGATGATCCTTCAAAAATTCTTGCATTTCTCTCTTTCCAAACTGTCCATGCTATAATAAAGAAGCTAGCACACCATACCTTCTTGAAGAAAGCTCCTTTGTGGGGAGAGGACCATTGATGAAAAACCTCTTTGAGAGAGTTTGGAAACACCCAATGAAGACCCCAAATGCGCAGCCACCAATTCCATAATTCCTTTGAAAATTCGCAGTGGATAAGGAGATGAGAAACATCCTCTAGACCCGAGTGACATAATGGACAGCTCAAATCTGAAGTTTGACTAATACCCAAGTGGTTCAATCTCACTTTGGTATTAACTCTCCCAAGAATTGCAAGCCACACAAAAATCTCAATGCGATACGGAACAAGACCTTGCCACAAACCTTTAATAACATCAAAATGGGCTCGGTTTTCATTGATTATGAGCTCCGTTGTAAATGATTTAACAGAAAATTCCCCAGATTTACATGGCATCCATACTAATTTATCAATGCTTGCGGGACAAAGCACTGCTCTATTCAGCAAAGAATGAAGAAGATCCCTTTCTAGCAGATCACGAGGCCTTAAATGACGCCTCCAAGACAAGCTCCACTGCCAACAAGCACCATCCCAGAACCCACTCGATGCCACTGTTGCATCAGGGAAGACACTAAGCCGAAATAGACGCGGACAAACAGATTTGAGCGGCTTTTCACCCACCCAAACGTCGACCGAAATGGGTGGATAACCCGTTTCCAATCTTTTTCCTTACCTTATGAAGGGCAAGAGATTTGGCAGTTGGATTTTTAGGGTTGTTTTGCACACTTTACTCCATGGCCCGCCACTACCAATGGAGCTAATATCAAGAGTTGTGAATGATGAATTCAAGCCATATTTGCTTTTCACAACTTTGCACCACAATGAGTTAGGCTCGTTTAAGAACCTCCACACCCACTTGAAGAGGAGTGCTAAGTTTTTATGATGGAAATTCCCAATGTTCAATCCACCAAGATGCCTTGGCAATTCTATCACATTCCATGCCACAAGAGGGAAAGGTTTCTTATCTAAATTACCACACCAAAGGAATGATCTTTGAATTTTAATGAGTTTTTCAATCACCCCCAATGGAATAGGAAATAGGGACATGTAATATAGTGGCAAGCAAGATAATGAAGCTTTAATCAAGACTACTCTACCTCCAATGGATAGAAGGTTACCTTTCCAAGTAGACAATTTTTTCTCCATTTTTGCGATGACCGGATCCCACATACTAATACGTGATGAGTTACCTCCAATGGGGATGCCCAAGTAAGTGAATGGGATACTACCAACTTTACATTGGAGATGAGTAGCCAAAGAGGCTAGTGAAGAGGTTTCCATGTTGACTCCAATTAAGGAGCTTTTATGGAAATTTACTTGCATCCCTGAGGCAAGTTGATATAAAATTAAGGCCTTCTTGATGTTTGACAAAGACATTGAATCCGAGGGACTAAAGATAATAGTGTCGTCCGCATATTGAAGATGAGTAATCTTTAGACCGCCTTTGCGCACTTCCACTCCATCCCACATCTTCAAGTTGACCGCTTTCTTGATAATGAGGTTTAAAGGTTCCGCGATAAGATCAAAGAGGAATGGAGATAAAGGATCTCCTTGACGAAGGCCACGCCTTAGCCGAATTGGACTAGTGGGGGAACCATTGATAAGAATACCCGACGCGGACATAACACAAGATCTAATCCATTTCCTCCATTGCACCGGAAAATTCATTTTAGATAATGTCCACTCCAAGAAGCTCCAAGAGACACTATCAAAAGCCTTATGAAAATCAAGCTTTAAAATAGAGGCTTTGATTTTGTTTTTCTTGCATGAATCGATAATTTCCCCTACAATTAAAGCACCATCCAATATTTGACGTCCCTTAATGAAGGAGGATTGATGAGGACCAATCAGCACACCCATCACTTGTTGGAGTCTCCTTGCCATGAGTTTCGAGATTATTTTGTACACACATCCGACCATACTAATTGACCTAAAATCCTTGAAACCATTTCCTCGAATTAAATGATCCAACATTTGCCCTTTCCTCCTCTTTCTCAATAAAAGAATCATCTGCCCATATTTCTACCAGTCTGGGCCTACCTAATGTTGGGCTGGCCCAAAACTCTCCTCCTTCCCCAATTCCTTTAGCCAACAGCTTCAATCCTCTCCTCTGGCCCAATTTATCAAATTCCACCTCCTCATCTATCTCTGGCCCGACCTTTCCTCCTGGTTTTGAAAGAGAAATACCCATAAACATAAAACAAATCCATGCCAAAAAAAGAGCTAAAAAAGTCCAAAAGAAAAAGCAAAAATCTTTAGTGGGTTTCCCTCTTTTCATCCCAAACCAAATTATACCCCCTGCATCGTCCTCATCTCTCCCCACCGAAATCAATTATGGTACAATCATGGCGATGGCACAAAGCCTTGACTTGAAATTCGATGGTCCTGAGTCAAATCTTCTTCTTCAAGAACATAAACTTGATCATGAACTCAGAATCAGCACGACAACTCTTTCCATTTATAATACACAAAGATTAAATTCAATATATCTTCACAACAAATACTTTCCGCACAAGTAAAACTTTTCTTCCCAATTTTCATTGAATGATTAACCTATGTAGACAAACAATCATTCTATATTTCGTCTTATCTATATGTAATTATCCATCTTCTAATCACAAAATAATACACTTATAAGTTCAAAATAACAATTTGATTGCTCTCACTAAAGTTTATTTGAACTCAAAAAAAACATATTTACAAACTTTAAAATCGTAAATACTTATTAAAAATTATTCTTTTTGTAACCTTTCAACCAACCAAACTCATCAATATCCAACAATATTAAAATGTAGTACAGTAGTATCATAATTTTTATAACATGTTTTAGGTCAACCTTTAATAGGCTCAAATATGAGTAACCATTTCAAAGATAATGTATGTTGTTGGTATTGTAGTGGTAAAAATAACTCGATAAAGATTAGTCATAAACATCCATGAGTATGAATAATAATGAATCCATCTCATATTCCTAAGGTCGTGTTATTAATTATAATAAAGCAAAAGTTTCAAAGTTTTTGCATAAAGGAAAAGAAATGATTGACAAATTAATTATTTTAGCAAAGATATTGTTATATAGGATAAAATCAGTTATAAAGTAGTATTACTATTGCAATTTGTAAGTAAAACATATATACATAATATATCCATTCAATTGAACCAAAAGTTCTCCTATTATAAAATAATTCACTTATGGAATTATCCAAAATACTTATGGGACGAAAATACTTAAGTACTACAGTTTAGAAATACAAATCTTTTCTTGTATATTAAACAACTTGAAAAGATGAACTTAGTAATTAGTATGCCTTAAAAATATATATTCAAAATACCCTTACTAGTATTAGTCATACAACAATATCTCATATTTGGATATTACTCTTTAAATTAAAAAGGATCATGAACACGTGTCTTATATTCAACAAGCACAGGTTTAGAACCATAATTCGTAGGCTATTCTTACTTGATTAATTTATAAACCATAACACTATATATAGAACCAGCAATCAATCGTCAATCAAATAAAATAAAATAAAATCTCAATCAATTGCACAAGTAATACATCATTGTAACATATATCACAAATTTTCATCAACTCATATGCAATCCAGTTAATACTAAAATCATATAATAAGTACATTTCTTTTAATAAAAAATGGGTGGACAATGTGTACCTTAATTCAATAATCAATATCAAACTCCAATAATAATAATACTTGGCTTTCAGTGAAATTTTGAACCCAATAATTTCAACTATTACTTGACCTCCATAACTATCACCAATGACCTCAAACGATCCTTCTCACTTCCAATAATACTTCAGTAATAATGATAGGAAAGAATTAGTAACTCATTCAATGAACTAAATAAGAAATCTTAATTAATTTCCACTTAAAAAAATGTTTTATTAATTTATACAAAACTTATTTGTAACAACATGACTTAAAGTTGAATATAACAAAATTGATTATCCTATAAACTATTTGAAATATTCTTTTTGCAAATGAGAGTAAAAACTAAGAAGAACAATTTTACCTTTGCATGCAATAGATCATAAGAAATTGGAGTCATCTCTTGCACATAATAGAAAGAGAAATAATTTAGAGAAGCAATGGAAGAGCTTGTTGTTTCTACACGAGCAGCAGCGCAAGAAAAATGGCAGCAGCAGCTAAAAAATTCAAATGGGCATAACTCCTACCACACAACTCCAAATTGAATAATTTTTGAGTCTAAATTCAATAACTTTTCGAGATCTACAACTTTGAAGAATGAACATTTGCTAAATTCAGACTGCAGATTGAAGATAATTGAGGCAACAGAAGGTCGTGAACAGAGGAGAGAGAAAGAGTCAATGGATTTTGGGGGTTTTCTTCCAAATTTCAATTTGCTCAAGCTTTCAAGATTATTTATGGAGGTTTTTATTTTATTTTTGGCTACATGCATGAAACTTGATCAACATTTTAGGGTCAATTCAAGAAAGAGAATGGAATTTGGGTTAATTAGATTTTCAAACTTTCTTAAACAATTACAAGTAGAATTGTGAGGTTTTTATATCATTTCATGAAGTATGAATGAATTTGCAAGGAAAATTGATTGAAGAATAAAGTTTGGCTAGATTGACTTGAGGAAGCAAAGGTTGCTCTTATGGAGTATCCAAAGAATGAAGATGAAGTTTTGAGAGAGGAGAGAGAATGAGAGATATATGGAAAATAAGGAGTTGGATTTCCTTTCTTAAATAAAAATTGACTAGTTTTGACTTGTTTCAATAAAACTCAAAATAGCCACACACTATAATTTGAGGAATGAGTTCAATAAAAGTTGTAATTGAAAGAAAAACTATATAACTCATAACTTATAAAAAAAAAGTATTCTAAAAAGAACTTTTAAAATAATATATGCATATATCTCATAAAATTTTCATAATAGCAATATTATCGCATAATTAAGTAGATAAAATATATTTAGCTTTTAATTAAAACTGCTTGAGAATGCGGGCTATTATAAGGATGATCACATATAACTCCCTAATAGCTCTAGAAAATTTTTCATACTATGAAGGAAAGAAATAACAACAGCTCGGGGCTAGTGGCTATGAAACTTGACATGAGCAAGGCCTACGATCGAGTTGACTGGGGTTTTCTCAGAAAGCTGCTTCTTACTATGGGCTTTGATGGGAGGTGGGTGAACTTGGTGATGAACTGTGTTACAATGGCTTCACTCTTTTATTATCAACGGAAGAGTAAGTGGGTCGAAGAGTCCTTCTAGGGGGCTCAGACAGGGAGATCCTCTTTCCCCTTTTTTATTCATTTTGGTGCGTGGCTGATGCATTTTCTCAGATGACACAACAAAAAGTTGATGCCGAGGAAATTCATGGTGCCAAAGTAAGCCGCAATGGTCTAGAGATATCTCATCTCCTTTTTGTAGATCACAATCTTCTGTTTACTAGAGCTACCCGACAAGAATGCTTAATAATAGTTGATATTTTTAACAAATATGAAAAAGCATTCGGACAGAAAATTAACTATGAAAAGTCGGAAGTATCTTTCAGTAGAGGAGTCAATTGTGAGTAAAAAGAGATTTGGTTGATCTACTTCATATGCGGCAGATTGACAAGCATGGAAAGTATCTTGGTATTCCAACCATAAGCGGTAGATCGAAGAAAGTGGTGTTTTGGAGCCTTACGGATCGAATGTGGAAGAAATTGAGAGGATGGAAGGAAAAGCTTCTCTCGAGAGACGGGAAAGAAGTGTTGATCAAAGCGGTCATACAAGCTCTTCCTACTTATCTTATGGGTGTCTACAAGCTCCCATTGTCCATTATTCATGAATTTCAAGCATCTATGGCGAGATTTTGGTGGGGATGTAAGGGGGAGGAGAGGAAGATGCAATGGGTGAGTTGGGCGAAAATGTGCAAACCAAAATATGTGGGGGAATGAGGCTCTAGGATCTTGCGGATTTTAATGATGCTTTGTTGGGAAGGAAGGTGTGGCACCTCATTCATCATAAAAACTCTTTTCTAAGCCGAGTAATGCGAGCTAAATATTATCCCCACGGAAATATCTTGGAAGCTAGGTTGGATTACACTAATAGTTTCTCCTGGAGAAGTATTTGGAGGGCCAAGAGTTTGGTTTCGAAAGGTTTGATTTGGAGAGTGGGAAATAGATGTAGTATTGACATATGGAGGGATCTTTGGGTTGGTGATGAGAATGAGAGGTTCATTGAGAGTGAGAGAGTACAAGGGGTGTAGTTGGTGAAGGATCTTATAAATTTTGAGTCTATGGAGTGGAAATCGGATTTAATTGAACAACACTTTAGAGAGCGTGTGAAGAAATGCATCCTTGCCATTCCTATTAGCTTGCTGGCGGGGTTTGATGAGTTGGTGCGGGTCTATTCGATGGACGGAACTTACACGATGAAGACGACGTATATGATTGGAAAAGTGGGAAACTTTGACGATTTTCATCGGGCTTGGGTCAAGATTTGGAAGCTAGAGGTGTCTCCAAAAGTCCGACACTTCTTATGAAGACTTTGCACTAGGTCTCTTCCTATGAGAGTTGAGCTTAAATCACGGCATCTTATTGATGAAGGCACGTGTCCATGGTGCCCCTATGAAGAAGAAACAGTGAGCCATGCCCTCTTTACTTATGTTAGGATTAGGAAGTTGTGGGAGGATTGTGGGTGTGTTGAGATGGTGCGGGTGTTGAAGGTGAGAGCTTGTGTGATGTACTCGTGGGATGGATGGATATGGACAATAAAATGGTGCAATGCGGGTGCTGCTTGGCGTGGAATATCTGGACCGAAAGAAACAATCACATTTTTTTAAGGTAAGAATTCTCCTCTTGAAGTTGTTGCGCAACGCATGAGTAGACAAGCTGAAGATTGTGAGCTTTATGCGAAATGCATTTATTCAGGGTCGAAGAGGGTTGTTGCGGGGAGTCCAAGGAAGTGGGTCACTCCACCTGTGAAATTGATAAAAGTGAATGTTGATGCTTCTCTTTGCGAAGAGGGATGGGTGGGGCCTGGGGCCGTGGCTTGTCATCACACGGGGAGTATGTTTTTCACGGCAATGAGGAGAGTTAAAGCTTGGTGGTCTCATGAAGTGGTCGAATGCAAAGCAATACTAATGGCAGCATGATGGGCCAAGAGTCATGACATGAAGGAGGTGATCATCGAGTCCAATTCGCAAATTATTATATCTCGGCTTTCATCTGCAACAATCTTCTTTTCAGATTTGGATGCTATAATAGGGTATGTTATTGCGTTTTGTTCTAGTTTTACTTCTATTAGTTTTTCTTATGTTAAGCGTAATGACAATTCGATAGCTCACCATCTTGCTAGTATTGTCCCTTTTGGAGTTGAACAAACTTGGGAGAACCATTGTCCTAGAGATGTGGCTCTCTATGTACTCATGGACACTTTGTCCCTTTCTTAATATTATTAGTTACTTTTCCCTTCAAAAAAAAAATTTCATGATATATACATGACGATCTTAGTTTCATATAATACCTTCACTAATAGTTAGGAAAATCCTCCCCCATGTTCTTTATCTCTTTTTCTCCTTTTCCTTTCCCCACGAATCTTCAACACCGCAACCCCATCTACCTATCTAGGCTCGCTGGTGGCTGGCCTGAGTAGTCTTTGCTTGCAAACGATTGTCGGCGAGCCATATGTCTAATGGTAGGTTAGTAGGTTAGTTAGGTGAAAGTGTAGGGTCGTATCAGCTAAAAGTGCAGAGCTGTGTTGCGGGTTGAATCTCTCAGTGGGTTTGAGTATCTCCAGCCTTAGTGTCTGTTTTCGGATCTTTCCTGAATGCCGCTGTCGATAATTCGCCGGTAAAAGGTAAAGTTTAGGGTTAGGGTGTCTATTTTGGGACTGGAAACACTAAATTTAGGCAGTGTCTCAAGTTTATTACGGCCTTGTCCTTTGGCTATGATGGTCAATTCTTCAGTTAGTTTCCTTAAATTATATATGTTTTTTGTTTCACCATCTGTTTAGTTATAATTAGTCCTTATTTTTCCTCTTGTTTTATATATGGTCGTGTTTGGGCGTTTCTAAGTATTGAAATTAATTAGAGGGTAATAGAAGGAGCCACGTTTCCTACGGCGAGGAAAGATCTAAGAAATCATGCATGTCAATAGAGAAATCACTCCTGGAGTTAATATTTTGGTAGATGCAACTTTAGTGGTTCAAGTGGCGGAGAAGACGGGCGGAAGTTCTCAATTTCGTTTGAAAATCATATCTGTTGTGATTCGATCTTCTATATTAGGGATTGCAAGTTAGGATCTTGGGATCCAGGTTTTAGGTGATGAATTACAACGATTCAATTCATCACAAGTTTATGTGATGACGTTCGAAGTCATCACACTTAAACCAAGAATGCATCTTAGGAGGCCCTCCAACTTGATTTGGGGTAAATTTCGACCTCCACATTTTTTGAGTTTCAGACTCGTGAGAAGAAACTCACGACACCCTCTATACAGGGTCTGGAATCAGAAAAGGAAGTGACTTATTGGTTAGTTCAATCTATAGAATCCCAGGAAGATTTATCTTTTGAAAGACCTTGGGATTTATCATCTTGTGAGCAAATGGTTTTACAAGATGGGATATGGCAATCTATCTTTGAAGATTGTTTGTGGTTAGAATCTCAACAGCCTCCATCACACTATATCAGGTCTTTATCTGTAAGACATATAACCCAACCACACCAATTCTCACCTAAGCAAAGTTGCGTTCAGACAAGTAAAATAGCAATAGGGTTTATAACGTCTTGTTGGTTTTACTTCATAGGGTATGTAAGAGCAAATCATGCTCACTTCGACATTAGTTTATCTTATGTTCTTCTTCTAGATGTAATGTCTCCAGATTGTAACTCAAGTTTTAATTAATACAAATATAACTGATGTAAAAAAAAACTAATAGTCTGAGGCTAGAACTTGTGAAATTAATATACTTTTTAACATTATTTTTGTAATTATAAAGCTATTGTATACTATTAGCTTCATTTATTTTATTTTTAAAAAATGAAACAAAAAGCCCCTGCCATGCAATTACATAGTTATTGCCATTGTCACACAATATTCTTTACATTTTTTTTTCTATTTTGATCTGTTCCACTAAATTATCAATACTATTAATTTAGGACATGACCCAAAACTTTTATATTTCTCTTCTACTTTTCAAGCATGTTCCATCACTTTATTACTCCAAATAAAAGAAAAAATCTCTATATCAAGCTAAGCTGAGTGCTTGACCTAGTGGAAAAAGAGCATCCTCCAATCACGAGATTGGAGGTTCATTATCCAATATAGGGGTGTAAGTGGATGGACTGGATTGGACTTTTCCAAATCCAAATCAAGTCTAATGTTTTTGGACTCGAGTTATTGAGTCCAAATTCTATCCAAATTTTTTCGAGTCCAGTCCAGTCCGAATATTTTTTCTTGAGCTCGAATCTAGTCCAGTCTAGTCCGATTATTATACTTCCTCTGTTTTTTATTTTTTTAAATTCCACCATTCGTTCTGGTTGGAAGATGACTCGTTGGAGGTGACCAATGCTATCACTCAAGAATATGTAGGCGCTGCCCCTTTCTCTTTGTTAGTTGATGATTCTGTTAAGTTTATCAAGCTTTCTAATGATTTTAAATGTAGTCATGTTAGGAGAACGGGATACACTGTTGCCCATCTTATGGCTACCTGGAATGTTAGCTCTGTTTCGGAGTTTGTTTGTACAAATTCGTTTCCCCAAAGTTTTCTACTTTGGTGGAACTTGATCTTGCTCAATAATATGTTTCCCGTTTCCTTTAAAAAAATAGCTATCTTGCATCATTATGTAAAGAAAAAACATAGTCAAGTACGGTCTTATTAGATTCGTCTCAATGCAAGGATTTCAAATATCAAATTCTTATAATATTTACTTATAAGCAATTTGAGATATTATAAGCGTTTCAACAAACATTGAAAATGAAATGGTGCAATTAAAAAAACAGAGGATGTATAATATTTTTTTCCCAATTTACGTTCACTATGTTTTCTCATGATTGAAATTTGAAAAATTGAACTCATTACTTCCATTCCATAAATTACGTTACATACATCTTTTTTTTTTTGGTGCAAACGTTACATATGTCTTTTAAGTTTACAATAAAATGCAAATTGCAAAATACAAGATCCAAACCAAAATAATAAGTAAAAAGCCTTCTTAAAATTCTAAATTTTTCACTTTTCACTTTTCACTTTTCACTTTGGACTTTTGGAGGATAAATGCAAATTCTGGTGTCAGCTAAATAGAGCGGGAATGTTGAAAAGTCCAAATCTTCAAAAAAATATCACAGAAATTATACATACATATATATATATATATATATATATATATATATATATATATATATATATATATATATATATATATATATATGCTAAAATATTTTTGGACTGGATTGGACTTATTTGGCTCCAAAGTCGTGAGTCCAAATCCAGTCCGAAGATATTTTATATATATATATATATGCTAAAATATTTTTGGACTGGATTGGACTTATTTGGCTCCAAAGTCGTGAGTCCAAATCCAGTCCGAAGATATTTGGATTCTAAAATTTGAGTTCGAGTCAAGTTCAAAAAAATTTAAGTCCAGTTCAGTCCGACAAGTTTGGAATGGAATTTGGACTTTTCGCAGTCCACTTACACCCCTAGTCAAATAGAGGCACTTTGGGGAAGGGGTGTAAGTGGATTAGACCGGATTGGACTTTGTCAAATCCAAATCCATTCCAAAGTTTTTGGGAGTCGAAAAATTGAGTCCAAATCCGATCCGATTTTTTTAGCCAATCCAGTCCGAAACATTTTTTTAGTCAAATTCGAGTCCAGTCCAATCCGATTATTATATTAATTTTTTTCGATTTAAGTTCACGATGTTAATTTTCTCATGATTGAGATTTGAAAAATTAAACTTATTACATCCATTTCGTAAAGTAAGTTACATACATATTTAAAGTCTGTAATAAAATGTAAATTGCACAATACAAGACCTGATCCAAAATAATAATTAAAATATAAGAAACATGAGGATGATTCATCTCAGACAACATCCATCTTGTACCGAGGATCTAGCACAACAACAATTAAGATCGATACTAAAACACAATTATCACAACATCATAATAAGGAAAATGAAAATTAAAATTGGAAAGCTTATATTAAAGTAGAATACTATGAAAAAGGTGAAATTAGATATATACATAGATCTAAGTTGAGAGGGAACATAGTAACAAAAATTATACTATATATATGCTAAAATAACACTGAATTGGACTTATTGGACTCCAAAAGGGTGAGTCCAAATCCAATGCGAAAATATTTAGACTCGAAATTCTGAGTTTGAGTCTAGTCCAAAGTTCTTTCAGTCCGACAAGTTTGGGTCTGAACTAGATTGGATTCTTGACTTTTCGTAGTCCACTTATACCCCTACTTTAAGGGAGGTGATTCTCTTACCATTTCCTCCACTCTCAAAGTATATAATCCACTCTATTAACTCCTACCAAATTTATAAGTATAAGAAGTTTATTTTGTGCAATTGAGGGACTATGAGATACTTATGGATGGAGTATATTTACTTTCAGTTCGAAGAATAATATGGTAATGGAAGTCTTTTGAGGTGCTTCAAAGTAAACAAGAATAAAGTACTCGGGGGAAAAACAAATGTTAGATGGGATAAAAAGTCAAAAAGGTTCTTGAGTTTGATGTAACAAATTTCATTACCATATACTAAGTTCCTCTCAAAAGCCGGTAGGCTATGTCTGATCTCGTCCACCTTGTCTACCATTCCGACTTACTACATGCAGGCAACCATGCCCCCCAAAAAAACACTTAAGGACCTGGACAGTATTTGTAATAACTTTCTGTGGGGTGAGGAAGGGGGTAGGAAAAAACTTCATTTGATTAATAGACAAACAACCTTCTTACCTAAAGAGAAAGGGGGTCTCGGTATTCGAAGCCAGATACTCATGAATCAGGCTTTCATGGCCAAACTGGGGTGGAAGATTGCTCAAGGCCCTCCTAACCTCGCTCAGGACTGCATTAGATCCAAGTACACAAAAATCAGCTCACAAAATTTGAAAATGGTTCGGTCATTTGGCGTAACATAGGCATAGGTTGGGGCCTTATAAGTCAACATAGTCAGTGGAGTTTGGGGGATGGGACTAGCATTAATTTCTGGTTAGATGATTGGCTTTCTGTGGGGCCGATTCGGAGTTGGATTCAAGGGCCTCTCCCTTATTCGGAGGATTGTAGGAAAGTCAAGAGCCTAGTAGCTTCAGGAATTTGGGGTCTTTCCACCCTTCCCATTGATCTTCCGGATTCCATTGTCGACCGTATTCTTAGCTGCCCCCTCCTCCCGAGGAAGGGTCCCAGGAGGATCTTCTTATTCCTAAATTTGTGGGGGCTAAGGGGTTTTCCCTCAAGTTAGCCTACAATGCTTTACTCCCTCACTTCCCTGAGGAGGAGGATATTTCTTGGATCTGGAAGAGCCTCATGGAGCCCAAAATCAAGTTTTTTATGTGGTTAGTATGGCTTGACCGCCTTCCCCATAGGAAACTGCTCAGTGTTAGAGGCATAGTATCGGAGATGACATGCCCTAGGTGTCAGGAGCCTTCGGAAGATAGTGCCCACATCCTTGCTCTCTGTCCTAAAAGCCGGGACATTTGGACCCTAGAAGGTGTCCCTATCATCCCCGTTCGGGATTTCCAGGCCTGGGTAAAGGCAAATATGTTGTCTAAATGTGAGTTTCGGGGCTTGCCTTGGAGTACTGTCTTCCCCTACCTTTGTCATGAGATTTGGAAGGACAGGAATATGTGTGTATTTAAGACCAAAGACCCTTCTCCCATTGAAGTAATTAGCTTTCGAGCCTCGGGAAGTGCCAGAGATTTCATGCATGCTTCCCTCAAAAGGGGGATGGATATCACTGCTAATCCCCATTTTAACCATCCTTCGAGTTGCTTTATGATCCATGTTGACGCTTCCTTTGTTGGGACTAATGAATCAGTCGGGATTGGGGGTGTGATAAGGGATGGGCATGGGACCTGGGTTATGGGCTTTGGGAAACGTGTCTATACTAACTCCTCTCTTGCAGCTGAACTTCTTGCCATCATAGAAGCCATGCTTTGTGTGAATAGGCAGCGTTACCCCAATGCTATCATTTATTCGGATTGCAAGAACGTGGTGGAACTTATTCTAGGGGATCGAGCTGACATTTATATAAATATATTGAACAACTGCAGGCAGTAGCTCAGGGCCAACCCGAAGATTCCGATTAAGCATTGTAACAGACAGTTCAACCTTCTAGCAGATAGCATGGCCAAAGCTTGTAGGAACATGGATGCGGCTACTATTGTAACTAGGCTTTTCCCCACTCCCCCTAGTTATTGTATCGAACAATTAACGTTGGACTGTAATCGCTTTGACTTTATTAGTAATGAATGAATGATGCTCTTTGTTTATCAAAAAAAAATTTCATTACCATATAAGCTTGCCGGATGATTGAATCCCCACGTGTCCTTCGACGATTGCATGAAGGCTGATGCACGTAGAGGGATCCAAGGTATTGATTCCATGCAACTATGCAACTATTAAACTAGTATATGTATGATTGTTATCACTCATTTATTAATCAGAAAAAATTTTTATTGGTAGGATAGCGGTTTGTACGCAAAGGTTACACATATACTATGTAACACCCCGTAATTTTCACTCTTTTTTTTTTTGGTGTTTGTTTACATTAAAATGATATTTTTCGTAAAAATAAATAATTTATTATTTAGATTATTTTGGAACGTGTTGTGAAAATGTGTATATATATTTATATGTTGTCATATATTTATATATATATTTATTTTAAGTTGTTAGTTATTTATTTTAAAGGTTATATTAATTTCGTTATTTGTTTAGGCGTTTAGGATGCTGTTTTGTCGCGTAACGTTTTTGTAACGTTGTTGGACCGACTTGGGTGATGAAATGTTGCATCGCATGTGGCGTGCTAATGTGTTTATTATATTTATATTTATTAGAGTTATTTTCATTATTAAGTATTTTCAAAGTTTAGGCGCGATTTAGGAATTAATCGATTTATCGCGTGACGGACTTTTGATGCATGAACCTTTGATGATTTGGGTCGAAATCTTCTTGGTGTACTTGGGCTTGGACATCCGGCTATGGGGAAGGAGAAGGAAGAAGTTTCTCCTCTTTTATTTCATTTCTTTTAATTGGTGACTCTTGGTAGATTGTAACCCCCATAACCCCCCTAATCATTCTCCTAAACCCTTCATTTTTCCTTGCCAAAAAATTCTGATTTTTATTAAAAGAGGTTCAGCATCATTTGCATTTAACCCTCACCGTTTTCAAGAAAAGAAAGAGAGAAAAGGAAGAGGAAAAGAATAGAAAGTTTCAACCCGGTTTTTCCTGTCACACCTTCACGAAAATAACCGTAGCCGGAGATCTAACCGTTGGATCGTCTTCAAATTTGGACAGAACGTTTATAACATCTTGTTCTACACTATGACCGGATCGATTTAGAATCTGAGACATTGATCACCGGGAATCATGGTCGTAACAGAGCAGTGCCAAACAAGAGTTTTCAACGTTCAAGAAGAAAATGCCTAGTGACTGGTTGCTTCAATTCTCGTTCGTTGTGCCTTGGGGTTAGAAGAGGAATTGGATTATATGCGTAGCTCTTAACTATCTCTTTAGACTCAGCTCTCCTCCCGACGTTCCAGGTAACTAGTAGTTATCTTAGAACCATAGTGATTAGGGTATTATTCGGTATTAGATTATTACGCTAGGAATTATTTAAAATACTTTTTGAATGAAAATATGGACGAAAATTGACATGAATATACTTGATGCATGCTGTGTGATTAATGTAAAGAGAAAAATAATTTTCATATGATTTTTGGTGTTTGTTTGATTTAATTGGTGTTTTGTGCGTTTTTGGCTAAATTGCATAATAATTATTAAACGGACGTTAAAATTGCTGAAATTCTTTTTCTTAGATCATTTTGTATGCGTAGTATGTATTCCATGCCTTAGAATAATTTTTGCCTACTGTGTACTCGTTCATTTAATTGATATATCTGTTTTTGCAATTTCATTTCTGTCAGTATATAAATCATGAAAATTATTTCTGGAGGCCGAAAAATTCATTTCTTTGTATAATATGTATTTCGGTGATTTTATGAATGTTGTGTAAATTTTTGATAATTTTTGAGCGTTTATTTATATTTTTAGTTATTATATTGGCTTTATTGAGTAATCTGTATATTAACTTTTAAAATTACTTTTGGAGTCCGAAAATTATAAATAAAATTTGTACCATGTCAGTAGAGCCATTAGGTCATATGATAATTTTTGTGTGATTTTTCTGCTCGAACTTATTAGTTTAATAATTATTATTGGGTTTTTGATGTGAAATTGAGGATACTCTTTTAAATTATTTGAGAGCTTGTTAATCAGAAATAATTTGTGATCTTTTATGTTCATTGATGCTGGTGTTTAGTAGGTTGCTGTAAGTATTATTGGTATCATTATGTTTATGTTTGATTTATGTAAAAATGATTAATTGTGTACTATTCATTTATTTAATAAGCCTTGGAGTTAATTGGTGATGCATTTTTGATTGATGTTGTTAGTGCTGTAAAAACTATTTCACTATCATTGTTGATGCTTAGTGATATTTAAAGTATTGTGGTTAGAGATATTTGTTGTAAATTTGTAAGTTACTACTTTGAAGATTTTTGAAAAATTACTTTTGATGAATTATGGGTATAAGGCTGGGTGGCATCCCTTTTGACGAATATTTTTGAGATGAATGATACTTTAATGATATTTATGATTTTATTTTGAGATAAGAACATCCGGTGGGATAGATGTAGTCCCCGGTGAAGAACATGCCAACCACCTGGTTTGCGAACTAGGGGTAAGCCTGGGTTAATTGTTGTCGTCCGAGAGGTCAGGGAGTTCTGCGTGTTCTACCCTGCATCGGGAGTTTGGCCATTCTTAGACACAGGCAGTGGGGAACGTAAGCCCATAGACTGACCTGGAGATTGCGATCTGACTAACCTTAGGAAGTGAATTGCGATTCACTAGCGTTCGATTTCTGACTCAATAACTTGTTTTACCTATATTTTATTTTTTTTATAAAAGTACTCTTGAGATGATTTATTTATTTTTATCCAACTCACTTGCTATTTATTATTCATTTGCGTTATTTGTGAGTTATATGGAAGTGGATGCATATTGTAGTTGACTTGACTTTATGCTTTCCTTTCTTATTAATCTATGTCTGAATCATGCTTTGATTTCTTTTGTTCTGGGAGAACTGCTAGTTACTCCCCACTAATTGTGGATATTTGTTGTATATTTTGCAGGTTTTGTTGATGGGGATTTTCTTTGATTTTGGGCTCGGGTTGAGATGCGAGAAATAATCTATTAGGGGTTTTAGTTCTAGACTTCTCTTCAGTTTGAGATAGTTTTCTCATTTCGATTTTAATCTAAGTAATTAATTTACTTATAGTACTTACTTATGTTTGTTTTTATCACTTAGTTATTTAAACACTATACTTGTAGTAGTGACATTCCCAGAAGACGATGTTTCCGCCATCGTCCTATTAATACTATTATTATTTCTTTCTTTTCCGCTTTGAAATTCTGGGGTGTTACATACTAGGTGTATGTGTTACTACTAAAATTTATACCTTGTGTATGTGTTACTACTAAAATATATAATATTACTAAAAATACTGCAAACTTACAATATTTCGACATATAATTTTATTTTTAATGATTTGTTCTTTATCTTTGTTTGAAAAATCTGTTTTATGAAATTTCTTTATTTAGATTTGTATGAATCCTTTGTTTAAAACTAAAAAAAAGAATTGTAATTTTTTTTCAGGTTATTCATATATTAGCTTCATCTTATTCATCTTCACCATTTTTCTACTATTGATTTTCTACTAAAGTTTCCTGACGTTTTCAATTATTTAATTTGTTTGTAGAAAAATAATGTTATATTTTCATCCCTACCATGTAATAAAATTCAATTCGAAATATAGTATTTCAATCGTTTATGTATTATGTAAATTCAAATATCGTTGAATAACAGAACAGGTTCAAATGATTGTAAGTTTATAATTTTTTTAGTAACAGTATACATTTTAGTAGTAACACATACAAAAGGTATACATTTTAGTAGTAACAGATACATCCAGTGTATGTGTATCATCTCTCTTGTTTGTATGAACCCTTTCTATTATGCATTTCGGCGTGGCGTGGCGTGTTGTTCACATTGATTTATGTCATGTCTTTGGGGAAACAAACAAAGCAGCAGATTGGATTGCCAATGTTGGCCACCTCATAGATTCTAGTTTTTGTATTGAAAATTGTACTAATTCATATCTTCATTCAATCCTTATAAACGATACAGGTTGGAGCTCCCCTCGTACGGAGGGTCTCATAACCTTCTTTTTCCTTACCTTTATAAAAAAAAGTGCAATTATGCATAATATATCAAACCCTAATTTGACCCATATGAAGGTTGCAAACTATTAAATAAATAGCATGAAATAGTGTAAAACTAGTTTAATGGTTTATTGGTACAAAGTTAAACTTGTGACCTGAAGGTCATGAGTTTGACCTATTATAGGGGTGAGATTTATCTACCCTTTCCTACCCTTAAGATTAGTGGCGGATCTTAACAATTTTTATAAGGGGCTAAGTAAACAAACTAAAAGTTTAGCTATTAATATATCAGATAATGAATACAAATAGTAATAAAAATAAATCGCTTTCATCAAAGTTTAGATATGCTACAATCAATGGCTACAAAATTGCAATTAATGCAATCAATTCAAATTTCATTTTTACTTTTGAAATAATCTTGTCCATTTATTTGTTTGACCATTAGTAAATTAATCATTAAGAAATTGAAAGAGGAGTTCAGTAGTAGATGGGTAGATTTTCAAGATATTGAAACAATAGTTCATTTGTAATTAAATCAAGTACATAGTTGTTTTCTTAACTCACAACAAGAATAAAATTAAAGAAAGTAACATTTGTATTGGTGCACCAATATTTTTTTTACAATACTACTACCTTTGTTTCTTTTTATCAATACAGTTTGAGTTTCAGGCTATATGTTCTTTTCGTCTGGTCTGATCTAAATTTTTCTGATTTGATCTGATCTGAACTTTTCTGATCTGGTCTTATCTGATCTGAACTTTTCGATTTGGTTTGATCTGAATTTTTCTGATTTGGTCCGATCTGAACTTTTCTATTCGATTATTCTTATTATTATTAATGTCCAAGAAATTATTATTATTATTATTATTATTATTATTATTATTATTATTATTATTATTATTAAGCAATTGCAGACTTTTGGTCAATATCATTAAAATTTACAACTCCAGCACTTACAACAACTACTACATTCTATTGTAGCATTACCTACTTTTTACTACTAATAAAAGTAAATAATATCAAAAAAAAAAATGTAACCAACAAAAAACAACAATAATAATAGAATGCCTCCAAAGTTCCAAGTCGATGGATTTGCTGAAATCATTAACTTACATCACTTACATTTACTGTCAATTAGACAATATTATTCTTCTTCTTCAATTGAACGCAATTAGTCAATTAGACAATATACTAATCAAATATATATAATTTTTTTTTTGGCATTTGGGTACCAAGATTAATCTCAATTAAAGAAGGAAAGAGAACATACGAAAAAAATAAATTAGGCGGCTTCAACTCTTCAAGACAACTTGCATTGTGATTTTGCAATGCATGTTTAAATTAATGACTTAGTTTTAATTTTTTTATATATAATATAGGTATACATATCTAAAAAATGAGTCGTGTCATGTTGACCCATTTACTTAAAACGTGTCACAAACTTTGACCTGAATCCATTTATTTCGTGTTGAGTTCTGGTCGTATTGCCATGTCATGTCAGTTCTTACATCATCATAATAATAATAATAATAATAATAATAATAATAATAATAATATTTAGAAAAAGAATTAAGGAGATCTGATCTGAACTGAACTATTCTGATATGATTTTTTCTGATCTGATCTGATTTGATTTGATTTTTTTTTTATTTGATCTTATTTTTTCTGAACTTTTATGATCTGATCTGATCTGGTCAAATCTGAAATAATCACTAGAGTGCTTAAATAAGTTGAAAAGAACATAGCCTTATGCTTACAATGTAAAACTTTAACTATTAATACTTTAATTACGAAAAAACAAAATTTATAAAAAAGTTGATATTTGAAAAATATATGTTGAAACCAATCTAATAAAATCTTACATAAGTATATTATCTTTATGTATAAATCACAAACGATGGTGAAAGTGAAGTATGTGAATATTGCCAAATTACAAAGCGTGTGGATTAGACGGAAAAGGAGGGAGTATGTTTTATATTTGTTAGGAAGGTATTTTGTGAACAAAAAATTACAATTGGACATTTGTTTAAAAAAAAATTAGTGCACTTTAATGATAATAAGTGAAGCAAAATAAAATGGACAATTTTACAATGGCTAAAATAAAATTGTAGCTACCATAACTTGTGTAATCTGGACAATTTATTTTCAATTTTAGGTCTACACCATTCATTGAATTGATTTTATGTTTAAACTATGATTACAATTTACTCATTAATAAATTTATATATTATAATTTATATATATTAATTGGCTTTATATTCCACAATTCTTTGTTAATGATGGTAACAAATATCTAAAGAAAGAAAGGAACAATACTTTAAAAGGAAGAAAATGACTTTTTCTCCAATTTTCTGTGTTTTTAAATTTAATTTAATTAATGGACAAGATTAATCTATAAAAATAAAAGACTAAGATTCCAATTATTACAATGGCTACAATTTTATTGTAGCCATTTAATAATCATCCAGAGAAAATAGTAACAATAGAAGAAAAAGACTTTTCAAATTATTGGAAAGGAAAGAAGGAAAAAATAAAGAGATAAAATAAACCCATTTAAAAATAAGAAAGAAGGCAATAGGCAGATAAGGAATATAGTGATTACTGCAGGCATCCCCCCGCTTATTCAAAATAATCGCACCATCTTGATATAAAAAGTTGGACTTCGGTTCGAACCTCAAACACATACCAATATCGCATTTAATTTTGCACGCTTTACCAAATTACCACTGTGCCAGTTGCAATGTTATGTTTTAAATTGCATCTAGTTTTTTTTATTTCTAAAAATTAAGGGGGGTCAGACCCTCACCCGCCCCTCTTATAATTCGCCCTTGCTCAAGGTGTCTTGACTAAAATTTAATTGGGAGTATCCTAGCAGGTCAACTCTAGTTTTGGGTCTAGTTTTATTAAAAAAAACAGTAAAGTGACATAGTTACAAATAAGCAAACGAACAATTGGGTACATGCAACATCCGTGTGTACAATTTAGAGATTAAATTTGTATTACTTGCTTCATTTTTTTAATTAAAACACATATGACTTTGACACTATTCAATGTGAATTGATAAGGACGATAACATATGTTACAGTGGTGGAGCCAGGATTTTAAATTTGGGGGTGCACAGTTACGAATCTAGAATTTGACCCACGAATATCACAATATTGATTTGATTTTTATGAGTGATTGGTTATTTAAAAGAATATTTTAACCTAAAATTCTGAAATACACCTCATTCACGGGTGTGATGCAATATAAATGTAGAAGTCTGAGATTGTTCTTCAATATGATTGTAAGAATCGAAAGGAATGTGGAAAAGAATAGGTCATATGGTGATTAAGATATTAAAAGCAAATCAAGACAAAATATGTCATATTTATATGATTTTCTTAATGATTGTTTATTGCAATCAATTTTTTTACTTAGAGCTTCAGAGATACGCACACCTCATTCACGTTTGTCATGAAATTATAATATATAAACTTTGATATTGCTCTTTAATACAATTCGGCTAATCATATAAAAAATAAAAATATGTAATAAGATAGAGGGATTGAGCGGGGTTGCGGAAAAGGGGAGCTACAATGATTGCATGATTGAGTGCAAGTAGTGGTGTGAATTGTGATTTTATATGAGTCTCTGAATAAAGCAATGGGCAGGGCGAAAACTTCTTCAATCAACCTTTTTGTTTATAATAAAAGTTGGGTTATATGTTCCATCATGGCATTAGGTATAGAGTCACTGAAAGCATGGGTCATAAATCAGTTTTGAAATATATTCTTAATACACGATATGATTATAAGAACTTTAAATCACGAGCTAATATTCAAACCATGATTTTAGGAGAAATATCCTAAAATCTTAAATTTATAGATCAAAAATTTCCCAAGCATTGTATATATCATGTAATATAATTAGATATTTTATATTCTTTTCACTTTAAGTGCATTATCATGTAATATAATTATATATTTTATATTCTTTTGACTTTAAGTGCATTATGTACAGGTCCAAATCATATCTATATAAAACCTCCCACGCATTTTTTGCACGGGTTAAAAACTAGTCTATATATAAAAGGGATATTCTCAATGGAAATTTTGTGCTATTGAAAATTACATTTGGCAATCATTTTTAAATTTTTATTCAAAAAGTGACCTTATAGTTCTATTTTATAAGCACGCGTGACATTAATGACGTTTTTGGTTAAATTTTCCGTTAAATAGAGGTGCTAGTTAGCTGTTGGCCATATGAAAGTTGCTTGGTCTTTCTCTCTCTTCGTTGTTGGCCACCTCTGCTTCTACCGCACAATCGGAGCTGCTTACGGTGGCTCGTTGCCAACCCTGCAGCCGCCACTGCTGGTACTCCTTCTGTGGTGGTGGGTACGTTGTTAAGCTACAACTTTGTTTTATGGCGTTGAACCACCAATGGTAGGTGGCAGATGGATGGCTAATGACTAACCGAACAACACCAGCCGAAATTCAAGGATGATGAAAGAAATTGGGGGTATACGAAGGGGGGTAGGGTAGGAGAGGGAGAAGGGGGCGAGGGGCAAGAGGGGCGAAGGAGGGAGGCGAAGGGGGCCGGTGTTAAGGTTGTACGCGAAGGGGGGAAGGGTAGGAGAGGGGGGAGGGGCGAGGAGCAGCAGGGGCGCAGGAGGGAGGCGAAGGGTGAGCCGGTGTTAAGAGGGTATGCGAAGGGGGAGGGTAGGAGAGGGGGAGAGGAAAGGGGCAAGCGGGGGTGAAGGAGGGAGGCGAAGAGTGGGGTGGAGGGCTAGCGACCTGCGGGAATGGGGTGGGGGAACTGCAAGGGGGGTGGGGGGGTTGTTGTGGGTTGGGATGGGGGCTTGTTGGGGGAATGCAGGGGATGGTGGGGGTGACAGGGTGGCGGGGGTGGGATGGAGTGAGGGTGGGTAGGGGGGGATGGGGTGTGAGAGATTAAGTTCTCCGCCATTGTTGAAGGAGGAGACAAAAATTTTGTATTTAAAGATAACTGTTAACGGAAAAGTTAACGGATTGCATCATTAATGTCACATCTGGTAACAAATACTACCTCCGTTTCATATTAATCTACACACTTACACTTTTCACGCATGCCGATGCACTACTTTGAGCCTTTATATCTCTAATGTTGTATTTGTATAAAATGAGACGAATCAAACAAGACCCCACATGACTATATTTTCTCTTAACCATAATTCACAAATGATAGCCAAAGGGAAATTTGTGAATAGTGTCAAAAGTGAAAGTGTAACTATTAATATGAAACGGAGGTAGTATAATTTTCAATAGCAAAGGGTTACCAATGAGAATTTCCCTATATAAAATTATACTTTCTCCGTTCTAAAATAAATGAAAAGGCTTTTCTTCTGTATGTAAAAGTTTTTTAAGACAAGTGTTTCATTTATTTCAGACAGAGGAAGTATATAATACATCGGGGTGCCCGTCAGTGGACTCAATGTAATAGCCAATAGTTTTAAGCGGAATTAAATTATTTATTAACAAAGTTATGCTATTTGGAAAATTTATATTAGGATTGTTTGATTTTAATAATGCAACCTTTTAGCCATTCGCAAGGAATAAGCTAACATTTTAGATATTCCTAAATAATGCAACCTTTAACAAAAAATTCTCTGAATGGGTAAAAACCGGATGCAACCTGATAAACAGGTTGCCCGGGACACTTGTCACAATTTCATTGGTTAGTTTATAATTTTTGTTGAATTAAAAAAACAAAATTCTTTTTTTTTTCTCTATCTTCCTTATTTCCCTCCACCAGCTCTTCCCCACCCCACCCCACCCCTACGACCTTCCCCACAAGAGAACCCCCTCCCCTTGGTCCCCTACCCCAAAATCACCACCTCTTCCCTCCCCCACCCCTAAGACTATGATGTAAGCAGACCCAAACTCTCCTCTTCTCACTTCCACCCTCCTCCACAACCCCCACCATCACCACCTTCTTAGCTTCTCCCTCTTTTACGAACCACCATCACCACCTTCTTCTCTCTATTTCACCGAAACTCACCCACCTACTCATTCCATGAACCACCCTCACGAAACCACCCCATAATCATCACCACGAACCACCCTCACGAAACGCGAACCACCGCACCTACCACGACACAGGAACCATCCCCACAGAAATCAAACCAATGTACCGAACACACCAAGGCACGAACTTTGGGTTGGATTTCAATTCAGCGAACCTTCCTCATCAATTCAAGATTTTCGTTTTGGAGAATTTCATCAATTCTCTTCAAGAAGTTGGCGTCTTCATTTGATACGGGCAGGTGGGGTATTTTTTTGGGTTGGGATGAGTAAGGTTCACTCCGTTGGGCGGGGTGGGGGTTTGCAATGGATACGGGTAGGTGGGTTTGGCTGGTTTCATGTTTGGGGTGGGTGGATTTTGGTGTAGAAAAGGGGTTGTTTCAGGGGTGATGGTTGTTTTGGGGGCTGGGGAAGGGGAAGAGGAAGGGGAAGGGGATGGGTGGGGCAAGGAGAGGGGAGGGGAGTTTTTTTTTTTTCCGGTGGGTACTGGGTAGGGGTAGGGATGGGGAGGGGAGGAGGGAGTAATTAAGTGAATTAGCTTTTAATTTAGCAACCCATAAATTTTGTTACCTGTTTCACAAGTTACAAGTCAATTCGACTTATTGTAGGAATTTTTTGTTAAATGTTGCATTATTTAGGAATAACTAAAAGGTTAGCTTATTCCTTGCGAATGGCTAAAAGGTTGCATTATTAAAATCAAAAAATCCTTTATATTATTATGACTCACTTATATTATGGGAATTTATGAATTAAAGTATTTTGGATTTTTGATAATCTAAAATCATATTTTTTGAAAAAAAGAAGAAGGAAGATAACTCATTTTCTTTCATCTCTTTCGTGGCATTTGGTGGAGTTGCCACAATAATGCTTTGTTGTCCAAATTTCATCACCCATAAGTAGGCCATAACCCATATTAAAACTCCAATTCTTTGCTCTTAGGCCCTGTTCTTTTGGACTTATTTTCAGCAAAAATAAGTCAAAATAAGTTCAGTTCAGCAAAAATAAGTAAAAATAAGTTCAGTTTAGCAATAATAAGTTTAGTTCAGCAAAAATAAGTTAAGTCTTGCCTAATGTTGTAATTATTATTTATGGTTTCAATATTACTATTAATATTGTTATTATTATTAATATTATAATTATAATAACGATGAATTTGTATTTTTAAATTTTAAATTTTAAATTTTAAATTTTTTTATTTTTATTACTCCGTATTATTATTTATTATTTACTCCCTCCGTCCCAGAATACTCTTGACACTTATCAATACACGTAGTTTTAGATGATAAGTTGTTGTTTGGTTATCAATTGTTATTTTATTGAAAAGTAGATGTGATAGGAGTTAGTAGTTAGTAAAAGTAGTATTATTTTATTTTAAGGAGAGAGAGTGTGGGCCATGGTTAGAGTTGGTGTGTAGTAGGAGTGATATTATTTTATTTGGAGGAGAGAGAGTGTGGGCCAATGTTTAAAGGTAGAAGGATTAAAATAATAGTGGGTCATATCTAAAAATAGTAGTGTAAAGAGTATTCTGGGACAAATGAAAAAGGAAAGTGTAAAGAGTATTCTGGGACAGAGGGAGTATTATTTATTACTCCTTCCGTCCCAGAAAGATCTGAACACTTGTTTGGACACGTAGTTTAAGGTGATAAGTTGTGGTGTAGTTATCAAATGTTATTTTATTTAAGAAGTAGATGTGATAGGAGTTGGTGGGGTATTTTTTATTAGAGGAGAGAGAAAGTTGGGTAACTTTTTATTGATAAAAGATATAGTGTGGGCCAAAGATGTGTAAAAGAAATAATAAATTAATGGTGGGACCATGCCAAGAATAGAAGTGTCCAAACTAATTTGGGACAAACATAAAAGGAAAGTGTTCAGACTATTCTGGGACGGAGGAAAGTGTTCAGAAAAAGTATTGAACGAGAAAACATTAATGGTCCTATATGCGCTGCAAGGGAGAAAGAAGAAGTTAGTGTGAGATGGCTACACTCTCCCATGGATTGGTATGCAATTAATACTGATGGAGTAGTTAAGGGGTCTCCAAGCCCTGCTGGTGGTGGTGCCATTCTGAGAGATCATCGAGGTGGACATATTTCAGCCATGGCGATGAACTTTGGTCATTGTCACACGTTCAAGGCAGAGATAATGGCATTAAAGAAGGTCTGGATTTGGCGAGGGAACTGCAAATTCCAAGATTACAAGTTCAACTTGACAATCTTGCTTGTGTTTAGATGATAAAGGCTCAGGATAGTGGGCGCAATGAATGTACGCACCTGCTCAGCCAATGCATTCAGATGCTCAACCTTGAAGATTGGGAAATCAAGTCATCCATGTTTATCGAGAAGGCAACAAAGCAGCGGATTGGCTTGCCAATCTTGGGGTCATGCAACCCCTTCCTATTACTATTTTCTCTTCTGTTCCGCCTGGTCTTAGTTCTATTATAGATGAGGACTTGCGAGGGGTTGCTACACCTCGCCTTATTCCTCCTTAGTTTGTTAGTGGTGTTTTGTTGGTTTGGTTTTTTGTTTTCTTTTATTTGGTGTCTGTACCTCGTTCTGGAGCAAAAAAAAAAATCCATTTCATCCTTCCTCTGTTCTCTTAGCTCGGACCTCCTCGTTGGAGCCACCTCCGTTTCTCTCTCTTCGAATCCCATTTCTTCGCGAACCAGTGGTGCTGCCGCCACCAGTGCTGTTGCTGGTGGTAGTTCTTCATCCCCATTTTCTCTCTCCTCGGTCTATTGTTATGTACCGCAGCTTTGCTGCAATTGTGAGCCGTTGGTGCGCTGCGACCAGCTTGCGGTGGTCGCCGCCGTGAGCTTGTTGCTGCTGTTGATTGCTATCAGCGGGTTGGTAGTGATGTTGCTGCCCTAATTCTAGTTTTTCTTCCCATTTTGTTCTTTGTTTTGAAGAAATCAAGTGTCAGACCATGGATTTAAGGTATAAAATAATGCTTTGCTTCCTTGTTCATTAAAGTGAATTCTTTTTTTTTTAATAATCATAAAATGATTCATGAAATTTATATCAGTTTTGCAAGGGTTTTTCTAAAGTATTAGTATTTTGCTAAAGGAGTTCATTCCAATTTATTCAATTCATTTTACTTAATTTTTAATCTGTACTAATGTTGTGTTAAGAGTGAGTGGACTTGTAGCTCTTTTGTGATTGATATTTATGCTGAAAGTTGTTGAAAAGGAATTCATGAAGGTTTCCTTGTATTTTGGGTATAGGCAATTAACTGATTATTTATGAAAGTCATAGAGTTAGTATTAGTTATTGGATTTTGACTCAAATAGGCTACCATGCTACAGAATGCTGAGTGATAAGTGAGTTGTTTGCTCTTATCTAATGGAATTGAATTTGTCTAATGGAATAATATGCATGTGCTACGGGAATATAATCAAGTCATACTCTTTACTTGGAATTTGTAGAAATGAATATTAATATCTTGTCTGTCATTGTTGTTGAGGTGTATTATGGATATTAGTTTACTAAGTTTAGCTTATTGAACCAGGGACAACAAACTGGATCCATAGGGTAACTTAGGCTATTAGTGGAATTTTAGTCTTGACTAACATAACTTTAATACTAAAATGTACTACCTCCATTTCTTTTCTACACGTTTTCCTTTTTGGTTTGTTTCTTTTTAATCTACACACTGTTGCTTTTCCTATTTTTGGTAACATGTCACATATACTTTATACACTTTTTCCACCCATGTCATTCACTTTTTAATATTTTAACCCACTTTTTAGTTTATCTCTCTCACTTTTCAATTTCACTATCCATCTTTTTAGTTTATCTCTCATACTTTTGCACTTTATCATTGGTTCTCCCCCAAAGTGAAGTGAGTAAATTAAAAAGAACGGAGGTAGTAGTAAGCAAGAAGGAATAGAGGTTGCTTACCTCTACTCAAGGTCCAAGGAGGCAACAAAGCGGGGTAGCATGGGGGTCGTCGATCTCTGGCGAGCAGGTGGCACGGTGGCAGGCGCCCGTGTAGAGGCAGCAGGGGAGGGGACGCAGACAATTAGGTGGGGCACCAGTGGCCCAGGCGAGCAGCGAGACAAGGGAGAAGAAGGGAGGAGAAGAGTGCGTGTAGGGGAAAGAAGAGGATGGTACTGGCGGGCAGTGGTGGTGCGCACGGGGTTTGGCGGCAGAGGGGGCGGTAGACGGGTGATGGTGGTGGGCGGGTGGCCGGAAAACAGGAGGATAGTGTTTGAAAGTTGCTGATTTTTGGGTGGTCATGAATGGTGAACTTGGCATGCTATTTATAGTAATTTTAGGAATAAAACTCAATTAAACTAATGGAGGCTTAATGGCGAAGAATACTTGGGGAGCAAGGTCTTCTAGAAGCCTTGGAGAGCAAGGAGAGAGAGCTTGAGGAAGAAGATGGAATGGGTGGTCATGGTGATTTTCTATTTGTGGAAATTTTCTAATTCTTTTGCTATTACTATAATTAGCAAATTTTCTTACTTTCTTTTAATCTACAACCAAACTAAAGTTTATTTTATTTGACACTTGATTTCTTTTTATTTCAAATATACTATAGGAGTGATTAAACAAATTAATCAATTTTAAACAATTTATTAAGCTAATTATTAATGTTAATTAAGCTTAAATTTTCGGGATATTACAGTAAGAGTAAATTGGTGGTCTTTTATGATTAATTTTAGTATGAAGCTATCTTTTAGAGATATCCTAGAAAGTAAATCGGGCCAAAAAAAAAAGGATACAGCCTAGAGGGGTAAAAATCAGTTTAATATTAATCCAACACTTAAAAGAAAGTTAATTTTAATCCAAAAATGGAGTTTGTATTTTGATTTCATTGTTATCCGATAGTGCCGCAAATTACGCTACCCCTGATAAAAAATCCTAGCTCAGCCATTGTTAGTGGGATAGGTAAATAGGACTAGGAAACTTTAAAAGATAACTTTTAAAAAAGATAAATAATATAGCTAAAGTTTAGTTAATATTTAGAGGTTATCCAACCAAAATAAAGAAAAGATAATAATTATCCAACAAATACTACATCCGTTTTTTTTTAAATTTATTCAATTCACTTTAGGGGAGAACCAAGGAGAAAGTGCAAAAGTATGAGAAATAAACTAAAAAGGTGGAGAGAGAAACTGAAAAGTGTGAGAGATAAACTAAAAAATGGGTTAAAATATTAAAAAAGTGGATGACATGGGTGGAAAAAGATGAGAAAGTAGATATGACATGTTACTAAAAATAGAAAAAGTAACAGCGTGTAGATTAAAAAGTAAACAGACAAAAAGAAAAGTGTATAGATTAAAAAAAACGGAGGTAGTATAATTTTAGGAGCTCAATAACTAAAAAAAACAAAGGATAATACCTCAAACAAAAGAATAAAAGTTGACAAAAAACCTCTTCCAACTACCGTGTTTTCTTTGCAGCAAAACATCTTCTTTTTTTTTTAAACGTTTGGAACTTCTTTTAAATAATACAAAACGCTTTTATTTTTGAATTAAACAAAATACTTATACTTAAAAGTTTGTAAAACTTAGGCCCAAAATCCATTTGAGCTAGAAATTATTTTAAGTACCTAATTTTTTTATATAAAAACCTATTTCAAAAGTTTTTTTTAATAATAACAAGCCAATTTAGTAACTAAAACCTTTTAAAAACATAAAATTATTTAACAAAAAATACAGATCGCTACACGGATATATGATGAATATTCTCGTAACTATTCGTTGATAGTATAAGGAATGACATTAATTATTTACACTACAAAATGATTTTATGTGATTTCTACCAAATCGTCTCATTATGTTTAAAGTATACTTACTAGAGGAAGAAGATCAACTCAATATACTACATGATATTACAATATACCATATCCATGCTATAAAAAATCTTCACTATCCAAATTTACTACACTGTTATTAAAAACTCATTATTCTGCAAATCTTCACTATCCATGTTCTGGCTATAAATTCTAGGCTAGTTGAGTCCATTATGTATTCACTGAAATCATTCACCAATCAACTAACTAATACTCTAATAGCAATGGAGGCTAATAGACGATTGGCATGTACCCTTTTGTCTGTTCTCGTGCTTTTCTCTCTCCTTATAATGGCAAACTGTAAGTTATGCAATCAAATTTGTGTCTTTTTCGATATGTGTTGACCGACCCGATTCTAGATACTTTTAAGTGGGAAGGGAAAACGAAAATAGGAGGATCATATCCCCAAAGTATCTCAAGTGGGATTGTCCCTCCGACCATGAAGTTGGAAGATACAATCCTTATTAACATGATATTTGCATAGTTTATATGTTTGTATTTAATATATTCCAGTACATATTTTTAATTTACTATTCATGCATATTTCTCTTTAGCTAAGTTTCCTTCCTCTAAATGTACTTGTAGGTGGCGTTTATGATGCTGAAAATAATGAAATATTGAAGACAAAAGAGCAAAGCAAGGAGTGGTACGGTGGAAGAATACAGAAAGTAAAGTTGAAAAAATGAAGATGGGCAGGAAAATCAATATACCACGTTGCGAGCCGGACAAGTGCCCTGCAACAAATGGACTAGATGTCGTCACTTGCTATTGTTGCATCCCACATGGAAACCATTGTTATACAACTAGAATAGCTTGCGATGACTTATGTCCAAAATGAAGATTTCTTTAGAAATAAGAATGACACTACTTAGACGATGTCAAAAAAAAAAAAAAAAAAAAAAAAAAAAGAATAATTCTATTCTGATTATTCTAATACTATAGAATAAAATCAATTGCCTGGTTAAACGTTAAATTTTTTTGTTCATGATTTCCAGTTGAGTATGTTATATGAATTTGAATCAAATTAATAAAGGGTTACTTAACAAGAGAATATAAAACTATTTTTACTTCTATATTGGTAATATCTGTTGTCTTTATAAGATTGAGATCTTCTGGGTCTGCTAATCCACTTGCAGTGTTGGCCTCAGATTCACATTGCGAACTTCGCTCGCTCACTATGAACATATCTAATGTTCTAAAATTTACCAATTTACCCAAAGTCGTTGGCATATGAGTTAAGTTTGTCACTCACTAGTAACTCAACGTGTCTAAGCTTCTTTAACTTGCTCATGTCTCCTGTCAAAATTAAAAAAGAAACTTGCTCATTTTTGGTTAAAACTCACACCAATACAGGTGAAGTGATAGTAAATTCACCCGCTGTGTGACTGTATTAGGAAGATTCAATATAGCGGTTCGTGACAAATCAAGGTATCGTAGGTTGCTCACATCACCCAAGGAATAAGGATCTTGGCAATTACTGCTCGTAGGATCAACACCCTCAAACAATGGAATCTCCACAATGAATCATCACAAATTGACCAATTCCTTACCTTAAGTTCGCAAATTCGGCCCATGATGATAGTGCATTATTTGTTTAATGGTGTAGAAACTCTTTTTAGTTTTTAGTTTTAGCACCTATCTTTAGTTCTTCATAATCTCTTCTATATGTATATTTGACTCTCGAATCTCAAGTAATGGTACTTCAGTTTTCCATTGTTTTATTTTTCTTAAAATTATTCTCAAGAAGTTGGTTGCCTTTACTAAGTAAATGCATAATTTTTTTTATTGGCAGTAATTCAGTGAATGCAAGGAGTGCTATTACTACTATATAATAGTATTTCTATTAGATAAATGTTCATGAAGGTTTTCAATGGAATGATATGTCCAACTGCAACAAAGTTTAGCGCGCAAATGAATTAATTAGGAAGGAAAGAGAAAGTAATAAATGCTTTTAAATTAGAGTAAAAAATATTCAATTGATTAATATAGATATGATAACATTTACTATCAAGTAATAATTAATTACATTTGGTAATAATTTTTAAATTTGTATTCAAAAAGTGACCTTATAGTTCTATTTTATAAGCAGGCGTGACATTAATGACGTTTTTGGTTAAATTTTCCGTTAAATAGAGGTGCTAGTTAGTTGTTGGCCATATGAAAGTTGCTTGGTCTTTCTCTCTCTTCGTTGTTGGCCACCTCTGCTACTACCGCACAATCGGTGCTGCTTACGCTGGCTCGTTGCCAACCCTCCGCCACTGCTGGTACTCCTTCTGTGTGGATGGGTGCGTTGTTAAGCTACAACTTTGTTTTATGGCTTTGAACCACCAGTGGTAGGTGGTAGATGGATGGCTAATGACTAACCGAACAACACCGGCCCGAAATTCAAGGATGATGAAAGAATTTGGGGGTATGCGAAGGGGGGGTAGGGTAAAAGAGGGAGAAGGGGCGAGGGGGGCAGGGGCGAAGGAAGGAGGCGAAGGGGGGGGCCGTGTTAAGGTTGTACGCGAAGGGGGAAGGGTAGGAGAGGGCGGAGGGGCAAGGGGCGGCAGGGGCGCAGGGAGGGAGGCTAAGGGTGAGCTGGTGTTAAGAGGGTATGCGAGGGGGGGGAGGGTAGGAGAGAGGGAGGGGAAAGGGGCGGCAGGGGTGAAGGAGGGAAGCGAAGGGTAGGGTGGAGGGCTAGCGGCCTGCAAGTATGGGGTGGGGGAACTGCAGGGGGCTGGGTGGGGGGTTGTTGTGGGGTGGAATGGGGATTGTGGGGGTGCAGGGGATGGTGGGGATGACAGGGGCTGGCAGGGGTGGGGTGGAGTGAGGGCTGGTAGGGTGGATGGGGTGTGAGAGTTTAAGTTCTCCGCCATTGTTGAAGGAGGAGACGAAAATTTTGTATTTAAAGATGACTTTTAATGGAAAAGTTAACCGATTACCTCATTAATGTCACGTCTGGTAACAAATATAATTTTCAATAGCAAAGGGTTACCAATGAGAATTTTTGTATTTAAAATTATATTTTCTCCGTTCTAAAATAAATGAAAAGACTTTCTCCTCTATGTAAAAGTTTTTTGAGACAAGTGCTTCATTTATTTCAGACGGAGGAAGTATATAATTCACCGGGGTGCCCGTTAATGGACTCAATGTAATAGGCAATAGTTTTAAGCGGAGTTAAATTATTTATTGACAAAGTTATGCTATTTGGAAAATTTATATTATTATGACTCACTTATATTATGGGAATTTATGAATTAAAGTATTTTGGATTTTTGATAATCTAAAATCATATTTTTGGAAAAAAAAGAAGAAGGAAGATAACTCATTTTCTTTCATATCTTTCGTGGCATTTGGTGGAGATGCCACAAGGCCCACAATAATGCTTTGTTGTCCAAATTTCATCACCCATAAGTAGGCCATAACCCATATTAAACCCCCAATTCTTTGCTCTCACTCACAAATCACAAGTCACAAGTCACAAGTCACAATCCATAATCCATTTCATCCCTCCTCTGTTCTCTCATCTCGGACCTCCTCGTTGGAGCCACCTCCGTTTCTCTCTCTTCAAATCCCATTTCTTCGCGAACCAGTGGTGCTGCCGCCACCAGTGCTGTTGCTGTTGGTAGTTCTTCATCTCCATTTTCTCTCTCCTCGGGTCTATTGTTATGTACCGCAGCTTTGCTGCAATTGTGAGTCGTTGGTGCGCTGCGACCAACTCACGGTGGCCGCCGCCGTGTGCTTGCTGCTGCTGTTGATTGCTATCAGCGGGTTAGTGGTGATGTTGTTGTCCTAGTTCTAGTTTTTCTTCCCATTCAGTTCTTTGTTTTGAAGAAATCAAGTGTCAGACCATGGATTTACGACCCGTTTGGTTAGTGGTCATAAATGGTGGTAATGGTAATGTAATTTAGTGTAAATTTGTAAAGAAGTTCTCATGCATGTCAATAACCATGGTAATGAAACTTCATCATAAAATATGGGTTTTCCTATATAAATTTTCATTACCATCCAATACCACCTTCCCAAGTGGTAATGGATGGTAATGAGATTTTAGGAAGAAAATGGATGTTTTGGGATCAAGTAGCATTACCATGGGTAATGAAGTGGGATTTCCTTTACTAATTTACACTATAATGCATTACCATTACCACCATTTATGACATCTAACCAAACGGGCCGTTAAGGTATAAAATAATGCTTTGCTTCCTTGTTCATTAAAGTGAATTCTTTTTTTTTTCTTTTAAATAATCATAAAATGATTCATGAAATTCATATCAGTTTTGCAAGGGTTTTTCTAAAGTATTAGTATTTTGCTAAAGGAGTTCATTCCAATTTATTCAATTCATTTTACTTAATTTTTAATCTGTACTAATGTTGTGTTAAGAGTGAGTGGAGTGGTAGCTCTTTTGTGATTGATATTTAAGCCGAAAGTTGTTGAAAAGGAATTCATGAAGGTTTCCTTGTATTTTGGGTATAGGCAATTAAGTGATTATTTATCAAAGTCATAGAGTTAGTATTAGTTATTGGATTTTGACTCAAATAAGCTACCATGCTAGAGAATGATTAGTGATAAGTGAGTTGGTTGCTCTTATCTAATGAAATTGAATTGGTCTAATGGAAGAATATGTGCTACGGGAATATAATCAAGTCATACTCTTTACTTGGAATTTGTAGAAATGAGTATTAATATCTTGTCTGTCATTGTTGTTGAGGTGTATTATGGATATTGATTTGTGGAGCTCAAAGGAATTAAGAAAGCTTGGAGGAATTCGTAATGTCAGATTTGGATTTGCATAGCGTGTGAGGTAACCTTTATGTTCAGCAAAATGTATTTATATGTCGTGTGTGTAATAATATTGTATATCGTTTATGGTCATGGCCATGGTTATAGACTCATCTATATGAGTTGAGTTATGAATTGTTATTGAATAATTAGAAAGAGTGCTTTTGTTCAGTTATTGGAATTGTTCATAAATACTATGTTTCTTGATATATGATTTGAGTATGATAATGTAAAAAGGATTTCGTATTTGTTTTATTTGGCTTAGCTTATGAACTGAGATAAAAAGTGGCAAGGTACAGGTGGAGAAAAATGATTCGGATATAAGTTCAGTTAAAACCAGAAAAGATCGTATATTTTGTTATGTTATGTTACGTTATGTTATGTTCTATCGAAACCTGTACTTGCCAGCGTTTTGTGTTATGTAATTGAGCTATGCCAACGATATATTTAAATGGATGAATTATTTTCCGAACAATTACCAGGTTTATTTATTATTTGAAAAATGTTTACGAACTAAAATCGTTTTGTCGGGCTCAAGTAAAGTTTAGTTTTTGTTTGTTTTGTATTTTTCTTCAGTGATTTGCAGGTGTATGTCGGAGGCTCAGAGTGGATCAAAAAGAGAGAGTTTGGTTATGAAATTGTAATTAGACTAATAAGTAAGAGGTTGTATCTAGAAGTATTCAAGTATTTATTTGAGAATAAAATATTCTTTTATGGGAATCAAGTAAAGTATGATGTAAGTTGATATTTGGCTTTAGGGTTATTATGTTGTGGGCTCTGACCCACGGGTCCATGATCGTTTTAAAGCTTATGTTTCCGTTGCGAATAAATGTAAATTCATGGTTTATTTAGTGTTAATTAAAGTTTATGAATGTTAAGTGTAATTAGCTAGCATCTCGGAAGTGCGGTCTGTTACACACATTTATGAATTTGTCTAGATTATGCATGATTTTTTATATATTATTATTTAGCATACAAGATAATCAATTAAATAATATTAATGCGTTCAAAGTTTAGCAATGTATTCATGCTCTATCGCTATGAGTGTTCATTGGTCCAGGACCAGACCGGAACTGGCTGGATCGGAATTTAAAAAAAACTGGACCTGGACCTGAATTTTTCCGGTCCGATCTTGGACCTGTTGGACCATAATCTATATTTTTGTAAAAAAAAAAACACTTTTTTATTTGATTTAAACATATTTATAAATTAAATACAATTAAAATTTAATAATTTTAATAACAATATTATAAATACAATTAAAATTTAATAATTTTAATAACAATATTCCTAAAGGTAATAAATAGTATGTTTTTAACTTTGTAACTTTCTACCTTTTAAACTTTTTTACTATCCGGTTCGGACCGGAATTTTCCAGGTTTGGACATGACCGGACCGGAAACCTGGAATCGGAAATTTTCGTTCCGGTCCGGTCCAGTCCAATTTTCGGTCCAGTCCGGTTCAAATTACGATCCGGTCCTGATCTTTGCACAGCCCTATCTATCGCTATATATAACTTGAGATGACTCATATGCAACAACCAAACCAATAACACCTATATCTACTCAACCAATGAACTCAAGATGACTCTAGAGATGGTAATTAGACACTAAATATTTATTAGTAATCTATATAAAAATAAGTTAATTTTTATTGAGCCAAATACATAATAGTCTAATTTAATTAATTTAACCCACCTAAATAAAGAATCCAAATTAGATTAAGCAAATATAATTCAGGTTTAGTAATATTGGGCCACTCCATATCGCTAGTCCTAATAAGATATTAAATGGCAAAAGTAAAAAAAAAAAAAAAAAAAAGACTTTCAAGTCATAAATGGGCCTAAGACCATAAATAACTAGTCCGTAAAGCGGTAAAGGGGACTTCTATTTCCTATAAATAAACCTCTTCTCTCTCAGTGGAGAAAACCATAAAAATCATTATTCGCAAGTACTCATAAAAATCATATTGGAATTCTCTCTGCAAATAGTCAACAAGTACATTAAATTTGTGCTAACTGTTCAGATACACTCAAACAAATTCGATTGTTTTTTCAAGCTTTTCTCTATATAGTAATTCAAAACAAAACATTTAAATATGAATTTACAGATCAAATTCCTTCTAAAATGTATAGATCCAAATATCAAACTTTATAATAGTATTGAACTAAAGACATAATTCAAAGTTCATAAATAAAATGATACTCCCTCCGTCCCATAATATAGTGCCTACTTCATTTTTTGTGGGTCAAACTTTAAAATCTTTGACCGAATATTCACATTTGTATATATAAAAAAACATATTCATGTGGGATCTTGTTAGATTCGTCTCAATGTGTAATTTCATAATATCAACTTTTTATATTTTTTATTAATACGGAATTGAAGATATTAAAGGTCAAAGTTACGTCTTGAAGACCGTGTAAAAAAGAAACAAGCACTATGTTATGGGACGGAGGGAGTATTTCCTAAAAACATGATACTACCGCTTGTAAAACAATTATTAAAGATATATATATACACACACCTTCAAAATTTAACAATACTAAGGGAGAAGAGAAAGGGTAGGCCAAGATAAAGAGAGTTTAAATTTGAGAAAAGAGACGTATTCCTCAAATTTGGTGCGAAGAATATCAAGATTGGATGCCAATTTTTGCTAGTGGGCAGTGGTGGAGCCACGTTGTAACGAGGGGTGTTTTTTTTGGGTTTTCGATTTTTTGAGGAAATTTTCTTGTGGCGTTGTGGCTGGTCATGGTGTTCTAGACAGGCGTGACAGGTGGTAGCCTTGTGGCTGCTATAATTAGTCGGTAAATATTGTTGACTGATGAAGTGCTCGACATCCGGAGTTCTGAGAGATTGTGGCGTCTGTGTTTGATTTTTTCTATCTTTCTAGCTTTCTTGAAATTTTCATCACTTCTTTTTCCTTCTAATATTAATTGTTCATTTATTGTACACGTTTGTGGTATGTAACTAGTGAGTTTACAACTTCGAATTGTTAGTGAATCATAATTTTTGAGCTACTAAATATTTACAAATTGTTTAGTTGTGAAATTGTAATGTGAGTATGAAGTTGTTTTTCAGTGTTTTAATGTTGAAACTAGTTTTTAGACCCGGACTATACCCCGGATACTTATATTTTTCATCTATTAATAATTTAATTTTAAAATAATTACACCATATATCACTTGGTGTAGCGGTAAATGTATCTTAATACTTATTAATAGGTCATGGGGTCGATTCAAGATATCATTATATTTTTTTCCAAAAAAATGATGACCAATCTACTGTTGGTTCATTACACACGTGATAAAATTCTAGTGCAGGAGGGAAGGTTCCACATGGCACATAAAAGCACACCTGAAATAAATTATATATGCAATCAAGGAATTTGTGCTATGATTAACAATTTCACTGACCTTCTTTATGGGAGTTGTAAACTCCATATCCTGATTCGTATTCTCGAACAACAACAATAAGATTTGATTAGCATCAAGAATAATTTGTAAAACTACCTCATTAGTTACGAAGTAGAGGACTCTCACATTCATGGTGAATTTCGAAAGGGGAAATGGAGCAAGGGGATGACTGCAAAAAAGAACTCAAATAAGAAAAATAAAACTTTATGGCGGGAAGTAGGAATTTATTGCCACATTACCAATTACAACACATATCTATAATTTTGTGGAAATATGAATCACTAAAAGATGTTAGATGAGATGGTGAGTCTTTGGAAATCCTTACATGAGGTCAGGGGTTCGAGCCCAAGCTTTAGCATATATATTTTTTAAATAATGATCACCTGACTTATTGTTGATTAATAGACACGTGGCAAAATTCTAGTGGCAGAAGGAGGGTGCCACGTGGCGCATAGGCGTTGTTATGCACACCTTTTAATATACTAGGTTTGAAGCCCGTGCGTTGCACGGGTTGTTGTTTATTTTATTTTATTCCAATTTTTTTGTTAATATTATTGTTGATTTTGTGTTGCTGTGAAATAAGATTTTTCAACACCATTGTATTTACATACTTCCTCCATTCTTTTTCTATCACAACAACTACCGCTTTAGGTAGTTTCATCTTTTGGAACATTTCCACTTTTGGTAAAAAAAAGTAACTACAGTTGACAATATTACCTTTAATTTATGTTAATAAAACCATCATTAATTACCCAAATTGCCTTATAAAGTTGTGTTTAATTTATTAAGGATTTATTTATCCCCTACTCTAGTTAACTAAAGAGGTATCTCTATGCTAAGCTAACCATTTTTTTATATCCTTAAAAACCATGCCCAAACCAATTGTTGAAGTAGAAAAAAAAAACGGAGAAAGTATTTGTCATTATACTGTGATTTCTAGATTTGTTATTGTGATATATAAATTTTATAATTTTTAATATTCAATTGAATAATATAGTTAAGTCTATTATTAAATGGTATTTCAATAACAGGTATGACTGCTAATACAATTTTAACATGAATAATACCCGAATGATACTTTAAGAAAGTAGAGGGTAATAACTTAATAGATGCAGGACAAAAAGAATAGAGAAAAACATGAGTGTCAGCTACAATTTCAACTTTTAATATAGCACATAAACACTAACGCATATAGAATGGATGATGGGAAAGCCAAAATGAAGATTATAATGATAGTATCATGAAGAAAATTAATTAAATATAAAACTAACCTCTATTAATAATCGAAAAATACAATTTAAGAGAAAAAAATACATCTTCATTAATCAAGACCATATCAAGACGTATCAAATTTCCCCCTTTTTTATGATCCGTGACCTCAAATAGTCTAGAAATGCGAACCTTGATTTCCAAATAGTTTTAGAATTAAGTTAATGGAGAAAATAATAAGATCTGACATATAGATATATGGAAAAAAAAATTATGTATACAATAAATATTATAAGAATAAAATAATTAGTCAATTGCATAATACCTCTGCAATCTCGATGACATAATGCCATCATGGAATGCTATCGATTCAAAACTATAGATATGAATTAATTTTTAAAAGTATGATTTTAAAAGACATAATTACTATTGTCACATATTATATGCTATTTTTATAGTTATTTTTTTAATTATTTAAAATAAAGAATAAATAATACGTTATTGTTCATCTACATAAATATATTTTCATAAGTTGTAAAACTATATTTTATATGGATCTTATTTCGAAGCATATTTTGAGCACTCTGCGACGGTAAAAAAATTATAGTATTGCGAATTATTTAGCAAAAGTGATACTTAATTTACATAGTATAATAATTTAGGTTGTTTATTTAAAATTAGACTGTAATCTTCACTCATCCAAAACACCTTATATGTACTTATATCTATGTTGAACACCATTTTCTTTCAAAAAAAAAAATTGTTGAACACTATTTTCTTAAAAAAATTTAAAGCTAATAAGAATGACATGGCATGCTTATGTGGAGCTCTTTATAATATTCTAAGGTTGTTTTATTTAAATCAAACTCTAATTTTTACATAATTCAAAATTCTAATATATATATGTAACTTTATCGCTATAGATTTTAGTTTTTGTTGTAACAAAGTTTCCTTAATAAATTTTGTTGCAATACTATATTGTTTTGGTTTAGTTGAGTAAGGTTGAGGTTTTGAAAGATAATATGTTTAATCTTGTAAATTGGACCTATAATCAAATGCTATAATCACATGTAATACACTATACTTAATACTTATAGCTATTATTATATTTATCTAAAAAAAGACTAAATAATGTCTTACAATTCATCTAATTTAATATATTTTCATGAGTTATAAAACTATATTGTAAATAGATCCTATTTTAAAGCATATTTCAAACACTCTCCACTGATAAAAAAATTATAATGTTTTGCATTAGGTAGCAAAAGTTAAATTCAATTTACATAATATAATAATTTAGGTTGTTTATTCAAACGCAACTCTAATTTCTCCCTATCCAAAACTCTTTTATGTATTTAAATATATGTAGAATTCTATTTTTTTCAAATATTTAAAATAAAAACTAATGACATGGCAATCCTAAGTGGCACTCTCTATTTCATAAATTATAAAACTATATTGTAAATGGATCTTATTTCGAAGCATATTTCGAGCATTATCTAATGGTATAAAATTATAATATTCTGGATTAGGTAGCAAAAGTTACACACAATTTACATAATATAATAATTTAGGTTGTTCATTCAAAACAAAACTCTAAATTCTGCTTATCCAAGACTCCTTATATGTATTTAAATCTATGTAGAACTCTATTTTTAGAAGAAAAAAAAAATTGATGACATGACAATCCTACATGGCGCTCTATATTTCATAAGTTGTAGAACTATATTGTAAATGGATCTTATTTCGAAGCATATTATGAATGCTCTCCAATGGTACAAAAATTATAATATTCCAAATTATGTAGCAAAAGTTATACACAATTTTCATAGTATAATAATTTAAGTTGTTGATTCAAATCCAAACTCTAATTTTCGCTTATCCATATCTCCTTTTATGTATTTAAATCATGTAGAACTCTATTTTTTTTTTTAAATAAAAATATAAATTGATGACGTGGCAATCCTACGTGGCGCGCTCTATGAGCTCGAAATCTTGAGTAGCTCTCTATGCTCCCGAAAAGTTCCTCCTTTATATATATATATATATTGATTTGTATAGAAAACCAGTAGGAAAGTATTGGGTAAATTGATTAAGGTATTAATGTCTTATGCACTTTTGTGTATTAATTGATTAGGGATATCTCTAGCCTTTTTTTTCCCAAAAGAGACCCTTAATGAAAATCGATTTAATTTTAATCCAACACTTAAAAGAAAGTTAATTTTAACCCAAAAATGGAGTTTGTATTTTGATTGCATACCATTTTCGATTTGCTTTGTTATCCGATAGTGCTGCAAATTCTACCCCTTATCAAGAATCCTAGCTCCGCCTGTTAGTGGGATAGGGAAATTGGACTAGGAAATTTTAAAACATAGCTTTTAGAAAATATAAATAATAATAGCTAAAGTTTAGTTAATATTTAGAGGTTATCCAACTAAAATAAAGAAAAGAAAATAATTATCCTACAAAATACAATTTTTAGGAGCTTAACTAGTTAAGGTCCAGGCTATGCCCCGGGTAAAGAAAATTTTCATTGATAAATATTATACTTTGAGATGATAACATTAAATATCACTTGATCTAATGGTTAATACTTTAGTATATAAACTTTAAGTCACGGGATTGAACCCTATACTATGTAATTTCTAAATTTTTTAATATTGTATGTGGATCACATGAAGTAAAATGCCCTTATGGAGAGCGCCACGTAGCATCGTTCCTTGTTTATGAATTCCTTTTAATATATTAGTGTCAGTTATTAGGCCCGGGCGATGCTCTGGGTTATTAATATTTTCATGTCAAAAGAGAGTATCTAATGTTGCATAGTTCATTGATTAGAACTTTACTATATGAACTTGAGGTCACATGGTCGAATCTTGTACGAAACATGTTTCTAATTTTTTAATGTATGTTGATGATATAGAGCAAAACAACTAAAGGGACAATGTCACGTGGCGTGTAGACTTGCTTCGCTTTTTAATCAATATATATATATAAATGATGAACTTTTCGGGAGCATAGGGAGCTCCTCAAGATTTCGAGCTCATAGAGCGCGCCACGTAGGATTGCCACGTCATCAATTTATATTTTTATTTTTTACAAAAATAGAGTTCTAGATAATTTAAATACATATAAGGAGATTTGGATAAGCGAAAATTAGAGTTTGGATTTGAATCAACAACCTAAATTATTATATCATGAAAATTGTGTATAACTTTTGCTACGTAATTCGGAATATTATAATTTTTGTACCATTGGAGAGTGCTCGAAATATGCTTCGAAATAAGATCCATTTATAATATAGTGTTACAACTCATGAAAATATATTAAATTAGATGCATTATAGGACATTATTTAGTCTTTTGTTTAGATAAATATAATAATGGCTATAAGTATTAAGTATAGTGTATTATATGTGATTATAACATTTGATTATAGGTCCAATTTACAGGATTAAATATATTATCTTTCAAAACCTCAACCTTACTCAACTAAACTAAAACAATATAGTATTGCAACAAAATTTATTAACTAAAATCTATAACGATAAAGTTACATATTAGAGTTTTGGATTATGTAAAAATTAGAGTTTGATTTAAATAAAACATACTTAGAATATTATAAAGAGCTCCACCTAAGCATGCCATGTCATTCTTATCAATTTTTAAGAAAGTATTCTTTCTGTCCTGCATCTATTTACAATATAGTGTTACAACTCATGAAAATATATTAAATTAGATGCATTATAGGACATTATTTAGTCTTTTTTTTTTTAGATAAATATAATAATGGCTATAAGTATTGAGTATAGTGTATTATATGTGATTATAACATTTGATTATAGGTCCAATTTACAGGATTAAACATATTATCTTTCAAAGCCTCAACCTTACTCAACTAAACTAAAACAATATAGTATTGCAACAAAATTTATTAACTAAAATCTATAACGATAAAGTTACATATTAGAGTTTTGGATTATGTAAAAATTAGAGTTTGATTTAAATAAAACATACTTAGAATATTATAAAGAGCTCCACCTAAGCATGCCATGTCATTCTTATCAATTTTTAAGAAAGTATTCTTTCTGACCTGCATCAATTATATTATTACCTTCTACTTTCTTAAAGTATCATTCAGGTATTATTCATGTTAAAACTTTATTAGCTATTGTTAGTCATACCTGTTATTGGGATACCATTTAATTGGTTTGGACATGATTTTTAAGGAAATAAAAAATGGGTAGTCTAGCATAGAGGTACCTCTTTAGTTAACTAGAGTAGGAGACAAATAAATCCTTATTAAAGTAAACACAACTTTATAAGGCAATTCGGATAATTAATGATGGTTTTATTAACATAAAGTAAAGGTAATATTGTCAACTGTACGAAAGTGGAATGGTTCCAAAAGATGAAACTACCTAAAGTGGTAATTGTTGTAATAGAAAAAGAACGGAGGAAGTATGTAAATACAATGATCTTGAAAAATCTTATTTTACAACAACACAAAATCAACAATAATTTTAACAAAAAAATTGCAATAAAACAAAATAAACAACAACCCGTGCAACGTACGGGCTTCAAACCTAATATATTTGTATAGAAAGATAGATAATTAAAAAGGCAAGGAATAAAAGTTGACAAAAAAGCTCCTCTAACTACCGCGTCTTTCCTTGGGGCAAAACATCTAGCTTCTATTCCTTTTTTTTTTTTTTTAAACCTTTGAAATTTCTTTTAAAATATATAAAAACGGTTTTATATATTTTTGCATTAAACAAAATACTCGGACTTAAAAGTTTGTAAAACTTAGGCCCAAAACCCATTTGAACTTGAATGTATTTTATATACCTAAAATCTTTTGTAAATACCTATTTTAAAAGGCTTTTTAATAATAACAAGCCTTTTAAGTAACTAAAGTCTTTTAAAAATATAAATATTAATTAACTAAAAATATGAAGTATTACATGGATATATGATGAATATTCTCGTAACCATAGGTTGATAATATAATTAAGGAATGACATTAATTATTTAGACACCAACATGATTTTCTGTGATTTCTACCAAATAGTTTAATCATGTTAAAAATATTCTTACTTGAGAAAGAAGATCAACTCAATTTACTACAGTGAATCAATGATATTAAGAATATATCATATCCATGCTAAAAAAAATCTTCACATTCCAAATTTACTACAGTGTTATCAAAAACTTATTATTATGAAAATCTTCACTATCCATGTTCTGGCTATAAATTCTAGGCTAGTTGAGACCATCATGTACTCACTGAAATCATTCACCAATCAACTAACAAATACTATAATAGCAATGGAGGCTAATAGACAATTGGCATCGACCCTTTTGTCTGTTCTCGTGATTTTTTCTCTCCTTATTATGGCAAACTGTAAGTTATGCAATCAAATTTGCGTCTTTTTTCCGATCTGTGTTGACCGACCCGATCCTAGATACTTTTAAGTGGGGAGGGGAGAACGAAAATAGGAAGATCCCATCCCCAAAGAATCTCTAGTGGGATTGACCTTCCAACCTTGAAGTTGGAAGGTACAATCCTTAACATGATATTTACATAGTTTATATATGTATATTTAGTGTATTCTAGTACATATAATAGTTTATAAATAAAACTATTAATGTTTGAAGTGATATTTATAATAGTGCATGTAAAACAAGCTAAGCAACTAGTCAATCATCGAGGAATTCTTCACATAAATTATAAGTAAGCAAAATGACATGAAAGTAGCTTAATTTACTATTCTTGCATATTTCTCTTTAGCTAAGGCCCTGTTCTTTTGAACTTATTTTGACTGAAATTAAATCAAATTAACTGAAATTAACTGAACTAAACTGAAATTAAATTAACTGAACTGAAATTAAATTAACTGAACTGAAATTAAATTAAATTAACTGAAATTAAATTAAATGAACTGAAATTAAATTAACTGAACTGAAATTATATTAAATTAACTGAAATGAGAGAAACTGAACTGAATTGTATATTTAATTTTCTAAAATAATAATTATCGATAATAATCAATAAGTATTAACATAATATTATCAATACTTATTATTATTATTATTATTATTATTATTATTATTATTATTATTATTATTATAATTGTTATTATTATTATTATTATTATTATTATAATTATTATTATTATTGTTATTTATTATTATTCTTGTTATTATTTATTATTATTATTGTTATTATTTATTATTATTATTATTATTATTATTATTGTTATTATTTATTATTATTGTTATTATTTATTATTATTATTATTATTATTGTTATTATTATTTATTATTATTATTATTTTTATTATTTATTATTATTATTATTATTATTATTATTATTATTATTATTATTATTATTATTATTATTGTTATTATTTAATATTATTAAAAATTATTAAATTTAAGTTCAGTTAAGTTCAACTTTATATTAATAATAATAATAATAATAATAATAATAATAATAATAATAATAATAATAATAAAAACAATAATAATAAATAATAATAATAATATTAAATAATCAATAATAATAAATAATAAATAATAAATAATAAAAATAAATAAAAATAAATAATAAATAATAAAAATAAATAATAATAATAATAATAATAATAATAATAATAAATAATAAATACTAACAAATAGTGAATAAATAATGATAATAATAATAGTAAATATAATGACACTAAATAAATAAATAATAATAATAAAAATAAATAATAATAATATATAATTAGAAATAAACAATAAATAATAAATAATAATAAATAAATAATAATTAATAATAATAATAATGATAATAATAATATTAAATAATTATAATAATAATAACATTAATAATAATAAATAAAAATAATGCATAATAAATAATAATAATAATAATAATAATAAATAAATAATAAATGATAATAATAAATAATAAATAATAAAAATAATAATAATAAATAATAATGATAATAATAATAATAAATAAATCAATAGTTGTTGTAGTCTAACATCGATGGCTATCTTGAAGACACTTGGGCTCATCAGAGCCGTACACGTGTCACCTTAGTAAAAGAAGAGAAAAGCCTTGAGTCTCTGGGCTACACTCAGCTGAGTTAAAAGGTTAAAATTCTGGCCCAATAGTCAGAGCCCGGCAGTGCCAAATGGCTGAAGGAGAGTGGTTAATAGACATCCCCCAGTCATGGTCTGCCACGTTTCATGATCTGATTCCTCAGCCAATCAGAGGTCACTATTGTAGGTCAGTTTTTAAGGTTAGCTGTCAACTTGCTATCACTATAAATACCCCTGAAATCAGGAGAAAACACATTCAATGCAAACAGTGCAAAGTTACTCTGATAAAATTCTCTCTCACTTTCTCTTTCTATCTCTACTTTCTCTCACTACTCCTGATAACTGACTTAAGCATCGGAGGGGGAACCACCACCCAAACCTCCAGGGTGGGTCCCTTTGTGCAGGTTCGGGAGCAGAGCAAAGACCAAGGACTAAGAGGATTCAGACATCGTTGCACAAGTCTCCAGCTGAAGAACACTCAAGATACTAATTCACTTGCTCGACAAGGAAGCTAAGCCTACAGCTTACTTGTTGGACAAGTAGATAAAACATTTGGCGCCGTCTGTGGGGAGACGCAACGATGACTGATTGTCAATCGTCCAACATTGCCAGGAATCGAAGCCTTCAAGTTAATGTCGAAGATACGGTGGAGCATGAAAGACCACCTCGAGGAAGAGATAGACCACCATCCATCGTCAATGTTCCCTGGGCCAAGCCAAAGAACCGGTCATCCAAGTGAATCTAGATCGTCCGGTGGATCGTCGCCCACCTGGAGAATGTTCTGAATGATTTCCGGACTAGGATGGCGGAGGTCGTCCGAGAAGCATTAAAAGCAATATGTTGTTTTTCCATCACAACCCGGAGCCGGCTGCTAACAATCCACCTCGTCCTAGAAATGAAAATAGCAAACTTGAGAGTAAGAAGGATCCTGATCGACACCGGAAGTTCGACGGACATCATTAGTGCTGATTGCTTGTCCAGACTAAAGTTTGAGGAGAAGAACTTAGTTCCCGTTCACCATCCCATCATAGGGTTTGGGGAGGAGTCATCCATCCAATGGGAACAGTGACTTTGCCCGTTCGGGTGGGAGAAAAGGAGGCAGCTAGAACCTTGTTTATCAAGTTCTTGGTGGTCCGAGACTTGACCGCCTACAATGTCATTCTTGGACGACCAACTCTGAATCACGTCAAAGCAGTCATAGTAACTCACCTGATGTTGATGAAGTATGAGTGTGATGATGGCCAGATAGGCTCATTATATGGAGACCAGCAGGTGGCTAGGGAATGTTATTTGACTACCCTCAAGCCGTCATCATGGAAAATAGGCAGCAAAGATCAGACGAAGGTTGCTGGCGAAAGGAAAACGTCTGGAATAGAGAAAGATCAGACGAAGATGGCTAGCGAGAGGAAAACGTCTGGATTTGTCAAAGACCAAGTCGCCTCGTTAAAGCCGACCATTGAGAGCCCTCAGACTCCTCTTGCACCCTCAAGGAAAGGGTCTGAGCACCTCCCCAGCAAGAAGAGGAAATATGAAATTATCAAGGAAGAACCCTCCTCATCTGAAGAGGTCATGGCCATCATGGGACTAACAGTAGAACGCCCAGAGCCAGTAGAAGCCCCTGAAGAGGTACGTCTAGATGAAGCTCGTCCAGAAAGGACCCTCAAAATTGGATCTTCGCTTAGTCCTGGTTTGAAGGGTCATCTAGTCCATTTGCTGAAAGAATTTCAAGATGTGTTTGCCTATTGCGTTGAGGAAATGCCTGGAATTGATCCGGAAGTAGCCGTCCACCGATTGAATGTTGATCCAAATTTGAAACCGGTTCGTCAGAAGAAGAGGCATTTGGGACTGGATAGCAAATGTGGTTATGGTGCCAAAGCCCAATGGCACCTGGAGAATGTGTGTGGACTATACGGACCTCAACAAAGCTTGTCCTAAGGACAGTTTCCCTTTGCCTAAGTTGGATCGTCTAGTAGACTCCACAGCTGGCCATGCTTTGCTGAGCTTCATGGACGCTTATTCAGGTTTTCATCAAATCCCAATGTGGCCAGAGGATCAGGACAAAACGTCCTTCATTACTGAAAAAGGGCTGTATGGCTGGGTGAGGATGCCATTCGGCCTGCGCAATGCCCCGGCCACTTTTCAAAGATTGATCAATAATGTTTTTCAGCCGCAGTTGGGACGAAATATGGAGGCATATATTGACGATATGATAGTCAAGAGCCGTCAAGAAGAGAGTCATGTTGGAGATTTAAGAGAAACTTTTGAAACTCTCAGGAAATACAAGTTAAAGCTGAACCCCAGCAAATGTGTTTTTGGGGTTTTGTCGGGGAAGTTTTTAGGTTTCTTGGTGGATCAGAGGGGAATAGAAGCCAACCCTGAAAAAATTCAAGCTGTTCTAGACATGAAGTCTCCTTCGAAAGTAAAAGAGGTACAGCGGCTGACGGGTTGCTTGGCTGCCCTTGGACGATTTTTGTCTAAGTCAGCCGACAAGTGTCATCACTTCTTTACCACGATCAAGAAAAAAAGCCAAGTTTGAATGGACAGCAGAGGCGGAGCAAGCCCTTCAACATATCAAAGATCATCTTCAGCAGCTGCCTAGGTTGGTCAGTCCTGCCGAGGGGGAAAAGTTGTTTGTATACTTGGCTGTATCCGCGCAAGCTGTGAGTGCCGTCCTGTTGGCCTAATATGACCAGTAAAACACAGGAGAAGGCGAGCCACTTCATTTCAAATTGAACTACCTTGAGGGTAAAAGGGCCTTAACCATCTGATGGGCCGACAGTAAAAGCCCTTTTAGGGGCAAATGTTGTAGTCTAACATCTTACTTATTTATTATTTATTATTATTATTATTATTATTATTATTATTATTATTATTTATTATTATTATTGTTATTATTTAATATTATTATTTATTATTTAATTTAAGTTCAGTTAAGTTCAACTTTATATTAATAATAATAATAATAATAATAATAATAATAATAAAAACAATAATAATAAATAATAATAATAATATTAAATAATCAATAATAATAAATGATAAATAATAAATAATAAATAATAACAATAAATAATAATAATAATAATAATAAATAATAAATACTCCCTCTGTATTTTTTTATCTTTCCTACTTTGACTTTACACGTTTGCCAATGCACTTGTTCTACCTTAAATATCTTTCATTACATATTAGTAAAAATTATAATTATTGAATATTAATTATCTATTCATTTAGACGAATCAAACAAGACCTCACATGACTATATTTTTTCTTATATATTGAGAAAAATTTCAAAGATTCTCTCTAGTTATGAATAGTGTCAAGATTCTAAGTGAGAAAGAAAAAAAAATACTGAGGGAGTAACAAATAGTGAATAAATAATGATAATAATAATAGTAAATATAATAAAACTAAATAAATAAATAATAATAATAAAAATAAATAATAAATAATATATAATTAGAAATAAACAATAAATAATAATAAATAAATAATAATTAATAATAATAATAATGATAATAATACTATTAAATAATTATAATAATAATATATTAATAATAATAAATAAAAATAATGCATAATAAATAATAATAATAATAATAATAATAAATAAATAATAAATGATAATAATAAATAATAAATAATAAAAAAAAAATAATAATAATAATAATAAATAATGATAATAATAATAATAAATAAATAAATAATAGTAATATAATTAATAAATAAATAAATAATAATATAATAATAATAATAAATAATAATATTTAATAATAATAATAATAAATAATAATAATAAAAATAAATAAAAAATAATAATAAAAAATAATAATAAAAAATAATAATAATAATAATAATAATAATAATAATAATAATAATAAAAATAATCATAATAAATAATCATAATATATAATAAATAATAATAATAATAATAATAATAATAATAATAATAATAGTAATAATAATAATAATAATAATCATAATAAATATTAAATAATAATATTAATTATTATTATTATCATAAATAATAATAATAATAATCATAATAAATACTCCCTCTGTATTTTTTTATCTTTCCTACTTTGACTTTGCACGTTTGCCAATGCACTTATTCTACCTTAAATATCTTTCATTACATATTAGTAAAAATTATAATAATTGAATATTAATAAACTACTTATTTAGACGAATCAAACAAGACCCCACATGACTATATTTTTTCTTATATATTGAGAAAAATTGAAAAGATTCTCTCTAGTTGTGAATAGTGTCAAGATTCTAAGTGAGAAAGATAAAAAAATACAGAGGGAGTAAAAAATAATAATTAAAACATTACATAAGATGAACTAAATTGAAATTAACTGAATTAAACTGAAATTAAATTAACTGAACTGAAATTAAATTAAATTAACTGAAATTAAATTAATTGAACTGAAATTAAATTAAGCGAACCGAAATTAATCGAAATAAACTGAAATTAAATTAAGCGAAGCGAAATTACCGAAAATAAGTTTAAAAGAATAGGGCCTAAGTTTCCTTCCTCTAAATGTACGTGTAGGTGGCGTTTATGATGCTGAAAATAATGAAATATTGAAGACAAAAGAGCAAAGCAAGGAGTGGTGGAAGAATACAGAAAGTAAAGTTGAAAAAATGAAGATGGGCAGGAAAATCAATATACCACGTTGCGAGCCGGACAAGTGCCCTGCAGCAAATGGACTGGATGTCGTCACTTGTTATTGTTGCATCCCGCATGGAAATCATTGTTATACAACTAGAATAGCTTGCGATAAATTATGTCCAAAATGAAGATTTCCTAGGAAATAAGAATAACACTACTTAGTCGATGTCAAAAAAAAAAAAAAAAAGAATAATTCTATTTTGATTATTCTAATACTATAGATCGAATAACTCAATTGCTTGGTTACTCCCACTTCTACAAACATTTAATTTTTTTTGTTCATGATTTCCAGTTGAGTATGTTATACGAATTTGACACAAATTAATAAAGGGTTACTTAATGTTTCTGCTAAGAAATTAAGGATTATAGTCAGTTGTGAGGTTTGATGTAGGTCCCAAGAGCGTTCGCGTGAGCTCCGATGTCCGTATGCCTGACTCCTGCAAAACAAGGTTAGACTACCGGGGGTGGTTCCGGGATCGCCCCTTCGACGCTCAAGTCAAATGTGATTGAGGTAGAGAGAGAAAGTCAAGAGAGAGATGCTCTGGTTAAGTAGGTGAGAATTGAATACCTGTTCATTGATGAGGGAGTTGGTATTTATAGTGTTGGAGATTTCCCAGACAGGAAACATTGTTCAGATGGGCCTTTTGGGATCAATGGACATGTTGCCTTTTCAGGCAATGATTGCTCCACCCTTTTAGAGGCTTCCCAAATTCCTGTGATTAGGTCAACTTTCAGGTGGGATCCACTGCTGCCACCTGTCCCACGCTTTAGGAGGCTTTTGTGCTCCTATTGAGCTGCTGATTAATTGAGCCCAAACACTTAACATGATAACAAAAAATATTTTTACATGGTAATATTTGTTGCCTTTTAAGGTGGGTAAGGTAAAGGGCTGTATTGGGTAGAAACCCGTGCAGGTCAACAAAACTCAGTAATCGCACGTGGCAACATCTGATTGGTTGTTTTCGTTTTTGGCCGACACAACTCGGCATTCCAATAATCCCAAACCAAATTTGTTCCACTTTTTTGTGGGTCCCACTCTCTCTGTTTACATAAATATTCCATGGTTTGGATCATATAATGCCCAAATATGGATTGAGTCATAGTATGACCCAAATAAAAACATCCAAAAAACCATGTATGCAACCCAATGTTTTTTTTTAGCAAAGTTCATGACTTATTTTTATGTCCAAATAAACCATGAGTGTGGATGTTCTAAGGCGGCTTCTTGAAGTAATTTCCCTAAAAAAAAAAAAATCGAGTTGTGAGCTTTTGCTCAGCCCAAAAAACTCGAGATGGGCCCAATTCAGTCTCGTCTTTCTCGTCGGACTTTCACCGTGGAAGCAATCATTTTTTCCAATTTCAACAGCCGATAAATTCACTCTCTCCACGGTTCCTAATATGCAACTGTTGCGTTGATGTGTTCAGCATAATTCGGTATTTCGGGTATACCTTTTTATTTTTCATGAAATCATGACTAACGAAAATCTTTTTTTTTTTTTAATCTTATTGTGGACTAATTAATTTAATTTCAGATTTTCAGTTACATGGATCGCTTTTAATTGGATGGTCTGCTTCGACCCTTGCTAACAATAATATCAAACTCAAGGTATGCTGCACGGTGATACCACGAATTTTCAAACTATGGTAGACGACGAGATTTTGTTAATTTATACTCTTAATATCTGATAAGATTTGTTCTTCTTGATAACATAGAAATCCTAATCGAAATCAGATCGAAAATCCCGAGTCCAAGACTTGAGTTATGAAAATCCATGACTCTACTTTTAAAAAAAATCATCAAACAGGTTGCCAAACCATTACCAAGCCAAACTCAAATTTGTCGAGACCCTGCCACGATTAAACACTTCAAATCGTGTACGTGACATAGTCTCGAGGGGGCAATTTGTAGACACTAAAAATTTATTAGTACTTTACAATTAAAATGAATTAATTATTATTGAGCTAAAATAAATATAATTAGACCAATTTAATTAATTGAGCCCACTCAAATAAGATATCCAAATTAAACAAATATAATTTGGGTTGTAAATATTTGGGCCAGTCCACATCACTAGTCCAAATAAGATGGTCAAGTGGCAAAGGTAAAAAAAGTCTTCCAAGTCATAAATGGGCCCAAGCCCATAAAATGCCAAGTCCATGAAAGGATATTCATTCCCCTATAAATAGACCTCGTCTTCTTCAGTTGAGCGGACCAGAAAATCATTATTCTCAAGAGCTCATAAATTTCTCTTGGAATTCTCTATGCAAATAGTCAATAAGCACATCAAATCCGTGCCGACTATTCAGATACACTCAAACAAATTCGACTGAGATTCAAGCTTTTGTGAGCCCTCATTCGAATACACTCAAACAAAACTCAAATTCAGGTTGACGTCGACAAAACGTCATCCGACACTCAAACTCAGGTTGACGTTGACAAAACGTCAGTCTACACTTAGCTCCACGTCGACATCAACACGTGTCATCTCCAGCTACGGAACAGAATCAGAGGACTTAGTTTATTTTTTTTATAAATAGTTTACAGAGATTGTACTCAATAACATTTATTGAAATAAAATTCTTTGTTACTTTGTTTCTTGTCTTATATATATTTTGACTTGAAATTTGTGTATACAGTAACTCCCATGAATTGATGTGGGAATTTTGAATGACCAAAGGGGGCTAGGTGAATAAATTTCCACGTTTTGTGGGAATTTCAATTTCCCAGGAATTTTCATTACTCTCATTTTCCTCACTTCCTGTCAAACAAACAACTACCCCATTTAGAAAATCATGGGAATTTCTATTGCCTACATAATTGACTGTATACTAAACAACCACTATAATCTCATATTGGTCTTTGTGGAAAAAAATTATTTAAAATCAAGACAATATTTCTATTTTTTAAATGATAAAATACAAATGTAGACGTTAATAGTCACTAAGATAATGCTAATAATAGCATGTCTTACTTTTCAGTCTTCTTATATTAAAAAAAATCTTCACATTTTTATAACCTTTGTAATTAACACTACTACACCATTTAATTACTTCGGTTATATTCTTACACAGTAACCTAAATTTTAAGAACAAGATTGTATCATATTCTTTGTAAGTAATTATACATTTATATATATGTACTCTCTTGAAGCCGAGAGTTATATTGATAAATAATTCATATTATAATTGACTATGTAGAAAATCTAAAAGGAACTGAAAGATCACCTCTAGAGAGCATCGGCCGGGCGAACAACTAGTTTAAAATCTATACTAAAATATTAAAAGGCGTTCCTTGACAGGAAATGTTGAAGATGCATTGTATAAGATTTGATCCCATTACCTCAAGTTTATATACTAAAATCTTAACCACTAAACCAAGTGATATGTGATATTATCATTTTAAGATAAAATATTAATCTCTATTATATAAGCCAAGAGGGGAGCTATGGTGTCCCCCTATGAAAGGACTTATATACCCCTAATTTAAAATGAAAACTAAGTTTCTCATTCATTTCCTGATTTACAATTATGCATAATAAGGAAAGTTGTAAAAAGTGAAAACTAATATAAAAAAAGTTTAAGATTGCAATTAAAAGACTAGTTATGATGAGGAAACTAACATAACAAAGAAACTCTCCAACAATTGTAAAACCAAAGGTACAAAGTTTTATTTTACCTAAATATTCAATAACAATTACAAAAAACATAAATTAAAACTTCATAAAATTGTTACCAAGAAAAAAAGAGTATAACTCATCTTTTTTTTTTTTTCGATTTCATAATTGTCGTAGTCAATATGTTATTCAAGCGAAACAGTTAAATTTGATGAGAAAAAGTAAGTTGTAAGCATAGACCAACTTCTCTTATTATCTTCATTTTCAATCATGATATGTTTTATAAAAATAAATTGTAAGTACGAAATACATGTTTATATTTTGCATTAATATTAATTTTTTTACGATTCCAATATATTAGTATTAATTAATACTAATATGTTGTCGCACGCATCGCGTGCATACGGGCTAGTAAATGAAAAATATAATAACTCATGCCTAAAACTAGTTAAACATAAAATTTCCCGAGACATGGGCTAGGATGCTAGGATAACAACTATTCTATATTTAAAATCTATATTAATCTACATATCTAAAACCCAAGACAAACAAATGGCATGCTGCCACATGTACTCTCCCCTCCTCCACACAATTAAATGAGACATTAAACAATAAAAATGTGTGTTTCAAGACTCGAACCCATGACCTCTCATTTGATATGCTAATGCACTAACCAACTACACTACAATGCTCATGTTGGTCTTTGTTGGGGGAAAAATCATTTAAAGACATATGTTTCTATTTTTGAGGACTTCAAATAAACAACAGTAAATAATCCGGGGCATATGGCCCGGGACAAGAACTAGTTAATATATTAAAAGGCGTTCCTAAATAAGTGGCACCCTTCTTTTGCCATCAGAATTTTGCCACGTGTCTATTAACCAACAATAAGTCAGGTGATCATTATTTAAAAATTATATATGCTGAAGCCTGGGCTCGAACCCCTGACCTTTGGTAAGGATTTCCAAAGACTCACCATCTGATCTAACATCTTTAAGTGATTTACGTTTCCACAAAATTATAGATATGTGTTGTAATTAGTAATGTGGCAGTCAATGACTACTTCCAGCCATAATTTTTTTTTTGTTTTTGTTGTCATCCCCTTTCAAATTTCACCATGAACGTTAGACTCCTCTACTTCGTAATTAATGGGCTAAATTATTCTTGCTGCTAATCGAATCTTATTGTTGTTGTTCGAGAATACGAATCAAGATATGGAGTTCAAAGGTCAGAGGGCAACACCCATAAAGAAGGTCAGTGAAATTGTTAATCTTAGCACTATCCCTTGATTGCAGATATAATTTAATTCACTAATCACTCCTAAATGCTGTTAATATTGATCTCATTGCACATTGAAGTTCAATTATCAATTCAGTAATTGCATAATTTTGTAACTGAAATATACCCCCCTCTATATATAACTAATATGGTAATTGTGTGATCCTCAAACTTTTGTTGTTCCTCTTCAAGAACCAACTATCTAATCTGGCATAATTTTTTTGGGTTTTTGTGATAGATGAAACTTTATTTTTCAATTCTCTTTTATTTATTTAACTGATTAGTTTTCTCTTCGGTTTTCTTGTTAGAGGATTTCTCTAATCAATCAACTTAGCAAGGTAATATGCTCATCTTTTTCTTTGTTTCTTTTGTACAAATTTCTTCACCTTCTTAGGTGCAAATTATTTATGCAAATTACAAAGCCAAAAAAACCAAATTAACCATCTTTGCTTTTCTTGTCCTTCTTCACCTTCTCTAATGCAGCTGGACCATGCTATTTCAATCCACATACTGTCCTTAAAAGTATATGTAACTCTTTGCTTTCTTGTCCTTCTTGCTTTTTTGATTTACATATTTAGAGTAGCCATTGCCTATTAGTTGTGTAAATTTAGGGAAGTTCTCTAAAATTCAAGGTCTGATTCTAATAAATGGATAAAATATTGTTAGTTTTAGGTAGTTACTTGGATAGGTAATGTGATTAGTCATTTTCTTAAAAGATGGATAGTGAAATTAGAGGGGTTTTTTTATCAATTTTTGTTAGGGATCAAGGTAGTTATTTGAAGTGAAGAAGGGGACTTTTTTTAAACTAGTTGTTGGCCCGTGCGCGATCCCAAGGTAGCGAAAATGGTGGTGAATAACTAAATGCAAGTATTAGCATTATTGATTTAAGCAAAACCAAACCATGCGAACTTGGTATTTAGGAAGAGAAAGTAATTAGATAGCATAGCATATATGCATATAACCCTTGTTAGTGCAAGCAATTTTTGGGTTGCAAGAAATGTGGAGGGCTTTTCGCATCCTGTAGAATGTTCTTGAGTCATTGTTATATCTGTTATAAGAACTCATTCATGCCTATTAGAAAAAAGAGATTAGTTCATATTAGGCGGTGATTAACTATAAGGGCCATATTGTTAACATGTACCATTGGACTTTACAGTAAAACAATAAGCAAAAGGGTTTTTTGGGTGGGTGATGTAGTAGCTTAATTTCTAGACTTCGTAGCGTCTTTGGTGATAAGTGCAGTCCCTCAAGGGGGCAAAATCTAATTAGCGTCACTCTAATGGCGTAAAAATCTTGATAATGTAATTAAAATTTTGTATTTGCGAGAACAAATTTAATTATCTCTTGCAAGTATACTTCTATTTATGTTATAACATTCGCATAATCGAGTAACAATAAATGCGGAGAACTAAATGTTAAACATTAGCATAATAGAGTAAGGGAAAATGAAGACATCTAAACTTGGTACAGTAATTAAGAACATAAGCTAAGTAAATTGCATAACATATATTCCTATTTAAAACTTTACAATAGCTTTCTTCAAAAAAAGGGTATCGTAAAGAATAAATAACAGCCACAAATGCCTCCACATCAACAGTAGTTTATTTATGATAATATACTTATGGATAAATCTTCCTCATTTTATATATATATATATATATATATATATATATATATATATATATATATATATATATATATATATATATATATATATATATATATATATATATATATATATATATATAATTCTTAATTTCTTTTTTGTATTTATATTTGTGATTTAAGAGCTTATAAAGTATATATTTTTTTTAGTATCATAAAGTACATATTTGTGATTCGTTCTTCCTCTTCCTTCGTTGTTGGTCGGCGGCTCGGCGCGCGATTAATGAGTTATCAATACTGGCCGGCCCCAAGGTAGAAAAATCTGATTAGCGAATCGGTTGCCTAATTATCTGGAACATAGATTTTTTAGATTAATTTAATCAATTTGATGTAGCATAAGCTATTGTGAAGGACTCGAATTTTCAATTTTAATATTAATAAGTACTAACATTTTTCCGAGTTAGCCAACGTTGTTATCTATTGTCAAGGACGCTTTTGACACAATGTATACATATTAATACAATGTTAATGCTACATATGCACATTGCGTCTGAGGCTCTGTTATTTTAGACTAAATTGAACTCAATTTGTCTGAAGTGAACTGAACTGAAGTGAATGAAAACTGTGAGAGGAAACTAACTGAACTGAACTGAATTTTCCTGAACTGAATTTGTCTGAACTGAAATGAACCAAACTGGATTTTCATTAATTCAGTCCAAAAGTACAGAGCCTAGCTTAATCCTCCAAATATATGCATCAGACTACAAATCTTAGCGTAGATCATCCCTAATCATGCTGCAAGTGGTGCTTTTTTACATTCAGGTGGCCTTGAAGATGCTTCAGCCAAACACCTTGACAAGATTGAACACATTATATTCTTAGCGGAAGCTGCACCTGTATCCATTGAGCTAGATGCACTCTTAAAGGCATGAGCATAATACAAATGTCAGTTATCTCTTTCTTTCCTTCTCTCTCGTTTGAATTTTTTCAAATCTCTTAGAAGTGTTTTCTTGTTTCATTCTTAATTACACTCTAAAATAGTCTCTTTAGGCTCTCAATCTCTCCCTCCTTCTTACCTCAATTTCTCATCTTCACCCCCTGCATGCTCTCACTCTCTCTATGTATCACGCTTGAATTATATGGCTTTGAGATTTGAAAATTCTCGCCCTTCTTTCTCCCTCCTCCTTTCCAACCAAAATTTCTAACTTGGCAAGTTAAAGGAAATGATTTATTAATGTTTTTTATCTCTTTCTTAATTACACTTAAATATAGTACAAGTTATGACCATCTCTTAATCTCTCCTCTTTGTCTTATCTTCATGACATTTTACGGGCATATGCCTGAATTTTGAGGCAAATACGCACAGTCGGGACCACGTTAGTGCATAACTTTGAAGAAAAACAAAGAATGAGAACAATTTACTATGTGTGAAGTATTGACTTATGTTAGTTGAACTTGATGCTCAAGTTTGACACACCATGTCCATGTATATGACTTGGCTATTTTAGAAAAGATTTTCATAATTTTGACCAAAATGAAAGTGTCAAAGTGTCTAAAATCCGACACAACTACTTAAGAGAAAATGAAGAGGAGTCTAAGTAACATAACTATACAATTATTCCAAAATTTGGTATACTTTTCTTGTGTTTACAATTGATCAATTACCATGCTAGGATGATATTTACATGATTGATTCCACCAATCAACCAAAGCCTTGTCCATTAACCACGTCACTGCCACAAACTTGGAGACCACGTACTTCTTTAAAGGCAAGCCACTGGCTTGGATCATTTTTTCCCAGGCAGAAGGTGAAGGAGGTGCAACAATCTCTCCTATTTAATAAACCAAAAGTTCAAAGGGAAACCATAAGATCTACGATATTTGCTTAATTCTAATTGAAGATACAACAAGTATGAAATAACATAAACCTCAAAGTTGATAATATTAGGCTTGCAAGGCCCGGTGAAAACAATCAGATTCACTAAGAATGTTCTCCATCTCGGAACAAACAACGTAATATTATCTACTTCTGAGTTGCATACTAATCTCCAAGCATCTAGGAAAGCCTACTCCTGAACAAAAAAAAAAACATTTTAGAGTTTGCTTAGTGACTCTGACCTTACTATCACAGGGTCACTTGCAAATCTTTTAAGATGGTCCTGTTTAGGTGATAAAAGAAAATAAGACAAACATACATGAGAACTGTCATTGATGATGTTGTTAATAGCGCCATGATCTAAGATATTGAAATGGTCAGAACTCGAGCACGCATATAAAAAGGCTATGTTCATGCAAATCAGCTGAATGATTGGCATCGAGTATGTGATATCCTACAAGTTTTCACATTGAAAAGAAACATGTTAATTCTTATCTTTGAATTTCAGCAGCTAAAGTGAAAGTATGCACTATTGTCAAGATATATGAGAGTGCACTACAAGTCATATTTTGAATTTAGGGAAGTGGTAATCCTATAAAACAAGGTTGAGGAAGTGGAGAAAACTGAAAATCTAAGTGGCTTGAATATTGTGGAGACTACCACATATGGATCCTTAATCAACCTTAAGGGTGAAAAGAAAGATGTTAGATTGTTTAGAGGATATGAAACAAGTCTGCACTATCAGGAAAGAAGAGGAGAGTTCATACCTAGGCAGTTATGGAGCTAAGAGCATGTACAATGGTGAGGGGCTAAGGGCTGTTCCTTTTCTCTCTCCTTCCTCATCTGTACCACCCCATTGTATTGTACATGCCCTAAGGACATGCTTTAAGGACTTTGTATCGCGAAAAAGAGAGAACACTTATAAGAGTAATAGGTGTCTTGTTTCGTTTGTTTCACAACATTCCACATATTATTCTTGAAGCAGGGTCTAGTCAAATGCCCGAGTCATCCATGTAAACAACCTTTAATAACGAACAACATTAATAAGAATATCTAAGTCATACACTAATGATCAGTACAACCAATAGAAGCATGACTAAAGAGAAAGGGGAAGGGATGCTAGCTGGATGCCTGGACCAGACTAACCTTAGGAGCTAGGATCACCAATCAAGGAAACAACCACACTAAGCCTCCTTTTGATTCCTCCACTATATTTCCCAGATAGTTTCCTAGACTCCATTATGTAACTAAAATAAATATGCAAACCTTATGGCAGGCAGCGAGAAAGCTACATAAGGTTAGTTAATGAATATCGCCCAGCCTAGTTACTACAACTCCAGAAAAAGGAAGGATGAAAGGATATAACAAATTCTATGTACTAAATAGCCTCTAAAAAAATCAATCTAATAACAAACAAAAAATGTTACCAGATGAATAGCTCCATCAATTACATTTTTGTACCCCCTTTTGAATCTGTGATGCTATCCTGCCATTCATACACAGTTAGTAACAAGTTCTTAGATATCTTATACTAGTATAAAAAAGTAATTCAAATACAATATGGACCATCAAATTGATTGACTCTTGGTCTTCAACTCACCAAGTTTCTTTTCAAATTCAATACATGTAGTGAGACCATCGGAGAGCCACACTGTCCGTGACAATAGTTGTCCCCGGATACTAATATAGATAATATAATTAAAAACAGGTTAATTTAGAATCTCTTTGATTGATCAAGATGGTCAACAACAGAGAGAGATGAAGGAAGAGGGTGGGTTTGGGGGAAAAAAAAGGAAGAACGAAGGTCAACGCTAGAGTTCAGCAGTCAATGCCCATTTTTGGCAAAAGGTGGCTTTCAACAAAAAAGAAAGCCAAAAAGGTGGCTAATTAACCAAAAAAATTAAAAAGGTGATTTGTCAAAAAAAAGTGGTTATAATATGTGGTTTCTGACAAATTTTCCTATGTTTTTATCTCTTCCTTTCTTTAGTTAATTGTGTTCCCTCACTAACATACCCATCATTACGCAAAACAAAATGGTAAAATATGACTCATCCAATATAAAAGGGTCCAAATGTCTCTCGAGCTCCATAGTGAGGGTATGCGGGCCCAATCGACATGAATTGTCTACTTTCTAAAGGTGCAATGATGATAACAAAACTAATTATTGGATGACAACAAGGAAGAAACAAATTATAAACCAAATAGCATCAAGTAAATAATACAACATGCTTGTAAAAGCTAGAACATAATAGAAAAGAGCACCCTCAAATATGTTTAGTGATGGTAAGATATCTAATTATGATGATAAGAGATAGTGGTTGGATATAGTTTGACATAAAAGAAAGCACCATACGAACCATAAGCAACAGCTAGGTCTTTTCAGTACAAAAGTCGAGTTCCGATGCTGACTCTCATATATAAATGCAGTCCTTGCAATGTAATTTTCAATTATCAATTATGACAATATTTAAGCACTATCTTCCAACTTTTCATACATTTTATTGTCATGGTCCTAATCTACATTGGCCTCTGCTAAACAAGTTTTTTTTACAGGACATAAAAATGCAGTAAGTTGCACGCTTCTATATAGCATCGATAATAATCGACTAATTTATATGTTACAACTTAAAATAATATTACCCAAAATTTCGATTAGTGTTATAGGCCTAAAATGGCGAATAACCCAATTTCCTTTCCCCGCCTCTCTCACCTTTACCTTCTCTCCCCCGACCCTCTCTTCCCCCTTAATTTCGTATACAATTTTGTAAATTTCGATCATCTCCTACTACTTTCTATGCTCTCCTAAAAGCTCTCTTTTCTCACTCCTCTCACTAAACTTTTCTAATTTTGCAAATTTTAGAAAGTCTTTTATACTTGCTCCCCCCCCTCCCATTCTAACTCGCTCACTTGTTTACTATGGTTGAGTTGATCTAATAAAGACTTGCTTAATCAACAAGGGGGAACAAGAAAGCGTAATTGATATAAGTGAAACAAATTATACTCCCTCCATCCCAGAATAGTCTGAACATTTTCCTTTTGTGTTTGTCCCAAATTGGTTTGAACACTTTCATTTTTGGCATGATCCCGCTATTAATATATCATTTCTTTTACACATATTTGGCATACACTCTACCTTTTATAGATAAAAAGTTACCCAACTTTTTCTCTCCTCTAAGAAAAAATACCCCACCAACTCCCATCACATATACTTTTTATATAAAAGGATTTTTTGTCCATAACTGCCTTTATTTGGGACTTTTTTTGTGAAAAACTGCCTTATGAAATTTTTTTTGCACAAAACTGCCACTAAAATTGTTGACTGCTGCCAAAAAAAAATTTCAGGCGTTGACTTGTGATTTCCGGCGACTTAAAATCACGTGTTCTCATTTTTTACGTTTTTGAAGCCCTGAGCCCTTTTCTTCTCTCTCTCTCGCTGCTCCAGAATTTCCGAAAGAATGGAGGTTATTTCCATATTTAAATATCGAGGTCCAGAGGGAGGAAATCGAGCCACTATTCGTGCAAAAAGTTTCCTGCAACATATTTCAAGAACATGACTGGGGTTGAGCAAAAATCGAAACGGAAAAACTACCAACCAACATTAACGAGGGTGGGGTATTTCCAATTTGAAACGAAAGTCTAGTACTTGCCATCTACTCGTAGTCATAGAAGAAAAATCATAAAGGTCAACAAAGAAAAGTCAGACTGTTCCTCAATTGGATTCTAAGGGTGAGGCATCCAAATAATTATTACCTAGCTAGGGAAATTCTTCAACTCATGAAACGAATGCAATTCTGCATATTTTGTGGATCTGCAAGTCTTCATATTTGTGGAGATCGAGCAGACCTGATTTCTTCCCTTTGTCATACTCAAATGTCAAAAATTAGTTGAATTTGGTGAATGTTCTCATGCGCTTAACACAAAATATTATGACATGATTGAGGAGAATTGAATTCGATGTTGTTGGGGGGAAGATTTAGGGCTTCAATTCGAAAAATTGGAGGAGAGAGATAAGAGAGAGTGTGAGAGAAGGGAGGGAGAGTGAAGAACTTGAGTCTGGGGCTCCAAAAAACGTAAAAAAAGAAACACGTGCCAAGCACATGATTTTAAGTTGCCGGAAATCACAAGTCAACGCCTGATTTTTTCTTTGGAAGCAGTCAACAACCGAAAGTCACTTTAGTGGCAGTTTTGTGCAAAAAAAAATTCATAAGGCAATTTTTCACAAAAAAGTCCCAAATAAAGGCAGTTATGGACAAAAAATCCTATATAAAATAACATTTGATAACTACACTACAACTTATCACCTTAAACTACGTGTCCCAACAAGTGTTAAGATCTTTCTGGGACGGAGGTAGTAAAATTGAACAAAATTCTCTCTCTAAGGTCTCTCTCTCAGTCTTTACCCCTCTTTTTGTCACTCTATCTCCTCTTCCGTGACTTCATTCTTCTTCTCTAACCTCTACTATTTTCTAATCCAAATCCAAATGTAGTAATTTTCACGCTTCTATGTTTATATTTATCATAGCATCAACCATAATCAACTATCAACTAATTTATATGTTACAGCTTAAAATAATCTTACCCAAAATTTCAATTAGTGTTATACGCCTGATATAACGAATAACCCAATTCACCTTCAACTTCTCTCCCCCTCCCGTTCTCTGTTCCCCTCTTAGTCTCGTATATAATTTCGTAAATTTAAGATCATCTCTTACTACATTTCTATGCTCTCTCAAAAGCACTTGTTTAAAGATGAACATATGGTTAATGCAGCCTAAATATTTGAGAATTTAAAACCCATAAAAACATTACTAAACAAAAGCTTAATAGAATTCAAATGCTTACTGCTGAAGGCCGAACTCCACCAAGTGCCATGTACAAAGACAGTTTTCCAACAGGCATACCCATTCCCTAAACATCTCAATCAAATCCATCATCTTAATATTGAATCCAACCAAAGAAAGAAAGGTCAAGTAAGACGATAATCTCCTTTGTTTTCCACTTTCCTGTTCTTTGAATATCTCACATTTAGAAAAATTAGAAAAAAAAAACATGCTCAAATACCTGACAGCCAAGGTCTCCTAGTCCAAGGATACGCTCACCATCAGTAACCACTATAACTTGAATATTCCTTTCAGTTCTTCAAAATCTCAAGAATCATTCCCTTGTAATACCAAATACATCAACCTCTGACTTTTTAAAACGTAAATGAAAGTACAATTTGCAAGTTTCTATTCACTAATAAAGAAGGGAAAAAAGATGCAAGCCATATGTTGCACCTAAACGAATAACCAAATGAAACAACTCAAATTTGCAAGTTTCTATTCACTGATCATTTAAATTTTGTCCTTTATTGTGCTGATATGTGCCTTCTCACATCTGGAATTATTTGTCTCACATCGGTATCCTTAATATAATGCTCATAATTTTCAAGCAAGAGATTTGTAGAGTCAATTCTAATGTTTTTGGAACGTTGGCTTGTTCCCTTAAAGGTTTTGCCCATTCCTCTAAACTTGTTAGTACCCTAGAATAGAATATTGGTAAGCTTAATGATGTTAGTCATATGGGAAGTCTAATATGAATCTGGGCTCAGATTATATGAATGCATTTCTCCTTGACTTGGTTCATGTATATGGCCGGGTTGGTATATATTAGTGCTTTTAATATGTTTTTTTAGTGTTAGCTCTATGGATATATCTATCTATTAAATTTCAATCCAGATATAGTCAGGAATATAGTCAGAGCAAACTAATAATCAAAACCTTCCAACGTTGTAACAGTAACAACATAACCCTGATGCCTCTAATGAAGCTCCGTCCTACCACATATACAGCCAATAACCCCAATGCCTCTAAAGCATCCCCGACTCGTGTTCGATATGCTGATATGCAGCCTAATCATTGCAATAATAGAGAGCCTATAATGAACTAACCCTATAACCAAGTTCTCAATTACCCCTTTTTCCTTTTTTTAATACTGTATGTTTTTTTTAGTGTTAGCTCTATGGATATTTCTATCAATTAAATTTCAATTCAAATATGGTCAGAGCAAATTAATAATCAAAACCTTCCCACATTGTAACAGTAACAACATAACCCCGATGCCTCTAACGAAGCTCCGCCCTACCAGATATACAGCCTCAGTTTTGCAATAACCCCAATGCCCCTAAAGCATTCCCGTCTCGTGTTCGATATGCTGATATGCAGCCTAATCATTGAAATAATAGAGAGCCTCTAATCAACTAACCCTATAACCAAGTTCTCATTACCCCTTTTTCCTATTTTCGATTTTCAATTTCATTCATTCCAAGTAGCAAGTTCATTTCAATCCATTAAAACTAAACCCATTCCTAAAACCTTAAAACCTAAAAAACCTCACACTAACACAACTCGACGACTAAAACCCATAAACAAAAAACTCAAAAAAAAAAGCAAGAAAAAGCGCACTAACAAAAGCAGAAAATACCTTGTTTTAAACTAATTCAACAAAAACAGTATCAACAAATACAAAATGAGGGTCCAAAAATGAACAACCCAGTTGAAAAGAGATGTCAAAGAACAAAACCCAGAAATCAGAGAGAGAGAAAAAAAGATACCATTAGGACCAAGAGAAGTTCAGGTCATGTCAGCAAGCTCATTGCAAGCATCGATATTTTTAATGACGGCTTCTTCGAGGCCAGAAAGATGGTTGTACCCTTCTTTTAGCATCGACTTCATACCAAACGCCTGTAAATTGAACCCCGTTATTGCAAAAAAAAAGAGAAAGAACTCAGAAGAGTGTAAGTGATTTATGGGAGTAGAAGTTTGAATAGAGGAAATATCAATTTAGAGTTTGGAGTGAGGTCGAAAGCCCTAGAATAACAACTGCTTGCTTTCTCTTCCAATTTAGTTGAAAGATCTAGCTTTCCACTACCTGCACCAAAATCAAAACAAAAACCCACATAAAAAAAATAAGGGCAGCTTAGAAAAAACTAAATTAGACATAAATAAACAAAGAAATTCTAACCAGTGAAGATGGAAGATTGAATGAAGAAGACAAAAAGACATAAACAAACGACAATGCAAACTAAACGCATGATAGAATGTCAGTGCTTGTTTTGAGCTTAAGCTCTCATCATTGTTCTTTATTCAAATAAAACTCAACTCTTAGATCATTTCGAGGGGAAAAGTAAATCTCATATCATTTCATAGTTAATATATATATATAATCACTAATTTTTTTGCTGAAAATTACTCATCCTAAAAATGAAAGAAGAATACCTGAAGAAAGAGAGAGATTGGAGCGAAGCTGGGTTTGGTTTGCGAACTTCTAATCAATTTCACTCGAAAGAAAACAGCCATACGAAATTCAAATTTTTACTGAAATTCAGAAATACAAATATACATACCAAGAGAAACTCAACCTGTGCAAATCCAGAAAAAATAGGGTTAATATCATCCATAGTTCGAAAATGCGGTTTCGGTTTTGGTTACGGAAACGGTAACGGATTCGCTAGAACGTAACGGATACGTTTGTCGCGGACCGCGTCGCGGTTGTCGCGGACGAATTTGATATTATAATACTTTTTAGGTTTTTTTATTTTTTTAATAATTTTGCACTAATATTAAATAAAACTTTTAATCTAGTGTAAAAATTTAAAAAATACGGAGTTGAAAAAAGTGTGAATAATACATAAAATAATTCACTTTTCCCCTAAAAAAAAGTAGATAAAATAAAATTAACAATCTCAATGAAGGAGAAGCACGTGAAGCAGTGGGACTTTAGCTATTTAAGAGAAAAAAGAGTGGTATACAGCTGTAGTGTACTGCATCATAAAATAAAAAAGAAAAAGAAAAAGTTGCACAGTATCACTATGCAGTCAACTATGCACTATGCAGTAGCAGTTAGCACATGGGGTTCCAATCCTTCCCACTTAAAAATATATTTTTTTAAAAGAAAAGTAAACATGCTGTTTAACTTCTCCTTCTTCCTCGATACTCATCCTCTCTCATAGCTACTTCTCTCTCCTCTCTACGGTGGCCGGAGAAATGGCCGGCAAACTTTACGACGTCAAAAAATACACCTTTGTAACGGAATCAAACCCCCGAGCAAAAGCCCTAACATTTCTTTTCGAGAAATCACATATTTCATCTTCAATTGGCAGATCTAGGGTTCGTTTCTCTAGAAAAAAAATCTGAAAATCGCGTCTTGGAACGGGAAATGCGGCTGATAAGTCTTTGTTTCGGTTGGAACGAGCGAAATCTCAGAGTATTTTGAAAAGGCGGTATGAACCGGTCGAATTCGGTTCGCCAAAGTTGAAATCCGTTACAACTCGGGCGAACCGAATCAATACGGCCGTTATTTAACACCATGATATCATCACTTCATCAAAAACCGCAGAATCTCGAGTAGTAATATCCCTTTCCTTTGACAGTTTAGTACTATTTGAAATTAATTAAACCATCAAGAATCTCCCAAACAAAAATAAAAAGCATAAAATGTCGGAAAAAGAAAATACCGGGAGATGAATCGAAATTGCGAGAGAGAGTCAGTGAAGAATTAGAAAGGAATCGAAAAGGAGAGAGGGCCCCGTAGTAATGGCAAAAAAGAAGAGAGAGATAGTCTAAGAAACAAGAGAGAGACGAGATAAAGAAGAAAAGCTGGAGAGAGGAGCCCTTGCACTGTTGCACAGGCAGAAGAAGGGAGGGAAACGTGGAAGAAAGAAGGAAGGGCTAGTAGGCAATTTCAGGGATTTGAAGGGGCAAAATTGTCAGCTTACTGTTCCTAAGCTACAGTAAGAAACTTCTCTCTTATTAATGGTTGTAGGATGTAATATAGTATAATATAAGATTTTTATTTTATTTTTACCATCGATATATCAATCAATATAGAACAAACTAATTTGGAAACTAAAAAAGTGCTAATTTGCTCAAGGAAAATGAATAGATGCTTCTATACCTTACTGTTTCGTGGAAAAAGTAAAATCGACATATTCACATAAAGGGAAAAAAAGCTTGCAACATCAAATAACATCAAGAGCTACAGATGGGTACTTTTCCAAAGAAAATAACACAAACAATAAATGAGCATACATAATCAGATAAAACAAATTAACTGACCTATCCGGACAACAGAAGAGCAATAATTAAGGACAAAATAAAATATGGAACATCATAAGTCACATCTTCAAGAATGCGATTTGAAAACGAGGCTTCCATTCGTCGTCGGCTTAGATTCTCTTTGAGGGACTGATAGAACAATTTCGAGCTTTGGCGTCATTGCCATGTAAAAATAAGACCGCAGGGTGAAGAAGTCCTTGATCGATCAATTTCATATTCAACTATCTTTGAAATTTAGGAGCCCAAGGCTTACTGCATAAAAGTCGTAATATCTAGAAAGGAGCAAGAAACGAGAGGTTCAAACAAGTAGCTTTTGACGATATTGCTAAGCCAAATTTTGGGAGCAGTGCGCAGCAAGATAACCTTTTGACACAAAATTAGCAAGGAAGTCCACGCCAAAGTTTTCATACATGACCTTCTGTATCGTTAGTATTTCTCCAGAAAATGCATGCTGGGCAAGGCAAAAAGAAAAAGATTGTTACCAAACAAGAAAACATATCTAGATCATTTTAACAAGTGTCTTTAGGTCATTTTACGGAACCACATATCTTTTCAATTCTATGGATGAACATGAAAAATGATGAACCAATAGCCAAGCCCTTCCCTTTCCTCCTCTAAACTTGATAGACTTATCGATCAACAAAACCATGAAGTTACAAGCGGGATGGTTCTTCACCACACAAATTGATATAATTCGGAGAAATGCCTTTCTCCATCCTTCTTAGAGAGGAAGCCCCTCCATCCTCTCTTTTACTCGAATAAAAACTTTATTTAACCCCCATAAATTATGGGTATTCCCAACCCTCAAATGAAGCAATGAGTAAGAACTTTGAGAAAGCCAAGTGACAATTTAAAGAACACAATTGCTTAGTATAACGATAGGCATTCTCTGGATTCATTACTTAAAAATTGTGTTAACCCTATTTTCTTATCTGGTTCAAAAGTATAGAAGGAATCCCCAGAGATAAAGATGTTGGTCAAGGGCCAGGCCACTCTGAATTGGCCATGCAATGATTCATTTTCCTGGACTGAGATTCCGGGATGGATAAGAACAGAACCATTCAGTTCAGTTAAAGCTCAAGTCAAACCTGGTTCATTTGTTGAGCTTAACATTATAGTTCGGATACTCAAAGGGCCAAACACAAACTCAGTTGTGTTTGGCTCGTTACCTCGTAAATTCGCTAATATATGTCTTTCAAACTTAAATGAAAAAATTGTATATCCTTTAACATAAGGCCTAGTTTTCCAGCTTAGTAACAAAAAGAAAGTAATTGTAAGAATAAAAGGATCGTTGCATTTTTACTTTCATTTTACTTTAGCTTGTAAGTCTGGGCATTAGGGTGCGTTCTTCCCTGTTTCCTTTACTTTTTTTCCTGTATTCTTTTAATTTTTGGGAGAAGTGAGAGGAAAGGAGAGAGCAGGTAAAGTAGGTTCAAAGAAAACGGAGAAAAAAAATACATAAAAAAAGACATTTTTCAATTTATGTAAAGTGAATTACCCAAAAGTAGAAATAGCGATATATTTCACTCCTAACAACAGAATTAAAATGAAAACTGACATATTATGACATGACACAAACACAACCTTAGTGAAACATGGTGACATATTAAGTGTTCGTATTTTTGTGTGTTATTGGGCAGGCTGCCTAATAACCGTTATTGGTTTATCATTCCTCCATGCAATAAGGGGGGAGAAAAAACAAAAGTAGCACACATGTAAGATGATGCTAATTATAAAAGAAGAATGCTTGAAACATGATGAACCTTAGTGAAGAACCCGATCGACTTCTCGAAATTGAGCCAAACTTCAGATACATCTCCTGAAAATGTTCAAAAAATCGAGATGAGAATAGACATCACCAACAACAACAAGTAGCATACACGTAAGATGATGCTAATAATAAAAGAAGAATGCCAGTCACATAAACAGATCATAGAACTTCATGTGTATAGTCGGTGCCAAGTAGACCCAAAAGACCCAAGTATCGCCAGAATACTTGTCGTTACTCTTTATGCAAACAACCGAATGCCTCAATTTGATATTGTCAATGTATGTAAATTTGAACTTTCTAAGATGAGCTATCAATAATGTGTGGTACAATTGTGATGTAGATGTAAATCATGCAGATAACAAGGAGGGATAACTCATGTACAACAAATACTTCAGATAACACTAATAGATAGACCTTACAAAAGTAATAGGTGATGAACCAGAAAAAATGACTGCATGAGAGAGCCGAAATATGGTTCACATTCATACGAAAATGCAGTTGAAGTTTAATCTTAAGCTTGTTAGAACATCCATTAGTTTATAGGGTGAGGCTTATGAAAGCCAAAATTACATTGCTATTTGTACGAAGAAACTAACCGTTAGCATTGTTGTCCATGAACATGAAAAAGCTCGGCTAGGTCAACAATGGATCAAGAGGATCACCATTAGTCACCCTAACACTGGTTTTAAGTTGCATGGAAAAAAGGACAAATTTGATGTTTGATTTCTGAACCACTAACGGCATGTTAAGAACTCAGAATGAATCATTTCCATTACATATATATCTTTGGTCAGATTTGAAGGTTTCTAATTACATCACACTTTAAGTGGGTACAATCAAACCTACCTCTAATAGATTTGCATCCCAGAACCAAAAGACAATGATCTAGAAAGAGATTTGCTCCCTACCGCGAAAGACCTAGTAGCTCCTGTACCATCAGACCCATAAGATGTATTATCTGTCATTGAAAAATTCAATGCAGTTCTCTACCAAAGTAATCTAATATAGCATACATCTATAAGAAGTCAGAGAAAACATTACTCAACTTTCCATAAGAACCTATTGTAGTTAGTACTATAAGAAAGAAAATGTTTTTATCAGACAAAAAACCTCATTACATGGAATATAATGACCCATGATATCTAATTTGACATAATGATCTTCTTTTTCTAGAATATAATAGAGGCCATGTCAACAGAAGAAGAACATAGTCCAGAAGGCCTATAGATGCAAGTGCCACGATTTCAACAATTGTAAACAGACAGAGGCAGAGAAAACGAGAACCAATCCTAGAAAGGAAGGGCAGAAAGCCAAAGTCTATTACAACAAAACCACACGAGAAAATTTGTTCCTGTAAAAGCCGTATATTATCCATTGGTGAGAATGATCCTCAAGTTGTATTTAAACTCAAAACAATATGATTATGATATCATGATAATTTTGGTACCTGATGGCTTTCTAAAGAAAGACAATGCAGTTGTTAAAGCTTCTTTAGACTGAAGAGTAGAACTTCTATGTCACGCTATCAAACCCATGCAGTACCAGCACATGTCAAGAAATCTGTTAACACAGCTATTATTACTATAGTTAGCATTGTTCCATACTTCCATTAGAACCATTCTTTTGTCTTCTTGGTATATCAACCCCCTGTGGCTTTAATGAACTCCCACAATTTCCCTTATAATTAGCAGGATAGGGATGGTCATCTATAGCAACAAGATTTGAAGAAAGCGAAGGTGGAGAAGACGGAGCAAAGAAAGTACGAAATTTTAGAAAAGAATATACATGTAAATTTGTTAGTTGATGAAAGTAGTTTATCTTAGCATAGTGCAAAAAAAAAAATCACAGTTTAGATTTCAATAGAACTGTTCCTTCCATCATGAAGATTGAAGCTGCTTGTTTGTAATATCAACAATGAGAATATTAGATAAAGAGGTCAGCAAAGAGCACAAGGTGATGTATAACCTGGAAAGTGAACATCTAGCACTTCATAAGCACCAACGAAGGAAGAACTTACATAAATTTGCTTGTGCCAAAACTTCCCTATACTAAACATCAACAAAATTTTGTTCTTTTTCTTTTTCGTTATTTCTTAGCTGTTTGTTACCCTGATTATTTTATTAAATCAATTTTTGAGTTGTTGATCATATTCATTTGCAAAGGGTTATCACACCCTAACCTCTCTTGTTGATTAAAGATATTTGAGTAGTCTCAAATGATGCTTAGTGATTTGTTTTTAAATTTTATTTTATTTTATTTTTTGCTTTTATACCATTTTGATTCTGTTGATGTGTACTACAACTACATAAAAACCAAAGAGGGTAAAATCAAAGAGAATCTAATACAAAACCAAAGGCTGAAAACCAGCAAATTGAGAAAATTTAACAACAATTAACAAAAAAAAAAAATGGGTGAAGATTTAAAACCTAACACACAGATCTACGAGCGAATACAAACGCTAAGCCCTAAAACCATCAAATTGAGAACATTTAACAACACTAAACCCAAAGATTATTTCAACAATTATTTCGCCCTAACTGTTAAGAATAGTGGAGGAGTTCTCACTTACCTTTTGCTAAGTCCGGAGGAGAGAGAATGCAAAGGCGAGAGAAGATGAATTGAAGGGTTCGGACTTCAGAGGGAAACCAGGAGGAAAGAGAAAGAAAAGAAGCAGCGATGGAAGTTGGAATGGATGACAGAGGGAGAAGTTGCCGTCAAAAAGCACGCGTGGCAAAGGGATGGCCGGAAGGTGGTTATGTGAGCAAGGGAGGGTATAACCGTCCCCTCACTGTTCTTAAGCACAGTAACTTGAACTCATTGCTTTTTAATGGGTATAGATTCAATCAAACAATTCACAAATATATATCAGGATCCAATCGAAGCAGCAACCCCAAAATTATGATCCTAAGCAACTAGAATAAGAGCATTGTCCGCAAAACAATTTCTTCATTCACCTTACAATGTTTTCCTTATTGTTTTGACACCCACTTGACATATTTCTACTGTCGGAAATTAAGAATGACGCTAAACTTCTGTCAACATTATCCATTACATAACACAACTTACGAATACATGGTATTACAAACGATATAAAGCAAATAACACACTTTCCATAAACAATACAAACAGTAGTTAAACCATATAAAAAAGTAAAAACAGTACCACTCGGGGCAACGCCCGGGCCACACACTAGTTAATATATTAATATATTAAAAGGCGTTCCTATATAATGAATGATGCCACATGGTGCTCTCCATATATACGTTTTGCTCCATGACTTCAAGTTTATATAATAAAGTTTTAACCACTAGACCAAATGATATTTAGTGTTACTATCTTAAAGTATAATAATAATAAATGAAAATTTTCCTTATTCGGAGCATAGTACGGGCCTAATAACTATCTATCTATGCTAATATATTAAAAGGCGTGCTTAACAACGTATACATGCCACGTGTCACCTCTCTTACTCCACTAGAATTGTTCAATGTGCACAAATGTCATGTCAACTAACAAAAATAAATTGGCATGCAACAAGAATTGAACCCGTGACATTTTGCTATTATATATAGCACAATTACCATCTCAACCAACTTTTAATTATGTTTTAAATGTCCACATTATTATATTTGTACCTTTTAAATGTTGGGTTTTCAGAATTACATTTTAATGCAAATGGAAAAAATGTCTATCAAGTTCGGAAAAAAGTACCACCCGGGGCAACGTTCAGGCCAAATACTAGTCTATACTAATATATATTAAAAGGTGTGTCTGACAACGTATACGTGCCACGTGGCACCTCTCTCCCTCCACTAGAATTGTCCAATTCATACTTATGTCATGTCAACTAACAAAAGTAAATTGGTTTGCAACAAGATTCGAACCCGTGACATCTAGCTATTACGCATATCACAATTACCATCTCAACCAACTTTTAATCATGTTTTAAATGTCCACATTATTATATTTGTACCTTTTAAATATTTAGTATTCTATATTATATTTTGATGCGAGTAGAAAAAATATCATATTGAGTTTGGAAAAAAATACCACCCGGGGCAACGTGGCACTATCCCTTAGAGTGTGTACTTCATGTACTCCACTTATAATAAAAAAATTAGAAGATCCATTGTATACGATTTGATCTCATGCTTCAAGTCACTATATTAAATTTTTAACCACTAAACCAAGTAATATTTGGCGTTATAATTTTAAAGTGAAATATTAATAAATGAAAATTATAGTTACATGGGGCATAGCTCGAGCCTAAAAACTAGTCTATATAAATATATTAAAAGGCATTTTGAAGCAAGTATACATGCCACGCGGCACTCTCTCTGTAGTTATTTCGTTCCATGTCATCAACATACATTAAAAAAATAGAAACATGTTTCGTACACTATTCAACCATGTTACCTCAAGTTACTATAATAAAGTTATAACCAATGAACTATGCAACATTAGATGCTTTTTTTTGACATGAAAATATTAGTAACCCGAGGCATTGCCCGGACCTAAAAACTAATTTAAAAATTAAAACTCGTCCCATTCCCATATACGGATTCTTAATAGTCCTTTCTAATTGTCATCCTTCGAGTCCAAAAGTCCAAAAGCCTTAAACATTTCTCGGCCATATACAACTGAATCTGGGCCACAACCCAAAACCCAAATACACAACTCCACCATTTTCCCCTAAAACTCCCATCAACGCCACCCGATATATAAATATTCCACAAACCCTAAAACCCTATCTCCCTTCATTTCGCTTCCCCAGCTGAGAGGCGCACACACACCAAACGAGAGAGAAAAACACACCAACAACAACAACATCAACAATGGTGTCAGGATCAGGAGTGATGGCGAAGCGCGTAGTCGTGGATGCGCGCCACCACATGTTGGGGCGTCTCGCCTCGATTGTTGCGAAGGAGCTTCTCACCGGCCAACGCGTCGTCGTCGTGCGGTGCGAAGAGATCGCACTTTCCGGAGGTCTTGTGAGGCAGAAGATGAAGTACCTTCGTTTTCTTCGTAAGAGGATGAACACTAAGCCTTCTCATGGCCCCATCCATTTCCGTGCTCCTTCTAAGATCTTCTGGCGCACTGTTAGAGGGTATTCTCGTCTTTTCCCTTTTTTTTTTTTTTTTTTTTTAGGGTTTGTTGTGTTCTGATCTATCTATCTTTTGTTTGATTGTTTGTGGTTTAATTTGTTGTTATTGATTTATTAACTTTTCGAATGGGGAAGAATCCGTATCATTAGTAATAAAGTTCAGATTTTTGATTAACCTAGTTTATCTGAAATGAAGTTTGTAGGATGTAATTTTGACTGGCTCATATGCTGATACGTTTATAGTTTTTGGTATATAAGGAATAAGTTAGAGAAGATAAATGAACAAATTAGGTTAAACGCCGGTTAACTAGAAGGTTTGCTTTATCGAGATTGAAATTGTAAAAACTAATATGTTTATTTACCATCTCTAATCTATCCCTTAAAATGCGTGTAAAATGTCGAAGTGGAAAACGGAGGGAGTGTAATCCAGACATTGTTGGGAAGGGGAAGAAAGGAGCTTGAATTATATTATTTGAGAACGGGTTACGGTAGATTATATAGGTTTTGTGAGGTTGTATGGTTGTTTTGGTAAAATTGTATCCTAAACTTATGTGGAAAATACAAATGTTGATGTTGTGGAAAATGCTGTTTTGTAGTATGATTCCTCACAAGACCAAGAGAGGAGCTGCTGCTTTGGCAAGGTTGAAGGTGTATGAAGGTGTTCCCCCACCTTATGACAAAATCAAGAGGGTTGTTGTTCCAGATGCTCTTAAGTGAGTTGAATTCTATGCTCCTCGATCGTTTGGTTTTTATTACACTTTATATTGTCCATTATCGTGCTTGTAGTTGAATTTGCTGTGTTGCTTGTGTAACTAATCTTGTTCTTTGGAATTATGTAGGGTTTTGAGGTTGCAGAAGGGTCACAAGTACTGCTTGCTCGGTCGTCTATCTAAAGAAGTCGGCTGGAACCACTATGACACCATCAGGGTATGGCTAACCTTACTCTTTGATTTAGTTTGTAATTGATTTTTTTCAACTGTGCTTGTTCTTGGTTAAAAACTTGGTTAGGTCGTTTTTGTTGGTTTGTGCTTTATGCTTTGTGCTTTGTGATGTTTTACTTGAGAATGCAGTGAGGTTAATGAATCAATTTGGTTATATAGGTGGTATTCCTAGGATAACTCAGTAAATAAAGTAGATTAACTCGGCTTGTATGATTGTATCTGTGTTTTATAGCGCTCTGATGATGATAGCTGAAGCTGCCTGTGCATGTAATCCTGTTTGAAAGCTGGTTTGAGGTCTTTGTGTTTGGGTTGTTTGATATCCCTCATGTATATCATAAAGTAGAGTAACCTTAACATTACATATTAAAAGTTGAAGTCCATAACACTGCATTTTACAATAGTTTAGGTCCTTCTGATGGGTTTGAACTTTGAAGGTTCCAATGTGTTCAAGTTTGTATATTTGTAGATATCATGTGCAACTTTCTTGGCTTTTGTACAAGTCTAAGCTGCTGAAATAAATATGCATATCGGTGTTTATGCAATTCACGCTGCGATTCCATAGGGATAAATGTTGATTTAATATCCTTGATCCCTTTAACATTGGTCATATTTCTCTTATTTAAATATGTATGATAACAAACTATATATCATAGCATCTCAAGTAAGGTTGAGGATTGTCCATATGTGTCAAAAGTAAATGTTGATCAAGTATATGTCAAATGATGTTAGCGTGTTACATTTGCTTCCATAAAGACATGAGATTGCAATACTTGGCTCTCTTTATGGTTGAAGTGGGAGCTTCAACTCTTCAATCTTCTGCTATTCTTTATTTGTTTGTAGCAGAAACTTGTTTGATTGGATTGTGAGATATAAAATACTCAATTTTTGTGCTGATCTATGATTGTATCTATCTCTATTTGCAGGAGCTCGAAGAGAAGAGGAAGGAGCGATCTAAGGCTGTTTACGAAAGGAAGAAGCAGCTTAATAGATTGAGGGTGAAGGCTGAGAAGACTGCCGAGGAGAAGCTTGGATCTCAGCTAGAAATTCTTGCCCCAGTCAAGTACTGAGCTTAAGATGATTGCTTGCGGTTTTGTTAAAACTAGACGAATAGAGTTTTTCGTGATTTGCCATTTTGTGTTCCTTAATCATGAATTATGTTATACTTCCATCGTAGCAGATATGTTTCACTTTGCTATTAATTTTGAAGTTTTGTTGGGCACTTACTTTGAATCTACATATTATTTGGTAAAGGAGTTTTGGTAGCTTTTTTAATTAGCAAACTGGGTTGCTGTTGATGATCGTATTCTATGATTGGGTTGCTTGGTTGGAGTCTGAGCAGTCGATGTATCCCAAAGTCTAAAAGATTGTGCGACATAAGATGAGATAAGTTTTCTGTGTTGTTCACAACCAGAGTTTTGGTGCTCTGTAATTAGGCTTTAATAGTTTGAACATATGTTGATCCTAGACCTAGCCTGAGTATCAGCTCTAAAACCTTTAACCTTGTTGCCAAAAAAAAAAAAACCTTTAACCTTGTGTGCGTTATCATTATCAAAACAAGTCTTGGTGCCCATTAACAATCTTTTCACTCGCCACAAATTTTCTTCCATTTCAAACATATCAGGTTTGATATATGACAATTTAATAGATTATTCAAGTTTTCCTTTAAAAAGGACCAGTAGATTTAGCTACCAGCTAATGGTCAACCGATTCGCTTAATTTAGAATCACTATATTTAAAAAAAAGATCAAAATTCACAAATATGCTTGTATGAAGTTGGTAAAAAGATTGTTACATTGAAGATTTGAGACGAGGATCATAAAGTCTAGTAGGTGACAGTTTCAGTCATGGAAGGTGATCCAGACTTTTAACCACAATGCTGCGGTACAAGCCTGTTGTCCAAGACTACATCAAAGTGACAATTGAATTTCCGCAAAGGCCGTCAAATTGATATCACTCTACTTCCCTTTTTTTTTTTTTTTTTTTTAGGAGGAAGATAAGTTTGAACTCTACTTTACTATAAGAATCTTAAGGAATTAACATAAAGGCTGTGTTTATTGCTGTTGTGAGAAACTTGCTTGTGTACAAACTACTGAGGCGAAGAGCTCTTATATAGAGCTTCAGGGCATCAGATAAGGTAAAGGAATCACGTTTTTCCTTTTTTTTTTTTTTTTTTTTTGAAAAGTAAAAACAATAAAGACTTCTCTTTTCTAAAAGACCGGTCGAAAATAAAGATGCTTAAAGTAAAAGCACTTAAACAGGGGTAATGACTCATTACCTTTATAAAAAGTAACTTATTATTAACTGACAAATCTAAGGCGACTGTGGGTCCCTCCTTTGTTTCATCTGCTGTTGTTGATTAATCATGTAGATCTCTTTCCTGAAGCATTTCTTCTATTAGGGAGTTATCGCCATGATCTTCATCGCTATCTTCTTCCATGGTGAAGACTTCTGTATCGTTAATATTATATCCATGAAAAGGGATATTAATCTTAAACTTATCTGGTCCCCATATATAAAAGGTTTTGCCTTCTGCAAGGAAGTTCATTGCAATGGCTCCTCCTTGTTTGTGATTAGGGGGTCTTATCATTAATTCTCTGTAGAAAACTTCATCTTCTACAAACTTGAAATTACTTGGTGGAATTTCATCAAGTTTCCATGGTGGATTAATGTAGATGTAATGAAGTGTTGGTTCTTCTAGTAATCCTTTTGTAACTGGGATCTTGCTGTTGAACTCAATTAATAAATCTTGATTGTTACAAGAGTGAAGATATCATTTAACACATGTCTTGAATTTTAATCCAAAACCATTAGGGATCTGTTCTGGATGGTCTATAGTTAGGCTGCTCAACATGCCATAGTCATAGAATTCAATAATCTCAGAGCGACTTAGATGAGTTCGTCTGACATCAATATGAATCTTGAAAAGGCCTGTTTCAACAATTTTTCTTCCTTCAAAACTAGGAAGACTGTAATTTAATAAGTCTTGCCATACTTTATTACCTGGTAAATCTCCGTCTTGGGTCAAATTATGAATGGCACTAAGTTTTTTCTGTAGTCTAATGAGCTTCTGGATAAAGCCCTCAGTACATATTTGTTCTATGATAAGTTCAGCTTCTGGGAAATTCTGAAACAAGGGATTTAAAGTGGAAAGAGTTGTTTGTGGTCTTTCTAAGCTTATCATAAGTTGTTCATAGGTTAGGTTTTTGTGACTGGGTTTGAGAGTGTTTTTAAAGACTTCCAAAATATCCTTTAGGTAGGTTAATTATGTGTTTTTGGATTCTAACTCAATGGTTAGGCTTTGATTTGTTTGGAGGATGTTTTGGTTGTGTTTAGAAATCAGACTTATAGTCTGTTGTTGGTATTCAAATTTGCTGTGGAGGTCAGAGAATTCGCTTTGGAGAAAAGCAATTTTTTCTTCTCTTTCATGTAACAGACTGTTTCTATTATCAGAAGTTTTCTGTTGTAATGCCATTGCTCTCGAATTCAATGGTCTTTTTATGCTCAGTTTTGACTCTGAGCCTTCTATCTGAGTTAAAATCTCAGGCTGTATATAAAAATTTATGCCCAAATGGGCTTTGGCAAAGTCCGCGGCCTCACCAAAAGAGTGAAAGCCTCGAAAAATAGGTTTTCTAAAGTCTTTTGTTAAAATATGTACCTCATGCCATGATCTAAAAATTCCTGTTTTCTGACCAGGGATGATAACATAGAAACTGTAATTTTTGGAGAGGGGTTGCTCCAGTATCTTCGAAAAATAGAAAACGAGACAATTTAATATTAATAACTTGTGCTTGCTTGCTATATGATCTGTTTTTATTTCCCATATGTTATTACATAGGGCATGTTGAGATTTATCTAGCTCAATTCCTCTTATGGGATTGAATCCTCCTGTAAGTTTGCCGTAAAGTTTAAATTTTCCAAAGATAAATTCCTCTACCTTGGAAACTGTATTGCTACTGGATTCTTTGCTGTTCATCTTTCGCTGTGTTTCTTACAGTATCTGTCAAGAACACGAGACAAACAGTCAGCTAAATTATTGTTCTGTCTCTTAATATGTTCAAAGGTTATTTTATAACCTTTTCCTAAAATTAAGTCTTGGAAATTAATCCATCTTTTATTGTTCACTTTTTTTGCTATTTTCGTTCTTTATAAATTTTACAATGGCTTCACAATCTGTTCTTACTGTTACTTCTCTGTCTAGGTGTATTTTAAATTTTTCTAAGGCATTAATTACTGCCTGTATTTCATAATCAATAGAGGTCCAATTTGTACTTGGTCTAAAATTACCACTAGCATATCCTGCTAATTTTTCTGTTGTTTTGTTAGAATATTTGGAAGGTTTAGTGATAAGAACTGCTCCCCATCCTTCTTTGCTCCCGTCTGTTTCTATAATTATATAATCTGTTGTTAGGGGCAACTCTAAGGGTTGTAAATCCTTAACTCTTTCTTTGATAGTTTGGACTAAAGCTACATCTTCTTTATTGAAGTATTTTTGACCATTTTTTGAGATTTTTCCATATAATGGTCCAACTAATTTGGACACATTAGGAATAAATTTTCTAGCATAGTTTAATAATCCTAGAAAAGCTTGGAGCTTTTTTTTCTCTTCCATTTTATCTGGGAATTCTAACAATTTTTTAGTTATATGGTCTTGTAGCTTAATTTTCCCATTTCCTATTTCTAGTCCCAAAAATTGGATATTTTTCTTAAGTAATTTCATTTTTGAGTCTACCACTACTATTCCATTATGTTCGATTATCTGAAAAACTTATGCCAAATGCTTGATATGTTCCTGCAAAGACTTGGAGGCAACCAAGATATCGTCAATGTAAACTAAACAGAAATTCAATTTTCCAAATAAACTGTCCATAAATCTTTGGAAGATTGCTGGAGCATTCTTTAACCCAAAAGAAAGGACCTTCCACTGGAAATGTCCTTCGCTGTATATGAAAGCTGTCCATGGCTTGAAGTTGTCTGCTAATTTTAATTGATTGTATCCTGACTTTAAATCGAATTTGCTAAAAATTGACTTATTTTGTATTAAATTTATGAGGGTATCTTTGTTGGGAATACAATACCCATCATCTATAATGTTATCATTTAACCTTTTATAGTTATAAACTATTCTAGCTTTTCCTCGTTTTAACTCACTATGATTTCGGACTAAGAAAGCTGCACTTCGTGGAGACTATAAGATATTTCAACGAGTCCTGCTTCTAATAGTTCGTTAATCTGTTTTTCGAATTCCTCTTTTTCTTTGGGAGAATAGTCTATGTTAGCTGTGGTTATCGTAATATTTGGATTTCGTATTTTTTGGTCTACTAAGTATGTGACTCTACATTTGCTAATATTATTAGCAATCAACCCTTGTGTACTTAGTTTCTGAACTATAGGGTAAAGGGGTAATTTATTGTGTGTTATTCTTTTTTCTAAATCTCAGAATTCTTCCTGTTGGAAAGTAATTAGGGCTTCATTTTCTGGCTGTTGTTGACTTTCCTCTCCTAAAAAATCTAATTCTTTATTTTGTTCACCACGCTTTCGCAGCAACTCTGATTTTTGCTGGTAGTATCGGGTAGGGATGTGGTATATGTTTTTGCTAATAGTGATACTATTATGGGTAATGGTTATACTCCCTTGCTGTGAAGTAATGAAGTTTAAGCCTAATAAAAATTGAACTCGTTCATTATACATAGGGGATATGTTAACCTGAGGAATATCATATCACTGGCTAAATCCGCCTGCAAAGTTCTTAAATTGTATAGCTAAAGGCTTTGTGTAATAATCGATTTTTGTTGTTTTTCCATCTGCTAAAATGGTTGTAATTATATCTTTATGTTTTATTTTAAGCTGTTCTGATACTAGTTTATGCGTTATTTGACTTTTTGTACATCCTGTGTCTACTATAGCATATAATTCTATATGGTTTTGGTTATCAAACCATATTTTACAGGCTACTTGTAAGCCTTGACTACTAGTTAGGTAGACTTCTTCTGTGGTTTGAAGGGTTTGTTCTATCTCTATTTGTTCTATAGGTCTTTTAAGATCCTTTTCTTCGAGTAGTCTAAGGTTTTCAAGATTTCTAAGTTTTGTTCTTCTAAGAGCTCAATTCTACTTTATCCTTACTATTACTTGATCACAGGCACATGCGTTTTTGACCCATCGATGAGCGTCTTGCGGTAGCCCGCTTCAAATAATTTGGACTGCGTCTTCAATTGGCGACGGACGAAATTTCCGTGCATACTGAACTTGGTGATGTCAATTGACATAATTAGAAAAATGAAATGCTCCCTAAACTCGAAACCTAGCTCTAGATACCAATTGTTGCATATTGTATATTACCCAATCATGTGTTTAATTAGCTCCAAAAATAGTTAGTAAAGAAATAAAATGAGAAAACAATAAAGAAGAGAAGAGCAAACACCTCAAAAAAAAAAAAAAAAAAGAGAACAAACACAAGGATTTACGGGGTTCTCTCAATGTAACTTAGTCCACAAATTTGGGAATCAATATCATTTTCTTGAAAATGGAGGAACAATTATAAAAGAAATATACAAGGAATATGCTAAAAGTCTTAAGTAAAGTTTTCAATAGAAGGGGAAAATGCTTAGTTAGTTAAATATCCAACGATGCTATGGCCTAGGATAAGGAAACTCAAGAAACCATATACTCCTATAGTATTCCCAGGGGCGGATCCAGGATTTCAGGTGGGGGGTAAGCGTAGTGTTGCGATATGGAGTATTAAATACAAAAAAAAAAATCCCTAACTACTAAATCCCAAATGTTACAAAATCCAAATACAACCTTCATGTATTTTAATAAAAGAAGATTACAATTGTTTCAGGCAAGTTTTTAAATGTTGGAACTAATTTATAAGCGCATCAAATTTTACATCTAAAAACAAATAGTTCTCAATATATGTAACAAAACCAAAATTTAACATTTCATCTCTATGCTATTTCACAATTTCCTTTAACATATTAGACTTTTTTTTTTTGCTTGGTTTGAGTTGGAGGAAGAATTGGATTTGAATTCATATAAACAAAAATGGAATCACAACTGAAAAAGGGCATGATTAATTGATTCCTCTGATCCTCTTTCCAACAAGAAGCTAATGCCAATATTTTGAAGTATTTAGTGTTCTATTAGCATATCCTGATATTATTGAGATTCGAATACTGCAACTTTTGGAATTTTTCTAAAAAAGCTTATCATTACCTAAACATCAATATATATGACATATTAATCACAATTTCACTTAAAAAAAAGGTACCCATCACAATTTATAGTTAGCTGCAACACTAACTCAATTCACAAAAATTTAGATTCAATAAACTTTCACAAAAATCATAATTCACTAATAATTCGCATACACTATAATTCAACAACAACACATTATAATTCACTGAATATTCACACGAAATGTAATTCACTAACAATTCACACTATCAACAATTTTCCAACAATTTGCCAACAACATAATCATAAATCCATAAATTATTGAACAATTCTTTCTTCACCAACTGTGAATTTAAGAATCCATAAATTAAGTAACCACAACCACAATGCCCAAAGCAACAACAGTGCAGACGTAGAAACCGCGAAGGCTGACCCTTAACTTCCTTCGTTCATTCCCACGCAGCCAGCTGACCCATTAGGGTTTACCCCTCTTCTCTCCTCTCCTTTCTTCTCCTCTCCTCCCCTAACATCGCTTCCGTCGTTCTTCTACTCTCCTCTCAACCCCTCCCCTAACGTCCTCATAAAACGCCAGCCACGCCACGCCACGCCGTCGCTCGTCATCAACAAACGCCAGCCGACATCAACGAAGTACAAATCCCGTTTCAGTACCTTCTCTCTCTTCAGCCGACATAACGGATCAGGAAATCCCAACTTTGTTTAATTCGAACTCTAGATTCAGGGCTTCACGCTATCACGCAACGACACATTCCTTCCTTTCTCTCTGTTTTTCCTTTTTTTTAAAAAGAAAAACTCAATTTTAAAAAAAAAAACTGGGTAGCATATGCTACCCCTTGTTACTATGTGGCTTCGCCCTTGAGTATTCCCCATGCAATAACCTAATAGCCATCAAGAGTAAGATAGAAAAACCCAGAGAAGCGAAACGCCGAGAACAAAAGCGGTACAAAAGTTACTCTTACTCGCCTGGGCAAGATGGGACACCTATCTAGCTCGTCCATGATTACTGAGTTGGTGGCTAGAAACTCAAAAGTTTTTCATTTCACCTATATTACTATAAATTGAAGTTTTTGTTTTACGTGTAATGTGCGCCCTCTGACCTCTTACTTTAAATATCATGATCTTACCACCAAACTACATGTTGTAATATATAACCTAATTGCATGTCAAAACGTTAAACCTTATCAAACTTAAATGATAAAGTTACAAAAGAAAATTTAAATGAGCGGAATCTACTACAATTATTAAAAACCATGCGCAAGAAATGTAGGTCCCCTTTTTCCAAAAAACTTAATATTTAAAATATTTTTGGCAATGACCCGAGGCATAATCTGATACAATGCTGTCTCAGACATTTTCGAGACCCGGAATGAAACTAAAAAAGAGCCGGAAACAACGGAGACGCATTTCATAAATAATTTGTCGACAAAATATCTCATGAATTCTGGGTATTTTTATTTGGTCACTGAACCAAAACGCCGGCCACCACAAAAACTTGAGATGAGAGAAAGGGAAGAGGGTAAGATAAATTTATTTTGGCATGATTATTGGTTTAATTATAAAGAATAAATAGGAAAAAATTATTAACAATATCTTTATATGCCAGGATATGCTAAGGCATTATAAAAGAAAATATGAACCTGCCAGATGCACCATTAAAGTTGATCTAAGGAAAGCATATGACACCTTAGATTGGGAATTTATTTAGGAAATGCTAGAAGGTCTTAATTTCCCCGAAAAGTTTGTCAAGTGGATTACGCTTTGTGTAACTACTCCTAGTTACTATTTGAGCATTAATGGCACTTTGTATGATTTTTTCAAGGGTAAGAGAGGGGTGAGACAAGGTGACCCAATCTCACCTCTCTTATTTGTTATTGCTATGGAGTACTGCTCAAGATTGATGAAGAAGATGTACCAGAAGCCTGATTTTGCTTTTCACTACAGATGCACAGATTTGAAGCTCACCTACCTTATTTTTGCAGATGATTTGATGTTGTTATGCAAAGGTGAGGTAAAGTCTGCTATCATGATGAAAAGAGTTCTGAAAACTTTTTCTGAGACTTCAGGTCTTTTTGCTAGCCAGGAAAAGACTGTTATTTACTTTGGTAATGTTAATGATGAAGTGCAGCATAGAATTTTGCAAGTGACTGGTTTTTAGAAAGGGCAATTTCCCTTTAGATACTTGGGAGTTCCTATAACTTCTAAGAGGTTGTCTAAAGCTGATTGTGATATGCTTGTTAATAAAATTCTAAAAAGAATTATTTGCCTTAGTTCAAGGCACTTATCATATGCTGCTAGATTGACTTTAATCAATGTTGTTTTAATGAGCCTTCATACTTATTGGGCTCAAGTGTTCCTCTTGCCTAAAGGGGTGCTTGACAATATCACTAAGATATGCAGGGCTTATTTGTAGGAAGGTAAAGTGTATACCTCTAAGCCTCCTCCTATAGCCTAGCATGAGGTTTGCTACTCAAGGAATAGGGGTGGTTTGGGCATTAGAGAGTGTTACAGTTGGAATGTTGCAGCAATAGGAAAATATGTCTGGCAAGTAACTTCAAAAGCTGATATGCTGTGGATTAAATGGGTGCATTCAGTGTATATTAAAGACACTGACTGGTGGGAGTATATAGCTCCTATGAATGCAAGCTAGTCCTGGAAGAATATTTGTAAGGTTAAAGAGAAGATGAGAGCAGCTTATACTGGCAATCAATGGCTTAATTCTAGAGAGAGGTATAGTATTAAAGCTGGTTATAAGTGGCTGCATCAAGATGGTGAAAAGGTTAGATGGTATCATTGGGTATGGAATTCTTTTAGTGTCCCAAAACATTCTTTTATATCCCAAAACAAGATCTAAGCTTGCAGCTACTGGCATCTCTGTTGATACTAGCTGTGCTCTATGTTGTCATGGTACTGATGACTATCACCACTTATTTTTTAGATGCACATTTAGTAAGAAAGTGTATGGAGGTATTATGGAGTGGTTAGACATCAGAGTTGCTGCAGATGAAAGTGTTTTCACATCTTGGAGGAAGTGGGGTAGAAAGTTTAGAAGCAAAAAGAGACAGAAAGTGTGCTATGCCTCATTAGCTGCTGTTGTGTACCATGTTTGGCTTGCTAGGAATACTGCTGTATGGGAAGCACAAGTTCCTTGCACTAACACTGTCATTAAGAAGATTAAGAAGATTATTTGTAATATGATTCAACATTTTGTAACTGAAAAATGGTCTAGGGCTGATAAAGATTGGATAGAGTTCTTTGTGTGCTAGATAATGGTTCGTTTTCGTTGGTTGTTGTTTGCTTCTAGTAGGTTGTTGTTCTTGCTTTGCGGTTTAGGTTGTAATATTGGATGGTGGTGCTGTCCTGTTTTTGGTAATAAAATTTCTTACATTTTACCCAAAAAAAAAGAAAAAATTATTAACATTAACAGAAAAATCTTAAGAGTCATAGCTACGAGAATTTGGAGAGAAGTTGAAAACTAAATAAAATGAGAGAAAAAGGTTGAAAGTGGGGAAATTTACTAAGAAGAAAAGCACGACTACTCAAATTTTTAAAAATTGTGTTTTTTAAATATATTTTCTCAAAAAATAGGGTCCTTCAAAAAGGACCCCTGAGCGGTCGCTCAAGATGCTCCACTTAATTGACGGCTCTGGTCAAATCGATTCACTACTTTTACATAAAAAGAAGCATATCATAGTTCCTAATTTTTAACTTTTTAAATTGCAAAGATGGAGAATTATTCAAGATTTTGGTCTTCATTCGTTGATCCTCTTTTATATTTTCTATATCAAGAAGATGGTGTATCAGAATAGTTCACACTTTTAACAATATCCGAGCATTGCCTATATATGATATGAGCTTCACTCAGGATTCTTTCAAAACAAGTAAAGAACATCAAAGTGGGGAGGGGAAGAGCTGCATTATTTTTCAAATGGCAACTGAGGACGTGATCCAAATTAACAAATGCACGCCCTTGTGCATTTTGTGCATTACTCTGATTTTGAGCTCAGGTATAACTAATAACTACTTGAGTGTATCTTTCTTCAATTCATTGAGTGTTCATCTAGAAAGCAGGGTATTAAGGGAATAGAAAAAACTTATATGGACCTGGTCTATACTAAATTAGTGTGGACTTAATGTTATACATGTGATTTATGGAAAAGGGTTATTGCGTCAAAATTAAGAGAAATTGTAAATTGTAATAGAGAAGTAGGTGTAAAGTGTAAAGGGTGACTGTGAAAAATAAGATTACTATGTTATAAAATGAAAATTTCATTATGATAAACTAATGTAAGAAGTGGTAACTATATAAAAAAATTGTCACTATGTTATATAATAATAGATTAGTGTAAATTAAGATTTTAAAATGTTACTATATGAATTAAAGGATCACTATGTCATAGTGGTGGCTTTGGTCCATAATAATATTAGTGTGGATCAGGTCCACAAAGACTAACTCCTACTGCATCTAGTTTGCAATTTTCTTTTTTGAAAATCAAACAAAATGGCAACCTACATAAACCATTTTTTATAATTAAAAAGTCAAAAGTATATCATTTAATATTATTTTTTATCAAAAAAATCCATGATTGATAAAAAATAAAACCGCATGGTCAAACCGCAAACCCATGCACACCAAAATCATTTTCATGTGGTGTGCTTGGATCATAAGGCTTTGCTGTGTGGTTTGGCAACCGTCTTTTTAGGGTTTGGTTTGTTGATTAAACTTAAAGTGCACCAAACAAGGCTGAATGTAGGCCAATTCATAAAAACGAAACTAGTATTAGACTACTACCTTGATAAAGTGGACAAATATCAATTGAAAAAATTATTTAATAGTTTTGTTAACAACATACCATATAAAGAAAGGGTGTAATATTATTGGTAAATCATGAACACAATTTTTAACTCACAGCGGTAAAGAGTCAACTATCAATCGTTACTGATTATAATCTTGTTTTTGGTTTGCTATAATGATTCAATCAGTTGTGGAAGTTAAAGCTGCCGAGATTATTAATAGTGATCCAAAGTATGTGTGTTTATCGACTGCTAAATTTCCATGTGAGCCTAACAATTGCTCCAACGAATGTAAGAGCAAATATCATATGTCTGGAATATGTCATCCGCCTGGTCCAGGAGCAGACCCTGTTTGTTGCTGTTTGTATCCCTCTAAATAAAAAGTGCTCCACAATGTCGTGGAGTCCAAATCGCTAGCCTAGCTTGTTTGGGCTTGCTACCGTCTTTTTTTTTTTTTTCCTTAGTGGGTTTTAGCGTAATATATGGGCCTTACGGTTCCAATTTGTACTTACTAAGTAATTATTGGGCCTTGCTGGTTGAACCTTGTATTTTGTGGAAGTTTAGTTGTTGAAGTCCTAATTATTACTCATCTTAATTCACGAAAAAAGTACTAGCTAGGTATTTGGCCAATTAAAACTCATAAAGTATCAAAAGATGATAAATAAAAAAATCATGGGAAAGCAGAACAAAGAACTTCGTAATGTATCATTACACCTTCTAAAAAAATAATGCTAATACAGTAATCAGGGCCGTCTTAAACTTATTGGAGGCCCTGTTCTAATCTTAAACTTGGGCCCTAATTTTGAAAATGATGTGTAATTCTTTAAACACGAAAAGAATGTGTAATTTTAACAATAAGAAATTGTTTTTAAAATATTATCACATTACAATTATATTTATCTAAATTGTACATAACATCCCAATACAAGTATACAACTCCAAGCTTATCAATCTTCCACTTAAAAGTAATTAGGCCTATTATCATCTCAGCCTAAAAAGTTTAAATAATTTTCCTTTATAATAATCACAACTAAAAGTGCATCATCCATAATTAGAAATTAAAAACAATATAAGCAATTAAAGATTGTGTTCTAAGTGAATATGGACAAATACGCCCAAACATATTGCCTCTAAATTGGGTGAAATCACAAGGGTATAAAAAAATAAACGTGTCTAATAAAAAGAATCAAGAAGAGTGTAAAAAGCACAAACCTGGATGGTGAAGTTGTAGATTGATTATTATACAAAAAACTCAAATTACATTCAATTCCAATTCCAACATTAGAATAGCAAGAGTAGAGTCAGCTAGCGCCCGACCACTAGCAAAGAAGGCGACACCACGCCACCACCAAAGTAGGCGGCACCACCATCTTAGAATTCGCCAGCTCTCCTTTCCCATGTTAATTGTGCTCGATGGATTGGTTAAAGAAAGAAAATTATAAGAAATCAGAGAATAGAGAATGGAATATGGAAAGTTCAAGAAATTTTATGGGAATTGTAAGAGAACAAGAGTAACTCTAGGAAATTTTAACATGGTAAGTTGTATTGGTAGCAGCGTTTGACTGAAGGGAGTTACAGACTTACAACTCCACTTTGCTCCAGAAAGGCGGTAATTAGTGACGGAAGAGAAGCGTAAATTGCTTATACACGGAATTGGGCTTTTGAATTTTGGGGCCCCTCATATTTCGAGGCCCTGTGCTATGGGTCTGTTTGCACAGGCCCATAGCCGGCTCTGACAGTAATACTAAATCAATCTTTTTACTAAATGATGCTTACAATATTAACTGATATCAAAATTTGATCTCTGCACTACAAAAAACTGAAGGGAAAAGATAGATTCTTTGAAAGAATTACTATCTCCTTCAACAGAAGTGAATGGTGGAATTATTACATCATCATAATTCATATACATAATACTATAATACAGGGTGAAGACTCAAGATATATATTTCATTTCCGAGACAATATCTACAATATCAAGAAAATTATACCTAAAATAATATTACCCTATCACCATTAAATGTGCATGCTTTTTTTTTTGATAAAAAAAAATATGCATGATTTCTACCTAGTAGCAATTGCTAAGATAAGAGAAAGAGGAGGAAGAGACATACCTGAAAAGTTGAGAACAATAACATAACGACATACGCACACGAATATGTGAGGCAACATTTGATTCACATAAAGTCTTGTGTGATTTTTGTTACTTTACTTCTTGTATATTGATTTGCCCTATTATACTTCAACTCTGTAATTTGTTAGCGCTGGTTTTAATTCCAACAAGTGTATTGTATGAATTTTTGACGAAATGTATACCAAGTCTTATATATGGATATTGTTGGAATTAAAGCCTCAAAGTTAGTCATTCTCATGGAGTATTTCTTTGTTTGCTTTTGGTCATGAATTACCCAAGTCCCACATGGAAAGAATATAAAGGTCCTACCTTGTTTATATACTATTATGTTCCCTTAAACTTTGTTGAGCAATGGGCTAGAAGAATGACAAACCACACACGCGCGCCGGCCGGGCTCGTGGCGAGCGAGGCGCGGGTGTGGGTCTGTGGCCCGTTTTATGATCTGCCTTATTTTTGGGACTGATTTTTTTGAGATTTCTTTTGCAAGATTCTCGCAATCAGTTTGTAACGGCAAATCAATTCTTACCGTTTTTGTCGCAGCTATTACTCCTTAATCTTCTCCCATTATATTTCATTGTCGGCTTTTTTTGCTTTTCTATTCTTTATAAACCCTCTTTCTCTAGTTAAGAAAGATACACAAATAATTCTGTTTTCCTCTCTACACAAAAATGCTCTCCTAAATTTCGGGCTAAGTTAAGTCACTCCTTCCGTCTGCTTGTGAGTGCACACAAACGGGCGGCGCTGTGTTAATCCTGGAGGGTGGTCGTCGGGAGGAAGTTTGCACCCGTGTTGCGGCGAAATCACGTTTAAGGACAGTGGATCTCTCCACGTCACATCATTCTCAAGCATAAAGAAGAATCTTATATAAATCTTATCTCAATAATACCCGCATCCACACGCTTACGCATTTATGTAATTATCTTGATGTGTGAATATAGCTTGATAATTATTAAACAATTATGAAATTGAATTTTATAACATGAGTCCGTTTTTGAAGAGACGGTCTCACGCTAGTGTCAAGATGAGACCAGCCGATGTCGTGCTGACCTCATGCGCATACATCAACCAGCACTGGAATTAGTTAAGCGCTTGGACCTATTAGTTATGTTAGTCTTAAATTGGTTCTGGATGAATTAGTTAAGCGGTGAAGTATATTAGTTAAACGGTGAAATATATTAGTTAAGCACTGAAGTATATTAGTTATATCATAAAACCTGATTATAATGCATCTTATTTGTTCAATCACAACAATACTACATAGGTGCATGTGCAAAAGGTGGACTAGATTTGCAAAGATTGAAGTGTGGAAAAGACTGGAGCAGTTACAAACAACGTAACCCTATGGCGATATGAAACCGCAAGAAAGTTCTACAATCTCATTTTCAAAAGTCAAGATAATGAAGATGCAAGAAAAGTACTACAAGAAGTCTACAAGACTACTGCTGCAAGTATAACCAAAGTCTTAACTACAAAACCCATTATAGAAAAACAATGCTCATCAAGTACAACTACATTGGTTATTTTAGACTCGGATCGTGCAAAAACAAATTAAAGGGAAGAAGTGTAAGGTAGAAAAGTAATTTTAAGGACAAAAAAAACAAATCCCAAGAACCAAACTGAAATTGGTACAATTAATCCAAATGCTAGGTTATTTTAAGTATTTTTTTCAGGTTGTCTTTTGTATTTGACATTTTAGATTTATAAAAAATTTATTTATTCGTTTATATTGGAAACTAAATAATGCTCAATAGATCTTAACTAATTATAGAACAACACTAACTAATGTACTGAATATGTTAACTAAAAAATAATGTAAGTCTACATATAGATTACCATCTCTAAACTATTGTGCTAAATTACTAAACTAATTCACCAAAAATATTAACTAATTCGCAAAAAATATTATTGTGAGAATTTGTGAGACTCGTTCCGTTTTTGAAAAACATATATCTATTGAATTTGGGCAGGTCTCACGTTAAGACTAACGTGAGACCGTCTTTTCCAAGAATTTGTGCTATAACATATTGATATCAAGATTATAATCTTGTAATAAATCTCTATTTTACAGGCCAGCTCTTGACGAGAATTTGGTATCCAGGGAAAAAAACTAAAATACCCTCACTTACATAATTAATCGATAATATATGCAGAATATTCTCTTCCTAGATTTAGGATATATTTTTGTAAAATATTGTCATTACAAATTTTGTTAGTTTTCTAATATGATTAGATTATCATTGTAACTCTATTAATATTGATCAATGAAATGCAATAGAACCCGCTTTTCATACCATGTTAGATAATGTAAACTTCCCCGGTTCCATTGTATTCTATTGATCAATATTTATAGGGTTATAATGATAGTCCTAATTATATTAGAAAAGTAACAAGATTTATAAAGATAATATTTTACAAAAATATATGCTAAATTTAGGAAGAGAATATCATGTGTATATTCTCTATCAATAATAATGGTCTTGCACTATGCATACCATGCGCGCGAAATCAAATAGGAAAAAATATATATTGTTATATGACTTGTATCTAATATCCTTAAACAATAACTAAGAAAAAAGTGTTCATATATCTCCTATGTCTGACATAAATTCTATTTAGCAAACATTAAATTAAATCACGTACATATGTAGTGAAACTCGTCAATTAAATAATGTTTGAATCGTTCTTTGAATTAGTTTAATTTAATTATTATTTGAGTGCGGGACATTTCAAACTTTTTACATGTGCACTAAACTCCTCAAAAGTTAGCTTATAAAATTGAGATAAAGTTATCAACTTTTTTTACTTTTTTTTTTGTATTTTTGTAATTTCTTTGTGTGTCCTCATCCCTTATACTACCTCCGCTCCACAAAGAATGCAACACTTACATATGACGCGAATATTTAGGAGGGATTTGGTAGTGGGATATGTGTTAGTATTATGTTAAATTTAGCAGAAAGAAAAGTGTTTTGGATGTATATTTTTCTTCATTTATAAATGTGTTGCATCAATTAAAGAACTACCTAAAAAGACAAGTGTTGCATTAATTCTATAGCGGATGAAGTATGATATAGATAAAACATTCATTTTTCTATATTGTTTTATTATTTGTTATATTTCTCCTCATCTCTTATAGAATGGAGATAAATTACTCAGTTTTTTTTTTTGTATTGTTTTTTGAATTAGTCTTGCGTGGACCTGGTCCACCCTTTATTAGTGTGGACCAAAGCCATCCATGTGACATAGTGACCCTTTTTTTTTTTCTTCATAGTCACCTTTTGTAGTCCAACGTTTCACTAATCTACCATTAACTAATATAGTGATAATTTTTTTTTCATATAGTAAGCCTTTCTTACATTGATTTATTATAATGAAAATTACTCTTTACAATATCGTAACTTTTTTTCATATAGATATATTTTATACTATACTACCTCTGTTTTTTTTAGATGCAATATTTACCTTTTTGGTAAGTGGATTAAAATAATCAAATGTTGCATCTAATAAAAAACAGAGGTATTATAACTATTCCTAAATCTATTATTTTTTAATACAGTGACCCCTTATTTTTCATAAATCACATGTACTATCATTTGGTCCGCACTAAATTTTGTATGGACCAAGTCTGTTGAGCCAATATGGTTTTGATGATGACAAATTAAAGTAATAACTAACAAGGTTTATAAGTTTTATGTGTGCAAGGTTCATGAATCAATAATGGTGCTTTATAAAGATAACAAGTGAAGTTCCTGAGTTGGAATTCCAAGAGAAGAATGAAGTTCTTGAGTTGGAACTCCAAGAGAAGAAGAGCTTAATTACAGGGTGTAATTAGGTTTCGTATGTAAGAAACAAAGATCATTATAAGGTAATGAATTGGAACTATGGAGTTGCTCCTTTCAATAAAGGAATTGTTCCTATGGAACTATGTTAGTGGAACTGGTATAGGAAACATGTGTCTAAGACGAGAAACTAACGAATTAAAAGGAGCTAGACATATGTTAAATGATGCAACGGCAAATTTGTGCCGATTAAGCGATTAATGCCTAGAAAATAGGAAACCGTTTTTTGTTTGTTAAAAATCTGATTTTAAGGAAAATATTTTTAAAGGAAATTTTTTTTCTTTGATAGAAATAATATCCCTTTCAGATTTATAGAAAAATATTTTAAAAGATATTATTTTGATAAAAGGATTTAATTTCGGTTTTATTAATTAAAATACTTTATAATTAAAAATCAGATTTAGGATTGTTGCATAAGTGGTTGCTAAAATTAAGGATGCAGTATAATTCCGTAACACACGTTTAACTAAGATCGTGGAGATCATGGATAACAAAAGGAACGTGTTCCTCTAGTTGAGGAACATCATGGAAAAATGGTTTGACCACTAACACATGTTTTAATCCCACATTTTATCTAATCAATGCTATAAATACTTATGTCTAATTAAGTTCCAATGTGTGTCTGACAAAGTGATAATTAATCTACAAAGGTATTAATTTGAGTATCACGTTTATTGAGTCAGTACCACCAAAGTTCAAAGTTCCAAGTTCCAAGTTTCATTTACCATAGGAGTTCATTGTTTCATTAGTACTTTCTATCATTCTACTATTCTGTATTTCGAGTTGAGAAAAGAGTTGAGAAGAACACTTATAGTTTGAGTTCGGGGAAGGGGTTTGAGTGAACTCTTGTAAAGTGTGAGGCTCTGAGTGAAGCAAATAAAGAGAAAAGAACTTCGAGTGAAGTTCGAGAGGAACAACAGTTAGAGGGAATTGTTGTTGGGACTTGAGTTTGTAGAGGAACTCAAGGAGTGGCCCGAGAGATAATAGGTTTGTAACAAAGGTGTTTTGGCCTATTATAGTGAAAGAAGCGAGTTTAAAATCCCTAGTGGTCGAGGTTATTTCTTCTTGTTGGGCCCAAGAAGATTTTCCTCGTAACAATCTCTTGTGCCTTTCTCTTGTTCCTTTCATTGTTTTATAATTCCGCAAAAAATCACGTTCATTTCCCACACATACAATTCACCCCCTCTCGTAGTGTTCCTATTGAAATAACAAAGTCCATATAAGTTTTTTACTTGTTTTTTCGGGTGTCCCCCTCCCATCTTTCCTTATCAAATAGAATAGAGATAAATTAGTTAGTTTTTTCGTATTGTTATTTCTGGTATCCCCTCTCTTCCCTTATAGAATAGATATTAAATTAATTTAAAAATGATGTGAACATTATTGCATTAATGGATTTCACTACCATTTCTAGAGAAAATTTGTGAATAATTGTTCTTACCTATTATTCGAGCCATTTCGAGGTTCTTAGGTAGTAATACAATTTGGCTTCTTATGAACTTTCGCACTCATCACATGCATAGTAGAAGACGTGTTTATATAATAAGTAGATATCATAGCAATCTGAAATCAGTTCGGTAATAGTTGTTGAGGCAAGTCGGAGTCACGTTCGTTTGATAACCTTTTGCTCTTAGTCTTCACCAAAAAAAAAAATTTGCTATTAGTCTGACGACCATTATCACGTTCTTTAATTATAATTTGCATTTTATCCAACTAAATTAATTATCTTGTGTATTATTTCTATTCTTGGTTCCACCATTACTAAAATAATTTACAGGCCGGCAGGATTTTTTTTTCTTCTTTTTTTGGACAAGGAGGGCGTGCAAAGCACAAGTTCTTGTGATGATAAATACTCATCGTATGAAATAGAAATGGCCACAGCACAAGACATAGAATTTTGAAGAGAGCAAATAAATTGCGATAAGAAAAAGCAAGATCATCAATGGCTTTCCTGCGGTTCATGCCGAGTATCAATTTTCTTATTTTGTGCGTTGTGTTACTTTTTATACTGAATGCTGCCGCTCAGGATCCGGATCCTCTAGTAGGTAATGTACACGTAACTTACACTCTATTCCTGTTTCATTTCCATCAGTAATTAATCCCAAAGTTGTGGTAATATTTACTTCTGGCATACTTTAATCTAATCGAATCATGTGTATAAAAATGTCGTCGTATAAGCATATATGTTCATAAAATATATAATCTAAACTAAATATATTTTTAAAAGAAGAATTTGACATCTATCCTATATTGATCTTATAAATAAACATAGTTCTATAAAATCATTAAAATAGATGATATATATTCCCTCTGTCTAATTTTAGTTTCGACATTTACCATAAATGGAGTTTTCAAGTTAATTATTTGCTATATTACCTTCTATGACACGTATTCCACACATTATTTCTACCTATTTTACCCTTCCTTTTATATCTAATAAAAAAGTTTTGGTCTCCAATATCCCCACATAGGCAGATACATTAGATACATATCTTAAAATCTTATGCCAAACAGATAGGTAGCGAGTTAAATATTTGCACATTTGTATATTCGTTTAGTAATTTCGTAATGTTTATTGGTGAAAGACGCACGTATCTGCCACAAGGACAGCACTAAACTCACCAAAAACTGTACAAAGTCAGCAACTTGTACAAAAGCCTGCTCGAAGGAGAGCGGCATACATGCGTTTGTTGGAACTTGCATAGAAGAATTCACAAGCGAGACCGTTAGAGGTGGATGCGTTGATCAGAAAAGTATTTACCATGGACTGCCGAGTAAAAAGACATGTACTCCAGAAAAAACCATAATAAAGCTTCTTCCTACTAAAAGATGTATTTGCTCTTTCATGTGCTCAGGACATAATCTCTAGTTCACTGTTCACCAATTATTTAATGGAGTATAATTGTATTACAAAGTATAATGATGTCTTTACTTTATTAGTTTTTTTTTTTTTTGAGGGGAACTTTACTTAATTAGTTTATATAGTTATTTGTGAGCTAATTACCTTTGTAAGTAGTCATTGTGTGGTATGTTACTGTATTATGGAAAATGGTGTGATTCTGATTTATCACTATGGTATACGTGTTAACTAATTCCTTTGGGTATGAAATTTTCAATCCCATTTCTATCAACAAAAAAGTTGTCAATTATCCAATTGCATATGCAGGTTGAACTTTATATTCTTTATGAATCGTCCCCATAGTATATTCTTGTACATGGTCCTCCTATATGATTTTCTACATCTCTCAGAAAAAAGATTATAGCTCTCTGAAAATCTATATGTACATGGTCCCCCCAACCGCAGGTAGATTCCAGAAATTTTACGCTCTGCCTTACTTGTCACTGTCAAGAGGAGAAGGGTTCAACCATTCATTAAACATAGGAAGAGATATATATACAACCTACTGGTAGCTAGCTTTAGGAAACAATTCTAAAGTAATACAAATTCCTATAAGAGAGATACCTATATAATAATAAAATTAGGAAAGTAAAGGATATGCAAACATATCATAATCCTAACACTTACCCTATAAGAGCACCATTAAGCGTGAGTTGTAAAAAAGATTGTGCGGGCAATCTTTAAATTGGGCCCTTAACCATGAGTAGAAATAAGATTGTGGGATGATTGGAGAATTTTGGAGTGATAGGCCGAGTGAATTGACCATTAGGCGTGGGTGGGGGCCCACCGCCTCATCTGTCAACGTTAAATTTTTTTTTGATCCCCTCCGGTTATTCGAGTGGAGTATAAGTCTCATACTAGGGAGGTTGAAATCTTAAAGAGAGGCCAAAGAACATAAAGAAAGAATTCTCATGTATCATCATTTCAAATATGATTCAAAGTCTAAGTGTAATTTTATGGTTCTTTTTTAATGGATTTCGGAATTCTCATAAATTCTTGTGTGTTTTTGTTACCTTCTCTTATTATTTCTTGTATGTTGATTTTCCCATGTTATGCTTCAATTCTACAATTTGTTAGCGCTTGTTTAAATCCCAACAAGTGGTACCAAGAGCCAAAGTTTGTTGTGGGGTTAGATTGTAATTAATGAAGACATAAATGAATGGCGAAAAAGTGAGGATCGACAAGTTTGATGGTACAAATTTTGAATTATGAAAGATGCTATTGAGAATAGCCTCTAAAGATACGAAGTGTAAAGAAATGAAAGAAGAAAATTTAATAAAATTGAAATGCTACAAGGAGTAGTATTTATGTCAATTTTAACCTAATAACGTCAATTGACTTGGAAAACGAACGACATACTATAGGTTGATGATGGCAATTCAAATAGAGATAAAAGCAATTAAAGGCAACTAAGTAAAGAAGACACAAGAACTGGTGACGCGGAACTCCCCAATAAAGGTAGGTAAAAACCGCGGGCGGCAATGATTCCACCAATCCACTATGTAATTTATCGCCGCCAAGTACAATCACCAATGTCTATAATGATTTAACTAAGGAAATATCGCTGTCAACACACTTATGTAATTATCACTTTTGGAAGGGAGTTTTTACGGAGTGAAAAACTTGTCTAATAGCTAGATTTTTCTGTGTGCTTTTTTTCTCATCTTCTTCTTATCTTTCTATAGTTGTATTCCCCAATATGACTTTGATATCCCCTCTCTTGATTTTCGAATCTCTTATTATTTTTTTCAACCTTTCCTTAGTTGGTTAAATAATGTAGATATGCCTTCCTTAATCTCAACAACCATGATTCGTGGCATAATTTATTGTGCACCCTAATTGCTTTATCACACACAAAACTGAATATATTAGGAAAAAAACCCGACTATATTATACGAAAACTGACTATATCAGAAAATTGACTATATCATATAAACACGAACTATGTCAAACGAAAACTGACTATATCAAATGAAAACTGACTATATCATATGATTTCCGGTGCATAATAAGTTATTGTGAACCCGGTCCATTCAAATATTTTTATTCGTGCCAATCCTCATAACGTGATCAAGTACTGCTAGATTTGGGAAAACTCCTCAACTGGATTGATTACCATTGATCAATATTTATAGTGATACATCCTAGGATAGTCTTATTATGATTAGGAAACCAATCCAGAGTATAATTCTAGGAAAATATTATATTCTAACTATATTTATATTCTATCACACCCCCATAGTCGGAGCGGGAAGAGGGCGAACGCTGAGACTAGACTTAAACTCCAATAATAACTGTCGCAGAAGACCTTTAGTGAAAATGTCTGCAAACTGATATCTAGTAGGAACATGCAACACACATACTTGACCCAACGCAACATTTTCCCAAACAAAATGAATATCCATCTCAACATGTTTGGTGCGTTGGTGTTTTACTAGTTTGCGAGATTAATAAATAGCACTAACATTATCACAATAAACAATAGTAGCCTGTCAGAGAGGACAATGTAACTCCAAAAGAAGATTACGTAACCAACAAGCTTCCGCGACAACATTTGCGACGCCTCGATATTCTGCCTCAGCACTTGATCTAGAAAGAGTAGGCTGACGCTTAGACTGCCAAGAAATCAGGTTATCACCGAGAAAACAACAATAACCAGAAGTAGAACGATGACTGTCAGGACACCCGCCCCAATCAACATCAGTATAAGTGATCAAACGCAGCTGAGTAATAGGATATAAATGTAATCCATGATCAATGGTTCCCTGAATATAATGCAGCATGCGCTTTAATGCAGTATAATGAGTTTCCCGAGGATCATACAGAAAAAGGCATACCTGCTGAACTGTATAAGCAATATCAGGACGAGTAAAAGTGAGGTAGTACAGAGAACCTGCTAAACTACGATAATGAGTCGGATCTGCCACAAGAGGACCTGAATCTACACTAAACTTAGAGTTAGTGTCAACAGGAGTCGCGGCAAGCTTACATGTCCCCATACTTGCGCGCTCCAATATTCCCTGTGCATACTTTTTCAGAGAAAGAAGCGTGTAGGAAGGTGTATGAGTAACTGAAATACCCAAAAAATAATTAAGTAGCCCCAAATCAGACATAGGAAATTCAGATTTCAAGTGAGCAATGATATGTTCCTGCAAAGCATCAGAAGATGTGCATAAAATAATATCATCAACATATAGAAGAAGATATGCCATATCGTTACCCTAACGAAAAATGAATAAATAGTTGTCACTCTGAGCAACAACAAATCCCATCTAAAGAAGAAAATGCGCAAAAAGCTGATACCAAGCCCGGGGAGCTTGTTTGAGGCCATAGAGAGCCTTGCGAAGGCGACAAACATAATGAGGAAATTGCTTATCAACAAAACCAGGGGGTTGGTGCATATATATTGTTTCCTTTAAGTTACCATGCAAAAAAGCATTTTTGACATCAAGCTGATGAATAGACCAGTTTCAAACCATAGCTAACCCAAACAATGTACGAATAATAGTAGGACGAACAACTGGACTAAAAGTTTCATCACTATCCACACCAACCTCCTGAGACCTGCCATCACAAACAAGACGAGCTTTGTGCCTTTGAAGGTCACTTTTATCATTTTCTTTGTGAGTTTAAATCCACATGCAATTAACAATATTCACCCTCACAGGCTTAGGTACTAAATTCCCATGTCCCTGTATTAATTAAAGCAATATATTCATCATGCATCGCCGGATTCCAATTCAGATCAGTCAAGGCTATTTTGTGAGATTTAAGAATTGCGGAACGAAGTAGAGGAATAGAGGGGGCAATGGTGTTTAGGCCATATTTAGGATTGGGTTTGAGAATACCGTACCTGGATCTGGTCTGCATGGGGTGTGGGGAAGGGGGAGGCCGCGTGGGCCGAATAGGAGGTGTTTCTGTCAAGAAATGAAGGATTGTAATTGGTTGGGAGATGTGATGTGGGACCCAGGAGCGATCGCCTGAGCTTCGATATCCGTACGCCGGAATCCTTTAAAACAAGGTTAGACTACCCCGGGGTGGTTCCGGGATCGCCCCTCCGACGCTCAAGTCAGATGTGATTGAGGTAGATAGAGAAGTAAAGTCTAGAGAGAGATGCTCTAGTTTTGTTAGGTGAGAATTGAATGCCTGTTCATTGATGAGGCAGTTGGTTTTTATAGTGTTGGGGATTTCCCAGACAGGAAACATTACTCAGATGGGCCTTTTCGGTAGCAATGGGCATGTTGCCTTTTCAGGCAATGATTGCTTCACCTTTTAGAGGTTTCCCATATACTGATGATTAGGTCAACTTTCAAGTGGGACCCTCAGTTGCCACCTGTCCCATGCTTTAGCGGGCCTGTGCCTCTTTATTGGGCTGCTGATCAAATGAGCCCAAACAATTAGACCCACGCCATAGATAGGGGATCACGGAGATCTGACTGGAGGGGGGACCTGTCTGTGGCAGAATAGCAGTTATCCTATTTCTGACGGGAAGCAGATACGCCGACCGGGTCTCCTTCTGGCTGGAAGAAGGAATGCCGACCGGGTCTCCTTTTTAGTGGAAGCAGAGAGGCCGACCGGGTCCCATCTTGGCTGGAAACAGATAGGCCGACCAGGTCCCCTTCTGGCTGGAAATGGCTATGCCGACCGGGTCAGCTCTTGGTTGGAAGAAGATAGGCCGACCGGGCCATTTTTGCCTCAAGGAGAGAGAATGCCGACCGGGTCGTTTTTGCCCCCGAGGAGAGTGCCGACCGGGTTACCTCCATTTGGAATAAAGTTGCCGACCCGGTCATCTTTTGTCTCATGGTGAGGATGCCGACCGGGTCATTTTTGCCCCAAGGAGAGAATGCCGACCGGGTCGTTTTTGTCCTATGAGGAGTGTGCCGACCGGGACACTCCCCTTTTGGGGGAAGGATGCCGACCCAGTCATCTTTGCTCCATGAGGGGCGTACCGACCGGGTTACTTCCTTTTGGAGGAAGGATGCCGACCTAATCATCTTTCGCCTCACGATGGGGCTAATGAGCCCCAAGATAATCCGAGGGGGTGCTAGCTGATACTTGACCATATTTGACCAAGTATAGAAGCGACTCGGCGAAGGAGGGGTGCTCTTGTTGGCCGAGCAGGGTACATGGCCACTCGGATGAGGGGCTAATGAGCCCCAAGCTGATCCGAGTGGGTGCTAGCTGATACTTGCCCGTACTCGACCAAGTATAGAAGCGACTCGGCAAAGGAGGGAAGCTCCTTTTGGCCGAGTAGGGTACATGGCCGCTCGGATGAGGGCTCATGAGCCCCAAGCTGATCCGAGTGGGTGCTAGCTGATACTTGGCCGTACTCGACCAAGTATAGAAGCGACTTGGCAAAGGAGGGAAGCTCCTGTTGGCCGAGTAGGGTACATGGCCACTCGGATGAGGGTCTAAGGAGCCCCAAGCTGATCCGAGTGGGTGCTAGCTGATATTTGGCCTTACTCGACCAAGTATAGAAGCGACTCGGCAAAGGAGGGAAGCTCCTGTTGGCCGAGTAGGGTACATGGCCACTCAGGTGGGGGTCTAAGGAGCCCCAAGCTGATCCGAGTGGGTGCTAGCTGATACTTGGCCTTACTCGACCAAGTATAGAAGCGACTCGGCAAAGGAGGGAAGCTCCTGCTGGCCGAGTAGGGTACATGGCCACTCGGATGAGGGGCTAATGAGCCCCAAGCTGATCCGAGTGGGTGCTAGCTGATACTTGGCCGTACTCGACCAAGTATAGAAGCGACTCGGCAAAGGAGGGAAGCTCTTGTTGGCCGAGTAGGGTATATGGCCACTCGGATGAGGGGCTAATGAGCCTCAAGTCGATCCGAGTGGGTTTCCGTGCCTCTTGTGGGGGTTGTATCCATTTTGCCCGACCGCGTATGTTTAACCCGCAATTCCACATGGCCCTTCTTGACACTTAGGACCCTGGGACCCTTGGCATTGGCCGAGCTGGAGGTACACCCTGAGGACCTTTGGCGTTTCAACTTCCTTTGGGTCTGAAGGATTTTTGCTCGAGTTCGCTGGACTCCTCACTTAATGGACTGAGTAGGTCCAGTTGGGCCGCTATTGAAAGCCCGTTTAGGCGACGCAGGGGGGGGGGGTTTGCGTTGCGCGCTCCCCGAGATGTTGTTATATATACATGAGGGGAGAGAGAAATTGAGTGTCATTTGCTCATTTCCTCATTCTCTCTCTCTCAAAAACTCAGATTCTCTCAACTTTCCCAAGCTTTTTCCCCAGTTTCTTCGTCCGACCAGGTACGTTTTCGTAAGCTTTTTTCTTTTTCTTTGTTTTCTTTCGAATAACTTCGGCCGACTCCCTGACCTCACCCCCTTATAAATTGTCCGAGGAGGTGAGGGGAATGGGAATAACTCTGGTGTCAACGATAATAAGCTGCCCCGACCCCTCGGCTGTACCCGACGCGGTCGCTCTCCCGAGCCCGTCTTCTTCGGTGGAGGAGGAGGCCGAGGGAGTCATTCCTTACCCTTGGGAGGTGTCGTTGGCTTATCCTCCTTCTCGGAGTTACTTAGACAAGTATTTGTCTTCTGATGTAGTAAGGGCCATGCCGAGGGGAGCAGGAGAAGCGTCCTCATCGAGTCGGGAGTTGGAGTATCCTGACCTTGATCCAAAAGGAGGTCCGGGCTCTTTCTTTCCCGAGGCGGGGGTGATTAAGTCGCTGATCGAGGACCTTCGGGGCACAGCGACCAGGTTCCAAATAAGAGACCCCTTTTACTTAGTCCGACCGGAGGCCTACCATACAGTCCTGTCTCCACCACCCGGGTGCATTGCAGTTTATTACAAGTCGATGGAGATGGGGCTTCGGTTCCCGCTGACCAACTTTGTCAAAGAGTTGTTGAATGCATACAATTTAGCCATCTGCCAAATTTCCCCGAACTCCTGGGGCGGAATCAACGCCTTTCAGGTGATCTGCGAATTGATGCGGATCCGACCAACACTCAAGTTATGGCGGCATCTCTACAAATTGGTCGAAGTGATGGCTGCGACGAATGGTCCCGGTTGGTGGAGTTTTCAAGTCCGACCGGGGTACCGTACTGTTCTTAACCTACCGACCTCACAGAAGGGGTTTCGGAGGGAGTTTGCCGTCATCTACTACGGCGGGGACTGGGGGATTCCCCTTATCCCTCCCCCGACCGAGCCCCTTGTTGCCTTAAATTGCCGAGTGGGTGAGCTCGAGGACGAGGAGGGTGCCGGGGCCTGCTATATGCAGACCGAGGCCAAAATTGTGAATGGGGGCGAGATATTTGTGCCCGGTCAGTGGCTCCCCGACTGCAAATTATTCAAGGATGAACACTTCCCTTCGGCAATGGGTCTTAGCTCGACTTTCCCGAAGGGTAATCTGCCGGGGAGTTGGCTGAGGTGGTTGGTATTGTCAATGTTACAGCTTTTCGCCTTTTTTGACTAACTTTTTATTTTGCTTTGCTGCAGAGCCCGCCCGAGCGTATCTTGAAGAAACCGACCCGTCAATGGCCGACAAGCTGAACGTTGCAGCCATGAGAGCCGCTCGGCTGAAGGCTGAAATTGCAGCCCAGACCTTGAGGGTCCCCGCTCCCCCTAAGGTTAAAATCCGCTCCTTTTGTTGCTTCTATTTTGGCCCGACCGGCTCATCTTATTTGCTGACGATATCTTCCCTACTGCAGGACCCTGCCAAGCCGAAGAGCAAAAAGAGGAAAAAGCGGTCATCCGACAAGGTCGCTCAGACCGAGAAGGCCGTCGCGAAGGCCAAAGCCGATCGGGAGAGGGCCGAGAGAGTGAAAGAGGCTAAAAAGGCCAAGTCTGTTGAAGTTGTCAGCCCAAGGGGGCCGTCTCTCCCGGCCGATGGGGGCTACCTCTCCCTTCACTCTTCAGATTTCAGACCGGTCGGGAGTCCTCAATATACTCCCATGTCCCCTTTGGCCGACCGTCTGGATGGAGAGCCGGGCTCGGAGTCGGCGCTGGGTGTACCCTTTACGGGGCTCAGCCGAGCTGAGAAGGACGGTCGTTGGACAAAGGCCATAGAGTTAATGTTCATTGCCGCTGATCGGGAGTACATTCAAATAACTCACGGTCCGAACGAGACCAACGAGCTTTTCCGCTCCTGGCACGATGTAAGTTCGTTATTTTTGTCGAATGACTCCTGCATTATCCCAGTGTTTCTTTGCTCCGTTTTGCCTAAGCCTTTCCCCTTGTATTTTTTCTTGTAGTTCTCCGTTCGGTTGGCTAATGTTGCCCAGAACCGAGTAAGCTTATCCGAAGAGGTGGCTGCTCTTAAAGAGAAGGCCAAGAAACACTTTGACGAGGTTTATCGAGCCAACGAGGCCAAGCGTATAGCCGAGTCGAAGCTCGACGATGCTCTGAAGGCCATTGAGAATGACCAGAAGGGTTTCGAGGAGGAGAGGGCTAAAAGTGGACAGAGGAGAAGGCCGACCTGGTCTCGGCGCGGAACGACGCTCAAACTGCCAAGGAGGAGGCCCTGGTTAAGCTGCGGGAGGCCGAACAAAAGGTGGCCGATCTCGAAGTCAAGCTGACCGAGTTGGAGGGCCAAGTCAAGACCGAGGCACAGTGGTTCTCCGACTGGGAGAAATTCGATGCTGCCGAGGTCTATGCTAACGTGGTCGGCAGTGCGGCGCACAAAATGGGGGAGGATGAGGCGCTTGATCGTCTGAAAAAGGTTTTAGCCGAGTCCCACCCCGACTTGGTCTGGGCTGACATCTGGTCGGGGTACCAGATGTTCATTGATGCCGACAACGCCGTGATCATGGCTCGACTGAAAGCTGAGGGGACCGGCTCTGATGAAGATGATGAGGAGGAGGATGAGGGCCGCGTGGATGTTAACGTTGTCGACGGCGATGACGTTGACGATGATGTTGATGTGGCCGAGGAAGTCGGACCTGGGGAGGAGCTAGTCGGCGATAACACGGAAGTCAATACCGAGAGTGTGACTGACCCTCCCCCTCCCCCTAGCTCTTAAAGGGCTCTTTGTACTTAGCTTTTTGTAACGGCTCCTCCTCTGTATTGCCCGACCTTATTTAATGAAACTTGGTCATTTTGTCTCTTTCATTTGTTGATTGCAATATTGTCCATCTTTTTAATTCCGTCTGACTTGCTGTAAAAACGCCGATCAGTTTGTAATTCCCAAGCGGATGCCAACTTATTTTGACTGGTTAAGTATAAATTGGACTGGTTACTCAAATTGCCGACCGACACCACTTTTCTGCTAAAAATTCAACCTGTTCTGACTGGTTAAGTCTAAATTAACAAAGTGCCGACCGGCTAAGCTATTACAATGTATTTTGACTGGTTAAGTCTGAATTAACAAAGTGCCGACCGGCTAAGCTATTACAATGTATCCCCCTATTGCAAGCAACAAAACTTTACACATAGTATTTCTTAAGGTTGTCGCCATTCCAGGGTCGGGCAAGGGGAATGCCTTCGGGGGACTCTAGTCGGAATGTCCCTGGTTTGATGACCTCTGTGACCTTGTATGGGCCATCCCAATTTGGTCCCAACTTTCCTTTCAAGTGTGCAAGCCCCGTGGCCTCGACTTTTCGAACGACCCAGTCGCCAAGCTGAATTAGGCGAGTTCTCACTCGGCGATTAAACATCCGAGTGATTTTTTGTTTGTACTGGATGGATCTCAGCAGGGCGTTGCCCCTCGTTTCTGGCAGCAGGTCTAAACTGACCGGCTTTTCTTCCTCGTTCCTTTCGAACTCGTAGAATGTCATTCGTGGAGATGGGATGCCAATCTCTACTGGTAAGACCGCCTCGCTGCCGTACACAAGGCTGAACGGTGAGTGACCCGTTGCTTCTTTGGCCGTAGTTCTGGCCGACCAGAGGACCCCGGGTAGGTCATCTACCCATGCTCCTTTGGCTGCCTCCAAAGACTTCTTGATTCCCTTGAGCACTATCTTATTGGCCGATTCAGCTTGCCCGTTTGTTTGCGGTCGGGATACTGCCGAGAATTTAGTGTGTATTCCGAACCGAGCACAATAATCTCTAGTAGGCCACTGTTGAATTGTCGTCCATTGTCGGAGATTAGGACTCTGGGGACTCCAAATCTGGTGATGATGTTCTTCCAAATGAACGCTTGGACTTGTTTATCCGTAATGGAGGAGAATGGTTCGGCTTCAGTCCATTTGGTGAAGTAGTCAATGGCGACTATTAGGAACTTTCTCTGACCAGAAGCTGGGGGAAATGGTCCGAGTAGGTCCATGCCCCACTTATCAAATGGCAAGACTGCTTGGATTGTTGTTAGTGGGGTAGTCGGTGCTCGGGGAATGTCCGAATGGATTTGGCAGGATGGACATTTCTTCACTAGTTCCTGAGCGTCGGTTTTCAGGGTAGGCCAGTAGTACCCGACTCGGAGCGCTTTTCCAGCTATGGTTCTCCCTCCTTGGTGACTCCCACAGGCCCCTTGGTGGATTTCCCTGAGGATGTAATTTCCTTCCTCAGGGGTGACACATTTAAGTAAGGGATGGGTGAAGGACTTCTTGTAGAGTTGATTCTCATGCCATAAAAACCATCCGGCCTTGTGCCTGACCCGGTCAGCCTCCTTGTGATTCTCGGGTAGTTTCCCGTCTCTCAGGTATCCGACTACCTCATCCATCCATGCCGACGTCCGATTCAATACGAGTTGTTCCTTGTTATTGATGCTCGGCTGCCGAAGGACTTCCCACATGATTGTTCGAGGGGCCGACCCTTCCGCTGAACTAGCCATTCGAGCTAGAGCATCTGCTTGCTGATTTTCCGATCGGGGTATGTGGGTGATACTGAATTGAGACAGCTGTTTGATTATGTCCCTTGCCTTGGCCAAATACATTCTCATGTTGTCTTCTTTGGCCTCGTATTCGCCCGACACCTGACCCACTATCAATTGCGAGTCGGATTTAACATTGATCACTGTTGCTCCTGCCAGGATGCATAACTCTAATCCGAGGATCAGGGCCTCATATTCGGCTTCGTTGTTGGAGCCTAAGAACTCGAACTTGATGGCGTACTCCATTTTCTCCCCGACTGGGGGTTTGATGACTAACCCAGCTCCACATCCTGATTTGGTGGACGAGCCGTCCACTTGCAACTCCCAACTATCTTGCTGACTGGGTGGGGGCCTGGATGTGCATTCTGTTATGAAATCGGCCAAAGCCTGAGCTTTTATCGCCCTTCTGGGCTCATACTCCAACCCGAAATCGGCCAACTGATCCGCCCAATCGCTCATCCGACTGGAATGGTTCCTGCTCTCAATGATTTTTCTGAGCGGCTGGCTTGTGAGGACCTTAATAGGATGGGCCTGGAAGTGAGGTTTGAGCTTCCGACTGGCCATTACTAAGGCAAAGACCATCTTTTCCACTTCGCTATATTTGGCCTTTGCTCCCCGGAAGGCATGACTGATGAAGTAGACCGGGTGTTGCTTTTCTTCTCTCTCAGCTATCAAAACGGCGCTGAGCGCATATTCTGAAGTTGCCAAATAGACGAACAGTGTTTCCCCCGGCAAGGGGGAGATCAACTTTGGGAGAGCTAGTAGGTGTTCTTTTAGGGAGATGAAGGCCTGTTCGGCTTCACCATCCCAAGTAAACTCTTTTCTTTTCAGAGTTTTGAAGAAATGTAAGCTCTTATCCGCTGACCGGGATAGAAAGCGACCGAGGGCGGCCAGACAGCCGGTTAGGCGTTGTACTTCTCTTACATTCCGAGGAGACTTCATTTCCATTATTGCTTTGATTTTGTCGGGATTAGCTTCGATTCCCCTCTCATCCACCAGGAACCCGAGGCACTTCCCTCCCTTCACTCCGAAGACGCATTTCTTCGGGTTCAACATCATACGGAAGCGCCTCAATGTTCCGAGTATCTCTCTTAGGTCTGAGGGATGATGGCTGTGCACTTTGCTTTTGACAATCATGTCGTCAGCATATACCTCTATATTCCGACCAAGTTGGTCGCTAAAGATTTTGTTGACGGTGCGCTGGTATGTTGCCCCTGCATTTTTGAGCCCGAAGGGCATCATTTTATAGCTCCCTGATTGGTGATGAACGCAGTATGAACTCGGTCCTGTTCAGCCATCGGGATTTGATGATACCCTGCATTTGCATCCATGAAGCTTAAGAGGGCGTGACCTGCCGTTGAGTCGACCAGCCTATCAATTTTGGGCAGAGGGTGGTTATCTTTTGGACAGGCCTTATTTAGGTCGGTAAAATCCACGCACATTATCCATGCCCCACTCGACTTCTTGACCAGGACCACGTTGGCCAGCCATTCTGAATACTGGCATTCTTCAATGAATCCCGCTTCGAGCAATTTCTTGACTTCTGCTGCTGCTGCGGCGTTTCTTTTGGGGCCTTGATGCCTCAGCTTCTGTTTGACCGGCCTGAACCCCTCTTTGATGTTAAGCTCGTGGCACATCACTTTCGGGTCGAGGCCGGGCATTTCACTAGCTTCGTAAGCGAAGACGTCTTTGTACTCTGTCAAAACTTGAATGATCTCCCTTCTTGTTTGAGGGTCCATGGCCTTGCCCACTCTAAGAGTTCGACCGTGTTCCCCATCAATGATGACTTCTTCGTCGTCCTCAGCTGGCTGAGGGCGCTCGTATTGCTTGGGATTCTCTCGTAAGGTAGACCCCGAGCTCACTTGGGGCCGACCATCTTCTCGCTTTCTTTTCTTCGAGTCCTCTTGGACGTCGACCTTGCTTTTTTAGGCTGTTCACATAACACTCCCCCGGCCGCTTCTTGTTCCCCCTGGATCTTTCCGACTCTACCTTCGTCGGTTTCGAACCGCATGAGGGGCTGATAGATGGAAATTGCAGCCTTGACCTTGTTCAGCGTTGGTCTTCCCATTATGATGTTGTATGGCAGAGGGATGTCTACCACTAAGAAGCCAATCGGTAGGCTTCTTCCTTCGCCCTTCTCTCCTATCCGAGTAGGCAACTTTATAGACCCGACCGGGTGCACCGAGTTTCCCCCGAAGCCTATGAGTGGCTGATTGAGTGGGGTCACATCCTTTTCAGTGTACTTCAATTTCCTGAGGCACTCCAACGTGATTATATCAGCTAAAGACCCACTGTCCACTAGCACTCGTTTGACTCTTGTGTTGGCCACTTTGAGCTCGATTACCAAGGGGTCGTCGTGGGGCGTGTGTAGTGGCCTACTGCACTCCCCAAATGTCATTACAGGGCAGTCGGGTCGCTGTTGGTTGACGTCGAGTACCTGATGCTTTAGATTTTGGAGGTGGGCTTTGCGTGATCGGCCGGTTAGGCCTCCCGACGCGAAGCCACCTGCTATGACTCCGATGAACCCCTCCGTGTCTTCACTGTGGGACTGACCGACCTTTTGCTTGCCCTTCTCTTCACTAGAATGCTTGAGGTATCGGTTCAGCTTCCCCTGATCAGCTAGGTTGTTAAGGGATTTCTTGAGTTCCCTACAATCCTTAGTGGTGTGCCCGCATTCTTTGTGATATTCACACCAGAGGCTCTTATCTCTTCGAGCAGCTGATGTTTTGATGGGAGGTGGGCGAGGGAGAGTGACTTTGTCTTTTATGTCCAAGTATATCTCTCTCCTGTTTTTGCTGAACCGGGGGTCGATATCGTTGTCGTTAAATCTGTCCGACCGACCACCCGCCTTCTGTTGCTTCGACTGATCCCGGGGATTTCCTTCATCCTTCCTCTTTTTGCTCCCATCGTCTGAGTGACGGCATATGTCGGTTGCTTGGATGAATCTTTGAGCCCGAGTCATTGCCTCAGAGAAGGTTTTGACTTCATTTTCGGCCAAAGACCACCTTAGCCGACCAGGCTGGAGTCCAGACATTAGGGCAGCGAATGCTACCGCATCCTGCAGATCCGAAATTTTCAATGACTCCTCATTGAATCTTTTAATATAGTCGGCCAGGCTTTCATTCTTCTCCTGCTTGACCCTCATCAAGTGGAGACTTGTTTTCATTTGTCTTTTTCCCGCAACAAACTGGTGAATGAATAGGTCTTCGAGGATCGAGAAATCGGTAATGATCCCTGCCGGAAGCTCCTGGAACCAACTTAGGGCCAGACCTTTGAGTGTCGTTGGAAAGAAGCAGCACCAAGTGGCTTCGCATTCGGTCTGGACGCTCATTTGAGCTTTATATGTTGCCATGTGGTCATCCGGATCGGTTAGGCCCGTGAATGGTTCGATAGAAGGGGTCTTGACTTTTCCCGGGTTGGGTGCTTCGAGTATGGCCTGGCTGAATGGGACCATGAACTTGAGTGCCCCGCTGTTGATCCGAATGGGGTTCGACTAAGCAGAATCACCATGGCCCTCGCACTGAGCGGCCTTTTTCTTTAATATGTGCCTCGCATCATAACCCTTGCTGAGACGCTTCTCGTTGAGGAAGTGTCGGGCATCGTTTTGCTTGTGACCCGCATTGCCCCGAGGGGATTTGGATATGTGGGTCTCTTCAGCAGGCCTAGCTGATCTTCCTTTAGACTCGCGTCGGTCTCCTTCCCCCTGCCTTGATCGGTGCTGACCCGGCTGGCTGTATTCCCTTGCCCCCGATTGCTGCCGGCTAGGCTGACCGTGGTTCTCCGCCCGAAGGGAAGGGACCAGGGCTTGGTCTTTATGGGGGCTGAAGAGGGCGTCCTTGCTGCAGGTTGGCCAGCATATCTATCAGGCTCTGTTGCAAGGTTTGCTGAAGCTGAGCGGCTATCATGTTTATATCTGCTGTGGATATAGGATGGGGGTCGGCGGGCTGTAGCTGACGGGAGGGGTCCTGCCTGTCTTCTATAATAATGCTCCCCTTCTTCATGATCAAGGGTTTGAACGGTCGGTGTTTTGGGCCGTTCAGACCTTCGTTGAAGAGATGGGGATGGACTCCTCTCGGACCTCTGAGCCTGTGCTGAGGGCTGGCGAGTGCGAGTGCTTTTGGCTGGGGCCATTGCAGAATTGATCTTACTAAGTGGTGGCGAAGCGACTTTGATTGTAACTTCCCCACAGACGGCGCCAAACTGTTTCTGTCAAGAAATGAAGGATTGTAATTAGTTGGGAGATGTGATGTGGGCCCCAGGAGCGATCACCTGAGCTCCGATATCCGTACGCCGGAATCCTACAAAACAAGGTTAGACTACCCCGGGGTGGTTCCGGGATCGCCCCTCTGACGCTCAAGTCAGATGTGATTGAGGTAGATAGAGAAGTAAAGTCTAGAGAGAGATGCTCTAGTTTTGTTAGGTGAGAATTGAATGCCTGTTCATTGATGAGGCAGTTGGTTTTTATAGTGTTGGGGATTTCCCAGACAGGAAACATTACTCAGATGGGCCTTTTCGGTGCAATGGGCATGTTGCCTTTTCAGGCAATGATTGCTTCACCTTTTAGAGGTTTCCCAGATACTGATGATTAGGTCAACTTTCAAGTGGGACCCTCAGTTGCCACCTGTCCCATGCTTTAGCGGGCCTGTGCCTCTTTATTGGGCTGCTGATCAAATGAGCCCAAACAGGAGGTAAGCCACGCAAGGGAGGGGGGCTGTACTGAGGCTGGTTTATGGTTTGGGCCTCGCGTGCTTAAGAGGGAAGGAGGGGTTGTTTGGCTGTTGGGCTTGGGAGAAACACGCTCGGGAGTGTGAAAGGGGGGGAAGCTGTTGGGCCCGTAGTACGCCGGGGGGTGGGGTGGGTAATTGGACCAACAGATGGGGTTGTGTGAAGTAATAATGGGCTAGGCTCAGAATCAGCAAGAAAAGAATAATCAACTTGCTCATAGGATTCTAAATTCTTAAAAGGAAAGGTGGTCTCATCAAAAGTGACATGACGAGAAATTATAATTTTGTTTGTTGCAATATCTAGACACCGATACCCCCGATGATGTGATGGATAGCCTAGAAAAATGCACAGAGTGGATCGAAGAGCTAATTTATGAGGAGTAGTAGCTGTGAAATTTAGAAAGCAAAGACACCCAAACACCCGAATATGATCATAAGAAGGGGTGATGTGAAATAAGACGGCGGCTAGAGGAATATTGTTTAGAGCCTTAGTAGGTAAGAGATTGGCAAGGTAGGTGGCCGTTTCAAGAGATTCTACCCAATATTATGGAGGAACAGAAGCATGACAAAGGAGTGTACGAGAGATATTATATAAGGTTTTGATCATGCGTTCAGCTTTCCATATTGAGAGGAAGTGTGAGGACAACAGAAGCGAAAAATTATTCCATGTTGAACACAAAACAATTTAAAAGAGCTATTATCAAACTCCCGAGCATGATCACATTGGAAAGCTTTAATGGGCCGTTCAAATTGTGTTTGGACATATTGATGGAAGTGGAGGAAATTTTGATAGACCTCAGATTTAAATGTGAGGGGAATAGTCCACACAAAATGACTAAAATCATCTAATAGCACCAAATAATATTTATGACCCTGAGAACTACGAACAGGAGAGGTCCATAAATCAGCATGAATAATATTAAAAGCAGAATGAGTAGTACTATTAGATTCATAAAACGGCAAACGAAGATGTTTTCCTACTCAACATGCACTCGCTTTCCATGATTTTAGTAACTGTATGTTGGTGACAATTTTCTTCGTCATTAGTTGTCCTCTACTGTCTTGGACCTTAGACATATCATGTAGACAAAATCTAATAACAGAAAATTATGCCATAATAAGTAGCTTTAATTTCGAAAATAACGACATAATTGTTTGCTATCATTGCCATCTTACTTTTTATCCAAAGGAGTTCATAAAAGTATAGTTTCTTAAACTATAGCTCTATCAAACACCTCATACAATCACATATCTTATATATTTTGGCAACTTATTAGTTCAGATGTTACTATTTCTTATTCACCAAACTTATTATATTTGATCCGTTCTCATCTAGATTCTAGTGTAACTAACCAAGCAAACATATACATATAGCCCTCATCTACTCTTATGATATATGTGGATCATTCTGAACAAATATCTGTTGTACTCGTAAAATGGTCACCTATCACCTACAAAACTATATAAAGTCATGTTAACTTCAGCCTATTGGATTGAGCTCAGAAAAATTAAATTAAGTTTGCCAAAAATAAGTTACGTCAAACATAATGTTGGCGTTAAGCAGCCAAGATCACATGAACCACAAATCCACAATGCAAATAGAATATAGAAAGTAGCAAAGTAACAACAAATAAGAGACAAGTGTGTATGAGGAAATTTAAATTTCCTCCACTCAAAATAGATTGTATTATTAAGGTCCTCCAAAGTAATACAATTCCTGTTGAAATAAAATTATAAAAACAAAGCAATGGTGGGAGAAATAGAACAACAAACTACTTCATTAATTTCTCACACATAAAATCCAATACAAAGTAAGATATAAATAGCAACAACATGTGAAGCTAACTAAGTCCTATTTTTAAGCCTAGTAAACCCACTAACAACAAAGCACTAAGTACACCTGACTAAATAGATTCCCTATTTCACTAAAACTAAAAAACCACTAACAACAATAGATGAGATAATTTAGGAAACCACACCCACTACTTTAAAAGACTCCAACACACTCCCTTCCTTCAAAGTCAGTAATTTAATTTGATCTTCTTGCTAGACAATCGACTTCCATATTGCGATAGACTTGAACTCGACACTTTTAATTAACCACGCACACTTAACTTTAGAAGAGTCTGCTCTCTTCTTATCAACTTTTACGAAGCATTTCTCTTCAATCATCTGTGATGTACATCTCATCACCTACACAATTTTTTCTTTTAAATTTTTTGTTGATGCATATTATCACCAACCTCCATTCAATGAAGCACATCTCTCCATTAATACTCTTTGACGTAGTCATGCAAATTTTACCATATCGACTTGTTTCACAATTGCTACAAACATGGAAATCAACGACTTCCATACTTGTGAAAACTGCTCCTTCACCCCCAAATAATTTTTTGCCCTCTTTTTCATAGAACATGAACTCCAAATCTCATGGGCTAAAAGGGAACTCATCAAACACAAACCATTAATTGCCGTGGTTAAAAAATTCAATATAGAATTGCTCACAAACAATTTTGAAACCAAGCTGCATTGCTTGTTTCCTTTAATTTACTCATGCTTTTTTTTTAACAGACCACACTATCTCTTTGGGATTTAACCTGGCGCTGATACCATGTTGAATATATAACTAAGACATAGGAAGAAATAAATAGTGGTGGAAGAAATGATAATGCAGGTTGTATTTTCCCCTAACTCAAGAAACAAAATACAAGCTTATATAACCTAAGCAGTAACAAAGCAAAACATGAAAATAGGAGTCCTTTAAAGTAGTGGGTGTGGTTTCCTAAATTATCTCATCTATTGTTGTTAGTGGTTTTCTAGTTTCAGTAAAATAGGGAGTCTATTTATTCAGGTGTACTTAGTGCTTTGTTGTTAGTGGGTTTACTAGGCTTAAAAATAGGAGTCAGTGAACTTCATATGTTGTTGCTATTTATATCTTACTTTATGTGTGAGAAATTAATGAAGTAGTATGTTGTTTTATTTCTCCCACCATTGCTTTGTTTTCATAATTTTATTTCAACAACTCCATCAATTGATGGTTCCTTCCACTCAAGAATAATTCCCAATTAATGGTTTTTCCACTCCATGATGATAATCTTGTATATGTTTTCCACTCCATCACTTGATGGTTCCTTCCACTCAAGAATAATATAACTAAATCCTTGGCAGTGATTTGCATATAACGGAACTTCAACCCCAAGCCTTGACATGACTCTTGTCCGTCTAAATAAGTCGAATTGAATCCTAACACATAATAAATTAACTTTAGTGGAAATAAGATGAGTAGAACCAAAACAATTATAAAATGAAGAAGCCCTAAAAGAACGGCTTCTAGAGTGAGATAGGGTGAAAGGAAATCAAATTGCTTCTTCCCTAAGGCTTTGGTAAATATATCAGCTAGTTGGAATGTAGTACGAACATAAGAGGGGCAAGAAAACTCCCCTGAATAGCATCACAGATAAAATGACTATCCACCTCAATATGCTTTGTACGCTCATGGAAGACGGGATTTTGAGCAATGTGAAGCACAGACTTACTATCACAGAAATAGCTTTGGGATGATGGACGCCCAAACTTAGTAACAAGCCCTTTAACCATTTGAATTCACATATAATTGTAGCCATAGACCTATACTCAACTTCTGCAGTGGAACGAGCAACAATATGTTGCTTTTTAGTTTTCCAGGAGATGGGAGATTGACCCAGAAAAACAACCCAACCAGTAAGAGAACAACGAGTAAGGGGGCACGCAGCCCAGTTAGAATCACAATCTCTGTAAAGTAAGATCACTATCAGAGCGAAGGAGAATACCTTGACCAGAAGTACCCTTCAAATATCGAACAATACGAAGAGCAGCATCCCAATGCTCCTAACGAGGCTTATGAAGAAACTGAGAGAGAACATGCACTGAGTAGGCAAGGTTGGGCTGAGTCACGACCAAATAGACCAAGCAGCCAACAAAATGATGATAAGCCTCTGGATCAGAGAGAAACGTCCCACTAGCACGAGCAAGAGTATGATTCTTCTCGATTAGAAAGGAAGCAGGTTTCGCACCAAGGAGGCCGACCTCGGATTTGATATCGAGAGCGTATTTATGCTAACATAAGAATAAGCCAGAGAAGCTTCGGGAAATTTCAATGCTAAGAAAATATTTGAAGACATCGAGGTTCTTCATATGAAAACAAGAGCTCAAACAAGCTTTAAAAGCTACAAAAATAGCATGATCATTGCTAGAAATAATCAGGTTATCTACGTATACCAAGGCATTAAGTTGCACATTACCCTGAGAGAAAGTGAAAAGGGAGTAGGGATGGCAACAGGTCGGATCTGGACCGGGTCCAGGTAGACCCAGATCCAGATCCGTTTTCAGACCCTGGATCCAGATCCGACCTGGATCCGACGGGTCAGAAAAATGTTGGACCCGGATCCAGATCCGGGTCCTAACAAGGTCCAAAACGGATCTATGTGTTTTTACATTATTTGGCCTACTTTAACACAAAATTAAGCAACTAAACCACAAATTCTACAAAGATTAAGCATATAAACCACAAAATCAATCACGAAATTCAACAACAGTAGGACGAATTCAATTGAAAAAATTCTGCAACAAAATTCGTAATATTTAAAGCAAATCTGAAACTGTAAATGAACAAAATTCACATCTTCTGGCGTTGAAGTTGCGGTGGTGGACGTTGTGGCTGGTGGTGTTGTGTTGAGGGAAGTCGCGGTCGCTCGTATTGGCTGCTCGCCGGTGGTCGTGCGAGAGAAGGAAAGAGAACGGACAACCGGTGCCGTAAGGCGTCGGGCGCTGGCCGGTGGTCTTGCCAGGCAGTTTAGTGAAGCGGTGAAGAGAAGGTGCGCCGTAGAACTCGTGCAATCCGTGGAGAAAGGTGGTTGGAACTCGACGAAGAAACTCAGCAGTCCATGGAGAGCGGTGGCCAGAACTCGTGCGCGGGAACCAGTTGCCGGAACTGGTGAAGAAAGGTGGCCAAAACAGGCATTATATTTTGTGTGGAGAGAGGGAATGAATGGGAGTTAGGGTTTAGGGATTGAAGGGAGGCTTAGAACATTGGAAGAGAATGAAATGGAGAAGGTCAGAGGCTTAAAGCATTAAAAGTGGAGAGGAGGCCCAGCCCAACTTGGTTTTAAAAAAACGGATCTGCGGATCCGGGTCTGGGTCCACTTGACATATCCGGACCCGGATCCGCGAGTTGATTAGTGGATCCAGATCCGACCCGGATCCAACGGGTCCAAGATTTTAGGATCCAGGCCCGAAAAAACGGATCCGGGTCAACGGATCCGGGCCAGGTCCAAGATCCATTGCCATCCCTAAAAGTGAGTAATCTGAGTAGGACTGTATGAAACCATAATCCTTCAAAGCAGTGACAAGTTTAGCAAACCAACACCTAGGAGCCTGCTTGAGCTCATATAAAGATCTGCGCAAACGACAAACCATCTCAGAATTATCAGAGCGAAAAGCAGGAGGAAGTTTCATATCAACCTCTTCGTCTAGATCACAGTGCAAAAAGCATTATGCACATCCATATGATGGAGCTCGCAATTTTTAGAAGCCATAATAGCAAGAAAAGCACGAACAATTACCATCTTGGCCACTGGAGCAAAAGTCTCGTTTTAATCAATGCCTTCAACTTGATGATGACCAAAGACTACTAAGCAAGCTTTCAATCGTTCAATAATCTCGTCATATTTATATTTGATGCGGTATACCCAATTTGCTAACTAGAGACTTCTTCCTAGGGGGAAGTTTTTCCATGGTCCAAGTGTGGTTTGCTTTTAAAGCACTAATCTCATTTTTCATAGCACGATACCAATCAGGATCTTTGACGGCCTCTTTAAAGGAAGTAGGCTCGGCATCTACAGTAAGAGTTGCTAAAAACATGCGGTGTTTCACAGTATATTTGTCACAACTAACTTAGCGTGTTGTAGGAAAAGGCGTACCTAAGGGAGGAATAGAGTCAGAAGCAGGTGAAACGGGAGATGGACTTGTAACAACGGTACAAGTAGAAAAATCACGGAGCTTAACCGACGGAGTCTTAGTACGTAGACCACAACCTAACTCAGGTGCTATAGAGTGTGAAGGAGGCGCGAGAGCAGGGACCAAATTAAAGAGACAAAAGAGGGTTGGACAGCAGGCTGCTGTGATGCAACAATAAGGTTAGGTGATGGGTTTTAAATATATACCGCAAGTGCACGGTGTCTGTTGTTAGCAGAAACTGGCAAATACGGGTCGATCCACAGGGAGAGGAGTTCTATAGATTTGTGCTCAATTATTTAATTACTTCAAGAGATAAATTTGATTGAATAATTAATAACTAAACTAGAATAAGCTATAGCACAAAAAATGGAAGTTTATGAAATAATTAAAAACCTAGGCCAATCGATCGGTCCACCATGCATATACCAAATTAATCACTACAATGAAGTTCAACAATACTTGGATTGAGGTTCGAACAATTAGAGTATTTTGTTAATCCTACGGTCGGGCCTTAACAACTCTTAGATCAACATATGCCAGTACGGTCGCTCAACATAATCAGACCTAGTTATTGTATCAAGCCTCTAATGAGTATGATCTTTCGATTCTAACTCCTATTAGCTAAACATAACCCATGATATTGCGCAATTACATGAATTAAACAAGCATAACAAATCAATAGGAAATTAATCTAATTCAATCGGAATATCGAAGAACTTTAAACCACAATCAAATAGGTATAAACATGGCTTCCCTCTCTAAGCCCTAGAAATAGACTACTCACTCATGATAATAATAAATTCAATAAACAGAATGCAAATATAAGAATTCATTAAAATAAGTAAAGTAAAGAAGAATACTGAATTATTGAAGAACAATGAAAACCAAAATCAACGATCTTTATAATCTCCAAGGTAAAGAGCTAATACAAAGCCAGAGAGAGACTAAGTGTTTTTAAACCTAAAAACGCAGAAAATAAGATGCCTTAATCAAAATTACTAAAGCCCTACTCATAGTTTTTACAAAATCGGCTAAAACAGGCAAAAATTAACTTTCCGGAAAAACCGCCCGGTCGACCGGGCAAAACCGCCCGGTTGGGCGACGTTGATATGAAATTACGACAAAGAAGGAAATTTCGCCCGGTCAACCGGGCAGAGCCGCCCGGTCGGGCGCGCAAGTAGTTTTTGCACTCTTCTCGCCCGGTTGGCCGGGCTAACAAGCCTTGGAGAATGCTCAAGTTTATGACTTGCCAGGCCGGGTTGTCACGCCCGGTCGACTGGGTGAAATTGATTTCTCGCCATTTTCCTTGCATTCTTCGTCCAAAACACTTGTGCAATCTCCCAGATCTTCTATGGGCCATATGCGACCATTGGACTTCCGTTCTGCAACTCAAATAAAGGCTTTGGAGGCCTAATATGCACAAAAACAGCTAACAAACGGAAACGAGCCCAAACATATCAAATCACACAAAAACGAGCTCAAATGAGCTCAAACCGGCACTCAAAGCTAGGGGAATTGGGTTAAATACTCTATATAAAATAGACTCATCAAAATCCCCCAAGCTACCCATTTGCTTGTCCTTAAGCAAAACTACACAAACGAGTTATAAGATACAACTGTTTCACCCATAGAAAATGCAGTGTGAAAGTATTAGTAGACTCAAAAATCAATCAAGAAGGCATGCATCATCATCAATCCTTTATATCAAGCCAACGATCAATCACCGAGAAAGACAATCAAGCAAGGTCACTGTGCATATCATGCAAATGCTAAGATGGTGCTCACAAGGGGGAACACTCTTCTCTCATTTTTGTGGCATCATAAGATGTGCCCGATCACTCTCCATTCCCACCATATGTCCCTTCCCAACTCACTACTCTCGTGTGTTTAGAAGGTAACATAATGACATTCAACCTTGTTCAGTCGACTAAAAAATGACACTTACTCTTTAACTTTGATCCATTGACTCACTTTCAATTCAATAATGCAACACATAAAGATCAGGAGGACTTTTCAAGGTTGTAATGGGGCCGAGGCTAAGGGTATGGAAAAATTTGGGAATGTGGTGGATAAACCAAGCATGGAGGAGCATAGACTAGCAGAACTAGGTCAATGAGACCTTCATAACTTCACTCACTTATCTCCAAAATATCACCACATTCACTTTCTCAACTCAATCACTATTTTTACTTCCTTTGAACTTGTTTTGCTTTTCAAACAACACTTTATTCAAAATTTTCAAACTTTTTGTTCTTTTTCGTTCCTCTTTTCTTTATTTTTTTCTTCTTTCTTTTGGATTTGTTGTTGTTGAACATCCTTTTTTGCTTTTTTCCAAACACAAAGTAATAAGTTGATTATATACCCATAATGATCTAACTCCAACTAGCACACGCCACAACATACATAACTATCAAGACAACCCAACCACTTAACTAATGCTCCTCCAAGCTAGGCTTGGGACAAGAATCAAATAAGTCTAAGGGGCTTGTAATGACGGTTTGTAATCAAAACAGTCAGAAAGGCTTCAGCGGGGCTAGAGAAGGAATAATGTAATCAATTACAACTCTGGAGCTAGAAATTATGAAGAGAACGCCTCAATCATGTCAATCATGTATGCACATCAAATTTTCAAAGAGTACATGATCAAAATCAAGATCAATTCATAACTGAGTAACTAATCACACAAGAAAAAGGAAGACTGGATGAAATATAGGCATCCATGGCTCAAGAAAACTCACAGTCTAACCAACTTAGCTCCACAATCAATGCAAGTGCCACAAGTATCATGCAATCAAGGGTCATGGAAGATTGAAAATCAACTCAAGACTAACAAATACTCACGCCAACTATCATAGATTAAGAGTCCAAAAAGTCATTCAAAAATTTTGGGGCACAGGGAAACAATCATGCAACTCATAACTCATGTCAAGCTCGTATTTTTGGTAATTTTTTTCAGCAATATTTGATTTTTTTATTTTATTTTATTTTGTTTTTGTTTTTTGAAAACAATAAAAATAAACTAAGGAAAGTAATGAAACAAAACTACAAAGCAGTAAAAAGAGAGGGGTGTACTTACAGAAATCCTCCCCCCAAGCTAAACTCGGCAATAGCCTCATTACAGCAAGAGGGAAAGAAAGGACTCACTCGTCATCATCAGACATATCGGCAGTAAAACCGCCACCGGTAGTACCTGCATCACCAAAAGCAGCATGGCCAGAAGTACCATCCCTAGCTTGGTCAGTGGGGTCAGGGACCTGTGGTGTGTACCATGAAGGGTGGGTGGCATCATGGGCAACAAGCCCATGGTGAGAGTAGTCATGGTAGATAGGGTATAGGGCATGGCGCATGTCGGATTCCACGGTGGTCAACCGTGTGTCCAAGGAAGTCAGGTGAGTCTGGATGGTAGTCTGACCAAGCTTAAGGCGACCCATAAGTGAGGTAAGGGACGGTTGTCCCTGCTCGAGGCGGGTAAGGACCGCCATCATAGGATTCATAGGTGTGGAGGAGGAGGAGGCTTCCCCAACGGGCTGCCTATGGTAGGTCCGCAGAGGTCGCCGAGCAATGGGCTCTTGACCCCGCATAGGAAGGAGGTACGACCCCACACCAGGTTCTAGGCGGGTCTGAGCAGGGTCAGGAAGAAGGATATACTCCTTCTTAGCAATGAACCACCTAAATTTGTTCGCAGACTGGGTGGTTATCCATTTAGCATTGGTCATATAATCAATGCCAATCTCAGCAGGACCAGCTACAACATTGCTAATGTAAGGAGTATAACCAAAATGAGCAGCAATAGCAGTAATGAGGCCACCTAAAACAATAGATTGCCCCCTAACAGTACCATCATCAAACAAGGCAGGCAAATTAGCGGCAGTCCACTTTAGTTGGGACACAAACAGGTAAGGAAGGCACAAAGAGTAATCAAACTCTGGAAACAGATAACTACCCATCAAAAAAATCTCCTATTTTTGACAGGAGTGGGGCTCAGCACGCCCAAGAAGTGTGAATCCCAAAAATCGCTGTAAGTAGCGAAGGCTGGGAAAATGGAGATGGTCTGCAGTCATATGTTGGGTGTTAACATCCTCATCACCTGTGAATGCGGTCCACAAGGTATTAATTCGAACAATGGGAGGGGGGCGATGATCATCAGTAACAGGGAGGCCAAAAATAGCAGCTAATTGGCCTAATGTGAGTTCTTGATCCTCATTCATGAGGCGAAAACGGAGAACTTGATTTTTGTTGCCTACTTCTAATGAGCTCAAGAATTCAAGTGTAAGATGCCTATATGTCCAGAAAAACATGTCAAACATTGTTCCCAATCCCAATTTCGCAAATAGCATCTTAGTTTCACCATATATACCCAAAGGATGCAAAGAATTTGTATCAACAAAACGGTGGGGATTATATTCCGATATTTCAGCTTTTCAAATCTTTGTTTTTGCTCTAGGATTTGAAAATTACCTGCGGGAATGTTGGATCTGGTGAAATTTGAGTGCTTGATTACCCTCTTGAGCTTTGCTTCCTCTTGCTTGGCCTTAACATGGTGAAAGAAAAATGAAGATTTTTTGTGAGTGAGTGAATTGAAGTGGGATGATGAAAAAATGGAGGTTTTATGTGAGAAAGAGGAAGAAAAGTGTTGGGAGATGAAGAAAATTGAAGGAGAAGATGGAATTTGTGGATGGAGGAAGGTAGGATGGAATTTGGCTATGGAGGTTGTGTGGAGAGAGAGAGAGAGAGAGGATTGAGAGGATGAATAAGAGTGAAAGAGAATGAAAGAAGTGAAGTGAGGAAAGAAAAGCCTCGGCGGATATAACAATGTCAAGAAAAAGGCTGATTTGGGTATCCGCCCAGTCGGACTGGCTTGCCGGGTCGACCGGAAGAAGCCAGTCCGACCGGGATAATTTTTTTTTTTTCCTTTGGCTTTCTTTTTTTGTTTCACAGCGCTGGCACAGGCATGGTAGAAGTGCAGCGGCCCGGTAGGGCGATTGCGCCCGATCGACCGGGCGAACCTAAATTCTTCAGCACTCCAAAGGCAATGTCGCCCGGTTGGCCGGGGGAAAGGAACCTCAAAATTGCTTGCGCTCCCGGTAGGGTGGCCTTGCCCGGTAGACCAGGCGAAAATCACGTCACCCCGTTTTTCGAAATTTTTCGTTCACTCCTTGAAACTAGCTAGGCGCCCTATCTGGCAAACTCGCCCGGTCCGGCAAGTTAAGAGGCCCGGTCGGGCGAAAATGCCCGGTTGACTGGGCGACTCAATTTCAAGCTATTTTTCCGTCAAGTTTTTCCCATGTTGTGATATTGACCCCTTGCACACACTAAGCTCGTCCAAATATCAGTACACTATCTCTCACCTCTCTAAAAAAAATAAAATAAGAAAAGCAATCTAAACTAGTAAAGAAAAATAAAAGTAAAGGAGGGTTGCCTCCCGCAAAGCGCTGGTTTAGAAAGGTCCCGCACGACCGTAGTACCTCAGATTTCAAAGTGAGGGAGCATCGAAGTAGATAACCTCTACTTGGCCTATGAAAGCGCCCTCATGGTACAATTTCAAACGCTGACCATTCACTTTAAACTTCGTCCCCTCTGCATTGGCCACTTCAATGGCTCCATGTGGCTTCACATCAGTGACAACAAAAGGTCAAGACCACTTTGACTTAAGCTTTCCAGGAAAAAGCCTTAGTCTAGAATTGTATAATAGAACCTTGTCGCCAACATGAAACTCACGCTTCTCAATCATCTTGTCATGAAACCTATTTGTCTGCTCCTTGTAAAGCTTGTGGTTCTCATATGCTTCCAGTCGAAACTCATTTGACTCATTCAACTGAAGAAGTCTTGCCTCACCTACAGCCTCTAAATCCAGGTTAATTTCTTTGACTGCCCAAGCTGAGAGATACTTCATTTCAACTGGTAAATGACAAGCTTTGCCGTAGACCAACCGATATGGGGTAGTGCCTAGAGGTGTCTTAAAAGCCGTTCGCAATGCCCACAAAGTGTCATCCAACTTTTGTGACCAATCTTTCCTTGACCTGTTGACTACCTTCTCTAAGATGCGCTTGATCTGACAATTGGAGACTTCAATTTGGCCACTAACCTGAGGATGATAAGCCAAGCCAACCTTATGAGTAACTCCATATTTCTTCAGTAAAGCTTTGAAGGTTCTCTGATGAAAATGAGACTCCTCATCAGCGATCAAGACTCTCGGGACTCCGAGCGAGGAAAAATAATCTTCTTGAAGAGCTTCATGACCACCTTAGAATCATTAGTAGGGGAAACCACAGCTTCAACCCACTTAGTCACATAATACACAGCCACCAATATATACCTGTTCTCACAAGAAGAAGGGAAAGTGCCATGAAATCAATGCCCCACACATCAAAGGGCTCAATCTCCAAAATTCTCATCTGTGGCATCTCCTGTCTCTTTGAAATATTGCTCGTTCGTTGACACTCATTGCAAGAAAGTCAAAAGGCACGAGAATCTGTGAAAATAGTAAGCCAGTAGAACCCACTATGGAGAACTCTATAAGCCGTGGCTTGAGAGCCAAGATGCCCACTACAAGGCATACTATGACAGTGTTGTAGGATTCCAGTTATCTCCGAATCAGCAACACATCGTCTGAACAAGCCATCTGAGCACTTCTTGTATAGAAGTGGGTCTTCCCAATAGTAATGCTTTGCATCATGATAAAACTTCTTGCGCTGTTGGTAAGTCAAATCTGGAGGATGAGAACCACCAACACAATAGTTAGCAAAATCAGCATACCATGGGGATTGAGTAGACACAGCAAAAAGATGATCATCAGGAAAAGAATCATCTATGGGACCATCGGCAGTTGACTCAAATCTCAATCTGGAGAGATGATTTGCAACAACATTCTCAGCACCCTTCTTGTCACGGATCTCCAAATTAAACTCTTGTAATAAGAGTATCCACCGAATAAGTCGTGGCTTGGCTTCCTTCTTTGCCAATAGATACTTCGGTGCAGCATGATCGGTGTGGACAATCACTTTCGAACCTATGAGGTAGGTTCGAAACTTGTCAAGAGCATAGACAATGGCCAATAACTCCTTCTCTGTAGTAGCATAGTTGACCTGAGCATCATCCAATGTCTTGCTAGCATAGTAAATAGCATAGAGGATCTTTGTAACAGCCTGCACTTTCAAGCTGCTAGCTAATCATGCTTAGCAATCACAAAACCTGAGTAACACTTAATAAACCTCAAATTACATTATCTTGCAGCGGAAACATAATCTATAAAACGATCCTAGACCTCTAGATAAGGTCCACAATACAACATCGAAAAATATAGATACAACGAATTGATCTTAAAACAAGATTCCAAGACGATACAATAATATCTCAAGTAAACTATATAATCTCCACTGTTGCTCATCCGAAAATCATTTCATATAACACTTATGATCCACTGTCCAATCCGGAGCTTTCACTATACCTGCAAATTAACTAACAATGAACACTGCCCCCACCAGGACAGGTACCAAGAACAAAATCAGCGAAACTGAGTACACACTGTCCACCCAGAAAATCTCTTTGGTGGCTTAAAAAGTATTTACAGAGTTAGGGTCATCCCACGAGACATTTGAAATCAAGATATAGAAAAGTCATAATGAAAGAATCTTATAATAAATATTTTACCCAATTTACAATGATACTTGCTTAAAATATTAATACGAATGTCTCATGAAATAAATAGTATTTACTTTCAATTAGGGGAACCACAACCATTCCATAGAATAATATGATTTCCAAAAATCAACTCTAATTATATTCTAAGACATAGTAATATCTATCGCTTCTGTATTTCGAATTTAATGACCTTTAGTCCAAATATGTGTAACATAGCTAACTTATTCATAAATTCCTAACGAGTTCCTTTTTAATTTATCCCTATATTGGTGCCAGGAATTCAATAAACTTGGCAAAGTTACTTCGAAAAGAAAGTTTGAAATAACTTCCACTTGCATATTCAAACACATATTCCATTTTCTTTCGAAATCATCATATTATCTTGGGGAAGAGAATACGAATAGAGTTGCCATCTAGGCGCATTCTCTAAGCTTTTACAAGGGACGTCTCCCTCTTCCATTATGTACTGCTTGCAAGACTTTTCAGGATATGTCCCTAGAATACACAAAATACAGATTACAGAAGGTTGTTCATCACCGCTCCAGCGGCTTCTTCCCCTTACAGAAACAAAATCAAAATATATAATTTATAATTTCATATTTTCTAAAATTCAAATTCATAATTCTCAAATGTGATATACCCAAATCTCATAACACAATTGCATTTTGATATTTCATAACAAAACTTACATTACTTAATAAACATAGTGTACCAGAGTTTCTAGTAACATAATATAAATCAACATTTTATAAAACCCATTGACAATAATTACTTAAATACATACTTTAAAAGAAATTCAATTCAATTCTGTAAGTTTCTTATAATTATAGTTCAAAATATAGCTTACCAATCAGAGTACAAATTGGAAGGTAAGTCTTATATACTTCATATTTTTGTTACAATGGTTTTGTATCAAGAATTATCTTTCCCTTTTTACCTGAGACAACAACCTATACAGCTCATAACCTGAGCAAACCTTGAAAACTGATACTTGTGTGTGTCAGACTAAATATAATATTCTTGTCATATTTTAGTAGAACATTATCCTTTTGAATAATCATCATAATGTTAAAATATAACAGTACCAAATTGTAAATCACTCATATCCATAGATTTCAAGGTTCATATCCTATATACCCAAAGCTCATGATGTAAAACATCTTCGAACCCATTTCTATTGGTGAAAGCTTGTAACTTGTAAAGTTTAGACTTATATCCTATCGGTATAGTTAATACTTCCTTTAACGTGACTCGATGGTTAATCCTAACATCTTAATGATTTCAACCCCTCATACTTGAACTTCCGATCTTCGAGTAACCCAAGTGGAACAACTTTATTACCTCGAATTCGATATCACACAAATGTTATATAAACTCCCCATTTCATTCCTTTTATGTAACTTAATTATTTGTTTGAACTTTGTAATCCCAAATTAATTAAACTTACATCCATATTAATCTTATATATGTATTCCCCTCATTATCGAATCATATCACTAATTTTACAATATCTCCAACACAAGTAATTCATACTAACTCTTATGACACCGTCAATACAATATCGAATTACTATCTGATACTCCTTCAACAACCCAATATTTGAATTCTTATATTACCATTATGATATTCTCATCTTTAACCTTACTTAACTCGATGTTTGCTATTTATGGCATACCATTAATAGTTATCTCGTCTTTTAGACTCATGAATTTCTCATACAATTTTCTTATTAACCCATTATGAGGTACTTCCCGAACTACAACTTTAATCACCAACTCAACTATCTTACACAATGATTTATATCCCTTGCTGAACTCTTCAACAACCAATCCATTCCTCAAAACACTTTAACATATATGAAACCTAACTTCCTCGATGTTTCTTGGATGATATTTATAAATGATTTAATTGAACTTCTAATCTAAATCTTTTCCCCACATAAAGAAACTTGTAATTCTTCTTTGATGACATCTCAAACTCGTATTTTCCAATGTCAAATCAATATATCTCAAAGTTCATCTAAAATCTTATTACATACTCATATCCTTGAAATAGATATACGAAGCTCACATGCATCTTAATAACCTCTTGTCACCCACATACTCGAATTCCCAATAACTTGGAGCAAAACAGACTCTTCGTATCCCCGAAATGCTTAAAATACAAATTTTAGTGTAGATGCAACTATGTCCCATATAATTTTCAATGATTCTAAAATAGAGCTCACCAATTATGTCAAACTTACTGAATTACTCCTTCAGAGTTTATCATAATTATGAGTATAATAATAAACACATTAAACAAAACTGTAAGTGGTATAATTTACCTTTTTATAATACCCAATTAAGCTATGACTTACTATACTATATATGCTACTTCTAATAATCCTCCTCCATGAAGTTCATAATTACATTTCCAAAATATCTATACACTTCTATAGTCCAGAGATCGCTTACCAAAATAGTATTCTTGAAATCTCATTAACTGAAAGTAAACTATAACACTGAAACTCCGTAAACTTGGAACCGTATTCAATCGTATCTCATTAGAGGCTTAATCAGATTCTTCGAAATTTAGCTGATCATCTATCACATAGTTGTACAAAGTCGTTCAATCCAGAACCCACACTTATAATAACATTGGGAAATATATATCGAGAACACTTTCTTGAATATTCACAATCACACACCCATAACTTCTATATAATATCTTAAAACTTAAGTCACCGAATAACTTATACTATTAAGTCTCATAGAGTAGAATGTACTTGAATTCGAAGACAAGATTGACTTAATATGACATAAATTGATTAATTCAAAATATTCGAATAAAACTAAATTTCATAGCCAAAACTTATAGACATATCTCAAATCACAATTGGGAAGTCAATGCTCAAGAAATTAAACAAACTTAGATTTGAGAATCACATTTTCAAACAACATTGAACTTAGGTACATAAGGCCACAACAAATTCAAGTCAGAAAACTAATTTTTATTTGACAACTCATGAAATTCATACAGCTTACAATTGTAGAAACATAATTAAGTTCATAAGGTGGAAGGACAATGTGTACCTTATTCGATCTCCGAAAATAGCTTTATATCCTTAACCAAGCTCCCAATACTCCATTATTCTTCAACCTCATACTAATTGTTCATAATTAACCTCAAGAACAATAACAACGATTAATAAATTTCTGAAAGAACCTCAAGTTCAACAATTAACACCAATAATTAACTCGAGCCCCATAGCTATCTATAACAAAATGACAATCTTCTCAATACTAATTAAATTCATCTATTAATCCATACAGACCAACTATGATAGAACATATAACAAATTTCTTACTCTCATATGACCAACATAATATTCTTACAACTCATATAATTATAAAGTACTACATAAATTGATTTATTTGCAAGTTACGAAAATTGAAACTAAGCTAAGAATATGAACTCAAAAACAACTCTTAATTCATATCAAATTAGCATTTGGTAATCAAAACTCTGGATTTTTGTTTTCACATAATTCACTTTCAATTTGAGAATCATTTACAAATAAAATTTTGATATCTTAGTTCGAAATCAGAATGTTTACTTAAAAATTCATGAACTAACATGCTTGCATAAACAAATTTGAACAAAAGAATAAATTAGTAACAATCCTTCCCAACATAAAGAATTGAACAATTTAGTCAGACATGCTAAAAGAACTCAGAATTGCTGATGGACAGCTTTTACCTTCAATTCAACTTGATTTAGTCCTCTTATCAAACAAAGAGAGGAAAAGAAGCAGCGCCAGCATAAGATCAAGCCAACCACCGCCAGCAGAACTAGTGCAGGGAGAGGGTGGTTGTGCACGACGGTGGCAGCGGCCTAAACAATGCAACAACAACAGAGGTGAGATGTATAAGAGCAGTATGGTTATGAGCAACACCGTAAACTGCTAGAGAAGGACGATGAAGAAGCATATGGTAGGAGCACCACCATGCGAACAATGGGAGTAGTGCTGCGGTGGTTCCAGCGAGTTTTCAATAGGAGCACAAGAAGGGGAATGAGTGGGGTATGAGAGAGAGAAAGATGAATTGGGGTTTGTTCTTCTCATGAGTCATAACAATATATAGGGGAAAGAATGAAAGTGCTAGGAAGTCTCTAGAAATGACAAGAGAAGGGAGATATAAATAAGATTTTCCTCTTAAAAAAAATTGTTACATGTATAATACCAAGTCATAAGCAATTATACACCCATGATTAACAAAGTAATTCTTTTAATTACGTTAATAAAAACATTATTAATCTTTAATAACAGGTGCTTCAAAAATATAGGCTATTACAATCTTGTTCTTCCGTTGGCCAAGCACAGCACCAACTGCATAATCACTAGCATCACACATGATCACGAAAGGAAGACTCCAATCTGGAGGTTGTATGATAGGGGTAGTGATCAATGCTTCCTTAATCCTGTCAAAAGACTCCACACAAGCATCAGTAAAATAAAAAGTGGCATCCTTGAGCAACAATTGAGTAAGGGGTTTCGCGATTTTAGAAAAATCTTTTATGAATCTGCGATAGAACCCCGCATGACCCAGAAAACTTCTCACCCCCTTGACATTTACAAGAGAAGGAAGTTTCTCAATCACCTCAATTTTTGCCCGGTCAACTTGGATGCCACGTTCAGAAACAAGATGACCAAGTACCGCTCCTTCATTGACCATGAAGTGACACTTTTCCCAATTTAAGACCAAATTAACATCAATACAATGCCTAAGTACTATAGAATGATTATGCAAACACACATCAAAGTCAGACCCATAGACACTGCAATCATCCATAAATACCTCCATGATATTCTCAATGATATTAGAAAAGATGGCCATCATACATCTTTGAAATGTGACAGGGGCATTACACGAACCAAATGGCATTCGACGGTAAGCAAAAGTGCCATAAGGACATGTGAACGTCGTCTTCTCCTGATCTTCTGGGTGAATGGGAATCTGAAAGAAACCTGAATATCCATCCAAATAACAGAAAAAGTTATGTTTTGCTAATCTTTCTAGCATCTGGTCAATAAAAGGGAGGGGGAAGTGATATTTCAAGGTGGCTATGTTTAATCTGCGATAGTTAATACACATTCGCCAACCTATAATAGTACGAGTAGGAATGAGTTCATCCCTATCATTCTTAACAACAGTAGTTCCCCCTTTTTAAGAACAACTTGAACCGGACTCACCCACTTTGAATCTGAGATGGGGTAGATGATGCCCGCGTCAAGTAGTTTCATTATTTCCTTCTTCACTACCTCTTGCATATTAGGATTCAAACGTCTTTGGGGTTGTATACAAGGGCGGTGATTTTCTTCCAAGTTTATTCTATGCATACAAAAATCAGGACTAATACCCTTTAGATCATCAATACTATACCTAATAGCCTTTTTGTGCACACGAAGCACTGTAAGAAGTTGTGAAAGCTGGCTATCTGTGAGTTTAGTACTGATAATCATAGGGCATTCCTCATTATCATCAAGAAATGCATATTTGAAGTGAGAAGGTAAAGGTTTAAGTTCTAACTTTTTTACCTGTAGCTCAGAAGTGGAGCAAATAGTCTCCATTACCTCACATTCGACTGCCTCATCAGTATCAAGGCCATCCAGTTCAAGAGTTTTTTCCAATGGATCATTTGACCAAAATTATGGTGATAATCACCTCCAGAAATCTCTTCCAGTACATCAATCCTGCAGCATGTGTGCTCAAGCATAGGAGACTTAATAGCATTGGCTAGTTTTAAAGTAATAGTATCGTCACCAACACTTAAAGTCAAAGAGCCAGATTTAACATCAATAACAACACCGGCAGTACACAAGAAAGGCCTACCCAAAATAATGGGGATCTGACTATCCTCCTCCATATCTAGCACTACAAAATCTACAGGAATATAGAATTTCCCAACCCTGACAGGAACATCCTTTAAAATACCCAAAGGATATTTCACATAACGATCTGCCATCTGTAAAGTAATCTAGGTGCACTTCAAACTCCCAAGTTCAATTTATTACAGATAGATAAAGGCATAACAGATACACTAGCTCCTAAATCACATAAAGCCTTATCTATAAACAACGCACCTACATGACAGGGGATGGATAAACTACCAGGATCCTTTAATTTTGGAGGGATTTTATTTTGCAGAACAACACAACACTCTTCAGTTAGAGCAACTCTATCTAGACCACCAAAATCGTTTTTCTTAGTAATCATGTCTTTTAAAAATTTAGCATAAACAGACACTTGAGAAATTAAATCAGTGAAAGGAACTGTTATCTAAAGGTTCTTGACCATAGACATGAACTTACCAAGTTGTTGATCAGCCTTGGATTTTTGCATTCTGTGGGGGAAAGGTAGTGGTGGTGTAGGAGAATCAGTAACCTTCTCCTTTTGCTTCCTTGCTTCATCTACTTTCCTTTGCTCAATTTCAGCTTTTGAGCTATCTTCACCGTCATTTTCATCCACTACATCATTCTTGTATGGAGGTGGTGAATCATCAGTAGGCATAGGTAGAGCATCATATTGTGTACCGCTTTGAAGAGTGACAGTATTAGCAGTCTTTGGAAATTGGTTGCCTCGGCAAATGACCGGGTTGCCTCTGTGCATTATTTCCGGCCACCTGAGCAAGTTAGGTCTCCAAATGTTTGGTAGTGTTCTTCAACTCTTTGATGCTCTCTTCATGACTCTTCTGCATAGAAAATGGTAGGCTCTTGAGAGCTGGCATTCTGAGGAGCTTGCTGCTGATAGCCTTAGTGTGAAGGCCTATTGAAACCAGTAGGGGGATTCTGAGGAGCCCCTTGGTAATATTGTTGTCTGGCAGCATGTTGTGGTGGGTTTTGATGAGGTGGTTGGTATGATGTTTGTGGCATTGGTTGAGGGTTCTGAACATTATTGTTTTTGTAGGAAAAATTAGGATGATCCCTCCAACCTGGGTTGAATGTGTTGGAATATGGGTTGTGTGGAGGTCTCGCTGAAAAGCATTTGCATGCTCCATATGATTCGAGTCCGGTTGATTATAGGAACAATCATAGCCAAAGTGGCCTTGAACACCATACACCTCACAGTAAGAAGAGGTAATAGAAGCCATGGAAGACATTGCATTAATACTCATAGGAGGAGTATTAGACTGTGAAGATTTAAGTGAATCCATCTTCATGCTCAACTGGGCAACTTGTGCAGACAACAGGGCATATGCATCAGCATTCAACTTTTTCTTTGTAATAGTCCTGGAAGAACTATGATCATTTGCTGCTAAGTTGGCCAGAAAATTGTACCCTTCATCCACCTCCTTATCTAGGAAAACACCCTCTGCAGATGAATCAATTGCACTCTTAATATGGGGTTGTAGACCATTGGAGAATGTCTGGGTGATGAACCACTTGTCAAGATTGTGGTGTGGGCATTCTCTCTGCAGATCCTTAAACCTATTCCATGCTTCCTTCAATGTCTCATCAGGTTCTTGTTGGAAGGTAGCAAGCTTATGTCTAATTTCTGCAGTCTTGGTAGGAGGGTAGTATTCTCTCAGGAATGCTTCAGAAATAACATTCCACTCAGTTTCTTGAACATTATTCAACCAATTTTGAGCTTTGTCTTTCAAAACTCAAATACCATGACCTTCAACTGATCAGGAGTGACCTCTTGATGCTTAACAGTACGACATAATTGTTGAAACCGTTGTAAATGATTTGCATGGTCTTCAGATGGATGCCCTCTAAACTGGTTATGTTGGATCATATTAATGAGGGCAGGCTTGATCTCAAAGTTGGTCGCTTGTATGTCAGGCATAGTAGGGCCTGTGGAAATGCCACCAGGAGAAGGTACCCCATAAGATTTCAATGACTTAGGAGGAATGACTGGCTCTGAAGGACCTTTGGTGGATTTTCTCTGGTTAGCAGACTGCTTCTTCTTCTTTTGTTGCTTTTTTAGTTGCCGGATGGTTTTCTCAAGATTAGGATCAGTTGGAACTAGAGTACCTGTTCTTTTAGACCTGGGCATAAAAGAAACAAAGAGAAATGTGTAGTGAGATGGCCTCAATTGGAACTTGCAGTTCCAATGAGACAACAGAAATAGTTAGAATAATCAATCAAAAAGCTATAGAAACTAGCCGTCTCCCCGGCAATGGCGCCAAAAACTTAATGGGTTTTAAATATATACAGCAAGTGCACGGCGTCTGTTGTTAGCAGAAAGTGGCAAATACGGGTCGATCTAGAAGGAGAGGAGTTCTATAGATTTGTGCTCAATTATTTAACTACTTTAAGAGAGAAATTTAATTAAATAATTAATAACTAAACTAGAATAAGCTATAACACAAAAAGATGGAAGTTTATCAAATAATAAAAACCTAGGGTAATCGATCGGTCCACCATGCTTATACCAAATTAATCACAACAATATAGTTCAACAATACTTGGATTGAGGTTCGAACAATTAGAGTATTTCGTTAATGCTACGGTCGGGCCTTAACAACTCTTAGATCAACATATGTCAGTACGGTCGCTCAACATAATCAGACATACCTATTGTAACAAGCCTCTAATGAGTATGATCTTTCGATTCTAACTCCTATTAGCTAAACATAACCCATGATATTACACAATTACATGAATTAAACAACCATAACAAATCAATAGGAAATTACTCTAATTCAATCCGAATATCAAAGAACTTTAAACCACAATCAAATAGGTATAAACATGGTGCTCAAGTTTATGACTTGCCTGGTCGGGCTGTCTTGCCCGGTCGACTGGGCGAAATTGATTTATCGCCATTTTCCTTGCATTCTTCGTCCAAAACACTTGTGCAATCTCCCAGATCTTCTATGGGCCATATATATGCGACCATTGGACTTTCGTTCCGCAACTCAGATAAAGGCTTTGGAGGCCTAATCTGCACAAATACAGTTAACAAACGGAAACGAGCCCAAACATATCAAATCACACAAAAACGAGCTCAAATGAGCTCAAACCGGCACTCAAAGCTAGGGGAATTGGGTTAAATACTCTATATAAAATAGATTCATCAGCAGGCTGCGATGCAACAACAAAGTACAAAGGGCCAGCAGTAAGAAGCTGCATTGCAAGGCGGGGAGACTGCGCAGAAGCAGCCGTGAGTGGTGGGGAGGTAACACCTTCATTATCAAATATGGAAAGCTCACAAAAATCACTAGTAAAGGTATCCACAGGCGTCTTAAGAGTTGGATCAATATTTGAATTTCTATATTCAAATAAGGAAAAACATGTTCATGGAACTTTACATCATGAGACACAAAAAATTCCTTCTTATCAAGGTCAAATAGCTTCCATCCTTTCTTCCCAGAGGGATATCCTACAAAAACACATTTTCGACTTCGGCTAGCAAATTTATCACCTTGTGCTCGTTGATTGTGAGAAAAACAAAGAGAGCTAAAAACGTGCAAGTCAGTGAAGGAAGGAGCTTGACCAAACAAACATTCAAAGGGTGTTTTGCCGTGAAGAAGAGTGGAAGGCGTACGGTTTATAAGACGTGCAGCAACAAGAGCACATTCTCCCCAAAAAATAAAGGCAATCCACCCTCAAGCACTTTATAAGACGTACGATCAATCATGATAATAAAAGACATAAATGTCTTAAGCACTTCTTTTTTCTCAACCAATAAATATACCCATACAACACGGGAAAAATCATCCACATAGTTAAAATAACGAGCTCCACAAGAAGAAGGAGTGTCATAGGGACCCCACAAGTCATAGTGTATTAACTCAAAAATACTAGCAGCCTTATTATTACTAATAGTAAAACAAGTCCCGAAATGTTTGGCACGATGACAAATTTCACAAACTTTGTTCAAATGACCTTTAGACTAACTTAGAATAGGAAGCAACTTCACCACTTTTTCAGAAGGATGGACCAAACGACTATGCCAGAGATCCAGAGAGGAAGAACTGTCAATTGAAACCGCTTGAACCGTAAAGCCTTGGCGAAGATAATAAAGTCCATCATGTCGTTCACCCGTTCCAATCGTTTCCCTCGAGTGAAGGTCCTGAATAGCACATAAGTTAGAGTTAAATTGAACAAAACAGTTCAAATCATCATTAAGTTGCAAAACCGAAATTAATTGCAATTGAGTTTAGGCACAAAGAGGACATGATGAAGATTATTAGTATCCGTAAGACGTATTATCCCTTCCTCAGTAGCAACGATGGTATTACCATCAGGAAGACCAACTGGACAAGCTAACACATCCACAATATCCAACAAACACGAGAGGTCTCCGGTAACATTATTAGAACAATCTGTATCAATAATCCAGGAAGAGGTAGTAACCCTTGCCCGAGAGAAGATCACAAGATGTTTATGGTGCACCATGTAGTGACTAAGGCTTGCCACTGAGTAGCGGTGAAGCCGAGCAGCGCGGGCTGAGAAGATAAAGGTGGGGCAGCAACATAGAACGAGAGCTGCTGGGTTTTTGGTTGAGTAGCATTGGCTCGAACAGGTGGTCGAGTAGGGACAGCAGAAGAGGAAAAAGAGGGTCGACCACGACTTGACTTTTTACCTTATTTTTCAAACCACAAGTCAGGTTTACCATGAAACTCAAAACAAGCATATTAATCATCTCTTATTTTATGACAATGAGTACAGGTCAAAGTCGTGCGATCCACACATTTGGGCCGAATATTAGCAGACCTAGGGCGAGAATCTGCGTGGATAGCGAAGCTAACAACGCCTGGTTTGTCATCTTTCATGCGAGAAAACCCCCGGACCCTTTCTTCTTGGGTTAACTATTGAGAGAAGTTAGAGGGTCTTGAGAGAGAAGAGTAGACCTATTTGGACAAAGTAATCAGAATATAAACCAAGAAGAAAACGGTGAAGGCGATCATCATCACGACGCTGTTCATGATCACGACCGGCATTACAAGTGCACTTTCCACACTTACACGAAAGCAAAGGTTCATAATTGTCTAACTTATCCCACAAAACCTTTAATTTACTGAAACAAACAACAATAATCATGGTTTGCATTTGTTCCCATTTATCTATATCCGCCTTTAATTGTTGAATACGCGGAAACATTCTTTCAAACAATCCCATAAAAGTTTGGTATCATCATAATTTGAAAGCATAGATTTTACCTCATGAGTAATGGTGTTGAGTATCCAAGAAATCAACATACAATGAAGAGTAAGCCAATCATCTTTTATGCATGGAGGTTTGTAGTTGATGATGGAACCGTCAACAAAGCCAAACTTACGGCGAGAGATTAAGACAACGCGAATTGAGTATGACCAATCATCAAAATTATCGAGCTTTATATGGGAGTGATAAATCACCAGGCCGATATTGGGGGACAACAAAAACGAACTAGTAGCGTTCAATTTAGGAGGTGGGGTTGGGATCTCATCACCCGCCATGAAAGATAAGGCCTTAGAAGGTATGGTCGAAAAATATTTGGTTAGTGGTGGAGGAAAAATTCTGGTTGATATACCATGTCAAGATAATGAGAATGGTTTAATCATTCATTGAACGTAGGAAAAGATATATACAACCTACTGGCAGCTAGCTTTAGGAAACAATTCTAAAGCAATAAAAATTCCTATAAGAAAGATACCTAAATATAATACAATTAGGAAAGTAAAGGATATGCAAAGATATCATAATCCCAACAGTTACCCTATAAGAGCACCATTAAGCGTGAGTAGTAAAAAAGATTGTGAAGGCAATCTTAAAATTGTGCCCTTAACCATGAGTAGAAATAAGATTTTGGGATGATTGGGGAATTTTGGAGTGATGGGCCGAGTAAATTAACGATCAAGTGTGGTTGGGCTGCCCACTGTCTCATATGTCAACTTTTTTTATCTCCCTCTAGTTTAGCTATTTATGCAGATGTGCGCTTCGAGTGGAGTATAAGTCACATACTAGAGAGGTTGAAATCTTAAAGAGAGGCCAAAGAACCTAGAGAGAGAATTCTCATGTATCATCATCTCAAATATGATTCAAAGTCTAAGTGTAGTTTTGTGGTTCTTTTTTTAATGGATTTCAGAATTCTCATAAATTCTTGCATGTTCTTGTTATCTTTTCTTGTATGTTGGTTTTCCCATGTAATGCTTCAATTCTACAAGTTGTTAGCGCTTGTTTAAATCCCAACAAGTGGTACCAAGAGCCAAAGTTTGTTGTGCTGGTAGAATTAAATTGTGATGAAGACATAAATGAATCGCAAAAAAGTGAGGATCGACAAGTTTGACGTTAAAGATTTTGGATTATGAAAGATGCTATTGAGGATAGAATAATATGAAGATATAAGTGTAAAGAAATGAAAGAACAAAATTTAATAAAATTGAAATACTACAATGAGTAGTGTTTATGTCAATTTTAACCTAATAACATCCATTGACTTGGAAAACAAACGACAAACTATAAGTTGATGATCGCAATTCAAATAGAGATAAAAGCAATTAAAGGCAACTAAGTAAAGAAGACACAAGAATTGGTGACGCAGAAATCCCCAATAAAGGTAGGTAAAAACCGCGGGCGACAATGAGTCCACCAATCCACTATGTAATGTATCGTCGCCAAGTACAATCACCAATGTCCAGTAATGATTTAACTAAGGAAATATCGCTCTCAACACACTTTTGTAACTATCAATATTGGAAGGGAGTTTCCATGGAGTGAAAAACTTGGCTAATAGCTAGAATTTTCCGTGTTCTTTTTTTCTCATCTTCTTCTTATCTTTCTATAGCTGTATTCCCTCTCTTGATTTTTGAATCTCTTGTTATTTTTCGACCTTTCCTTAGCTAGTCAAATAGTGTAGATATGCCTTCTTTTGTTATCAACAACCATGATTCGTGTATAATTTATTGTGCACCCAAACTGCTTTATTTATCACATAAAAACTGAATATATTAGAAAAAAAACCTAACTATATCATACAAAAACAGACTGTATCAAATGAAAACTAACTATATCAAATGAAAACTGACTATATCATATGATTTTCGATGCACAAAAAGTTATTGTGAGCCCGGTCCATTCAAATTTTTTATTCGTGCTAATCCTCATAACGTGATCAAGCACTTACATGTGCTCGCTTTCCACGATTTTAGTAACTGTATGTTGGTGATAGTTCTCTTCGTCATTAGTTGTCTTCTGCTTTCTTGGACCTTAGACATATCATGCAGACAAAATCTAACGACATAAAATTATGGCATAATAAGTAGCTTTAATTTCGAAAATAACGACCTAATTGTTTGCTATCATTGCCGTCTTACTTTTATCCAAAAGGAGTAAATATTCATAAAACTATAGTTTCTTAAACTATTGCTCTATCAAACACCTCATGCAATCACATATCTTATACATTTTGGCAACTTATTAGTTCAGTTGTCACCTTTTCTTATTCATCAAATTTATTATATTTGATCCGTTCTCATCTAGATTCGAGTGTTACTAACCAAGCAAACATATAACCCTCATCAATTTGTATGATATATGTGGATCATTCTCAACAAATATTTTTTGTACTCGTAAAATGGTCGCCTATCACCTACAAAAGTATATAAAGTCATGTTAACTTCAACCCAATCGGATTAAGCTAAGATAAAATATATTAAGTTTGCCAAAATTAAGTTACGTCAAACATAATGTTGGTGACAAAATTGTTGTTCTACACAGAAGCAACAACTATTCAGGATGAGATTAAAGGGTTTTAAAGGAATTTATTGGGTAGTAGCTCTAGAGATTTGGAAGTTATTGATTTGAAAGTTGTCAGAGAGGGTCCTAGACTGAGTCATGAAGCTTGTTGTATATTGACTTAGCAGGTGACTACTACAGATGTTGATCAAGCCTTGGCCTCAATTGATGATACAAAGGCCCCAGGTTTGGATGGCTTCAATGCAGTGTTATTTAAGAAAGCTTGGCAAGTCATTAAACATGATATTTATGTTGCAGTGCTTAATTTTTTTGACAATGTCTTCTTTCACAAACCAGTCAATTATACTGCTATCACCTTGGTACCAAAGTGGAAAATGATGTGTATTAAAAGACTACAGGCCTATTGCTTGTTGTTCTATTGTCTACAAAATGATCTCTAAGATTTTAACTCATAGACTTCAAAAAGTGATTACAGAAGTGGTAAGTTGCTCTCAAACAAGTTTCATTCCTGGCAGACATATTGTGGATTACAACCTATTAGCAACTGAGTTAATAAGAGGGTATAATAGGAGTCATATGTCTCCTAGGTGTGTTATAAAGGTGGATATCAAGAAGGCTTATGACTCGGTTGAATGGGTCTTTTTGGAGAGCATGTTTAAGGAGCTGGGTTTCCCTGAAAAATTCAATCATTGGATTATGGCTTGTGTGCAATCAATCTCCTACTCTATCTTGCTTAATGGAGTGCCTTCAGTCCCTTTTGCTGCTAAGAAGGGGTTAAGATAAGGAGATCCCTTGTCTCCCTTCCTTTTTGCCTTAAGTATGGAATACTTAAGCAGGTATATGGGAGTTATGAGTAAAAACCCAAACTTTAACTACCATCCCAAGTGTGAAAGAATTAATCTCACCTACTTAATGTTTGATGATGGTTCATGTTTGCTAGAGCAAATAACAGTTCTATTGGGAAGATTATGGCAGCTTTCCATAAATTTTCAAGAGCTTCAGGACTTGAAGCTAGCAATGAGAAGAGCTACATTTATCTTTCTAGTGTAAACCAGGCTAGAAGATGCTCAGCTTGCTAGGTATTCATATGCTTATTGGTTTTTTACCTTTTAAATACCTTGGTGTTCCCTTGGCAGCTAAGAAGCTCTCTTTCTCTCAATGTAAGCCTTTGTTTGACAGGATTACAACTAAGGCTCGAGAATGGATGGCTCACTTTCTCTCTTATGCTGGTAGGTTATAGCTTGTGAAAACTATTTTGGGGAGTTTGCAGAATTATTAGGGGCAAATTTTCCCTCTCCCTAAGAAGCTTATGAAGGTTGTGGAAGCCATTTGCAGGAAATTTTTGTGGACTGGAGCCATAGAGAACTCTAGGAAAGCCCCTGTGGCTTGGTCTTTTATTCAGCAATCTAAGTCTTCGGGGGGAGGGGAATCTTATTAACATGGTGCTTTGGAATAAAGCTGCCATACTTCAGCAGCTTTGGCCATTTCTTTTAAGCAAGACAAGCTTTGGGTCAGATGGTTAATGCTTATTACATCAAGAGAGGCAATGTAGGGTATGTTATTGTGAGCAGTAACACCTTTTGGTTACTCTAGAAAATCATTGAATCTAGGGATTTATTGGTGAGAATAGGTAGTTGGGACAAGATTAGTACACAACATGTGTTCAGTATAAAGAAAACCTACAAGTTACTGTAGGACAATTTTAATAGAGTTGAATGGAAGAGATTAGTGTGCAATACTAAGGTTTCTCCTAAAAGTAAATTCATTCTCTAGTTACCCTTGTTGAATTGGTTGGCTACTGCTGAAAAGATTCACAAATGGAACAAAGATTGTAGCCCCATGTGTAAATTATGTGATGTTAATGTGGAGACAACTCATCATCTATTCTTTGTTTGCTGCTACAGTATGGCTGTCTGTAGATATATCTTACAGTATGTGTCCTGCCACCCTCAAAGGAATTCAATTGATAAGCCGGTGAAAAGCCTTAAGAAGGTTAGAAGCAAGAAGAGTAAGGATAAAATTTTTGCCATGATGTATACTGAGAGTATCTAAGCTATATGGCTTCAGCGTAACAACAAATGTTTTAGGAACAGTTTAATGTCTCCTAATGCTCTTGCTAAAGAGAACATTTTTAGAGTAGCTTGCAATTGTAATAAACAAGAAAGAGCTAGCCTTATTATAGTGTAGTAGCTGAGTTTGGTGCTACGTGTCTTAAGAGTAGTCTGATGCTCTATTCACCTTTTGGTTGTACCCTCTTTTTTTGGTTATCAATAACTACTTTGAATTGCAAAAAAAAAAACATAATGTTGGTGTTAAGCAGCCAAGATCACTAGAACCACAAATCCAAAATGCAAATAGAATATAGAAAGTAGCAAAGTCACAACAAATAAGAGACAAGTGTGTATGAAGAAATTTAAATTTCCTCCCCTCAAAATAGATTGTATTATTTTAGGTCCTCCAAAGTAATAAAACACCATCATTTGATAGTTCCTTCCACTCAAGGATAATTCTCAATTGATGGGTTTTCCACTCCATGATGATAATCTTGTATATGTTTTTCACTCCATCATTTGATGGTTCCTTACACTCAAGAATAATATAACTAGATCCTTGCTTGCAGTGATTTGCGTATAACGAAACTTCAACCCCAAGCCTTGACATGACTTTTGTTCGTCTAAATAAGTTGAGTTGAATCCTAAAACATAATAAATTAACTTTAGTGGAAATAAGATGAGTAGAACCAAAACCATTATAAGTGAAGAAGCCCTAAAAGAATGGCGTCTAGAGTGGGAGAAGGTGAAAGGAGTTTTAGAGAGAGAAACCCCAATCAATGGATAATGGTAAATCGGATAAAATCCAAGAACAAACCCCATCTCAGCGCAAAAATCATGCTTCGTCGACTTCCTAGCTTTGAACATTAACCTTCAGGATCTCGCTTATCTCCTCCGCCGATATGGTGATATTGCAAACATCTTCATGCCTGATATGTTTCACCCCAATCGATGACATCGTTACGCTTTTGTTAAATTCACATCCAGTTCATCCCTTCCCGATGCGATAGGGGTGAAGATGGAGAAAAGATGGGTTTTAATCGTCTTCCAATTAACCCAAACATGACAAAATTTTCCGACACCGGCCTTTAAAACTTTAAAACCTCACCCTTAACCAAGACCCACAATAAAAAAAACCGTCCTTCAAACCTATTTCCCACTCTGTTAGGGTCCATATATAGAATATACAAATAAGTTTTCCTTAATCAAAATCAGCCCCAACATCAGAACTTAGATCATCAACCTTCCAAATAAAACTCACACGTCCATCCTCCCCCTGGTCCTGATACCCATAAATTTCCTCCCCTTGAGCATGAACCTCAACCCGATTGCTTCAAATTCGAACCCTACACGATGAGAAAAATGAGCTCTCGCATTGTAGGTGAAGCCACTGAAAAAATTAGACATGAATTGTCAATTAAGGACGTTGATGGTGAAGAATTTATCTCCATTAAAGGCTCTAAATGCTCTGTCAATGATGAACTCTACAAAAGAAGTGTTATTGCAACAACTCATTCATCTCTTTCCTTCAACCATATCCTTGAACACATTCTTGCTGAAGGAGTAACATGCTTATCTGTCAAACCAAGGGGGATATGCTTCATCTAATCTCCTTCGAAACCATTGATAATAAAAAAGCGATGCTTGATAATGATTGGCTCACTAGATGGTTTATTGATATTCGGAACGTCAATGAAGTATGTGCTTCAAAATGGAGAGAAACCAAAATGAAAATCTTTGGAGTACCCTTACATGGATGGGTTATGAATTTTTTTTCAATATTGGCTGCAATTTTGGTAGAGTTTTATTAGTTGATTATTCCAACTTTGATTGTACCAAAGTCATAATTTTTACTGATTATCTTCTTTCAATCAACTGTATGTGTATCAGAAGAATGTCATTATCCAAAGGATGATGTCCTGGTTTCACCTCTTTCATAATCTTTTTCCTATGATGAAGAAGATGGCGCGTGTAATCCACCTCCATCATTCCCCGCGAAAAAAATGTCCACCCCTATTCTATCCAACTTCCACGACTCCAATAATACTACTACCTTGGGCCACCACACAATAATGAGGCCATCATTAAGTTTTCTCCCTCCCAGAACAAAATCATTGGAGTTCCAAAACCCCCCTCTCAAGAACCCTCTGCCAAGTCCGATAAAACCCTTCCCGTTCCCTCGCCTTTGCACATGGCTGACTCAATCCACCCCTCTCCGCATCCTTCTCCTGCCCAATCAAATCTTGAGCCTTCCGAATATTTATTTCCATATACCTCCATCTTCTCAAAAAAGCCCAACGCAAAATACTTCAAATACTTCGCTCTCACATGTCTCAATTTCGAATAGATTTGGGCCTCTCAATAGGTCCAATAAACTCTCATCATCATCCTCAATCTCAACTAGGCCTCTTTTTCCCCAAGGATTTGAAGACGAAATTTCGTTAGATATTTAAAAAATCCTATGTTGCAAAAGAGTAAAAAAAGCCATTTGGAAAGCCCAAAGACCCCTGAAAAGTTCTCATAAGTCCTATCTCTCATCTATAATCCCCCTCTTATCAAGCCAATCCCATTCACCATCCATTACCGTCTCTGCTACGGATGTTTTTGCGCTTGCAAGTTAGTTGGGCCTTAAGTATAATGGCCCACATTCCTCTCTTCAAGACTGAATTGACTCAATTTTAAGCCGCCAAATGGAAGATTGGCTGGCAACCCAATAAACACCTTTTCCTTCCATAATCTAGGTTTCTATTTTACAATAATAATCCTTTCTCGGAACCTTTGTGGGATTGGGGCTAAGATAAAAAAAAGTTCAATTCGCAGTCTCATGAACAAGCATTGTCCTCATTTTGTGCTTGTATAGGAAATAAAAATCGAAGAATTCAATCCCAGAATAATGAACTCAATTTGGAAGTAATCACATGTTCAATGGATCTCAAATCCTTCGCAGGGGAATTCTGTAGGACTTATAACATTATGGAATTCTAATTTTTTTCCCATTGATTCATCACACTGCGAGAAACATCATTGGATTGCATTATCTGGTGAAATTCGAGCGATCCAATTTAGATGCACTCTCATTAACCTATACAATCCGTGCTCAATTTCAGAAAGAGCAGAAACTTAGTGAAGCATATCAGAATTTCAAAGCTATTCTCAATTGCCATGCTTATTGATTGAGGACTTCAATGAAGTTCTAGATTTCAATGACAGGGGCAGTCAACATCTTTCCCCTAATAGATTACACGACTTTAAAGCTTTTTTGCACGATTTGCCGATTATCGAAATTCCTTCCTCAAATGAGAGATTCACATGGTTTCGTGGGCAATCCAAAAGTAAACTAGGTTGTTTGTTACATCTCAATGGATTACAGGTTTTTCCTTCTTTGAAGGTATCACTTCTTAAAAGGACGATCTCAGACCACTGCCCCTTGCTTGTTCTCTATCGAGAAAGAAACTAGGGCCCTCATAATTTCCGCTACGATGGTGGATAAACTAAAGAAGGTCAAGACTAACCTCCGAATTTTAAATTCTGCTGAATTTGGAAGAATAGATGACAAAATTGGTGCACTGGAGAACAAAATTCATGAGTTCGATCAAATTGCGAATGAAAGTAATTTAAGTGACGGTGAAGTTCTTGAAAGAAAGTCAGCACAAATGGAGTTATGGAGTTGGCCAAAGAAAAAAGAGTCGTACTGGGTTCAAAATTCTCGCTCAAAGTGGCTCAAGGAGGGGTATAAAAATACGAAATACTTCCATACAACCATGAGAATGTGGAAAAATTGCATTGACAGTGTTATGATTGGGGACACACCCATTGAAGAATCTTCTGCCATCAAACATTAAGATGTGAATTTCTTTAGAAAATTATTTAAGGAAGATCATCATCATAGACATGTGTTACAAAACCTTAACTTAAATACTTTGAACTCTACACAAGTGTTACATCTCTCACATGAGGAAATTGATCAAGCAGTGGCTTCTTGCGATGGCTCAAAAGCCCAGGTCCCGACAGATTCAACTTTAAGTTCATACAAAATGCTTGGGAAGTGATAAAGTTTGATGTGTATGACTTAGTTTAGGAATATTGGGAATCTTCTCCCGTACATCGCTGTTGCAATACGACATTCAGCCCTTATATCAAAATTAGATGATCCTAGTGGCTTTAAGGACTATCGTCCTTTTAGTATGGTTGGGTGTGTGTACAAAATTATTGCCAAGATTCCGCCGCCTCCAAAGAGTCATCGATTCACTTAATGGTTCTTAGTAGTCCTCATTCATTAAAGGAAGACAAATTCTTGATGGGGCACTCATTGCAAGTGAGATCATTGACTCATGTAGACGAAGCAAGACTAAAGCAACTATTTTAAAGCTTAATTTATGGAGGTTGTTGATTCATTCTTGGAGGCCCATGGAGAAATATATGCTCTGCATTACTGTCTCATCACAATCAAAGGTGCTTCTTAAATCCAAGATTAGGAAGTAAATTGGAAATGGGGTGAGCTAATTTTTTTTTGCATGATGTTTGGTTAGGTGATGTCCCTCTCAAGTCAGTATGTCCCATATTATTTCTCTTAAGCAATTCAAAAAACACCATGCATTTGTTTATGGGATGTTTTAAAATGGAATTGGGCTCTTAATTAAAGTAGGCCTCTTTGACTGCATTATGTTTAAGAGCTTCAACATTTAGAGCAACTTCTCTTGAATGTTTGTCTCTCTCCTGGGGATCAAGATTCTCTCATATGGACTCCTCATAAGAAGGGAATCTGCTCAGTCAAATTTTTCAGTTTTGAGCTTGCAAAAAGAGATCTTAATGGTCCGTAAAAATTGGTTACAGGTTTGTGGCGAAGCCTAGTCCCATATCTAATAGAAATCTTCACTTGGTTCAATGGATTCATCAAATGGGGTATGTGTTTTTTGCAACTCCTTCCCGGAGTCATATGATCATATATTCCTTCATTGTCCTTTGGCTTGGAATATTTGGTGCTGGTGGCTCAATTTTTGGAGCCTTCGATGGTGTACGCAATTCTCAACTCATGAAGCCTTTGATCAATGGTGCTTTCCTAAATGTGGAGCTTTCCTAAAAAAGATATGGGTTGCAATTTTTTCACGATTTTGTAGACCTTGTGGAAAGAGAGAAATAGTTGATGTTTTGATAACATCTCATGCTCCTTGCCCCAACTTCAACACCTTCTCCTTATGAGGTTGATGAGTTGGTGGATGAAGGGTTGGGGGGATCCATTTCCATATAGCTCCAATGAAGTCATGAGGTATCCTCCATGCCTCAACTGGAATCCTTCTCTTTCAAAGGTACAAGCATCATCCATTCCTCGGACCATCAAATTATGGTCTCCCCCTCCCTTCTCCTCTGTCAAATGTCATGGTCCCCCCCTCCCTTCTCCTCTGTCAAAGGGAATGTGGATACATCTATGAAAATCAACGAATCCAAGTTGGCCATTGGAGGTGTTCTTAGGTATTACCATGGAAATTTTATATGCCTTTTCTCAAGTCCAATACCTTTCATGGAAATAAATCATGCGGAGATACTTGCTATCCATAGAGCAATCATCAAAATATCAACGTCCCTTAATTGTTGCCACCATAGCCGACTCATTATGGAATCGGATTCAGTAAATGCGGTCAATTGGTGTAATGAAGATAATAGTGGTCCATGGAACCTTAATTTCATTATCAACTTCATTATATATGCAATGATTAGATGTCATGGTATTGAAATCATTCACAAAGGTCGTGATGAGTCGAAAGTTGTGGCAGACTCTCTGGCCAAGCAAGGCCTCACTAGAAAGGATGAGTTTATAGCTTGACTTAAATGCCTTCTACTTTTCCCTTAAGTCTTGGATACCATTTCCTGTAACATGTCTTCGAATGAGTTATGTTCTCTCTTGTAATATGTAACGGATTTCCTTTGATTTGATGAAATGAAACCAAATTAAAAAAAAAAAATGAGTAGAACCAAATAAAAATATATAACAATTAACAACCATATGCGTGCACTTATTATAATTTTGGGAAAAAAACATTTTGTTCTGAAAAAAAAAACCACGTGAGCACTTGGGGGTTACTGAACGCACCCTTACTTTACTAAACACAGCCCTTAAAATCCTTATTTTAATATTCTCTCTACAAAAAACTTCTCTCTAATTTTTTTTTCTCCTCCTTCCTCCCATATATAGAGAAATATAAATTGCAAGAGACTAATTGACTAATATTGAATTTGATATTCAGTGTACGATTATTTTGACCCAAACGAACTTCAATCTAATGTAAATTATTCATTTTTTCCCTATAATTATCCAATTCGTGCAATACGGATGAAACCTTTGGCACCATTTCGTGCAATCCACACGAAACAGATTAACCTATTTCGTGCAATCCACGCGAAACAGATTAACCTATTTCGTGCAAATTGAACGAAATATATGAACCTGTTTCGTGCGAATTGTATGAAACAGGTTAATTAGCAAACTGACCCGGTGACCCCTAAAAGTGAATTGATGCAGAAGGAAAGATGTCAGACAAACAAACATGCAAATTTTATTGTAATATTATGCAAGTCACCCAGATTCTGATTAGTATATATTGGGTGAACAATGGTGGCATTAGTTTAGTTTGCTGTCAACGTTGAAATAAATATACAGTTTCCCATGTTGGGAACATGATAAATCTCATGAAGCTACCATATTTTATTGGAAATTTAAAAAGGGAAAAAAAAAACAAAATTGATAAGATTGCTGCGAAATATGATCCATTCCTTAAAAATCTGCTCTCAAATCGATTGAATATCTGGCAAAAAATGTGTGTAAATTCTATGTGGAATCACTCCATGTAAGTCGCATAAAATTGGCTTCAAGTTCTGCACCAATGGGTATAAATATTGGGTAAAGGTTGGTTTATGATGGATTCAAATGAAAATGGGTAAAATTATGAGAGAAAATTGGGTAAAAACTGGACAAAATTCTTCGCTAGCAGATTAAGGAGGAAGAGGAAGAAGAGAAAGTTGAGAGGAATAGGTAGAGAGAGAAAGGGGTTATGAGGCAGAGGGGTATTTTGGATATTTTTAAGGGTTATGCTTAGTAAATGAAGGTTGCATTTAGCAACCATGTATATAATCTAAGAAACAACTATGATGATAATACTAAAAGATATGAAACTGGATTTATTTGGAGACCACCTCTTAACAAAGAAAAAAAGAAACTTCCCTTTTAAAAAGCAGTTTTTAAAGAAAAAAGTTTAAAAGTGGTAAGAGTAAAATAAAATTTTATTAAGGGGCGTTCTTGGAAAGTGGAAGTTATCCTACCAATAAGACCATTTAACTATATACTTCATCCGTTTCAAATTACTCGCTACACTTTCCATATAGGGAAGTTTCATATTACTTACACTTCTTTTGCAATAAACTCTCTCTATCTCTCTCCTCCACTCTTCTTTCTTTTTACTCTCTCTCTCTTCCAAAATTGCCTAAGAGTCCGTGAATTGAGAAGTGTAGCGAGTAAAATGAAACGGAGGAAGATATATATGATATAGATAATTTTCTTTGTTTTCTTTGAAACAAATCGGGAAATAGCTTATAATTGTGAACTAGTGATGGACCACTTTTCAAGCATTTTGCTTTTGTTTGACATGTAAAGTGAATTAGTTAATGCAAGAACAATACGAAATCTACAATTAAAAATGGATTTTTTTGTCCCAAACTATCTTTAACTTTCAAGTTTTTTCGATAAACTAACTTATAAATTTTTTTTTGTCCCAAATTACCATAATTTTAACATTTTGTTGTTGAGAGGTACCTTATGTCGGTTTTCGGCATTGAATTTTTTCCGTTTATTTAATGTCACGTGACCTCCTATAAAACGTTATTTTCCCACCCTATCTTCCCCATTTCCCTGTTCCCATGTTCTCCCTTTCATCTTTCTCGACCTATCCACCACCAACCCATCATTAAATTAATTTTCTACTTAAACCAAAATCCTCACAAACAAAATTACCCTTGTCAAAATTGCTTAAGATTCGAGGAGATTGTGGGAGTGACTGTTTGAATTTTGAAAGTGAATTAGCTTGTGAGGATTTTCGTTTTAGTAGAAGAAGAATTTAATGGTGGGTTGGTGGTAAAATAGGTCGAGATAGATGAGAGAGAGAAAATGGAAATTTGAAAATAGGAGAAATGGGTAAGGCCGGGAAAGAAAAGGGGGTATAAATAAGGTCACATAATCATCACGTGACATTAAATGAATAAAAAAAGTTCAATGCTGGAAATCGGTGTAAGGTATTTGTCAACAACAAAATGTTAAAATTAAGGTAGTTTGGGACAAAAATCTTTTATAAGGTAGTTTCTCGCAAAAACTTGAAAGTTAAAGATAATTTGAGACCAAATATATCAAATACATAACAATTTTTTTATCAAATAAAGTTTTAAATTTGTAAAAATACAATGGCTATACTCTTGTAGATTACCTGACAATTTTGCATACCATCTTTTCAAGCATCTATACAAACACAATTTTAAAGATTTAAAGTGTAATTTGCCTTGAATTTTTTTTTTTCGACCTTAAGCTACAAGCCTACGATGTTTTGATTTGGGAGCTCAAAAGTAACTTTTCCCTAGCTTTTGTAGATTATTTCTTGAGTAAACTAACATAATAATTCCAAAAGAGGACAAGATTAACTTCCAAAATGGTAAATTTGTCAAGAGAAAATTATTTATAACTTAGCTATCTTAAGTTTTTTTTTATAGGAAGATTCTATGTGATGCACGAGAGATTTTAAAATAGCTTTGAACTCGTCATACTTTATTTAAATATGGTATTATTGGTCGTGAACTTGCGCTGGAAAAACGTGGGTTAGTAGTGGGCGGGGGATAGCGAAGATGCAATTGTGGGCATTAATCATTATAGAACTGCTGGCAACAGAAAACAGGCACGAGAAGAAATTTCATATAAAATTCCCTAGAAAAGAGAGATGACAGAAAGGTTCGAGGATAAAACATTTTCATTCACTTCACTAATTTTTACTTAATATTTGTCCTTATTTAACAAAAGTTTCATTTTTTTTTAACATCGAGAAAATGTGCATTAATTAAAATTGGAGTACAGCCTAGTGCTAATACAACCAAACAGACACAAACAAACATTAACAAGAGCTTTATTAGCTCGTACATACTTTAGAAAGGAAAAACTAACTATTACATATCCAGTCCAAAAGAAGTTTGTCTTGAGCGATGCCGAGTGAGGTTGGATGCTATGTCTTGATAAAAAAAGCCTGATATGAGAGGGAGCCTATTGTAATACGAAATTCTGACGATCTTCCGAGAGAGATTGTCACACTACAGCTAGTGGACCCCAATGTCCACTAGACGCTAAATCCCAAGGTCTTTGAATAAAAACAACCTCCTAGGATTCTATTGAAGCAACTAACAATGAAGTCACGTCCATTGATGATTTCTGACCCTGCTGCGAGGGTACCCAGAGTTTAGTCTCATTAGACTGAAACTCGAAAGAGGTGGAGGAGATAACTTGCTCCAAATTAAATTGGAGGGCCTCCTACAAGATGCATTTTATAGGTGTGATGACACTTGAAGTCATCACGAGAATTTGGGGCTAGTTAGATGGATGAACTTCACCCCACTTATGGATCTGAAGATCCAACCTCACAACCTCTAACCTAGAAGAACTACGCACAACAGATCTGACTTGAGAACTTCCTCTCATCTTGACCAACACTCGAAGTCCTAAAGCGGCATAAACCCCACGACCAACTCCAGGATCATTAGCTCTTTTCACCAGGTTTCCTAGATCCTCCTTTGTCATAGAAAACCAAGAGCCTTGCACTGCCCACCTACCACTACTGACGAACACCCAAGCACATCCAAACGCAAAAAGGCAAAGGATATTGGATCTGGAAGAAACATACATTAGACTAAAACTAAGACATAAAACGAGACCGAAACAACCTGAAAGACTACTGATCATAGCCAAAACAACCTTTACTAGGCTACACTAGGGGCGGCGGCAAACCACTCATCCAAATCGACCAACCAAGGGAAACACCAAGGGGGTGGGGAAAGGGAAGCCCGAAACACCAGGGGGGGTGAGAAAAGGGAGGCCCGAACCAGGGGGAAAGGGAAAGGGGGACTCTCTAGCTAGGATACTAAACAGGGGTCGGGGAGGGGAAAGAAACCAACTAAGGGCGACGAGGACGAGGACTTAACAGGGAAACGTGAGCTCGAGGCACCGCCACAACGAGGATGGGGAAAGGGAAACCAACTACCTTAAAAGGGGGAGAGGGAAGGGACGCCCTGACGCACACAACAGGGAAGGGAGAAAGGGGAAGGAGAATCTTGTCGGCGGTGACTTCACGCGCACTTAGGAACCCACGATGAGAGCTTCCACCAAAACCACCTTGCCCTAAAAACTTCGACCACCAGACAACCGAAAAGGGGGAAAAACGTAAAGGGAAAGAGAAAGGGGATAGGCTCGACGGCCACCGTGCGAAGGCGGTCGTCGAGCCCTTAGAGGTTCCGGTTTCGCTTACAATTCGCTGGGGAGGAGAGGTTTTTGAGTTTGCGGCTAGTTTTTTTTTTTTAAGTTTTGAATTTGAAGAACAAAAGTCATTTTCATAACACCCTATATGTGGATTGTGGGGTGAGTGGTATCGGGTACTGTTAAAGTTTCTCGATCTTTCTGTCTCTCTTTCTATTTATCAATAATCGATATATACAATCTAAAAGACAAAAATCAATTCCTAATCAACCTTGGCATATATAATAATAATACTGATAATAATCTACTCATAATTCTTACCTCTAACACCCCCTCAAGTGGGAGCGTGCAAATTCCGAATGCCCAACTTGCATAACAAAAATTCAAACTGAGTTTTGCCTAATGCTTTAATAAAAGATATCTACAAGGTGAAATTTGGTAAGAACATATGATGGACTAATCAGACCCTCAGTTACTGCATCACGAGTAAAATAACAATCTGCCTCAATATGTTTAGTGCGTTCATGAAAAAATAGATTATTCGCAATATACAACGCAGACTATCACAGTATAAACGCATACCCCTTTGACGTTTGATTCCTAAATCTCCCAACAATTGCTTCAACCATTTTAGCTCACAAACAACAACTATCAACATAAATATGGTCTAGTCACAACTGGGTAAATCAAACGTCCCATGACTCTGCGATACTTCTCTACATCACACTACAAGAAAATAGGTTTTGGGCGACGGATTTGAAACCCAAGGGCAACAAAATTGTATTTCGTGGCCCATAGCTAAAAACAAGGGCGACGAGTTGAATTTGTTGCCCTAGTGTACATTATGGGGCGACTAATTTTTTTGTTGTTGCCCAAAATCATATTTGGGCGACGATTTAAGTTTGGGTTGCCCATTAGCTTAATTAGGCGACAAAAATATGTATTTCGTTGCCCTTGTTTAGTGAATGGCCCAATTCAAATCTTTAGTTCGTTGCCCATACCCAAAAGAAAGTATGGGAAAAAAAACCCGCTCCAAAAATCTCCCACTAAATCACGTATATTTCTCCTCTTCTCCCAGACTCACACCCTCACTTCAACTGCTCATCCTCAACTCACACTCTCGACGTTCCTCAGTCCGGAACCGGTGGCGTTTCTCCAAAAATTGAATCTTTCTCTTTTTCCCGGTGAATTGGTGGCGATTCCGACAACAACTTCAACGTTTCTCAGGTGACGAGTTCAATTATGATGGCCAATTGCGTTTCTCATGAATCACGCTGCAATAATTGACGCATCTCATTTCGTTTCTCATGTTTCTCGAAATTCTCAACCACCTTACGTTGCTCAGCATCTCGACGTTTCTCAGGTGATGTTTCTTTGGTGATAAGTTTAATTATGATTGAAAATTTGGGTGATGGTCAATTCATACCCTCTTTTGCTCTTCCCTAACTTGTTAAAATTACGTAGATCAATGGGTGGCTGCCGGAGATCAGTGGTGAGGCTAGTGGCGATTTTGACGGCAAGGTTGGTATCTTTTGTTATTTGCCGTAAGATCTCGTAAATTGGTTAATGTCATCTTTTTTCCTCGGCATCTATGTTATGGATTTGTTGTTTTTGGCTTTCTCTGTTTTATTTCTGATGCAATTCATTTTTATGTTTATTTTTTTGTTGTTGTTGGGGAGATGTTGGAAGAGTGCAGACAAGTGTTTTGAAATTGTATTCTTGCATTTAATTTTTGGTATATACAACTGAGCCTTGATGCTTATACATAGGCCTCTATGTCCCCTATTCTAGACCTTTCTCTATTCTGGATAATTTTACAGTCTACCTATTTGCTGTTTGTCATTTTCATCAATGGAGGCTGGGAAGGTTTTGGGGAGGGAGTTGTGGACTTGTGGGTCAGAGAGGAGTGGAAGACAGAGGGTAGGTAGCAATGTAGCATACTTCACAAACGGCTCAGGTGAAAATATTAGTTAGTCCAAAAGGTCGCTAGAAGGTTCGCATGGGATGAGAGTCAAATAGACTCTATACAGATTTTGTAGAATGTGGTCAATCAGAGGAAGAATCCACTAACTTAATACTAAGATGTTTCCATCTATCAAGGGAGCCAGAGTTTAAGATTGAGGTAGTTGCAAGTTTGTACTGGTCAATAGTGACTGCAATGTTTGTCTAACTGCATCAAGTTCTTAGCATTTCAAACTGGTAAGTAACTATTGTTGCAGCAGCACTTTGCAGTTTTCATGTTAAAAGCACCTACTAATGGTATTTCAGCAGTACCTTCAAGATTTATAGCGCTTTTTCTAACCTGTATTCGACCATATATATTAATTGAATCCTAAGATGTATCAAATAAAGTAGACTGAAAGTTTCTTGAAAAACACTAGCTTTCATGAATGTGGCAGTAGAAAAAAAACATCTCATGCACTTATAGACCAACAAAATGATGGTGCACATATTCTTGTTGTTGAATTTGTACGAATGATCACTTATGAAATGATCTGATAGGACAGTATCTTTTCATCCATCCAACCTGGAAATATGGAATATAGAAAGTCTAAACATTTATTGGAATTGCAATTAGAGGAGAAGATACCTAGTGAAGACTTGAATGGAGTTTAATGGAAGGCTGAAAGGAATGAATCCATGAAAAAATCAGCCATCCTTATACATTTGATTTAAATTTTATAAACTACCTTAACAAAATTCTCACATCTTTTCTGGTAAGAAATGAGCAGAAGTGCTCTTCAATGCATCTCAGTTGATCCTAGTTTAGTGAAATTGATCCAAATATGGTTTCATGAAGTTCTATAGGCAAGAAATGAGCACAAGTGCTCTTCAATACAACTCCTTTGCACGTTAAATTAAAGAATTTTCTAGTTTTGTCAAAATGATATAATTAAATTATTTTTTTTTGCATTCAATTACCTAAGCTAGTAAGTTTGGAGATAAATTTTTTTTTTTCTAACTGAATGAGAGACATCTTCTATTTTTCTTTCTTAAGGATCTTTTCTTACTTGATTGAAAGAATGAATACCGATCGGAGTTGGATGAATCATAGTGGGATAAAGGATAGGCGAACACCGGAGTATAAAGCAGGGGTCGATGAGTTTCTAGAGTTTGCTTTCAAAGAAAAAAGTGATGAAACATCATTGAAATGTCCTTGTGTGAAATGTATATTGCTATTTGCCCAAAATCGAAAAGCAATGCAAATTCACTTACTAGTACATGGTATCGATAATGGTTATAATCCATGGGTGAGTCACGGAGAATTAGTTGAACTTGAAGGCGAAACAGAGGTGGTTTCAGATAACGAGGAAAATGAAACAGAAATGCCCTTTGACGACATGGCTCCATTAATTTTTGAAGCGACAAATGCATGGAATTCAACTACTTCTGTGCTCGATGATAATGGAAACAATAAAGAGTCAGACAATCATGAATATCCTAAGGAGTTAATGACATTAGTAGAAGACATGGAGGCCGAGTTGTATCCGGGGTGTACCACATTCAAAAGATTAGAGTTTATTATCTCATTGCTACACAATAAAGTTAGCAATAAATGGAGTGATAAATCTTTTTCAATGTTATTGAAGACCTTGCATAGGGCTTTTAACTATGATAAGAATTTTCCTGCAAATGCTTATGAAGCAAAAAAATACACAAAAGCACTGGGGTTAGATTATGTAAAGATCGATGCTTGTGTTAACCATTGTATTTTGTTTCGAAAGGAATTTGTTAATGAAGAAAAATGTCCTAAATGTCTGGCTCCTAGATGGAAGGAGAATGTCGTGCAAGGTGGTGATGAGTATTCAGATGGCGAGGATGTCCAAAAGACAACTCGAGTTCCTCAACTGATCTTGCGTCATTTCCCCTTAATTCCACGACTACAAAGGATGTTTATATCTTCCAAGTTATCAAGGCATATGCGATGGCATAAAGATGATAAGAAAGATGATGGGATAATGAGACACCCCGCAGATTCAGAAGCATGGAAGTCTTTGGACACAACATTTTCAAACTTTGCTAAAGATGCACGTAATGTACGATTGGGTTTAGCTAGTGATGGGTTTAATCCTGGGGCTAACATGAGTAGTAGATATAGTATTTGGCCAGTGATGTTGGTGCCGTACAATCTGCCCCCTTGGATGTGCATGAAGAGTGATAATATGATATTATCTTTATTTATTCCTGGTCCTAAATCTCCAGGAGATGATATAGATGTATTTTTGCAACCTCTAGTAGATGAACTTAATGAACTGTGGGAGTTTGGGGTAAAAACGTTTGATGCCTATGCGAAAGAGACTTTTAATATGCGAGCGGTGTTGTTATGGACCATTAATGACTTTCCAGCTTATGCTAATTTGTCTGGTTGGAGTACCAAAGGGGCCCTTGCATGCCCTAATTGTCATTTAGACACAAAATCTCATTATTTGAAGCATGGACACAAATATTGCTATCTAGAACATCGAAGGTGGCTACCAATCGATCACAAATGGAGGCTTAATAGGAGCTCCTTTGGTGGTAAGGTACAAAGGGGTCCTCCTCCAGTTCCTCTAACGGGGTTTGATGTTTTGGAGCAATTAGATGGATACTCAAATGTGGAGTTTGGAAAAGCTTCTAAGGGAAAATGCAAGAGAGGTGAAAGATACATCGTGCATCAATGGAAAAAACGTAGTGTCTTCTTCCAATTAGCTTATTGGAGACATCTCTTGGTTCGACACAACTTGGATGTGATGCATGTGGAAAAGAATGTTTGTGAAAGTATATTAGGCACAATGCTTGATTTACCGGGAAAGAATAAAGACTCCTTAAATGCCCGACTAGACTTAAAAGATATGAAAATGCATGATAAGCTACGTCCAAAGTCACTTGGGAATGATAAATGGCAAGTCCCACCAGCACCTTACAACTTGACTTTGAATGAAAGGAGAAAAATAGTCACATTTCTATCCAAATTAGCTTTTCCAGACGCTTATTCATCAAACATTTCAAGGTGTGCCTCCTTGCAAGAAGGAAAGGTAATGGGAATGAAAACTCATGATTTTCACGTTTTCATGCAAGACTTACTAGCACCTGCCTTCCAAGGTGTTCTAGATGAGAATGTTCTAACACCTTTACAAGAGCTCAGTCATTTTTTCAAGCAATTGTGTTCTAAAACCTTAAAGGTAGAAGAACTAGAGAAGATGGAAATGAATATAGCAATCACCTTATGTAAGCTGGAGCGCGTATTCATTCCTGCCTTCTTTGATGTGATGATACATCTCCCGATTCACTTGGCTACTGAAGCTAGAATGGTCGGTCCTGTACATTATCGTTGGATGTATCGCTTTGAAAGGTCAGTTGTTAGTAGTTATGGTTATCATAGGATTGTATACATGTAGTGTGTTTTACTAATATTTCTCTTTTAGGGCAATGCGGACGTTCAAATCATTCGTGCGGAACAACGCTCACCCTGAAGCTTCAATTGCTAACGGGTACATTGAAATGGAATGTCTGACATTTTGCTCGAGATATATGTCTAAGACTGAGACGTTACACAATCGTCTAGATCGAAATGATGATATTAACCGTCCTCAATCCTGTAACTTGTCCGTCTTCTCTAAAATAGGCAAGCCTTTAAGGAAAGCAAGTCTAGCAGAAATGACTGCTAAGGAGAGACGAGAAGCTCAACTTTATGTCATGTTTAATTGTGATGAAGCAAAACCTTTCTTGACGTAAGTGTGATTCTATTTGTCATGCATAAGGATTTTTTTTCATTAATAGAACTAATTAGTTGCTTACATTCTTATGTCTAGTGAGTATGAGCATGTACCAATTTCTCAAAGGATTGAACTTTGCGAGTGGTTTGAAGATAGAGTAAGTGAACACATTAGTTTTATTTTTTGTATCTTTTTTTTTGGTTCCGTGGTTAACTAAGAATGATATGTAGATTACAAAGCTATGGAAAGAAGGGCATCCAAGAGTTACCGAAGAATTGTTGTGTTTAGCACGAGGACCGATGAAAAGTGTTGTCACTTTTGATGGATACGTCATTAACGGGTTTAGATTTCACACCAAAAAGCGGCAAAGAAATCGAAAAACTCAAAATAGTGGCGTAGTTGTGAAAGGGGACGAGGAAAGTGGGCAAAAGGATTTCTACGGGGTGTTAGAGAAGGTTATTGTGCTAGAGTATGATGCTCTTAAGAATCGAACTAGTCCCAATATCGTGTTGTTTAAGTGTAAGTGGTTTAATGTGTTCGACGAGGGAAAAGGGATTAAAAAGGGTAATTTAGGAGCAGTGCTTATTAATGTTACTCAGAGGTTAAAAACCAATGAGTCATTTGCATTAGCTTCTCAAATTGAGCAAGTCTTCTATGTACCATGTCATAATGAGCCTCAATGGAGATTTGTTATTAAGGCAAATCCAAGGAACTTTTTTGATTTCCCTAATGACGAAGAAACTGAAGAAATTGAATCATTATGGGAACAAGTGCCACCATCTGTAACCAATTACGAAGATGTTCAAGATGAGGATATTCCAATAGTGAGAAATGATGTTGAATATAACTTGGTTGAAGCTCATATCGAAGAAGATATGTTGAATGAAGTGGATAATGAACATGAGGAGGATGAAGATGATGAAGAGATCGAAGAAAGTGAGGATGATTTTTCGGACACGGAAGATGAACCTATCTTGCATGATTTTTACAATTCTTTTGAAGACGAGGGGTCTCAAAGTGATAGTTCTAGTAATTCAGATACTAGCAATTGAGTAATGGTATATTTTATCGAGAAAAACTCTAAAAATTATGTTTTAACCTTTAATTTTAAATTTTTTAAGTAACCTTTAAGTTTACTTTATTATTACCAATTTACTATTTTGATAATAGCAAAAATTTTTCTTGTTTTACAGTGTTTGAAGAGTTGCGATAGTAAGAGTTACGTCAATTCTAGGAGGAGGCAGATTCTGGAATTATATTAAAACTATAACTCTTTTTGTTTAATTTACATTTTAGCAAATATCGAGATACCATATTTTTTTTGACCATTTGTGTTTTTTTCAGAGTGACTATTTTTGTTTGTCTCGAGACATAAAAATACCGGATTGATTGCGGATTATAGTTCGAGTTTGGAGAATTTATGTTTTTGTGTTTATTTGTTTGAACTATAAGAAAAGATATAACTTGGATTTGTGTACTGCTTGTACTTTGATATCTATATGTAATTCTATTATTATATTTCAATAATAATACTTCAAATTGGTAAGCATTTGTTCATCTCCTTTCTCTTACAAATGTGTTATGTTATATATCTTCTCTATCTTTTCATCTAAAGTCAACTAACTTTCTTTTTTAGGAAAATGTCAATCGTCCGAACATCATCCGAACAAAATCAACCTAATGATGAACCACCAAAGCTTACTTACCGTGAGCAACGAAGACTTGATCAAGATGAGCTTCGACAAAAACTTCCCGATCGTAAGAGGCGTGGGCCTACTAGGGGCATGAAATATTACACTAAAAGGCCAAGAAATTCTGAAGAAAAAGTCACAGTCAGTTTCATGGATGAGGTTCGACGTGTGATCGGTGAAAAGGCAGATGAATTTCTATGTGATTGTAGCAAGTGGGTAAAGGAGTTTTGTCCCCTAAATACTAAGTATGTCTATGTTTTACTCTATTTTATTACTTATAGTGTTTCTTATGCGTAAAACACATCTCTAAGCTCTGTAATGAATGAAATTTTTTGATAGGAATTGGGCTAAAATGGACCCAGATAAGAAGCAAAGGTTATATGACAAGATCTTGGTAAGTCATTGATGAATTATGTACACTTCTAACAAGATTCCTCTCGTAACATAGAATGATGCTTGCTGGAATTTTATTGGCTTATCATTTATGGTGTTAGGGAAAGTATAATTTACCTGAAAAGGTTGGTGGAGAGGATATTGTTGACGCATTGAGTTTTCAATGTTCATCTTTATATAGACATTGGAGATTTAGGCTGAAGGAAAGATTCTATAGAGGCTACACAAAGTCACAAGCAAGACGCAACAGACCCTTGACTATTGATGAAGACCAATGGGATTGGTTGATTGACAATCATTGGAGTACTGAAAAACAAGAGGCTAATTCCTTTCTCATGTTATCCGTTTACTTATTAAATTTGCTAAACTGATTACATCCATAACATGTGAGGCCTTAAAAAGCAACCGTTGGTTTGACACGTTCCCCTTTTCAAAACAATTTACGAGATTTGTGTAATAAGTTGTGTGTTTGATACATGGACATTTGCTACTGGTGTGTTGTAAGTTCTTCATAGTTGTAGGTTTTTTTTAGCCTTTTGCTCGTTTACTAGATAATGCAATTACATATTTTTACAGTAACACGTATTAGTCATCCAATAGCAGTCCAGTACTGCATATAGCATATCTCTTCCCATTACAAAAGTGATGAGCAAATATGAATGGTTTCTTTCTTCCTTGTTTTGTCTTGTGATCTTTGTAACCTGGTTATTTTGGAGTTGCATCGACTGTCAAAGATTTGTGTATTCTTCTCTTCTTTATGTTTCACTGTGATGTCTTGGGTCGACGACCTATTAGTTAGCTAATCTGTGGCCAGGCTGTTTTGAGTGAAGTATCATGGGGCTAGCTCCCAAGTTTACAAGCCAAAGGGTTAAGGGTCATGGACCAGAATAAGTCTACTTCCGTCTTTGATACTTATTATGGAACTGCATGTTTATACCTGCTTAGTTACATAAAAAAGGGAGGGGTATTAGCAGTTGAGGACTTTGGTGCTAAAAGTTCGATTTTTCTGAAATTTAATGATTATTTGAGCCGCTACAAAAGACGATTGATTAATGTTTTGAATATGCTTGACAAATGTGTTGATTGGCATGAATATGGTGTAGAATGGAAGAATTGCTTATATAGTGTGTACTAATCTCTCAAAAAGAGAGATTCGTGAATGGATCCTCAATTTTAGATATGTTAGTGGAAATATGTTGTTTTGATCAAGATCCGACCTGATTAGGCTTTCAGATACGCATAGATGTAGACTCTCCCTCTCTGTCTGTCTCTCTCTCTCTCTATCTCTTTCACCCTCACACACAACTTCAGTTTAGAAGAATCTACAGTATGTATCACTTATCGGTCATTGGGCCTGTGATTAGTGAGTTTCTGTTGCGATCCTAATTTTTGTGTTTGTAAAATGGGATACTATATGCTTGACAAATGAGCTAGTATTTTGAGAAACAGGGAGTATTATATCTTGTATCTCTGCATGTGGATGATAGCAAATAATTTGGTCAAACTACGTGGATTTATTTCCTGATCCTTTATTTCTATTTTTAACCTGTGTTCGTTACAACATACTTTTACATGCATAAAACATGCTTCATGCATATGTTATGAAGTGAGACTAAAAGAAGCAGCCATGTTGTAGAATTCTTTTTCCACTTCCGGCCATGCTGATTCTGGGGCTTGGGCGTTCAGTGTGTATAGCCGTCCATTATGGGCGCAGCATACATTCACGTTATGGCGCTGAAATGAGGGGCTATCAACCCTAAATTCCAGTTCATAATAACTAATATTTTTCAGCAAATCCTGCCGCAGGTTTGATCTCAGCAGTGTAGCCTTCACATCCGGGCGCCGTGTGGGGGTTGTTATAGTTTTGATAACTGCTTCTCCTACCTCTTTTGGTCGTCCAAATGCTTCTATCCTGTGAACAACATCATGATAACAAAAGAAAACATGTTCCTTATTGTTGATGTGGAAGTCTAAACTTGCTTTGAGATATTACATGTTAGATATTTTAAATTTGACTCTCAAGAAATTTAAATGCACCACTTGCAGCTGTTGATATATGAGAATTATTAGTGGTAGTTTCTGAAGTCACAAAATAATCTCAAGTGAAAAGTTGTGCAAACTTTATTTTAAAAGAATTCACCTATTTTGTTCTTATTCTATACATTTTGCCTGTTTCTTGGAGGTTCTAGTTTGAAAGTTCTATGAAGATTTGAAAAGCATCGTGCATACAGAGTTTGGTTATTAAGCTATAAATACCAAAATAATACTAGTAGAATATAGCAACTTTGAGTTCTTGATAATAAACGAGAAAGATTTTGTTGATGGAAGAATAAAACACAAGGAAACATTAACTTTTGAATTCAACTACTTATTCTAAGTAAATTACAAGTGGTTGTCAGACTTGTCAAAAGTGTTTGATTTGGAATTGGTGTTCGACATGAATATGCAGTTTTCTCTAGGTTTTTCTGCTATTTTGTAAGGATCACATACATGTACCGTAGCGGCATGGGTATGGCTTGGTAGGTGAAGGATCAAAGTAATATAGATGTGATGATGCTTTTAGATCTATGTGTCTGCATGCTTTTAGATATATGCAGTACTGGACTGCTATTGGATGACTAATTGATGACTCATAGATAATGCAAGCATTATTTGCTGCATTGTTTGTAGTTATCAACTATTGGCATTTTTCACACTTGTGTTTTCATGTACAACTTAAATGTAATTATTATCCCTGTGCACTTGTAGCGTATTAGCAAAATTAATACGGAGAACAAGCTAAAGCTGACTGAAACACCAGCCAATGGTTCAAGATCTACAGCAAGAATAATGTATGACATGGTCGGTAATTTTCGTTGTCTGTAACTTTCGCTTTCTTTATTATATGATGTACCATATGTTTCTTTTGGTATATATGTAATCATTTGTTATATTATATGTAGATGAATGAGCCACCCGTTGTTCCGACACAAAATCTTGAAGGATCATCCGAACCCGTTGAAGTGGAGCAAGAACCCATCTATGTTAGATTATTTGAGAAGACCAAAAAGTAAGGTTATTCAACTGTTTTTTTGTGTTAGTTTTCTGCATTGACTAACATTGCTGCCACCAACCCCCGCAGACCCCCCTTGCTGCCCATGCCGCCACACCCCCGCACCGCCCCCACCGCCCCCGCACCCCCCCGACACCCCCATGCTGCCCCCCTTACCGCCACCAACCCCCTTTGCCCCCCCGCTGCCACACCCCCCGCACCGCCCCGCCCCCCCGCCCCCCCCTGCAGACACCCCCCTGCTGCCCCCCTTACCGCCACCAACCCCCCTTGCCGCCCCACCCCCACACCCCCCTGCAGACCCCCCTTTGCCCCCCTGCCGCCACACCCCCTGCACCGCCCCTACACCGCCCCCTGCACTCCCCCTGCAGACACCCCCATGCTACCCCCCTTACCGCCACCAACCCCCTTGCCGCCCCTGCCGCCACACCCCCCTACACTCCCCCGCACCCCCCCTTGCGCCCCCGCTGCCACACCCCCCGCCCGCCCCCCGCACTCCCCCCGCAGACACACCCCCGCTTGCCCCCTTAGGCAGACCCCCCCATGATGCCCCCTGCTGCCACACCCCCTGCAGATCCCCCCTTGCCGCACCCCCTTGCCGCACCCCCGCGCGCGCCCCCGCGCACTCCCCCCCCGCGCACTCCCCCTGCAGACACCTCCTGGTGTCCCCCCTTCCCCCGCAAACCCCCTGCTGCCATGTTATGGGAAGATAATTCTAAAAAATTGCAAATTTCATGTGCTAGGCATAAAAATAAGGATGGGACTACTTCCTTGGGAACCGATTCTTTGAAAAAAATTATGAAGAACTCAAAAAACTTCATGAAACTCAGCTTCAGGAGCATGGTGAGGATACACTCAATGTCAAAGATGCTTACATGAAAGCTTTAAAACGTAAATCTGGGTATGTGAGAGGACTTGGTCCTGGAGCTCGACCACCAAAAAAAGGTAGAACTGGAGAAAACAATGAACGATTGTCTACCCAAGTTGACACTCTTGCTGCATCAAACGAGGAACTTAGAGTATCAAATGAACAACTTAAAGCATCGAATGAAGAGATTAAAGCATCTAATGAAGAGTTCAAGGCATCCAATGAAGAGCTTAGAGCAGAATTTTCTAAAATGAACAAAGAAGCTATTGAACGTGAAAAGAAAATGAGAGAAGATATGCTGAAAATGTTTCAGGACATGAGGTATGAGTTTTTTAGCATATTTATTATTTTACTCGGTATGTGAATGGAAAATGTTTTGTAGTATTACTTTAGTAATGAGCTCATGTGTAGGTTCAGATTCTTAGATGTAAACTGCCTTTGTTCAGATTGTAGGTTCAGATTATAGCTTTATGTGCTGCACCTAAGAGGGTTAGACATGATGTGTCAAAACATGATCCACGACTTGATTAATTTTAATCATCCTAAAGTACAACATGAATTCCCTGCATATTGTTCATAGTATTATAGTATATACATTAGATGTGTGTCTCTGTTCATAGATATTCTCTTTTTAATGGAGGGGGAAAAATAATCTTAAAAGTGGATGGAAATAATTTCAGAAATTTTTGACAAGGGGCTCTTAAGTTAGTTATTTGTTCTATCCTTTGATGATTTTTATCAACAATGGACCCTTCCTTTTCTAGTCCCCATGCTTCTGCAGGCAATATATAGGTTGATGATTGCTGAACAACCTAATGATGGTGCTCTGTCCCTTATATGAAAGAATGTAAGCCTGTAAGGAATGAATGAAATTTAAGAGTAGAAGTAATAGGGAAAGTTTTGGATAATGTTCTGGATGCATATATGTTAACCGGAATGGATACTGTTTTGGGACAACCTAAAGTAAGAAGATGGACAAAGACATTGCAATGGTGGGATTATATATCTTTGTTGTCTTTAATAAGTGTTTAAAATGCAATACTATTGGAGCAAGTATGGAGTAGTTGCAACGCAATGCGAAAGTGAACCAGATGTAGCTCTCCTTGAACCCTTGGTAATATCTTTGCAAAAATCACTTCTGTTTTCCTTCCCTTATTGCACCTTTTCCCTCTCACTTCACCATCTAGTTTAACAGCAGGAGGGGGTCTGCAGGGGTGTGGCACCGGGGGGGTAGCAAGGGGGTCTGCAGGGGGGTGTGGCAAGCAGGGGGGTCTGCAGGGGGTGTGACACCGGAGGGGCAGCAAGGGGGTCTGCATGGGTTGGTGGCAGCAATGGGGGCAGCAAATGGGTGTGGCACCGGGGGGGCAGCAAGGGGAGTCTGCATGGGTTGGTGGCGGCAAGGGGCAAGGGGGGGGGCAAGGGGGGGCGGCAGGGGGTGTCCAGAAAGGTGAGGATTGGTTAGGTATTTGCTTTGAGTAAGTGTTAGAATTTAGACATCTTCTGTTGATTTTGTTTTCTAGATCCTTGCTGCATGCACATTGAATCTCAGAAGCAACTACATTTGACTATAGTTTAACATGACTTTTTAATAAAGGCCATGTTTTTAATGATTAGCATAACAAGAAACTCTATAATGATGGAAGTACATTTGTTGTCGGTTGGGGTACGTAGGTTTAGAATAGCCATTGCCATTTGCCACACCAGTCTTTAATGCAATAATTTATTTAATGATGCACATAATGTATCCTTATGATATTATATCAAACCTTACTGTAACTCAAAGCTGGAAGAAAGGTTGGAGGAACAATTGCATTGAATTCTATGGTAAATAGTATGAAGAATATCCTCCCCCTCACCGGGATATTGCACTGAATTTTTTAATTTGATTCCTTTTAATTTCCGTGGTTATTTTTCTGGGTATAATAATGTTCAAATTATGTAATGATTTGGGTTAGTTTCAAACTTGCCTTGTTGTTTGTTCATCAGCATTTGTCTTACCATTTACTTCTATTTTAGCTTTCATTATACCATTTACCTATATTTTATATGTCATTATACCATTTTGGCTCCTTTCCTTGAACCATCTGCTTTCATTTCTTTTGGATGATTCTTTTGGTTATCATGTTGTTTTGACCTTTAACATATGGTGGTTATGAATGATTTTGGACCTGCATTTCTTTTCGATGATTCTACTTGAAGTTTCGTTGCGATTGTAGTTAATACTTGTTATATTGGTGCACCTATATATTTTTTTTCGGGAGAAAGAGTAAAAAGATCATTAATCCCCCCCTATTTTTTAATCACATGGGTATCTAATTATAATGTTTTTGATTTTATCAGGAACAATGGGTCGTGATTATTTTCCGAAATTAGCAGAGGAAAGCTATGATAAGGCTTGGATTATATGAATTTCTTCGTAGATTATGGGTACTGCTTATTAGTTTTTTAGATTTACTTTGAATTATTCAAGTTACATCGGATGTCAAATTTGAAGATTATTTTGTTGTACTCCGATTATATACAATTTGCTATTCCACGAATACTTCTTCTATTATGTCATACTTTTGTTTTTAATAGGTTCATATAATATATATGAACAGGGAAAAAGCTTATAGATTACACGATAACAATAATTCGTAGTCCATATCAATTTGGGCAACAAAATAAGGATCGCACATTATCATTTCAATTTAGCACGAGATTGAAAATTATGTACAACAATTCGTAGCCTAAAGTATTTTGGGCGACGAAACTGGTGTTGCCCAAGACATAATGCAGGTAAGCCTACAAGACATAATGGGCGACAAAAAACAGAATTGGTTGCACAAAGTTCAGTAATATTGGCGACGAAAGATAAGGTGTTGTTGCCCAAAGTCAGTGAAGTATGGGCAACGATTAAATAAACTCGTTGCCGAACTGTCCCCATAAATGTGCTACGGATACGAGGCTCGTAGCACAAAAGACCATTATGGGCAACGCATATAACTCAACGCCCAATATGTGGTTTGTGCGACGATTAGAATTTTCGACGCCCCAAATACATTGGGCGTCGAACCTAAAGCGACGAAATGGGGGCGTGAAAAATTCGTCGCCCATACTTTTGTGCAACAAAATTGTCCCATTGGGCAACGAATATTTTCGTTGCCCAAAACCTATTTTCTTGTAGTGTCATCAAACAATGGGCCTTCGGCAACAGCAAGTTGATGAGCTCTCAATAAACCTATCTAAGAGATAATATCTAAAGCATATTATATCTGACTCATAAAAATTCCTTAAGGACTACGAATAACCTCTAAGCCTAGGAAGTATTTCACTACTCCCAAATCTTTCATTTTAAAACACTTCCCTAAGTAAGTTTTAAAGTTCAACAATGGTATCTAATCATTTCCTGCAATAATCATGTCATCCACATAAATGAGAACATTACGCTGAATTTTTCCTCTAGTCAGGGTGAACAAAGAATAGTCAGAATATAACTGCTTAAACCCATAGAATTTAAGTGCAGTTACCAACTTTGCAAACCATCGTACATATGGGTGCCTGCTTCAAGCAATACAAAGATTTTTTCATTATGCATACCAAGTTAGTATTTTTCCCTGAAAACCAGGATGAATTTTCATATATATTTCTTCCTCTAAATCACCATAAAGAAAAGCATTGTGGACGTCAATCTGGTGAATTTCCCACCTTTTTACTGCTGCAATGGGTAGGAAGGTACGAATGATCGTCATTTTGGCAACGGGAGCAAATGTTTCATTATAATCAATACCTTCTACTTGATGATGGCCAAAAATAACCAGGTGTTCCTTCAATCTCTGCAGCTTTCCATGTCCATCATATTTTTTAGTGTACACGCACTGAAAACCAATGCTTTCTTTCCAGGTGGATGAGGCTCTAGAACCCATGTTCCTTGATCTTCAAGAGCCTTAATTTCTTCCCCCATGGGCCCATGGCTTTCCGATATCCTTTAGGTTTCATAGCCTCCTAAAAATTTTAGAAGGATTGCCTGCAGTTATAGCTGCCAGATATCTGCGACGTTTGTCAGAAGATTTATCACAACTAACAAAGTGTGCAATAGGAAAATGAGTACATGAAGACGGTGATGGAGTGGCCTGAATGTGCACATAGATATATATACTTTTCTTTTTTACTATTGTATGTGTCACATAGTCTCGTAGTTTCGTAGAAGGGATTAGTGTCCTCAATGCCCTACCCAACTCCCTCATGGCCTCATCCCACTCTCAACCTTCTCATGCCCCGTTACCGGCATTGGCCCCCCACTGTCGTCAACAGTGAAGCTAGGCACAACTACATGAGGTGCCACTTGAGCACCCCCATGCTCCTCCGGCACAATTTCATTACATGCCACCGCGGACATTCGCTCCTCACATGCCTTCTCCGGCACCCGCACATCACGTGCCCTCTTTGGCACAACACAATCCATCACAAGATCTCATCAGGTACTCAGTTGAATTTCTGAACATGTTTCTCAGACCAGGTTAGAACCAGTTTCGAACAAACATGAACCATACCTAGTTAGAAGCTAAAACCAATTCCGACATTTAGAAATCAGATTTGATTCCAATATCAAATCGGATACACGATCAAGTTTGTAAATTAAAATATAGCATATTTTATCTATAAAGTGGCAACAAATATACACAACATAAGAAATTAACATAACTGTTGAACATTATTACATTAAAAAACATTAAAAACAAATTCTGATGTATAAAATATCATTAACAATGGAGGTATTTTTGATACTTTATTCGGGAATAATTTCATTTCAAATCGGTTTCACCAGGTTTCCAATATGTACCTAGTATCCGAATATAGGAACCGGACCTTGTCCAAGTTATCACGCGTTCCCAATTTGTGGACCCGGAATAAGTCTTGTTAATATTGGTTCTAAGATTACGTGTCCTCACTCTTCACCAATTTCGGGTCTGGAATTGGATACTTGATTTGTTTGCTCATCAAGAGAAGGACTCATGGCCATACTTTTGATAGAAATTTGGGGCACACGCGGAAGTTTGATGGACTCTTCATAATATAACAAATTCCATTTTATTGATTACATTCATAAGAATTGTACAACTATATTTGTGAGAGCCCATATCTCTCACTTATATCTTTGGTAGAATCCTTGTTTCTACCCTCCAAAATATTTTGTGGGAACTCTCTTGATTAGCTCACCTCTCAACTCATGCATATACAACATATTTATAGTTGTTGTATCCTAGTTTCTAGATTTCTCTACATTTGTCTAATATCTTTGATTTTTACAAGATATTTCTAGATACATCATCACTTGATTTTTTTAAAGTACACGCTATATTTTTCATTAAACATCTAGATTTTTTTTAGATTAACCTCTAATACTGCCCCTTAATCTTGCAAAATCTTGTACTTTAAAAATCATAAATTTGTTGATGCACCGGTCATCAATGAACCGACCATGTACTGAAATTGTTTTTGTTAGCGCCCATGTCACCAACTATCCTCAACTTTGATTCTTCTTCACATCTTGTAAATCTTCAACTCTTTGTGTTGGTACCCTTGTTACCAACTTGCTCCCCTAATCTTAACTTCTTCATAATTTTCTCCAAAAAGTTTCTTCTTATTGCTTCTCATCTCCATTTTCTATTTTTCTTTGAAATTTTATTGGTACTCCTGTTACCAATCTTCATCTTCTCAATTATTGTGATCTTCTCATTGATACTCATGTTATCAACTAGCTTACTGATACTCGTGTCACCAGCCTTCGCCCAAAATATATATATTTTTTTTCTCCAAATTTTCTTTTGTTGTGGTACTCATGTCACCACCCATCACTGCCAATGCTTATGTCATTAGCAAACTTCACAAATTCTCTTGGTGAATATTATTTTTCTAATCTCGATGCTCTTGTCACCAACATACTCTGTTAATGCCCTTGTCATTAGCATCATTCAAACACTTTCTTCTTCTAATCTTTCTCTCTCTAACATTTAATAACATTTTCCCATTTTCAATTCAAATATTTTTCTTCAACATTTTTCTAGTGAAATTTCTCCAAATTTGTTTTTCTTGTTGATGCTCATGTCATCAACCTCCCCATCATTTTTTTGTTAGTGCTCATGTCACTAACCACCTACTTCACAACTAATTTTTCATTTCTCCACAAGCTTCTATCCATATTGTATCTTCACAAAAAAAATTTATCTTCACCTTTAATTTAAATTCTTCCAAATATTTTAAACTTCACACTTACCTCAACTTCTTTTATCTTGCTCAACTTTCAACTTCATAATTTGTATCTTCTATCTTCTTCTTGCTACTCTGACTTTAGCGTTATCACGTTTCCAATCTGATACCATGATAGAAATTTGGGGGCGCACACGGAAGTTTTGATGTACTCTTCATAATATAACAAATTGCATTTTATTGATTACATTCAAAAGAATTGTACAACTATATTTGTGGGATCCCATATCTCTCACTTATCTCTTTGGCAGAACCCTTGTTTCTACCCTCCAAACTATTTTGTAGGAACTCTCTTGATTAGCTCACCTCTCAACTCATGCATATACAACATATTTATAGTTGTTCTATCCTAATTTCTAGATTTCTCTATATTTGTTTAATATCTTTGATTTTTACAAAATATTTCTAGATACATCATCACTTGATTTTTCTAGAGTACACACTATATCTTTCATTAAACATCTCGATTTTTCTAGATTAACCTCTAATAACTTTAACTCTTACGGTTTCTTGGTCGAGTATTTATGGGCTAAATTGTTGAAGTAAAGGGAAAGGTAAGGAGATCTCTATCCTAAACACTCTCAGTTAGCAAGATTGAGAGTTGAGACCCAACATCTTTAGGATTGGTAAGATCTATGCCCAAGTGAACTAAACCTTGGTATTTTTGTAAACATGTTAACTTGAATTTGTTTTTAGTTTTTTTTTGTGTGCAGATGTGTATATCTGAATGTGATACAATTACAATCTCATATAGATGATTTTGAAATCATAATGGCGCAACATTATAACGATCGAGAGGAATGCTAGCTTTGCATAGTTGAAAATCTACATACATCATCTTGCCAGCAGCTATATTATTTGCCAGGAGTGTAATTAATTTACAGGGCCGGCAGGTTATTTCTTCTTTTTTTTTTTTTTTGAACGGGAAGGCCGGCAGGACATTAGTTGTTGTGATTATAAATAGTGATCGCCTCAAATGGAAATCGCGATAAAGAAATAGAATTATAAAGGTCGCAAATTGCGACAAGAAAAAAACAAAATCAATGGCTATCCTGCGGTTGATGCCGAGCACCAGTTTTCTTGTGTTGTTCGTTGTGTTACTTCTTATACTGAATGCTGCCGCACAGTCTCAAGACTCTCAACAGCCTCAAGTAGGTAATGTATACGTAAAACACAATCTATTTCTGTTCCAATTCCATTAGTACTTCATCGCAAATAATGTTCTACATTTACTTTTGGCATAATCTAATCTAACTCTAAATCATATTTCCTTTGTTTTTTAATATCATTTTGACTTTTGACACTATTTACAAATTCCACTTCGGCCATCTTGTACTCCTTTCATCCCATAAAGTGCCCACCTTCCATTATAAATGTTCCAAAATGTTGTGCCTATTTTATTTTTTAATAATTTGTTTGGACTAAATTATATACAATTTTTACACAAACTGTCCAAATACCCCCTACCTTTCTTTCAGAATATATACCCCTATTAATTATTGATTTACACTATATCAAGGAATATTTATTGCTTTCTTTTTAAGGAAAAATAAAATATAGAAGTAGCTCAAAGGCAAAAGTGCTTCATTAATTTTTTTTTTATAGAAAATCCTACTACTCTCTCCATTCTCCTTAATTCCCATGAAAAAAAAACACTAAATTATGGGACGGAGGGTAAATTATTCAATTTATACAAATGAAAACGTTTAGTCATGAGAGATCTTGTTGGATTCATCTCAATATATATATGTTCAAAATATCAACTTTTAAAATTTTTTACTTCATACACAAATAAAGATGTTAATGCTCAAAGATATTCATTTGCGCCACTTGAAAGGAGCAAATGGTTCGTAGAACTCAAGTAAAATAGAAGTAGGTATAATATAAAAATAAGTATGCCATTTGTTGCCACCTCATGAATTGATTTATGGATTCCACTTTATATATTAATTACATATGATATGAGATTAAAATTCTAATCTATGATTAGATATAAATTATGAAAAGATCATATATGAATCCTAAGGTGAATCTATTTTGATTATACTTTCTCCCTTTTATTTAATGGGCGCAATTATTTAGAATGGGAGACAGATAGAAAAGCGATCCTAAGCAATATATGGGGATCAACACTTACACAATTATAAAATTAATGCAAGTAACATGTTTATATGAGAAATTACAGAAACAATCCAATTATAGAAAAAATGGAGGAAATATATATATAGTGCCATTTATATTTATACATTCGTATATCATAAACTAATTAATTGGTAACGTTATTTGGTGAAAGACGTGCGTGTCTGCCAGAAGAAGAGCAGTAGACACACGAAGAACTGTAAAACGTCATCAGCTTGTACAAAAGCCTGCTCGCGAGAGACCGACATACATGCGTTTGCTGGAACTTGCATAGAAGAATTTACGAGTGAGACCATTAAGGGTGGATGCGTTACCTCAGGAGGTGGTTACTATGGAGTGCCGCGTATAAAGACCTGTACTCCTGATGAAACAATTAACAAGCTACTTCCTACTAAAAGATGTGTTTGCTCTTACATGTGCTCAGGACATAATCTCTAGTAATTGCATTCATCGCTACAACAAGGAGTACCATTGTATTACAAAAGGATAGTATATGATGTCTTTGTTTCAAGTACCAGAGTATTATGATTAGAGAGAGGGGTTACGTTGTCTTCTCACGTTGACAAGTTGTCCAAGAACTAAGATCATATTATATAATGTTTTACTAATTTTTCATACTTGTATTTATGTACAACCTATGTACCTCATTGTTCTATTTGGTTAATTATATGCTCTATGTAGAAAAACAAAGAGTGTAATTTTAATTAATCATTATTGATAATGGGGTGTTAGCGAGCCGAGACCGAGCCTAGGGTTACTCGGCTCGACTCGTAACACTTTTACTCGAACTCGAGCCCGTCTCGAGTTTTTTCGAGGTTAAATTTTCCAGTTCAATTTACCTTAAAACTCAACTTGATTTAAACCTTATATTCTATAAATAGGTTTAGACTACTTATGTAAACACATAATCGTGTCTTTTCATTTATTACTCAATGATGAAACATACCGTCGTCCTAATTGGTCCGGTCCAAATGAAGAGCGATCTGAAAAGCTAAGCCCAAAATCGTTTCAAGTATCCAAAGTCTATTTTTTTTTTAAATAATTCCGAGCCCACTTTTAAGATCCCAATTAATAATTCATGATAATAAATTGTATTTTCAAGTCCACTTTCATAAAGCCCAATTAATTATTCCTGATAATTAATAAATATTTCCTAAATCAAAAGATATTATGAAAATCAAATTTTTATTCCTAAAGAAAACTACTTCCGGACATCAAAAAATAATACTTGATCAAAGATAAGAGAAATCTTTTAATTTCGGAAATATGCTCAGATCTGCGTTGCATCACAAGCAACAGAATGTGCACACGCAACGTCGAAATAGTCAACAAAACTAAGAAGCACAAAAGTAGCTTGCATTGATGCAAGAGTGTTGCGCCAAGAGCATGGTGGTCCGTTTAGCGCATGAGCCATGCACGGGACGCACCAACCCTGTGCCTAGCGCACCCTGAGAAACTTCCCAGGATGTCACCCATCTGAAGACTACTCCCAATTAACTATGAAGTAACTAAGGAAATGAGCTCCCTAAAAGAAAGATGCATCTTGTTGGAATGAGTAGCATGCTAAATCCCTTTAAAGCAATCATGAGGGGTATTACATACACTTCCACTTAAGGACAATAACGCCCTCGTTACGCTTGAGCACTCCACATATTCGGCCGCAACGATCTGTGGGTCGCCCAACCTGGAAACTAATAACAAGGGGAGGAATCTTAAAAATATTAATAATCAATTTATACACAACATCTTAAAAATATACTTCAATAATTTAATAAAAAGATAGATAAAACAATAACAAGCTAAATACAAATAGGGTAAAGATAATAGAATATACAGATAAATAAATACATATGAACTCAAGGATCAACAATAAAATCTTCAAATCTAAATGAAATAATAATATGAATGATATAAATGATCATGATAACGTTTCCAAAACAATCTTCTCTCTTAACATCTTTGAGGAGGAACTGAATGTAATTAAGTGGATAACAACCCACTATTCCTATTTGGTTAATGTATTATTAGGATCCTGCTCGCCTATATGTCTAGTATGACCGCATCCTGATTCGAGATAGTATCTTGCTCAATACTTTTCGACCTCTTGAACGACAACTAATAACCAAGACGGACCTACATACCCTGCTCATTACGTAAGTATAAACTATGTACCCTGCTCAGTATGTAGTGGCTATTCATTCCTAGGAGACCATGTCCCTTACTAGTCATCATCCTCAAATTAAAACAAATAATGAATAACATATTTTCATATTCTGCAGATTGTCATTAAAGGTCTTACATCAAACAGCAAGAATAATCTAGGGCCTTAACCCGACAATTCCAAACTGCAAATTTTAGGGACTCAACCCATCAACTCCATTTACATCGAACTGCGGGAATTTTAGGGACTCAACCCATCAATTCCAATTTAAAACAACTTCATGATTTCTCAAAAACAATAATCATAATGTTTACAATATCATCTTCGAAATATATAATTTAACTCATCAAGAAACTATAAAATAATAGAAATATTTATAATATCTTGAAAAAATAAAATAATTTCATAACCTTAACAAATAAACAAACTAACTTGCTAACATAAAATAAACAAAAGAATTATAAAACTACACTATAGCTTTAATAAACAAGATAATATAAGCCACTTATGACCAACTCATATTATCAGAGCCTTCACCAATAATTCAGCAACTAAGCTATATACACCAATTCAAATCAGTATATATATGAATAAATTTTAAGTAATTTAGTAAAACATAATAATGATAGAAGAAAGCGTCTTGGGTGTAACATATTACACCATAAATTATTGTGTAACAACATCTCATACGCGTGAACTCTTTCATGTCATTATTCCCAACTTGAATAATCCCAACTTTCACCTGTCTTCTCAAAATAATCCCAACTTTAGATTATTCCAGAATAATCATAACTTTGAGGGGATCTGCTCAATATAAACCAAACTATCACTTTTCTTGCCTTTACTAATCCGTTTTAGGTCTATAATATATAGAAAATTAATAGTTCGGGTTATTTTGAGAAGGTACCCCTAAAGTTGGAATTATTCTAAAATAATACAAAGTTGGGATTATTTTTAGAAGACTGGTGAAAGTTGGGATTATTCATGTCAAATTTCCTAAAAAATTGTATGTCATTATAACTGACTTCTATGACATTTATTTAGCAAACTCAGTTCTATGTCATTATTACTCATTTCTATGTCATTATTACTCAGTTTTATGTCATTTTTCAGCATAATTGTATCATTTTCTCTTATTTCATTATTATCTGTCAACTCTATATATACCATATCATTGTTACTCATGTTTATGTCACTATTGGCTTATGTCATGTCATCTCATTTTTTAGATGTCTCGTGTCATTTTTTTTATAAATTTATTTTATGTTTTTATAAATCTCTTTCATGTCATTATAACTGACTTTTATGACATTTTTGAGCAAACTCAGTTGTATATCATTATTACTTATTTCTATATCATTATTACTCAATTTATGTCATTATTACTCACTTCTATGTCATTTTGTTTAGCAAACTTGTACTACCTCCGTTTCTTTTTAATAGTTACGGTTTCCTTTTTAGACCGTTTCTTTTTAAGAGTTACACTCTTGTTTTTTCTATATAAGGTAAATTTCCAATCATCGTTCCCACTATTGGTCCCCCCATGTGGTCCTAAATTTTCAATCATCATTCCCACTATTGGTCCTAACTTTCTCTCTTCTGCCATTTTTTATTGTTTATGTGTACTTGTTGATGCCAACTTTTACCTTTATACAGTTTCTCTCTCCTACTTTACACATTTTGCCTTATTTCTAATGAAAAGCAAAGTGTAACTATTAAAAAGAAACGGAGGTAGTATTATTTTATCCTATTTCATTATTATTTGTCAACTCTTTATATACCATATCATTATTACTCATTTTATGTCATTATTGACGTATTTCATATCATTTTTAAGCTACCGTCTCATGTCTTTTGTTATAAATTTGTTTCAAGTCATTTTAAGCGTCTTCTATGACATTTTTATAGCGAGCTCTGTTCTAGACCATCCGTCTTCTCTTCCCTCATTAGGATAGATCTAATGGGAAACCTAAGCAAATCAAGAATTCCTCCCCAACCCTCGAATTGCTTCTCTCACTTTAACGACAAGAAGAGCTATGATTCAACACGACTTGGGAAGATTAAGATCAGTCATGGAAAGACTTCCTAGCACTTTGGATTTTCCTGATGACCCAACTGGGATTGTAGCTATAACAATGAACCTCGGCTAAGGAAGCTTCAGCTTCTTAGGGCTCGTGCATTCGGCATAGCGTACTAAGTTAAGTTCTGCACCAGTGAATTGAACTTTGGCTTCTTCGTTTCCAGAATGTCTGATGCAATATCATGTCATTATTACTCAGTTTTATGTCATTATTACTCACTTCAATTGTCATTTTTCAGTAAAGTTGTATTATCTTCTCCTATTTCATTATTATTTATCAACTCTTTATATACCATATCATTATTACTCATTTTTATGTCATTATTGACGTATTTCATGTCATTTTTGAGCTGTCTCGTGTCATTTTTTTTATAAATTTGTTTCATGTCATTATAATTGTTTTCTATGATAGATTATTAGCAAACTCAGTTATCAGTTCTATGTCATTATTACTGAGTTCTATGTCATTGTTACTCACTTCTATGTATTTTTTATAAACCTTATCATTATTACACAAACTGATGTATCATTATTACTCACCTTTATGTCATTCCATATAGCAAACTTGTAACATTTATCATCACATTCACAAATAATGTACCACGCTTTCTATCTCCCCATCATCTGTCATTCATCACAACAGTCAAGACACACGCATTTCATCTCCTTGAACTCCCCCCTCCCTCTCTCCTCCACCGCCCTTTCTCCTCCTCCACTCCCCCTCCCCCTTCATCATCAAATTGCCATGGCAATACCACCTCCACTATCTCTCTTCTCCCGGAAAAACACTGTTGCAGAAGATTGAGTGAAAAGAAGCTAGAAACTAATGGCCTACATTATGTTCTCACCGACATTTCACAACTCGATCATCCGAACCAAAAACTCACCGTCCCTGAACCCATGCCTCCACTTTCTCTCTTCTCCCGGAAAAACTCGCCCAAATATCATCAGCGTCATCATTGTGGTCTGCGATTTGGCGGCAGAAGAAAACGAGGAGAAAGAAAATGGAAGCAGAGATGACAAGGTCGAGGTCACCACCTCACCGGACAGGCGAATTGTTTAGCTTACCTGCTGCCACCACCGCGCACACTCCGAGGTCAGGTTTTGATTTTTAGACGACATGGATCTTGCGATATTGCGATGTAGATTGATTTTGTGATCGTGCGATGTAAATTGATTTTTAAGATCTTGCGAGAAATCTAATAATCTAGGAACTAATTAATTTTACAATTTGATTTCCATCAAAATGATTTCCATCAAAATGATTTCCATAAATCTAGATGATTAATGGCGATGATTTTTGGATGTAAGGATTTGCAGTTGAGGTTCGGGAGGAGAGAGAGTGGGTTTGGGCGGAGAAAGAAAATGGAAGCGGGTGGTTGCAATGGTGGAGATGGCGGTAGTTATCGGGAGAGGAAGGGGAATAGTGAGAAATGAGGAGGAAGAGATGGTGATTTGACACAGGTAAATAAATATGTGTGTCATAATAAATTATTGTGTAACAGTTACACCTAAGACTTTATGATGATAGAAACCCACAATACATGGAATTCATGGTCAGTATCTACATGACGATCGAAACCCACCTAAGAAAGCTTGATATTATGTGACCAACAAACAACATCCCTAGAACGTATGAGCAACAATAAAAGAAAACAAAATAACTGCAAGCAAGAATAACACTTATAATATAAACCCAGAACCTTAGGATGAAAAGTTTATAATACCACTTGCAGAACTACAGCATTGCATTAGCCATCCACTACAACACCAACATACACACTTCCCAAACATGCTGAAACATATAATAACAACAACCAAATTCTCATACCTACAAAGATAGCAATAGTTACCCACCCATCCATGAACTCATCAAATTAACATAATATCTACCGAAACTACTCTAATAAACTATTCTAAAGCACATTATCATGGCCCAATACTAATATATTCATTAACGAAAATCACAAATCATAAAATTAGAATGGAAACAACTACACAAACATATAATTTTTTCCACATAAATTCCTAACAATACTAACCGAACTTATGTATTAAAAACTAATATAATCCCTACTGAGCGAATTCTAACCATTATAGGAAAACAATTAGTTACCTGGGCCAACTAGAAGAGTGTAGAATGGAGGTAGCTTTGTCCTTCGTGCGGGACGTCGTCCTCCACGAATTCACCTCCTAGCAACTAACCCACCAACAAGAACTTAAAGATGCTAAAATAACAAGGAAAAAAATGAAAGATTAAGGGTGAAAAATGGCGGAAGATCTATCTGAATTTGTGGAGCAAATATTGGTAGAATGCTCACTCTCACTTTTGTCTCACTATGGCCGAATGATAGGGGAAATTTTCTGATTTTTCAGATCAGAATTTTAGCGAGTATGAATGGGGCTTACGAATAGGTATTAAGAGGAGGCTTAATTGGGTACTAATAAATTGGGGGTTACAAGAGGGATATAATGTGGTAAAAAAGCCTCTCCAATGCTTCTAATTTTCTTATTTTGTGGACAACTTTTAGGAACTTAAATCTTCACATTAGAAAATCGCATGACGGTCCAACACGCGCTAAAATCAAATAAATAAAAATACAGATCAAACGCGTATTTTTAAATACTAGAAAATATATAATTTCTAATATTTATAAAGCTTATAAGATATAATATTTTCGAGAATAAATTCTAATTTTGATGAAATATTAATAATTAAGGGAAGATAACACGAAAAATTAGGAGCGAAATTTCGGAGTGTTACATGTCATACAAAGGGTTTTTTGTCAGAAAGGACCTAATAAAATACAAGTTTTGTAGGGAATGACCTAATAAAAAAATTTTTGTCTAAAAGGACCTATTAAAATACTTTCGATTGTTAACAGGAACCATTTATGAATTTTAGGCCAAAATTACCATATTCCAACGTTGACTTTTTGCAATTGGGACACCACAACTACATTTGACAGTAATTTTATTGCTTGAAGATGATTTCGCAGACATTTTCCTTCAATTTTTGAAAAAAATTTAGTTTTTTGGCCTGAAATTCATAAATTGGTTCCTCTTAACAATCAGAAGTATTTTAATAGGTCCTTTTAGACAAAAAAAAATTATTAGGTCATTCCCTACAAAACTTGTATTTTATTAGGTCCTTCCTGATAAAAAACCTTAAAAATTAGTCTTTTGTGTGTAGTTTTTAGATTGCATAAACATATTGCCTGGTTATTTAATTGCATAACCCCGATATGAATCGTATTAAGTAGAGGCCAGACATTGGCGAATTTAAATCCTGATCATATCCGTATCCTCATCCCCGAACTCAATCTTTGGTTCATTGATCAATCATGGAGTCATGACTGAGAAATCTACATTGGATAAGTCCCTAAGTCGTCCCTATGGTTTCCCAAAATTCAATTAGGTTTATGAGTCTTCATATAAAAACTTGCTGGTGACTTTTTTTATTTTAAAAATAACTTTAAAAGTAAATCCTTTACAATGAGGTAGTCAAATACACGCTCATCTCGTGTATGTTATAAAAACACGCCTACAATTTGGCGAGTTTACTTGGGCAGGATTAAAACTAATTTTTAACACGTGAGTGAAACTCGAAAATTGTGGTTCAACCTTGTTTTATGCTTTTAAATAACATTACAGTTTAACATATGCAGACTATTTTTCCGGGCCACTATAAGTTCTATGTCCTTGCCTCATTAGCAAATGTTCTATGCGTGAGGTCACCCCTGGGGGGTTCCCGCTTTGTCCCTCCAAAAAGCTTCCTAAGCGATATTGTTGGATCTTAGTCATAAGAAAACAAGCCATGGCATTGCTCTCTTGTTCCTAACGAGATATTGAATTGCATCCTACATGTGGCCATCTTTTTTAAGCAAAAATACAAAGCGTGGGATCAATCTCTTAGTCATGAACCCTTTAAGCCTTAACCAAAGCTTGACCATAGTATCAAACATAGATCTTGACTTTAGGTTAGTGAACTGCATACTATTGCTTGCATGCATTACATTATTGATTGCTTGTTTGCTATATTCAACATGCTTTTTCCTTACTTTCCCCTCGAATTAGACTAGAAATTTCGAAAAACAAAAAACCACTCGCACAAAGAAATGCACCAAATGTGTGTAACTTACGCAACACGCAAGATGGGCACACCTAGCGCATCATGTTGAGTTGCACGCAAGCTTCATGCGCTAAGTGCACGTTTCTTGCGTGGCACACAAAACATTTGCATATGGCACAAGCTACCCAAGTCTTCGCGGTTCAATTTCGTTGGTTTATTCGCCGGTTTTCGATCCATATTTATGTTATCATTCATGATCACTTTTAGGTCATATTTCCAAATAAAGCTCACCTAATTTAAAGATAAGAATCGATCTTTCCACGCATATCATCTAAGATTGAGTCTATCCTAAATAGTTCATCTAGATAAGTGGTCGTGATAGAGTTCTAGTCGGCATGCATCTCATACTATACAATCTTATCCCTTCTATCACACTATCCTTCTCTTACATATCTCTCCTATCATATTCCATCCATTTAAAGAAAAAAATCTCCTTTTCAAAATCTATTCTATTGATAAGAGTTAAATTCTATATACTATTATTCCCTAATATTAATATTTTTGGATGTCTTCTATGTGCTATTTTGCATTAATACTTATATGTTTCTAATCTAAGTTGGTTTTTATTAAGTATGTATTTTTATTGTTTATTGGGCTTAATTAATACTTGTGTTTATGAAAGCAACTAGTGGACTAAGAGAAACTCACTATTTCCGTGGTATTGATGTGTGGCAGCGTTGAACAAATGCCAAGAAATGAATTGCAACCTACAAAAGGAGAAAGGAAGACTAAGGAGTAAAGTTCAGCTAGAAGTCTTCTAAGTCTACAACATATTAGTGCGCACAATATGGGTTTCCTTTCGGTCGTCTCAGTCAACAACACAACTGCACTAATATGTTTGAAATCAGATATAACTCCTATTATCTCCATCAAATTAGGAGAACGAGTTGGGTGGTTATATTGATAATTTTATCTTTTCATGAATTATAACCCTTACTAATCACACTTCTACAAGGGGGGAAGGATATAAATATGGCTGGAAAATTTTTGCACGGAGGCAAGCTGGAGAGGATTTTTTATTAAAGAAAAGGGAGTTTGAGAGTGAAATTTCTGGGCAGAATTTAGGGTTTGAAATGGAGGAAGAACAATCCATCAACGTACAACGAGGAAGAGTGAGAGTCGGGGTCGTCAGAGGTGTCGAAACCGAAGTCGAGCAGCGATTTCCTGGGGATTAATTAGAAGTTATTTTCTCTCCATCAATCTCTTTAGTTTTATTCAGAAATTTATATTCATAACTTATGATCTTGTACTTGGATTATTTAATTTTTCAATTGTGTTTTTGGGTCTTTGAATTCTAGAATTTACATTGTTAGTTTCGAATCTTGATATGATATTCAAGTTATATTTGTTCTTGCTAATAAAGATTACATTTTTATGCTTAATTGCTATCTCTTGAGTATATAGTGTATTCTTATGCTAATTACATAATTTGTCCTAGTACAGATTACGTAATCCGGGTAGTAACTAGTTTGAATTGGAATTCGCAACAAAATACTAGTTTAAAGTGGATTATAACTTGATCAAGTTAATTAATACATCTATGTGTTTTGATTGGTTGGGTTGATAGTTCTTAATGCTAATAATCTGAATTTTTGCTAGTTGCAAATTACTAGCGATTGTAGGATTGTTAAGAGTTAGCTTTGGCCTAGTTTAAAGTTAGCTATTGCCACTCATAATTTAGTCATAGTGGGTTGCGTTAATTTCGTTTGGCTAAATTGGAGAAGAGGGTTAAGGGGAATTTTTGCTACCAAAATTCCTAACATTAATCTGTCATATTATGTTTGCAACTAATCGTGTGTGATCCAGATTCACCATTAAAAGGTTAAATATTTTAAGTTATGTGCTTAATGGGTAGCTTGTCGTCACTTGTAAATAGTAGATTAGTTTTTCATTTACTTAGTTATATTGGTTAGTATTATCTTCAACCCCCTAATCTATGTAAATAGGTAAATAATTGTGTAGTCTAACTTATCTATGTGACTAGTATTGTTTTTAATTAAACTTTGAGTTTAGGAAATCTAGTAGTCTCTCTATGGGATCGATCGTTTCTTACCCTTTTACTACTTGTTAATATTTTTGAAGGATTAAGATAGATATTAATTTAATACGGTAAACGACACGTATTACCTATCACACCCTCTTCTATTCAATCTTTTCGAAAACAAGTACTTATCATCATCCTACCATATGTTAAATAAACCTTTCTTAAAATTACTGCATCCTTAATTACCATAATCTTTTCCAATAAAAGATAAAATAAAAGAGTCCCTCTCAAAACTGAATTTCGAAAATCCTGAGCCCAGTCCAATCCAATCAACCTAGTCCAATCAATCCAACCCCAGTTCACTTGCATTCATCTTTGGCTCGTTCAAATTTGCTCCATGCATTCATATTAGGCACATTAGCATTAGAGTCCATCTTAGGCACATATTAGTCTAGCCCATGTCAAAATATACCATCTGTATGTGAGATCTAGTGTACGTTAAACCCAAGTAGACCCAATTTAAGTCTAATCCTAGTCCATTCCAAAGTTAAGCTCGCCATGTACGTCTTCTAGTCTATTCCAAACTTAAGCCCACATAGGCTCAAATCATATCCTAGGTCTAGTTTGCATCTCCATGTAAGCCCTAGGCAAATCTAATTCCAAATAAATATAGGACTAAGTCCAAAGTCTAAGTCCATAAATGCCCAATTCAAATCCTAGGTCTAGTTTGTATCTCCATGTAAGCCCTAGTCAATCCCAATTACAAACCCATACAGGATGAAGTCAAAAGTCTAAAATCTCCCCTACAAGAATGGGAAGTAGAAGTTGTGCATTGCTACAGAGAAGGAAATAGAGCTGCGGATTGGTTAGCAAATCAAGGAGTTATCCAGAACAACAAAGTAGAGTTGATTCAGTTCCCCCTTTAAATTTAGGTAGAATTTTATTTGAGGACATTGTAGGTGTGGCTCTGCCACGCTTCTTCCCCCCTAGCTTTTATTTGTTTTAATTTTTGTTCTATTTTCTTGAGGTCATCCTCTCGTTTTGCACCCAAAAAAAAAAGTCTAAAATCTCTCAACCTTTGAACCTAGTGAAGCTACTCATCCTTACACTAGTAGAAAAATGATAATTGCGTCCCAAAATTTGTGTCGAACACAAAAGTAACCGACACAAATGATCAGGCATGCATCATTTGTGTTGGTTGGTGTGGCTTCAGCGACACAAATCCTCACCTCAAATGAGGAAAAATTTATTTGCGCATCGGTTGGAGACCAACATGCGAAGCGAATGTTGAAGGCCCAAAAGCTTTGTAGTCCATGATTTATGTCGTTTGGGCCACAATTGCACTGATGCATAAATAATGTGAACCGAATGATTTACTTCAGGTTGTCTCGGCCAACCACTGCAAAACCTATTCAATTCCCTTTTAAGAGGTTCCCCCTTTTTTCCCTTATTCTCTCACTCATCTTCACTCTCTCACTCTAGCTAACTCAGATCCCATTTCGACCTTCAGTACTCTCTCACTCTAGCGAACTCAGATCCCGTTTCGACCTTCACTCTCTCACTCTGACTCTCACTCTCCAGCGCACCTCTCCAATTCCTTTCTCGGCTCGGTGTCTGGCGACCCTCAAACCCAAAATCACCCAAAAAGGATAACTCCTAAACCCGAAAACCTAAATTCCCTCAAATATTGGGAAATCCCTAACTCCATAAATTCAATATTCCCTAATATTTTGGGCGAAATTCTTGTTGAAATTACCTTCATTTTCAAAGTGTTTGGTCGAAATATATGTTCTTCAAATTTTTCTTGTTCGAAATATATCTTCTTGGGCAAATTTGGGGCTGCATTTTGGGGCTGTTGCTGACGGTGGTTCGCGGTGGAGTATGTTGTTGCAGATGGTGATTATTCGGCAGCGTACGATAATACAGTATTGCATAATTCATAATTTAAGGTTTTTATTATTTGAATAAAACCACAATTTAAGGTTTTCTAGTGAGGTTTTTTGAATATTTCTTCTTGTCATTTTCTCTCTGCTTGCATAACATATTGTTCCTTCTCTTTCTGGTTCATTTCTTTATTTGTTTGATTTTTTTTGTAATAATTGAATTTAACTAATCATTCTTGTTTGAATATATTTTTATTGTGGATGCAAACATTTGTAAGTTTGCAACGAAGGGTTTGGCTCTTTCTCAGATTGCTGTATTTGAGTTTTTTTTTCAGATGATGATTCAGTGAATATTTTTTATTGTGAATGCAAACATTTCATAGGATAGTTTTGTTGATAGTTCTATTAATGGAATTCTTGGGACTAATTCTTGCAGACAATTTGTACCAAAACTTTGTGGGTTATTGTTTTCCTTGCACGATAAAACGAGCACTTGTTTTAATGTTTTTTCCCATTTGCATATTTACTTTTGATGTGTGGTGTTCCCAGTGGGAAGGGGATCCGACTTTTTTTTTTTTGAAAAATAACATTTGCGTCGGTTATAGATCAAAAACCGACTCAACTCACTTTTTTAAAAAATTGTGATTAAAACATAGTGTGTGTCGAACATCCAACCGACGCAAATGGTTTTAATACAATTTGCGTCCAGACCTGTTGCGTCGAACCTAAAACCAACGCAAATATGGGTCCTATAACCGATGCAAATCAAACTTTTTGTACTAGTATTATGACCATAACGACAACCTTGAGTCTAGCGAAGCAACTCACCCTTAAGACCATAGCGACACCCTTTGAACCTAGCGAAGCTAATCATCCTTAGGACCATAATGGCAACTTTTGAGTCTAGCGAAGCTACTGACCCTTACAATCATAATGGCACCCATTGAACCTAGCGAAGCTAATTATCCTTAAGGCCTTAAAAACAACCTTTGAGTTTAGCGAAGCTACTCACCTTTAAGACCATAACGACATCCTTTGAACCTAGCGAAGCTAGTCATCCTTAAGACCACAACGACACCTATTGAGTTTAGTGAAGCTCCTTACCCCTAAGACGATAACAACACCCTTTGAACCTAGCGAAGCTAGTCATCCTTAATACCATAATGGCACTCTTTGAGTTTAGTGAAGTTACTCACCCCTAAGACCATAACGACACCCTTAGAACTTAGCAAAGCTAGTCATTCTTAAGGCCATATATAACGACACCTTATGAGTTTAGCTCACCCTTAGGACCAATGACGACACCCTTTGAACCTAGCGAAGCTAATCATTCTTAAGACCTTAACGACAACCTCCAAGTTTTGCAAAGTTACTCCTACCTTAAATCCATTACAACCCAAATCATCTAGTCTAGCTAGCGAACCTAGTCCACCTTAAGTCCATAATGGCTCCATCCTCGATTTCAGTGAAGCTACTCCTCTCTAAGTCCATAACCGCCCAAATCCCTTGAGTCTAGCGAAGCTAGTCTACCTTAAGTCCATATTGCCCCAATCATTGAGTCTAGCGAAGCTACTCATCCCTAAGTTAATAAAGGCAACCTATTAAGTCGAGCGAAGCTATTATTCCTTATCACCATAAAGGCCTAGTCATTAAGCCCAGTCCGCTTGTATAGTCCAGTCCAGTTCATGTCTGCATTTGCATATAGTTAGAGCCATGTCTCCATCATGGTCAAGCCCATGCTATTCCAAAACCCATATATTTTTAATCCTCCATCTCAAAGTCATTTCCCACTTCCATTTCTCATTTCCATTCCTCATTTCCTCTTCTCATTTCAAAAATCATATCTAAAAACTTACAAGTAAGGTCTATTCGATTTTTGTTTAGGATATGTCATGAAATTATAACTTAGGAACGCCCAGAGAGAAGAAACAAGGTCAACCCACTTCTAGACTCGTGAAAGGAACCATTACATTTTTAGATGAGCGAGGCATCTGAAACCTTTGAATCATCATCGGAAATAGGAGATACTAATGAACAACTCAGCGCCATCATGGGTGAACTCTAATTGATAAACTCTCGTCTTGATTAATAAGACAATGAACTAAAGATACTAAGGCAGAAGATGACAATTGAGGAGGAAGAAGAAAAAGAGACTCCACCACCACCACCTCCACCTCCTATTAAGTCCAAGACCGACTTGAGGTTAAAAAAACTCGAGCAATTGATCCAGTCAATTCATAGAGTCTGGATCATAGCCATGACTTCATTAATCCTGAACTGCAGGGAAAGCTCCCTAAGAAGGTAGCAATGGGTGACCTCCTAAATTTCAAGGGGTGGAAGACCCAGACGATCATTTGTGAGCATTGTCCATCTTTATCGCTCTAAAAGGCATGAGCAAGGACATTTTTGCTTATGTCTCTCCCTCGAACATGGATGCACATCCATCCAAGTAGTTCAAATCACTTAACAAAGCGAAGCTAAATGACTGGGCAATATCAAGGAAGAGTTCCACAAGCAATATCGATACAACACTCAACTTATTTGTCTTCGTGAACTGGAATTGACCAAACAAAACCCCAACGAAGACTTCGTCACTTTTCTCAATAGATGGAAGGAAAAGGCCGCTCAAATGACTAATAGGCCATCTGAAGAAGACCAAGTCCGACTGGTGATCTATAACCGGCAGTCCAAGTACGGATAACACATTAGATTCCCATCGACAGTCTTTCGTGAAGCTCTATAAGGTTGGTCTACTGAATAAGGTAGAGGTGCAAGCCTCTAAAAGTAAGGGTTAAAATAAAAACAACTCTTTTGAGACGAGTAAAAATAACCATTCTAGGTTAAAGAGTAATGAAGTCAATGCCTTAAGCACTGAAAAGAGGGGATCAAAGGCCCTAAAGAACCTTCACTCCTATATGCATGTGATCTCTAGAATAAGCCAGCTTCAAATAATTTGGACTGCGTTTTCAATTGGCAAAGGATGAAATTTACGTGCATATCTAACTTCTTGATATCAAATTTTGTTTTCGGCATAATTATAAAAATGAAATGCTCCCTAAATTCGAAAACCTAGCTCTAGATACAAATTGTTGTATATTCACCTAAGGATGTGTTATTTAGCTCCAAAAATCGTTATTAAAGAAATACAATGGAAAAAAAAAAAACAAATACAAAGGTTTACGTGGTTCTTTCAATGTGACTTAGTTCACAAATTTGGGAAGCAAGAGCTATTTCTTAAACTTAAATGGAGGGAACAATAATTATAAGAGAATTATACAAGGAATATGCTAAAAGGCCTAAGTAAAATTTTCAGCTTAAGGGGAAATGCTTAATTATTTAAATATCCAATGATGCTAGGATAAGTAAACACTCAAGAAATCCTATATTATTCTCGAAGCAATAACCCTATAACCATCAAGAGTAGGATAGAAAAACCGAGAAAATGTGAAAATAAAAGTGGTCCAAAAGTTACTCTTACTCGCCCGGCGAGATGGGCAACCAGTTTAGCTTGTCCATGATTACTGAGTTGTTGGCTAGAAAGTAGAAACTCAAAAGTGTTTCATTTAACCTATATTACGATAAATTGAAGTATTTGTTTTACGTGTAATGTATCTGACTCAAGTGAATATGCACCCCCGACCTCTTACTTTAAATGTCTGTAATCTTACCACCAAACTACATGTCTACTATATAAGTATATAACCTAATTCCATTTCAAAACCTTACACCTTATCAAACATATAAACAATAAAATTACAAATTAAAGGAGCAAAATCTAATATAATTATTCAAAACAATGCGCAAGAAATGTAGGTTGCCATGTGTTGCTCCCACTTTTTTCCCCAAAATACATAATTTTTAAAAAATTAATGGCAATGACCCGAGGCATTGTCTAATACAGTGCCGTCTCATATATTTTTTAGGCTCGAAGCGAAAATAAAAATGTCTGGAGCAATGGAGATGTATTTCATAAATAATGTATCGACAAATATTTCATGAATTGTGGGTATTTTTATCTGGTCACCGTACCAAAACACCGGCCACCAGAAAAATGCAATGAGAGGAAAGGGACGAGGGCAAGATAATTGTTGCTTATAGGTTTAATTAGGAAGAATAAATAGGAAATAACTATTAACGTTAATTGAATCTTAAGAATCGTAGCTACGAGAATTGGGAGCGAGAGAAGTTGATAGCTAAGTGCAATGAGAGAAAATGGTTCATGATGGGGAAATTTACTAACAAATTTGACCATCAATATATCTAATTATATATTTGTAAAAGTTATATAAAGTTGATATTAATATTCATTGAAATAAATCCAACAATATTTTATGATCATTTTGTTGTTATATATTAGAAAAATTGTTATAAATAAGTTAACTTTGTCACGGTATGCTAAATTAAGTCAACCTTTTAAGTCTTAGAATAAGATAACATTGATATCACTTAAACTATTAACAGGTTGGCTTGAAAAGTTACCTACAATAGTACTACCTCCGTTTCTTTTTAATCTACACACTTTCCTTTTTGGTCCGTTTCTTTTTAATATACACAATGTTGCTTTTTCTATTTTTGGTAACATGTCACATCTATTTTCTCCTCTTTTTCCACCCATGTCATCCACTTTTTAATATTTTAACCCACTTTTTAATTTCTCTCTCTCACTTTTCAGTTTCTCTCTCCACCTTTTCAGTTTTTCTCTCATACTTTTGCACTTTCTCATTGGTTCTTCCCCAAAGTAAAGTGAGTAAATTAAAATGAAACGGAGGGAGTAGGTTTCAATAGGTAACCTTTTCCACACCCACTAGATTGGCTTGCCTATTTGTACCATTAGGTCTCGCCTCTATGAATCCACCCACACCATCAGCACCCCTTTTCTCTTAGAGCTTACCCAGCCGTTGCCCATCAATGGCTTTTGGAGGAGAGAGGTATAAAAAGTAGTAGCATAATAATAGGAGCGAGAAAACTATGAGCTAAATTTACAATGCCCAACTCTTCCCCATGAGCCAAAAGAGAAAGAGGAGCAAAGAGAAAACTATGGGCACGTGGAAAGTGATGTTCATTTATGCCAACAAATCCAAGCATCCAAGGGTCCTTATTTTCTCAATCCAACGGTTGAGAGTTGTGATGCTTTTTTTTTACTGTTACACACCTTTTAGCATTGTAACGTTAGTAATGCTGTTTTATAATTATTTTTTTTTTTTTTTAAGAAAAGGTCTACAACAACATTTTTTTTTCTTCTATAAATGAAGACCAATATTGATATACTTTCACACACTCCTTCTTCTTCTATTCTTACTTTCATACACTCCTTTTTCTTCTATTCGAATAATCTACTTAGATTTTGTTTCAAATACAATTATTATCTCATATTATCTCATAAAAAATGGATCCAAAAATTGGAAGGAAAAAAAACCCCTCAAAATCCAAAAAGGCCACACAATCTCAAACTAATCCAAACTATTCTCAATTGGATCTAAATTTTGAAATGCAATCCAACTCACAAAATTTTTTAGAGTATCAAAATTATGCCATGCATATCTTAGGTTCCCCTAATCAAAACAGTTAATCACATTCTCCCCAACACAATTTAAATTTCTCAAATCCAAATTTGTTCACCCAATTTCCTCCAAATTCAACCGAGAAATTCCAATATTCTCAATCGGACTCAGTATTTCCTGTGTCCCAACACTTTCAGTCGTTTGTAGGTGGAGAGCCACTTCCAGAATTCAATACTTCATTGCGATCTCGTGCTGCATCAGTAGAAGGTGATGATGATGATGATGAACACAAGATTGAGGACAATGATGGTGAAGATGGAGACACACAAGCTGAAAAAATGTCTAGACAATTTTGGTCGCACGCTGAAGAAGAAGTCCTTGTAAAATCATGGCTGCAGGTTAGTACAGATAAATATGTTGGTACGAACCAAAAGGGAAATACGTTTTGGGGTAGAGTTACTGATGCATTTGACAAAGTTAGACGTTATAGAAACAGATGTTGGGAAGAAAGGGTTCAAGGGATTAGGGAGTCTGATTTATTAAAGGAGAGAAATGGAGCCCCTTAGAAGTCGTTGGAAGAGGATTAATGCAAGTGTTTCAAAGTTTGTTGGAGCATATGCTCATGCTGAGGCAAGGAGAACAAGCGGTCAATCTGATGATGATGTTATGAAGACTGCATTTGCCATATACAAGAGTGACTCAAAGAGACATGTAAAGTTTCAAGACAAGCATTGTTGGGAAATTCTAAGGGGGGCAGACCAATGGAAGCCCATAGGGAGTACTGTCAAGAAATGCAAAAAGAAGACGGCAACTCAATAAGGTGGCTCTAAGAGGATTCGAATTAATGAAGATGGTAACTTCTCCACTTCAACTGACCAAAATACACCAACCAGTGGTGATATAGGTTGTTCCATCCAGCCTCCTAGTGATGGGTCTGTATAAAATAAAGGTAAGGGTAAGGGAAAAGTTATGAACATGCCTCCAGGGGCATTTCAACAATGGGTGGATTCAGTATCTGAGATGAATTTGTCGAGGACAAGTAAAACTGAAATGGAACTTGTTAGGCTAAAACATGATAAAGATATCGAAAGTGAAAGGGTGCAGCTAGAGAGAGAAAAGGTATCAGTGAAACATAGAAAGATTAATTTGGAGTTATTCAAAGTCCTTTCATCAAAGGCATACCTAACAGAAGAAGAAGAGGAATTGAAAAATAATCTTGTTAAGGTATTATTTCCAGGATAAGTAATTTGGAAGTTCTATTTGTACTTAAGTTGTTTTAATTAGACGCTATCTATTTGTGTACGCTTTATTTGTACTTAAGTTGTTTTAATTAGACGCTATCTATTTGTGTAAGCTTTATTTGTACTTAAGTTGTTTTTAATTAGATGTTATCTATTTGTGTAAGCTCTATTTGTACTTAAGTTGTTTTAACTAGACGATATTTATTTGTGTAAGCTCTTGTATGAACGCATTATTATTAGTTAATGTTTATGTGTTGAAAAAAAGTGATTCTGAAATTGTTGGTTTTTTACTTCATTAATAAATTTAAGTTGTACATGAAGTGACTACCCATATGCAGTCAAATTTATTGCTCTATTTACAGCTATATGAAGTGACTACTCAACCTTTAAAAAAGAGTACTCAATGTTGGTGATCAGATGCAATAGTATTCATAACTTGCAAGAAAACAAACAAATGCAGGAATGACTACTCACTGCAATTTTCAGATGCATTATTATGTTACTTTAATGACAAAATCTGACAAAATGATCTTTCAATTTTTGGAGCATTATTGTTTTGGTGGATTTTAAAAAAATGTCATTATTTGATGGCAATAATGATAGACATCATGTTTATATATAAATTTAGTTTGATGCTAAGCTTTACTACACTCATCCTTTCACACAAGAACGTTCATACATACACACCAAAAAATGTCATCTGAATCAAGTTACAACAGCCATATTTCAACTTCCGACACCTCCAATTCTGATGATGTTGCCAATTCTAATCAAGCAGATTATAGAAGACGTTATGAAAGGCGTAGACAAGCAAACCGTCTGATGGATCAAATGATGGATGGCTTCATAATGGCCAATCCAGCTGAAATATACGCCGCGGTTAATCAAGTTCCTAGGGCACGAAGGACTCTAGTTCCAAGAGATCGTGAAAGTGGACACGACCGCTTATGGAGGGACTACTTTGCAGATAATCCTGTCTCCCCTCCAAATTAGTTCCGCCGAAGATTTCGCATATAGTGGAAGTCTTAACTACTCGTAATGAATTCTTCAAACTAATGCCAGACGCCAGTGGTAGACTTGGTGCTTCTGGATTACAAATGTGCACAGCAGCTATACGATTGTTAGGATACGGCACATCAGCTGATTCAGTGGACGATTATCTACGAATCAGTGCGTCTCTTGCAAGAGATTCATTGCAACATTTTGTTGAAGGGGTTGTCTCCCACTTTAGTGATAAATATTTGAGACGACCTACGGAAACAGATTTGAATAGATTATTATTTGCAGCTGAACAACGGCGATTTCCAGGCATGATGGGTTGTATTGATTGCATCCACTGGCAGTGGAAAAATTGCCCGACTCAATTTAAGGGAATGTATTCTGGAAGTCCTGGTAAGCCGAGATTGATTCTAGAAGCCATTGCCTCATATGATTTGTGGATCTGGCATGCTTTCTTCGGAACACCATGTAGGTGTAATGATATTAATGTTCTTGATAGATCTCCATTGTTTAACGATGTTTTTGAAGGTCGTGCACCTCCAGTTAACTATGTTGTAAATGACCACCAATACGATATGGGATACTACCTCACCGACGGTATATATCCTCGGTGGGCAGCTTTTATACCCACAATAAACCTTCCACGGAATGAGAATGTGTTAGCTTGTGATTTTCAGAAATTGGGTAGGATTTTTTTTTTTGGTGAAAATAGGAACACATTAAATAATAGATCCCATGAAATGGGTAGGACTGATTTCGAGGTTTTGCTTAATGGGTCTTCGGTGATGGTTGTTTGTTGTTTCGTTGTTGAATTATAGTATATAAATTCTTTGAGGAAGAGATGGTAGCGGTTCAAGGGGATTTGTATAAGAGGCATATTGACTATCTCCTCAATACCAGATGCACTGCTGGCAGAATTACTACCTCTCTCCCAAGCATACCCACTGCTGCTAGGGCTTACAGGGGCATCCCCTTCCACCTCCCTCCACACTACCACACCACCTTCACTCTCCAAATTACTTTCTCTATCCTCCACCACTACTTCACTACTCACATCAACCTCTGTCGTCGCCTCTACCAGTGAGACCTCGAATTCCGGCTAATGAATTCGCATCTACGACGTTGTTCAGGGATTGAGATGGTGCAGGGTCCGGAACGACGTCTTTAAGGGGAGTCAATGTGAGTGAGCTAATTATTACGGCGTCGGCGAAATCGTAGGTGGAGTCAGAATCGGAGGCCATAGGAGAAACTAATTATTACGGATCAAAATTTCAGAGATTGAAGAGGTTGTCTGATTGGAGAAACTAATTATTACGGGATCAAAATTTCAACTAATTTTATTTTTGGCGATGAAAGAGAGGCACATTTTCGAGTTTGGGAGGGGAGGGAAACGAAACATACGTGGATTGTCCAATAAAATCTGTAGGTCAATACATTTGGGTTGAAGTTGGATTTTGGATTTGAGCCTCATTTGTTTTGGTTGTGGTGGCGGAGGGGGAGTGGTGTCAGCAGATTAGTGTGGAGGAGAGAGAAGATGGGTGGCAGTCATGTAAGGGAGGGGAGAGTAGAGAAAAGAACTTAAAAAATACACAAATTTTTAAAAAATCAAATTTATTTAACAGTGAAACCAATCACAAGTAATTTAACTTGTTTAAAATTGATGGTTGTTAAAATTGGACTTATTTAGGTATAATCAAAAGAATGACTTAGGGCATGTTCTCCCCACCTTATTTTCAATTCATTTCAGTTCAGTTGCAATCATTATGTTTAGTTCAGTTGCAATCAGTTCAGTTCAATTCCTAATTTATTACTCTGATAATAAAACAATGATAATAATTATTATTATTACAATTACGATTATTTTATTATTATTATTATTATTATTATTATTATTATTATTATTATTATTATTATTATTATTATTATTATTATTATTATTATTATTACTACTACTACTACTACTACTACTACTACTACTACTACTACTACTACTACTACTACTACTACTATTACTATTACTATTATTAATATTAATACCAATACTAATATTAATTTTAATTTTAGTTTTAATATTATTAATACAATTACTACTACTATTATTATTATTATTATTATTATTATTATTTATTATTATTATTATTATTATTATTATTATTTTAATATTGCTAATTATTATTTTGCTAATTCTTTTTTTTCTATATGATTTTGCTAATTATATTGAAAAGGATGATTCAAGCCTAAGAAGTACACATTTCAATAATATTTGTCATTGGTAATACTTTTCTTAATTCTTATATATTATTATTATTAGTTAAAATTTTATCATTATTATTAGATAATTTATTATTATTATTTAATAATTTATTATTATTATTTAATAACTTATTATTATTAATAACTTATTATTATGAATTTATTATTAATTAAATAATAATTTTATTATTATAATTATTATTAAATATTAACATATTATATTATTAAAAACTATTAGTATCATCAATTAATGTTTATTATATTATATTAAATTATATTATATTAATATAGTTATTACTATTATTTATTTATTAATTTATATTTATTAATTAACGATAGCTAAATTATTATCATTACTATTAGTTATAATTTAATTCAGTTCAGTTCATTTTAATTCAGTTCAGTTCAGTTCAGTTCAATTCAGTTCAGTTTAGTTCAATTGCAATCAATTCAGTTCAGTTCAGTTGCAATAAGTTCAATTCAGTTCAGTTCAATTCAGTGCAGTTCAGTCCAGTTCAGTTGTTTTATGCCGAAGAGAACATACCCTTACTTTTAGCGGATGGCTTAAATGTTGACTTATTTATGACAATTTTTCCTTATATATTAGCAAAAAATACCGTCAAAATAAGTTGTGTGAATAGGGCAAAAGTTAAAGTGTTGCACTTAAAAAGATATGAGATGAAGTCCAAATTAATGTCACACTAGCGAGTAGCGACAGCTAGCTTCGGTTGCAAAGCAGAGAAATTTCCCTACATAGGTATATAGCCTCTTTTATTCTATCTACTAGTTGCATATGCGACATATTTTTTTATCTAAAATTATTTTGTTAGTGATGTAAATTATTGAGGTTCTTTTGTAGATGTTATTCTCTTTTTAAATTGAAGGTGATTGATTTTTAATTGTTCAATACCGTCACTGAATAATTTGGTCGATGATTTAATAATTCCTTATCAGCGACTTTAGTATAGTTCTTTAACGATTATATATTTTAATAGACCATATTGTTTGAACTTTGTAAATACGAAGTATTATGTTGTCACGATATATCGCTAACTTTTTTTGATTGACGATTCTCATTAATTTCATGAATTGATTGTGTCAATCTATTTTGTCAAGTTATTAATGGTGATTGCATATTCCATTTTTTACTTACTCATATGACAGTTGCATTGATTCTCATATTTTTAATTTTTTTTTCTAAAATGAAAAAAGGCTATTTTAAATTATTAGAGGGTATTCTAGTCATTTCAAAGGGGGACGCCACACCTCCTCCATTGGCTTATACTCCCTCTATTTTTTTTTTTATATCATTCTCACTTTCCTGTGCGCGTCTCTCAATGCACCTCTTTGAACTTAAATATTTTTCATTATATATTAGTAAAAATTATAACGATTGAATATTAATAATGTACTAATTGAGACGAATCAAACAAGAACCCACATGACTATATTTTTTCTTATAAATTGAAAAAAATTGAAAAGATTCTATCTAAGTATGAATAATGCCAAGATTCCAAGTGAGAAAGATAAAAAACAAAGGGAGTACAATAGAGATAAAAAAGAACAAATTATGTCACAGTTGTTACAACTGTATACATTTAACTTGCAAGTACGTTAACTATGTAAGAAACAACTTTCTTTCAAAAATAAAAAAGAAAGAAAGAAAAAACTATAATAAAGATACTAATATCTATGAAACTGGATCTTGTACTCCTATAATAATTATATCAATGTTGCAATCTTTCAGGGAAAAGCAAAAATATAGAAGTAAATTTTTTTTTTTTTGAGGGGAAAAATATGGAAGTAATATAAGTCGCTAGCAAAGTTGCAAACTGAAATCAGTTCAGTAATTGAGTCCATGTCACCTTCGTTTAACGTTTGTCCGACTATGTTTCATATTTTTTTCTTTTGTCATCAGTCCGATGACTTTAATTATTATTTATCACGTTCCTTATGATTATTTTTTGCATTTTGTCCAACTAATCTGATTATCTTGTTGTGTACTATATTCCTCTTCGTCCCACCTCACTAAAAATTTTTTTGAAAAGAAAAACAATAGCAGGAAATAAATCATAGACAGGATACACTGTACTCATGTCTCATGATAGATTGATAGTAGTGGTGGACCACTTGGCACTTTTAAGCTTTCGCTTCGCAAGCACGGACACAGCCATACATGCTAAGGCTATACTTTTAAAGACCAAAAGTTTAGTTTGCCTTGAGGCACTGGACCACTGTGGCTTAATCAATATAGGCTACACTGGTCATGATTTCGCGTAGAGCAACAAACGTGGACAGTGGCGGATCTATGAATTTGAGAATGTTTGGTCACAGTAACGCAAATCCGCAATACAATTAGTGACCAATAAATTTAAAAAATTCATAAAGTTTCCAAAAGCAGTAAATATTCATATTACAGCCATATAGTACTTAGAAAATATTACAATTGTTCTCGACGAGTTTTTCATGTTTTGATATCGATTTATAATGTCATCCTTGCTAACATTCAAAAACAAATCTTTCTCTAAATAAGTAATCAAACAATCATTCAACATTTAATCTCCCATGCATACTATTAAGTAATTTATCTTTCATTTGCGTTATTCCTGGAAAATACTCTTTTCACACATGCAATTGCAACGGGAAGAACTTACACCAATTTCAAAAGCAAGTAGAATCGATCATGAGTTTAAGAATTCCCCGTCTCAACAAGTTTCACTGAAAACTCGTTAAAACTCTTTAAATTCCAAAATCTCTCATCTCCTCTAACATCAACAATGAAATTTTTAAGTGACTAATAAAAAAAAATCATTTCGCTACTTGAAAACTCATTGGGATAGAACTTGGCAAGTTGAATCAATTTTCTTTTGTTAAAGGAAGAAAACTGATTAGTAGGATTAAAACAAGACATACACACAACTGACACAAGTAGTTCCTAACTTACATCTGGAAACTGATTCTCAAGTTCTTGCAATTGAAGGTCAATGACACTTTAGAACAACTCGAAAATGATGAAGGTTTGTAACTTGTGGGCTCTTACCTCTAAACATCCTTCTTCCATGAACATTATATCTCTCCTCCATGTTTGGAACCTCTATTATTCTAGTATGAACACTAAACCAACTACAAGAGGAAGGGTGAATTGTAGTTGAGGGAAAATTTTCGAATTGTATTGCGGAATTAAAACAAACTTGAAAATAGAAAGAGACAAACACAAGAGATTATTACAAGGAAAACTTTCTAGGCCCAATAGGAAGAAAAACCTTGACCACGAGGGATTTTAACTCAAAAAGCCCAATTAATTATTCCTGATAATTAATAAATATTTCTTAAATCAAAAGATATTATGAAAATCAAATTTTTATTCCTAAAGAAAACTACTTTCGGACTTCGAAAAATAATACTTGATCAAAGATATGAGAAATCTTTTAATTTCGGAAATACGCTCAGATCTGCGTTGCATCACAAGCACCACAATGCGCACACGCAACGTCGAAATAGTAAACAAAACTAAGAAGCACAAAAGTAGCTTGCATTGATGCAAGAGTGTTGCGCCAAGAGCATGGTGGTCCGTTTAGCGCATGAGCCATGCACGGGAGCACCAACCCTGTGCCTAGCGCAGGTTCTGTTTTATCACCTCGTGTGATTTTCGGACTTTGTTTCTTCAATAAATAGCCTTGTTTTCGACGAACAATTTACGCACTTTTCATACTGACTTTTCATACACTTCTACCACGACATTATCTGTAACACCCGACCCATACGTTTTGGACGAACATTTTACTCACTTTTCATACTGACTTTTCATACATTACTTCTACCACGACATTATCTGTAACACCCGACCCATACGGAGTCGAGTCTATTGTCACCAATGCGCATCCCTGACCAACAACTGTCCTCAATAACCAACACAAGTTCTTCCGTCATAGTTTGTCCTCACTCAGGCGCACCCTGAGAAACTTCCTAGGATGTCACCCATCTGAAGACTACTCCCAATTAACTATGAAGTAACTAAGGAAATGAGCTCCCTAAAAGAAAGATGCATCTTGTTGGAATGAGTAGCATGTTAAATCCCTTTAAAGCAATCATGAGGGGTATTACATACACTTCCACTTAAGGACAATAACGCCCTCGTTACGCTTGAGGACTCCACATATTCAGCCGCAACAACCTGTGGGTCACCCAGCCTGGAAACTAATAACAAGGGGACCAATCTTAAAAATATTAATAATCAATCTATACACAACATCTTAAAAATATACTTCAATAATTTAATAATCAGATAGATAAAACAATACAACAAGCTAAATACAAATAGGGTAAAGATAATAGAATAAACAGATAAATAAATACATATGAACTCAAGGATCAACAATAAATCTTCGTTTCCAGAATGTCTAATGCAGTATCATGTCATTATTACTCAGTTTTATGTCATTATTACTCACTTCAATTGTCATTTTTCAGTAAAGTTGTATTACTTTCTCCTATTTCATTATTATTTATCAACTCTTTATATACCATATCATTATTACTCAATATTATGTCATTATTGACGTATTTCATGTCATTTTTGAGCTGTCTCGTGTCATTTTTTTTATAAATTTGTTTCATGTCATTATAATTGTCTTCTATGACAAATTATTAGCAAACTCAGTTGTCAGTTCTATGTCATTATTACTCAGTTCTATGTCATTGTTACTCACTTCTATGTATTTTTTATTAACCTTATCATTATTACACAAACTGATGTATCATTATTACTAACCTTTATGTCATTCCATATAGCAAACTTGTAACATTTATCATCACATTCACAAATAATGTACCACGCTTTCTATCTCCCCATCATCTGTCATTCATCACAACAGTCAACACTTGGGGTGCTAATGAGCCTGGGCGGCTCGCAAACTGTTCGAGCTCGGCTCGGTCAAAGCTCGGTCAAAGCTCGGCTCGAGAGGGCTCGGCTCGCGACCTTAACGAGTCGAGCCTGAGCCTAGTGGAGTTCGGCTCGAAAGCTCCCAAACATGTTCGAAATATTTTAAAATACAAATTTTATACATGATTTTTAACCCAACTTGGATTTTCACGTAAAAAAAATATAATGCCCAATTTCAAGCCCACTTCAAAAATATAAACCGGTTTAGAAGTTTCAGCCCAATTAAAATATACAAACCAAGGGTTTTTTTTTCAGCCCAATTGAAACATACTTCAGCCCAATTAAAACAAACTAAGAAAGAGTATGACTGTATGAGTGTAGGTATACTGTAGGACGTTCAATTTTCTTAACCCTAAATCCCCAATGAATGCTTCAACTTCAACTTCACCCATTTTCCATCCTCTCTTTCTCTCTCCTCCAATCAACACCACCACGGCACCACCAAACTTCACTTTCTTCTTCCATTTTCAATTTTCAATTTTCAACTTAACTTCACCTTTTTCTCTCTCTCTCTCATAACTCAGATCTGATCTCTCTCATAACTTAACAATGGAGGAAGCTTCTCGTCGTCCATTAACGTCCTCTGCAGTTACTTCTGTTGTTGATACTTGCACAATCTTCTTAAAGATAACAATTTTAGAGTCTCTCAAGGTGGACTTCTTGCTCTGCTTCCGCCGCTATTCTCTCCGGTGACCACCTTCCAATTCACTTCAATGCACTTGTTCCGGCTTCCGTTGAGCGTCTTAGTAATGCTAAACAGCGTGTTCGCTATGCCGCTACTCTTATGGAGGTTTTATTTTCGTCTTCTCGTTTTTTCGATTCGAATTTGCGATTGTAAATGATTGTTGTTGTGTGATATTTTTAATTTATTAGTTTGATTGTTTTTGTATGTTTGAAGATTATACTTGTTTTACGACTGAAAAGTGTGCTGAAGTGCACTGGAAATATTCTCGAGCTTTTTCGAGCCAAACAGTTCGCAGCTTTTTCGAGCCGAGCATCGAGCCGAGCCGAAGTTTTTTTTCGAGCTCGAGCCGATCCCGGATTTTCGAGCTCGACGAGCTTCGAGCTCGAGCCGAGCTCGGACCCGCACATTCTCGAGCCGAGCCGAGCCGAGCCTGGCCATGTTCGGTGTCGGCTCGGCTCGTTAACACCCCTAGTCAACACACACGCATTTCATCTCCTTGAACTCCCCCCTCCCTCTCTCCTCCACCGCCCTTTCTCCTCCACTCCCCCTCCCCCTTCATCATCATTAAATTGCCATGGCAATACCACCTCCACTATCTCTCTTCTCCCGGAAAAACACTGTTGCAGAAGATTGAGTGAAAAGAAGCTAGAAACTGTATGTAGTAATGGCCTACATTATGTTCTCACCGACATTTCACAACTCGATCATCCGAACCAAAAACTCACCGTCCTTGAACCCATGCCTCCACTTTCTCTCTTCTCCCGGAAAAACTCGCCGAAATATCATCAGTGTCATCATTGTGGTCTATGATTTGGCGACAAAAGAAAACGAGGAGAAAGAAAATGGAAGCAGAGATGACAAGGTCGAGGTCACCACCTCACCGGACAAGCGAATTGTTTAGCTTACCTGCTGCCACCACCGCGCACACTCCGAGGTCTGGTTTTGATTTTTAGACGACATGGATCTTGCGATATTGCGATGTAGATTGATTTTGTGATTGTGCGATGTACATTGATTTTTACGATCTTGCGAGAAATCTAATAATCTAGGAACTAATTAATTTTACAATTTGATTTCCATCAAAATGATTTCCATAAATCTAGATGATTAATGGCGATGATTTTTGGATGTAAGGATTTGCAGTTGAGGTTCGGGAGGAGAGAGAGTGGGTTTGGGCGGAGAAAGAAAATGGAAGGGGGTGGTTGCAATGGTGGAGATGGCGGTAGTTATCGGGAGAGGAAGGGGAATAGTGAGAAATGAGGAGGAAGAGATGGTGATTTGACACATGTGAACATGTGTGTCATAATAAATTATTGTGTAAGAGTTACACCTAAGACTTTATGGTGATAGAAACCCACAATACATGGACTCCATGGTCAGTATCTACATGACGATCGAAACCCACCTAAGAAAGCTTGATATTATGTGCCAACAAACAACATCCCTAGAACGTATTAGCAACAATAAAAGAAAACAAAATAGCTGCAAGCAAGAATAACACTTATAATATAAACCCAGAACCTTAGGATGAAAAGTTTATAATACCACTAGCAGAACTACAGCATTGCATTACCCATCCACTACAACACCAACATACACACTTCCCAAACATGCTGAAACATATAATAACAACCACCAAATTCTCATACCTACAAAGATAGCAATAGTTACCCACCCATCCATGAACTCATCAAATTAACATAATATCTACCGAAACTACTCTAATAAACTATTCTAAAGCACATTATCATGGCCCAATACTATTATATTCATTAACAAAAATCACAAATCATAAAATTAGGATGGAAACAACTACACAAACATATAATTTTTTCCACATAAATTCCTAACAATACTAACCGAACTTATGTATTAAAAACTAATATAATCCCTATTGAGCGAATTCTAACCATTATAGGAAAACAATTAGTTACCTGGGCCAACTAGAAGAGTGTAGAATGGAGGTAGCTTTGTCCTTCTTGCGGGACGTCGTCCTCCACGAAATCACCTCCTAGCAACTAACCCACCAACAAGAACTTAAAGATGCTAAAATAACAAGGAAAAGATGAAAGATTAAGGGTGAAAAATGGTGGAAGATCTATCTGAATTTGTGGAGCAAATATTGGTAGAATGCTCACTCTCACTTTTGTCTCACTATGGCCGAATGATAGGGGAAATTTTCTGATTTTTCAGATCAGAATTTTAGCAGAGTATGAATGGGGCTTACGAATAGATATTAAGAGGAGGCTTAATTGGGTACTAATAAATTGGGGGTTACAAGAGGGATATAATGTGGTAAAAAAGCCTCTCCAATGCTTCTAATTTTCTTATTTTGTGGACAACTTGTAGGAACTTAAATCTTCACATTAGAAAATCGCATGACGGTCCAAAACGCGCTAAAATCAAATAAATAAAAATACAGATCAAAAGCGTATTTTTAAATACTAGAAAATATATAATTTCTAATATTTATAAAGCTTATAAGATACAATATTTTCGAGAATAAATTCTAATTTTGATGAAATATTAATAATTAAGGGAAGATAACACGAAAAATTAGGAGCGAAATTTCGTGGTGTTACATGTCATACAAAGGGTTTTTTGTCAGAAAAGACCTAATAAAATACAAGTTTTGTAGGGAAGGACCTAATAAAATGTTTTTTGTCTAAAAGGACCTCTTAAAATACTTTCGATTGTTAACAGGAACCAGTTTATGAATTTCAGACCAAAATTACCATATTCCAGTGTTGACTTTTTGCAATTGGGACACCACAACTACATTTGACAGGAATTTTATTGCTTGAAGATGATTTCGCAAACATTTTCCTTCAATTTTTGAAAAAAAATTAGAGTTTTTTGGCCTGAAATTCATAAACTGGTTCCTCTTAACAATCAGAAGTATTTTAATAGGTCCTTTTAGACAAAAAAAAATTTATTAGGTCATTCCCTAAAAAACTTGTAATTTATTAGGTCCTTCCTGATAAAAAACCTTTAAAATTAGTCTTTTGTGTGTTTAACGAACCAACATACATTAGTTTTTAGATTGCATAAACATATTGCCTGGTTATTTAATTGCATAACCCCGACATGAATCGTATTAAGTAGAGGCTAGACATTGGCGAATTTAAATCCTGATCATATCCGTATCCTCATCCCCGAACTCAATCTTTGGTTCATTGATCAATCATAGAGTCATGACTGGAAAATCTACATTGGATAAGTCCCTAAGTCGTCCCTATGGTTTCCCAAAATTCAATTAGGTTTATGAGTCTTCATATAAAAGCTTGCTGGTGACTTTTTTTATTTCAAAACAACTTTAAAAGTAAATCCTGTACAATGAGGTAGTCAAATACACGCTCATCTCGTGTATGTTATAAAAACACGCCTACAATTTGGCGAGTTTACTTGGGGAGGATTAAAACTAATTTTTAACACGTGAGTGAAACTCGAAAATTGTGATTCAACCTTGTTTTATGCTTTTAAATAACATTACAGTTTAACATATGCAGACTATTTTTCTCGGCCACTTTTCTATGTCCTTGCCTCATTAGCAAATGTTCTATGCGTGAGGCCACCCCTGGGGGGTTCCCGCTTTGTCCCTCCAAAAAGCTTCCTAAGCGATACTGTTGGATCTTAGTCATAAGAAAACCAGCCATGGCATTGCTCTCTTGTTCCTAACGAGATATTGAATTGCATCCTACATGTGGCCATCTTTTTAAGCAAAAATACAAAGCGTGGGATCAATCTCTTAGTCATGAACCCTTTAAGCCTTAACCAAAGCTTGACCATAGTATCAAACATAGATCTTGACTTTAGGTTGGTGAACTGCATACTATTGCTTGCATGCATTACATTATTGATTGCTTGTTTGCTATATTCAACATGCTTTTTCCTTACTTTCCCCTCGAATTAGACTAGAAATTTCGAAAAACAAAAAACCACTCCACAAAAGAAATGCACCAAATGCGTGTAACTTATGCAGCACGCAAGATGGGCACACCTAGCGCATCATGTTGAGTTGCACGCAAGCTTCATGCGCTAAGTGCACATTGCTTGAGTGGCACACAAAACATTTGCATATGGCACAAGCTACCCAAGTCTTCGCGGTTCAATTTCGTTGGTTTATTCGCCGGTTTTCGATCCATATTTGTGTTATCATTCATGATCACTTTTAGGTCATATTTCAAAATAAAGCTCACCTAATTTAAAGATAAGAATCGATCTTTCCACGCATATCATCTAAGATTGAGTCTATCCTAAATAGTTCATCTAGATAAGTGGTCGTGATAGAGTTCTAGTCGGCATGCATCTCATACTATACACTCTTATCCCTTCTATCACATTATCCTTCTCTTACATATCTCTCCTATCATATTCCATCCATTTAAAGAAAAAACATCTCTTTTTCAAAATCTATCCTATTGATAAGAATTAAATTCTATACTTTTATTCCCTAATATTAATATTTTTGGATGTCTTATATGTGCTATTTTGCATTAATACTTATATATTTCTAATATAAGTTGGTTTATATTAAGTATGTATTTTTATTGTTTATTGGGCTTAATTAATACTTGTGTTTATGAAAGCAACTAGTGGACTAAGAGAAACTCACTATTTCCGTGGTATTGATGTGTGGCAGCGTTGAACAAATGCCAAGAAATGAATTGCAACCTACAAAAGGAGAAAGGAAGACTAAGGAGTAAAGTTCAGCTAGAAGTCTTCTAAGTGTGCAACATATTAGTGCGCACAATATGGGTTTCCTTTCGGTCGTATATCAACAACACAACTGCACTAATATGTTTGAAATCAGATATAACTCCTATTATCTCCATCAAATTAGGAGAACGAGTTGGGTGGTTATATTGATAATTTTATCTTTTCATGAATTAGATCCCTTACTAATCACACTTCTACAAGGGGGGAAGGATATAAATATGGCTGGAAAATTCTCACGGAGGCAAGCTAGAGAGGATTTTTTATTAAAGAAAAGGGAGTTTGAGAGTGAAATTTATGGGCATAATTTAGGGTTTGAAGTGGAGGAAGAACAATCCATCAACGTACAACGAGGAAGAGTGAGAGTCGGGGTCGTCGGAGGTGTCGAAATCGAAGTCGAGCAGCTGGGGATTAATTAGAAATTTATATTCATAACTTATTATATTGTACTTGGATTATATTCTAGAATTTACATTGTTAGTTTCGAATCTTGATAACATATTCAAGTTATATATATTTGTTCTTGCTAATAAAGATTACATTTTTATGCTTAATTGCTATCTCTTGAGTATATAGTGTATTCTTATGCTAATTACATAATTTGTCCTAGTACAGATTACGTAATCCGGGTAGTAACTAGTTTGAATTGGAATTCGCTACAAAATACCAGTTTAAAGTGGAGAATAACTTGATCAAGTTAATTAATACATCTATGTGTTTTGATTGATTGGGTTGATAGTTCTTAATGCTAATAATCTGAATTTTTGCTAGTTGCAAATTACTAGCGATTGTAGGATTGTTAAGAGTTAGCTTTGTCCTAGTTTAAAGTTAGCTATTGCCACTCATAATTTAGTCATAGTGGGTTGCGTCAATTTCGTTTGGCTAGATTGGAGAAGAGGGTTAAGGGGAATTTTTGCTACCAAAATTCCTAACATTAATCTGTCATATTATGTTTGCAACTAATCGTGTGTGACCCAGATTCACCATTAAAAGGTTAAATATTTTAAGTTATGTGCTTAATGGGTAGCTTGTCGTCACTTGTAAATAGTAGATTAGTTTTTCATTTACTTAGTTCTATTGGTTAGTATTATCTTCAACCCCCTAATTTATGTAAATAGGTAAATAATTGTGTAGTCTAACTTATCTATGTGACTAGTATTGTTTTTAGTTACTTTGAGTTTAGGAAATCTAGTAGTCTCTCTGTGGGATCAATCCTTTCTTACCCTTTTACTACCTGTTAATATTTTTGAAGGATTAAGATAGATATTAATTTAATACGGTAAACGACGCGTATTACCTATCACACCCTCTTCTATTCAATCTTTTTCGAAAATAAAACTTTTCGTCATCCTACCATATGTTAAAAAAACCTTTCTTAAAATTACTGCATCCTTAATTACCATAATCTTTTCAAATAAAAGATAAAATAAAAGAGCCCCTCTCAAAACTGAATTTCGAAAATCCTGAGCCCAGTCCAAACCAATCAACCCAGACCTAATCAATCCAAACCCAGTTCACTTGCATTCCTCTTAGGCTCGTTCAAATTTGCTCCATGTGTTCATATTAGGCACATTAGCATTAGAGTCCATCTTAGGCACATATTAGTCTAGCCCATGTCAAAATATACCATCTGTATGTGAGATCTAGTGTACGTCAAACCCAAGTAGGCCCAATTTAAGTCTAATCCTAGTCCATTCCAAAGTTAAGCTCGCCATGTACGTCTTCTAGTCTATTCCAAACTTAAGCCCACATAGGCTCAAATCATATCCTAGGTTTAGTCTGCATCTAAATGTAAGCCCTAGGCAAATCTAATTCCAAATAAATATAGTACTAAGTCCAAAGTCTAAGTCCATAAATACCCAATTCAAATCCTAGGTCTAGTTTGTATCTCCACATAAGCCCTAGTCAATCCCAATTACAAACCCATACAGGACGAAGTCAAAAGTCTAAAATCTCCCCTACAAGAATGGGAAGTAGAAGTTGTCCATTGCTACAGAGAAGGAAATAGAGTTGCGGATTGGTTAGCAAATCAAGGAGTTATCCCGAACAACAAAGTAGAGTTGATTCAGTTCCCACTTTAAATTTAGGTAGAATTTTATTTGAGGACATTGTAAGTGTAACTCTGCCACGCTTCTTCCCCCCTAGCTTTTATTTGTTTTAATTTTTGTTCTATTTTCTTGAGGTCATCCTCTCGTTTTGCACCAAAAAAAAAAAGTCTAAAATCTCTCAACCTTTGAACCTAGTGAAGCTGCTCATCCTTACACTAGTAGAAAAATGATAATTGCGTCCCAAAATTTGTGTCGAACACCAAAGTAACCGACACATGATCAGGCATGCATCATTTGTGTTGGTTGGGGTGGCTTATGTTACACAAATCCTCACCTCAAATGAGGAAAAATTTATTTGCATCGGTTGGAGACCAACATGCGAAGCGAATGCTGAAGGCCCAAAAGCTTTGTAGTCCATGATTTATGTCGTTTGGGCCACAATTGCACTGATGCATAAATAATGTGAACCGAATGATTTACGTCAGGTCATCTCGGTCAACCACCGCAAAACCTATTCAATTCCCTTTTATGAGGTTCCCCCTTTTTTCCCTTATTCTCTCACTCATCTTCACTCTCTCACTCTAGCGAACTCAGATCCTATTTCGACCTTCAGTACTTTCTCACTCTAGCAAACTCAGATCCCGTTTCGACCTTCACTCTCTCACTCTGACTCTCACTCTCCAGCGCACCTCTCCAATTCCTTTCTCGGCTCGGTGTCTGGCGACCCTCAAACCCAAAATCACCCAAAAAGGATAACTCCCAAACCAGAAAACCTAAATTCCCTCAAATATTGGGAAATCCCTAACTCCATAAATTCAAAATTCCCTAATATTTTGGGAGAAATTCTTGTTGAAATTGCCTTCATTTTCAAAGTGTTTGGTCGAAATATATTTTCTTCAAATTTTTCTTGTTCGAAATATATCTTCTTGGGCAAATTTGGGGCTGCGTTTTGGGGCTGTTGTTGACGGTGGTTTGCGGTGGAGTATGTTGTTGCAGATGGTGATTATTCAGCAGCGTACGATAATACGGTATTGCATAATTAATAATTTAAGGTTTTTATTATTTGAATAAAACCACAATTTAGTGTTTTCTAGTAAGGTTTTTTGAATATTTCTTCTTGTCATTTTCTCTCTCCTTTCTCTGCCTGCATAACATATTGTTCCTTCTCTTTCTGGTTCATTTCTTTATTTGTTTGATTTTTTTTTTTGTAATAATTGAATTTAACTAATCATTCTTGTTTGAATATATTTTTATTGTGGATGCAAACATTTGTAAGTTTGCAACGAAGGGTTTGGCTCTTTCTCAGATTGCTGTATTTAAGTTTTTTTTTTTTCAGATGATGATTCAGTGAATATTTTTTATTGTGAATGCAAACATTTCATAGGATAGTTTTGTTGATAGTTCTATTAATGGAATTCTTGGGACTAATTCTTGCAGACAATTTGTACCAAAACTTTGTGGGTTATTGTTTTTTCGTGCACGATAAAACGAGCACTTGTTTTAATGTTTTTTCCCATTTGCATATTTACTTTTGATGTACGGTGTTCCCAGTGGGAAGGGGATCGGACTTTTTTTTTTTTGAAAAATAACATTTGCGTCGGTTATAGATCAAAAACGACTCAACTCACTTTTTAAAAAAATTATTTTCAAAACATAGTGTGTGTCGAACATCCAACCGACGCAAATGGTTTTAATACAATTTGCGTCAAGACTTGTTGCGTCGAACCTAAAACCAACGCAAATATGGGTCCTACAACCGATGCAAATCAAACTTTTTGTACTAGTGTTATGACCATAATGACAACCTTGAGTATAGCGAAGCAAATCACCCTTAAGACCATAGCGACACCCTTTGAACCTAGCGAAGCTAATCATCCTTAGGACCATAATGGCAACCTTTGAGTCTAGCGAAGCTACTGACCCTTACGATCATAATGGCACCCATTGAACCTAGCTAAGCTAATTATCCTTAAGGCCTTAACAACAACCTTTGAGTTTAGCGAAGCTACTCACCTTTAAGACCATAACGACACCCTTTGAACCTAGCGAAGCTAGTCATCCTTAAGACCATAACGACACCTATTGAGTTTAGTGAAGCTCCTTACCCCTAAGACGATAACAACACCCTTTGAACCTAGCGAAGCTAGTCATCCTTAATACCATAATGGCACTCATTGAGTTTAGTGAAGTTACTCACCCCTAAGACCATAACGACACCCTTAGAACTTAGCGAAGCTAGTCATCCTTAAGGCCATATATAACAGCACCTTGTGAGTTTAGCTCACCCTTAGGACCAATGATGACACCCTTTGAACCTAGCAAAGCTAATCATTCTTAAGACCATAACGACAACCTCCAAGTTTTGCAAAGCTACTCCTACCTTAAATCCATTACAACCCAAATCATCTAGTCTAGCTAGCGAACCTAGTCCACCTTAAGTCCATAATGGCTCAATCCTCGATTTCAGTGAAGCTGCACCTCTCTAAGTCCATAACCGCCCAAATCCCTTGAGTCTAGCGAAGCTAGTCTACCTTAAGTCCATAATGCCCCAATCCTGGAGTCTAGCGAAGCTACTCATCCCTAAGTTGATAAAGGCAACCTATTAAGTCTAGCGAAGCTATTATTCCTTATCACCATAAAGGCCTAGTCATTAAGCCCAGTCCGCTTGTATAGTCCAGTCCAGTTCATGTCTGCATTTGCATATAGTTAGAGCCATGTCTCCATCATGGTCAAGCCCATGCTATTCCAAAACCCATATATTTTTAATCCTCCATCTCAAAGTCATTTCCCACTTCCATTTCTCATTTCCATTCCTCATTTCCTCTTCTCATTTCAAAAATCATTTCTAAAAACTTACAAGTAAGGTCCATTCGATTTTTGTTTAGGATAGGTCATGAAATTATAACTTAGGAACGCCCAGAGAGAAGAAACAAGGTCAACCCACTTCTAGACTCGTGAAAGGAACCATTACATTTTTAGATGAGCGAGGCATCTGAAACCTTTGAATCATCATCCGAAATAGGAGATACTAATGAACAACTCAGTGCCATCATGGGTGAACTCTAATTGATGAACTCTCGTCTTGATTAACAAGACAATGAACTAAAGATACTAAGGCAGAAGATGACAATTGAGGAGGAAGAAGAAAAAGAGACTCCACCACCACCACCTCCACCTCCTATTAAGTCCAAGACCGACTTGAGGCTCAAAAAACTCGAGCAATTGATCCAGTCAATTCATAGAGTCTGGATCATAGCCATGACTTCATTAATCCTGAACTGCAGGGAAAGCTCCCTAAGAAGGTAGCAATGGGTGACCTCCCAAAATTTAAGGGGTGGAAGACCCAGACGATCATTTTACAGGACCTTTTTGCTTATGTCTTTCCCTTGAACTTGGATGCACATCCACCCAAGTCGTTCAAATCACTTAACAAAACGAAGCTAAATGACTGGGCAATATCAAGGAAGAGTTCCACAAGCAATATCGATACAACATTCAACTTATTTGTCTTTGTGAACTGGAATTGACCAAACAAAATCCCAACGAAGACTTCGTCACTTTTCTCAATAGATGGAAGGAAAAGGCCGCTCAAATGACTAATAGGCCTTCTGAAGAAGACCAAGTCCGACTGGTGATCTATAACCTGCAGTCCAAGTACGGATAACACATTAGATTCCAATCGACAGTATTTCGTGAAGCTCTATAAGGTTGGTCTACTTATTAAGGAAGAGGTGCAAGCCACTAAAAATAAGGGTTACAATAAAAACAACTTTTTTGAGAAAAGTAAAAACAACCATTCTAGCTCAAAGAGTCATGAAGTCAATGCCTTAAGCACTGAAAAGAGGGGGATCTAAGGCCCCAAAGAACCTTCACTCCTATAGGCATGTGATCTCTAGAATAAGCCAGCTTCAAATAATTTGGACTTCGTTTTCAACTGGCAAAGGACGAAATTTACGTGCATATCTAACTTCTTGATATCAAATTTTGTTTTCGACATAATTAAAAAATGAAATGCTCCCTAGATTCGAAAACCTAGCTCTAGATACAAATTGTTGCATATTCACCTAAGGATGTGTTATTTAGCTCCAAAAATCGTTATTAAAGAAATACAATGGGAAAAAAAAGAACAAATACAAAGGTTTACGTGGTTCTTTCAATGTGACTTAGTTCACAAATTTGGGAATCAAGAGCTATTTCTTAAACTTAAATGGAGGGAACAATAATTATAAGAGAATTATACAATGAATATGCTAAAAGGCCTGATAGGTTGTCGTACACCTGTCAAAAATAATTCCTGCAAAACCTTCTAACAATGTAGTAGGGTAAGTAGGGTCGAATCCACAGAGAGATGGTTGTTTTAATCTAGCTTCTAATGCATGGTAAAACTAAACAAGATCAGGACTAATGAATTGAAGTTCTAAACTAGTCAAACTACAAAAATCAAGCTAAAAAGGATCTAGGGCAATGGTTCACCATGTTCATAACTATAATCTATCAAAATATCATCAATGATTCAATTAATCAGATATCTAGAGCACATGTTAATCCTACGGTCGGGCCTTAACGCTCTGAAATCAACATATGCTAGTATGATCGCTCAACATAATCAGATTTGCTAATTGTAGGCAAGCCTCTAAAAAGTACTATCTCTCGATCTATGACTTTTCATTAGCAATATTGAATCGGACAATTGATCAGATTGCAAGATTAACAATGAAAACACTAATCAATTAGAAATCACAATGACTAATGAAACCATCAATAAACATCCATCAAGAATTATAACATATAAACATGGATTCCCAAACCCTAGAAATAAAAACTACTCTATCATGAAATAAATAATAAAATCTAAATCTACAAAGAAAAACATAATTAAAGAAAACAATGAAATAAAGAGAAGGAAATAATATAACTCATGAAAAATCATGAACACGAAAAACTAGGGTTTACTACTACAAAGCTAGAGAGAAGAGAAGAAGAAAATAAAAACTAAAAAACTTAGAAAAATATAATGTGATAGAGGGAGCAGGAGGAGAGAGATATCTCTATTCTAAAAAATATTCAATAACCTAATAAGACTAGGAAAGTCAGTTACAAACATAAGGAAGGTCGAAATATCATTAAATGGGCGGATTTAGTGATCCGCGCGTACAAAAACAGATTCCAGCAAAAACAGTCCCAACTTCGGAAGGGCATTACTTCTTGACTAGAAGTCTCCTCGGGGCGTGCAACCTATCATTGGAAAGCTCTTCAAGTCTAGTTTCCAAATATGCTGGAATTATCCGATTATAAGAACCACATCAAATGTTATGCTTAGAAGAGTAGACATGACTCCTTTTTCACATTTCTTCTAATGATTTTCCACTTCGTTTTTGCTCAAACTCGTACTATGACATATCCACACGATCCTTATGCATTGTAGTTTCTTTCTAAGTGCTCCTAATACTCAAATTTAGATAATCATACTCCTAATACGTCCTCAATGCCTGAACTTCATCAAAAACAAGAAAATATACCGAATAGGAGTAGAATAACATAACTTAAGAATATAATGCAATAATGAATCTAAATATGAATCTAAATGCTCTAAAATGCAACCTAAATGCACCTAAAACTATATGTAAATATAATTTATCAAACTCCCCCAAGCTAAATCATTGCTTGTTCCCAAGGAATAAGACATAGACATGGAAAAAGTAAGGCAACCTACAATATAGGACTAAAACAGGGCTAAACACTCAATTGAAAACACAAGAGATATAATCACTACACAAACCAAGCATCGAAACAATCTCGAGCAAAGCCGCATAGCATGTCACGTAGCGCAATCGACTCTCCAATCATACCGCATACCATCTCTCCCAAGCTGGATTTAACCAAGCCTAACAGACCTCACTATAGTCATGTGCGCTCAAATCTCTCATGTGTTTAAAGGATAAATTATGACACTCAACCTAAAACAAGTCGACTCAGATGAAACATATACTCTTTAACTTTGACTTTTTGACTCACTTAATACTCAACAATGCAATACACAATGATCAAGAAGACTTTTAAGGGTTGTAATCGGGTTGAGGTTAAAGGTATGGAATAATTTTGGAATTGTGGTGGAAAAACCAAGAAGGGGGAGCATCATATAACTGAAAAATATGACCAAGAAAGGTCACAACAACTCCGTGCAACAACCAACAATCTCCAAATATAATCAACAACCTTTTTCACTCAAGAAATTCAATCATAACCCTTTTTATTTCACTTTATTCACAACTTATTTTTTCACTTCTTTTTCATTTTCATTTTTCACTTTTTTTTTTCGAACTTTCAATTCAATTTCAAAGCTCACTAAACATACTTTTCCATCCATCTAAACCACAAATAGAGCACTTCAATTCAATACAAACTGAACCAAAACTAATACTCGCTCCCCCAAGCTAGGCTTAGGACAAATATCAAATGAGGCCAAGGGCTTGTAATGTAGGTTTCAATTAAACACGGTCGGGGAGGCTCAATGGAGGCTAGAGAAAGGATAATATGAAAAAAAGAATAACTCTGGAGCTAAGATCATGAAATGAAACGACTCAATTATATCAAAATGTATGCATTATCGAATATCAAGGAGTACAAAATCAAAGTCATCATGATCAATGCGACAACTGAGGAGCTAATCACACATGAAAGAACATAACTGACACAGAAACGTCAGTTTATAGGCACAGAAGCTCACTTAGGCTAGGGTGTCTGCATAGTCAAGTCAAATCGAACCAGAGGGAGATCAAATAATCTTACCACAAACAATCAATTGCGAAACAATCGTGCTATGAAGAATCATGAACAAGATGAATGACGTGTAGTAAATGTAGTAAAATATCATCAAGGTTCTCAAAAAGTGTCAGCAATAGTCCCATAGATGCAAACTAAGATGACATGAAATCTAATATGAGATGAAATATGCTAATGCAGCTACGAAAGCAATACAATTTTTTTGGTTACACGTAAACTCCCACTCCTAATAAGCGGTACAAACCGTGTAACATCCTATAAAAACAATAAAATCTACACTAGAAAGCAATAAATAATAGAATATTCCTCCCCCAAGCTAGAATCTGCAGTGTCCTCACTGCAGAAACCAGTTTAGAGAAAGAACAAAACCGAACCTCAACAATCATCCAACACCGAGCAATCCCACAAACACCACAATCCACCACTAACACACCACACATGAACTCCAACCATCCAATAATTCAATCAATGTGTTCAAAAGATCCTCAACTAGATGAGATCAGAACAAAAATCCAAGCAAAAATTCGAAATGAACATTAACAACGGGTACGGTGAGAATAGAGGCTTACTACCCAATTAATTGGGGAGAAGAGTCAAATATATTCAAAAATATTGTCGTAATGCTTCATGAAGGCGAACTTGAACCAATTTGATGCCTACTTGAGAGAATCCTATAACAACATTTGATAAAAAAAAAAAAAATTAAAAGTTCATTGGGAAAAAGTAATAACAAAAGAAAATCAGATTAATACAAACTAAAAAGAAAAGAAAAAAACGAAAAGAAACGAAAAAGGAGAAAAAAGAACGAAGAACGAAGAACGCAAGAAAAGCTGGGGAAAGATGTGGCTGCGGTGCGTGAATCAGGAGGCTGTCAGCTGTGATGATGGCGGCGAGTGGGAGCGCCGGCGAATGTAGGCGATGGGAGGGGCAGGCGCTGGGTTGCTGCCCAGACCAGGAACGAGTCGCGAGGGAGATTGGTGGGTGCCGGCGAGGAGAGATGTGGGGTGGAGACACCGGCAAGTTGACGGTGGTGGTGCAGTGGGTGTCGTGCGCTGGAGAGGAAGAAGGCGGGAGGGAGAAGAGTGCTTGACAAACGTGAGGAGGACGAAGAAACAGGGAAGCCTGTTGGATTTTTGTTTTTTTTTTTTTTTTAATTCTCCTCCTTCGCCCGGTCAAGACCAAAATCTCTCCCGGTTAAGCACAAAATCTCGCCCGGTTGACCGGGCAAGCAATACTTAGCCAAATTTTTGTAAAAATCTTCAGCCTCATAAATTGCTTGCGCACCCGGTAGGGCGAAATCCGCCCGGTCAGGCGACTTCGACCATGCCTTAGACAACTTTTTTTTTTTTTTTTTTGAATATCTCGTCCCACCTTCAAAAAACACAAATTACACCAAAGTGAGTAAAATCACTCAAACAGGATGAAATAGAGATAAAAAAATCAAAATAAAAAGTAAAGAAAAGAAGAGAGAAAATAAGTTAAAACTCGGGTTGCCTCCCGAGAAGCGCAAATTTAAGGTCTTGCATGACCGTTTAAGATTAGTAGACCACTCATAATAGTTCAATGCTCTAAGAAGCTTATCATATGTTCCTGCAAACATCTCAGAGCATATTATATAAGAATGAAAAGGAAAAATAAAATAAGTTAGTTCTAAAAATCTATGAAAACTACAAAAAGGAAAAACAAAGGAAAAATTATATTTGCAAGAAGAAGCAAAAGAAGAATTGTTAGTTTTTTTACATGGCTCAAAAGAAGGAAAAGAAACTAATTGTACATTATTTACATGATCATGAGAGTCATTCAAAAGGGGAGAAGGAAAGAACGATGGAGGATATAATAAAGGGGAAGAAGGAATAAGATCAAGTTTTTTAGAGAAGGGAACATGAGACTCAAAAACAGTATAAGATGAAACCGACAAAGACTCATGCATTATCTCACTCTCAACTTTAGACCCATATGCAGACGAAAATTTTATCGAAAAAGTGTCAGACAATTCACTCTCAACTATAGATTCGTCAACATAGAGACACTCACTACCAACTTCACCAATTACACCCTTACCTTCTATCAAACTATCATGAGTCAAATCAACGCCTTTCTCCTCCGAAGTATAATTTTCAACACCAAAATCATTATCATCAAGCATAACCTGTTGGTTAATAGATTGTTGCACAGCAAGTAATTCAATAAATTTCGCCATGTTTTGATAATCATGAGCTAATTCATTTAAATCTTCATGCTGTTTAACGATATACTCTTTCATCATGTTAAAAAGATCATGACGCTCTGATGTTTCGGGTTGAAAATAATCATTCACTTCAGGTTGATAACATTGGGTATAATCCGGCACATAAGACTCATTAGGGTAATGGGAATATTCAATGGAATTCATGCACAGATTTTGTGAATTTTGACAATCATATGATGCATCATAAACATAATCATTCGCATTATAATACCCCGAATAATCATATTGCCCTTGATAATAAGAAAAAACATCCCCCTCTGAAGTATAATTATTCCACTCCATGACAACACACTAATACAGACAAGGAGAACAACAAAATATATATATTCACAAAAAGAAAGAAAAAAGAAAACTATATATATATATATATATATATATATATATATATATATATATATATATATATATATGTTTAATTTCACCAACAATAAAAACTAAATAAAACTATACCGCCTCCCCAGGCAACGGCGCCAAAATTTGATAGGTTGTCGTACACCTGTCAAAAATAATTCCTGCAAAACCTTCTAACAATGTAGTAGGGTAAATAGGGTCGAATCCACAGAGAGATGGTTGTTTTAATCTAGCTTCTAATGCATGGAAAAACTAAACAAGATCAGGAATAATGAATTGAAGTTCTAAACTAGTCAAACTACGAAAATCAAGCTAAAAAGGATCTAGGGCAATGGTTCACCATGTTCATAACTATAATCTATCAAAATATCATCAATGATTCAATTAATCAGATATCTAGAGCACATGTTAATCCTACGCTCGGGCCTTAACGCTCTCAAATCAACATATGCTAGTATGATCGCTCAACATAATCAGATTTGCTAAATGTAGGCAAGCCTCTAAAAAGTACTATTTCTCGATCTATGACTTTTCATTAGCAATATTTAATCAGACAATTGATCAGATTGCAAGATTAACAATGAAAACACTAATCAATTAGAAATCACAATGACTAATGAAACCATCAATAAACATCCATCAAGAATTATAACATATAAACATGGATTCCCAAACCCTAGAAATAAAAACTACTCTATCATGAAATAAATAATAAAATCTAAATCTACAAAGAAAAACATAATTAAAGAAAACAATGAAATAAAGAGAAGGAAATAATATAACTCATGAAAAATCATGAACATGAAAAACTAGGGTTTACTACTACAAAGCTAGAGAGAAGAGAAGAAGAAAAATAAAAACTAAAAAACTTAGAAAAATATAATGTGATAGAGGGAGCAGGAGGAGAGAGATATCTCTATTCTAAAAAATATTCAATAACCTAATAAGACTAGGAAAGTCAGTTACAAACATAAGGAAGGTCGAAATATCATTAAATGGGCGGATTTAGTGATCCGCGCGTACAAAAACAGATTCCAGCAAAAACAGTCCCAACTTCGGAAGGGCATAACTTCTTGACTAGAAGTCTCCTCGGGGCGTGCAACCTATCATTGGAAAGATCTTCAAGTCTAGTTTCCAAATATGCTGGAATTACTCGATTATAAGAAGCAGATCAAAAGTTATGCTCAGAAGAGTAGACATGACTCCTTTTTCACATTTCTTCTAATGATTTTCCACTTCGTTTTCGCTCAGACTCGTACTATGACATATCCACACGATCCTTTTATGCATTGTAGTTTCTTTCTAAGTGCTCCTAATCCTCAAATTTAGCTAATCATACTCCTAATACGTCCTCAATGCCTGAAATTCATCAAAAACAAGAAAATATACCGAATAAGAGTAGAATAACATAACTTAAGAATATAATGCAATAATGAATCTAAATATGAATCTAAATGCTCTAAAATGCAACCTAAATGCACCTAAAACTATATGTAAATATGATTTATCAAGGCCTAAGAAAAATTTTCAGCTGAAGGGGAAATGCTTAATTATTTAAATATCCAATGATGCTAGGATAAGTAAACACTCAAGAAATCCTATATTATTCTCGAAGCAATAACCCTATAACCATCAAGAGTAGGATAGAAAAACCGAGAAAATGTGAAAGTAAAAGTGGTCCAAATGTTACTCTTACTCGCCCGGGCGAGATGGGCAACCTGTTTAGCTTCACCATTATTACTGAGTTGTTGGCTAGAAAGTAGAAACTCAAAAGTGTTTCATTTAACCTATATTACGATAAATTGAAGTATTTTTTTTACGTGTAATGTATCTGACTCAAGTGAATATGCACCCCCGACCTCTTACTTTAAATGTCTGTAATCTTACCACCAAACTACATGTCTAATATATAAGTATATAACCTAATTCCATTTCAAAACCTTACACCTTATCAAACATATAAACAATAAAATTACAAATTAAAGGAGCAAAATCTAATATAATTATTCAAAACAATGCGCAAGAAATGTAGGTTGCCATGTGTTGCGCCCCCTTTTTTCCCCCAAAATACATAATTTTAAAAAAATTACTAGCAATGACCCGAGGCATTGTCTAATACAGTGCCGTCTCATATATTTTTAAGGCTCGAAGCGAAACTACAAAAGTCTGGAGCAATGGAGATGTATTTCATAAATAATGTATCGACAAATATTTCATGAATTGTGGGTATTTTTATCCGGTCACCGTACCAAAACGCCGGCCACCACAAAAATGAGATGAGAGAAAGGGACGAGGGTAAGATAATTGTTGGCATGATTATAGGTTTAATTAGGAAGAATAAATAGGAAATAACTGTTAACGTTAATTGAATCTTAAGAATCGTAGCTACGAGAATTGGGAGTGAGAGAAGTTAATAGCTAAGTGCAATGAGAGAAAATGGTTCATGATGGGGAAATTTACTAACAAATTTGACCATCAATATATCTAATTATATATTTGTAAAAGTTATATAAAGTTGATATTATGAAAATATTCATTGAAATAAATCCAACAATATTTTTATGATCATTTTGTTGTTATATATTGGAAAAATTGTTATAAATAAGTTAACTTTGTCACGGTATGCTAAATTAAGTCAACCTTTTAAGTCTTAGAATAAGATAACATTGATATCACTTAAACTATTAACAGGTTGGCTTGAAAAGTTACCTACAATAGTACTCCCTCCGTTTCTTTTTAATCTACACACTTTCCTTTTTGGTTCGTTTCTTTTTAATCTACACAATGTTGCTTTTTCTATTTTTGGTAACATGTCACATCTATTTTCTCCTCTTTTTCCACCCATGTCATCCACTTTTTAATATTTTAACCCACTTTTTAATTTCACTCTCTCACTTTTCAGTTTCTCTCTCATACTTTTGCACTTTCTCATTGGTTCTTCCCCAAAGTAAAGTGAGTAAATTAAAATGAAACGGAGGGAGTAGGTTTCAATAGGTGACCTTTTCCACACCCACTAGATTGGCTTGCCTATTTGTACCATTAGGTCTCGCCTCTCTGAATCCACCCACACCATCGGCATCCCTTTTCTCTTAGAGCTTACCCGGTCGTTGCCCATCGGTGGCTTTTGGAGGAGAGAGGTATAGAAAGTAGTAGTATAATAATAGGAGAGAGAAAACTATGCGCTAAATTTACAATGCCCAACTCTTCCCCATGAGCCAAAAGAGAAAGAGGAGCAAAGAGAAATCTATGGGCACGTGGAAAGTGATGTTCATTTCTACCAACAAATCCAAGCATCCAAGGGTCCTTATTTTCTCAATCCAACGGTTGAGAGTTGTGATGCTTTTTTTTTTTTTTTTTTTTTTTTTGTTACACACCTTTTAGCATTGTAACGTTAATAATGTTGTTTTATAATAAATATTTTTTTTAAAAAAAGGTCTACATCAACTATTTTTTTCTTCTTCTATAAATGAAGACCAATATTGATATACTTTCATACACTCCTTCTTCTTCTATTCTTACTTTCATACAGTCCTTTTTCTTCTATTCTAATAATCTACTTAGATTTTGTTTCAAATATAGTTATTATCTCATATTATCTCATAAAAAATGGATCCAAAAAGTGGAAGGAAAAAAAACCCCTCAAAATCCAAAAAGGCCACACAATCTCAAACGAATCCAAACTATTCTCAATTGGATCTAAATTTTGAAATGCAATCCAACTCACAAAATTTTTCGTAGTATCAAAATTATGCCATGCATATCTTAGGTTCCCTTAATCAAAACAGCCAATCACCTTCTCCCCAACACAATTTAAATTTCTCAAATCCAAATTTGTTCACCCAATATCCTCCAAATTCAACCGAGAAATTCCAATATTCTAAATCTGACTCAGTATTTCCTATGTCCCAACACTTTCAGTTGTTGGTAGGTGGAGAGCCACTTCCAGAATTCAATACTTCATTGCGATCTCGTGCTGCATCAGTAGAAGGTGATGATGATGATGAAGAAGACAAGATTGAGGACAATGATGGTGAAGATGGAGATACACAAGCTGAAAAAATGTCTAGACAATTTTGGTCGCACGCTGAAGAAGTCCTTGTAAAATCATGGCGCGCAGTTAGTACGTATAAATATGTTGGTACGAACCAAAAGGGAAATACGTTTTGGGGTAGAGTTACCGATACATTTGACTAAGTTAGACGTTATAGAAACAGATGTTGGGAAGAAAGGGTTCAAGGGATTAGGGAGTCTGATTTATTAAAGGAGAGAGAAATGGAGCCCCTTAGAAGTCGTTGGAAGAGGATTAATGCAAGTGTTTCAAAGTTTGTTGGAGCATATGCTCATGCTGAGGCAAGGAGAACAAGCGGTCAATCTGATGATGATGTTATGAAGACTGCATTTGCCATATACAAGAGTGACTCAAAGAGACATGCAGAGTTTCAAGACAAGCATTGTTGGGAAATTCTAAGGGGGGCAGACCATTGGAAGCCCATAGGGAGTACTGTCAAGAAATGCAAGAAGAAGACGGCAACTCAAGAAGGTGGCTCTAAGAGGATTCGAATTGATGAAGATGGTAACTTCTCCCTTCAACTGACCAAAATACACCAACCAAGTGGTGATATAGGTTGTTCCATCCAGCCTCCTAGTGATGGGTCTGTAAAAAATAAAGGTAAGGGTAAGGGAAAAGTTATGAACATGCCTCCAGGGGCATTTCAACAATGGGTGGATTCAGTATCTGAGATGAATTTGTCGAGGACAAGTAAAACTGAAATGGAACTTGCTAGGCTAAAACATGATAGAGATATCGAAAGTGAAATGGTGCAGCTAGAGAGAGAAAAGGTATTAGTGAAACAAAGAAAGATTAATTTGGAGTTATTCAAAGTCCTTTCATCAAAGGCATACCTAACAGAATAAGAAGAGGAATTGAAAAATAATATTGTTAAGGTATTATTTCCAGGATAAGTAATTTGGAAGTTCTATTTGTACTTAAGTTGTTTTAATTAGACGCTATCTATTTGTGTACGCTTTATTTGTACTTAAATTGTTTTAATTAGACGCTATCTATTTGTGTAAGCTTTATTTGTACTTAAGTTGTTTTAATTAGATGTTATTTATTTGTGTAAGCTCTATTTGTACTTAAGTTGTTTTAACTAGACGATATTTATTTGTGTAAGCTCTTTTATGAACGCATTATTATTAGTTAATGTTTATGTGTTGAAAAAAAGTGATTCCGAAATTGTTGGTTTTTTACTTCATTAATAAATTTAAGTTGTACATGAAGTGACTACCCATATGCAGTCAAATTTATTGCTCTATTTACAGCTATATGAAGTGACTACTCAACCTTTAAAAAAGAGTACTCAATGTTGGTGATCAGATGCAATAGTATTCATAACTTGCAAGAAAACAAACAAATGGAGGAATGACTACTCACCGCAATTTCGTATGCATTATTATGTTACTTTAATGACAAAATCGACAAAATGACCTTTCAATTTTTGGAGCATTATTGTTTTGGTGGATTTTAAAAAAATGTCATTATTTGATGGCAATAATGATAGACATCATGTCTATATATAAATTTAGTTTGATGCTAAGCTTTATTATACACTCATCCTTTCACACAAGAACGTTCATACATACAAACCAAAAAATGTCATCTGAATCAAGTTATAACAGCCATATTTCAACTTCCGACTCCTCCAATTCGATGATGTTGCCAATTCTAATCAAGCAAATCATAGAAGACGTTATGAAAGGCGTAGACAAGCAAAACCGTCGATGGATCAGATGATGGATGGTTTCATAATGGCCAATCCAGCTAAAATATACGCCGCGATTAATCAAGTTCCTAGGGCACCAAGGACTCTAGTTCCAAGAGATCGTGAAAGTGGACACGACCGCTATGGAGGGACTACTTTGTAGATAATCTTGTCTTCCCTCCAAATTATTTCCGCCGAAGATTTCGCATGCGAAAACATGTCTTCCTCCGTATAGTGGAAGTCTTAACTACTCGTAATGAATTCTTCAAACAAATGCCGACGCCACTTGGTAGACTTGGTGCTTCGAATTACAAAAGTGCACAGCAGCCTATACGATTGTTAGGATACGGTACATCGACCGATTCAGTGGACGATTATCTACGAATCAGTGCATCTCTTGCAAGAGATTCATTGCAACATTTTGTTGAAGGGGTTGTCTCCCACTTTAGTGATGAATATCTGAGACGACCTACTGAAACAGATTTAAATAGATTATTATTTGCAGCTGAACAACGGGGATTTCCAGGCATGATGGTTTGTATTGATTGCATGCATCGGCGGTAGAAAAATTGCCCGACTCAATTTAAGGGAATGTATTCTCGGAAGACCCGGTAAGCCGACATTGATTCTAGAAGCCATTGCCTCATATGATTTGTGGATCCGGCATGCTTTCTTTGGAACACCAGGTAGGTGTAATGATATTAATGTTCTTGATAGTTCTCCATTGTTTAACGATGTTTTTGAAGGTCATGCACCTCTAGTTAACTATGTTGTAAATAACCACCAATACGATATGGGATACTACCTCACCGATGGTATATATCCTCGGTGGGAAGCTTTTATACCCACAATAAACCTTCCACGGAATGAGAATGTGTTAGCTTGTGATTTTCAGAAATTGGGTAGGATTTTTTTTTTGGTGAAAATAGGAACACATTAAATAGATCCCATGAAATGGGTAGGTATCATTTCGAGGCTTTGTTTGGGTCTTCGGTGGTGGTTGTTTGTTGTTTCGTTGTTGAATTATAGTATATAAATTCTTTGAGGAAGAGATGGTAGCGGTTCAAGAGGATTTGTATAAGAGGCATATTGACTATCTCCTCAATACCAGATGCACTGCTGGCAGAATTACTACCTCTCTCCCAAGCATACCCACTACCGCTAGGGCTTACATGGGGGCATCCCCTTCCACCTCCTCCACACCACCACACCACCTTCACTCTCCAAATTACTTTCTCTATCCTCCACCACTACTTCACTACTCACATCAACCGCTGCCGTCGCCTCTACCAGTGAGACCTCGAATTCCGGCTAATGAATTCGCATCTACGACGTTGTTCGGGGATTGAGATGGCGCAGGGTCCCGAACGACGTCGTTAAGGGGAGTCAATGTGAGTGAGCTAATTATTACGGCGTCGGCGAAATCGTAGGCGGAGTCGAATCGGAGGCCATAGGAGAAACTAATTATTACGGATCAAAATTTCAGAGATTGAAGAGGTTGTCTGATTGGAGAAATAATTATTACGGGATCAAAATTTCAGTTTCAAATGCACTAATTTTATTTTTGGCGATGAAAGAGAGGCACATTTTCGATTTTGGGAGGGGAGGGAAACGAAACGTGGATTGTCCAATAAAATCGGTAGGTCAATACATTTGGGTTGAAGTTGGTTTGAGCCTCATTTGTTTTGGTTGTGGTGGCGGAGGGGGAGTGGTGTCAGCAGATTAGTGTGGAGGAGGGTAAAGAGGGGTGGCGATCATGTAAGGGAGGGGAGAGTAGAGAAAAGAACTTAAAAAATACACAAATTTTTAAAAATCAAATTTATTTAACAAGTGAAACCAATCACAAGTAATTTAACTTGTTTAAAATTGATGGTTGTTAAAATAAGACTTATTTAGGAATAATCAAAAGAATGACTTAGGGCATGTTCTCCCCACCTTATTTTCAATTCGGTTCGCCCGTTGCAATCGTTCCGTTCAATTCGGCCCGTTCAATTCCTAATTTATTGCTCCGATAATAAAACAGTGATAATAATTATTATTATTACAATTACAATTATTTTATTATTATTATTATTATTATTATTATTATTATTATTATTTTAATTATTATTATTATTACTACTACTATTATTATTATTATTATTATTATTATATTATTATTATTATTACTCCTATTACTATTGCTTTTACAATTATTATTACTATTAATATTAATATTATCATTATTATTATTTTAATATTGCTAGTTATTATTTTGCTAATTCTTTTTTTTTATATGATTTTGCTAATTATATTGAAAAGGATGATTCGAGCCTAAGAAGTACACATTTCAATAATATTAGTCATTGCTAACACTTTTCTTAATTTTTATATATTATTATTATTATTAGTTAACATTTTATCATTATTATTAGATAATTTATCATTATTATTAGATAATTTATTATTATTATTTAATAATTTATTATTATTATTTAATAACTTATTATTATTATTTAATAACTTATTATTATTTTATTTAATAACTTATTATTATTAATAACTTATTATTATGAATTTATTATTAATTAAATAATAATTTTATTATTATAATTATTATTAAATATTAACATATTATTATCATCAATTAATGTTTATTATATTGTATTATATTATATTAATATAGTTATTACTATTATTTATTTATTAATTTATATTTATTAATTAATGATAGCTAAATTATTATCATTACTATTAGTTATAATTTAATTCAGTTCAGTTCAGTTCAATTCAGTTCAATTGCAATCAATTCACTCTCAACTATAGATTCGTCAACATAGAGACACTCACTACCAACTTCACCAATTACACCCTTACCTTCTATCAAACTATCATGAGTCAAATCAACGCCTTTCTCCTCCGAAGTATAATTTTCAACACCAAAATCATTATCATCAAGCATAACCTGTTGGTTAATAGATTGTTGCACAGCAAGTAATTCAATAAATTTCGCCATGTTTTTATAATCATGAGCTAATTCATTTAAATCTTCATGCTGTTTAACGATATACTCTTTCATCATGTTAAAAAGTTCATGACGCCTCGATGTTTCGGGTTGAAAATAATCATTCACTTCAGGTTGATAACATTGGGTATAATCCGGCACATAAGACTCATTAGGGTAATGGGAATATTCAATGGAATTCATGCACAGATTTTGTGAATTTTGACAATCATATGATGCATCATAAACATAATCATTCGCATTATAATACCCCGAATAATCATATTGCCCTTGATAATAAGAAAAAACATCCCCCTCTGAAGTATATAATTATTCCACTCCATGACAACACACTAATACAGACAAGGAGAACAACAAAATATATATATTCACAAAAAGAAAGAAAAAAGAAAACTATATATATATATATATATATATATATATATATATATATATATATATATATATATATATATATATATATATATATATACAGTTTAATTTCACCAACAATAAAAACTAAATAAAACTATACCGCCTCCCCGGCAACGGCGCCAAAATTTGATAGGTTGTCGTACACCTGTCAAAAATAATTCCTGCAAAACCTTCTAACAATGTAGTAGGGTAAATAGGGTCGAATCCACAGAGAGATGGTTGTTTTAATCTAGCTTCTAATGCATGGAAAAACTAAACAAGATCAGGAATAATGAATTGAAGTTCTAAACTAGTCAAACTACGAAAATCAAGCTAAAAAGGATCTAGGGCAATGGTTCACCATGTTCATAACTATAATCTATCAAAATATCATCAATGATTCAATTAATCAGATATCTAGAGCACATGTTAATCCTACGCTCGGGCCTTAACGCTCTCAAATCAACATATGCTAGTATGATCGCTCAACATAATCAGATTTGCTAAATGTAGGCAAGCCTCTAAAAAGTACTATTTCTCGATCTATGACTTTTCATTAGCAATATTTAATCAGACAATTGATCAGATTGCAAGATTAACAATGAAAACACTAATCAATTAGAAATCACAATGACTAATGAAACCATCAATAAACATCCATCAAGAATTATAACATATAAACATGGATTCCCAAACCCTAGAAATAAAAACTACTCTATCATGAAATAAATAATAAAATCTAAATCTACAAAGAAAAACATAATTAAAGAAAACAATGAAATAAAGAGAAGGAAATAATATAACTCATGAAAAATCATGAACACGAAAAACTAGGGTTTACTACTACAAAGCTAGAGAGAAGAGAAGAAGAAAAATAAAAACTAAAAAACTTAGAAAAATATAATGTGATAGAGGGAGCAAGAGGAGAGAGATATCTCTATTCTAAAAAATATTCAACAACCTAATAAGACTAGGAAAGTCAAAACATAAGGAAGGTCGAAATATCATTAAATGGGCGGATTTAGTGATCCGTGCATACAAAAACAGATTCCAGCAAAAACAGTCCAAACTTCAGAAGGGCATAACTTCTTGACTAGAAGTCTCCTCGGGGCGTGCAACCTATCATTGGAAAGATCTTCAAGTCTAGTTTCCAAATATGCTGGAATTACTCGATTATAAGAAGCAGATCAAAAGTTATGCTCAGAAGAGTAGACATGACTCCTTTTTCACATTTCTTCTAATGATTTTCCACTTCGTTTTCGCTCAGACTCGTACTATGACATATCCACACGATCCTTTTATGCATTGTAGTTTCTTTCTAAGTGCTCCTAATCCTCAAATTTAGCTAATCATACTCCTAATACGTCCTCAATGCCTGAAATTCATCAAAAACAAGAAAATATACCGAATAGGAGTAGAATAACATAACTTAAGAATATAATGCAATAATGAATCTAAATATGAATCTAAATGCTCTAAAATGCAACCTAAATGCACCTAAAACTATATGTAAATATGATTTATCAAGGCCTAAGAAAAATTTTCAGCTGAAGGGGAAATGCTTAATTATTTAAATATCCAATGATGCTAGGATAAGTAAACACTCAAGAAATCCTATATTATTCTCGAAGCAATAACCCTATAACCATCAAGAGTAGGATAGAAAAACCGAGAAAATGTGAAAGTAAAAGTGGTCCAAATGTTACTCTTACTCGCCCGGGCGAGATGGGCAACCTGTTTAGCTTCACCATTATTACTGAGTTGTTGGCTAGAAAGTAGAAACTCAAAAGTGTTTCATTTAACCTATATTACGATAAATTGAAGTATTTTTTTTTACGTGTAATGTATCGACTCAAGTGAATATGCACCCCCGACCTCTTACTTTAAATGTCTGTAATCTTACCACCAAACTACATGTCTAATATATAAGTATATAACCTAATTCCATTTCAAAACCTTACACCTTATCAAACATATAAACAATAAAATTACAAATTAAAGGAGCAAAATCTAATATAATTATTCAAAACAATGCGCAAGAAATGTAGGTTGCCATGTGTTGCGCCCCTTTTTTCCCCCAAAATACATAATTTTAAAAAATTACTAGCAATGACCCGAGGCATTGTCTAATACAGTGCCGTCTCATATATTTTTAAGGCTCGAAGCGAAACTACAAAAGTCTGGAGCAATGGAGATGTATTTCATAAATAATGTATCGACAAATATTTCATGAATTGTGGGTATTTTTATCCGGTCACCGTACCAAAACGCCGGCCACCACAAAAATGAGATGAGAGAAAGGGACGAGGGTAAGATAATTGTTGGCATGATTATAGGTTTAATTAGGAAGAATAAATAGGAAATAAGCGTTAACGTTAATTGAATCTTAAGAATCGTAGCTACGAGAATTGGGAGCGAGAGAAGTTAATAGCTAAGTGCAATGAGAGAAAATGGTTCATGATGGGGAAATTTACTAACAAATTTGACCATCAATATATCTAATTATATATTTGTAAAAGTTATATAAAGTTGATATTATGAAAATATTCATTGAAATAAATCCAACAATATTTTTATGATCATTTTGTTGTTATATATTGGAAAAATTGTTATAAATAAGTTAACTTTGTCACGGTATGCTAAATTAAGTCAACCTTTTAAGTCTTAGAATAAGATAACATTGATATCACTTAAACTATTAACAGGTTGGCTTGAAAAGTTACCTACAATAGTACTCCCTCCGTTTCTTTTTAATCTACACACTTTCCTTTTTGGTTCGTTTCTTTTTAATCTACACAATGTTGCTTTTTCTATTTTTGGTAACATGTCACATCTATTTTCTCCTCTTTTTCCACCCATGTCATCCACTTTTTAATATTTTAACCCACTTTTTAATTTCACTCTCTCACTTTTCAGTTTCTCTCTCATACTTTTGCACTTTCTCATTGGTTCTTCCCCAAAGTAAAGTGAGTAAATTAAAATGAAACGGAGGGAGTAGGTTTCAATAGGTGACCTTTTCCACACCCACTAGATTGGCTTGCCTATTTGTACCATTAGGTCTCGCCTCTCTGAATCCACCCACACCATCAGCATCCCTTTTCTCTTAGAGCTTACCCAGCCGTTGCCCATCAGTGGCTTTTGGAGGAGAGAGGTATAGAAAGTAGTAGTATAATAATAGGAGAGAGAAAACTATGCGCCAAATTTACAATGCCCAACTCTTCCCCATGAGCCAAAAGAGAAAGAGGAGCAAAGAGAAATCTATGGGCACGTGGAAAGTGATGTTCATTTCTACCAACAAATCCAAGCATCCAAGGGTCCTTATTTTCTCAATCCAACGGTTGAGAGTTGTGATGCTTTTTTTTTTTTTTTTTTTTTTTTTACTGTTACACACCTTTTAGCATTGTAACGTTAATAATGTTGTTTTATAATAAATATTTTTTTAAAAAAAAGGTCTACATCAACTATTTTTTTCTTCTTCTATAAATGAAGACCAATATTGATATACTTTCATACACTCCTTCTTCTTCTATTCTTACTTTCATACAGTCCTTTTTCTTCTATTCTAATAATCTACTTAGATTTTGTTTCAAATATAGTTATTATCTCATATTATCTCATAAAAAATGGATCCAAAAAGTGGAAGGAAAAAAAACCCCTCAAAATCCAAAAAGGCCACACAATCTCAAACGAATCCAAACTATTCTCAATTGGATCTAAATTTTGAAATGCAATCCAACTCACAAAATTTTTCAGAGTATCAAAATTATGCCATGCATATCTTAGGTTCCCTTAATCAAAACAGCCAATCACCTTCTCCCCAACACAATTTAAATTTCTCAAATCCAAATTTGTTCACCCAATTTCCTCCAAATTCAACCGAGAAATTCCAATATTCTAAATCTGACTCAGTATTTCCTATGTCCCAACACTTTCAGTTGTTGGTAGGTGGAGAGCCACTTCCAGAATTCAATACTTCATTGCGATCTCGTGCTGCATCAGTAGAAGGTGATGATGATGATGAAGAAGACAAGATTGAGGACAATGATGGTGAAGATGGAGATACACAAGCTGAAAAAATGTCTAGACAATTTTGGTCGCACGCTGAAGAAGTCCTTGTAAAATCATGGCTGCAGGTTAGTACAGATAAATATGTTGGTACGAACCAAAAGGGAAATACGTTTTGGGGTAGAGTTACTGATACATTTGACTAAGTTAGACGTTATAGAAACAGATGTTGGGAAGAAAGGGTTCAAGGGATTAGGGAGTCTGATTTATTAAAGGAGAGAGAAATGGAGCCCCTTAGAAGTCGTTGGAAGAGGATTAATGCAAGTGTTTCAAAGTTTGTTGGAGCATATGCTCATGCTGAGGCAAGGAGAACAAGCGGTCAATCTGATGATGATGTTATGAAGACTGCATTTGCCATATACAAGAGTGACTCAAAGAGACATGCAGAGTTTCAAGACAAGCATTGTTGGGAAATTCTAAGGGGGGCAGACCATTGGAAGCCCATAGGGAGTACTGTCAAGAAATGCAAGAAGAAGACGGCAACTCAAGAAGGTGGCTCTAAGAGGATTCGAATTGATGAAGATGGTAACTTCTCCCTTCAACTGACCAAAATACACCAACCAGTGGTGATATAGGTTGTTCCATCCAGCCTCCTAGTGATGGGTCTGTAAAAAATAAAGGTAAGGGTAAGGGAAAAGTTATGAACATGCCTCCAGGGGCATTTCAACAATGGGTGGATTCAGTATCTGAGATGAATTTGTCGAGGACAAGTAAAACTGAAATGGAACTTGCTAGGCTAAAACATGATAGAGATATCGAAAGTGAAATGGTGCAGCTAGAGAGAGAAAAGGTATTAGTGAAACAAAGAAAGATTAATTTGGAGTTATTCAAAGTCCTTTCATCAAAGGCATACCTAACAGAATAAGAAGAGGAATTGAAAAATAATATTGTTAAGGTATTATTTCCAGGATAAGTAATTTGGAAGTTCTATTTGTACTTAAGTTGTTTTAATTAGACGCTATCTATTTGTGTACGCTTTATTTGTACTTAAATTGTTTTAATTAGACGCTATCTATTTGTGTAAGCTTTATTTGTACTTAAGTTGTTTTAATTAGATGTTATTTATTTGTGTAAGCTCTATTTGTACTTAAGTTGTTTTAACTAGACGATATTTATTTGTGTAAGCTCTTTTATGAACGCATTATTATTAGTTAATGTTTATGTGTTGAAAAAAAGTGATTTCGAAATTGTTGGTTTTTTACTTCATTAATAAATTTAAGTTGTACATGAAGTGACTACCCATATGCAGTCAAATTTATTGCTCAATTTACAGCTATATGAAGTGACTACTCAACCTTTAAAAAAGAGTACTCAATGTTGGTGATCAGATGCAATAGTATTCATAACTTGCAAGAAAACAAACAAATGGAGGAATGACTACTCACTGCAATTTCAGATGCATTATTATGTTACTTTAATGACAAAATCTGACAAAATGACCTTTCAATTTTTGGAGCATTATTGTTTTGGTGGATTTTAAAAAAATGTCATTATTTGATGGCAATAATGATAGACATCATGTCTATATATAAATTTAGTTTGATGCTAAGCTTTACTATACACTCATCCTTTCACACAAGAACGTTCATACATACAAACCAAAAAATGTCATCTGAATCAAGTTATAACAGCCATATTTCAACTTCCGACTCCTCCAATTCTGATGATGTTGCCAATTCTAATCAAGCAAATCATAGAAGACGTTATGAAAGGCGTAGACAAGCAAACCGTCTGATGGATCAGATGATGGATGGTTTCATAATGGCCAATCCAGCTAAAATATACGCCGCGATTAATCAAGTTCCTAGGGCACCAAGGACTCTAGTTCCAAGAGATCGTGAAAGTGGACACGACCGCTTATGGAGGGACTACTTTGTAGATAATCTTGTCTTCCCTCCAAATTATTTCCGCCGAAGATTTCGCATGCGAAAACATGTCTTCCTCCGTATAGTGGAAGTCTTAACTACTCGTAATGAATTCTTCAAACAAATGCCGACGCCACTCGGTAGACTTGGTGCTTCGAATTACAAAAAGTGCACAAAAGCCTATACGATTGTTAGGATACGGTACATCAGCTGATTCGGTGGACGATTATCTACGAATCAGTGCATCTCTTGCAAGAGATTCATTGCAACATTTTGTTGAAGGGGTTGTCTCCCACTTTAGTGATGAATATCTGAGACGACCTACTGAAACAGATTTAAATAGATTATTATTTGCAGCTGAACAACGGGGATTTCCAGGCATGATGGTTTGTATTGATTGCATGCACTGGCGGTAGAAAAATTGCCCGACTCAATTTAAGGGAATGTATTCTGGAAGACCTGGTAAGCCGACATTGATTCTAGAAGCCATTGCCTCATATGATTTGTGGATCTGGCATGCTTTCTTTGGAACACCAGGTAGGTGTAATGATATTAATGTTCTTGATAGTTCTCCATTGTTTAACGATGTTTTTGAAGGTCATGCACCTCTAGTTAACTATGTTGTAAATAACCACCAATACGATATGGGATACTACCTCACCGATGGTATATATCCTCGGTGGGAAGCTTTTATACCCACAATAAACCTTCCACGGAATGAGAATGTGTTAGCTTGTGATTTTCAGAAATTGGGTAGGATTTTTTTTTTGGTGAAAATAGGAACACATTAAATAGATCCCATGAAATGGGTAGGTATCATTTCGAGGCTTTGTTTGGGTCTTCGGTGGTGGTTGTTTGTTGTTTCGTTGTTGAATTATAGTATATAAATTCTTTGAGGAAGAGATGGTAGCGGTTCAAGAGGATTTGTATAAGAGGCATATTGACTATCTCCTCAATACCAGATGCACTGCTGGCAGAATTACTACCTCTCTCCCAAGCATACCCACTACTGCTAGGGCTTACAGGGGGCATCCCCTTCCACCTCCTCCACACCACCACACCACCTTCACTCTCCAAATTACTTTCTCTATCCTCCACCACTACTTCACTACTCACATCAACCGCTGCCGTCGCCTCTACCAGTGAGACCTCGAATTCCGGCTAATGAATTCGCATCTACGACGTTGTTCGGGGATTGAGATGGCGCAGGGTCCGGAACGACGTCGTTAAGGGGAGTCAATGTGAGTGAGCTAATTATTACGGCGTCAGCGAAATCGTAGGCGGAGTCAGAATCAGAGGCCATAGGAGAAACTAATTATTACGGATCAAAATTTCAGAGATTGAAGAGGTTGTCTGATTGGAGAAATAATTATTACGGGATCAAAATTTCAGTTTCAAATGCACTAATTTTATTTTTGGCGATGAAAGAGAGGCACATTTTCGATTTTGGGAGGGGAGGGAAACGAAACGTGGATTGTCCAATAAAATCGGTAGGTCAATACATTTGGGTTGAAGTTGGTTTGAGCCTCATTTGTTTTGGTTGTGGTGGCGGAGGGGGAGTGGTGTCAGCAGATTAGTGTGGAGGAGGGTAAAGAGGGGTGGCAGTCATGTAAGGGAGGAGAGAGTAGAGAAAAGAACTTAAAAAATACACAAATTTTTAAAAAATCAAATTTATTTAACAGTGAAACCAATCACAAGTAATTTAACTTGTTTAAAATTGATGGTTGTTAAAATTAGACTTATTTAGGAATAATCAAAAGAATGACTTAGGGCATGTTCTCCCCACCTTATTTTCAATTCAGTTCAGTTTAGTTGCAATCAGTTCTGTTCAATTCAGTTCCGTTCAATTCCTAATTTATTGCTCTGATAATAAAACAGTGATAATAATTATTATTATTACAATTACAATTATTTTATTATTATTATTATTATTATTATTATTATTATTATTATTATTATTTTAATTATTATTATTATTACTACTACTACTATTATTATTATTATTATATTATTATTATTATTACTCCTATTACTATTGCTTTTACAATTATTATTACTATTAATATTAATATTATCATTATTATTATTTTAATATTGCTAGTTATTATTTTGCTAATTCTTTTTTTTCTATATGATTTTGCTAATTATATTGAAAAGGATGATTCGAGCCTAAGAAGTACACATTTCAATAATATTTGTCATTGCTAATACTTTTCTTAATTTTTATATATTATTATTATTATTAGTTAACATTTTATCATTATTATTAGATAATTTATCATTATTATTAGATAATTTATTATTATTATTTAATAATTTATTATTATTATTTAATAATTTATTATTATTATTTAATAATTTATTATTATTATTTAATAACTTATTATTATTATTTAATAACTTATTATTATTTTATTTAATAACTTATTATTATTAATAACTTATTATTATGAATTTATTATTAATTAAATAATAATTTTATTATTATAATTATTATTAAATATTAACATATTATTATCATCAATTAATGTTTATTATATTGTATTATATTATATTAATATAGTTATTACTATTATTTATTTATTAATTTATATTTATTAATTAATGATAGCTAAATTATTATCATTACTATTAGTTATAATTTAATTCAGTTCAGTTCAGTTCAATTCAGTTCAATTGCAATCAATTCACTCTCAACTATAGATTCGTCAACATAGAGACACTCACTACCAACTTCACCAATTACACCCTTACCTTCTATCAAACTATCATGAGTCAAATCAACGCCTTTCTCCTCCGAAGTATAATTTTCAACACCAAAATCATTATCATCAAGCATAACCTGTTGGTTAATAGATTGTTGCACAGCAAGTAATTCAATAAATTTCGCCATGTTTTGATAATCATGAGCTAATTCATTTAAATCTTCATGCTGTTTAACGATATACTCTTTCATCATGTTAAAAAGTTCATGACGCTCTGATGTTTCGGGTTGAAAATAATCATTCACTTCAGGTTGATAACATTGGGTATAATCCGGCACATAAGACTCATTAGGGTAATGGGAATATTCAATGGAATTCATGCACAGATTTTGTGAATTTTGACAATCATATGATGCATCATAAACATAATCATTCGCATTATAATACCCCGAATAATCATATTGCCCTTGATAATAAGAAAAAACATCCCCCTCTGAAGTATAATTATTCCACTCCATGACAACACACTAATACAGACAAGGAGAACAACAAAATATATATATTCACAAAAAGAAAGAAAAAAGGAAACTATATATATATATATATATATATATATATATATATATATATATATATATATATATATATATATATATATATATATATATATATATATACAGTTTAATTTCACCAACAATAAAAACTAAATAAAACTATACCGCCTCCCCGGCAACGGCGCCAAAATTTGATAGGTTGTCGTACACCTGTCAAAAATAATTCCTGCAAAACCTTCTAACAATGTAGTAGGGTAAATAGGGTCGAATCCACAGAGAGATGGTTGTTTTAATCTAGCTTCTAATGCATGGAAAAACTAAACAAGATCGGGAATAATGAATTGAAGTTCTAAACTAGTCAAACTACGAAAATCAAGCTAAAAAGGATCTAGGGCAATGGTTCACCATGTTCATAACTATAATCTATCAAAATATCATCAATGATTCAATTAATCAGATATCTAGAGCACATGTTAATCCTACGCTCGGGCCTTAACGCTCTCAAATCAACATATGCTAGTATGATCGCTCAACATAATCAGATTTGCTAAATGTAGGCAAGCCTCTAAAAAGTACTATTTCTCGATCTATGACTTTTCATTAGCAATATTTAATCAGACAATTGATCAGATTGCAAGATTAACAATGAAAACACTAATCAATTAGAAATCACAATGACTAATGAAACCATCAATAAACATCCATCAAGAATTATAACATATAAACATGGATTCCCAAACCCTAGAAATAAAAACTACTCTATCATGAAATAAATAATAAAATCTAAATCTACAAAGAAAAACATAATTAAAGAAAACAATGAAATAAAGAGAAGGAAATAATATAACTCATGAAAAATCATGAACACGAAAAACTAGGGTTTACTACTACAAAGCTAGAGAGAAGAGAAGAAGAAAAATAAAAACTAAAAAACTTAGAAAAATATAATGTGATAGAGGGAGCAAGAGGAGAGAGATATCTCTATTCTAAAAAATATTCAACAACCTAATAAGACTAGGAAAGTCAAAACATAAGGAAGGTCGAAATATCATTAAATGGGCGGATTTAGTGATCCGTGCATACAAAAACAGATTCCAGCAAAAACAGTCCCAACTTCGGAAGGGCATAACTTCTTGACTAGAAGTCTCCTCGGGGCGTACAACCTATCATTGGAAAGATCTTCAAGTCTAGTTTCCAAATATGCTGGAATTACTCGATTATAAGAAGCAGATCAAAAGTTATGATCAAAAGTTATGCTCGATTCTAATGAATAGTGCCAAGATTCCAAGTGAGAAAGATAAAAAAAACAAAGGGAGTATAATAGAGATAAAAAAGAACAAATTATGTCACACTTGTTACAACTGTATACATGTAACTTGCAAGTATGTAACTATGTAAGAAACAACTTTCTTTCAAAAATAAAAAAGAAAGAAAGAAAAAACTATAATAATGATACTAATATCTATGAAACTGGATCTTGTACTCGTATATAGGGGTGTCCGAAACAGACCTGACCGTTGGGTCAACCTAATACTGACCTGACTTGAACCTGGTTCGACCTGTGAGGGTCAGTCCCCAGACCTGACCGAAACCTGACCTGGGATTACCCAGACCTGACCGGCACCCGACTAGATTATATTCTGACCTGACCACACAGACCTGCATTCAAACCCGAACCCGATCGAACTAAACCAGATATTAACCCAAAACTCAATTAGGCCCAATAAATACCTGGTTCAACTCGAATTCTAATTGATCTGAAAATAAAATCTACCTAATTTTACGCAATTTTTCAAACCAACTTATTTTGACGACTAAACTCAACAAAATTACTAAAATTCAATTATTTTTCTATATCTACAAAATCATTTCAATATGGTAATTTATAAAATTACTTACATTTAATAATAAATTAATAAAAAAATAAATTACATTCTCAATTAAATTATTTTTGATGTAATTTTGGATCATGTCATAGTGTTTTAACTATTGATGAGATTATAATAGTCACTTTTTAACTGCTAGTTTCTTAGTGCATATTATAGAATGTCTTCTTATTAATTTTTCAGTTGCTTTGTATAATGCAAATGTTTCCGTAAAATACTATACTTTAATTTTTCCACAACATATAATTAAGATCGTGACTTGCTTGAGTGAAGAACAAAGTTTGGTAATTGGATCGAGTTAATATAATATCATAAAATCATTCAAAATACATGTGTCAATGTCAAACGAAATTACAAAAATCAAATTGCTGAATTTATTATATGTAGGAACTAGGAAGCCAACAACAGCAACAACCACCATCTAGAATTTCCAATACAAACCAGCAGCAAACCACAAGAAATTCAGCATACAGGCCACAAGCAAGCAAGCAAAGAAGCAGAGAGGCCACAAGCAGGCCACAAGCAAGCAAGAAGCAGCAGCGAGTAGGCCACAAGCAAGCCACAAGCAAGCAAAGCAGCAGCGAGCAAGCCACAGCAAAGAAGAGCGAGCCACAAGCAGCAGCAAGAAGAGCAGACCACAAGCAAGCAGCAGCAGCGCGAAGTAGGCCACAAGCAAGGCCACAAGCAAGCAGAAGCAGCCAGTAGGCCACAAGCAAAGCCACAAGCAAGCAAAGCAGCAGAGCGAGCCACAAGCGGCCAGGAGCAAGATGCCACAAGCAAGAGCCACACAGCAAGAAGAGCGAGCCACAAGCAAGCAGACGAAGGCAGAGGCAAAGCAAGATCCAACAAGCAACAGCGGCAAGCCTCAAGGCTCAAGCAAAGAAGCATCCAACAAGCAACAAAGACCACGACAACCACAACAACAAAGTACAAAAATACATGATTAATTTTGGAGTTGAGAGTCTAACATACGGGTACCAAAATAAAAAACCAGTACAACACCAGTCCATCCACATGAACATCAGCACCATCCCACAAGCACAGCAACACCAACAAACCACAAGCACAGCAACACCAACAAACCACAAGCACAGCAACACCAACAAACCAGCAGCACAAGACCACAACAACCACAACCAAAGCAACATAACATGAGCAACAAAACAGAGAGCTAACCCTAACCCTAACCCTAACCTAAGTCTAAACCCTAACCCTAAACCCTAATCAAAATCCCTAACCCTAACCAGAAACCCTAACCCTAACCCTAAAACATATTAAAAAAATCGAAACTCGAAACTCAAACAAAGAAAATCATGCATCTTACATAAAATCAGGCATCTTACATTCGAAACTCGAAATAAAAAAAAAAAAACAACCAAAGTTAATCGAAACTCGAAATTAAAAAAATTAGAAACTCGAAATTAGGCATAAAATCAGGCATCTTACTATTAAACAACTTCACATGAATCGAAACTCGAAATTAAAAAAAAACCAACCAAAGTTAATCATCACATTCGAAACTCAAACAAAGAAAATCAGGCATCTTACATAAAATAAAAAAGATAAAAAAAAAAAGGAAATTAAACAAACCTCGGAAAAACAGTCGATCGAGGAGAAATTTTGTGTTTTCCGGCAAGGATTTTTGTTTTCCGGTCAAATTTTTACGCTTTTCGGCGAGATCTTTACGTTTTCCGGCGAGATCTTTACGTTTTTCGCCGAGATATAGATGGAACCGGTGAGAACTCGAGAAAAGAAAATGTTTTTCGACAAGATCTATGTATTTTCCGGCGAGATAGTGACGGAATGAAGAAGTGAAGAAGACTGAGAAGACGAGAAGTCGAGAAGTGAGAGTGTGAGACTGTGAGAGTCGTGAGAGGGAGGGGGCGCCGAGAGAATTAGATGATGAGAGAGAATTGAGAAATGAGAGAAATTTAGGGTTTCATTTTAGGGTTAGTTTTTATAGGGGGGTTATTTGGGGTTGTTTCAACCGTTAGATTAGATCTAATGGTTAGGAATTTAGGATAGAAATAAAGGAGATATGAGAATTTCTGAAAAAGAAGGGAAAATTGGTTTATTTTGGGCCATTGGATCAATGTTTTGGCATTTTGCTCTTTTACAAATCAAAGGCTAAAAATTAGGATCCATGTGTTTGTTTTTTGGCCAATGAGATTTGAGAATGATAATGTTTATGGATTATGGATTATGGCAAAAAAATTATTATTCAAAACAACTAAACCCCAAAATCCAAATCTCATACTCTATAATCCCATTTTCAAATAATAATCATAATTATCTAAAGTAATAATTAAAATTTTCATAATTTATATTATTTGTTTAACCGAAATTTACTCGTGTCAATTATCTCATTTGTCGGTGAATTGATTAGGGAATAACAAAGAGCGCAAGCATTAATCGGTTATAGACTTATAGTTATGCTAGTTATATTGCTCTAAGGTCATTACTTATGAAGCTAAACTTCTTGGAAAATTACTTATACAACTATTAGTTGCTCAATTAATGTTTTGATTATAGTCATTTACGTGAACTATAGACATAGTATTGCAATAAGATATAGTAGTTTAACAAACCTCCCTATTTAGTGAACTTATAGTGTAACGATATAACTTATATATATGAACTTCATATGAACTTATATATATGAACTTATAGTGTAACGATATAACTTATACAACTATTAGTGATTTACTTCTTAAGCTAGTATTCTTATAGTGTTACGTTACGTATGCAAATATCACTCAATTATGTAATTGTTTGTTTATAATATCTATTTAGTGAACTTATAGTGTAACGATATAACTTATATATATGAATTTCATTGAGTTGATAGTGATTGTTTGTTATATTATCATCATAAAGATGATGAACTTAAATGGAGTATTGTTATCTTGAACTATCGACTTACATTCATACATTCATTATATTGATCTTATCTAATAATAACAACTTGTTTTAATCCAACTATATAGTAACTAGCAAGTACTTGTTATAATCACTTAAACCTCATATGAACCATCATTGTAAACATATGAATGTATGATTGTCATTTGTTATAGTATTATATATAATATCAAGAGTCATTTTACTAATTTTATAATCAATAGAGTATTAGGTTCATTTTACAATTATTATTCTCATTATCGTCATAGTTATTTACAAACTTATATATCAATCATAATGCTTATAATAATAAATCATTTATATAAAGCTTGGAACATATGAACCCTCGTTATAATCAACTTAGGCCTCATATGAACCGTTGTTGTAAACATATGAATGTATGATTGTCATTTGTTATAATATTATAATATTATAATATATTAAGAGTCGTTATACTAATTTATAATCAATAGAGTATTAGATTGGTTTTACAATTATTTTGATATCAACCTTATATTAAAATGATTCAACATATTAATATTTATATTGTTATTGTTAGTATTCCTGCTCTTATTTGTATTACTATTGCTATTGTTAGCCTTGTTACTATTACTGTTATTATTTGTATTTTTACCTATTATCATTGTCGCTTTATGTTTATTAGTATTATTATTCTCATTACCATCATAACTATTTGCAAACTTATATATCAATCATAATGCTTATAATAATAAATCATTTATATAAAGTTTGGAATTGATCGTCTACTCGTTATTATTGTCGTTGGTTATAATATATAATATTAAAACATAAGAAGAGTCGTTATACTCCTTTACTCATTAGAGTGGTTTTACGCAGTTGATTATTCGAAATAAGAGTTGAGTAAGAGAATACACTAAACATCACGGTAATCAATATAGTGTTTTTATTGGTTTTTCGTTGTCATCCATATATTTATCGTACACACACATATGTATATATATGTCGATCTTAATACTTTTATTAATATGTTTCGTTTACAAAATGCATAACAAAATCAAGATGGCCCGATCAGGAGCTACCCGAAGTTGAGTTGATGTTCAATATCGAATGGACCTGATGTTTTACAATGATCAAACTAAGGTCATTACTAATTCAACCCGAGTACATTTGGCTTAACTCAACCGTACATGAAACCTAAATACGACTTGCGCAAACCCGACAAAAAAAAAAAAGTCAAGGGGCGATCATATCCGGGAATGAATCGACTTGTAAATGGAACGCTCAAACCTGTCCAGGCACCCGGGAATCCAATGATTCAAATGTGTTCGACCCAAGTTGAACAAAACTCGACCAATCATGACCTGGGGCACCGACAATCGAATCCCGCACGGTTCACTTGTGGGTATACCCAGAACCTGTTTGAGAACCTGTTTTGACACCCCTACTCGTATAATAATTATATCAATGTTGCAATCTTTCAGGGAAAAACAAAAATATAGAAGTAATATAAGTCGCTAGCAAAGTTGCAAACTGAAATCAGTTCAGTAATTGAGTCCATGTCACGTTCGTTTAACGTTTGTCCGACTATGTTTCATATTTTTTCTTTCGTCATCGAGTCCGATGACTTTAATTATTATTTATCACGTTCCTTTGATTATTTTTTGCATTTTGTCAACTAATCCGATTATCTTGTTGTGTACTATATTCCTCTTCGTCCCACCTCACTAAAAATTTTTTTGAAAAGAAAAACAATAGCGAGAAATAAATCATAGACAGGATACACTCATGTCTCATGATAGATTGATAGTAGTGGTGGACCACTTGGCACTTTTAAGCTTTCGCCGCAAACACGGACACAGCCATACATGCTAAGGCTATACTTTTAAAGACCAAAAGTTTAGTTTGCCTTGAGGCATTGGACCACTTGTGGCTTAATCAATATAGGCTACACTTTGGTCATTATTTCCCGTAGAGCAACAAACGTGGAAAGTGGCGGATCCAAGAATTTGAGAATGTTTGGTCACACTAACGCAAATCCACAATACAATTAATGACCAATAAATTAAAAAAATTCATAAAGTTTCCAAAAGCAATAAATATTCATATTACAGCCATATAGTGCTTAGAAAATATTACAATTGTTCTCGACAAGTTTTTCATGTTTTGATATCGATTTATAATGTCATCCTTGCTAACATTCAAAAACAAATCTTTCTCTAAATAAGTAATCAAACGATCATTCAACATTTGATCTCCCATGCATACTATTACGTAATTTATCTTTCATTTGCGTTATTCTTGGAAAATACTCTTTCCACACATGCAATTGCAACGGGAAGAACTTACACCAATTTCAAAGTAAGTAGAATCCAGGTGGCGGAGCCGGGATTCTCAAAGCGGGGACAAAATCCGGACGTCGGGAAATCGGAAAAAAATTAGAAAAAAAAACACTACAACACAAATTGTTTAATACTTAACGTTTTACATACAAAATTCCAAAATGCTTATAGTCTTTCAATCCAAAGAGAAATTAAAAAAATACATAAACTAGAAATGAAAATTACAAATTCATCCTTCGGGTCTTCATATTTTGAAAGCGATCAACGATTCTTTCATCGGGAACTTGTAAGAACACATCCTTCTCAATAAAAGTTACCAAACAATCATTCATAAATTGATCGCCCATGCTATTTCGCAACCTATTTTTGACACATGTCATTGCGGAAAACACCCTTTCAACAGTTGCCGTAGCAACGGGAAGAATCAACATCAACTTGATTAGCAAATATACAAGAGGAAAATTCTCATGCCTCTTTGTTTGAACAAGCATCATGGAAAGAGAATTAAGATCTTGCAAACTACAAAATCTTTCATCATTTAGCATATCATCCATGAATACATCAAGTTGAAGTTCAAGAGCCATCACATCAAGACTAGAAAATTCTTCGGGATAAAAAGAGGCAAGTTTGAGTATTTTTTCTTTGTCAAAAGATGAAAAATTACCTTTGGGACTTAGGCAAGCCATGCAAGTAAGTAGCTCCATGTTCCTCTCATTAAATCGATTATCAAGTTCTTGAAGATGCAAATCAATCACTTCCAAAAAAATCCCAACCCGAAAATGATGTAGATTAGTTGTTTGTTCAACAAAACGCCTTGATCTTCCTTGGGGAACATAAAGAGCATCCATGTTAGGAACTTCAACTTTATGCTTAATTGAAAATGAAGTAACCTTGTGTAAGAGTGTCTCCCATCCTTGTTCCCTCATTTTTTGCAACACATTTTTTGTGGAATTAACAAGTCCCATGGCATTCACAATATCTTGCTCTTTTCTTTGCAAAGCAACACATAAATCATTTGTGTACCCAAATATAGTCAACATCAAATGAGCCATAAAAAATAAAATCAAATGACTCAAATGATCCCAAAACAATTTGAGCTTTGAACTTATCTTCCGACGAACCATTTTTCCCAATATGCACAAGTACCTCAACAATAGAAGAAAACAAGTTGATGATATTTAAAAGACACTTGAAATGAGACCCCAACGCGTATCTCCGGGTCTTTTCAAACCAAGTTCTTGATTCAAACCCGTTCCACTTTCAATTTCCCCTACCTCTAATGCTTGAGCCACTTGTTGAGCTTGGCTTTGTCGAAGCATGTCCCTTCTCTTACAAGAAACCCCAATTACATTTAACAAGTTTGCAAGTATCTCAAATAACCAACCACAAGTATCATTCTTCTTAGCAACGGCAACTAGTGCAAGTTGGAGTTGATGAGCAAAACAATGTATGTAGTAGGCTCTCGGGGTATCATTCATGATCAAAGTCTTAAGACCATTTACTTCACCTCTCATATTGCTAGCACCATCATAACCTTGTCCTCTTATCATAGATGGACTCAATGAATGCTCCACAAGTAAAGACATAATGGCATCTTTAAGAGACAAAGCAGTAGTATCACTAACATGAACAATTCCCAAAAATCTCTCCATAATCTTACCACTATCTCGATGAACAAAACGCAAAACAAGAGCAAGTTGTTCTTTTTGAGACACATCACTTGATTCATCGGCCAATATGCCAAAGTAATCATCACCAAGCTCTTCTATTATGCATTTAGTGGTTTCTTTTGCACAACAAGTAATAATGTCCTTTTGAATCGGAGGAGAAGTCATTTGACAATTTTTGGGAGCATTTCCTAATGTATGTTTTTTTACTTCCTCAACCTTTTCCCCTAACCACCTCAAAAGCTCAAGAAAATTACCCCTACTATAAGACTCCTCACTTTCATCATGCCCACGAAATGCCAATCCTTGACGCAAAAGAAATCGCAAACAAGCTAAAGATGCTTTCAAACGAATATGATATTTCTTTTTTGTCACCTCACTTACATTGTCAAGCACATTCACAATTGATTTTTTTTTCCATCTCTTAAATTCACATACTTTTCATAAGCAACATTATGAGCACTTTTAATTCCACCAACATGCTTCTCAAATCTTTCCGGTTTATTCCATGCCCTAAACCCCCCATCAACAAATGCATCACCCCCCATATTAATTTCAACATCTTTTTTGAACAAGTAGCATACAAAACAAAATGCGGCATCTTTTTCAATGCTATATTCAAGCCAATCCCATTTCTTGAACCAATTAACACTAAAACGACGTAAACCGGACACCATTCTTTGAGGAAAGGCATGAGTTTTTGGTTGACATGGTTTTTAAAGAATATAAGCTCTCCTCACCGCATTTCTTTGATTTGAGGGGTAACTCATTATGTTCATTCTTTTTCCCGGATCATGAGGAAGTAATGCAACATCATATACTAATCCTTCTCCTTCCGACTCCTCCTCCTCCTCCTCATTTTCCTCCTCCTCTAATGGTACATTACTAGTACTTGAACCACCAACATTCATATCAACATCTTGAGTTTGGGGAGAACTAAATGAAGGAGATTCATTTTGAGGTGTTTCACTATGAGCGGGTGAAGATGTTTCTTGAGATTTCATTCTTTTAAACATGAATTGTCGAAGATCGGGTTGTTTTCCCTTAGCCTTGGACTTGTTTGAATTAGGTGAATATGAACCACTTGACATTTTCCTAATTAAATTGATAAACATGAATCAATTACATTATCAAACCAAACTAATCAATTATAAATCAACTCATATTTACAATTGTCAAATTAGAAATTACAAACTACCTAAATCCTAAAACATGAATCAACAAATCGAGTCAATAAATCATGGCCAACATTCCAATTTCCAACAACAAATCATTCAACTAATTCAAGTAGACAAGTATTCAGATTTCAACCATAATCACAATTCACAAATTCACAACCAATTGAACCAAACATTGATATATATTACCTCAAAACAGTAAAATTAAAACTTATGGAGTTAGGGTTTAGAAAAAAACAACTCACTGGTGATTGTGGAGTCGTCTGCGCGCTGGCCGCGGCCGCGGGCTGTGGTTGTGGAGTCGTGGAGTTGCGGGCTGCCTGGAGGCTGGAGCAGTGGAGCTGGACTCAATCGGAACTGCCTCGGCAGTGACTCCAGTCCGTTCTTCATGACGACGTGACTCAGTCCAGTGACTCCAGTCCGCCACTGCCTGGGCCTGGCTGCTGCTCGTGTCGTGGTCGTAGTTCGATGACGGAAATCCGGCGGCCTGGACAGAAATCCGGTCGACGGCGAGGCAGGGAGTTAGGGTTTTGATTTTTGAACTTTCTCTCTCTTCGTTTTTCTCTCAAAGGTGAAAGGCGCTTATGTTTTCACGCGTGAAGTGTCTTTCGTTTTTCCTTTTTTTTAAAATTTTTTTTAATTTTTTTTTTCCATGAAATTTTTTTTTGAAGTGGGGGGACATCTGTCCCCATGTCCCCCCTTCTGGTTCCGCCCCTGGTAGAATCGATCATGAGTTTCAGAATTCCCCGTCTCAACAAGTTTCACTGAAAACTCGTTAAAACTCTTTCAATTCCAAAATCTCTCATCTCCTCTAACATCAACAATGAAATTTTCAAGTGACTAATAAAAAAATATCATTTCGCTACTTGAAAACTCATTGGGATAAAACTTGGCAAGTTGAATCAATTTTCTTTTGTTAAAGGAAGAACACTGATTAGTAGGATTATAACAAGACATACACACAAGTAGTTCCTTACTTACATCTGGAAACTGATTCTCAAGTTCTTGCAATTGAAGGTCAATGACACTTAAGAACAACTCGAAAATGATGAAGATTTGTAACTTGTGGGCTCTTACCTCTAAACATCCTTCTTCCATGAACAGGATATCTCTCCTCCATGTTTGGAACCTCTGTTATTCTAGTATGAACACTAGACCAACTACAAGAGGGAGGGTGAATTGTAGTTGAGGGGAAATTTTCGAATTGTATTGTGGAATTAAAACAAACTTGAAAATAGAAAGAGACAAACACACGAGATTTTTACAAGGAAAACTTACTAGGCCCAATAGGAAGAAAAACCTTGACCACGAGGGGTTTTAACTCAAAAGCTTTTTACTATAATAGGCCAAAAGAACTGATGACACTCACTTTGACTTCACTCGAAGTCTTCTCTTTTCTCTCATTCTTTCTCTATCTTGATTACAAGAATATTCTCTGGATTTTTTCTCACCAACACACTATGAATATTACAATAAGTATGTAGAATAAAAGAGGAAATTACATGAAAACTTTCTAAGTGGATAATTAATTTTCGCTCAAGAAAGTCATAAGTTTTCAGCAAGTAATTTCTCTTTATATGGCTGCTGTAGTTTTTCCTTCATCTGGACAAGTTGTGCTTGTGCTCCATGTTCTCCTCGAATAGCGTGAGTGGATCGGAGTAATGGAGATCATGGCCTGATTTCCCGTTACATAACTCCACGACCATTGCAACGGTAACTAACCACCTTCCACTATCCATTAGTGGGCATTTCTCCAGCGAGGTTGTTGAGTTTGTTGGAGATCTTCAAGGAATTAGCTCCACATTGTATGCCACGCCAATTCCAACTGATTTTCAAGCACAAACAACAACAACAAAAATATCTACTAACTTGAAGAATCTTTTATTCAAAGATTCTAAGTTACCAGAATATTAAACATACCATATGATAGAAATTCAAAGTGTATAAAATAATATATTCACTTAGACTAAATAAATAATCTTTCTCCACAAGATATAAATGCAAAATTAAACATTACATTATTTTTGGTATTTTATATTTTTCATAAAATAAAAACTATATAGTATAACCTAATTATTTGGCATCATCAAAACATGGAATACAACAATATTCTCCCTTTTTTATGCTGGCAAATATAAGGCATATAAAAATATAAAAGAAACAAAAATGAACAAACTAAATAAAATAAAACTAAATAAGAAAAATAAAATACTAGAACAAAACAATCAAGAGCTAATGACTTTAAAAAGTAAAACTAACAAAACTAACAAAAGAAACAACTAAGACTAAACTAACATAAATCAGTCTTGTAGATAAGGCAAAGAAAAATCCAAAAATCATTACCTAGAAACTTAGAAGACTATAACTGAATTTTTATGTGCCACTCTACTTCCCCCTTTTGTCATCGTCAAAAACAGCTAAGTACCCAGCAGGACTCTAAGAGTGCATCATATAAAACAATGTCAAGGCGTAGTAGCTCAAACAATCATCTAATAATACTAGCCATCCAAACATTATAATGAGCATATTAAGATGAGATCAATGCATGTAGTCATGAGAAATGCACAAGCTGAGTTCATGATGAAGATAAAAGAAAGAAAAGAGATCAAAAAGAGAAGTAAGAGAGTAAAAGATAAAATAAAATAAAAGAGATAAACCAAAACAATTTATCACCAGAAAGTGATGTGTGATGCACATTGAAAAGGGTGATAAAGGATAGTAACAGCAAGTCACCATTATTTAATAGAAACCAATCAAAAATAAATTATCATTGTTTCATTAGATTATATAGAAGGGAAGGGAATGAGGGCTTGGAGGGCTTGGAGGGCTTAGGGTGAACAGCGAAAGAAGCTACCACGGTGTCAATCTTCTCACGAACTGCAGATTCTCCTTTCTTCACTCCTGCTAGGATCTGCTCCTTTTGAAGATCAACTCTGGCAATCCTGGCTTCAACACCCTGGACACTTGTGTGCAGGAGAGACAGAGACTCCTGAATTGAATGTAGAATACCATGGAGACCAGTGGTGGAGTGAAGGGGAAAATCAACAGTCCTTGATCCTGAAGGAGCTTGATCCTCCTCAAGATCAATATGAACAGCATCCGGGCCCTGTTCCTCGGGAACCTTGGTCACATCAATCCTTTGACTCTTTCACACTGACCTAGCTCCTTCAGCACTGACCTCCTCCTCAGACTTCCTCTTGTTCCCAATCTCAACCTTCCCCTTAGGTTCTGCTACCTCAAAGTCTAACTTCCAACCCTGTACCCTTAGAGACAGCTTGGATAAGTCTCTTTGGTCAAATAGTTATTAGGCTCTAGATCAAAAGAGGTACTAGAAAGGAGTTTGATTTGGTTCTTTTTTAGGATAACAGAAAACAAGGTTGGCATACCCCACTTTTGTGTTGTGGGTGATGCAGTAGGAAAGGTGAGAAATCATTAAAGCAGGAAAGTTAATTTTTATATTCTTAGCAAGGAAGAACATTAAAGAAAGATCCATGAGGCTCGCTTGAGTCCTCTTGGAAGTCCTTGGCAAAATAAAGCGTCAAACTAAGTGAAACAAAAATTTGTGATATGGAGAGAGATCTTTCTGGTCTAGGGACTGGTCAGACTCCTTACCCCCAAAGTAACTCAAAATGGTAGAGTTGGAAGCCCCATTAACATTCAACTTAGCCCTACCCTTGACATATTCCTTGTACCCCTCAGTAGGTACATCAAACCTGTAACACCCCGTCCTTCTACTACTAAGATACTAAACAATATCTAATCAGGATTTACTAAAAAGACGTTAGCGGAAATAACTTCAGGACGGTTATGCTACTCTAAAACAATAATTAAAGATAACCTCAAACCAAAGTTTCATAGCTTCCAAAAGAAATATCTGAAAACATTATGATTCTAATAAAAAGGAACATCCCAAATCATAACATAACATCATCCAAAACTACGAGACATGCAAGTCTCCCATTAAAACTCAAATAAAACTAAATGTCTTTGAGACCTAGCATAACATAAGACTCTCTATTGTCTGTATAGAACTCATCTACCACAAAGACTACCAGAAGCTTCCTCTCACTACCAACCCACACTCTACTAGCCCAAGCAGTCACAAGTTTAGCAGTCATTTCCATCTGCAAGGATATATTAAATAATTCCATAGTCGGTGGGGAGTAACTAGCAGTTCTCCCCGGGAACAAAAAAAATCAAAGCATGATTCAGACATAGATTAATAAGAAAGGAAAGCATACGATCATGATAACAATAACATGCATCCAAAACCATAAAGCTCACAAGTGATACAAGTGATAGTCAACTTCAAGTAAACAAGATATAGTGAGTAAATCAACTCTAGAATACTTAAATAATAATAAAACAAAAGTACAACAAGTTATTGAGTCAGAAACCGAACGCCAGTTAATCGCAATTCACTTCCTAAGGTTTGTCAGATCGCAATCTCAAGGTCAGTCCATGGGCTTACGTTCCCCACTGCCTGTGTCTAAGAATGGCCAAACTTCCGATGCGGGGTAGAACACGCAGAACTCCCTGACCTCTCGGACGACAACAATTAACCCATGTTTACCCCTAGTTCGCAGACCAGGTGGTTGGCATGTTCTTCACCGGGGACTACATCTATCCCACCGGATGTTCTTATCTCAAAATAAATGAAATCCAAAAGTATCCACCAACTCATAACCAATCTTCAAAAAGAAGAGAGAAGGGATGCCACCCGGCCTTATACCCATGATTCATAAATTAAAAAAAAAAATTCTTCAAAATTCTTCAAAATAGTAACTTACAAACTTACAACAAATGTCCCAACAATAAATACTTTGAACATCACTAAGCATCAACAATGATAATAAACTAGTTTTTACAGCACGAACAGTTCAATCAGAGATGCATCATATCAAATAAGATCACCAATTAACTCCAAAGCTTTTTAAATAAATGAAACGTACACGACTAATCATTTTTACATAAATCAAACATAAACATAATGATACCCAATAATACTCGCAGTAACCTACTAAACACCAGCTTCGAAGAACATAAAAGGTCACAAATTATTTCTGATTAACAAGCTGTTAAATAATTAAAAAGAATATCCTCAAACTCATAACAAAAACACAATAATAATTAATAAACTAATAAGTACGATCAGTAAAATAAGAAAAGAATTATCATACAACCCTTATGGCTCTGACATGGTACAAATTTTATTTATAATTTTCGGACTCTAAAAGTATTTTTAAACGTTAATTTACAGAATACCTAATAAAGCCAATATAATAATTAAAAATAAAAATAAACGCCCAAAAATTACCAAAAATTTACATAACATGCATACACTCACGGTAATACATAATATACAAAGATATGAATTTTTCGGCCTCCAGAAATAATTTTCATGATTTATATACTGACAGACACGAAAATGCAAAAACAGATAAACCAATTAAATAAACCTGTAAACAGTAGGAAAAAATTATTCCAAGGCATGAAATACATACTTCACATATAACATGATTCAAGAAAAATAATTTCAGCAATTTTAACATTCGTTCAATAATTATTTTGCAAATAAGCCAAAAACGCACAAAATACCAAATAAATCGAATAAATACTAAAACTCAGAGGAAAATTTTTTTTTTGTATACAATATTCATACAGCATGCATCAAGTATATTCACGTCAAATTTGATCAATAATTTCATTCAAAAAGTATTTTAAATAATTCCTAGCCTAATAATCTAATACCGAATAATACCCTAGTTACTATTGTTCTAAGATAACTACTATTTACCTGGATCGTCGGAGGCGAGCTGAATAATACTGGAAAATCCTGTTATAGGCGTGCACCCTTCTTCTTCTTCAATCCCCAAAGCACCAGGTACAAGAAAGAGGCAAATAGAACAAGTCACGAACAATTGATGAAGAGTAGAAAATGAAAATTTTGAGAGAATGATGAAGATGATGATGTTCGAATTTTTTTGAATATGGAAGCAATGGAGTTCTGATTTTTAATCAGATTTTGGAGTGTTTAAAGGATGAAATAAATGGATTCATTAGGAGAAATGATGAGGGGGGTTATGGAGGTTACAAAATACAAAGAGTCATCAAAATAAAAAAAAAAGAAATGAAAGAAGAAAAGCCTCTCTATTCTCCCTCCACCTAGCCGGCTGTCCAACCACACCAAAATAATTTCGGCCCAAGTCATCAAAGATCCATGCATCAAAATCCGTCACGCGATAAATCGATAATTTCCTAAATCGCGCCTAAACTTTGAAAATACTTAATAATGAAAATAATTCTAATAAATTATATTATAAATATAAATATAATAGACACATTAGCACGCCATAAAAATAAAAATAATAATTCGGCTCCCAAAATTATAAAAATAAAAATCATTAATTTAGAGAAAATAATAGTTTTAGGGAAAACTTTTGCCAAAAAAAGTAGGAGCAAAATTATGGGTTGTTACAATCTCCCCTCCTTAAATAAAGTTTCGTCCTCGAAACTTCGAAAACACACAAACAAGACAAGCACACAAAGAATACCTGAAACGAATAGTTCCGGGTATTTCAGTCGCATCGACTCTTCGGTTTCCCAAGTAGCTTCTTCGTGCTTTTGACTTCTCCAGAGTACTTTAACCAAGGGAATCACCTTCCTTCTAAGAGCACGGTTCTGACGGTCCAATATACGAACAGGTCGCTCTTCAAAAGTCAAATTCGGCTCGACTGATACCGACTCAACAGGGATCACATGCGAAGGATCACTACGATACCTGCGCGACTGCGACACATGAAATACATCATGAACCTTCGACAGCTCTGGCGGCAAAGCCAAACGATACTCGACCTCTCCAATCCTTTCAAGAATCTCATAGGGACCTACGTACTTCGGACTCAACTTGCCCTTTTGACCAAACCGCATTACTCCCTTCATAGGAGAAACCTTCAGAAGCACCTTATGTCCCACCTCAAAGGAAATAGGTTTCCGACGCAAATCAGCATACGACTTCTGCCTATCTTGAGCAGCCTTCATCTTCGCTTGGATTACTTTCACCTGCTCAACTGTATCCTGAATTAACTCCGAGCCCAAAATCAATGAGTCACTGATGTCGCTCCAACAAGTATGACTACGACACTTCCTTCCATAGAGAGCCTCATATAGAGCCAATTGGATACTAGCTTGATAACTGTTGTTATAAGAGAACTCCACCAGGCTAAGCGACTTGACCCAAGACTGTTGAAATTCCAAGGCACAAGCACGAAACATATCTTCCATGGTCTGAATAGTTCTCTCAGTCTGACCATCGGTAGCTGCATGCATGAAATGCAGTACTAAGCTTCAACTTCGAACCAGAAGCCTCTTGCAAAGCGGTCCAGAAATGGGATAGAAATCGCGGATCACGGTCAGAGACGATGTCTTTGGGAACCCCATGAAGACGAATGATCTCACTAGCATAAATTTAGCTAACTCTTCCATAGACCAAGTGTTCTTCATCGCAATAAAACGAGCCACTTTGGTCAAGCGATCCACAATTACCCACACAGCATTTAATCCACCAGCAGCTCTAGGCAAACCCATCACGAAATCCATCGAGATCGAGTCAAACTTCCAAGCAGGTTTAGGCAAAGGTTGCAACAAACCACCAGGCCTCTGATGCTCAATTTTCACCTTCTGACAGACCAAACACCTAGCTACGAACTCGGCAATCTCTCTCTTCATACCAGGCCATCAAAAATTAACCTTCAGATCCTTATAAAGCTTATCACCCCCAGGATGAACAGAATAAGGAGTACTATGAGCTTCCTTGAGAATCTTTCTCTTAAGCTCACCAGCATTGGGCACACACCAACGCCCCATAAACCTCAAGCTATCATCAACACAGATCTTAAAATTCTCTGCATGACCTTGCATCTTTGCTTCACGGATCTTCTCTAGCTTCGGATCACCTTTTTGCTTGCTTCTTAACTCCTGGAACAACTCAGGCTCAGCATCATGGAACCCAACAACGCAGCCACATAACCCTGAGGAACAACCTCGATATCAAGCTTGCGAAATTCTTCACACAATTCACGAGGCACCACCATAGCAGCGTTTAATGAATGCTTACTCTTGCGACTCAGAGCATCCGCTACTTTATTTGCCTTACCCTCTTGGTAATCCAGGGTCAGATCATAATCCTTGATCAATTCAAGCCACCTTCTCTGCCTCATACATGTTAAGATCACGCTGAGTGAAGATGTACTTCAGGCTCTTGTGGTCAGTATACACCTTACACGGAACACCATACAGATAGTGTCGCCATATCTTTAGTGCAAACACCACAGCCGCTAACTCCATATCATGGGTCGGGTAATTCCTCACATGCACCTTCAGCTGCCTCGAACCATAGGCTATTACCTTCCCTTGTTGCATCAAAACACAACCCAGCCCATTCTTCGATGCATCACTGAACACTTCATACCCAACGCCCTCAGACGACAAGGTAAGAACAGGAGCAGAGGTCAAACTCTTTTTCAGCTTATGAAATGCCCCTTCACAATCCTCAGACCAGACGAACTTGCAATCCTTGCGCATCAAGCGAGTCAGAGGTTGAGCTATCTTGGAGAAATCTTGAACGAACCTCCTATAATAGCCAGCCAGACCCAGAATACTCCGAACCTCGGTCACATTCTTAGGACTCTCCCACTCGACAACAACCTTGATCTTAGCGGGATCCACCTTAACTCCTTCCTTGCTGATTACATGCCCTAGAAAAGCAACTTCCTTCAGCCAAAACTCGCACTTAGACAGCTTTGCGTACCACTTATGGTTGCGCAGAACGTCCAACACCAGTCTCAAATGCTTCTCATGCTCCTTCTCATCCTTAAAGTAAACGAGAATATCATCGATAAACACGACCACACAAGTATCCAAGTACTCATAGAAAGAGCGATTCATTTGATCCATGAAAATCGCAGGAGCATTTGTGAGACCAAATAGCATCACTTCAAATTCATAGTGCCCATACCTGGTGCGGAAAGCAGTCTTCGGAATATCCTCCTTCTTAACGGGAATATAATGATATCCGGATCTCAGATCGATCTTGGAAAATACTCCAGCACCTTTTAATTGATCAAACAGATCTTCAATGCGAGGCAACGGATATTTATTCTTGATCGTTACCTTATTCAGCTCACGGTAATCGATGCACAGACGCATACTCCAGTCTTTCTTCTTGACAAACAGAACAGGAACACCCTAAGAAGACACACTACGCCTTATGAAGCCCTTATCTATCAACTCTTACAATTGAGTCTTCAACTCTTGCAATTCAGACGGCGCCATTCTATACGGAGCCTTGGATATAGGAGCAGACCCGGTACTAAATCAATGCAGAACTCCACATCTCTTTCAGGAGGAATACCTGGCAATTCTTCAGGAAATACATCAGGATAATCCCAAACTACAGGAATACTCTCGAGCTGATCTTCAGACGACAAATCCCTCACCATGCAAAGGTATACCACATCACCTTTTTGATGCATCTTCCGCATTCTCAGAGCGGACATCCACTTAACACCCTTCTTCACTACAACGCCAGAATAAGAAATCATTTTTCCCTTAGAATCTCGGAGCACCACCTTCGATCATGGCACCGAATGCAGGCATGATACTTCGATAACCATCTATTCCGAGGATCACATCAAACTCTGACATAGGAAACTATGTAAGATCAGCTGGCAACTCAGAACCCATAATGCTGACAGGCACGCCCTTAAACTCAAAATGACAGGGATAATTCTCACCAGACGGAAGAGATATTAGGGACTTAACAAGAGATCTAGAGGAAAGATTAGCTTTTCGAACGAAGGAACTAGCAACAAAAGATACTGTAGCACCAATATCGAACAGAACAAAAGCAGGGGTATTATTTACAAGAAAAGTACCAGAGATGACATCAGGATGGACTTCGGCTTCAGCTTGAGTCATCACATAAATCCTGTTCTTCGGAGGAGCAGAAGAATCAACTGGCTTAGCAGGACCAGCAGAATAAGACGGAGCTCTAGGATTCTTTAAACACTGGAAAGACTTGTGCCCCACCTCCTTGCAATAGAAACAAACAACAGTCGACCCATCACAGTTCTTCCCTGGATGAGCAGTCTTACCACAGATTCGACACTTGCTCGGATCAAAACTCGGACGATAACCAAATCCAGAACTCTGTTGATAAACTCCTCGACCAGACGGCTCATACCTCGGCTTCTTGGCCGGGAACTGAACATAGGTAGCAGTAGGCTTCTTAGCAGCAACCACCTTAGCAGAATCCTCCTTTTTCAAAGAGGCATGAATACTCAGAGCTATCTCATAGGCTCTCTGGAAAGTCGAAGCACCCGAACTCAGAACATGGGTCCTCACCCTAGGATCCATTTTCTTGATGTACCTTTTCACACCCTCAGCTTCAGTAGGTACAACTGTGGTAGCAAACCTGGACAGCTCGGTGAACTTATCAGTGTACTCCTACATACTCATAGTACCCTGAGACAGAGTTAAGAACTCTTCTTGCTTCTGCCAACGGAGCTCATCAGGATTAAACCTCTCTTTCAGCTTAATACGAATCTCAACCCATCCAAAACCTGGTGTAGCCATGTAGCTTGCACGAATAGTACTCCACCAGTTATCAGCTTCCATCTTCAGATAGTAGGTATCAATAGACACCATTTCAGCAGCAGGTTAACCAGTAGCAGCAAACAGTTTCTCCATCTCTCTTATCCACCCTTCAAGCACAACAGGATCAGAAGTCCCGTCAAAAGTAGGCGGACGGTGACGGTTAAACCGATCAAAGACAGATTGCCCATTAGGCGGAGCAGTAGACCGATTAGCCATAGCTATGATAGCGTTCTCAAGTGCTTGGCGCCTTTTCCGGCAGCCTCCTTTCTAACACTAGTCAAACCTCGAGGCGGCATTCTACAAACACAAGTTAAACATTCATTACTTAACACATTACTAGTTGTAAATAACAACTTATCACATCAAAGTAAGAAAAATATTTTCCCGTGGTTTCCTACCCAAGTGACCCTCTCACCACTACTTTTCTTGAAGCCTAAGATTTTAATGATCCTAGTAACTTCAACTACACATTTCCCGAGAGTTTCTTAGTGACTAAGTAAAGGTCTCGGGTAACTTTGCTCTGATACCAACTGTAACACCCCGTCCTTCTACCACTCAGATACTAAACAATATCTCATCAAGATTTACTAAAAATACGTTAGCAGACATAACGTCAGGACAATTATGCTACTCTAAAACAATAATTCAAGATAACCTCAAACCAAAGTTTCATAACCTCCAAAATAAATATCTGAAAACATTATGATTCTAATAAAAAGGAACATCCCAAATCATAACGTAACATCATCCAAAACTACGAGACATGCAAGTCTCCCATTAAAACTCAAATAAAACTAAATGTCTTTGAGACCTAGCATAACATAGGACTCTCTATTGTCGCATAGAACTCATCTACCACAAAGACTACCGAAACTTCCTCTCACTACCAACCCACACTCGCTAGCCCAAGCACTCACAAGTCTAGCAGTCATTTCCATCTGCAAGGATATATTAAATAATTCCACAGTTAGTGGGGAGTAACTAGTAGGTGTCCCAGAACAAAAGAAATCAAAGCATGATTCAGACATTGATTAATAAGAAAGAAAAGCATACGATCATGATAACAATAACATGCATCCAAAACCATAAAGCTCACAAGTGATACAAGTGATAGTCAACTTCAAGTAAACAAGATATAGTGAGTAAATCAACTCTAGAATACTTAAATAATATTAAAACAAAAGTACAACAAGTTATTGAGTCAGAAACCGAACGCTAGTGAATCGCAATTCACTTCCTAAGGTTTGTCGGATCGCAATCTCAAGGTCGATCTCGGGCTTACGTTCCCCCACGCCTGTGTCTAAGAATGGCCAAACTCCCGATGCGGGGTAGAACACGCGAGAACTCCCGACCTCTCGGACGACAACAATTAACCCGGGTTTACCCCTAGTTCGCAAACCAGGTGGTTGGCATGTTCTTCACCGGGAACTACATCTATCCCACCGGATGTTCTTATCTCAAAATAAATGAAATCCAAAAGTATCCACCAACTCAGAACCAATCTTCAAAAAGAAGAGAGAAGGGATGCCACCCGGCCTTACACCCATGATTCATTAAAAAAAAAAAAAAAATTCTTCAAAATTCCTCAAAATAGTAACTTACAAACTTATAACAAATGTCCCAACAATAAATACTTTGAACATCACTAAGCATCAACAATGATAATAAACTAGTTTTCACAGCACTAACAGTTCAATCAGAAATGCATCATATCAAATAAGATCACCAATTAACTCCAAGGCTTTTTAAATAAATGAAACGTACACGATTAATCATTTTTACATAAATCAAACATAAACATAATAATACCCAATAATACTCACAGTAACCTACTAAACACCAGCTTCCAAGAACATAAAAGGTCACAAATTATTTCTGATTAACAAGCTCTTGAATAATTAAAAAGAATATCCTCAAACTCATAATAAAAACACAATAATAATTAATAAACTAATAAGTACGATCGGTAAAATAACACAAAAATTAACATACGACCCTTATGGCTCTACTGACATGGTACAAATTTTATTTATAATTTTCTGACTCTAAAAGTATTTTTAAACGGTAATTTACAGAATACCCAATAAAGCCAATATAATAATTAAAAATAAAAATAAACTCCCAAAAATTACCAACAATTTACATAACCTAATATAATAAGTACGATCAATAATTTCATTCAAAAAGTATTTTAAATAATTCCTTTTGTAATAATCTAATGTCGAATAATACTCTAATCACTATTGTTCTAAGATAACTACTAGTTACCAGGATCGTTGGAGGCGAGCTGAATATTACTGGAAAATCCCGTTATAGGCGTGCACCCTTCTCCTTCTTCAATCCCCAAAGCACCACGTACAAGAAAGAGGCAAATAGAACAAGTCACGAACAATTGATGAAGAGTAGAAAATGAAAATTTTGAGAGAATGATGAAGATGATGATGTCTGAATTTTTTTTGAATATGGCAGCAATGGAGTTCTGATTTTTAATCAGATTTTGGAGTGTTTAAAGGATGAAATAAATGGATTCATTAGGAGAAATGATGAGGGGGGTTATGGAGGTTACAAAATACAAAGAGTCATCAAAATAAAAAATAAAAAAAGAAATGAAAGAAGAAAAGCTTCTCTCTTCTCCCTCCACCTAGCCGGCTGTCCAAGCCCAACCACACCAAAATAATTTCGGCCCAAGTCATCAAAGATCCATGCATCAAAAGTCCGTCACGCTATAATTCGATAATTTCCTAAATCGCGCCTAAACTTTGAAAATACTTAATAATGAAAATAATTCTAATAAATTATATTATAAATATTAATATAGTAGACACATTAGCACGCCATAAAAATAAAAATAATAATTCGGCACTCAAAATTATAAAAATAAAAATCATTAATTTAGAGAAAATAATAGTTTTAGGGAAAACTTTTGCGAAAAAAACTAGGAGCAAAATTATGGGTTGTTACAAAACCATTCTCCTAAGTTCTTTTCAGTGAACTTAACCAGTTTTCCATTAACAGCACTAATGCACAGCCCCTCGTTATTTTCGAAACTAGCAATGAATTCACTCATCTCACTCTCATAAAGAACCTCATCAAAAATTAACACTTTAACCCATTTTTGAAACTAAACAAGATCAAGAAACTGACCCCACTTAATTTTCTTGCACCGGGTGAAATCAACACAAAACTCAATGATATACTTGGAAGATTTCGTTTTCATACCCCTTTTCGTAGGTACCAAGATTTCCTTTTCTTGCTCTGTTTCAGCATCATCCAAATCAACTCCTTCTTTCAATTTAATCACAGTTATTTGATTAAGTATTTCGTTCAATTCAATTACATTATAACGTACTCGAATGTTTTTTTTAGTCTTTTGATTAACTCCTTTCGTTCAATTCATTTACATTATAACTTACTCAAGTGTTTTATTTAGTTATTAGATTAACTCCTTTGTTCAATTCAATTACATTATAACTTACTCAAGTGTTCTGTTTAGTTATTAGATTCACTCCTTCGTTCAATTCAATTACATTATAACTTACTCGAGTGTTTTAATTAGTTATTTGATTAACTCCTTTGTTCAATTCAATATCATAATAACTTACTCGAGTGTTTTATTTAGTTATTTGATTAACTCCTTCGTTCAATTCAATTACATAATAACTTACTCAAGTGTTTTATTTAGTTATTTGATTAACTCCTTCGTTCAATTCAATTACATTATAACTTACTCAAGTGTTTTATTTAGTTATTTGATTAACTCCTTCGTTCAATTCAATTACATAATAACTTACTCGAGTGTTTTATTTAGTTATCTGATTAACACCTTCGTTCAATTCAATTACATTATAACTTACTCAAGTGTTTTATTTAGTTATTTGATTAACTCCTTTCGCTCAATTCAATTACAATATAACTTACTCGAGGGTTTTATTTAGTTATTAGATTAACTCCTTCGTTCAATTCAATTAAATAATAACTTACTCGAGGGTTTTATATAGTTGTTTGATTAACTCCTTCGTTCAATTCAATTACATAATAACTTACTCAAGTGTTTTATTTAGTTATTTGATTAACTCCTTCGATCAATTCAATTACATTATAACGTAGTCAAGTGTTTTATTTAGTTATTTGATTAACTCTTTCGTTCAATTCAATTACATTATAACGTAGTCAAGTGTTTAATTTAGTTATTTGATTAACTCCTTTCGTTCAAATCAATTACATTATAACATACTCGAGTGTTTAATTTAGTTATTTGATTAACTCCATTGTTCAATTCAATTACATTATAACTTACTCGAGTGTTTTATTTAGTTATTTGATTAACTCCTTCGTTCAATTCAATTACGTTATAACTTACTCGAGTGTTTTATTTAGTTATTTGATTAACTCCTTCGTTCAATTCAATTACATAATAACTTACTCGAGTGTTTTATTTAGTTGTTTGATTAACTCCTTCGTTCAATTCAATTACATAATAACTTACTCAGGTGTTTTATTTAGTTATTTTTAACTCCTTCGTTCAATTCAATTACATTATAACTTGCTCAAGTGTTTTATTTAGTTATTTGATTAACTCCCTCGTTCAATTCAATTACATAATAACTTACTCGAGTGTTTTATTTAGTTGTTTGATTAACTCCATAGTTCAATTCAATTACATAATAACTTACTCGAGTGTTTTATTTAGTTATTTGATTAACTCCTTCGTTCAATTCAATTACATAATAACTTAGTCCAGTGTTTTATTTAGTTATTTGATTAACTCTTTCGTTCAATTCAATTACATTATAACTTACTCAAGTGTTTTATTTAATTATTTAATAAACTCCTTTCGTTCAATTCAATTACAGTATAACTTACTCAAGTGTTTTATTTAGTTATTTGATTAACTCCTTCTTTCAATTCAATTACATAATAACTTACCCGAGTGTTTTATTTAGTTGTTTGATTAACTCCTTCGTTCAATTCAATTACGTAATAACTTACTCAAGTGTTTTATTTAGTTATTTGATTAACTCATTCGTTCAATTCAATTACACTATAATTTACTCAAGTGTTTTATTTAGTTATTTGATTAATTCCTTCATTCAATTCAATTACATTATAACTTACTCAAGTGCTTGATTTAGTAATTTGATTAACTCCTTCGTTCAATTCAATTACATTATAACGTTCTCGAGTGTTTTTTTTTAGTTATTTGATTAACTCCTTTCGTTCAATTTCAAGACATTTTAACTTACTCAAGTGTTTTATTTAGTTATTAGATTAACTTCTTTGTTCAATTCAATTACATTATAACTTACTCAAGTGTTTTGTTCAGTTATTAGATTAACTCTTTCGTGCAATTCAATTACATTATAACTTACTCGAGTGTTTTAATTAGTTATTTGATTAACTCCTTCGTTCAATTCAATTACATAATACCTTACTCGAGTGTTTTATTTATTAGTTATTTGATTAACTCCTTCGTTCAATTCAATTACATGATAACTTACTCAAGTGTTTTACTTAGTTATTTGATTAACTCCTTCATTCAATTCAATTACATTATAACTTACTCAAGTGTTTGATTTAGTTATTTGATTAACTCCTTCGTTCAATTCAATTACATAATAACTTGCTCAAGTGTTTTATTTAGTTATAGGATTAACGCCTTCGTTCAATTCAATTACATAATAACTTACTCGAGTGTTTTATTTAGTTATTTGATTAACTCATTCGTTCAATTCAATTACATAATAACTTACTCGAGTGTTTTATTTAGTTATTTCATTAACTCCTTCGTTAAATTCAATTACATAATAACTTGCTCAAGTGTTTTATTTAGTTATTTGATTAAGTCCTTCGTTCAATTCAATTACATAATAACTTACTCGAGCGTTTTATTTAGTTATTTGATTAACTTCTTCGTTCAATTCAATTACATAATAACTTATTCGAGTGTTTTATTTAGTTATTTGATTAACTCTTTCGTTCAATTAAATTACATTATAACTTACTCGAGTGTTTTATTTAGTTAGTTGATAAACTCATTTCGTTCAATTCATTTACAGTATAACTTACTCAAGTGTTTTATTTAGTTATTAGATTAACTCCTTCGTTCAATTCAATGACATAATAACTTACTCGAGTGTTTTATTTAGTTATTTGATTAACTCCTTCGCTCAATTCGATTACATAATAACTTACTCGAGTGTTTTATTTAGTTATTTGATTAACTCCTTCGTTCAATTCAATTACAGTATAACTTACTGAAGTGTTTTATTTAGTTACTAGATTAACTCCTTCGTTCAATTCAATTACATATTAACTTACCCGAGTGTTTTATTTAATTATTTGTTCGTTCAATTCAATTACATAATAACTTACTCAAGTGTTTTATTTAGATAAATGATTAACTCCTTCGTTCAATTCAATTACATTATAACTTACTCAAGTGTTTTATTTAGTTATTTGATTAACTCCTTTCGTTCAATTCAATTACATTATAACTTATTCAAGTGTTTTATTTAGTTATTAGATTAACTCCTTTGTTCAATTTAATTACATTATAACTTACTCAAGTGTTTTGTTTAGTTATTAGATTAACTCCTTCGTTCAATTCAATTACATTATAACCTACTCGAGTGTTCTAACTAGTTATTTGATTAACTTCTTCGTTCAATTCAATATCATAATAACTTACTCGAGTGTTTTATTTAGTTATTTGATTAACTCCTTCGTTCAATTCAATTACATAATAACTTACTCGAGTGTTTTATTTAGTTATTTGATTAACTCCTTCGTTCAATTCAATTACATTATAACTTATTCAAGTGTTTTATTTAGTTATTAGATTAACTTCTTTGTTCAATTTAATTACATTATAATTTACTCAAGTGTTTTGTTTAGTTATTAGATTAACTCCTTCGTTCAATTCAATTACATTATAACTTACTCGAGTGTTCTAATTAGTTATTTGATTAACTTCTTCGTTCAATTCAATATCATAATAAATTACTCGAGTGTTTTATTTAGTTATTTGATTAACTCTTTCGTTCAATTCAATTACATAATAACTTACTCAAGTGTTTTATTTAGTTATTTGATTAACTCCTTCGTTCAATTCAATTACATAATAACTTACTCGAGTGTTTTATTTAGTTATTTGATTAACTCCTTCGTTCAATTCAATTACATAATAACTTACTCGAATGTTTTATTTAGTTATTTGATTAACTCCTTCGTTCAATTCAATTACAGTATAACTTACTCAAGTGTTTTATTTAGTTATTAGATTAACTACTTCGTTCAATTCAATTACATAATAACTTACCCGAGTGTTTTATTTAATTATTTGTTCGTTCATTTCAATTACATAATAACTTGCTCAAGTGTTTTATTTAGATATATGATTAACTCCTTCGTTCAATTCAATTACATTATAACTTACTCAAGTGTTTTATTTAGTTATTTGATTAACTCCTTCATTCAATTCAATTACATAATAACTTACTCAAGTGCTTGATTTAGTTATTTGATTAACTCCTTTCGTTCAATTCAATTACATTATAACTTATTCAAGTGTTTTATTTAGTTATTAGATTAACTCCTTTGTTTAATTTAATTACATTATAACTTACTCAAGTGTTTTGTTTAGTTATTAGATTAACTCCTTCGTTCAATTCAATTACATAATAACTTACTCGAGTGTTCTAATTAGTTATTTGATTAACTTCTTCGTACAATTCAATATCATAATAACTTACTCGAGTGTTTTATTTAGTTATTTGATTAACTCTTTCGTTCAATTCAATTACATAATAACTTACTTAAGTGTTTTATTTAGTTATTTGATTAACTCCTTCGTTCAATTCAATTACATTATAACTTGCTCAAGTGTTTTATTTAGTTATTTGATTAACTCCTTCGTTCAATTCAATTACATTATAAGTTGCTCTAGTGTTTTATTTAGTTATTTGATTAACTCCTTCTTTCAATTCAATTACACAATAACTTGCTCAAGTGTTTTATTTAGTTATTTGATTAACTCCTTCGTTCAATTCAATTACATAATAACTTACTCGAGTGTTTTATTTAGTTATTTGATTAACTCCTTCGCTCAATTCAATTACATTATAACTTACTCGAGTGTTTTATTTTGTTATTTGATTAACTCCTTCGTTCAATTCAATTACATTGTAACTTACTCAAGTGTTTTATTTAGTTATTAGATTAACTCCTTAATTCGTTCAATTCAATTACATAATAACTTACTCGAGTGTTTTATTTAGTTATTTGATTAACTCCTTCGTTCAATTCAATTACATAATAACTTACTCAAGTGTTTTATTTAGTTATTTGATTAACTCCTCGTTTAATTCAATTACATTATAACTTTCTCAAGTGTTTTATTTAGTTATTTGATTTATACGGTTTATTTATACGGTTTATTTATAAAGCAAATTAGTTTAGACAATTGATTTTCTTCAGAAAATAAGAATACTGTTACCAATTAAGATATCTTTACTGATTTTGGTGTGAACAAAACTGTAATATATTTTTCTATTAGATATACATTTACATATGCAACTAATATGAGTTCATTTTAAAATTGAAGCTATAGGTTCACTTCCTTGAAAAGGAAAGGGAAAATATGAAACATAGTTACACAATTAACTTTTCAATTAATCATCTGAACATTTTATTGAATGATTCCCTTTCATCGATTATCCGATATTAATCCAGCATTTCTATATTATTTAATATTTCAAATTTTAGGGATACCTTTTCATTGTCGTCCCATGTGATTCGTAACCTAAACAATTGGTAAGACTATATATGGAAAAAAAAAACTCAAAAAACCATCTCACCCTTACCACCCCACCCCCCGAACCTCCTCCTATATCGTACCCCCTGCCCCCCCACCCCACCCCACCCCCTCCCCACCCCAACCCAAAAACCTCATATCCCACCCCACCCCTAAAACCTCCTACCTACCCCAGCCCTATACCTAATCAAAGTGTGCCCGGGCCGACCCGAAAAATGTTCGGCTTGGGTAGAAATTTTTTGCCCGATCTTGTTCCCGGTCCGTTCTGAATTTTTTTTTGGTTTGGGAAGGGTTTTGGGCATGGCGAAAATAACTTTTTAGTCTAATTTCGGCTCGGTCCGATTTTGACTATAAAATTGGGCTTTGGGCACGAAAAATTGGCCCGAATTTTGGCCCGCCCGACTAATGGGCAACTTTTTTTAGGGGATATCCGGCCCGCTATTTGATCACCTCTACCCAGCCGACCCCCTAACCACCTCTTCTGCCTCCGAAATCACAAGCCCCACTCACAAACCCTCCCAACCCACCCGAAAAACCATACCGGGGGTAGTTACAAGGGGTTGGGGTGGTTTCGTGAGGGTTCGGGTGAGCTAGATGAGTGAGATGGTGGTTTTGGGTATGGGGGAGGAAACTTTGGGGGTGGACTGGTGATTACGAGGGTGGAGAAGGAGGTTAAACCAGTTAACTCGGTTACCAACATGTCAAAGATCAATACGGGTGTATAGTAGGGTGGAGTAATTATCAAATAATAATCGAACGATAGCATTATCATAAAACTGGTGAAATGTTGTGTTATTCATGTTAACTTTCCCGGTTATTTCACCAAATACCCCTGACAAAATAATTTATTCACCAAATACCCCCACTTTTTTTCGAATTCACCAGATACCCCTGACCTTTAAAACAATTCACCAGATGACCTTAATGACTAACGGCGGTTAACACCGTTACTCATTAACTCTAATTAACCCTAAAAAACCCTAATTAACCCTAATAAACCTTAATTAAACCTAATTAAACCTAACTAAACCCTAAGTAAACCCTAAAAACCCTAACTTTCCCTCTCCCATACCCAACCCCACCCCCAACCCCCCCCTAACCCTAGACCCACCAGCCCCACCACCCAACCCTAGCCCCACCCTTCCCCCTCCCCGCAGCAGCCATGCAGGCCCTTCCCCCTCCCCGGCAGCCCCCACGCAGCCCCCCTCCCCCCCCTTGGCGGACCCCACGCAGGTCCTTCCTCACTCTCGCGGGCGTAGTAGATCCGAAATCGGTCGTCGACGCCATTATTGTGGAAGAAACCGAGCTATTTTCTTTGGAGCGACCGAGGGAGGGGGAGGGGGGAGCGACTGCTTTGTAAGCGAAGGACTAGCCGATACAATGGAGGAGGCGCGGTAGTGGGCGATTCGACGGGGAGGGATTCAAGTTGTGGAGGATTCGACGAGGGGGTTGTGTGGTTGTGGGGGATTCGACGGGGAGGGACTAGTTGATACGAGGGGAGATGCGAGCCGGGGGTGGTGGGAAGGGCGAGGCGACGGGCCGGGGGTGGTGGGAGGAGGGGACGAGTGCGCCGGCGAAGTGAGGGGGGGAGGCTGCGTGGGGTTGGGGTGGGGGGTGGGGTTAGGGTTGGGGTTGGGGTTGGGGTTGGGTTACTTAGATTTTTAGGGTTAATTATAGTTTTTAGGATTAATAGGTTTTTAGGGTTAATTAGAGTTTTTTAGGGTTAATTACAGTTTTTTAGGGTTAATTAGTTAACAGAGCACTAACGTCCGTTAGCCAAAAAGGCATTTTGGGTAATTTTTTTAAAGATCAGGGGTATCTGGTGAATTTTGAAAAAAGTGGGGGTATTTGGTGAATAAATTTTTTTATCAGGGGTATTTGGTGAAATAACCGTAAATTTCCCTTTTCTAAATTATGTATAGTAATGTAATTATGTTTATCAAATTTTTAGTAACATCTAACTCAAACTAATGTACTACACTACTACTATACACGCTATTATGTACTTACTATATCTTTTTATATGCAATATTTGCCTTTCTAGTGTGGGTGGATTAAAATAATCAAATGTTGCATATGAAAAAAACATAGGTATAGTACGAAAATAATGAAAGACCTTTTCTCTTCCCTCTCCATGTTCAGCATTTCTACCTTTTGAGGTAAAGTCTCCCAAATATCTCATTGTACCCTTCGAAATATAAATATTAATATTCTTAAATATTAATATTTTGAAATATTATTAATTTGTTTTTCTTAATATAGTGACTATTACCAAAATTAACTTTTGTTTTCTAGAAACTCTTAGTCTCTGAACGACATGAAGTTCAATAGCTTAGAGCAATTTAAATTATTCAAAGTTGTTTGTCTATTTTTCGAATTATGGGTGCGTTCTCTTCACCTTAAAAAAGTTTTAGATTTAATAAGTTTAGATAAGTTTTAGCACCTTATGTTATGAACTTAATATAAGTTTCAATAAGTTGAGATAAGTTGTACAGATAAGCTAAATTCTAGGAGAATTTAATTGAAGAGAATATAACCTAAAATAATTTCAATACTAAATCAATAATTATTGACACTAAGTTTGATTTTTTTTTTTTTTTACATATCAAAACATGTCAATATAAGATTATTTTCAAAAAACATAGTTGTGCAACATCATTGCTATAGAGAGGAATAGTAGTTAGTTTTGCACCGTTGAAAATCTTGATACATTAATCTTGCCAGCTATATCAATTACTAGGTATGTAATTTTCAAGGCCGGCAGGGCTTTTTTTTTTTTTTTTTTTTTGGGAGAAGGCCGGCAGCTATACTAATTGCTATAAACCATATTAGTTTTGCTCGAGTAGTTGTGATTATAAATAGTGATCGTCTCAAATAGAAAGGGAGACACAACACAAAACATAAACTTTCCTAAAAGAGCAAATTGCAACAAGGAATACCAAGCTCAATGGCTATCCTGCGGTTTGTGGCTTTGTTCATTGCATTACTTCTTACACTAAGTGTTGCTGCTCAAGCTCAGCAGCCTCAAGTAGGTAATTTATACATAAAACACTCTCTACTACATTGCAAATTTGTTAAAATTCGTTGCAAAATTTACTTTTATTTGACACGATTTAATTTAGGGATATTATCTCAGGTAACCCTGACTTATAGACCTTTTTCCAATATAACCCTGACTTTGACAGGCCTGTCTCCGATAACCCTGAACTTGATTTTTGTCATTAAACTGGACGGAATTTGTCACGCCGTTAACTAGACCCTAACTTGGTTTGACTTTTGCTAAATTCATCTCTTTCTCTCTCTTGTTCTTCAATTCTTCTCTCTCTTGTTCTTCATCTCTTCTCAAGCATTCATCAATGGTTTCCACCACTTTCTCTCTCTTCAACTTAGGTAAATCTCTTTAATCTTTACTCCAAAACTAGAACAAAAAGAAAGCTATTTTCGCTAGAGTGGTTTTTTATTTTTATTTCATCTCAATTCTTTACGTAACTCACCAGAACCTCCTAAACCCTAATGTTCGACAACTTTCCCTAATTTATCAGACCCAACTTCAATTTCGATAGTAGGGCTTTCAATTTCGCCAAGTTGCATCAATTAATCGTGGTTCTCAACAAATTCCAATGGATTTCGATAAGTACGAGCACTTGGAGAAGACAGTAGAAGATGGGGGGAAAGCAACTGCAACTAAAACAGGTTGAGGAGAAGCAGGAGATGTTCGAAACGGGAATGCAGGAGATGTGCGGAGAATTCGATTTCTTATTCGAATTCGAATTCGGCGTTGCACCACCACCACTTGAAGGCGATGAACCACCACCCATCTGCTGCTGCTGCTAAATTGACGAGAAAAAAGCTATTTTATTACCATTCATACAATTAGCTTTAGAAAGCAAATGGAGGAGCATACATTAGATGGTTCTCCGAAGAGCTCCTTATCAGCCACAGCAGTAGCTTCAGAATAGTTTCCGTTATTGACGAGCTTCGCTAGTGCCTCTGGAGTATTTGGATTTGTATAGTTTCTGGGAATTTCGGTCCAAAGTGTGTCCTCTGTAGATCATGAACACGGGACTTGTTTAAGCATTTTTCTTTGTTACAATATGCTGTATTATTTTTTATTTTCAAAAAATCACCTCATAACAGAATCACAAAGGAGGAGGAAATGGATCCTATTTGTCTAAAAACACACAAATTTATAACATAGGATTTCCCCATAAAATGCGTTAGGGAGGTCAAGATGCACACAAATTCGGAAGAATTGATTGATCTATAAGAGATGAAGAACAAGAGAGAGAAGAGATGAAGAACAAGAGAGAGAAATAGATGAATTTAGCAAAAGTCAAACCAAGTTAGGGTCTAGTTAACGGCGTACAATGACAAGTCGGGGTTATATTGGAAAAAGGCCTATAAGTCAGGGTTATCTGAGATAATATCCCTTTAATTTAATTTGTTTGAAAAGTAATAAAGTAGCGAGAAAAAGCTGATGTATAGAGCCCAACTTTAGAGAATAAGTAGGGAGAGAAAACTTAGAATAAAATATATTACTAAATTGGGATGTCCAAAAGAAAGAAAATTGTAGCAATCATATTAGAAGAAGACGAGGAATATATGTCAAAAAGAATAATAAAGACTTCCATAGTGTTAATTAGAATTCTGCTAACCATGCATATCAGTAATTCTGCTAACTAATTAGTAATAGAAGTATTTTCTTCTAAAGTATATAGCTTAGAACTGCTGTTAGTTAAAGATTATGTAAAATTCATGTGTGCAGCCATTGAAAGTTATCAGTTATGAAATGCTACTAATTTGTCGCATTAGTATTTGATCACATTTAATTAGATTATTATTCATTTCAATGTTTGTTTTCAAATATAAACAATCTCAGCTCTAAGTTTTTAAAATACGTAAAGAAAGAAGCAAATGGTAAAAAAAATGGCTTGAGGCCGTACGCACATACAAAAAAAAAATCATGTATAAAGTAAACATGCATCTATATATGCTAACTCATCGCAACAAATATTTTCATACCATAAATGTATTTTATCACTTATTAATTAATCTAGTAATAATAATGCATGCATATATACTTTATATCATATGTATATGTATAAATTAATAATTCGTAATATTATTTATTTGGTGAAAGACACGGGTATCTGCCACAAGGACAGCACAACAATGAGGGACGATTGCATAAACAAAGCAGCTTGTAAAGCCGCCTGCTTGAAAGAGGAGGACATAGATGCGTTCACTGGAACTTGCATACAAGAATTTACAACCGAGACTACTAAGGGTGAATGCTTTAATGTCAGAGATCCTTTCTTTCTTGATCGGGTAGAAACAAAGTGTAATCCAGATAAAACCACAAAGAAGTTTCTTCCTACTAAAAGATGCGTTTGCTCTTCCATCTGCTCAGGACAATGATTTTTAATACTTATATATAAGGGTTACAGTATACCCTTATTTATTACTTATGAGAGAAAGGTTCTTCTCACGTACGTTTGTCCTTGAATTCACTAATGCTTTACTAAGTTTTTTGGTTTGGTTTGGTTTGGTTTAATTATTTGATCTCTGTCTTTGCTTTTGTTGATTAATTAATTCCTTTTACGATTGTTTATTTTTACTGTATTACGAAGGATTATGTGTTTTATTCTGATTTAATCGTTATTGTATTGTATGTGTGTTATTTAAATTCTTGGAATTTAATCGTTTCCAAATCATATGCTTGCTCCAGTTTTTTGCAGCATGTCTTTATTTTGGATGTATCCTGCAAACTTGCAATATACCTTTTATTGGTACATAAGTATATCATCCTTCCTTCGTTCTTATTTAATACCTTAAATGTTTGTATACATCTTACTGTAATCAAGGTTACCCTAAAATTAGTTAAAGATACCCTAATATTAACTAAATTTACCCTTATAAGTTACCAAATTACATTAAGATTAGTCAAAGTAGCCATGAAATTAACTAAAGTTACCCTTCAAATATTAGTCACCCTTCAAATAATCATTACCTTAATGTTGATCATATTACCTAAAATTAATCAAATATACTTTATCCTCAAATTAATCAAAGTTACCCCTAATTTAATAAATTTGATCCTTAAATAATCAAAATGATACTTAAATTAATCAAATTAACTCTTGAAAAAGCAACACAAAAATTTCGGTTACACTAAACCTAGAATAATAAAAAAAATGTTGAGTAGATCAATTCATCATAATATTAGGATGAATCACCTCTGTTAACAGGTTATCTAGAATTAGGAATTTCGAACCCCAAGTTCCTTGTGTTGAATTACCTTTTAGTGGTTAGCAATAGCAATACATTGGAAAAAGAAAAAACATGGCAATAATAATATCTTGAAAGATTGGATAAAGGGTTTGCTAGTATCGATTTGATTGCAAAATTCCCTGAAGCAATCATTAAGCATAATATTTTTACTACCTCGGACCATTGCCCAATCTCTCTTAATTTTTCTTCATCATAATAATCACAAAGCCCCCGTTTTATATTCGAGAAAATGTGGTGTTTAGGAAAAGGTTTTGATACTCTTATAAAGAAAACTTGGTACGCTCGATTTTACGGCTCCTTCATGTATTGCCTAATGCAAAAGTGCAACTTCTAAAGTGAAATGCAGAAGACGGAACAAAACTCGTTTTGGTAATATTTTTAGGCAAGTCAAATTGGTAGACTATCAATTAGAGAAAATTTAATCTAGGATAGTTAGTGGTCCTAACAATGAAAATTTACATAGAAAACAAAATACCCTTTTGTCTAAAAGCAGGGCCGGCTATTAGGTTGTGCAAACAGCCCAATAGCACAGGGCCCCGAATTTCCTGGGGCCCCAAAACCTGAAAACAAACATATAGGAGATTGAGGCGCTGAAATATTCAATTACATATCTTAGCTGAGTTGGTCTTTGAGTTTAGTGTTCCATCAATAACACGCGAGTTCGAATCATCTTCCCAGCATGTCTTTCATATTTTTTGCAAGTCTTTATCTTGGAGTTTGAACATTTGACTCATCTCCCCACCTCCTACTTACTTTTCCACTATTTCTCATACCCTTTTTTTTTCAATTCTTTAGAGTATTTTTTTTGGAAAGTGTATATTTGCCTAATAAGAATTGAATAATTTTCGGCCACAAGTTTACTAGTTTATAGGTTCAGCTACCTCATCACATAAATCTTCTTTTCTATTGTACCTTTTTAGAGTGAGATAGAAAAATTATTATTGTTATCTTTGTAAATAGAACATTAGTAATAATTTGGTTTTGTATTGAGTTGTGACATACAATTTCAAATGAGTTTGAGGTTTTAGTTTTTCAATTTGCAAGATAAATATGTATAATTGTAATATTATAAAAGATATTTTTTATCATTTAAGTTGAAAAAAAAATAACACTAGGGGCCCAATCCTAAAATTAGAACAGGGCCTCCAAAATGTTTCAGACGGCCATGTCTAAAAGGCACAAATTATATTTTTTAGGAGACAATACACATTATTATCATGCCTACGCGTCCATGAGGCGCAATAGGAACCAAATTAAGAATTTAAAGGATGAAAAGAATGTCGTAATATCCGATCTAGACTCAATCTTCCAATATATTACAAATGCTTTTAAAACTCATTTTTCGAAAAAACTATAGTTGTCACTTTAATGAAGAGGTAGATTTTGATTTAATCCAACCCATTATATCAGAAGAAGAAAATGAGTGGCTAATCAGAGATGTCTCTGATCTAGAAAATAAGGAAGCTACCTTTAATTTATATCCATACAAAGCTTCTGGCCCAGACAGCTTCCCCCGTATTTTTTCCAAAAATATTGGACTTTGATTGGGAATTCAATTGTCAAAGCAAGGGATGAGATTAGCTCCCAATTATAAAAAATTTAAAATCTTTTTTGAATCAACTTTACTTACTTAAATTAATCAAGGGTTGGATTTTGCTCTTTCTCAAATCAATGGTCTTAGTTCATGATCCATGACATTCTTTTTTGATCAATGAGCATTGAGAGTGACCAAGGACATGGATTGCTAACTTAATCAATAGTTGGATTTTGATCTTCATAAATCAATGGCCTAAATTTCAATACTATTTTTATTTGAGTATTCTAAATTTCTAATACTAGTATTATTAGTTTAATAACTTTAGAAATTAGTATTATTAGTAGAAATTAATAGAAATTATATAAACTTTAGAAATTAAATTAGTATAATCAATTTTTAAGAAATTATTATTATAAACTTTAGAAATTAGAAATATGCGAACATATTACAAGCGGTGATTAGTGATTAATTTAATGTTAACACGTAAGAGTTCAGACCGAGACGTAACATGGTAACAGATTGTCGTTTATGGTTGATTGTTGATGGCCCGATATTAGGATTTAGGACTATATGTCTTAATAATTCATTTACAATTTGAATTATGTCTTATTGTTGATACTTGTTATTGTGTTATATTTGTATTATGACTAATATGTTATCACTTTATCAATTATTTAAAATTAGTAGTTTATACATACTACTTAGTACTTCCTGCGTCTCTTAATAGATTTTCCATTTCTAATTTTGGTACTATTCATAGGTAAAGAAAATCCTCAAAAAAAAAAAATATATATATATGTATAAGATAAAACACAGTCATCTGGGATCTTGCTTGATTCTTTTTATTGTGTATGTACCTTTAAAAAATTGAACTTTCATAATTTTTACTAATATGTAATTAAAGATACTAGCGATATAAAACGTGCATTCGCAAACGTGCATTAAAGAAATAGAAAATCTATTAATGGACGGAGGGAGTAGCAATTAACACCTAACAAGTTTGTGAAGTTAGTGATTAACACAAAATAACAGTTAACTTATTGACTTTGATTTTCTACAAGTTAGGATTTTAGAAAGAATCGAACAAATCAGGATTTTAATAATAATCAAACAACTTGATTTGACTACCTACTTTAAGTTGTAACCCTATTTATAAGTACTTCTCATACTAGAGAGGTCAAAACCGTTAAGAGGGCCAATTGACCAAATTGGTAAAAAAAGTGACCCTCTACAAGAATTTGGTTAAAAAACCTGCTCTAACGACAAATTGATAAATAAAAAATTGAGCTCCGGCGATATTTACGCCAATTTTTTTTATAATTTTCCGATTTGAACAAAACGTGCACTTTTACAAGATTTTATTTCAAATTGGGTAAATAGTATGTAGTGACAAGAGAAGTTAATTAGATAAAATCACGAAAAATCTATATAAAAGGCATGTAAATGCAAGCATTAAATGTTGATCAAGCTGAATTTTTTTTTAAAATATGATCTAAGTGTCGCTAGGAATCCATTTTATTTACCAAATTATCGTCAAAACTCATTTTATTTACCTAAATGTCTTCTGAGCACAATTTTTTTTTTTTTTTACCAACTTGTCGTTGGAGCTTTTTTTTTTTTAACCAATTTATTGCTAGAGCAAGTTTTTTTAATTAAATTATCGTTGATGGTTACTTTTTTTACCAATTTTGTCAATTGGCCACTTCTTTAAGAGAGGCCAAAAAAGTGAAAACCCCATATAGAGAGAAAATTCTCATGTATCATCTCAAATCTAAATCAAAGTCCAAGTGCGGTTATGAGTTATGTGGTTCCGTTTTACGGAATTTTGGATTCACGTAAAAGTCTTGTGTGATTTTTATTACTTTTTTATTTTATTTCTTGTATATTGATTTTCCCTATTATACTTTTTTTTAAAATTAAAAATTAATTCATTGATTCAAAGTCATACGTATCAAAATGAAATAAACACAATTCTAGATCTAACACTTCTGAAAACCCTCGTCTTTCACATCGATGTCTGATGCAGCTTTCTACAAGGGGGTCTGTCGATCTTTTGTAGTTTTGAAGTAGAATTGGATTCAATTCAAGTGATTGTAAGTGAAGTACTGACATCTGTTGCAACCCTGCATAAATTTCGATTAACAAATCAACATCTTAAATTACACAAAAAACCAAAAACAAAGTCTCCAAACTCTCACATGGAGAGAGATAAAACCCAATATATGGATAGATATAACCCAATGTATGGGTAGAAAAACTCTGTGTTATTTCACTAGGAACAATATAAGAGGGGGGTGAATTGTATTTGTAGAAATAAACGTAACTTCTTGCGGAATTATAAACTTAAACAAAGAAACAAGCTAAAGGAACACAAGGGATTTTTACGAGGAAAAACTTATTGGCCCCAACCAGAAGAAACAACCTCGACCATTAGGGATTTTAAACTCAACTCTTTCACTAATTAGGCCAAACAGCTTTGTTACAACCTAATTCTACTCACGGGCCACACCTTGAGTTCCTAAACTCAAGTTCTTGAACAACTATTCCCTTAACAGTTGTTCCTCTCAACTTCACTTAAAGCTTTTCTCTTACGAAACTTCACTCAAAGTCCCCTTACCCCAAAAACCAAAATTACAATGATCAATAATAGCTTAGTGGAATTAGAGTAAGAAGACAAAGAACAAATGACTTTTTTAAGAGAATGAAGGCACTAACACTTTACTTAGTTAAACTCACTAATTCACTTGGTCAGTCACACTTTGGAACTTAATTAGACATTAGTATTTATAGTGGTAATAACTTAGAACATGGGATTAAAACATGCGTTAGTGATAAAACCATTATCCCATGATGTTCCTTAACCAGAGGAACACGTTCCTTTTTAAACCCATGATCTCCATGATCTCTGTTAAATGTGGGAGATTAAAGTGTTACTGCTCCCTTGATGTCAGCAACCACTTGAAGCATTAATCCACAAATATGATTTCATTAAAAAGTATTTTAATTAATAAAACCGAAATAAAATCCTTTTACCAAAAATATTATCTTTAAAATATTTTTCATAAAATCGAAAAGGATATTTATTATCTTTATAAAAATAAAATCTTTTCCTTCAAAAGATTTTCCAAAAAATCATATTTTACTTAAATAAAACGGTTTCCTAGAATCTAGGCATAAATTACTAAACAGACATAATTAAACCGTTGTACTGCTTCATCCTATGTATTGTTCCTTTTAATAGTTAGTTCCTTTAACTTAATATGACAGTGTTAGTTCGTCTGATCCTAACAAAGGAACAAACACTCATTCTCATTTTAAGCTGCCACAGTTCCTTACCAGTCTTACTCGTTCCTTTACATTGGAACTAGAAACAAAAAGCCTTGCTTTGGTCTTCTTGCTCCAATGCTTCTCCGGTACCAACTCTTTGAGCATCTTCACTTAGTCTTTAAAATCCAACTTGATTTCTTCTTTGACTTAGTATTCTCTTTGCTCCTTTCATTGATACCTTATAAAATTCATTCACTTAACAACTTGTTAGTCCAATACTTAGTTTGCATCTTTGTTCCTTTGTCATAATCAAAACTAGGGTTCAACAATTTCCCCCTTTTTGATGATGACAACAAAGTTACAAACTAAGGAAAACAACAAATAACATAAGAGAATAAAAAATATAAAATTAGAATTTATATAATTTAATTAAGGCAAATTAAGGATTTTAATTTTTCAACTTTTTTCATTTTCCAGTTGTAGGCGTGGATTTTTTATTCCTTTAAGCCTACACGCGATGTGAGCGCGTTTATTTGACTACCCCATTGTTAAGATTTTATAAAAATATGTTTTTAAAGTCGCCAACAATTCTTTAAACGAAGAATCATAAACCTAATTGGATATGGGAAATCGTAGGGACAAATTATCCAATGTAGATTTTCCCATCCTGACTCCATAGATGGTCAAAATGAACCAAAGATTGAGTTCGGGGGTGAGGGTACAATATAGTTAGGAACTATATTGCCCATTGCTAGCCTCTACTAAATACCGATTCACAACAGATTTATGCAAAAGAATAATCATAAAATATTTTAAAACACCCTAAAAATATTTAGTCTAGGTTGGTTGAGGAAACACATAAACGACTAATTATTAGACAATCAATATTAATGGGTTCTTAATAGGTTGTCCATGTTATCTGAATTAGTTAGAACATCTGTTTAGGTCTTGATTAACAATAAATACAAGGTGACAAATACGCAATCGAGCATGAAAAATAATATGTTCACAAAAATAGACAAAAATAAGAAAATAAAATATAGCAGAGAGTTAGTATAATATGTACAATACTTACAATCGCAGGAATATATTAATAACCTACATCACGAATAGAACGTTAGTAACTTCAAAAAAATGAAAAAAACATATATATAAATAAAATAAAGATGATTAATTTAGTTGACCTCATACATTATACCACCGTCCGCGATCGTTGATTTGTACGATTTTTGGATCGAAAGTTGTACAAGTCGTTAAAAACAGTTGTTGTCTTGCGTTGTACTATTAGCGTGTAGCAAAGAAAAATTATGTCTTGGGCTCTAATTTACTAGGCGTGAGTTTTAGATATAGCAGTGGGGTGTAAGTTGTTAAATTATAGTAGTAGTATTTGTGTGGCAGGGAGCGAGTATTATAGAGGGTGCCGAGTGATGATGATTGAAGGATGATTGATGATCAGATTATGGGATGAATGGCGATGGTGAATTTGGTGTGATGATATGAATTAAAAGGATGTGATGTTGTAGGTGAGCGGTAGGGTCGTCGGTTTTTGAGTTTGTGGTGTGGGATTTTTGTTAGTTAGCCAAGAGATTTTGTGAGTTCCGAGTGTTTTTAGTTTTGGCCTTGAGATGAGAATGAAACGGTGGTCCGATTAATGTGAGATGAGTATATTATATAGTGTAGGTAGGTTTAGGTAGTTAAGTTACAATAGGTTTTCGAAAGTTAGTTGGTCTCTAAAAGATTTACTTGTTAAAAAGATTTTAGAAAAGAGTTAGATAAAAGATATTTAAAATCACTTTGGAGAAAAGATTATTTTTATAAAAGATATTTTTATTAATAAAACTAATCAATAAAAATAATTATCTCTATTAATTAATTTGGGCTAGAAAAGGGGTTTTATAAATTGGGCTTTCATAAAAATTTTTTTTAAAAGGGTTTTCGAAGATGCATTTTTAAAAAGTTATTTTAAAACGTTTTAGAAATTGGGTTTAGTAAAACTATTTATAAGAAAGGGTTGTCGAAAATGGGTTAATGAAAAGAATCAGAAAATAGTTTTGGGCTTAAAACATTTTATTTTAGACTCGTTCTTTATTCTTTCCTTCCGGACTAATTGGAGCAGGGTATTTGTCATCATAGGGTACTAAATGGGGAGACACGATTATGTGTCTACACCAGTGTTTTTCATTTTTCAACTTAGTTTGTTCCTAGTATCTTTTCCCTCTTTGTCATCGTCAAAAAGATCAAACTCTTTGTGATTTTGGGAAGACTGATATTTACAAGACCTTTAGACCATTAACAAGCACCAAAAAAATGGTTAAGTTAGGAATTACAAAGGTTAGACTTGCTCAAACATCAATCACATAATACTAGCCATTCCAAGTAAGAAATTATGCAATCAAATCACAAAAGAAGGCAAATATAGCAAAAGTCATTATATTGATAGCACTTGTTCCATTTAAGTACAAAAGATAAAAAGGTTTCTTTAAGAGAAACAAGAACTAGACATTAGGAAGGGAAGGGGAGTTGTGTTCCTCAACCATTTCTTCCTCAACCACTTCTTCCAACTTCTTCATCACCTCTCCATGATTCCCATCAAGTTGCTGCTTCAGGGTGTTAATGGTCTGGGCCATCATCTCCATGTTATTTTGTTATTCTATCACCGTATCACTAAGGACTTTCATTAGACCCATCATCTTGTCAATTTTATCATCCAAAGTCCAGTGTAGGTGATTGTAGAACTTGATCATATGCTGAGGAGGGAGACACACTTCATTTACCCAACCAAAATCATCTGAAGGAACTTGTTCCTTGCCCTTAGAACCAAAGTCAGTGGGTAATTTAGGTGGAGGAACTGGAGTGTTTTCTTGAGATGGTCCTGTTGTTCCTTTGAGAGAAACAGAAGGTGAAGTGGTGGTGTAAATGGAAGGAAGAAAAGGTGGTTGTTGGTGGAAGGGCAGTGGATATAGAGGAGAAAGGTTTTGGTTCGATCATTTCAACCTTCAACTGTTCAAAACCTGGAAGGAACAAAGAAGGATGAGGGAGAGATGGAAGGGATGGTATTGAGAGTAACTGGTAGTTTTGGTGATGAAGGAGAAGTGGTTTCCTTAGGTGAGTTGTGATCTTATTCCTCTGCATCAGATAGGACTAAAGGAAAGTCCTTATTTGAAGGAATAGGTGCAGTCTTAGCAATTTTCAACCTAGAGCTTTGTCTAACACGTTTAGCAACTAGAGAGGTAGGCTCTTTAGCAACCGTTTTTCGTCTCTTGGGTGGTTGTTCCTTTGGTTCAGTAGGCTCAGGAACTTGTTCCTCCAGTATCACTTCCACTGGTTCCTCTTCCACTGCTTTAGGCAGTTTTCTCTTGTGTGAGGAACTGGAAGCAATCCTCCCTTGAGTTAACACCCCTTCTTGGACAGAAAGATCCAAACCATACAAAGTCTTTTCATTTAAAATATTTCCTTATTTTATACCCAAGGTAGGCCATCCATTGGTCTTGACTTTGAGTGAGAAAGAAGAGAGGTGATCAAAGCACCATAGCCAACAACACAATGATTCTCAATACAGTGGGTGAGATGTTGGATGAAGAGAGAAGGGAAGTTAATTTGGATGTGGTGGTCAAGGCAAAACATGTAACACATATCTAGGAGACCAACCTCATTCCTCTTTTCAGTTCGAGGAATGAGTGCTCTCCAAGCAAGGTTAAACAAAATTTTATGGACAGGAGAGAGAATATTGTGATTAAGTTTGTTTGGCCAGCAGTTCCCCCAAAAGATTCAACAATATCATCCTGGGAGAAATTGGGAAAGGTGACAGTTCTTTTCCTCTTAAAATATAGATTAGTTCCTATGCAAGGAACTTCCCATATTTTTCCTAAAGTTTCTTGGGAAAATTTGATTTTCTTTCCCCCTAACTCGCAGTAGTACATACTCCATCGAATTGATGAAGTTTGTACATAACTCATCCATAGCTAAAGGAACTAAGGCATTATTATAAGCGGATTCAAACAGTATTGCATACCCTGTTCCTTTAGAATATCGTTAATTTAGTGAATCTAACTTTCTTGGCCCACTCCGCATCTACACAAAATCCTAAAACATACCTTGAGTCACTTCGCTCCACTCTTTTCTTGGAGGAAAAAGCAGCAGTTCCTTTGGAAGAAACAGGCATAGCTTCTTCTTCCCCCTTAACTAATTCTGGGTTTCTTCCTCATCATCTTCCCCAATCGGTTTTCTTCTTCTCACACTTCTCCTTGGTGACTCCAATTTTTGCTCTTCTACCGCCATTGTTGTTTCTTGAGTATTTTCGGTTTCTAGGGTTTTGGATGGAGAAGAGGGGTTTTCCATTTGAGAGGTTTTGGGAGTTTTTGCTTTTAGAAAAGGTGATTTGAGAGAGGTTTTTGCCATTTTATGAAAAGAAATTGAGGTTTTATGTAGTGCGAAGAGGTGTGAAGGAGATGAACAATGGTGAAGTTGAAGTGTTTAAGGAACACGGTTTTGGAAGGGAAGAGAGAAAAAGAAAGAAGATGCATGTAACATAAATGAAGAGAAAAAGATAAAAAGAAAATAAAAGGAAAAGAAAAGATAAAAAGGAAATCAAGACTTGATTAATTCGATTCGATATTTTTGGGATTTTTCGAATTTTTGATTTTTATGGACTTTTTAATTTATGGAAAGAAAATAAAATCTAAGGAACTTGTGCTATAGGAACAACTTATGCTAATTATCAACATTCGTCATATCATACATGTTTCTATAACTTAAGAACAATAAGGGGAGTATTATGTGACATTTGTGAGTAGCTTTATTCCTTTGAATCCATATTAATGTTTTGAACATCTTAATTTGCAATGGTCTTAGGCAATTAATCACGGTCACTTAATATCACATAGAGTAAGACAAATCAATTCAGACATGGGGAATTGGAATAGGAACAATTACTTAAGTTTTATTAAACCTAACTCATTCCTTAATTTTTCATATCTATCTCTTTGTAGAGGCTTGTTAGTATATCAGCAATCTGATTTTAGGTTTGACAAAACTCAAGATTAATAAAACCTTTGTCCACATTTTCTTTTAGAAAGTGATGTCTGATATGCATATGCTTAACTCTTGAATGATGCGCTGGATCTTTTGAAATACTAATGGCACTTGTATTAACACAATTAAAGATTATTTCATAGTCACAAAGTTGTTGTTTTATCCAAAGCATTTGAGAGCAACATGCACAGCAGGCCTACATATTCTGCTTCGGCGAGTGGATAAATCAACCGAGTTTTGTTTATTAGTGCTCCAAGAAACTAAACTATGACTAAGAAATTGAACCATACCCGAGGTGCTTTTCCTATTTACAAGATCTCTAGCATAGTCAGCATCAGCATATCCTCTTAACTCAAATGTATCACTTCTTAGATTGAATAGCCCAAGATCATATGTTCCTTTAAGATATCTAAGAATTCTCTTCACTGCTGTTAGATGAGACTCCTTGGGATTTGCTTGAAATCTAGCACACAAACCAACACTAAAAGCTATGTCTGGACGACTAGCAGTTAGATACAAAAGAGAACCAATCATGCCTCTATATTTTGTTTGATCAACACTTGTTCCTATGGAATCTTTATCTAATCTAGTTGAAGATCCCATAGGAGTGTGATTTGTCTTAGAATTTTCGATGCCATATTTCTTTAACAGTTCCTTTATGTATTTTTATTGGTGAATGGTTTTTCCTTTTTCTATTTGCATAATTTGTAACCCAAGAAAGAAATTTAACTCACCCATTATACTCATCTCAAATTCATTACTCATAAGGTTTGAGAATTCTTTGCATAATGATTCATTAGTTGCTCCAAAAATAATGTCATCAACATATATTTGAACAAGAAGTATATATCAGTTCCTTTCGATTTTAGAAACAAAGTTTTATCTACTTTTCCTCTTTTAAAGTTGTTTTCTAAAAGGAACTTAGATAATCTCTCATACCATGACCTATGCGCTTGCTTTAACCCATAAAGAGCCTTGTCAAGCTTGTAGACATGGTTTGTGAGATCGGGGTTGTTCAACATATACATCTTCATTTAAATAGCCATTAAGAAACGCACATTTGACATCCATTTGATACGGTTTAAATCTCATATAAGCAGCAAATGCAATTAGTAATGCAATTAGTATTCTAATGGCCTCAATTGTAGCAACGAAGCACGGTGTTTATTCATAGTCAATTCCTTCTTGTTGATTATAACCTTTTACTACAAGTCTAGCTTTGTTCCTTACAACAGTTCCATATTCATCTAGTTTGTTTCTAAACACCCATTTTAAGCCAATCATTTTTTGATGTTTAGAAGAGGGAACTAGATGCCATACCTCGTTTCTTTCAAACTCATTTAACTTATCTTGCATAGCAGTAATCCAATCAGAATCGGTTAGGGCTTCTTTATGATTTCTTGGTTCCATCATTGATAAGAACGCATAAAATGCACAAAAATTCCTTAACCGAGATCTAGTTTGCGTACCTTTGGATATGTCACTTATTATGAGTTCTACTTGGATGTGATTTTTGATGTCTTCAAGGTTGTTCCTCTTGAGTTTCATGAGAGGATAAGGATCCTTGTTCATTTGTTCCTCTTTCAAGCAATTGTTGAATCGGTTCCTTCAACATTTTCGTTATTAATAGGAACATAAACAACTCCATCATCTTGAGGAACAGGAACAACATTGTTATGAAAGTTTTCATCTTCTTTGTTCCTTTCATCTTCTTCGTTCCTTTACTTTTTTATTCCTTCTTCCTCAATTGAATCTCGCATCTTTCTCGTTTGATCGAACCAAGCCTATTTCAAAGTCATCAATCCGCTTGCTTGGATTAAAATTGTTAGATTCATCAAAGATTATATGAACACTTTTTTCAACGCAAATAGTTCTTTTATTATAAACTCTATAAGCCTTACTATGTGATAAATATCCTAGGAATATTACTTCATCACTCCTAGCATTCCAAGATTATCTTTCCCATTATTATGAACAAAACATTTACAATCAAATGTTCGAAATGTGTAATATTGGGTTTCTTACCAAAATAAAGCTCATAAGGAGTTTTGTTAATGATAGATCTCATCATGGCACGATTTATTATGTGACAAGCAAGTATACTGACCTCAAGTCCAAAAGTTCCTTGGAAGTTCACTAGCAATTAGCATAGCCCTAGTTATTTCCTCCAAAGTTCTATTTTTCCTTTCTACAACCCCATTTTGTTGTGGTGTTCTAGGGGCGAGAAAAATTATGATCTAGGCCATGGTCTCGCTTAAGTCATCAAATTTATAATTTTTTTATTCTTTACCATGATCGGATCTAATATGCTTTAATTTGTGACCACTCAAATTTTGAACTCTTTTTGCAAAGACAAGGAACTCATCATAAGTCTCATCCTTGCTAGAGAGAAAAATAACCCAAGTATATCTAGAGTAGTCATCAACAATAACTAGCACATACCTTTTACCACTTCTACTTTGAATTCTCATGGGGCCACACAAATCCATATGAATTAATTCTAATGGCTTTGTGGTGCTCACAACAGTTTTAGGTTTGAAAGAGGATCTAATATGCTTTCCTTTGGCACATGCATCACAAACTTGATCAATATGAAATTTTATAAATGGTAATCCCAAAACAATATCTTTTGATCGAAATTTGTCAAGTAATGAAAAGCTAGCATGTCCTAGACGCTTATGCCATAAGAGTGGATCATCTTCAATAACACTAAGGCATGTCAAGTTGTTTTAGGAACAAGATCAAGATCCAAAATATATGTGTTCCCTTTCCTTGTTCCTTCCAAGATGACATTCTTAGAGTTAATGTTAACGATCAAGCATTTTTCACTATTAAATTTAACAACATTTCCCTTGTCACATAATTGGGAAATACTTAAGAGATTGTGCTTTAAACCTTCAACTAGAAACACATTATCAATGGAATGTGATGGTGACTTACCAACCTTACCCATGGCAACTATGTTACCTTTCTTATTGTCACCAAAAGTCACACTTCCACCTTCATAGGTTGAGAGTGAGAGAAACTTAGATTTGTCTCCTGTCATATGCTTAGAACAACCACTATCAAGATACCAAGTGTTGTTCCCCCTCACTCCAACCAGCAAAACTCAACTAGTTGTTAGTTGTAGGAACCCCTTGTTTCGTGGGTTCCTGTTCTTGACTAGCATTTGATTTAGCAACCTATTTCATGTTGTTTAATTTCACATTTTTGCCAATAATTCCAGTTCTTAGTTGACTTTGATTTATGTAATGACTTATCTTTCCACAGTACATACAAATTTTGTCACTATGTAGGTCAATATATTTCTTAGGCTTGTTCCTCTTCTTGTAGTTTTCAAAACCAAGACCTTCTTTTCTTTTAGTCAGTGGTCTCTCAATACACTTAGGAACAACCATCACTTTGCCTCTGTTCCTTGCAACAACAAGTTCCTTCTTGAGATTACAGATCTGTTCCTTTAGAATAATTTTCTCTTATTCAAATTTTCGATTTCAGATCTGTAACCTTTCAAAGGATTGATATAATATCAAAGGAACTTAGAACAGGGACAGATTATTTTTAAGTGTGAAATTTCTAAATTGATTAGATAATTTTCATTCTTCACACTCATATAATTTCTTAATTTTTAAGTTCTTATCAAATAAATCAAAGAACCTAGTTTCAACATCCGTTCTCATTTTCTTAAGTCATTCTATATATTCTTTACAAACTTTAACAGCTTGCTCAGTTTGTTCACGCATGTTCATCTCTACATTCAAGAATTGCATCATAAAGAAGATCATAAATTTCAGCCGTAGTTTTTCCATCTAAGTCTGATTCAAGTATATGTTGACTTACCTCAACATTTTCTTCATCTTCTTTTTCGTCAGTGTTTGCCATGAGGCAAAGATTTGCAGTTTCTTCAGTTTGTTATTCCTCTTCCTCTTTAGTCTCTGAATCTCCCCATGCTGCTATCATAGCCTTTTGAACGTTCACTTTAGAGAAAGGTGCTTTAGTTTCCTTGTTTCTTTCAGCTTAGCGTTCCTTGTTCCTTTCTTTGGTCTTGTCATTTTCCCAAAGTGTACATTCCTTGATGAAGTGATATGTACTACCACATTTATGACAAGCAGCTTTGTTAGAAAACTTTTTAGTTTTACCTTTGAAGTTCCCATTCTTCATGTTCCTATACATCTTTCGAAATTTTCGGACCATGAGTGTTGCTTCCTCTTCTTCTGAGTCAGAGTCATCTTCATCATTTGCTTTGAGAGCAATGGATTTTGACTTAGAGCTTTCACCATACTCAGTATCAAGGTGGAGCTCATGAGTCATAAGTGATCCAGTAAGCTGTTCCAAGTTGAATTTAGTGAAGTCTTTTGTTTCTTGTAAAGCAGTGACCTTAGCCATCCATCTATCCTTAGGAAGACTCCTAAGAACTTTTCGAACATGTTCCTCTGATGAAATAAACTTACCAAGAGAAGCTAACTCATTAATAATGTTAGTAAAATGAGTAAACATCTCTTATATGCTTTCCTTAGCCTTCATGGAGAACAATTCATATTGATTCATTAGTAAATCAATTTTAGATATTTTGACTTCATTAGTTCCTTCACGGGTTACTTCTAGTAAATCCCATATTTGCTTTGCGGATTTGCATCCCATGATCCTATTGTGTTCATGGGGTCCAAGTCCACAATGCAACAGTTTAATAGCCATAGCATTAACTTCCATTTTTTCGAAATCAGCTTTGTCATATTCGAGAGAAGGGTTTAGGAATTACCTCATTCTTGTCATTAGTAGTTGTGACCTCAAAATCACCAACTTCAATGACTCTTCATACCCGGTAGTTTTCGGCCTTGATGAATATCTCCACTCTGTTCTTCCAAAGAGGAATAGAACTTCACATTGAACATAGGAGGCCTTTGCGTAGAGTAACCTTCCTCAAGTTTCTCGGTGGTATTCATTGTTCCTTGAACCTTATTCTCAATAGGGTTTCCTATTTTTCGTGAATTCTAGCTCGATACCAATTGTTATTTCACTAGGAACAATACAAGAGGGGGGTGAATTGTATTTGTAGAAATAAATGTAACTTTTTGCGGAATGATAAACTTAAACAAAGAAACATGCTAAAGAAACACAAGTGATTTTTACGAGGAGAAACTTCTTAGGCCCAACAAGAAGAAACAACATCGACCACTAGGGATTTTAAACTCAACTCTTTCACTAATTAGGCCAAACTGACTTTGTTACACCTTGAGTTCTTAAACTCAAGTTCCCGAACAATTGTTCTTTTAACAATTGTTCCTCTCAACTTCACTTGAAGTTTTCTCACTTTAACTCGATTCACTCAAAGCTTCTCTCTTACGTAACTTCACTCAAAGTCCCCTTATCCCAAAAACCAAAATTACAATGATCAATAATAGCTTAGTGGAATTAGAGTAAGAATGCAAAGAACAAATGGTTTTTTTTGAGAGAATGAAGGCACCGACACTTTACTTAGTTAAACTCACTAATTCACTTGGTCAGTCACACTTTGGAACTTAATTAGACATTAGTATTTATAGTGGCAATAACTTAGAACGTGGGATTAAAACATGTGCTAGTGATAAAACCATTATCCCATGATGTTCCTTAACCAGAGGAACACATTCCTTTTTAAACCCATGATCTCCATGATCTCTGTTAAACGTGAGAGATAAAAATGTTACGGCTCCCTTAATTTCAGCAACCACTTGAAGCATTAATTCACAAATCTGATTTAATTAAAAAGTATTTTAATTAATAAAACCGAAATAAAATCCTTTTACCAAAAATATTATCTTTATAATATTTTCCATAAAACCGAAAAGGATATTTATTATCTTTATAAAAATAAAATCTTTTCCTTAAAAAGATTTTCCTTAAAATCGGATTTTTACTTAAATAAAACGGTTTCCTAGAATCTAGGCATAAATTACTCAACAGACATAATTAAACAGTTGTAGTGCTTCATCCTATGTCTTGTTCCTTTTAATAGTTAGTTCCTTTAACTTAATATAATAGTGTCAGTTCGTATGTTCCTTACAAAGGAACAAACACTCATTCTCATTTTAAATTGCCATAGTTTCTTACCATTCTTACTCTTTCCTTTACATTGGAACTAGAAACAAAAAGCCTTGCTTTAATCTTCTTGCTCCAATGCTTCTCCAGTACCGAATCTTTGAGCATCTTCACTTAGTCTTCAAAATCCAACTTGATTTCTTCTTTGACTTAGTATTCTCTTTGCTACTTTCATTGATACCTTATAAAATTCATTCACTTAACAACTTGTTAGTCCAATACTTAGTTTGCATCTTTGTTCCTTTGTCATAATCAAAACTAGCTAGGGTTCAACACTCTCCATTACAGAGAAACTGAAGTTTATTAGAAACACTAACATAAAAAAAACTAGTAACAAAAGGACAAAAGGGGCTTACCACCGCCAAAAGAGTGGCAGTAGCCCCTAGATTGAAAATTAGGGTTTTGTCGAAAATGAGAGAGAAGAGAGAAAAAGGGGAGAGGAGGCGTCTTTTGACACCTATTTTCCCTATTTACTTCAACTTTATAATTTGTTAGCGCTGGTTTTAATTCCAACAAGTGGTATTGTATGAATTTTTGACGTTTTATTATGAAATCATGATTTTTTTTCTTATCTTGTACCTCCATTCATATTTAATCTACACAGTTTGCTTTAGGGTATAACCAAAGAAAAAGTGAAAAAGTACGAGAGATAGAGAGATAGAGAGAAGAGGAATTCTCAAAAGTGGTAGTAAGATGTACAAAAAGTAAATAAAAAAATAGAGGAGATAGAAAATGGAATAGGTGGGGGAATCTAAGTGGGTTAATTTATTTGATGAGGGACCACATGGAAGACAAAAGTGAAGAATATTAATTAGACATTTTACCTTATATAGATAAATAACATTGTAACTATTAAAAAGGAACGGGTCGAAAAGGAAAATCTGTAGATTAAAAAGGAACAGAGGTAGGACTTGTTCTCTTCAGCATAAAACAACTGAACTGAACTAAACTGATTGCAATCGAACCGAATCGAATTAAATTATACTCCCTCCGTCTTTTTTTATTTGCTACATTTTGCCATTTAGGTGTGTCTCTTATTATTTGCTACATTTGCCAACATTACTACAAATGATAATAAAACAAACATCCAAAAGTTCAAAGCCCAAAAAATAAGCCCACTTAATCAAATTCCCTAAACCTACCCAACCCACCTAACTCTATTTATTATCCCACTCCCTCCATTTAACCCTACCCCAACCCCCCTATAACTACTCCCTCCAAAACCCTAATCTCATTTTCTTCCGTCATTTTCTTCTCTCTCCTTCTGACTCTCTCTCTCCTTCTGACTGTCACTTTCCTCTCTCTTCTTCTTCTTCAAACCCTCAGATCTAGGGTTTTTTACTCCAAAATTGTTGAAAAAAAGAGTAGATTAATTATCTACTCTTTTCTGCGATCATTATAAACCTAGATTTTGTCATTTTGGAGTGATTTCAGAAACGAGTCCCCTGTTTCTTGGGTATTTTGAGTGATTTTGGGTATTTCATGGATGAGTTAACTCCGAAATCAAAGAAACGGCTCTTTGATTTGATGGACGAGTTAGATGCGGAGGCTAAAAATTCTAGGGTTGCAAAAAAATCCTTGGATTTTGGTTCGTTTTGTTGGTCTTGTGGCGCGCCTTCAAGAAAACCACCAGATCTTCAATTTGGTGGTGTATTTGAGGGCAAAAAACCTGAAAAGTTGGAAGATCCACCTCCGGAAGGCTTTAAATCATGGCGAGCTTACCTCTCTTGGTATAAAAACCATCTCGAAATGGTTTCGGAGAGTCCCCTTTCAAATTTTGACTCAGATCGGTCCACTCCTTAACTTAAATCTTTGTTTTTAAAATTTTAGGAAGTTTTTTTAACATGCTTTGCCTGTGGGGTTGCGTTTGATTAGATTGCATGTTTAGGTTTTTGTGTTTTTTTCATGTTTTAGCCTCGATTTGTTTATACGCATGTTGTTTATGCCTCGATCTGTTTATTTTGCCTTGATTTGTTTAATTTCTGTTTATTTTGCCTTGATCTGTTAAAACATGTTCATTTTAGCCTTGAGTTGTTCTGTTTATACGATTTTTTCACTTGATCTGTATATATATGTTGATTTTAGCCTTCATTAGTTCTGTTTATATGATATTATGCCTCGATCTGTTTAAAAACTTGTTTATTTTGCCTTGATTTGTTTAATTTCTGTTTATTTTGCCTTGATCTGTTAAAACATGTTCATTTTAGCCTTGAGTTGTTCTGTTTATACGATTTTTTCACTTGATCTCGTATATATATGTTGATTTTAGCCTTCATTAGTTCTCGTTTATATGATATTATGCCTCGATCTGTTTAAAAACTTGTTTATTTTGCCTTGATTTGTTTAATTTCGTTTATTTTGCCTTGATCTGTTAAAACATGTTCATTTTAGCCTTGAGTTGTTCTGTTTATACGATTTTTTCACTTGATCCGTATATATATGTTGATTTTAGCCTTCATTAGTTCTCGTTTATATGATATTATGCCTCGATCCGTTTAAAAACTTGTTTATTTTGCCTTGATTTGTTTAATTTCTGTTTATTTTGCCTTGATCTGTTAAAACATGTTCATTTTAGCCTTGAGTTGTTCTGTTTATACGATTTTTTCACTTGATCTGTATATATATGTTGATTTTAGCCTTCATTAGTTCTGTTTATATGATATTATGCCTCGATCTGTTTAAAAACTTGTTTATTTTGCCTTGATTTGTTTAATTTCTGTTTATTTTGCCTTGATCTGTTAAAACATGTTCATTTTAGCCTTCATTAGTTCTGTTTATATGATATTTTGCCTTGATCTGTATATATATGTTGATTTTAGCCTTCATTAGGTCTGTTTATATGATATTATGCCTCGATCTGTTTAAAAACTTGTTTATTTTGCCTTGATTTGTTTAATTTCTGTTTATTTTGCCTTGATTTGTTTAATTTCTGTTTATTTTGCCTTGAGTTGTTCTGTTTATACGATTTTTTCACTTGATCTGTTAAAACATGTTCATTTTAGCCTTCATTAGTTCTGTTTATATGATATTTTGCCTTGATCTGTATATATATGTTCATTTTAGCCTTCATTAGTTCTGTTTATATGATATTTTGCCTTGATTTGTTAAAACTTGTTCATTTTAGCTTTCTGTTTATATGATATTTTGCCTTGATCTGTATATATATGTTGATTTTAGCCCTCATTAGGTCTGTTTATATGATATTATGCCTTGATTTGTTAAAACATGTTCATTTAAGCCTTGAGTTGTTCTGTTTATATGATATTTTGCCTTGATCTGTTAAAACATGTTCATTTTAGCCTTCATTAGTTCTGTTTATATGATATTTTGTTATATATATGTTCATTTTCCTTTATTTGTGTGTGTGTTGGTGTGATCCTCTATGATGAAATAGCATGTTACATCCAAATTGTTACTCCATTTTGCATTTAATCAGTGGTAAAATGAATAGAATTGTAGTATAAAGAATTGATGAGGCATTTGTGTTATATTTTGGTTTTTGTTTGGCTGTCCAATTTAGTTTTAATGACATATAGAAAGTTTACATGAGAGGTGCACTATGTTCCTCAATGATGAATGAGGTCAGATGATTTATACTAAGGACATTATGCCTTTTAAGACCAGTATACTCATGTTGCCACCAATTTTTTGTGCTCTTCTTTTCAACTTTTCCTCTGTTTTAATAGCATGTGTTGAGTAATATGGATGAGTGGGGACTCCCTGAGAGGAACTTAAATCATGCCTTGATCTGTGTTTTTTTTAAATTGGCCTTCATTATCATTTTGTCTTAAATATGAGTGAGAAAAAAATGAAATCTAATTGAATTTTTTGTCAAACAATGTTCAATTTGATTTTCTTTTTTTTTCACTCATTTGTTTGATACAATGATACCCTGTTTTTTGTTCTTAACCTCACATGATCTGTGTTTTTTTATTTACTAACTGTTTTTTTAATGGATGTATATCAAGTGTTTTCTTTTTTTTAACTTAACATAACCCAACATGTTTACATATTATAAATGTAAGGTTTAGTACAAAATGTTTTTAACTACATATACAAAATGTTTAACAACCTATATATGTTGTATTTTACTTACAAAATGTTCTTGCACTCTAATGCCCAAAAAATTGGCCTTGAAATGCCCATTGCTTGCTGTTTTTGCTTTATATTATCCCAATACCATCATCTGAATCTTCATCCCCATAGTTTGCTTCTTCTTGATCATCTTCAAGATGACCTTCTTCTGCCCATTTTCTGCTCTCTTCTACTAATTGTGGGCTAATGACAATACTTGTTGGTAACTCACCCCTCCTCTCAAGTGATTTCTTCCCCATATGTGGTATGTGGTAATTGTTGTTACCCTTATTCATTAGAGTCTCCTTCATCACTTGTTGTAGAGTTAACCAAATATGATTGCATAGCTTAGGATCATAGTTGTCAAATGCCTTGTTCATCGCCTTCACCAATTGTTTCACACTTCTAGGTGCTATTTGATCTTTTAAGGTTTGAATTGCATTAAAAAAACCAAGATCTAACACATTCATATCTCGGTGATTTGGCTTTGGCGATTGATTAATCGATATCAAAACCATCTTTTTGTGCTTCCAACATGAACCGCTCATCGGTACTTGCTATGTGTGGCCTTGCATTGTCTTGGACAATCCATATTTGCTTGCATCCATTATCTCGGCCACTTGTTTCTTATAGATGGCAGTATGTGCTTTATGAGTTTCTCCCTTATGACATCTTTTGTGATGCTTAATTGAGCTTTGGTTTCAATCACCCCAGCATCTCTGTTACAACTTGACCTCTTTCTTTGCCACCTCTTCTATGAATGGGAAGATTCCTATCTTCCCATCAAAACTGACCTCTCCACTTGGTGCTATGTGTGGCCTTGCTAGTGCAGCTATGAACATCACTTTGACAATGAACCTCTTGCTTTTGCATCTTCTATATGGCTCGCTTCACCGGGAGCTAGGTAGTACCTTTGAGAAATTTTGCTCATGCAAAACCATTTCTCATCCACATGCACCAAATTATACATGTTGCTGAATTTTGGTATTGTTTGGATAGTGTTTGGTATGATAGAACCCAAACACCACAACACCCTTGCAATTTTATGTCTTTGGAGTCGGGTGTGGTTTTATGGCATTAGTGTGTTTTTTGATTGCCCCCCCTTTTCACCAATCTGTGCAATGTAGACCTGTGTATGCCTAGGGATGCCTTTGTTGCTCTTATAGTAGTCCTCTTTCTTAGAGGAATTGCCATTAACCTTTGAGGATCCAATTGAATTCGTTTTCTTCCTACCCTCCCTGTTTTTCCGTGATTCACATCTATTCTTGCATCTTCTTGAAGTTGTTGTCTTAAATTCTTCCATATTCTTCCAATTGTCCACCTTGAAGTATTCAATTCAATGGCAATTTTTTTGATAGCCCCTCGAGGTATAGTGAATCGCCATTAAATTTTGTGTAAGCTACTTGTTGTAGCCTGTTTGCAACATGACATCTTGAGTTGTTGTGCAAAAAATGTGTCTTTGTTGACCACTATTTCGTCATTCTTTGTTCTTGATGTTCTTCATGTTCTTCATGTTCTTCCTCCGATTCACTATCTGTCCAATTATATTCGAGACGTGTACATCGAATCATCATCTAACCATTCACCCACAAACTCTTCTTCATCATTCCCATGTTCCATTCTTTGAGAAGTTATTTTCTTCTTCTTCACTTGATCTTCGCTCGGTGCTCTGTTAAGATCAAAGGCCTCTTGTTGTGGTTGAACTTGTAAGTCCGGTAATGGTTGTGGTACCGGTTCCGGTTGCGGTTCCGGCAGGTGGGTCATTCGGATCAAAACTTGGGTAAGTTGGTGGTGAATTAAGAGCGATGGGGATGGTGATGAAGTGTTATCGGTAGAACTGTCCAGGGGGCCATAGCTAAGCTATGGATGCCGGACATGTTCAAGCCGAGAAAGCTTCCACACTTTCCTCAAGTGAAGCTATGAAATCGGAAATGGCTTGTATAAAACTCTATGATGATTTTGCTCGAGAGTTAATCTACCCAAACCCCCCCCAAGGAAATGGCTACTGGTGGGTGCTTTTTATGGTGGTTTAAGCCTTTGGTTGGTGTCTTTGATGGTGGTGGTGGCCGGTGCTTGGTTGGTCTCTTTGGTTATGTTGATGGAAGTGGTGAAAATAATAAATGCAAGTGTAAAAGTGGTTGTGTATATATAGTCCACAATTTCTTAGGATTTTTTTCATGTTTTTTGGGGGAAAATTCAATTCCCCCTTAAGTTCGAATTTTTGGGTAAAATTTCAATACCTGTTATGTAATCTACCTTTAAAATTTTGGAGGGAAAATTTTAGTTCCCTTTGGTTGTATAATTGTAACAGAATATTTTAGTTGTTTTGCTTGTATAAAAATTTTGGAGGGAAATGAAATCCCTCTTTCTATAAAAGTGGCGCCAACTATTTTTTTTGCTTTCTAATCTGCTTTTTCACAACTTAATTAACCACAATTACTTTTCTTCAAAACACCCACTGCACACCCACTGTACAGTGGTCCCCACCCTTTTCCTTGGTCTTTGTGAAAAAGTGCTTGTAGCAAATAAAAAAAGACAGAGGGAGTAACTAATAGTAATGATAATAATTTAGCTATCATTAATTAATAAATATAAATTAATAAATAAATAATAGTAATAACAATATTAATAAAAATATTAATATAATATAATAAACATTAATTGATGATAATAATACCTTTTAATAATATTATATGTTAATATTCGATAATAATTTTAATAATAAAAATATTATTTAATTAATAATAAATTCATAATAATAAGTTATTAATAATAATATTAAAAAAAAATATTAATAATAATATAGTAAAAGCAATAGTAATAGGAGTAATAATAATAATAGTAATTGTAATAATAATATTAAAAATAATATTAATAATAGTAATAGTAATAGTAGTAATAGTAGTAGTAGTAGTAGTAATAATAATACTAATAATAATAATAATAATAATAATAATAATAATAATAATAATAATAATAATAATAATAATAATAATAATATTATTATTATTATTATTATTATTATTATTATTATTATTGTTAATGATAAAATAATTGTAATAATAATAATTATCATTGTTTTATTATTAGAGAAATAAATTAGAAATCGTATCGAATCGGACTGGATTGGACTAGATCTGGATGAACCGATTGCAATCGAACCGGATAGTTCTAATCGAATCGCACCGATTGCAGAATCGAACCGCACCGAACCGAATCGAAAATAGGCTAGGGAAAACAGGCCCGTAGTACATTATTGTTGTAATCTCGCGTCTATAGGACAATATCTTTCCATAGTATATATGGATACTACATTATCTTCTTATCTTTAGGATAATATCTTTCGATTATATATAGGCCCTGTCTGGCAAATAGAGTTTAGAGTTTAGTTGTTAGAGTTTTAACTTTTTTTGTTCAACAGATTTGATCGCCGATTTGACAACTTTTTTTATAAATGTGTTTGGTAATAATTAACAGATTGCTAAAAGCTTATTGCCATTTGTTTGTGTAAAATGACATTTATATACATTTTAATACATATGTTTAGTATTATTATTAGAGGCAAAAAAGTCATTGAACATATTTTCATTCCAAAACTCTCTCTTACCAAACACCCCTTTTAGAGTTTTTGACTAGTCAAAACTCTAAAAGTGGTCCAAAAGTACTCTCTTTATACTCCAAAACTCTAATTGCCAAACACCCCATAAGCTATAAGGATAATACGTGATCTTAGGATCACAGCTTGGTTCTTGCTTCTCTTGTAAAATCTACTGTGGACTTAACCTTTGTACTGTATATTCTTGTTCCATCATTGAATGTAAAATAGCTTTATATATTATCTTCAAAATAATGAGTTGATTTAGTTTTTATAAAAAAAAAATATAATTAATGACTATATTAACAATAAACAAATTTTCTTATATGTTATTTAGTGACTTATATATATATATATATATATATATATATATATATATATATATATATATATATATATATATATATATATATATATAAGGGCAGGATCACATGAGAATGCTCCTTACATGAGAAATGAGAATGAATCTCAACCACACGATTGGATTAGAGTTACAACACTTGTTCATTAGAGTTATACCCCCGAAAAAATTTCGAGCCCAAAAACAATTTTTTTTTTTCGATTTTTTTTTTCTTCTAATTTTTGTTTTTTTTGGAGTTACATCACTTTTTTATTAGATTTACATCACTTGTTCATTAGAGTTATAGCGTGTAAAATTCATTCTCATTTCTCATATATATATATATATATATATATATATATTGTTAGTATTTTAATGTTTAAAAGACTTGAACTTAATCTCTCTCTCAAAATAAAACCCTAACACGCACTACGATTCTAAGGTCCCTTTCTTCGAAGTCGTCAAACCATAGGGCTCGACAACCGGCGGCGCCGCCTCGGGCGCTCACGCGGCGGCTATCGAGCCTTCGTCGTCGTCGTTGGCTGGTTTTGGCTCGCCCGTCGGCGTTTATTTCGTCGCCGCGCGTGGTCTCGGTGTTTTTCTCCCCCGTTTTCGAATGTCGGGCTTTCATCGTTTCTTCTCGGTTTTGCGTCAAGCTTCCCTTCCCTTTCCCTAGTTGTGTGTTGGGCTTCCCCTTCCCCCTCCCCTAGTTGTGCATTGGGCTTCCCCCTCCCCCTCGCCTTGAGCGTCAAGCTTCCACTTCCCCTTGTGTGTCGGGCTTCCCCTCCCCCTCCCCTGGTTTTTGTTGGTATCGGGCTCCCCTTCCCCCTCCCCTCCATGTGTGCGTTTGGTATTTTGGGCTTCCCTCCCCCCTCCCCTGGTTGTGAGATGGTTTAGTTGGGCTTCCATTTCCCCTCCCCTTTTAGTGTTAGCTTGTCTAGTTTCACCCTTCCGCCTGCCGGTCCCGTGAAGCGGGGGTCATCTCGCGGCGGCGATAGTAACCGGTTTAAGTTTTTGGTTGTTTTTCGGTTTTTTCCAATAAGTGCCACTTTGGTGGTGGATTTAGTCCCCTGTGTGGGGTGTGTTAGTTTGTATTCATGTGTTGTATCTAGTTTTAGGGTCACATATTTGAAGTGTTGTCTGTCAGATATGTGGCACTGGTGGTGAATCGGGTTCGGGATGGTGCTCTCGAAAATCAATCCGGTCTCGATCAATCCGAAGACTATACCAAATGGGATCTCCGGATGAGGTGGATGTATTTCGACATCTAATTACGGGAGATCGGAGCAGGTCGTCGGTGGAGCTATTAGTTCGAGGATTGTTATTACTTGTATTGTTTTTCGAGTCTATGTTGTTTGTACTTCTATAATGTTTTATGCTTAATGAAATCATCCCTCCCCTATTCCTCAAAAAACCAAATTTTCTTATGAAGACAATTGCTGAATTGCATCAGGAAACAAGTACTATTCTATTCGGCCATTCACACAGTATTAGAATTTAGAAGATAGTAAAAGTCTAAAATTAGCACAGAAAGTCGAATCATGCAAGAACAAAACCAAGAACCATGCTAGTATAGTAATACTAAATCTTTCTACTAATAGTACAACTGTACAAGATACTACAATATTAATTGTAATCATAAATTAATCCTTGTTACTTAAATACTATCAAAAACTGGAGGTACTATGTTTATCTTTTTTACTACAACAGTCTACCGTACACAATCTACAGTATACAAGATACTTACAGTATAAATTGAGATCAGAAATTAATCCCTGTTACTTATGTTCGTACTATTGAAAACTGGAGGAAAAGATGAAATTTTTATATGAGTTTTCTTCTTCAGCAGAAGTATACCGTAAAATTATTTTATCTTCATCATAATTAATTACACATTATGATATAAGGTGAAGGCCGAAATTTTTTCCAGATCTACCATATCTACGAATAATGTCAAGAAAATTATACCTACACAAGATATTATCCTATTATTAAAAAAACTTAAATTTGCATGATTTCTAGGGCCAATTCTAGGTAGTTGTAAACTTGTAAATGTAAAGATAAGAGAAAGATAAGGAAGATACATACGACATACCTAAAACGTTGGTGATTGTGAACAATAGACATACATGCATCGTTGATTATCAGAAATTAGAATGAATATGTGACGCAACATATGTGACAACGTAGCAGCCTCTTTGTATCTGGATATAATAATAGCAGAAGATGGAGGCTGCTACGTTGTCATAGATATTGCGCTCACAACTCAGATTTCCCTACGCCCATACGCCGTTGCATTGCACTTAAGTTTCGTCTATACAGAGATCAAGATGATGAGGGACTTTTTTTTTTGGGGAAACTTGGTAACAAAGAGGAGGCACATTATTTTGTTATATAGTTGACAAGTAATAATCCAAGGTTATATGGTTGATAGAGGCCGATGAAGAGTCTGACCTAGCTAGGCGTGATGCTCAAGCATAAATAATCTTAACCTTATCTTTAATCTTAATATATCGTACTAAAGCATCCACACGACCACACGCTTATGCATTTTATCTAATTTTCTTGATGCGTGAATATAACCAATTAAAGTGTGATTCAGGGCCTAGAAGGGCGTAATGCAAAGGTGAAGAACTCGCAGAGGCGCCCGAAAATATAAGGGCCCCAATTCTTCGCCCAACTTAAAAAAGAAGGAAGAAAAAAATCTAATTAGAGGTGTTCATTTCCAATTTATTGAGTGTAATGGTGGATGTAAATTCAAAGAGGTTAATTTCTATTTGGTGTCTTTCTTTGTTCTTCCTATTCTCCACAAACAACCCATTAATGATTCTTCCGTCTCTTGCTATTCCCAAAAAAAATTCAATCCTTATAATTTAATTTAGCACAAGGCCCTAAATTGTACGAGACGGCCCTGGTATGATTAAAATTAGTAACGGTGCAAGTAACAACTCTTTCGTTCGGTAGTACTTATTAGTAGCTGTTAATCCCATTTGATGCACCAACAAAAAAACATACATGAGTTTGGTCCACACTAATATTAATGTGGACCTAATAGTAATATCACTACAAGAAAAGTGCAAATTAACGACGGCTAAAAGCCGTCGTTGGTATCCTAAAAAGCCGTCGCTGAATAATCAACGACGGCTAACCGTCGTTAAATGGCCGCCGGAAAAAAGATGGTCGGTGATACAAGAATCAACGACCGTTAAGCCGTCGGTGATTTATTCAACGACGGTTCATGGACAATCGGCCGACGGTTGTTAAAGCCGACGTTGATGCCAAGGTCGGCGACAGGTTTACAACCGCCGGATCACCGACCGTTTTAAACCGTCGTTGTTCCAACATCGTTTTAAACCGTCGTTGTTCGGCCGATCGTTATAAACCGTCGTTGATTTCGAATAATCAACGTCTGTTTATAACGGTCGCTAAAATGTGAAAGCGATCGTTGATTTCGTTTCAATGGATGCATAGAGAACCTTACGCCGATCGCCTAGCCGTCGTTGATTTATTGTTTAACCGTCATTTGTTCTTACAAAATAATATTATTTAAAATTCTATTGTTCTTAATAATAATTAAACCTGTACCCTGCAAACCGCACCTAAATATACCACGCTAAAGCTATTTCTCCATCGCATTAATTTTTTTTGCAATTACAAAATTATGCAATTTTGATATATATTAAAATTTACATAGATACTTGTATAATTACATGAAATAGATTACATTTATGTACACAAAATAGATCCCGATGTCGGGAAATAAAGTAGATGTCGGTGTTTACAAAAAATATATATCGACAAAGCTAGAAAATAATAAGCTAGATGCCGATAAATATAGACACTAAATGTCTATAGTTAGACAAACTACCTAGATTAAATATATGTACGCAAAATAGATCCCGGTGTCGGGAAATAAAGTAGAAGTCGGGTTGAAAAAAAAATAACCCGACACATCAAGAAACGAAGCGAGATGCCGATAAGTATTTACACTACAAGAAAATAGTTAGACTAACTATATCCAACTATAAGTTAGTTACGTAGTTGCCAAATCCAAAAAAAACTACCTTTGTCAAGGGTGGCTCGTAGCATTACCGCCACCACCAAACCCCCGGGTCATCTTCCCGTCCGCGTTGTGGAGTGGGGCCTGGGTTGCAACCAGAGAACATGTGGCCGAAACTAGACATGTTCCTCATCATTTCCTCGATGAGGGCCCGACGTGACTCTTCCACCCGTGCTGCGACCATTGCCTCCACCTCTCCCATCCGTGCAGCGACCTTTGCCTCCACTTGCGCCTCAATCTGAGAAAAAATGGACGGCTCATATGGTTGTGAAGAGCCACCATCTCCTCGCCCTGATGCAGAGTTGTAGTACAAATGATCTCCCCGACCCAACCCCCGAACTTTTCCTCTGTTCCTCCCCCCCAACTGTCTCCCAATACAACAGATCGGGGTTCGGCTGTGACCCCGAGTGGTACAATGATCCAGGCTTCTTATTGTATGTCTCCCCGCATTTGGTTAAATATACTCATATTCAAATAATATAAAGTGCCAAAATGGCCTATATTTGGTTCTAACTTTCCTATTTTGTGTATTTTCAATCCAAACAACTTACAATCACATTAAACTAACTATATATATGATGTTTGAGGTGTTTATGACTTAAACTAGCATCAAACTACTCGTATTCATTCAATTTCAAGTGAAATGGCCTAAAATGGCCTATATTAGCCTATATTTGGTTCTAACTTTCCTATTTTGTGTATTTTCAATCAAAACAACTTAGAATCACATTAAACTAACTATATATATGATGTTTGAGGTGTTTATAACTTAAACTAGCATCAAACTACTCGTATTCATTCAATTTCAAGTGAATTGGCCTAAAATGGCCTATATTAGCCTATATTTGGTTCTAACTTTCCTATTTTGTGTATTTTCAATCAAAACAACTTACAATCACATTAAACTAACTATATATATGATGTTTGAGGTGTTTATAACTTAAACTAGCATCAAACTCTTCGTATTCATTCAATTTCAAGTGAAATGGCCTAAAATGGCCTATATTAGCCTATATTTGGTTCTAACTTTCCTATTTTGTGTATTTTCAATCAAAACAACTTAGAATCACATTAAACTAACTATATATATGATGTTTGAGGTGTTTATAACTTAAACTAGCATCAAACTACTCGTATTCATTCAATTTCAAGTGAAATGGCCTATATTAGCCTATATTTGGTTCTAACTTTCCTATTTTGTGTATTTTCAATCAAAACAACTTACAATCACATTAAACTAACTATATATATGATGTTTGAGGTGTTTATAACTTAAACTAGCATCAAACTACTCGTATTCATTCAATTTCAAGTGAATTGGCCTAAAATGGCCTATATTAGCCTATATTTGGTTCTAACTTTCCTATTTTGTGTATTTTCAATCAAAACAACTTACAATCACATTAAACTAACTATATATATGATGTTTGAGGTGTTTATAACTTAAACTAGCATCAAACTACTCGTATTCATTCAATTTCAAGTGAAATGGCCTAAAATGGCCTATATTAGCCTATATTTGGTTCTAACTTTCCTATTTTGTGTATTTTCAATCAAAACAACTTACAATCACATTAAACTAACTATATATATGATGTTTGAGGTGTTTATAACTTAAACTAGCATCAAACTCTTCGTATTCATTCAATTTCAAGTGAAATGGCCTAAAATGGCCTATATTAGCCTATATTTGGTTCTAACTTTCTTATTTTGTGTATTTTCAATCCAAACAACTTAGAATCACATTAAACTAACTATATATATGATGTTTGAGGTGTTTATAACTTAAACTAGCATCAAACTACTCGTATTCATTCAATTTCAAGTGAAATGGCCTAAAATGGCCTATATTAGCCTATATTTGGTTCTAACTTTCCTATTTTGTGTATTTTCAATCAAAACAACTTAGAATCACATTAAACTAACTATATATATGATGTTTGAGGTGTTTATAACTTAAACTAGCATCAAACTACTCGTATTCATTCAATTTCAAGTGAATTGGCCTAAAATGGCCTATATTAGCCTATATTTGGTTCTAACTTTCCTATTTTGTGTATTTTCAATCAAAACAACTTACAATCACATTAAACTAACTATATATATGATGTTTGAGGTGTTTATAACTTAAACTAGCATCAAACTCTTCGTATTCATTCAATTTCAAGTGAAATGGCCTAAAATGGCCTATATTAGCCTATATTTGGTTCTAACTTTCCTATTTTGTGTATTTTCAATCAAAACAACTTAGAATCACATTAAACTAACTATATATATGATGTTTGAGGTGTTTATAACTTAAACTAGCATCAAACTACTCGTATTCATTCAATTTCAAGTGAAATGGCCTAAAATGGCCTATATTAGCCTATATTTGGTTCTAACTTTCCTATTTTGTGTATTTTCAATCAAAACAACTTACAATCACATTAAACTAACTATATATATGATGTTTGAGGTGTTTATAACTTAAACTAGCATCAAACTACTCGTATTCATTCAATTTCAAGTGAATTGGCCTAAAATGGCCTATATTAGCCTATATTTGGTTCTAACTTTCCTATTTTGTGTATTTTCAATCAAAACAACTTACAATCACATTAAACTAACTATATATATGATGTTTGAGGTGTTTATAACTTAAACTAGCATCAAACTACTCGTATTCATTCAATTTCAAGTGAAATGGCCTAAAATGGGTTCTAACTAAACTTGCACCAAACTTTTCAATCATATTTGCCTATAAATATATGTTTAGAAGTATGTACCGAGATTTGCTTTGCTTTCTTGTTTGCTGGGATTTCTCCTTTTCCAGGAACAGTCTTGAAATGAGTCTTCAAGAACAACTCGGGAGCAGTAGGGAGTACTCCTCCTCTACTCTTTGCCTGTAGACATTGTTCAACAAAGGCTTAATTTTTTACTCATACTGAAAATGAAATGTAAATTACACTAAGTAGTAGATGTGAAACATATTTACCATCTTCCTAGCATGTTGTGCCGCCGAAATAGAACCCTGAAAGTGTGACGGCTCAATTGGATTAGACAGGGAGCCACCTCTTCGGTTCTTCTTAGCCTGTTCAGATTTTTCCCGAAATGTTGGGTCTTCACTTCTCTTCTTCATGTCTTCGTAGATCGTCTCCCCCAACCATTTCGGCCTTTCTTTGGCTTTCTTAACCACCCAATATCGCAAGTCTCTCAGACGAGATGAAGCTTTTTTCTTGTAATCCTTCCTCACTAGGCCTTCTAACTCAGGAGCCCATTCGTAAATACCCTTTAGTCAAACATTAAACAAAGATATTAATAATGTAATATAATCAATGAAATTTTTCATAATTCGATTCATACATACTGTGAAAATGTTCCACCAATGCGTCTTTGTTGCATTGTCGACCTCACTGTAATTGAACCAAGGTTGTCGAAAATGGCCCTGGAAAATGTCAGTGATGGACCCACTAACCTTGTTATCATCGAACCTGAATTGAAAACCAAACAAACACGTGAATTGTGAATACCATTGCATATTTGTGTATCATGAAGCATATAGTATCTTACGAACTTACCATAATCCAGTAGGGCTTAAAACCTTTCTTGGTGCACGGTTAGAACCTTCACCTTCCTCCGTATGAATGTTCGGAGTCTCCGGTACGTGGCTACCAATGTCACGTGCCTGTGAATCTTCTCCCTGTGTCTCTACTACAGGGTTCTGGCTTCCTTCTACTTCTGGTGACTGAAAAAGCTGCATCGGAATCAAAGTCCCACGACCTTGGCTTCCACCTAAGCCACCTCGACCTCCGCGGCCCTTGGGATTAGACATGATTACCTAAAATGCAAGAAATTAAAACTGCGCAAGATTAAACAAATTACATTAAAGTATGAATAATCCAATAACATTATGTCAAAAAAATTAGAACGTTGGATCTTAAGTGGTTATCAACAAGCTCTTCCCAAATATGTAAGCTTAAATTCATAAGCTAATGAAGGTAGAGTTAGGATCAATTTTATATGTCCAATTTCTTTATGGAAGACAAAAATCAAGTTGGTAAATGTGGGTGTTATAGAAGATTATTTGAGAAGTTGATCAAGAAGATAAGAAGTTGATCGCATCTGTTTGGAAACTAGAATATGCATATTCACTTGAAACACTCCCCGATCCCCCCTTGCACCCCCCACCCTCCCCCCTCTGGCTCCTCCCCACTCCCCGATCCCCCCTTGCCACGGCAGCCCCACCCCTACAGCTCCTCCCCTCCCCGACCCCCTGCATTCCCCCCCCCGACTCCTCGCATTCCCCCCTCACCGACCCCCTGCATTCCCCCCTCCCCGACCCCCTGCAGCCCTCCCCTCCTCACGACACCCCCGCATCCCCTCCACACTCCCCGATCCCCCTTGCACAGCCCCCCTACCCTCCCCGACCCCCCCGCACAGCCCCCACCTCCACGACCCCCCTTCACCCTCCCCTCCCCCGACCCCCTCTGCAGCCCTCCCCCCCTCCCCGACCCCCTCTGCAGCCCCCCTCACCGAACCCCTGCAGCCCCACCCCCTCTCGACCCCCCCGCATTCCCCCCCTCACCGACCCCCCGCATTCCCCCTCCCGACCCCCGCATTCTCCACCCTCCCGACCCCCTCGCATTCCCCCCTGACCCCCCTGCAGCCCCCTCCCCGACCCCCTGCATTCCCCCTCCACGACCCCCTGCGGCCCCCCCCCACGACCCCCGCATTCCCCCCCCTCACTGAACCCCTGCAGCCCCACCCCCTCCCTCGACCCCCTGCATTCCCCCTCCCCGACCCCCTGCATTCCCCCCTGCATTAATAAAGAGTGATTGAGAAGCATCTCGTACAAGTGAAATTTGCACATGAATTTAGAACAAGCGAGATACCATGATGACATTGTATCTTTTAATGTCGTAATGTTTTCATTTTATTGCTCTTAAATGCCAAAGGAATAACTCTTACACCTTGCAAAGGCTATGCAGTATTCAATTGCTCATGCCATTCTTACTTATAAAGGGCAATAGGAAAGTTTGCCAAATAGGCATATACTCCCTCAATTCTTATATTGTTCTCCTACTTTCTATATACATAAACAACCTTTTATTCCTTTTAAAAGCCTAGCAACAGGAGCCCTACCATTTGTGTCCTAACTAAGATCACATCTAGTGAATGAAGCAAACAATCAAAGGAAAATGAACCAACAACAACTACAAGGGCCCTACCTTGTAAACAAATGAAGAAATGAGCAGGGCACTACATAAGAAAGGCAGAGGAAACCTAAATATTAATGCGAAAAGGGAAGTGGGGAGAAAGCAAGTACTAATTAAATATTAGAAAAACACTAAGAAAAACCACAGGTACAGAACGGATCATGTTACTCAACAACAGTAAGAAAAACTATAGATGGAAATGTCATAACAAGTAATCTACAACATTTCATTACAAAAGTCATATATTTTTATTGAAATGTTGTCCTTAATACAAGCTATGATATACTCAAACAAATCAAAGTGAATTCCCATCCTCGCTTAGTTCATCATCACTATCGTCATCCCAAAAACCATCATCGTCATCGTCATCATCCTCGCTTTCTCCAGACTCGAAACTAGACTCTTCTTCATCATCACCTGATGGGGCTTCAAACAAAATTTCTTCATCATCTCCTTCAACACACTCGACATCATTACTACCTTCATAATCGGGAATATCATTTGGATCACAAAGCGTTGGATTCCCAGCACTTGTCTCCTGAAGGAAGTCGAAGTCAACCGGAGCATCAATCACAGACCTTGCCTTTGTCCTAAACACAGCCCACCATTGAGCACGATCTCTTTTCAAGCTTGGGTACGGTGCGAAATATACTTGGCTAACCTGGTATGATAGCACAAAGGGATCAAACTTGGGGTATTTCTTGGTGTGGTTGACTTCAACTAGCTTGTATTGATCGATGTTCATTCCCCTCACATTGTCCATCCAATTGCACTTGAACAAAACTGTGCTATATTGACTACGAGCACCCGGTAAACTTCAATTCTATAACATCATCTATAATACCAAAGAAATCACTCCCTCCATCATTAGACACACACACTCCATAATTCATGGTGGATTTGTGTTTGCTTGATGCTTTTGTTTGGAAATTGTATCCATTAACATAGTATCTATTCCAAGTGCGAACTAATGTCGAAGGACCCATTGCCAAAGCAAATAGTACATCATCATTGGGTTTGTCTTGAATAACCTATTAAAATTCATTCATATTGTTAATCCATTAACATTTCTTGAATAACCTATTGAATAACCTATAGTCACACAAACTCACTTTCGATCTAAACCAATCAAGGTATTCTGCTTCATGTTGCACCCACACATCTTCCCTACGTAGAGTAGGTCGAATTTGAAGAATGTGGTCCTCGAAACCCATTACAAACATAACAATTGTTAATGTCTAAATTAAAAATGAAAGTTAAATTTATAAATAATATGATTAATAACAAGTGTTTTACTTCTCAAATTCTTGTAAGATGCCTCGTATTTGCTAACACATATAGGTGTGCACGTTGTAGTTCCACTTCGGTTAAAAATCGTGTTCCACTCGCATTAGACGGCCGACCACAATTAACCCTGAATAGTTCTGGGACAGTTTCGTCGAGCATCCTATCAACTTCATCATTTACATTACGGCCTGAATCTCGTGTCTTAGTATCCACTCCTTGCTGAAAGTAGTTTGAACAGAAGTTTGCAATCTCTTCACACAAGTATGCATTACAAATAGAACCCTCCACACGAGCCTTGTTACCAATTTTGCGTTTCAAATGATTGAGGAACCTAAGAAGGTGGTTATCAAAAAGAGTTACACAATTGCGAACAACAATAAAAAAGGATATATGAAAATGAAGGATAAGTACCTTTCAAAGGGATACATCCAACGGTATTGCACGGGACCACATAGCCTAGCTTCCCGTGGAAGGTGAACTGGTAAGTGTTCCATGGAATTGAAGAATGATGGTGGGAAAATCTTTTCGAGTTTACAAAGGATCTCGGCTATGTCCTTTTCCAATCTTTCCATGTCACTTCTTGTGATGGTGGAGCAACACAAATCACGGAAAAAAGGCTAATCTCGGTGACAACTTTCCACACATGAACCGGAAGCAACTCCTTTAATGCAATCGGCAATAATCTTTCCATGAAGACATGACAATCATGGCTTTTCATACTGTGCAGCTTACCGGACTGCATGTCCACACATCTTGTTAAGTCGGAAGCATAGCCATCGGGAAATTTCAAATCTCTGACCCAGTTGCATAATACTTTCCTTTGGGACTTGTCCAGTGCGAAAGGTGCTTTTGGTGGAGTTTCTTTTCTAGATGCAACGGTGTCTGTTGTCTGCTTTTTCACATCCATAACTGTGTGAATGAGTTGGTCGAAGAAGTTTTTCTCAATGTGCATGACGTCAAGGTTGTGACGAAGATGCAGATCTTTCCCAGGTATGGGAGCTCCCAAAGACAGACTTTGTTTGAACCACCCATTTTTCAACTTCTTCAAAGCGTTAAGTGCATCTGGTCCATCTCGTAGCCTTTGGCAAGTCTTTAACACATGACCACAACTCCTCCCCGGACATGATGTGTGGTGCGAGACCCTTTTTCAACCTTATTTTCGCAAAAAGCTACTTTGTTTTTACGAAAAGGATGATCTTGAGGAAGGAATTGACGGTGACAATCAAACCAAGAAACTTTACCCCCATGCTCGAGCCAAAAAGCTTTGGATTTATCCATACAATAAGGACAAGCCTTTTTCCCGCGGTGGACCAGCCCGGATAACATACCGTAGCGGGAAAATCATTTATTGTCCAAAGAATGGCGGCACGCATATTGAAATTTTGTTTCCTAGAAATGTCATAAGTAGTTGCTCCAACATCCCATAATTGCTTCAATTCCTCGATTAAGGGTTGCATGTACACATCCAAGTTTCCCTTCGGATTTTTAGGACCGAGGAACGAGCAACGAAAGGAACATGAAGGGTTTTTTCATGCACATCGATGGCGGCAAGTTGTACGGGGTTAAGATGACCGGCCAACATGAATATTGACCCCCAAACTTTCCATGTGGACCAAACCCATCTCGTACACAAACCGAGTCGAACATTCCTAGGCTCGATGCAAATTCGCCAAAGGATCTATCCAAATGCTTCCAAGCTTCACTGTCGCTAGGGTGAGCCATTTTGTCTTCGGCTCTTGGATTTTTGGCATGCCATGTCATTTCTTCAGCAACGTTCTTTGTTGCATACAACCTCTCGCAATCTCGGTGTGATTGGAAAATAAATCGAACTTTCATTGGAACTAAAGACCCCTTAGAAGTCCTCTTGTATTCTGTCGCAATCGCACACTCTACATCCGTCCAAGTGTGCATCGGTTCTCCAAAATAACATACAACCTTTCGGGCAAGCATGAATCTTTTCGTGGGGAAGCTCTAATCCCTCCAAGATCTTCTTCGTATCGTAAAATGTGTCACTCATGTTGTTGTTGTTAGGTATTGCTTCTTTCATTAATGAAGCAAAAGCATCAACACACCTATGTGGCAAATTGTACTCACACTTCAAAGATACTATTCTAGATGCCATTTCCAACACGGACATGGAGCTCCCGTCGTACAACGGTTCCTCGAAGCCTTTAATAGGTCAAGAAACACCTTTGCTTGAGGATTAGGCTCCTCCTCCATTCCACTAGGCTCTTCAACAAGTGGACGGTTCGGATTATTCCCAAGAGCATCGAAAACCATTTCACGGTATGGATTAGATAGCTCTTCTCGCGGGTTGAGGTAACTCTTCACCATGAGAATACCAACCGTAGTAATCAGGTATAAAGCCCTTGCTATACAAATGCACTTTAACCGTGTTCTGCGGCATGCATACGTCTGTTCTTGCATTTCGGACACGGACATCTAACTTCATCCTTACCTGGGCTTTCGGGATTTACTTTGCAAAAGTCAATGAATTCATCAACCCCCTCAAGAACTCGGGCCTCAAGTTACGCACATTGTCATATCTATCATACATCCACCAACACTCCTTCCGTTTCATGGTGACCAATTCTACAATTCTAAAGCATTTCAACCACACTACTCATTAACAACCATCATACGGACAATTAAAACATTTGTGTGAAATACATATAGGGCCTAAAATGATGTCCAAAGGTCCTTATCACTCCAACCTAACCCATTCTTCGACGTCTAACCCCACTAGTGAATGTATGCCAACTATTTCGCTTCTACGTAAATTCCGGCAGCATTTCCCATGAGTTCTCCAAGTACACAATGTGAGCTTCGTAAAAGCTTACATATGTACCCGAGAGAACAGACAAAGAGAAACAACATGACCGAAAATTACATAGAATAGAACAAAAGGCATACATTCACCACCTAAGTGGGGTCAAACGTCGAAGAACAATCCCAACCCAGGGGACTATTCAAGATATACTCCTAATGAGTATACCTTGAACGGGTATCTAGGCACATGACGATGCAAACATATTTATTTAAACACTTAAATTAAATTTATAACATCATCCAAACTATTTCCACGAAAACAAATATGTCAAAAACAATATAAACAATTTAAATAGTGTAAACTAAATAAAGGAATGTGCAATAAATAAATTATTGTGATAATTATATAGTTTATAACTTTTATAACCTTTAATAAACGAACCACTATAAAAACTATTGTGATAATTATATAGTAACTTAAACTTATACAATTAAAGTAACTTAATCTTCAAAGTAATATAAACTAAAAAATTATATAGCCTAAGTTCAAGCTTGTTTTCATCATATGAACAACACCCATATCTTCTTTCTTCATTATTCATCATCCTTTGTTTTTCCTTTGATATTAAGTCCAACAATTTTGGGTTACTTTCACCCATTCTTTTTTTCCACCAAATGTTAGAAAACAAAAATACCCACATGCTCTTTCTTGTTCTTGATTTCACTCACCAAGTCACTAAAATCTCGACTATGAAATTATCTCGAAAAAATTATAAGTAGTATGAACTTTGATTAAAGAAATGATATATTATAATATCAAACACTTACATGAAGAAATATACATAAAATAAAGCAAGACTAACAAAATGTGAGTAAAAAACTGACAGAAAAAACAAGATTCGAATTTTTAGCAGAAATAACAAGAATTACCAAAAACCCAATTTTCTGGGTTTAGTTTCATGAGTACACAAATTATTAAAAAAAAAAAAGAAATTGGCACTGCTTACCACCGCCGAAATGTCGGTCCGGCAAGAGTCGATGCCAAGTTCGTCGCCGAAGTTCGTCGCCTGAAGTGCACTTCTCTCACGAGGAAAAAACCCAACTGTTAGGGTTTGGTTCATTAAACTCAAAAATTTTTTAAAAAAAAGGAGAAAGTAAAGCTTACCGCCGGCGAAGTGAGGTGGAGGTTGGTCGCTGCCGTTGGCTGGAGGAAGGAGGAAAGGCAGGTGGAGGTGGTTGCGTCGCTGCAAAAATCGCTGCACTTCCCTCCTTTTTTTTGTTGAAAATAAAACCCGACTGAATCACCAGATTCAATTAAACCCCCCCTTCAGAATCAACGACCGTTTCTAACCGTCGCCCAAGCTAAAAAAAAATTCTGCTTTACTTCCACAAAATTAACGACGGCTTATAGCCGTCGTCATTGATCAACGACAGCTAAACCGTCGTTAAATTATACAAAAGCAGATGGTGATCAACGACGGCTTATAGCGGTCGCTTATTATGAATATACCGACGGTTTTGTCAACCGTCACTGACAGGCCGTCGTTAATTTGCACTTTTCTTGTAGTGAATACATGTGATTTATGAAAAAAATGGTTTACTATATTAAAATAAAAACGTTAGATACAAAAGATGAACAACTATAAGTGGTAAGGAGGGTTGTAACTTGTATGAGGAAAAAAAAGGTTACTATCTTATAAGGGGTAATTTTATTATGGCATATTAATGTACGAAATAGTGATTGTATGAAAAATAAGTGTCACTATATTAGAAAAGGTGATAATATATGAAGAAGAAAATTGGTCACTATGGCACAGGTGTGACTTTGGTCTACACAAGGCTTATTGTTCGATGCAAAGACCAAAACATTGATACTGATTATCAAAGGACTTACATAATACAATGTTAGGATATATAGAGATTGAAAATTAAGCACGAAGTTTATTTTATTTTCGGTAAAATAAAAGTTTCTTTAAATGATATATTCTCTATGTTTCAAATTAATTGCCATTTGCCACGAAATTGTTTTGGATTATTCTTATTTATTTGGTGTTTATCCAAAAAATCACTTTTTATCTTAACAAATTTCCTTGCCACTTTTTTTTTGAGAGGGATTTCCTTACTACTTAAAAGACAATAACACTCTTTTTATTCATTTTTCAATCTGTTACTTCCATTGTTCATTTTTGCTCAAAAGAAAACAACATTGTACTCCTTTCATTGTTTAAAGATTGCCTCAATCTTATTTTGTCATTTTATTGAGATCATTGTGTTGAATGGATAGGTAGTTTTATTTTGTAGTGTGTGTAGGAGAAAATGTGGAGAGAAATAGTAGTGACAATTTAATGACCTAAATAGGAAATGGGATTATCTTTTGTGGTTACGGACAGAGGGCGTGATTGTTTGGAAAGACATTATTCTATGGTGTCACAACTACAGTTGTTTGGTGGTCTCATTGTCACTTGCGGTTTTCCCCATTATTTTGGTTTTCACATCACCAACTTTTTGCCCCCGTTGTTCTTATATCCCTTATTGTCTTTATATTGCAAAACTTGATAGGAACAATCCCAACTATGGGCGTTCCGCCATTTTCAGTCCCAACAAAGGATTATTTCTGAGCAGTCCCAAATGTGCATCATTTTTACCAAAATTGGTCCTAACTGACTGTTTACTTGTTTAACAGGTTAAATTTTAAAAAATAAATTTTAAGTAAGTTTTCTTCTTCCTTCTTCTATCTCCTTCACTAAAACAGATATGGAAGCTTCGAAATTCCATCCCCCTCCCAACCCCTCCCCCTGCCACCCACTCCCTATAACACCCCCACGACCCCTCCTTATATATACTAGGAGAAATTACGGGAGTGTTATGCCACGCATGATAATACGTAAGGCTAATCAGAGAATACAGGGAAGTCTTTTAAACTAAACTGGAAATACTTTAACACAACTGAAATAAGAAAGTACGTAAATGAGTTACAAACTCGGAAACTATCCCATAATAGTCCCATTTTCAAAATAAGTCAAACCTTGACCCCAATGGTCAATTAAAGTTAAACATATAATTCAAAATAACCTAAATACATAAGAAAGTACTCGTGTACTAAAATTCTCATCCGGATGCTTATGATTCCCATGCACATCAAGAACTTGTACCTGAAACTTCTCCTCTAAGCTCTGCTCGCCAAATGGGTCATCACAGGGTTGTTGAGGAAAAACAACAACCAAAAGAAAACAAAGAAACACATACATCAGCAACGCTGAGTACATAACACTATGAAACTAATGCAAATAATGATGCATGCAATCCTCAAACAACTTCGGCTTGCTCTCCTTGTGACACTACATGCGACAAGCACATGACTGAACTTACTAAATACTTTCTTTTATTATTATTTGGCAATGAACGGGCACCTTCCTCCTCTTGGAATCATACGGGCTAATTTTCTTTGTGTAAGAGATCCCACACCTCTTACTAAAGTTCCATGAACTTTAAATAACTTGACTCGAGAATTTTAAGCTTGTTAGTAATGAAAGAGGGTGAGAGTGAGCCTCTAGACTCAACATCTCAGAGATATTGAATACGAGTGACACCTAGTCCACTCAAAGATCTTGATAATTGGAATTCCATTAACTTGCTTGATAAAATAAAAGCATTAGCATCGTCATGCTAAGCTATATGCAGGAGTGTAGTTTCACACTAACTCCCCCCTTATGTTCAATACTCATGGGGGATCCATCCCAAGAGTTTTATTGCCAAAGCCCATTATGTGAGACACAATCACAATAATAATACATCTAGCAAATAAATTAATTTATTATCTTTCTTTAACAAGTGAATGCAACAAATACCATAAATAACTCGATTCTAAATTCTTTGAGACCTTGCTCATCTTATTACTTTAATGACTCCTTGAGTCCTTTCTTACTTTCTTAAGGATCCATGATCCAATCAATTGAGTCCTTGCTCAATGATTCAACTACTTGTGAGACCTTGCTCAATAACTTTAAAACTTGTGAGACCTTGCTCAACAAAATATATAACTTCTAATGAGACCTTGCTCAATAAAATATATAACTTCTAATGAGACCTTGCTCAATAAAATATTCTCATGCAAACCCTAGCTTCAAGAATAATTTTAAATAACTTTAATCATACTCAAAAGCAATTATCATCAATCACATGCTTTTCAAATATAGGAATAACTCAAAAGTTCCATTCCTAATCTCCTTTCTAAGTTCTCAATATGTACTCAAACAATTATAAGGCATAAGCCTCTCCTTACTCCTCATGCTCAATAAATAAACATTTAAACACTAAAGTCAAAGGTCTAGTGTATGTACCTTGATAACACACAAAAATCAACAATTAAAAGCTTCACTTGCTTTTACTATGCTTGAAACCTACCAACAACAAAGTACTATCAATTAGTACTTACCAACAACAATTCAAGGCTACTAATAAATAAAAATCAGCACTTTTAAAAATAATAACAAAGCTGATTTTTCTTTAAAAAAACTTTAAAAACTATTTTTTAGTCATAAACTTGAAAACCTTTACTAGTAGGCAAAACCCACTATAAACTAATACTTAAAACTTCATAAAAATTACCAATTTATTAATTAATAATTACAGAATTTTTTTATTTTTTTTTTTACATGTGGTTCGAAAAACCACAAAAACCCGAAACAACAACCAACCGGCAGCCACCACGAGACCACCTGCACCACCACCGGCGAGGCAGTGGGCAGGCTGTGCTCGTCGTGCCCAGTAGCAGCCGCCTACTGCTGGCACAGCAGCAGCCATGGCAGGCCCACGCAGCCACGTCAGGTCCACCGTCGCCATCCTAAAGTCGCCGGCGAACCACCACCGTGGTGGCCGGAAAACGCAGGGGAAGAGAGAGAAAAATAAAATCAGAAAAATTCAATCTCTTGCTTCCCTTTGATATTTGCAAGATCCTCTTACAATTTTCAAAACAAAAGCTAGCTTAAAACTTGAACTTTGAAGAGAAATGGCTTGAAGAATGAAGTACTAGAGTTTGAGAGAGGATGAAGGAGAAGTCCTCTTACTCCTTTGTTGAAGAAAAGTGGCTGGTGAAAGATGGGGAAACTTAGGGTGTCTTTTTTTTATTGGTTGTCTTTTTAGGTAAAAGACTAAAATATCCTTCTGCTCTGAAATACTGAAATTAAATAGCTTTAATAATTCAAAGATGATTAAAACTATTTAATTAAATATCTTAAAAATATGGGGGATTACAGTCTACCCCCCTTAAAAGAAGTTTCGTCCCGAAACTTAAACAAAACCTCCTCTCTTCTCCGAACTTTCAACTTTGAAAACTTATGAGCATTACGCCCTAATATAGTTCTTTCTTAAGAAGTAGCCAAATAATACGCTACTAAGTAAGACAAGTAGCCAAATAATACGCTACTAAATAAAACTTTTGCCTTGAATGTTTGCTTGAAAAAGTTTTCCTTGAAAACTCTAAAAATCGTGCACAAATGCAGCAAATTCTTACTAATTTCTAGCAAAATGCGCAAATTTCTAGCAAAATGCGCGCACGCACTCTACCCCCCTTAAAGGAGTTACGTCCCGGAACTCAACTCACCTAGTCGAAGAGCTCAGGATACTTCTTTCTCATCTTATCTTCAGTCTCCCAGGTATCCTCTTCGGTACGCTGGTTAGACCACAAAACCTTGAGTATCTTTATATCTTTATTTCTTGTACTTCTCACCTTAGAGTCCAAGATCTTCACTGGTCTCTCTTCAAAAGAAAGCGTCTCATCCACTTCTATAATCTCGGGATCTAATACGTGAGACTTATCGGGTACATATCTCTTTAGTTGGGATACATGGAACACATTATGCACCTTTCCTAAGTTAGTCGGCAAATCCAAACGATAAGCTAATCTTCCAATTCTTTCAATAATGTTATAGGGACCTATAAACTTCGGGCTAAGCTTTCCTTTTTGCCCAAAACGCATCACCCCTTTCATAGGTGACACCTTTAATAAGACTTTCTCGCCTACTTGATACTCACTATCTCGTCTATTCTGATCTGCATAAGCCTTTTGACGATCCTGGGCCACCCTCATCTTCTCACGGATATATCTCACTTGATTCACGGTATCTTCAATCATTTGCGGTCCCAAAGTAACCGTCTCGCTTATATCATTCCAGCACAATGGACTGCGACATTTCCGACCATATAAAGCTTCGAAAGGAGCCATCTTAATGCTAGAATGGTAACTATTATTGTATGAGAATTCTATTAAAGCCAACATCTCATCCCAAGTCTTAGGGTAATCTAAGGCACACGCTCTCAACATGTCCTCGAGAGTCTGAATGGTTCTCTCCGATTGACCATCAGTTGCTGGATGAAAAGCTGTACTCTTAAGCACATCGGTCCCAAAAGCTTTCTGTAATGCTTCCCAAAAATGAGATAAGAATCTTGAATCCCTATCAGACACAATAGTGGAAGGGACTCCATGATGCCTCACTACTTGGTCTACATATACTTTACCACACTGTTCCATCGACCAATTGTCCTTCATCGGAACAAATTTTGCTACTTTAGTGAGTCTATCTACAATCACCCACACTTTGGTGAATCCTTTCGCTGTCTTGGGAAGACCTACAACGAAATCCATTGCTATGTCATCCCACTTCCACTCAGGCACTGGTAACGGTTGAATCGTTCCTTGAGGTCTCTTGTGTTCACTCTTCACCTTCTGGCAAGTCAAACACCTAGCAACAAATTCAGCTACTTCTCTCTTCATATTGTTCCACCAGAACATCAGCTTCATGTCCTTATACAATTTATCCCCTCTAGGGTGGATAGAATAAGTCGTATTGTGCCCTTCTTTCATCACTTTCTCTTTCAACTCGATGCAACTCGACGGTATACACCACCTTCCATTGAATCGGACACTTCCATCGTCATGGATGCTAAACTCCTTTGTCTTCTTCTCCTCGATCAGCTTCTTTATCTTTTCAATTTCCTCATTCCCTTCTTGAGCCTTTAAAATTTCTTCATTCAATGTTGACTGGATTGAAATGGCATTTAAGCATGCTTCCACTCCACCACTCCCAACAACTTCAATGTTGAGCTTCCTAAACTCATCACACAACTTATCGGGAAGTACCAAAGTACTTAAACTATGGCTAGACTTGCGACTTAACGCATCGGCAACGATGTTTGCCTTTCCTTCATGGTATAAGATCTCAATATCGTAGTCATTAACCAACTCCAACCATCTTCTCTGTCTCATATTCAAATCTTTTTGAGTATACAAATACTTCAGACTCTTGTGATCCGTGTACAACTTCACCTTCACTCCATACAAGTAGTGTCGCCAAATCTTCAAAGCAAACACTATTGCGGCTAACTCTAGATCATGGGTTGGGTAATTCACTTCGTACGGTTTCAATTGCCTAGAAGCATAGGCTTTAACCTTTCGGTTTTGCATCAGCACACACCCTAAACCATTTTTCGAAGAGTCACTATATATCTCCAACTCAGCATTCTCCTCTGGCAATGTCAAGATCGGAGCTGTAGTCAATAACTCCTTAAGCTTCTTAAAGGCTTTCTCACACTCCTCGGTCCATATGAACTTTGTATCCTTCTTCATAAGACTAGTCATTGGTTTAGCTATTCTCGAAAAATCCTTCACAAAACGTCTATAATAGCCAGCTAGACCCAAGAAACTCCTTATATCAGTAATATTCCTAGGTGTAGGCCATTCGCTCACTGCGGTTATCTTCGACGGATCTACGGAAATTCCCTTCTTTGACACAATGTGGCCAAGAAACGCCACTTCTTCCATCCAAAATTCACACTTCGAGAACTTTGCGTAAAGCCGATGCTCCCTAAGTGTAGATAATACCAATCTCAAGTGCTTTTCATGCTCCTCCTTGTTCTTCGAGTAGATAAGGATATCATCGATGAATACAACTACAAATTTGTCCAAATACTCTCGAAACACTCTATTCATGAGATCCATAAACATCGTTGGTGCATTGGTTAAACCAAATGGCATTACGGTGAACTCATAGTGACCATACCTCGTCCTAAAGGCAGTCTTTGGTATGTCCTTCTCCCCAATTCGCAACTGGTGATACCCTGACCTCAAGTCTATCTTCGAAAATATTTCAGCTCCTCTTAATTGATCGAATAGGTCATCAATCCTCGGTAACGGATACTTATTTTTAATAGTCACCTTGTTGAGATCTCTATAATCGATACATAGCCTCAAGCTCCCATCCTTCTTCTTTACGAACAAAACAGGCGCTCCCCATGGGGAATAACTAGGTCTAATGTACCCTTTCTCGAGTAATTCCTTTAGTTGCTTATTGAGCTCCTTCATCTCAGCTGGAGCCATTCTATAGGGTGCTTTTGATATAGGGGCAGTTCTAGGAACTAAGTCTATGGTGAATTCTAACTCCCTTTGAGGTGGCATTCCCAGTACATCTTCCGGAAACACGTCTGGAAACTCATTCACCACCTTCACATGTTCTATCTTAAGCTTCTCTTCTTCCAACCTCTGCACACTACACAAGAATAACAAATCTCCCTTACTCACTTGCTTTACCAAACTTAAGGATGAAATGATCTTAATTCTACCTTCTTGTGGTTTAGTCTTGAAAGTCACCTTTTTCCCGTCCTTATTCCTCAATCTCATTTTTTGTTCTCCACACAGAATCTCGGCTTTATACTCCTTAAGCCAATCCATTCCTAAAATGATCTCCAAGTCTTCCAATGGAAACTCTATGAGGTTGGTTTCAAAGTCTACATCCCCAATTTTCACAAGGACGTTCTCATATACTCTTGAGCAAGTTACTACTTCCCCAGATGGTAACATAATAGGAATTTCAACATCCCTAGGGTTTTCTAGGCCATATTTTGAAACAACTAACTTTGAAACAAATGAACGCCCGGCTCCTGAATCAAATAAAGCTTTAGCATAAGTGGAATTTATAAAAACATTACCCGTAACTACGCCCTTAGACGTCTCAGCTTCTGTAGCACTTATGACATTCAATCTTGCCACTGCAGGCACACTAGGGCCAGCTCCACTCAAAACGGTCTTGTTGTTCCAATTTTGCTTGTTCCCACCTTGATAGTTGTTACCTCCTGAATGGTTTCGATTGCCCTGACCAAACTGGTTTCCGCTCTTGCCCTTGTCAGTCTTCAACTCAGGGTTCTTGGAGAAGCACTCATACTCTCGGTGACCCAATTTGTGGCAATAGTTACACTCCACTAGCTTTCCTTCGCAATCCTTTCCAGGATGATTGTAGGGGCACTTCTTGCAGAAATACACGCGTTCGTCTCCTTTCCTTCCCTTATTAGGACCATTTCCACCCTTCTACTGTTGATACTGGCACCCATTCCTTTGGCCATTAGATTGTCCTCCTTGGTGAAAGTTATGTTGAGGCTTGAACTTCTTGTCGTTCCTCTGGAAATTCTGACTAGGGTTCTCCTTTCTCTTGTTGTTTGAGCTCTCAATTCCAGCTTGTTTCAAATAGGAACCTAAATGAACAGCTCTATCGTACACTTCCTCTAAGGTCCTGAAAGTTGAGCCTCCTAGCCCAAGCTTCACTTCAAGACTAAGTCCATTCTCAAACCTAATAGCCTTTCTCTCCTCAATAGGTACTAACTCTGGAGCAAACTTCATTAAACCTACAAACTTCTCATAGTACTGCTCCACAGTCATGTCACCTTGCTTTAACTCATCAAATTCACTGGCCTTTTGCCTCCTCAAGAAATTGGGATAAAATTTCTCCTTCAAAGCTCCTCCGAAAGCCTTCCAATCAAAGTCAGGCCTTGCCATTAACGTCTCCTTATGTTGCGACCACCAAAAATCGGCTTCCTCCTTGAGGTAGTACGCAGCTATAGCTACCTACCTATTATCTGGACATTGGATAGCGTCGAATAGCTTCTCAAAGTCCCTAAACCAGTTCTCAAGCTTGACAGGATCGCCTTTCCCATCATAAGAAGGCGGTTTACTATCACTAACCCTCTTAAACCAATCAACAGACTTCTTTTTCGAAGGGACTCTCCTAGCTAAATTTGTAGTCACTCGAACCAAATTCCTCAGCTGAGCATCAACTCTAGCGTTTCTATCGGCCATTGATCTGCCCAAAAAAAAATCGACTTAAAAATCGCTTATTGGACCCCAATATAGATCAAAACTACTAAGCAAATGCCATGTTGACATTGAATTCTCAATTTCCTCTCTAAGGAGCTTTCATACTAACTCTCTTACTAGAGTAGTAGCTCAAAGCAAAACTAGCACTAATTTGTAGTCATACTACACCTTTCAGTCAAAACTGGGATCTATGCAAGTAGAAAATGCCAATCACGTTGCAATCAAACACTTAGTCACATAAAACACATCGAAAATGCTACTAGACCTTAGAACACTTACTAATCTAAGGCACATAAACACGTAGTGACTAATGCGATGCAGTGTACATATGCATATGCAATTCCCTTCCCTTTGCAATTCGACTTTGAAATACTTTTAAGTTCGAAAACTTTTGTAAAGTAAAGGTAATATAACCTTTGGAGCTCTGATACCACTTTATAACACCCCCACGACCCCTCCTTATATATACTAGGAGAAATTATGGGAGTGTTATGCCATGCATGATAATACGTAAGGCTAATCAGAGAATACAGCGGAAGTCTTTTAAAATAAACTGGAAATACTTTAACACAACTGAAATAAGAAAGTACGTAAATGAGTTACAAACTCGGAAACTATCCCATAATAGTCCCATTTTCAAAACAAGTCAAACCTTGACCCCAATGGTCAAGTAAAGTTAAACATATAATTCAAAATAACCTAAATACATAAGAAAGTACTCGCGTACTAAAATTCCCATCCGGATGCTTATGATTCCCATGCACATCAAGAACTTGTACCTAAAACTTCTCCTCTAAGCTCTGCTTGCCAAATGGGTCATCACAGGGTTGTTGAGGAAAAACAACAACCAAAAGAAAACAAAGAAACACATACATCAGCAATGCTGAGTACATAACACTATGAAACTAATGCAAATAATGATGCATGCAATCCTCAAACAACTTCGGCTTGCTCTCCTTGTGACACTACATGCGACAAGCACATGACTGAACTTACTAAATACTTTCTTTTATTATTATTTGGCAATGAACGGGCACCTCCTCCTCTTGGAATCATACGGGCTACTATTCTTTGTGTAAGAGATCCCACACCTCTTACTAAAGTTCCATGAACTTTAAATAACTTGACTCGAGAATTTTAAGCTTGTTAGTAATGAAAGAGGGTGAGAGTGAGCCTCTAGACTCAACATCTCAGAGATATTGAATACGAGTGACACCTAGTCCACTCAAAGATCTTGATAATTGGAATTCCATTAACTTGCTTGATAAAATAAAAGCATTAGCATCGTCATGCTAAGCTATATGCAGGAGTGTAGTTTCACACTAACTCCCCCCTTATGTTCAATACTCATGGGGGATCCATCCCAAGAGTTTTATTGCCAAAGCCCATTATGTGAGACACAATCACAATAATAATACATCTAGCAAATAAATTAATTTCTTATCTTTCTTTAACAAGTGAATGCAACAAATACCATAAATAACTCGATTCTAAATTCTTTGAGACCTTGCTCATCTTATTACTTTAATGACTCCTTGAGTCCTTTCTTACTTTCTTAAGGATCCATGATCCAATCAATTGAGTCCTTGCTCAATGATTCAACTATTGTGAGACCTTGCTCAATAACTTTAAAACTTGTGAGACCTTGCTCAACAAAATATATAACTTCTAATGAGACCTTGCTCAATAAAATATATAACTTCTAATGAGACCTTGCTCAATAAAATATTCTCATGCAAGCCCTAGCTTCAAGAATAATTTTAAATAACTTTAATCATGCTCAAAAGCAATTATCATCAATCACATGCTTTTCAAATATAGGAATAACTCAAAAGTTCCATTCCTAATCTCCTTTCTAAGTTCTCAATATGTACTCAAACAATTATAAGGCATAAGCCTCTCCTTACTCCTCATGCTCAATAAATAAACCTTTAAACACTAAAGTCAAAGGTCTAGTGTATGTACCTTGATAACACACAAAAATCAACAATTAAAAGCTTCACTTGCTTTTACTATGCTTGAAACCTACCAACAACAAAGTACTATCAATTAGTACTTACCAACAACAATTCAAGGCTACTAGTAAATAAAAATCAGCACTTTTAAAAATAATAACAAAGCTGATTTTTCTTTAAAACTACTTTAAAAACTATTTTTGAGTCATAAACTTGAAAACCTTTACTAGTAGGCAAAACCCACTATAAACTAATACTTAAAACTTCATAAAAATTACCAATTTATTAATTAATAATTACAGAAATTTTTTTTTTTCCCCTTACATGTGGTTCGAAAAACCACAAAAACCCGAAACAACAACCAACCGGCAGCCACCACGAGACCACCTGCACCACCACCGGCGAGGCAGTGGGCAGGCTGTGCTCGTCGTGCCCAGTAGCAGCCGCCTACTGCTGGCACAGCAGCAGCCATGGCAGGCCCACGCAGCCACGTCAGGCCCACCGTCGCCATCCTAAAGTCGCCGGCGAACCACCACCATGGTGGCCGGAAAACGCAGGGGAAGAGAGAGAAAAATAAAATCAGAAAAATTCAACCTCTTGCTTCCCTTTGATATTTGCAAGATCCTCTTACAATTTTCAAAACAAAAGCTAGCTTAAAACTTGAACTTTGAAGAGAAATGGCTTGAAGAATGAAGTACTAGAGTTTGAGAGAGGAAGAAGAAGAAGTCCTCTTACTCCTTTGTTGAAGAAAAGTGGTTGGTGAAAGATGGGGAAACTTAGGGTTTCTTTTTTTTATTGGTAGTCTTTTTAGGTAAAAGACTAAAATACCCTTCTGCTCTGAAATACTGAAATTAAATAGCTTAAATAATTCAAAGATGATTAAAACTATTTAATTTAATATCTTAAAAATATGGGGGATTACACTCCCCACCCCTTCCCTCCCACCCACCTCCCCTGCCACCCCTCCCCTCGCACCCACCTCCCCGCCTAACCCCCGAAATCCCATCCCCCTCCCCCGCCAACCCTCCCCCTCCTATCCACCTCCCCCGCCAACCCTCCCTCGCCATCCCTCCCCTCCCCCCCTCCCCGGCTACTTCGAAATCCCCTCCCCCTCCATTGCCACCCCTCACCCTCCCATCCAATGGCGTGGTGCAGTGGCGAACGAGGGAGGAGTAACAAGTGACAGCCTCCCTTGCCACCCATCCCTCTCCCACCCCCCTCCCCAGCCACCCTCGAAATTCCATTCCCCTTTGCCACCGCTTCCCCTCCCCCCTCCCCTGCCACCCCCCTCTCTTGCCACCTCTTTTTTCGAATTAGGTTCAGTATTATGAGAGACTGAATAGAAGGTAGTAGTTGGTGATTGGTGTAATGGAAGGTACTTCTTTGCAATGGCGAAAACACTGTGTGCGCTTGAGCTTCAAACAAGTCTCATAAGAGGCATGATTTTGTAGACTCTCAGCTAAGAAGTGGGTGGATATGTTTGTGAATAATGAAATTTAGTATGTAATTGACTTATTGCTAGTGATTAGGGCCGATGAAATTTTGTCAGGGATTTCGTAAGATTGACCCAGAAAGATGGGAATTTGCGAACGAGGAATTCATGAAAGATAAGAAGCAGGCGAAGCTCGAGGAGAGTAAAATTGGAGTAGAAACTTCGGCACTAGCAAGGACATGGTGGAGGGAGGAGTGAGAAAGAGGTGGAAGGAGGAAGAAGAAGAAAAAGGTTGTGGCAAAAAAGAAAAAAAACGCATTTTACCTGTTGTAACAGGTCTTGACAGGCTGGGACCAATTTTGGCAAAAATGATGCATAGTTTGGACCGCTCAGAAATAATCCTTAGTTGGGACTGAAAATGACGGAACGCCTATAGTTGGGATTGTTCCTATTAATTTTTCCCTTTATATTTTGTTATTGATCCATCATTAAAATCCCACCACTAACGTTCAACGTTTTGACGTTACTTTACTAAATACGGTCCTCTAAACCCTTATTTTCATATTCTCACTAAATAAAAACTTTTATCTAATAACATCTTCTTTCCTCCCCCCCATACTTACAGAAACATAAATTCGCTAGTAGGAAAAAGTTCTTTTGCTACTTGTCAAATGCTCATGTTGTTTCACAAACGTAGCATTTGGTGAGTTTTTTCAATATTTAAATAAAAATATTTTACAAATGCTCTGGTTGACCCGAGTATTTGTGATCGCTGTCCTTTATCATTATTTACCCTCCCTCCCTCTTCTAAAAAAATTATTGCTCCCTTATTTTCTCTTGGCTTCTAGAAAGCTTAAATTAAAGTAGAATACTATAAATAAAAGTGAAATTAGATACATACCTCGATCTAAGATGAGAGGAAACAGAGAAAATGAAATTATATATATTATATGCTAAAATATTATTGGACTGGATTGGACTTCAAAGGGATGAGTCTAAATCTAGTCCGAAAATTTTTAGACTCAAAAATTTGAGTCTGAGTCCAATCAAAAAAAATCAGCTTGGTCCAATCCGACAAGTTTAGACTAGACTGGATTGGACTCTAGACTTTTCACAGTCCGCTTCCGTTAAGACTTGGTCAAATTGTGTTATGTTCTCATTCATCATCAAAGGCTATTTATACAACCTAAAGAACAAAGTCCTAATGCTATGCAAACTAGGCATAATAATAATAATATCTATCAATAATAGGAGTCTTAATACCACTGCCCCTCAAGTTGGAGCGTGCACAGTCCGCACACCCAACTTGGATAAAAAAAACTCAAACTGAGTCCCACCAAGTGTTTTAGTAAAGATATATGTCAACTGAAACTTGGTAGGAACATAAGAGGGAGTAATAATCCCCTCAGTCACCGCATCACGAACGAAGTGACAATCAGCCTCAATGTGTTTAGTGTGCTTATGAAAAACAGGATTCTTGGCTATATAAAAAGTCGATTGACTATCACAATATAATATAACAGCATCCCTGCAGGATGCTAAACTCCAAGATCACCCAATAATTGCTTGAGCCATTTTAATTCACAAACTATAGCAGCCATAAAACGATCAAAGTATCCTACTAATAATCAAACAGATTCCAAAACAACGTTGCAGATACCAAACAATAATAAGAGTCACGATTTACATAGGATCATAAAAAAAATCTACTTTGAGGGGGTTAACAAATCCGACCGGTGGGTCTTTCGCCAGAACCCACCGGCAGGGGATCAACAATATTTTCGAGCTTTTACCCAAGATCTTAACTTTTTCTCATACCATGTTAAGATTTGGTCAAATTGTGTTATATTCTCATCCATCATCAAATTAAAAGCTATTTATATAATCTAAAAGACAAAGCCATAATGTTATGCAAACTACGCATAATAATAATATTTATCAATAATAGGAGTCCTAAGAACTTCCATCCCTGATTTTTGTGTTGTTGCTCAAATAGAGTAAATGGACAAGAATAAAAGAAAAAGGTGTTGAAGAAAATTGTAAATGCTATCTGGCCCACCAACAAATCCACCCTCATATGCATGTCAATTGTCAAAGCAGTCCATAATTAATGACATCATCACTTTGGGTCTTACAATTAAATGTCAAATATCATAATAGATAGCATTATTAATTATACACATTAAAAAAAATCCATGAAAAATGAATTTGGGCTAATCTTAAACAAAGGAACGACCTAGCTCGTATAACAAATGATAATAAAACGTTATACATTAAAATTAACCATGAAATTGTCCGCTTGATTCACCTCTCGAAAATAGTGAATATCATTTCAATGAATAAATATGAAGTTCACCCTTTCCAATTTTACAAAGAAATAGATTTGTTTCTTCATGATGAAACATCGATCACCTTATCATCACTTTAAGTTCGCTCTTTCATTGAAAATTGAGTATCAAATATCTTCAATGTATATTCTTATATATTTCTAAAATTTAGAAGTAACTAATAAGAATAGAGCTAAATACGATTATGACATGCTACGTTTATAATAGTTGCTTAACAACTCTCTACTAAAAAAAAAACCAAATTGTTATTCAGAAAACTAGTCCCTTCTTTTTACTCAGCAACAATGTGGATTGCTTTTCTTGATTTCACAAGGTGTTTGGGCCAATTTCTTGGACCAGCCCACCTATGGCGAAGTTACTAAAATACCCCTACCTCTAGGGAAGGCAATCCTCCACCAACTGGAGCTGACTAAAATACCCTCGTTTATTAGAGGTCTCATCCTCTATAAATAGCGGTTGACTCACCAATCCAGGGGTAAGCAATTCTAAGCTACAAAACCCAGAGCATCTCTCTCTACATGGGTCACTTTCTCTCTACCTCAATCATTTCTCGACTTGAGCGTCGGAGGGCGATCCGGGACCACCCCCGGGGTAGGCTAACCTTGTTGTGCAGGTTTCCGGCGTACGGACGACGGAGCTCAGGCGTACCTCCTTGGGGCCCACATCAAATCTCCCAACCAATCACAACCCTTAATTTCTTAGCAGAAACAGTTTGGCGCCGTCTGTGGGGACAGTACAAGAAGTTACTTCGCCACCACTCAGCAAGATTCACCTTGTTGCTACTCAGCAAAACTCACCTCATTGTTGCTCAACAATGGCCACAACCAAGAAGACACGCTCCCAAGCCAACCGTTCCGGGAGAGCACAAGCATCCCATATGCACCTACGGTGCTATCCCTCTATCCCAATGATGATGATTCAACCCCAATGGAGAATCCATTGCGAAGTCGGTCATCTCGCAGCATCGGGTCAGACATAAGTAGCTGACCGTCCACCCATAACTGCAACAGACGTCACCTTGATTGCAGCTCATCTTCAACAAACTCTCCAGCAAAGTCTGATGGGTATGGCTTCCACTCGTCACGAAGAGATCATTCGTCCCTCCCGAAATGCTCAGCCTAACCGGCTGGGACTTAAACAAAGGGACGGATCTTCCAAGGGTAATTCAGCTAGGCAAGCTACTCACGCCTCTTCAAGGTTGTCAAGAAACATGTTATCACTCGGAAGAATTTGTATCGAAGAACACAACTCATGAAGACTAATCCGAACAAGGGGTGTGGTAACTCGGAACCGCAAAACCCCTCCAGAATACACAGTGGCACCCTCAAGTTTACGGCCCGACTCAACCAGAGGTGCCTATCAAAGGCACCCAATCGTCAACGGTACCTACTCATTCAAGGTACTCACTTATCCTTGGCGCCAACTCGGCCAAGGAAACGTACTCGGCCATAGGTGCCTACTCACTAAAGGCACCTACTCATCAGCGGTACCTACTCATTCAAGGTTCCCACTTGGCCAAGGCATATACTCAGCCAGAAGTGCCTACTCATGAAAGGCACCCACTTATAAACGGTACCTGCTCATTCAAGGTACCCACTCATCCTTGGCGCCTACTCGGCCAAGGAAATTTGGTCGGCCATAGGTGCCTACTCATTAAAGGCACCTACTCATCAACGGTACCTACTCGTTCAAGGTACCCATTCATCCTTGGCGCCCACTCGGCCAAGGAAATGTGCTCGGCCATAGCAGCCTACTCATCAGGGGCACATACTCACCAACGGTACCTGCTCATTCAAGGTACCCACTTCATCCTTGGCTCCTACTCGGCCCAAGGATATGTACTCGATCATATGTGCCTACTCATCAGATGCACCTACTCATCCACGGTACCTCCATCAACTTGGCGTGTGCGAGCTACCTCCATCCAAGCACGACCCCCCTTGGTCTAAAGAGCGAACTTGGACAAAGTAAATGAACTGCACATCAGGGCACCTAACTCGAAGCGATGCATAATCCCAAGTCCCCACCCCTCGGGGATCGGCGGGGTATCCCAGAACATGGGTCTCTCTCGATTTCTGCTGGACGACCGCCTCGGGAAGGAATGATGCTACCCTATCCGTTCATCCAGCGTGGGGCTAATTACTTGGAACCCCTCAGCTGGACAAATAAATACGCTCAAAGGAGGAAGAATGGGGCTAATAAGCCTCAGAAGTCCAAAATTTCTCCATCGGCACCCCCTCAGTCATAAGAGGAGCGTCCTACTAACTTAGCCAAATTCAAGCTAAGTATCGTTAATTGGCACGTACTTGATATTCGAATAGTGTCATGAAACAACCTCGGGAAACATGGAGCCCATGAACTCCCCCGAGTCGAGAAACATATTCATTGGCACCTCCTTAGCATTTTGAGTAGCGTCACTCAAATAGTAAGCCAAAATAAGGCTAAGGACCTCCCTCGACCACTTGAGGCTCATAAGCCCCCAACATCTCGAGGAGCATCACATGACCTCACTCAGCAATTTAAGGAGCGTCACTCAAGCACTTAGTCAAGTATGGCTAAGTACTCATGGCACCCACTCGGACAGCCTGGGGCTCATTAGTCCTCATCCGAGCGGCGTCCTTCTTACTCGGTCAACAGGAGCTCCCCTCCTCGCCGAGTCGCTTCTATACTTGGTCAAGTATGGCCTAGTATCAGCTAGCACCTATTCGGACAGCCTGGGGCTCATTAGCCCCTCATCCGAGTAGGCTCATTACTTACTCGGTCAGCAGGAGCTCCCCTCCTCGCCGAGTCGCTTCTATACTTGGTCAAGTATGGCCTAGTATCAGCTAGCACCTATTCGGACAGTCTGGGGCTCATTAGCCCCTCATCCGAGTAGCCTCAAAACCTACTCGGTCAGCAGGAGCTCCCCTCCTCGCCGAGTCGCTTCTATACTTGGTCAAGTATGGCCTAGTATCAGCTAGCACCTACTCGGACAGCCTGGGGCTCATTAGCCCCTCATCCGAGTAGGCTAATAACTTACTCGGTCAGCAGGAGCTCCCCTCCTCGCCGAGTCGCTTCTATACTTGGTCAAGTATGGCCTAGTATCAGCTAGCACCTATTCGGTCAGCCTGGGGCTCATTAGCCCCTCATCCGAGTAGGCTCATAACTTACTCGGTCAGCAGGAGCTCCCCTCCTCTCCGAGTCGCTTCTATACTTGGTCAAGTATGGCCTAGTATCAGCTAGCACCTATTCGGTCAGCCTGGGGACCATTAGCCCCTCATCCGAGTAGGCTCATAACTTACTCGGTCAGCAGGAGCTCCCCTCCTCGCCGAGTCGCTTCTATACTTGGTCAAGTATGGCCTAGTATCAGCTAGCACCTATTCGGTCAGCATGGGGCTCATTAGCCTCTCATCCGAGTGGCGTCCGACCCACTCGGCCAGTAGGAGATCTCCTCTTCTTCGCCTAGTCGCTCCTCATACTTAGCCAAATTCAAGCTAAGTACGTCATTGGCACCCGCTCGGACAGCATGGGCTCATCAGTCCTCATTCGAGCGGCGTCCTATTCCCTCGGTCAGCATGGAGTCCACGTACTCCTCTACCGAGCCACTTTACACTTAGTCAAGTATGACTAAGTGCTCATGGCACCCACTCGGACAGCATGGGCTCATCAGTCCTCATTCGAGCGGCGTCCTATTCCCTCGGTCAGCATGGAGTCCACGTACTCCTCTACCGAGCCACTTTACACTTAGTCAAGTATGACTAAGTGCTCGTGGCACCCACTCGGACAGCATGGGCTCATCAGTCCTCATTCGAGCGGCGTCCTACTCTCGGTCAGCATGGAGTCCACGTACTCCTCTACCGAGCCACTTTACACTTAGTCAAGTATGACTAAGTGCTCGTGGCACCCACTCGGATAGCTTGGGCTCATCAGTTCTCATTCGAGCGGCGCCCTACTCCCTCGGTCAGCAGGAGACCCCCCTCTCCTTCGCCGAATCGCCCCTAAACTTAGCCAAATTCAAGCTAGGTCCGTCATTGGCACCAACTCGGTCAGCATGGGGCTCATTAGCCCCTTACCGAGTGGCGTCCGACCAGCTCGGCCACTAGGAGACTCCCTCTCCTTTGACGAGTCGCTCTTATACTTAGCCAAATTCAAGCTAAGTCTTTCATTGACACCCACTCGGACAGCATGGGGCTCATTTGCCCCTCATCCGAGTGGCGCCCGACCCGCTCAGCACAAGGAGCCGCTCGGCATAAGGAAGCCCAAAAGGACAAGGAGCCAGTCGGCTCAAGGAACTACTCGGCTTGGGCACCCTCTCGGCCACTTGGCCATGGGACCCCGGTCGGCCAGCATCAACGCACCGACTCGGCCAGGGCACCGGCTCGACCCAGTCGTCCATCCTGGAGCAGCAACTCGGCCAGCCTCAAAAGCCCGCGGTCGGCCCGCCTCGAGTACCCAGTCGGCCTTTCGACCATGGCACTGGTCGGCCTCTCGCTCAAGGTGCACTAGTCGGACTCGGCCAACACGGCTCGAGAGAGGCTGGTCGGCCACTCGACCGAAGACCCGCTCGGACTCGGCCGGCGAATCTCGAGAGAGGCTGCTCGGCCACTCGGCCAATGCACTCGCTCGGCAACTTGGCCAATGCCCCCGCTCGGCCAGTCGGCCAATGCCCCCGAGTACCCGGTCATCCTCGAGCACCCGGTCGGCCATCATCTAGCATCAGCTCGGCCAATGCCCCCGAGTACCCGGTCATCCTCGAGTACCCGGTCGGCCATCATCTAGCATCAGCTCGGCCAATGCCCCCGAGTACCCGGTCATCCTCGAGTACCCGGTCGGCCATCATCGAGCATCAGCTCGGCCCATGCCCTCGAGTACCCGGTCATCCTCGAAGTACCCGGTCGGCCATCATCTAGCATCAGCTCGGCCAATGCCCCCGAGTACCCGGTCATCCTCGAGTACCCGGTCGGCCATCATCGAGCATCAGCTCGGCCAGCCTCGAGGGCACCAGCTCGGGCATCCTTACAAGTACTTGGTCGGCCTGCCTCAAAAGCACCCCCTCGGCGCTGACCAATGCCTAGCTCGAAACTCGATCTGCTTGGGAAGGACCAAGAACTGACCTCGCTCGGTGCAGCAGGCCTCCCTCGGCGCTGACCAATGCCCAGCTCGAGACTCGGTCGGCTTGGGAAGGACCATGAGCTGACCTCGACGCAGTGGACCTCGCTCGGCGCAGCAAGCCCCTCTCGGCACGTTGGCCAGTGCCCAGCTCGAGACTCGGTCGGCCCGGGAAGGATCAGGAGATGCGCTCGTCAAACCTTATTCGGCATATTGGCATGCGCTCAGTCCGAAACTCGGTCGGCTCGGGAAGGGTCAGGAGATGCGCTCATCAGTCCTCTCGCTCGACGCTAGAGACCCAATCGGCTCTCCCCTATACCTTGAAAAAGTTCGGCGGCGTTGCCCCTAACCCCCGGGGCGTTTCACCCCTGGACCCCGACTTCGGCGACGGGGCAGCGAGACCCCCGTGCTTGGTTAATCCTAGCGACATAAGATTTTCTCCAGCACGATCCGGCATGAAAATTCGTGGGTCCCACTCAACATCGGCAAAAATGCAAACACTTCATTCCACCAATCAACCGCACTAAAAATGGCGATTTTCACTCCGATTACTTAGCGTGGGGCTAATTGTTTAGGCCAATTTCTTGGACCAGCCCACCTATGGCGAAGTTACTAAAATACCCCTACCTCTAGGGAAGGCAATCCTCCACCAACTGGAGCTGACTAAAATACCCTCATTTATTAGAGGTCTCATCCTCTATAAATAGCGGTTGACTCACCAATCCAGGGGTAAGCAATTCTAAGCTACAAAACCCAGAGCATCTCTCTCTACATGGGTCACTTTCTCTCTCTACCTCAATCATTTACTGACTTGAGCGTCGGAGGGGCGATCCCGGGACCACCCCCGGGGTAGGCTAACCTTGTTTTGCAGGTTTCCGGCGTACGGACGACGGAGCTCAGGCGTACCTCCTTGGGGCCCACATCAAATCTCCCAACCAATCACAACCCTTAATTTCTTAGCAGAAACACAAGGAAAAGAAAAAGTTGGCAGTTACTTGTAGTTTTCATTTTCAAATTCAAGATAACAGTAATTGTAGTCGTATAGAGTGGCAATGTCATTCTTATTATGAATAACTAGTTTTTTTTGCTCGGGCGATGCCTCGGGTTAGTTACAATCAACTAATATGTTATTATTTTTAAATTTTCTAATTTATTTTGCTACTTTTCGTATTTTTTGTCCATTAAGAAATTGAAAAATTCACGTCACAACGTGATAAGTAAAGAAAAACTAAAAGGTTTAAGTTACGTAATACGAGTGTTAGAGATGTATATACTTGTTCAAGTCTTTTTAGTTAAGTATAATTATTACAAGACTTTATCATATTTTATTTGAAACATTAGACAACAAATTCATAGTTTATTGATGGTTAAGCTCTTACTTTTCATTTCAAAGGTCACGTGTTCGATACCTTGCACTTACACATTTTTTTAAAAGTGAGGAGTACACATAGACATAAAGCATTTGCATTAGAAAGTTGAGGCGAGTGTGCGCGTGCAAGACATGAGCTTTCTTCCGCACGCCTTTTAATATATTTGTATAGATCTTAACAGCCTAATAATATCCGCAAGGGATTTTCACATACATCTTCAACAGGTCATTGTCTCATTGATTAATGTGGTTCCATATTCGAGCCTTTAATGTCATTCAGATTTATTATAATGATTTTTGAAGATCCTCTTGGATTTAATACCCATCCAAATACTACATATTACTTGTTCTCATGTAATCATATCTATACTAATATATTAAAAAGCGTTCGTTCATAAGGAAGTTTTTACGCGCCACGTGTCACCCCTCCCTTTTTTTCTGCGTTATGTTATTATCCATTCAACTAAGAATCAAAATGCATGTAGGAGGATTCGAACACTAGACCTCCTAATTGAAAATCTCACTCATTACCATCTTAACTAGCAATGAGGTATGAGATATATCTCCATATTAATATATAAATCCCTCATTTAAATATGAAAAATTAAAGAAAAAAGACAGAAAAAAAGAGTTTGAAACTTTCTCAAATGCAAATAAAAAATAAAGTACTCAATGTATGGAGCCGGGGCATCGCCCGAGCCACACACTAGTTCTAAATAATAATAAAAAATTATTAATTTGAAGACGTACGATATCTACAACAGAATTCAATACTGGTTTGTTCATTCTAAAATTACGACAAAACCACGATTCTTTTTGTGATATCTAACATTTCTTCAAATCTTCTTCCACATCTTTGTTTGTTATAGCCTTGTACGATGGGTTCTATTGGTATGTTGTAGTTCCAAAGTAGAATTTGAACTAATACAATCAATTATAGACAAAGAACTGACATTTATCGTGAGACAACATAAATTTCTATCAACTAATTAATTTGTTGTAAAAAATAAAAGCCTAAAAACCATCTAACAATTTTTTTTGAATAATCATAACAAAATACAAAAAAAGTTTAATAAAAAAATAAATATATCATCCAAAGGATAGACCCAAACGTCGTGCATGCCCACATGAACAACGCGTCTGGTGTATGTACCATATACACTGGCATATTTGCCTAGTACATAAGTGAATTACATGCATTCAAACGTCAAATACAACTACAGTCTTTCTAATATGCTCATAAGTATATACACACTTATATATTAGCATGGTTTTTAGAATTTCGATATGAATCTTAAGATCCTACGATTACAAAATCCAAAATTAGGTTTTTAATTGGGATCTTTAGTGTAGGATCTTATGATTCTATTTGGATAAAAAGTTAAAGTGTTAGAATCTTAATATGATTTACAATCCTAAGATCTCAAGTATAATTCAAAATTCTGATCCATCATATTTTAACATTATTAATACATTTTCTCTATTTAGGAGGATTTATGACCCTATGATTCAATTGTGTCGATAAAATCCTAACCCCAACCTATAATAATCCAAGGTAAGATCTCAATGTTGACAACCTTGTATATTAGGGTTTAAAGAGTAACACGTGTATAAATGGATTTGAGCTTCAACCAAAAAGGTTATCATACACTCAAGGTGTCTATGAACTTAAGTTACGATGAGGGCTAATTTTTTGTTCACTGCTCATTTCAAATCATTAAAATGAGCAAAACGTACTAAAAAGAGAGAGTTCCAAACGAATAAATGAGTAAAAATTAATTTAAATGTACTATGCACATGATACACCCGGGTGTATGATGAATGAATTCCGCTTCAACCTATAAATAGAGGTGCATCATATGCAAAGAAGCTCATGCATCATACAATAAAAAGAAAAATAATTCGCCATCCTTTTTCCTAAGGTCAGGAAATTAAATGGCAACTAAAAATGGCACATCACTCACCAAACTCGTCATCTTTGGGTTCATGTGCCTCTTTATTACTTTGAATCTTGGTAGTGCTCATTTAGATTATGTTCTGCATTTTTATTTTCTAATCATCATATTCTTCAAAATTTAATGAACTGCTGTCCGCACTCCCCTGCAACTTTCTTGCACTCCTGTTTGTGAATTGTGCTAAGAGTATATTGGAAGTTGCAGTTTAGTGGCGTACAAGTCAAATCAAGGTGCATAGATTATTGTTAGATATTTTAATCACATTTACACATACTTAAAGTTATAGAGCATTAATAAGAAATTTTTTTGACTTATGAGTTATGACATTATAAAGTAGCATCTTAATTAAACGACTTTGCATCGACATTGTACAGTGACATTTTTTTAATAAAAGAAACTGTTAGTGTCTTATAATTTGAGGAGGTAAACATAATCTAAGTTTTAAGATGTATTAAATTCTTGAAATTGGTGATAAAGAAAAATGGATTTAGTAGTTCATCTTTTCTTAAAAGGATTACTATGAAGCATAAAGAAAACTTTAATTTGTAATAATGATTTTGATCATATTTAATCAATACTAATTATTAGTGACAAGATTAAGGCAATGCCAGTAGAGTATTATATGCCAGTAGAGTAATTTTGACTTACACTAAGTTATTAACATGCATATGCATATGTGATTTGCAGCAAAAGCAGCAAGAGAAGTCAAAAACGATGACAAAAGGGTGTATTTTTGCCTTCCAAATTCAGAGCCATGTAATGATACTACGGCGTGCTTAAAACGATGCATGGTAGCCATACAACAAGGAGGTGTATGTCGTCCCCCCAAAGACAATCCAGGCACTACCTGTTGTGCCTGTTTTATTGATACTTAAGATAATAGTGACCAATTACTAATAAAAGTTATTTGATGGCTCTCTATTGTAGTCGTTATAATAAAAGCTAGTGTTTTGGCTCGTGCAATACAAATAATATAACTCATCATGTAATCTAAATCGATAACATATTCAAATTGAGATAAATTTTCTAGAATTTACCAAAAAAAAAAAATTTGAAGATTGATGTAAGAAAAATGCATTTTCGATGATAATATGATTGTGGTATATCAATAAGGATCACTCAATTAATGAAACTGAAAAGTTGAAGTAAGATCCTATTGTATCTAGAGTTTGTACCAGATGGATAAAACTCGAATGAGTCATCAAAGGCTTCAAAGCACATATTGATACGCAATCGGCAATCGGCAATCGGCAATCGGCAATCCTAGTAAAACAACCTTCCTTTCAATGTAGTGCTAGTTGCTACAATCAAGCATGGGAATGTGTTTATGTGAAAATAATAAACAACTTTCTAACAAAAGTTGTTGTCTTTATATTTCAAATTCTAATTACTTACATTTTTCTATAATGAGAGGAACCTTATAAGTGAAATACTTTAACAAGTTCAAATCTTCTGTCCCACTTTTTTGTATCATTATATGAGTTACTTAATATTATTGGTCCACGTCATGAGATTTAAATACTATAAAAAAAAAATTGATATCAACCAATAACATTTAGTGATACTGTGGAGATAGAAAAAAAAAGGGGTATGCTAAATACAGCACAAAAAAAAGGCTAAATACAGCACCTAATATTTTATAGAATTTAACCGGGTTCGGATCCTCTAGAGTTTTATGAAAACTCTACAAAGTAGAGTTGAATCCTAACCATATATTATAAAATCAAGGGCTCATGATTAGTGGAAAAGGAAAAGATATGGACAGGATATTCGGGGGGAAAATAGGGGAATCTTTGGGAAAGAAAATACAAGCCTTTGATTTCTTAATCAACGACTGATATCTAACGAACTCTACCGTATAGAGTTATTTTAAAACTCTAGAGGATCTCAACACGAATCTAACCATGGTCAATTTTACCTTTTTTATAGTTAAAAAAAACATGAGATGCTTTTATAACTTCTTATTTATTTACTGTACCTAACTACCCATTATAGTATAACAGTAGTATTTAAGATCATCAACAGATCATAGCGTACTACAATATTAGGCAGTCATCTTTTTTTTTTCCGAATTACAATAAAAATAATAATAGCAGTTCGGTGAGTACTCAATTGTGTAATTTCAAATTTATTGTCAGACTATTCAAAGTATAGTAGGTCATTCTATATCTTTTCCGAATTAGGGGGTCATTTGTCCTACATGATTCCCCTACGAGGGGGTCATTTATCATAAAAGACCCCCTATGAGGGGTCATTTATCATATATGACCCTCTCGCAAGGCGGTCATTTGTCATGGATGACCCCTAACCCGCCCATGAGGGTAGGTTAGTCTTTTACTCTTTTTCTTTGTATTTAGCCGTTTTTTTTTTTTTTTTTGCTGTATGATAGGGTCCAAGCAGATTCAAGTAAGGTGTGGGACTGGAGAATGAGAGAGTGGAAGGGTGGTAAGCCCTTTCATCTTCCACTCACGGGTTGTGGGTTCGATTCTCATCGGGGGGTTTGGGGGCTTTGGGGTAGGTTGTATCTAGGTGCCTTGTGAGAAGGCGTTAATGTAGTTTATCTTACAAAAAATTAAAACAAAAAAAAGTAAGGTATGGGACCCATTGTCTTTCCTCCAACTCACAGCATGCACTAAACTTAAGCAACAATCAATCTATGGAAAACCTCATTATCATTTCCTCTCATCATATTCATCATATAGTACTCCCTTTTGATCACTCATTTTTTTCCCAAGTCTAAGATTCTATCAATGGCGGCAACCCCACTTACACTAGTCCTTTTTACTCTCACCATCACTATCATTGATAAAATGTTCCACTACAACCACCTCCACCATCAAAACTTTCACTTCCTTCACTCAATAAACACATTAATTATTTGTGAAACCAATCTTTATTATGAACCTCCAAGATATATGTCAAATCTCAAATCATCAAACCAAATTTGCTTCTTGAATGGTTTTCACACAGCTTACTGTCTTAAATTCGACCCGGTTTTTAATGGGATTAAAGCTCTGACGTTGTTGTCGTTGTAGTAGTTACTGTCTCGGAGTATTCTCAATCTCTAAAACGCAGCCTATTCACCGATAATGGGGCTGCACTTGGAGTTGTGGCTTGTTTTCTTTCTTCTCTATGGCATGTTCAGTGTCAGTTACTGTGATCCAGAAGGTATGTCTTTTACTAATGCCTTCATCTCTTCCTGAATTTCATTGCCTGTCCTTTTTATGGAATCCTGAAATTCATGCTGCTAATGAAAATATTCTATTTCTAGTTGCTATTCTATCTACTTTTAAAGTGCTTTTAACTATTATATGGTCACCAAATTGTAGAATATTTACCACATACTTTATTAAACAACATTTAGTAGAATATAGAAGTTAAATTAGATTAGAGAAATTTTTAAACCCTGTTCACTTTAAAAAATGATATCCAGTAAAATTTCAGTTTGAATCAGCAAAAGTCAGTTTCAATTGGTAACAAATTAAGTTTTAAGTAATTAAATCAGTTTAATCAGTAAAATAATTTGTGCTTTATAGAAATTGTGAATAGGGGGTCTTTATTGGTTCATATGCCAAAATGAATATACTTCCTAGAGTGGTAGATTTGAGAATGTTGTGTTAGGATTTTCAGAAACTTATTATAAATCGAGGAGATGGGTAGTATAGGAAGTAGCTCACTTCTAGAAAAATGGAGGACTTTGAGAGGAGCTCCAAAGGCTTCAGCCCTGGAGGAGCTTCAAGGGTATGTGACTCTGACCCCAAACAGTGACATGTTTAAAGATGGTAGCTTCACAGGGATGGTTTTGTGGATTCCTCACGCGTTTGTTGAGCTTGTTGTGTAGGACTGCTCTTCCTTGAGAATCTCTCCTCCCTTGGTACACTCCTCCAATTATGTAGTATATAGGAAACTTATTCGATAGATAAGATCAGTGAACGAATAACCAATTATACCAAAAGACGAAGCTAAAACAGCCTGAACCACACTTGCACGTACAGGTGTTTCTGGTTGGGAATCGAGGGCCTCAATCCCCTTGTATAATGTACTAAAATGTGTTGGTCCTCGTAATGTGTGAGATTGTCATTGCGCAAAAGTAGATATGGTCCGGTATTTCTTTGTTCTCTGTAATGGTTATGTTCTATCTTTCCATGGATATTTACAACTTTGGAAATGAGGATTTTACAGAGGGTTCTCACAAGAACCTTCTTTATCCCCTTAAGATATTGACTTCAGTCCCAGTATCCTCAATCATACATTAGTATTCTTTATCATTTCTGAAATCGGGTCTTTAAAATGAGAATGATAGCCAAAGTTGTTTGACATGTCTACTGATGTATTGGTTCAGGTTTTCTGAGCTTATCTTGTGGGGGTACTGCAACTTATGTTGATTCACTAAACATAACATGGATCCCTGATGATGATTATATCAATGTGGGTCAAACAACCACTATCAATAATGTGGACAACACTTCTTCATCTAACACTTCAGTCCGATATTTCCCTGATGCAAGAGCACGTAATTGTTATAAGATTCCTGTGCAAAATGCATCATCTTCAGTTCTTATTAGAGCCAAATTTGTGTACCAGAACTATGACAAGCTCATGAGATGTCCAGCATTTTCTCTGTCCCTTGGTAGATCTATGATTGCTACAATAAACCTCTCAAAGGTCGATCCTTGGATTGAAGAATTTATATGGCCAGTTTCTAAGGATTATATACCAATTTGTTTCTATCATATACAAAATGGTGGAGACCCAGTGATATCTTCTCTTGAACTTAGGCCACTTCCTCAAAGAGCTTACAATAGCAGTTTGCGTGATCCTCAGAAGAATTTGCTAAGGACCTGTTATCGGATAAATTGTGGTTATACCAATGGTTCTCTTAGGTAAATCTTGTTCTATCTTAGTATGATTATATGCAACGTTAGGAGCTCTTATATATCAATTCAAACATGATCAGGTACCCCTTGGATCAATATGATCGTGTATGGGATGCTGATGAAGATTTTTCACCCTCTCATTTGTCGATGGCTCTTTATACCAGATACGACCTCAATACCTCCTCAATAAGTGAGGTGCCGCCTATGGCTGTTGTGCAAACCGCCAGACTGCTGGCGAGAAGAAATCTGTTGACTTATGATCTACCATTAGATGAGCTTGGAAGCTACTATGTAGTTCTCTACTTTGCTGGGATTGTACCGGTTTCCTCTAGGTTTGACATATTGGCTAATGGAGGAATTATTCAATCAAATTACTCTGTGATTAGCAGAAACTCAAGTGTTTTCTATTTTACAATGGAGCAGATCAGGGGACTGAACATTACCCTCCAAAACATCAGCTTTTTCCCTCTAATCAATGCTATAGAGGTGTTCGAAATAGTTGATATACCTCCAGAAACTTCTTCAACCACAGGTATTGCTGCCGATAATTTTACTCACATAGGAGCATTATATTATTTGTTTGCTTTATTAATTTTGCTTATATTATTTGATTATGCAGTTTCAGCTCTTGAGGTTATACAGCAGTACACGGGTCTAGATTTAGGATGGGAGGAAGATCCATGCTTTCCAAGACCATGGAATCATATAACATGCGATGGGAATCTTGTCACATCTATGTATGTGAAGCCATAAGTTATATCATACAAGTACAATGCAATTTCTCTCTGCAAATTCTGGCTAACATAGTTGGCCTTTTGTGCAGACGACTTTCTGGCATAAAGTTGAGGTCAATCAGCCCTGCCTTCGGTGACCTATTAGATCTTAGAAAACTGTAAGTTGTTTAAACTCAAAGTACAGGCATAGAGCTATGTATGTTCATTTCTAATGTCGACTTTTGTTGCTGAATGCTCCAGGGACTTGCATAACGCATCCTTAGCAGGAAAGATACAAAACTTGAACGGTTTGCTACATATCGAGGAACTGTAAGCTTCTGTTAGGCTATTAATGTAAATTTTTAGATCCCAATTTGGGAATCAGAAATCTTACTGCAATAATTGCTGTCTGAAGAAATTTGAGTTTCAACAATCTCACGTCCTTTGGAACTGATCTGGAGAGCCTGGTGAATCTTCAACTTCTGTGAGTCATATGTTAGTCTTAAACTATAGATAGTTACCTATTCAGTAGAATGTAATCGTCTAATACTTGTTGATTGCTTTCTTTTTGGAGGGATTTGAAAAACAACAGCTTACAAGGAACGGTTCCTGACAAACTGGGAGCTTTGAAGAATCTTCACTTACTGTAAGAAAGCATATTCTGTACAAATTAGTGCAATTTCTTCCTTAAAAATCCACCTTTGTGTATATATCCTCTAACTTAACAGGAACTGTATTTCAGGAATCTGGAAAACAATAAATTACAAGGGTCTCTTCCGCACTCTTTAAAGAAAGAGGGTTTGGTTGTTAGGTAGGAAATTTTGATGCTGGAGTTCTCTGGTAAATCAGCTTGCTGAAACCATTAACTTTCGTTGTACTTGTGGTTCAGGACGTTGGGGAATTTGTGCTTGTCTTTCTCGACATTCGTATGTAACAGTTCAGGGGATGCTCCAATTGAGGCACCTCAATTTACTGTGGTCCCTGAAAGAAAGCACAGAGGCCATATGAAAATAGTCATCATTCTTGGTGCAGTTGTTGGAAGCATATGTGTGCTTCTTACGATTGGTTTTCTAGTATTATTATATGTGAGAAAGAACGCACCTAAATTCAGTGACGTAGCAAGTATGTAGAACTTGATTTTGAGCATTTATGTTCAGTTCTAATGCTATTACATGAAACTCTGTCTTCTTCCTAACATGGGTATTCTACTGCAATGGTTAGGGGCTGAAGCTGATATTAGAAACTGGAATGCATCCACGGTATTTTCTTACAAAGAAATCAGAAAAGTAACAAAAAATTTTAAGGATGTAATAGGGCGAGGGAGTTTTGGATCAGTTTACCTTGGGAAGCTTCCTGATGGTAAGATGGTTGCTGTGAAAGTTCGATCTGATAATACTCAACTTGGAGCTGATTCCTTTGTTAATGAGGTTCAATCGCTAGTTTTTTCTATCATCAATTTTGAATTTGTACTTGATAATGAACTTTAATCGTTTTGTAAACCATGCATCATATATGAGGTTTAAATCTGTTTGCAGGTTCGTTTACTCTCACAAATTAGACATCAGAATCTGGTATCTTTGGAAGGGTTCTGTTATGAGTCAAAGCACCAGATACTGGTTTATGAATATTTACCTGGTGGTTCACTGGCTAACAGCCTGTATGGTATGGTTGCATTATCAGAAAGCTTAATACTTTGTAATTACTTCTCAGAGGTTTTGGAAATACCAAGTCTTTAACTCGATAATGTTCAGGTTCAAACAGTAAGAAGTGCACGCTGAACTGGATACGGAGACTTAAAATTGCCATTGATGCCGCAAAAGGTATATTTCGCTTTCTCTCTGTCATCCTAGAAAATAGAACAATGAAAAGATCTTCACAACTACTTGAAAAACACAGATAAGAATTCCTGAACCATACTTTTTGTAGGTTTACACTATTTGCACAATGGGAGCGAACCAAGAATAATACACCGCGATATCAAGTGCAGCAACATACTTCTTGATGCACAGATGAATGCCAAAGTTGCTGATTTTGGCCTGTCTAAGCAAGTAACTGAAGAAGATGCAACCCATGTAACCACCATTGTAAAGGGCACTACTGGATATCTTGACCCTGAGTGAGTATTATAATTTGCCCATGCAGAGATAATTGGTCATTAATTGTTAAGGCTTCTCTGATCTGATCTTGTTTCTTCATGCAGGTACTACTCTACCTTACAGTTAACTGAAAAAAGTGATATCTATAGCTTTGGAGTTGTTCTTTTGGAGCTCATTTGTGGCCGGGAACCATTTACTCGTCAATATGGAGCTCCAGACACCTTCAATTTGGTTTTATGGGTACGCACAAACTGCTGTGTCCTTCCTGATATACATTTATAAGATTGTGACTCCATAATCTGTGTACTTCACAGCTTAGAGTAGATCCTTTCTGTGTTTCTGGTTAATAATTTGTCACTTGCGTCTACACTTCACCCCTAAACTCAAACTAAAACCCAAACAGAAGTTTCTGGGGATTTAAAAACGAATTTCAGCCTGAAACTTAAGTTGAAAATTTCAGCCAGAAACTTCGGAACTGGTAGGACTCGGGTAATTAGCAGGTCTAATCTAATGGACTTTTCAAGTCAAGGACCCTCAACATGTTGCACGCTGACGTGATTGCCATCTTTTTCTTCTGTTTTCTGTATGCTGGCATTCAGCCGAACTAGATGGTAAATATTGGAAGTAGTAAGGAAATTACATGGTTTTGACTCATTTGATTCAACAGAAATGGATGGTCAATTCTGTTTGGTGAAGATTACCTGACTGACTGACCTGACTGAATAGTCTACTTGGATAATCCTGACAGCTTAGATTATGAGGAATCATTTGAGTATTTGCGTGATATCTAAAGTCGTCATAATGGATTGCTGTTTGCAGGCCAAGCCATATTTGCAAGTGGGAATGTTTGAAATAGTGGATGATAACCTGGTACGAGACTTTGACATGGAGAGTATGAGGAAAACTGCAACTATTGCTTCAAGGTGTGTCGAGAGAGATGCATCGATCAGGCCTACTACAGCTGAGGTACTGCATGAACTTAAAGAAGCGTACAGCCTTCAGCTTGCATATCTTGCTTCAAATGGACGAGCTACTTAAGAGCTTCAGTTCCAGTTCTAAGATGCAACAGGAGTATGGTGTTTCATAATCATCTTCAGGGCGTTACTTTTATGATATTGGCATAAACTGATACATATATTTAAGTCCGGCTTTAAGATATTGCGAGATAGAGTGATAGACTAGTTGCATACCTTGATTAGGATATATGAAGAGAAATGTACAAGTATAGTAGAGAAAATTACAGATATCTTGATTGTATTTCAACCAAACTGTCAAGAACAACGAATACATTGTCTGCTTACACTACAAAAATGATTCTGTGAGTAGCATAATATACAAATTCCAGGGATATCTTTTTTTTGAAGAACTGCCCTTGTTCTGGTTAATGAGTTTGAACTTTTGATGATGTAAGAATATTAACTGATTCTAACATTTCAGGTTTTCCCTTTAAGCAAAGGATCCTAAAATGTACTTCCTACCATTTATAGAAAAAAATATTTCCTTCGTGCACAAATAAATTGTCATGTTTGACTTTCACTTCTCATTAGAAGACTCGTTGAACACATCACAATACATGTGTTGCTTAAAACATCGAGGGCTTGACAAAATTGTTATTGCTTCAAAATTTTGTGGCCCAAAGGCCATAGTCCCTCTTAGAAGCTAGCTAGAAATGACTACCTCCGCATAGCTAGCTAGAAATGACTACCTACGCATAGCTAGCTCGTTCTGTAACAAAATTAACCATGCAAATCGTCGAACACATATGTCCCTATGAGCTAGAGCTACTACAAATAAATAAAGTTTAAGGAGAGAACATTCCTTATATGACAATGTGAGAATAGGGATGAAAATGTAACATTTTATTGAGATATTGAGAATTTAATCTTTTTGGATTATTGGTTCGGGAAAAAAATGGTAACATTTTAGTCAAAATGAATTACTTATTGATTAAAAGAATATAACTTAGTGTTCTCACATTCTCATATCAAAGTTGTTTTCACTTTTCACTAGAACCCAACTATCTATGATAGTACTACTATGTAGTAGGCTATCATTCTAGAAAAATGCAGAAATGATCAAAGACTACAATAGCAAGATCAAGGTATAATTTTCAAAGTGCATGAGTGTGTTGTTGATTAATTTTAAAGAGAGATTTCATGTTACAGATCTATAGTTGTTAATAAACTCTATTTCATATTATTTATCCATGCAAATAGAACCCATATATTACAATAATTGATTACAAGGTAAGAGAGATCAACTTTATGCAACTTCATCTATAACAAACCAGAGCTGTAAGTCACTATCATCTAAGCCTTCTAATTTCCCACTCATGAAATACAATAAAAGATTATTCATTGAATTACTGAGTGAATATATAATTGCACTAAAATTTTCTGGGTCAGGCAGCCTAGCTATATACCACCCTCTACAGCAGTCAATAAACATACATTACAGAGGGATAAAATCAAACGAATGATTGAATTACCATACACAAGAGTCTTCAGTGATTAAGTTTTGGTATTCTCTTCTACCCTATTTGTATTTAAGGCCAGTCATTCTGCTATTTGGATTCAGAATATGCCAGGACGAGTTGTATGAATATTTGGCATTGTTCGGTCATGTCGCCAGTACTTCAGCAATTCTGGAAAGGCTTATGAAGAAGAGTATCTTTGCCGCAAATACAAAAACAATGCTGTTGAAGCAGCAATAGCATAAGGAAATATAGTCCAGATACCCTGAATCATTTAAGGAAAACAGGTAAGAAAAACAAAGGTGTGACTTCAAGGAAGGTTAATTAAAATGGAAAATTGATCTGAATAAGGATACTACAAGCTTTCGGACAAACTTACCACAACAGTAGCAACAGTAGCAACGGCAAAAAGAGGGCGTTCTCTTAATAAAAACCCGATTGCCAACTGCAATAGCCACACAGAAAAAGAAATGCAAAATGTTAGCCTCTCAGTTCAATAAGAATGAGTTCAAATAAGGTCCATGGTGATGCTTCTCCACCTCTACGCATGTGTTTTTCTTCATAAATTTCCATTTAAACACTCAATACCGTCTCTAACATGGTAACAGATGGTAATAAAATATCTCCAATAAGAAAAAGAGTTGTGTCGTCTTAATATACAAACTCATTATCATTACCACCATTTATCACCGTTTACCATACGATTGGTATATGTGTTTGCACACCAAAAAGGAAATAAAGAAATGCGCTTGGCATGAAGTATTCTAAAGCTTTATCAAGAAATAGCTAATGCATACTGGAAAGAGAATTTCCATATGAAGTCTATGTTTATACTCCAGGTTTTACGTAGACACTTCTTGTTCAGTAGGCAGCAAATAACAAGTGAACAAAAAAAAAATAACAGTGCTAACCTGAACAGGTAGGGTGATCAATCCACCACAGCAGACACCAGCAAAGAAACACTCGGGAGAAACACCCTGTATTACATGGTAAACATAAACAGAAGCACAGTATATAATTTTGTACTTGCGCAAACATTGATAGAGCAAACTATGTAATGCAAACTTTAATTGGAAACATCATGTACTTATCCAAACTTTGATTAAAAAATTTGGGAACATTATGTACTTGTAGTGCAAGATTATAAAAGACGAAAATAAATTATTTCTCAGTACATATTCTTGCTATATAAAGTACTTCCACACACGCGCGCGCGCACGCACGACGCGCACGCACACACACTTACGAAGAAGTTCCTACTCCATGCTGCTCTGTTTCTTTTTATTCCAATTGAGCATGTTAGCAGCTGTCCTTGCGTTACGAGAAAATATCAAAAGCTTTCTAAAGGAGTTATAGACACTAACCATGGCTCCTGCAAGGAATGCTGTTGGATTTCTGACTCCAAGAGAGAATCGTTCAACTGTGCAGAAGTAGGACAGAATGTAATGTACGAATAATTAGCAAATCATGCCAAGTGCTAAACAAGAAGCACACATAACAACAGATAGATAACCAAGAATCGGCCATGGTCCAAAATGGAAGTTCACGATCAACAGCAAAAGGCAAGACAGGCACCCAGAATATATAACTTCTAAACAACAATAAATCTTTTGAGAGGTGCTTGAACACTTATATAAGCCGCATACATGGAACTAGAGTATTAAAGGTGTTCTCCTTTTGTCCATTAAGAAAAGGGGTGGGTGTTCACCTTTCGACTCTTTAGTTCTACTTTGTATAAGAATACCATTGCTACAAAGCCTCCAACAAGACTGAAGGCTCCTATTCTACATGTGGTAATTTAACTGGACACAACCTTACCCTGAGGCTGTTAAAGCCAAACCCCTACAGTTGCTAAGAGGCATCGGCATTCATAGAACTGTTGTGCCAAATATTTTATTCAGCTGAAGCAAATTGTGTAGCAATAATCAGATATATAATGTTCAAATCATAGAAGATAGAAATATAGATAAGCTAGTCAGTGCCCCAAATATAAATTGACAAAGACCTCAAATGCTCAGAATTTTTTGAACAATACAAAGATCAGATAACAAGGCAGTCAAAATCCCTAAAGAGATAAGGTACAAAGCTTATGCATAGTGCCAAGCAAGAGGAACAAGAATACTAGTCATAAGATATATGCTTTTCGTAAAACTATGAACTTAACCACCGTCATTTATGCCAGTACATTAAGCATAACCAAACTTGTGGCTACTTCTCCTTACTTTCATTCATACATAAGAATAACCTACTCTAAAACTGTAAAACACTAAAGAAATATTATGACATAAACCACAAAATAAGTTGGAGTCTTGGAGAATATTAGTCCAAATGCTTACCAAATCCAGTAAGATTGCCATATCTTTTAACAGCATTTGCAATGTTCATAACCTTCTCTTTGCCTACCCCTACCTGCATTTACACAACGGATATGAAAGGAAAGAGAAGGTGAACATTAAACAAGTTTTGGAATTAGAGTTCAAGATTTTGGAATACATAACATCTGCATTTGAAGTACAGAGGTGGAGCAAACCTTTGAATACAAATCATCAGAAGCTCCAGACTGTGTAAAAAGCTTCCCAAGGTAAAATGGTATCATATCACTGATGCAAACTCCCCTAAAGATCAGAAGATTTTGTGAGATCACCAAGAAGCAGAAAGACATTGAAACATAACATGGTCTCTGCAAAATCGAACAACACTAGGAATACGGATTATTTTTCTAGGAAATCCAGAAAATACATTTTTTTTTTAAAGGCATTGAATAACGAAAAATAGAATAGCCACTAACCAGTATACCCATAGAACTGTAGAAATTATGTATGGTGCATTGCTGGAGAATGATGTAGAAAAAGATTGCCATGTACCATCCAAATAAAGCTTCCGTGCCAATGTTATGCCAACCTATATCCACGATGGTGATGTAGTTCACACATTCAGTTACAGATCAGCAACATGAAGATGGCTATGGAACACAAAACAAACATTGGAGTTTGTGAACCAGAAGTACCAGCAGAAAGGACAGACCCATATATTTAAAGCCTCTTCACTAATGAAAAGTCCACATCCAGCAGCCATGAGCAACCAAAAGTAGATCCACCTGTCAATGCGATTCTATAGCTTTTACATATAACCCACGTTTAACCAAATATATTCTCAAGCATGACAACAGTCTAACAAGAATCATTTCATACAAATAACTTAAATTAACACTGCACAACAACAATAAGTGCAATTTGGACAGCATGACAATGTAAAAGAAGAAAAGCAAAATTACATAGAAAGCAACTGTTGATGACAGTATGATGCCATAACATATATGTTTTCTCTTACTTCAGCATAATTAATATCCTTTAAAGGTGATCGCTGTTGTAAACCAAACAGACGAGACAATGACATCATGACTAAATATCTACATCATCCTTTCTGATTTCCGTAAAAGGACAAATCAAAGGCTTCACTTAGCAGTTAAATGCAAGGCTCAATGAGTAATTTGATATGTACCCGGGAGCATACTGTGGAAGTACAACTTTGTAACCAAATGCTTTAAAAGAGAAACCCATAGATGATGCGACTAAGCTTGTAGAGGATGATACATCAGCCAGACGCTGAATCTCAATTCCAAGGGAAGATCCCAAATTTTGCTGCTTGAGGCAAATAGACAAGATAGTGACAGTTGCAGCCACTCCAACGCCGATTGCCAATTTTGCCAAAAATGAACTACCGTTCCCATTATCTTTCGGGCCGCTTAACAACTCCTCATTTACCCTTGCACCTTCAATCAAGGAATCACTATTACTTGCAGCATCACCAACCCCTGCATCCTCTGGTTGAAAGCTTCTGATACTGTTGGTGTCAAGTAAGATGACATAATTTATAAATATGATAATTGCGAGAGATTTTTCTGCAGATATGGCAACACACCTAGCATAAATTCTAATCTAAATATCACCCCAATTGAATCCCTCTTTATCATCCTGTCAATAAAAGATTTACCCACACCGCCGCACAGCCAATGCTTCTTCGTTAAAGAAATTATAACTCACAATACTGAACTCTTCAAGTCAATAAGAAGACCAAGCACAAGGGTATATGTCAGCCAACATGACAGATGACAGAAATCCCATGTTATGTGAATTGCCCCAAAACACAAAGTGTAACTATTTTAGTGAAACGAATGGAGTATTATATATTGAATCACAAATGTTGCACATTGAAACCAAAATACCACCAGGTTAATACATAGTGGTCATAATTTGGTTTCCGTACAAATATTTGATTCATATACAACATTAATGATTGAATATGCAACATTTGTTGTTAAATACACAACCAAAATAAGTCCCTAGCAACTATAAATTGAGAATCATGCATCAATTACCACCAAAAATCCCCACCAACATCAACAAACAAATCAAAAACTCAATAACATACTTCTTACAAGTTAAAAACTACTAATTTTTCCTGACCACAAATATAATTCAAATGAACTATCAAAACCAATATATTAGCAATTAACAAACAAAAAACCAGCAAAGATTATGATACCACAAAAATATTAAGCAAGTAAACATACCGGAAAAAAGATAATTTCGAAAAATGGGTATCATAAAGGAGAACCCTTTTGCGAGAAAACGCAGTCTGACCGCCATTAAAGCAGCTTGAAAGCTTCGGGAAACGTGAATTGAAGACATGGGAAGTTTCTAGAAGCGGACGCGGAGATGGGTAGAGAGCCAAAACCGCCGCCATTGACGACATTCTTCCTTCAAAGTTCCAAGCTTTTAAATGTTAGTAAGAAAACAGAGATATTCAAATCTCCTCTTTATTTTCTCTCTCCTCTTGTTGAGTGTAAGGTCAAGAATTGAATTGTCATTTTGATAGTAAAATTTCTGTAATTTGTAATCAGTAAATTTATGTGGGGGAGAGAGTGGAGTAGAGTAGACAGAGTGAGAGTGAAGGTTTGAGAAAGAGGGAAGAGTGCGAATCAGGAGGAGTATATGCCAAGTAAGTCTGTGAGATGTCATGTGTGTCTGTGTTGGGCCTTTTGTGGGGTCCTTTTCTTTGTTTGGTGGTGGTACTTGTTACAAGTTACAATGTCCAATTGGAATTCTCATTTTTTGTGAGACTAGTTGTTGCACCGCGCGCCTACGCACGCGGCACCCTAAAAAAGCGTACTCTTTATATTCGAATTACGTTGGATTTAATTAGCAAGATGATAATGAAGTTGTTGTTCCAAAAAAGTTGGTGCTTGCACTTGTTGTTTGGGGTGTATGGGGAAAAGCACAAAAGCAAGGTGTATATACACAATTTATTCATATTGTCATACTATGGGGAAGACAATACACATTCCAGTGGTTGTTTAAAGTGCAATTTAAACGTTAAATGCAACAATTTTAGAGAGTCCTCTAAACTGGAACTTGCTGTTAACTTGTAATTATTTCACATGTCTCTGAAGTGCTTTTGAAATGGAGCTTTGACCAACTCCCACAAGATGGATATAAGCCTCCATAGCAGGATGCAATTTCTGGAAATTGATGCAGTTGGCGTGATTTGGATATAAAACTTGTTGCCATCAATTCACTAAAGATGGTAGTAAAGGCCTAGCAAATAAAAGTAAACGTACAAGGATTTAGCATCTATGGTATATTTGAGATTAGCATGAGAACGGATGTAAAGCGAGAATAAATGCAAAAGCTCAAGATGTTTACATCGGCAGGTAGTGAAAAAAGCTTCACATTCTTCGGTGAAGGCAGTAAGAAACATTAAGCCAGTGGCATCGGACGCTTAGTGTTGGAAATGGACCCTAGGAGTAAAAGGGAGCGTCATTTTTTTTCTTCTTTACTAAACAATGATGATTGATGAGTAGTTATTTAAGGACGTGCATACCTTGGCACATATAAACTCTCTTTTAAACAATGTGAACAACTATATGCCACATTGCTTGCAAATGAAACACGTTTGGCACAGTAGCATCCAATATATGTAAGCAAATCTGAATAAGTTGCTTGCTTTAGGCTAGAAGTACCTAGATTGATAACAATGTTAGTCAAATTGTCTATATATGTATTTACACCAATAACACATAAATGAGCAATGACTTACTATGCTATCATATTTATGGAACGTGTTAGGACCAAATCAAGTAATAAGTAAAAGAGTAAATTCATTATAACATAAGCAGTATGAATATATTTGCTAAAAAAAACTCAAGTCCCTAAATTTACTTTTTTCAGTTCTTAAATGTAAAACTAATAATCAAATGTATAGAAGCCTTGTAAGTGTCGAGATTTCCCAATAATACTCATATCAACATATAAAGTTAAAATGGTGGAAGAAATAAAAACAAAATAACACATAACATTAAATCTAAGAATATTTGGCAATGGATTTTTGCTTACACCTCCTCCACTGATCCCTCTCATACCCTCACAAACACATTCTCTCCTATAATTGCTCCTAAAATATCCATCGTTCTCTCTCTCTTTGCATTTTTCATCTCTCGACACCATGGTCGTCGCTCAAGCTACCAAAACAGAGAAAGAAAACCATCAAGTCCTCTCCTCTTATCCTCCTTACATTACTTCATTTGATCATACTTTGCATTCCATGATTTTATGGATTTTCTATATTATTTTGAAAAGTTAATTGCAAATTTATTAGTTTTTGTTATGTTTCTAAAGCTCTCCAGAAATTTTGCCTGAAATGTTAGAGTCAAACTAACGAACGTTCTGGCGATTTGTTGCAAATGATAACTGAGGCGCTAGTTGCGCTGAAGAAGAGAATAAGAGCAAACCCTTACGCAATAGCAAAACACTTTAAAGAGCAAAGCAGAAAGTTCGCGATCTTCCTTCGAACTTCAAGAAGCTTTTCTTCAATTGAATCGACTTGTATGCTATTGGAATAGTTTGTATTTCTCAATTAAGGCTTAGTTTGTTTTTCATATTTCATCGTTTGCCTTATTTCACATTTTCATTAGTGTTTTTGTATAATTTGATTTTTAGTGTTTGGATTTACCCAAACTTTAATTTGGTTTCTTTTTTTATATTTTAAAATTGTTTTGTTCAATTTTTCAAAACTACTGATATGACAGCTAGGCTTTCTCTAAGTTATTCCCTCTCCGCAACTATTTTCTGTCTTCTTTCTCCTCTTTTAGTATATAAAAGTTTATATCAAATTCCAATAATAGCGATAAGTTGCAAAAATAGATTTATTATTGGATAGAGTATGAAGAGAATGGTTAGGCATAGGAATGCATCACCTTGAAAAATTGAGAAAGTATTCACATTTTTATTTGACTTTTCATTATTAAGTATAGGAATAGTTGGCAAATCTTGGTTCAGTTACCTTAAATGTAATGCTTTTATCTTGTGAAAAGTACATTGAGCCAATACTTTTTGGAACGGACACCTAGCTAAATGAGAGAAGAAAAATGACGTGGTTTCTCACGGTGATGCATCGTCTTGAAAATTTTAGGAAAAAATTTATTCCTCTTTGTGAGTTGAAGTGTAACAATTAAAACTATACATGTATGGTTCCATTTCCATTAACTTACTACCTTAATATGGAAAGGATTGGAACAATTGTGAGAACTTGGTATCCTTAGTTTGAAAGTGAACCTACTATCTTGCAATAATATTATTGATTATACTTACGGAAATGAACATAAGACTAAATGAAAGAATTAGCTACATATCCTTTTCCTTAATCTCCATTTCGAGCACTTATTTGTTCAACTATCGGAGGATATATTCTACCATTGAACATTAAGCTGTTCCAAACACCTCATTTTCCTCGCCCAAGTTAGAAATAATAGTGTCCATGGAAAATAGAAGTTTTAACAAATGTGCAGCAAATATTTCAGGTTTAAAAGACTTGTCAAGAGCCCTCAAAAAAAAAAACTTTTCAAGATTCAAGAATCTTTTCTACATATTTAAAGTTACGCTTACAAAAACACAATCTCAATAGGAAACACCAGTTGCAAGGTAATTTACTAAACAATTGGAGACCATAACCATAACAATTTTGACGAAATGGGAGTCATGTGATTGTTTTCCCTTGTCTTTTCCCGGAGTATACCATCGTCAACAAAGCTGAGTAAAGCAACCAAGAAAGTTAAAAGAAATGCGTCTGGTTTATTTTTACAGGCATCTCATTTCCCCGAGTAGGCGAGTACTATATGTCTTTAGATTTAGCTACTTTCCTTTATTCCTTGCCAAATTAAAAACTTAACAGACTTACATAAGAAATCTTATTATGTATTTCTGCAACTGTTAGTTTGAAAAGGATTAGAAACAAGAACAAAAGGATGCATATGAACATACTCCTCGGAAGCAACTTCCCGGGATCAGAGGCATTGAATCTCTTTAGCCCATCAGCCTGGTAAAATGTAATCTGCTGATCAATCATGGTATGGTTGTATTTGTTAAGCTTTTTATTCCGATCCACCTCCTCCCAGACGCAATGATGATCATAGTGATTTGATATGGCATATTCATGACCCTTTCTCCATAAGAAGTGCTCCAATAACAACAGAGGGTCACGTTGGAGTCGCAACTTGCTATCCAACCAAATTGAATACCTGCCATGTGACAAATGCTCAGTTATTGGCATTCAAAAGCTACCAAGTATATATATGTCTATCAAGTGTCATCCTACATCTAGTAGGATTTCCATGGGATATCTCATAAGCTAAGAGCAGCTTAAGGTTCATAAGAAGCTCAAAATAGCATTACACCGATCAGGTCAGTAAAAGGAAAAAAGGGCCTGAAATTTTTAATGTTTGTTGTTTATCTCCACAAGACCCCAATAATTAGTATCATTGTTGCTATACTAACCGAAACAAGGTTGGGTGGCAACCCCCAAAGACAAGTGTATCACAAGCACATATTGACCTGAGCTTTGAAGGAATGTCATTAATTATATTATTATGGAAGTAGAAAAACATGACAATCACTTTTTCAACATGGCTTAGACAAAAACAGAGTGACCAATGGCAGTATAGTAAGAGCAACACTATGGACTTCTGATTTACCCCCTCAAAATTACTTATAGAGCTGTTTGATCTACTCAGAACTTTTTATCTTGTTCCTGGCTCAAAAAAATTTTACATACAAGGAAACAGCACAGAACTATAAAATTCCCTAGGAAAAGCATATGTTTCTTTGACAAAAATTACAGTAAAGTAGGGACATCACTCCACATAGTTCTGTGTTGAACTTCTACTTGAGAACCACCAATTAGAACAGCAAGACTCCATTATTTTACTCCAACAATTTCAGATTCCTTACCCCGAAACACCCTATACGATGCTCACCTAGTCACTAAGATTACAAAACCAATTTAAATATCTGGTAGGGTTCTATCGACACAATGTACATTTCTAAATATCAAGCAGCATCACTATAATAGCATAATAATGGAGGACTAATCTTTGACATGTGCTGCTTCCACAGACTAAGGAGGACTACTTAAAACAAAAAGCTCCATCTGGGAGAAGTTTCCTCAACATATTCAGAAAAAAATAACTATTTTCTGGAGTGAGAGAAAAGGTACAGGTTCAACACATATCAATAGAGTGGGAAAAACAAACATATATAGTATGTCATTATATAATAAAATCTTCATCATACGACAGTCTTGAGTCTTAAGATTCAATCAAAGTGATTTTCATTTACATAAAGCGATAAACATGAAGAAAAACTTTCATTTAATATCTTTTTGTTCTACCTAAGCTAGTAAACAATGGTCTATTTTAAAAAGTGAAAGAAAAACTACCTCAAAACACACCCAACACACAAAATTAGAACATGGTCAATCTAGATAATTTAGGTTCCTGTCATATTTAAATGGTTAGTCATATTTTGATCTACCGTCTATTGAATACTATTTTTCGGGTTGGCTCGAGTCGATTTTAGTTAAGATCGGATAATGCAATTCGCATAATTAAGCCAACAATCTACAATGTGGGCAGATAAACCAACCCGAAAAATAGTATTCAAGACCCATTTATTCAAAGATCATTGCACCGTAAATTGGTTCTCTACGTGTCCTTTCCACTCTTTATCTATAACTTTTTCCTTTTCAAAATGCTTAGCAACACTTTTGACCTTTCTATTCATACGCTAACTTTTTTCACTATTCATATGCTAACTTTTTCACTGCTCATATGCAAGTTAAATAGAAATTAGAAAAGATTCCAGTGTCACTCTCATTTTGGCTCTAAGCATAGAGGTAATATGATGGTAAACTGATACATATAAAAAGGAGTAAGCGTTACCTGGACTCTGGAAACAAGGGATCCAACTAGAATACCAGATAGGGTCTCAACACCAAAGAAGATTCCAACAATAAGTGGGGTGAGCATGACCAGCGCACCAGGTGGGATCATCTCCTTGATAGATGCATCAGTAGAGATTTTAACACAAGTGGCATAATCAGGCTTGGCAGTTCCTTCCATCAGACCCGGGATGGTGTTGAACTGTCTGCGGACCTTCTCCGCCATCTTAAGAGCAGCACTACCCACACTCTTCATAGTCATGGCAGATAACCAGTAAGGAAGCATGGCATTAACAATCAACCCGATGAAAACTTTAGGAGCCAAAACATCAACTGTTGAAATAGCTGCTGCGACTGACAAAGGCACCAAACAGAGCTAAGAAGAAAAGGGCTGCAGATTTTATAGCAAATCCCTGCAAGAAGAAATATATAAGATGAGAACCTATCACATTAACCATGTATCATTACATGATTCTTTTATGCAGTTTAATCTCAGTAGAAATCACATTATGATGTATTGTTGTTGGACATCATTTATAATATAGATGCAAAAGATCACAAACACTAAACTCATCCTTAGAACCAAGGAGATCCAAAGAGATCCATAGTTACTATGCAAAACATTGGCTAGAACAGAATATGAAGCACTGGTAATAGAAAATCAACAATCAGCATTGAGTTCTCTGTGCAGAAAAAGACCAGTGCATTTCTTAGGAATCAGAAGATACCTTCCCAATGGCCGCAGTTGTATTCCCTGCTGCATCAAGGGCATCGGTTCTCTCACGAATCCGGTGGGAAGTGTGTATTAATTGAGGAGTATTGCAGATCTTGGGTCCAAGTATTGGTAATTAATAACTATTTCACTCTTTATTTTTATATGACTTTGCACAATCATGTATGGCATGGCGCCATGTCACTTCAAGTGTAGATGTCATGTGGTGGAGTCTTGTGAAAGATACGCCTTTTAAATATATATAGATTTGGCGTGCAATCGTGGAACTATCAAATTCAATATAATTGGTATCCATTATAAGGTTGTTCAAAAGTCAAAACCCATTTGGACATTAAAGTTGGAACGTATTTGATCAAACCAGACCGAGCTAAAGATATTTGGTTTCATATTCGGGTCAATAAATATTAATTTATAGATCCTGTTTGAGTTTAAAAGCTGAAACTATGTCCATATTGTTTGATCTTTACTTATGTTTCACTGTCATATGAATTCCAAAATTTAATTGTCAAATTTTATAACCGAACTTATCTTTACCCTGGTCTTGCTATTAAATTTAATCCCTGCCATCTTAGTAATACCTCCAGCAGTGTCACTGATTGGACCATAAGCATCAATAGCAAGACCAGGTGCTCAGCATTGCAAGAGCAGCAACACCATACACCAAAATTTGTAAATCGTTCCTAGAGCCAAGGAAAAAATGGAAAACACATCACAAATGACCCAATTTTTAAAACCCAAAACATGTAACAAGTTAACAACATAATCAAATTTTAGAACCTAATGAAAATAAACCGTTGATTCCGATCTTAATTGTAGCTGCAAATTTGAAAAAAAAATTGAAAGTATAGTTAGTTTGAAAACCTCAATTAAAAATTAAGCGGAAAAAAAGAAAAAGAAAATGATAGATCAAAGGAAAGAGGAAGATGAATGTTGATGAACAAACAATAAGACATGATTGAAACTAAACCAAAGTCGATCTAATTCAGAGCAAATGAAGCAATAATTAAGTGAAATGAAAGCGACACAATCTGAAATTGATAGAAAAAGGGTAAAGCTTGATATGTATTTCAGTGACTACAATGCATGTCTGCGTATTTTTGCAAGCTAGAAAAGGTGTAACTGCCAAAATGTTTGAATCAAGGATAAGAGGGACTCCTAGAGCCATGTGCCTACCCCAAATTCAATTCACTTCCTTTAGAGACAATACCTAATAATCCAGCTTTGCCTTATCGAACCACAAAGTTGGCCAATATAAAAATCAAAGTGTACAATTGCACAAACCATAGGCATCTATTAGCACCAGATATATAATTTCACTTACCTATACCTATTCATTGTGCTCTTTTAAGAATCAAAGATAAAAATTCCCAGATTACCGATATCCGTGGACTCAATCTCATCATCCTAAGACTCGGTTAACTCCATTAGAAACTTAATCGAAAAGTTTCATCCAATAAGGAACTCACTCATACATTCAAAAGTCTCAAATCGTTATTGTAATTCCAAAAACACATGCCGAAACCTCATATTTATGTCAATACATTGAACCAGCTAAAATTGATAACGACTAATTCAACAATAATGTCAATAAACACTGCCTAAAATCAATGAAAATGCACCACGAATCTCAACAAAACAGAGTGTACCAAAATCCAAACCCTAGCTCCATATCTAGCTCTACAACGCACAAAAACAAACCAAAAAAATCTTAAAACATCAAGCATAGGTCATCAAATCAAATGAATCCAAAAATATGTGAGAAAACATGTAAGCCAAACTAACATTTATGAGAAAACCTTTACTACCAAGAGACCAGAAGCTTGGTATGACCTGTGCTTCAAGGTCTACTTTTACTTCCCCATTTCGACATAATTTCTACATAACACACCCAAATAAATCCAAAAATATGTAGATTGTTTGAGATCAAACCATCAACACACAACACGTACATATATTTTATCTTATTTTTGAAAAATACACGGTAGATCTAAAAGATGGAATTAAAGTGGAGATGAATATTTACCGCTAGTTCCGAGCTTAACCGTAGCTTGCGAAATCTGAAACAAGGAAAGAATTCAAAGTCTAATTAGGTTGCGATTCTCAATTAAAAAATTAAACAGAAACAAAGATAGATAGGAGGAAAGAGAAAGATGAATGTTGATGAAGAAACATTAAGACAAGTTTGAGAATAAATAAAATTATTACAGAGTTCATACATTATTATACCTAGAAAATATCAACAAAAAATCAAAGAAAGCAAAACGAAAAGTACCTTGCATTGGTGGGCTCAAAGTAGATGAAGAGATGGTAACCACGAAAATTCTCCTAAAATCAGAAAATCAGATCTGAAGTAACACTCTCGAATCAAATCCATTGATCAACAGGTAAGGTGAAACGCTTGCTTTTTATGAGGGAGAAGAACGATTTTTGTTCACTCCATAGCAATGGCAACAACAGAGGAGAGAGAGGAGAGAGGAAAGGGAGAAAACGTGAAAGACGGTGAGGAGAGAGGATAGAGAAACAGCGAGAAAGGGATACAAAGAACCCATCCTACGGCTGAGATGATCCTGCTCAGATGTAGGGCTGAAAATTGCCATTTTCCTTGTGAACAGTGATTTGCGTGCTTTTGTGACTCAGAACACTGTTCCTTTGAACAGTAGCCCAAGTTCTAACTTTTAAAAGATCTAGGATTTGAGTATTGTGTGTCTTTTACCAATGTTAATTTAGGCCCTGTTCTTTTGGACTTATTTTCAGTTCCTCGGAGTTCGGTTCAGTTCAATTCAATTACTCTCTGCATTTCAGTTTCTCGCAATTCAGATCAGTTCACTTTCTCGCAGTTCAGTTCAGTTCAACCCAGTTCTGTCCAAAAGAACGGGGCCTAAATGTCAAGAGTATGATATAGGTGTTATGTGTCAAAGATGATAGCCCATGTATTAGGGTTCTTGACTTCTTGTGCATATTGACCTGTAATAGTAACTTTTGTCGTATAAATATGACATTTGCTATAAGTTGCAAAACACGCAACGGAAAGACAGAAAACATCAGTTCTTTACTATCCTTCAGTTTACAATCTTTCTGTTCCCTCGCAAATAAGTAGTGCATGTAGAACATGGTGCACCCTCTTCTAAACTACGTCGTTTTATCATTTTTAGAGTCTATAATTTTAAAAAATTGTTGTTATCTGTTTCCTAAAATTTTGCAACTAAAGATTCCTTTTTCAAATTTAAATTTAAAAGGTATATGGTCTTTTACCTTAAGTGTAGATGTTCATTAACTATATGTTCTTTTCATTATAACCTATGTTCTTATATAAGTATAGATTTACATGTTTTTTTAATTTTAAGTAGTGTGTTCCTTTTTAAAGTAGAAAAGTTGTTGAAAAAAGTTTGTGTTCTTTTATATAAATGGTATGTTCTTTTTGGATGTCTGATGAAGCATTGTGCACCCTAGTGCATAATCCACCACGCTTTGATGTTCCCTTTATTTCACAACAATATATCCTTTTTGAATGAGTAATATTGCTAACATCATGTTGAATGTTGTGTTTGTTTGCTGTTCAATTGGTGTATATGATTATCGCATTGTCGATGGTTGTTAATACTAACAGTTTAAGTCTATTTTGGACTCTTACAGAGATAGTGATGGTGTCAATTAATTACGTTTTGATACTAGCAAATACATTACTGAAACATTGTGTAGAGCCAACTATATACTTTTAGTATAAAATTTGGTTCTCATGTGCATTGTTATTACTATGAAGGTTTTATGTACTATGAAACCTTGAGATATATTGTGAAACTTGTATTGGTATTGTAAAGTCATTGGTACTCAAAAATGTTTATTTGGAACTACGAGCATATGTTGGAATCCATAAATAAACTCTAATTGATAGTGATTAAGGGTTTTTCCATGGTATCCTAATAAATTTTAGGAAAAATTGACACTAGGGGTCCCAATTATGGGCCAACATTTTTTATAGGTACCAAGTATGGATTATTCTGTGTAGGTCTCAACTAAGGAGTGTATTGTTTTTCGTTGATGACCTTTAACTGGTTTAACAAGTTAACTTCTTTTTTTTTTGCGGGGCCCACTCCCTCCTTCCCTTGGACAACCTTTTCGTCGACTTCTCCCCCATTGTTAGATTTGCTTCCTCTCCCTCCCCAAAAATTCTTGTTTTACATCCCATGGAAACAGGGGATAAATATTAATGTTGTCAATTAACCTGACACGATATTAAGCCAGTCAAGCAATGTGGTCATCGTACTCCTCCATCTCTCTCCTCACACTCCATTCTCATCACGCAGAAAAGAAATTTTCAACATGAAACGCGAACTCGATAGATACGATTTCTCGCCACTAACCAAACAAACTGCAAAATTGAGGTGAAATCTTCAAATGATTTTGAGAAATTGTAGATAAATTGAGGTGAGAAAGAAAGTTATCAGGGAAAAGAAGGGGACTTCATTAAAGCAACTACTAGTGTGACCAAAGAAAAGTGATGAGTTTCTTCAAGTTCAAAGTAATGATGAAGAAATTCCTCTTTCAGAGATCTAAAGTCATAATTATTGAAGAACAAAGTACCCGACAAAATCATTTGAAAATTGATGAGGGTGAAGCAAAGAGGAAGAGAGAGAAATTGGATTCTCTAAGATCACAAAAGTTTGAATTCCAATTTTTTTTTTGAATTCTTAATCTGCCTAGATAGGTTTCTCAGACTTCAAATTCCTCATTTCAATCTTTATCTTCTCACAAAAGATGATGCAAAGAAAATATTTTCAGAATTTTATAGAGTGGGCTCGAAAAAGAGGGTTCAATCTGCGAATGGAGCAAGAAGAGAGGGTAACGCCATTGTTGAGCTTTGTAAGAGCTTGAAAGTAGTGTGTCGTGCCAAAACTTTCGAGATTAATTTTTAAAAAAAAGAAACATATCTTCTTCAATTGCAGAACAAACAGAGAGAAAGAGCTTAATAGGAGCGGTTTCCGACGAGATTGGGTTGTTGTTCTCGACGAAGGTAAACTGGTCTGAAGCAAAGGAAGAAGAAGAGGGGTAAAAAGGTGAGGAAGAAGAGAAATTGAGGACTCACGTGATTTTTAATAAGGTCACATGACCTAGAAACTTGCTATAACAGGTTACTCACTTGCTAGGCCCAACTGAAAACACGACCCTGTTTAGTTGAGAGCTGCACAGAATAATCAATACTTGGGACCTATAAAAAATGTTGGCCCATAATTGGGACCCATAGCATCAATTTTTCCTAAATTTTATTGATAGGATGGGATACTTGTTATGTCCAACTTTTTAGTACTAATGAGTATTAAGGATAACTAGTGAGCTTAGATGAGATGGAATTATACATTAATCTCAAAGTTTGTTGTCATACACAAACTATATGGTTATTGGCTTGCTGCAATTGACCTATAATATATGACGATGGATGATTGTTAGAAATCAAGGAGATTGTCTTCCAAGTTTTGTTTAAACAATCTATTGATGTTTAGAACAAGACTCAAAGCACAACATAATGTAGGATATAAGAGTTTACAGAGGTTCCACATATAATTTTAATCGCCATTGAACCACCTTGGCAAGCTGACAGCTAGATTTCATTCATTCATTTCCTGTGACCTAACTAATAAAGTAGGTGAAAATTCAGTAGGGCTTCTCACTAGAATCTCTTGGCATCCAAGGCGAATCTTTCATACCCATTATGTTTAATTTCTTACGCTTGTTTTGATGATGTTACTTTGGTCTTACAAACCTGTCTTAATTGGCCAACTAATTAACTTCACCTAGTTTATGCTTTTCTGATTTTATTTAAATTCTCTCTTGCCTACTTATGCATGCTTGAGCCAATCACTACAGCATTGAACATGCCATCTTTCTTTTGGGTCCTTTTCTGGGGAAGAGGAAGTTGTTGCCTCTAACAGATACATCTCATGTTGGAATCTATCAAACACAGTTGCACTAAAAAAAAAAAAATTGATGGAACTACAAAACATTAAAATATTGAATGGTACTAAATACTCTTCTATTGATACTATAAACCCCTCCAATAATACTATGAAAAGGTGAATCTCTTATGATACACTAGATGGTACTAACATCATGTATACCAATGGCACATTTCTAGAACACCATTGGAATGGTTTATTAAAAAAAAAAAGAACACCATTGGAATGGCTGTTAGAGACCTATAAGCCTTCATTAGGGAAGGGGTCAACATGACAAAATGGTTGCTTTTTATCAATCGTGATAGTACTACCTCCTAGATTTAATAGTCACGTTACTAGTTTATAACTATTATCAACGTGACAGTTCTATTCATATAAAATGAACGAAAGCAAGCATATACACTAATATTAGGTGAACAGTTACTTCAGAAATCCCACTTAGCTTCTAAATTCCTGCAAACCTGTACAACAAGTTCATATCGATTTGCATCCTACAGGACAAGGTTCGCTTCATGCACCCAAGCGAGGAGAATAGAGGGTACAACATATGGAGAATAGAGTAACAACAATGTTATATTTTAGGGAAGATTGGATCCACCAAAGCATGGTGCATTGGATCAGCCAACCAGAGTTTTGACATTTGATGGTATGAAGCTGTGCGGCGATGAACTTCCTCAACGAACCAGATGGTTGCTTCTGCTTTAAGAGGATGAATAACAGTGTCCAATGGCTGGAATTCCTCACCAGTTTCAAATCTTGCCTGATCCCACTGTTTTAGGAGAATGTTTGTGAGGTAGTGCAGAGGCTGCCCATATAACTGCTTTATTGATTTGGCTAATCCCATCCATGAGTTACACGGAATGATTGATCCACGTTGGCAAGGAACGGGGACCTTCTTCATGTAATCCTGATACATTTTAGCCCTTCTGACTATGCTACCTGCACCATATGAATCATAGTTTAGACATCAGCTGCTGCAATATAAATTCAGAAATCAGATTATGCACCAGACAGGCAGACAGTAATATCAAAACATACATAATTACAAGACAAAAGCCACATAAAAAGAAATGCTAATGCACATACCCGGAACGATAAATATAAGTTCAAAACATGAGACATTTTTACATTAATATTGTAAGCCAAAAAAAGTTTAACTCAAGACACTTGAAACCTAGCAAAACAAAGTAGATATAAACATTCCGTACTTCTTTCTTTCCTAATAGACAATGACCTCTCTCTATCTCACCATTTCCCTATCATTCGGAATCAGAAATTAACCCCCCCCCTTTTCCTTTTAGAAAACCAACTTTATCCACAAAGTATGTTCTATCTCCTCATCACAATCCCATTTAGTACCCAGCTCTCCAGTTCTTTTCCTGGCCCTCCTCTGTAAGGCAAAACAGCTTTTCATTTCTTCCCCAGCTCATTCTTCCTATCTATTCACATATTCTCCTCCTACAAATTTTGGGTCTCGAAAAATCTCCTGTGAACTAGTAACACTTGGCCTAAACACTTCAAAGATCTCAAAATCAATCTTAGATCTAGCATTTGGGAGGTGAGAGATGATGATCATTTATTCAGCCTTTTTAATGCAATTGACTACAGTTTTGGGTGGTGCCTCCCAATCTCATTTATTCAGCCTCACGCGCACACTTGGATTTTCCAATGGCTTCGGCACCGAAGCCCGAAATTGAACAAAGACCCTAATGGAAAGCAGAGGAATAGTCAAGTCCAACGAGAAAAAGATACAACAGTAATGAAAGTAAAATAGAGCAAATTATCACTTCAAAAAAGTAAAACATTCAAAAATGTTTAAAAATAAGTAAGAACCACTGACAGCATGGTGCATGGTGCTGCTGCTGCTTGGGAATCCTCTGGAGGGCCACTAGACAACCATAAATATTTATAGAATTTGAAACTTGGAAGGATGGATGAGCTCCTTATATGTCAGTGTTGCAACATATGTGATCATTGGCATATAAAATTGTATCGTTGGAAGCTAGGTAGAAGAAAACGGCATTATTTTAGGTTGTAATATCTACATTGAATTTACATACCAAAACTAAGTCCAGTTATTCAGATAGATTATCACCTGGGGTTATCATTTGTCACAAAAGAAAAGGATGTATACACACACCATTAAGCAAAAGATCGTTAGAGGAGAAGCAAGAAGTGTTTCATCCATCAAATTACAGAGTATATCATATTATTATGTACCTTCAGAAGGTTTTTCATCAGGCTGCCCACTAAGTACATCAGTGGTTTGCTTCTGGCCAAAAAAAACACCATCTGCTTCCATATCTGCTGCTTCATCGTCTGAAGACACGAGATCTACCTGATCGTCCCATAGGATGGGCCTTTTCGTCATTTGATATATGTCCAAATTGGATCAGAAGTATTGCTTACTTCAATCTGGTTCCAGCAACAGAGGCACAGTAATAACATAAGGCATACTAGATGTACGATAAGAACGTGATAATTAGTTTGCGGACATTATTTACTGCCCGTTGACAATGCCAAAAAGTGATATTGGAAATGTTGTTTATAGAGTAGATTAGGGTAAATTTCAACCCAAAATCTTGAGTTTGATTAATCATTTTACTCTCTAGGGGTGTTTGGTAAAGAATGGATTGGGGTGAATCTACTTGTTTTTCAATACGCTAAATTTTTTTTAATGGCAAGGAGAAGGGCCTGTCCAGACCTTAACTCTCACAATATCTTGGCATTTGCAAGTTAAGTACTTGAGAGTAGGGGGGAAGATTTGAAGCCAAGTGACCAAGACCTCTAGGATCTAAAGTAAGAGTCTTGTCAAGTAACCAAGTACTACTTGGTAGGAGGAGCATATTAAAGAGTAGACTTCTTTTCAAAGCAAAAATATACAATTATCCCTAAGAACATTAATTAGGATATTACCTTATTCTACCTTTTAGAGTATCTTTCATAAATCGGAAAACTAACAACTAATTACCAAACAGTTCCATATGTACATCAAACTACTAATATAATATGCTATCTCCTATTAGCTAATTGCCAAACAAGGGCCAGAGTGATTCTCCAACAATCTAGAGAATTAATACAGAATCCATGGTTCAGTGCAGAGTCTAACTGTCAGAAGCAAAAAAAAATTCTTACACTGTTATTTTCTAAGAGCATTTGGATTCATTTTAAAACAAACTCTAATGTATGCTCATGGCCATTTTAATTAGAACATATTAACTCTTTTAGACCATGGAAATACTCATACTCTTCTATAACTAACAAACACAGTAATTTTGGTCGACCGCTAAGATATTCTCGCTTTCTTGAGCTTCACTCGCTATGGTCTACCACTTCACTTTCGCAAGCAGGTAGGCAGAACTAAAGCCAAAGATACAAACTACTTCATCATGAGACATGAATTATTGAGGTCTCTGAAGCATGAGATATCTTCGGTATACAATATGTAAACATATCACATTGTACTAAACTATGTGTGCAACTTACATAGGCATAGTTGTGCTGGTGAACCCATAACTTAGATGTGAGATGAAGATAAACTGAAGCAACCTCCCATACCCATATGATCAAAATTTGAACAAGACTCCTTAAGTCCTTATTGCCTAATATATAATTCCCTAGAGCAGATAACAAACTGAAGAGAGCCTCCATAACCAACATAAAGCCTACGGCTACAAGTCCATCAGAAAGTTCATGGATTATACTCCCTCCGTCCCTGCTACATTTAATTAGGGATCAAATTTTCAAAATTGAATTATAATACAATAGCACCCTGCACTATTGAATCTTCACACCTCCACCACACTAATATAGTATTTCTTAAGGTAGCATAGAAGGATAATATAAGTACAAAGCTTAACATATTAAATATAATAAGTGGCCTATAATCCCGAAAAACCTAATTTATAGATCTGGCCAATTACTTAGGTATAGAGACTGTAAAAAATTGTAATTTTTAAATAATGCAACTATATTGGTGACAAATTTTTCAATCCTATATTTCTCTCATAGAATACAAGTCATCTCAGCTCAGACAGGAAACACTAATACAATCAGGCATATACCATAACATACACTTAACCCCACAACTCTAGTATGCTACCGCGTATTGCACTGTCAGAGGATCTGGCGTACACAATCTTACCTGTACAATTGGAAAGCGCTCTGTTTGGTCTTACTCATCAAATTGAGTCTACTACTCCACATGCTATCTACTATATCTATTCCCCATGCATACCTCTAAAGATTGATCGAAACTAGAGCTTCAAAAGATATGATTGAGTGATCGACTTAGGTATACCATAACCAAGATTTAAAAAGACCTAAAGCAAGAAGTTTTTTCAAAGCGTACATAACACTCATGGAGCGTCGCTTTTACAGCTATCGACCATTGACAATTGAACAAAAGAAATTGTTAATGGTACAGCTATCAACCATTGATATTAGTTTATGATTACTCATGGGGACCAAGTCACTAGACAAAATACATATCAACAGCTTGATAATCCAGTATCCATGTCCTGGATGCAATTAATTCCCAGGACCAAAGACAAACTGAAGTTGTGAAACATGACAACATCACTGAAGAACTAAAAAAGAATCCACTGCAGTACTTCTAGAGGCTTTCCATAGGAACTCATCAAACTAAAAAGAAATGAGCAAAATTCAGCTAAAAAAAAAACCCAAATCCTTGCCACAGAGTAAATCACGTCCACCTTAGATCCTCTCTCGTGCAACACTTCTTTAGCATTTGAATTTGAATAGCTAAAATTAATGATATCCTCAAGTGATATTAAGAAAAAAAGAAGCAGAAAGTGAGTTCCACTAGTACGTTTTCCCCTGTCACAATTCTGACCATCATCAGAAACCTAGTCCTCCTATCTGGGTTATAATTTTGCCTTCAACATTAATTTTTCAATCTGCTGTTTAGCTTTCCCCATACCTTTCTGCTCAAGTTTTTCCATCAACAACTGATATGTGTTATCCCTAGGAACCATTCCCTTCAAGACCATTAGTTCAAAGAAGGAACATGCATGCTCTAGTTTCCCATTCTTACACAGTCGATCCACTAGAAGGCAATATATTGAGAGGTCAACACTAACATTTTTCAGAAACATGTCATCAAGCAAGTACTTGAGCACCTTCATCCTCTTCTTCGCACAACACATTTTCAACAATGGCGTATAAGTTTGGACATTAGGTCTACAAGATTTTTCCTCCATTTCCTTGAGTAACTCAAGAGCATACTCTTCTTTCGAATGAGCACAAGCTGAAGAGATCATAGTATTGTATGTCACGACATCAGGGACAACATTCTGCTTTGCCATATCCTTAAAAATATCACATGCATCTCTAAACCTTCCGGAGTTGCTCAGGACAAAAATCAAGGCACTATAGAAGCTAACATCAGGAACACAACCATTCTGCTTCATCTTCTCATAAATCTCCAAGGATTCATTTATCTCTTTGGCTTTCCCCAAAGCAAGCATAAAAATAGTATAAGTAACTACATTAGGTGGGCAACCTTTCTGCTGCATCTCATCGAAAATTTCATTAACCTTCCGAAAATCTTTCTCTTGACAATAATACTCAACAAAACAAGTATATGATGTAACATCAGGGCAACAGCCATGCTTCTCCATCTCCTCCATTACTTTTCTTGCTTCATTGTATTTCCTGGTCTTACACCAACCATGAATCAAGATATTGAAGGTGCGAATGTCCGGAGCTATTTTGTCCTTCAACTCCAAATACACTTTATGAGCATGTTCGACATTCTTTTCTTTTACTAAGGAATCCAATAGTATATTCATTGCTGGAGTGTCTTTGATCAAACCAAAGTGCTCAAATTTCTCAAATGTCTCAACGGCATCGTCACATTTCCCAGCTCTAGAAAGCCTTCTCATGACCTTGGTCATTGTGACAATGGAAAGAAATCCTCCCACTTTATGCATCTCCTCGACCAACTCCCACATCAAATCAAATTTCCTTGACATCCCCAATATATCAACCATCATATTGTAACATTTTTCCGTGTGCGTATAACCAGTTTGATCTTTGGCCCATTTGAAAAACCCAAATGCAGGGATCCAATCATTACGAAATCTCAGTAAGATCTTTTCCACCAAGCTCTCAGATAGAGAGATTAGGCCATGCTCAGCAAGGGCATCACCAACAGCATCTGGTGACTCAAACCATCCCTTTAAAACTTCAGCCAACCTATTGACGTCACTATCCACGATTTCACCTACAATGTGTTTGACATGCTTGCTATGATCAGCATGTAGCTTTTTGGGTGTCAGCCCATTTGGCAATTTTGGGTAATACAAAATCATCATCTGATTCTGCAATAGAAGGGGTTTCATGTTCACAAAACTTAATCCAATTAGGAAGCTCCGGTGACTCAACTATATTGAGGGAGTCCGCTGCATTTGGCGACCCCAAAACAGTGCAAAAGGAAGCACAAAGGTAATGAGTACGGCTGGTGATGTTTTGATAAACACCAGATGAATGTACAGCTTCTCGAAGCCGATAACACAAAGGAACCTTGGCAAATTTGTGACTTGAGAACATCTTTATTCGAGTTTTCTTGAGCTGAAACGTTACAAAGAAAAAGAAAGGGAGAAAGAGAGATGAGGACTAGTGGCGTATCAGTGGCGTATCCAGAAATTTTAGGTGGTGGTGTCGATCATAAAACTAACTAAAATGATAACAGATAATAATCTCTAATACCTTAATCCAAACTGCAAAATGACAAATTAAATAAATTCAAGAACAAATTGCCTCCAAGTTCTAACTAACAAAAATTTTGTCTCATAACGATTATTAATAGCAATTTAATAAAATTTAGAGCAATAACAGTAGAAAATGTAGTAGTATGAACTAGTCAAATATTTAATGCTAAACTACAAACTTTGAATCTTAAAACTTACAATGTATAGTAAACTTGGTCCTACGCAAACCTTCAATGTCCTTCCTCTCGAAAAGTAACTTGAAGTGTTGCTGGAAATACGAAATTCGAATCGAACTTTTAAGATAGAAAAGAAAACTGGAATGAAATCTGTAATTTGTGGAGAAAGATGGAATTTCCCTTGTAATCGCAGCAATTTCTACGGATCGGAATTTGCAAAGTTAGGGTTACAACTTACAAACTTCTTCTCTTCTCTGTTTCTTCTTTTTTCTATGAAACATTTGTCAATAACCTAGCAAATGTATGATTTTGTAAATTATAGCCGTTTTAGAAAGAAAAAAAAAACTGCCAATTACTACTTTTTTTTTTTCCTTTGAGAGAAGCCAATTACTACTTTTGGAACACTTTACAACTACTAATACTACCTTAACTAGAGAAAAACTTTGTCTACCCAGTAAAAAACTTATATAGACTTGGTCCACACTAATTACTAATTCATGTGATTTATGAAAAAAAAGAATCACTATATAAAAAAATAAATATAAATTATGAAGTTTGACTATAAAAAAAAAGTTACTATGTCACAAAGTGAAAATTTCATCATGATAAACTAATGTGAAAAAAAGTTACCATATTAAAAAAAACAGTCACTATGATAGATAGTAACTGTATAGTGTATTTAAAATTTGAAAAGGTTACTATATGGAACTAAAGGATCACTATGTTAAATAAGTGGTTTTGATTAGAGGTGTCAATTCAGTTCAACAGTTCAGTTATGGTTATAACCAAGCAGTTCAGTTGATATCAGTTCAGTTTGTACCAGTTGGAATAATTAACAGTTCAGTTCAGTTCAGTTAACAAACTTTTCAGTTCAGTTTAATTCAGTTTTTTTCCTTTCCATTTTCAGTTCAGTTCAGTTGCACTTTAAATCAGTTTTATCCAAACAGTTAAACCAACCAACGGTTGAATCCATAGCAGTTAAAATTTGTTGCCGTTATTTTCAGATTCGTTTCGGTTAATTTCAGTTATTGACGAAAGCTACATAACTTCGGCGATAATCGCATCGGTTCGGGTGGAAGCTAATCACACTCTTGTATTTGTTCGGGAAAAATTGAGCTTCATGTCGGGTTTTGGCCAGATGTTTTTCGGGTCCGGTTAAAAATTAATGCAACAAATAAGTGTTGTCGGCACTTCCGCAATTGCCTCGAAAAAAATAGTTGTACTTCATAAAAACGTGTATGAAAGTGACATTGGTAAAAGTGTATTTTATTACTGACATATATGATTTGGAATAAGACAAATTTATATAAGTCGATATTCAAACTTTTAGTTGTATGCAAATCATATCATATTTGATTTAAAAAGGACGTCTCATATCAATATAAATTATTATAAACTTCCTCAAAAGACGAGTATACAATTAATATAACGACTCTTGATATGTTATAATACTGTAACAAATGACAATTATATGTTTATAACTACGATTCATATGAGGCCTAAGTGATTATAACGAGGGTTCTTATGTTGTACAATAATAATAAACATAACAATAGTTTATATAAATGAGTAAAGTTACTAAACTAAGACTTAGATTATTGGCTAATGGCTTATTGCATTTATGTGTTACTCCAACAGAGTATATAATTAAACAATATACGTAAAGTCGCTAATAATCAATCATCAAACGATTAAGTCAAATCAACTTGTGTGAACATTCGGTTACAAGTTTATCTTAGTAAAATCCCAATTTTTTCGATTCTTTCTAAAATCCTAACTTCTTAAAAATCAATATCAAGAAGTTAATTGTTAACAAGGTTAATCTACCATAAGCCAATAAGTTAATAAGTACTTACTATAGAATAACTTGTTAACAATCATATAGTAACTTAGCACTTAGTCAGTTGCTCACTTAGACCTATTAACTCATTAATTCACTAACTTGTTAGTTGTTAATTGTTACTAAGTGCAAAAATACTAATTAATAGATAATTGATAAAGTGATAACATAGTAATGATATTACAAAGTTAACACAATAACATGTTAGCATTAAACTAATCCCTAATCACCGCATCTAACATGTTCGGGATCGGCTCGAGACGTCTCGACTCGAGTTCGGGATCGGCTCGAGACGTCTCGACTCGAGTTCGGGATCGGCTCGAGACGTCTCAACTCGAGTTCGGGATCGGCTCGAGACGTAAAGGAGCCGAGCCTAAGCCTCCTTAAGTTCGGCTCGAGAGTTCGTGAACAAGCTCGATACCATTTTAGATAATATTTATGTAAGATCAACGTCCCACATCTACATAGAAGGTAAATAACAACCTTATTTTCTCTATAAAATCTTCCTACCTTTCAAAATACTTCATGTCAGATTATGTCTTAATTATATTGTTGGACTATTTATGAAGTCTTTCATTTGTTCAATTAACTAATTTAATCATTTCAAAATTATGTATATAAACATTGAAGACATTACAACTGTCAAAATAAAATGAGAAGACATTACAAAGGTGCTTGGCGCACTATACTTCAGTGGGTTTGTTTGTTACAGCAAATTACAGTATATTACAAATTTTAAAAAAATTGCAGCAAATTGATTGTGAAGTCCAATGTTTTTCTGGCGGGTTTTGTTTGTTGTTGGAGTTTCCTTACGTCCCACATCGGTGAGAAAGTAAAGAGAGGGATGAAGAGCGTGTATTAAAAAGGCACACGGATAACATTGGTCATATAACAAATGGAAGTTTGGCCTAGTATATTAAGTGGGCCTAACTATTTGATTTCCATAGTTTAAAGTTTGGCAAAAGCCTGATGAATAAAATTTATGCTAAATTTTTTTTAAATATTTGAAATTTGTGCTTTTGAGCCGAGCTTCAAGCCAAGCTTGGAATTGAACCTTTCGAGCTCGAGCCGAGCTGAACCTCAACCATTCTTGAGCTGAGCCTGGACATGTGGTTGAGTTGAGCTTGAACATGTTTGGGATTACTTAATAGTTAACTAATTGTAATTTTATGTTATTTGCAATACATTCACATATTTCAACCTTATAATATAATAACTAGTTATTAGGCCCGGGCTATGCCCCGGGTAAGAAAAAATTTCATTTATTAATATTGTACTTTGATATGATAACACTAAATACAACTTGGTCTAGTGGTTAAAACTTTAGTACATGAACTTGAGGTCACGGGATCAAAACCTATACTATACAATTTTAAATTTTTTTTATTGTACATGGATTTCATGAACTAAAACTCCCTAGGGAGAGCGCCACGTGGCACCGTTCCTGGTTTACGCACGCCTTTTAATATATTAGTATAGATGACATAGTATAGTTGTAGACTTGTAGTTATTTGGTTAGAAAATTACTCAGTCAAGTCATAAGTTATTAATTATAATGTTAAGTTCACTCTAATTTTAGTAAAATAATCGCATCTTTCAAGTTATTATACCTTATAATAATAATTTTAATAAAAAAATCACGACTTGTGAATTCGAGAACAATTTGATCTAGATAATAATAAATTAGTTTGTTTACAAAACAATTTTGGTTGAGTTAAGTTCGGTTTTTAATTAAAATATGTCAAGTTCAACTCAATTTTTGTTCAATTTAGTTTTAGTAAAAATAATTTACAATAATTGAATTTTAATAATTTTGTGGGGTTTAGTCGTCCAAATTGGTTATTTTGAAAAATTAGATAAACTAAGACAGATCTTATTTTATCTAGTTAAGATGAATTATAGTTGAATTCGGGTCGATCATAAACAAATCGGGTTGAACCTGATATTTACTTGGTCCAGTCGGGTTTTATGTTAATATCTGGTTTTGTTACAGTTAGGTTCGTGTTTTAATGCAGGTCTGTGTGGTCAGGTCAGAATATGATATTGCCGGGTGCCGGTCAGGTCTGGGTAATCCCAAGTCAGGTTTCGGTCAGGTCTGGGGACTGACCCTCACAGGTCAAACCAGGTTCAAGTCAGGTCAATATCAGGTTAACCCAGCGGTCAGGTCTGTTTCTGACACCACTATATACAATTGAAGATACATGAGTTAAGTTATTGTTATTATTGCAATATATTCACATCTTTCAAGTTATATGTTATTTGTTAGAAAATTCCTCGTTCAACTTATAAGTGAGTAACTAGTTTTTAGGCCCGGCCTACGGCCCGATAATTATATCTTTCATTTATTAATATTATACTTTGAAAGGATTACATCAAGTATCATTTGGTTTAGTGGTTAAGACTTTAGTATACATGTATGTGATCACGGGGTTGAATCTTATACAAAGCATTTCTATTCTTTTATTATACATGGATTAAATGGAGTTAAACACTCAAAGGGAAGCGTCACGTGGTGTCGTTTCTTGTTTAGGAACGCCTTTTAATATAAATGTAAATTCAGTTTGGAGAATAAAATTAGTGAACTTGACATAGCTGAAAATTATCAAGAAATTAAGTTATATGTCATAAATTCAATTACTAATAAAACATTATCATGATAAAATTTGTATGTGAATTGGTATACTATCATGAATTTGGATAATATGTGAATTCGATTCACGTACAGTTAAAAATTAGTTTAAAATAGTTTCAGTTTAAATCGGTTTCAGTTTCAGTTCAGTTCAGTTTTAGTTTCAGTTTGAATCAGTTCGGTTGATTCAGTTATATATTCAGTTCAGTTTCAGTTCAGTTGATCGATCAACTTTTCAGTTTTCCACAGTTATTTTCAGTTACAGTTTGTTTCAGTTCAGTTGCAATTCAGTTTTGGTTTTTCAATTACAGTTTATTTCAGTTTCAATTCAGCATTTTTCAGTTTATTTCAGTTATAGTTACTCCCAGTTCAATTTAATCCAGTTCAAATTTCAGTTGTTTCAGTTCAACCAGCGGTTCATTAACCAAACTGACAACTCTAGTTTTGATCAACAATAATATTATTGTGGACCAGGTCCACGCAAGACTAACTCGTCTACCCATCGAGTAGACTACCCATCGTTGATAAAGACTTATTGAGGATTGTGCCATTGTGGTAATGGAATCCAACTAACATAAATTTTTTTTTTTTTGAGGGGAAACAGTGAGCCATATTATTAGTTAACATCCAACTCCGCCAAGGCTAATACACCTTGCGGAAACAAGTCCACAAAAATATGTTCCACGCCATTTGATGGGTGTAAACGGGCAACAAAATGTGCTACTGTATTCCCTCCCCTTTTAACATGAGAAACATGAAAATTAGAAAAACTATCCCCAAGCAAACAAATGTCTTCTATAACAAGATCAAAAGGAGAGCGCCCAAATTTCTTCCTAACAATCGCCCTGGTAACAGTGGTCGATGCACTCCAGCTCGACCGCGTCAAAACCATGATGCTTAGCCACCTCCAGCCCAAAACGAGCTCCCATAGCTTCCGCAAGAGACACTGACCCTCGTGCCTGATATCTCTTCATCGCGACCAGCAGCACGGTACCAGCTTCATCCCTCATAACTGCTCCAACACCAATAATCCCCTCCCCCAGCATAGCAGTATCTGTGTTGATGCGAACACATCCTGCACGGGGCCCTATCCAACTGGACCGAGAGAGGAACTCCAGCCCAGCGAGAGCACGAAAAACCGACGTTGCATAGCTCTTATATTCATTCACAAGTTTTAAAAAAACCCATGACACTTACTGGCACATTGCTCCACGGTTCATCAAAGGTGATAGAGTTCCGATACGACCAAGCCGCCCAAGCGAGGGCCATGAAAGAGTGCAGGTCTTGTTTTTCCAATCTTGATCGAATCCACACAAAGAAATCCATGTAAGAAGAACTTGGACCATCCCTCACATAATGTATGAAAGGGGAGTTTTCCCATATAGAAGAGACAAGATAGCATCTAAAAATAGCATGAGTGATAGACTCCTCCTCCATTTCACAATGAGCACATCTTCCATCATCAAGGATGTGACGATCTTTGAGTAGTCCTTTTGTTGCCAAACACCCCGTGCACGCTCTCCAAACGAAATGATGGAGTTTCGGTGGCCCCTCCATATTCCAAACCGCTAGCCAAACCTCCCCATTATCTCCCCCAAATCGATCCATCCATCCCCTCAGGTGTCCAATTCAACCCAACCAATAGCCCGACTTGGTCTAATAGACTCCATCCACCGCAGGCCACCAAAACTAAACATTCGAAGGCTTACATGCACTAAGAGGAATCTCGCGAACCAAACTAGCATCATCCTCTGTGAAGTGAGTAACAAGTGCTGCTTCATTCCATCTCCCATCATCACCAATGAGGTCAGACACTCGAAGATCTACAGGACTTTCTAAGTTAGGAGTAGGAACCACTAAAGAAGACTCCCTCGAAAGCCAAGCATCATCCCACACCCCAATACTTCGATCATCTCCCACCCTCCACTTCGACCCCTCCAGCAACAAAGCTTTTGCTCCCCAAATACTCCGCCATACATAATCAAAGCCCCTCATAGCACTCAAGAAAGTAGAGCGGGAAAAGTACCTAGCCTTTAGCACCTGATGAGCTATCAAACTCGTATCACACAACAACCTCCACCCCTGGTTAGCAAGCAAAGCTTTGATTAAACACCTTGAGATCTCTAAACCCCATCCCCTCCATGAGACTTCGGCAAACACAACTTCTCCCAACTCACCCAATGCATCTTCCGTCCAGTTCCTCGTGCACCCCAACATAATTTTTTATTTTTTTGATGCTCTATTAGTAGTGGGTTGTCTACCCGGTGGGTAGGTGTAGCAATATCCCCTTAACTAATATTTAGGCTCGGGAGTTGCCCCGATTGGTTTTTTCGGAACTTATATGCATTTTTTTCCATTCGCATTAAAATATAATAAAGAAAACTCAACATTTGAAAGGTACAAATATAATAATGTAGACATTTAAAGCGTGATTAAAAGTTGCTTGAGATGGTAATTGTGTTATGTATAATAGCAAGATGTCACAACTTCAACTCTTGTTGCAAGCCAATTTACTTTTGTTAGTTGACATGATATATGTACATATTGGACAATTCTAGTGGAGTAAGAGAGGTGTTACATGTCGTGAATATGATGTCAATCACACCTTTTAATATATTAGTATATATATTTATTCTTCCAATGAATTTTACTTGAATATGACATCATGCTAGTAATTACATACTGCCTACCCAATTATAAATAAATTCAAAACTAAAGAAAATCTAAATAATACCTTTTGACTAAAAAAATAACCTTCACAAGAGAATTTTTTTTCCAAATTGGAGCAGATTTGGGTTGACACGAGATTTCTTGGAGCAGCTTTTGCAAACAGATAGCAGAAGAAGGGCATGGAGCTAAGAGAGAAATGAAAGTTCGATTATCAAAGGAATTAGAGCAAAGATGAGCGAATTAGAAAGTGCAAGGGTGAGGGTTCATTTTTTTAGTAGAAACTAGTATTTTGGCCCAGCCGGGTAAGTTACAATTATCAAATACTAGCCTTATATGCACGCTATGCGTGCGAGAGTCGTTGTTAAATTTAATTAATCGCATACTTTAAGGTTTGATGCATAATTTAGAATATCTTTTTTTACATAAGTTAAGGTTTGATGTATTTCTAATGCAATTTATTAAGATCACATATCTTATACTTTTACTTACGTCTAATCCTTTATGATAATTTTGTATTTTTATAACGCATTTTATTATTATTTTTGAATATAATATAATCATTTTACAACTATTAAAAATAATAAAACCTATCTATTTTTAACTCTGTAATCTTTCTAGTATTATCTATTCTAGCATAATTATTATAACACATTAAGATGTTTTTTGATGCAATTTAGAGTGTAGTATTCTTCTGTATTACCTCTATATTCTAGATGCAGTAAATTTGATACATTTTATAAGGAGTAGAACTTGTTCAGTATCACATTTCTTAGCTTTAAAACACTTTCTCTCACTCCTTTGAATCTCCACTCTCTCTAAATCCTCTGCCCTTCTCTATCTTCCTTCCTCCACCACAACAACCACCTTCCACCGTCGTCCAACTTGTCGTCACTTTACTAGCACCACCCTATCCAACGCCACCACTCTGTCCAACGCCACCGCCAACCACGATTCGTGCCATCGGCTGGCTACCACCAAAACCGAGGCCTTTCTTCGCTCCACCACCACCACCGGTGCTCCCTCCTCTCTCTTCTCCGAACTCTCATCGCCCTCAAACCACTCCACGCTGCTGCATCATCCGCCCCACCTCCCCCACTTCACGGCTAAACCACCACTTAACCGGTTTGATTTATTTTCTTTTTGCATGTGAAAGATTTTTGGGGCATTTTTGATTAATTTGATTTTGTTTGGGTTTGCTTGATTTGTTGTGAAGAAGCAGGAATAAGTGCCGGCTTAAATTGTTGTGAAAAACAGGGGATAAAGTAGCGGTTTTTGTACAAAATGAAGGTCTCTTTCGAAAATCATAACACATATGCAGGGTGATTAATTTGTTGGAGTTTTTTTTTTTATAGAGATTCATTATAGTTAGAGATTCATACGAGAAGCGGGGATAAGTAGTTAGTTTACAATTTCTTCATTGAATGTAAATTCTCCTATCTAGCAACTCAATTTTTTGAGACTTTTCACAATCTTACTTTTGATTTTTTTTGTTAAAAGAACTTAGTTTTGAATTTTATTTAAATTTGATTTGAGTGCTTGAATTTTTCTGGTTATCTCCTAATTTCCCCCCAAAAAAAAAAACGCTTTGCAAATGGGGGTAATTAAGAAATACCTCTTCACTGGTTTCTGGTTCACCGTAAGTGCCTTTTTTTTATGATATTTGTTTGAGTAAATTTGGTCATTTACTCTCTCTGATTTTGTCCTATATAAAATACACACAAAAATCACTATTAATTCATATAATTTATTTGTTGTGAATAATAAAGATTTGTGTTTTAATGTGTTATTTGTTTGTTGTGAAAGAGAAGTAACAAATACCTGTTATTTTGTTGTTGTGCTCATTTAACAATGTTTTGCTTGTATTGGCATGTTGATTACAACGCTTGTGAAAAGTACCTTGTAAAAAATGTATGATGTATTTATAAAATGAAATTGTATAAGGATTAATTATGAACAAATCTCTATAATTACCTGATCTTGGTGAAAGTACGGTATTGTGATTTGTGTTTTGGTTATTTTATTGTGTTTTGCAGAGAATTGCAGGGTAGAAGTTAGAGAATAGGAAGGAGAAGTGGAAAAACTGAATATGTAGAGAAACTGTCGTGTTTAGTTGCATTTATTTTCCCCCTTAATTAGGGATTTCATAGGGTTGTTACTTTCTTTTGGATTATCGATGATGTGTGCATTTGTTTCGTTTAATTTTTTAAAAATAAAAGAGGAGTTAGTTTTTTTTTTTTTGATGTAATTTTCAATATTTAGTGAGGGCAAAATAGGGTTTTTATATTTTGGTGTCCCCCCTCTCTTCTCATATAGAATAGAGATTTATTTTCCCCCTTAATTAGGGATTTCATAGGGTTGTTACTTTCTTTTGGATTATCGATGATGTGTGCATTTGTTTCGTTTAATTTTTTAAAAATAAAAGAGGAGTTAGTTTTTTTTTTTTGATGTAATTTTCAATATTTAGTGAGGGCAAAATAGGGTTTTTATATTTTGGTGTCCCCCCTCTCTTCTCATATAGAATAGAGATATTGTTATTCATAAATTTTATAATTGATTTTATTAGCTTTTCGTAATTTTCGATCTAATGCAAAATTGGAAAATAAACTTTAAGACATGATAAGTTATCTTAAAAAAGATCTGCTAAGGAATTGGGGATAAAAATAACAATTTCAATGGAATCAGAGTAAGAAAATGTTATTACTTAATGAAAGTGTTAAAAATCAAAAACCTTGTCTATGTCTATACAGTTACATATAATTATAAGATTTTATTATGTTTTACTTTGAAACATCAAACATTAAAATTGTAGTGGATTGGTGGTTACACTCTCACATTTCATTTCAAAAGTCATGGGTTCAATTCTTAGTAGCTACACATTGTTAATATTTTTAGTGAGATAATAAACATGTGGCACATACGTTGGAGAGTGCCACGTGGCACCGTTCCTTTGATAGGAACGCCTTTTAATATATTTGTATAGATGTACTACTATTATTTTGATTGTCATTTGTATAGGGTTTATTTATTAAATGAGTAGTACATTTAATTATTAGCATGAAGTCATATTCAAGCAAAATCCACCAGAAAATAAAGTAACGTAGCATTAGTAACTCTAAAGTATTTTAAAAGGTAGTGTGATTGCCAACTCTCTTTTTTTTTTTTTTCAAAAGGCTACATTCTACAAAATCATACATTTGATTGGTAGTAATAACTGAAAAATTTCCCATTTTTCTATCCCTTCTGTCAACAAAAATTGGGGAGCAGACATAATAAAAAAAATTTCCATTAAATTTTATTCTTTATTTCTATATAGTATCCCTCTCAACTCTTAATAATTAATTTTTCAGTTTTTTCACCATATATACCCCTGACAAATTGAAAAATTCACCATATACCCTCAATGTTTTAGATATTCACCATATACCCTTGAGTTTTCGAAAACGTTCACCAGATGCCCTTTTTCGAACCGCCGTTAACTGACCGTTAGCTTTATTTACGATTTTGCCATCATTAAGCCATAACCCTAAAATGTAAACCCTAATCCTAAACAATAACCCTAACCCTAACCCCTGCCCCCCACCCCCCTCCCCCTCCCCCTCCCCTCTCCTCCACCGGCGAAGCACCCCTCCCCCCTCCTCTCCACCGGCGCAAGCACCCTCCCCCTCCCCTCCACCGGCACTGCCCTTCCCTCCCCCCCCCTCTCCCTTCGAATTCCCAGTCCCCACCCCTCCCTTCCTCTCGTTTACGTATGCCAAAAACCGAACCTTGCGCACTCCCCTGCTCGGTTTTCACCTTGCGATTCTTCACACAAACTCCCTAAGATTTGAGAAATCAATGCGGAAATTCAAGGGGGAGTTTTCGAATTTCCGGGCTACAACGGAGGGGGAGTTTTCAAATTTCCGGGGTGGGGAGGGGTGGGGTTTTGGCGTCGATTTCGATGGGGTGAGGTTTTGGGCGTCGATTTCAACGGGGTTCCGGGCATCGATTTCGACGGGGTGGGGGGGAGGGGTGGGGTTCCGGGCGTCGAGGTGGGGTTCCGGGCTCGCGACGGGGTGGGGGAGGGGCTCTGGGGGGGGGAGGGAGGGGGCTGCGGGGGGTGGGTGGGAGGGGATCTTTGGGGTGGTGGGAGGGTGGGGGGAGAAGGTGGTGGGAAGGTTGGGATTTAGGGTTAGTGTTAGGGTTTAGGGTTAGGGTTAGGGTTTAGGGGGTTAGGGTGGCAAATTTATACATAACTCTAACGGTAACTTAACGTCTGTTACCAAAAAGGGCATTTGGTGAACAGTTTTGAAAAGTCAGGGGTACATGGTGCATATCTGAAACATTGAGGGTATATGGTAATTTTTTCAATTTGTCGGGGGTATATGGTGAAAAAACCGTTAATTTTTTTTATGAATATTTGTAAAAAAAAATTATCAAAGAAACAAACATAGAAGTCAACTAGATATGTTGGTTAAAACTTGATGGAATACTCAAAATTTTATATATAGCCTTTACCATTCGTGGTCGGCCATACTTGTATTTATTAATCGTGGTGTTGAAATATAACACCTCAAATTCACTCTACTTTAAAGGAATTTAGAGGTGTTATCGCCGTGTTGTATTTAACATGAATAACGTTAACTCGTATTTTTAAAATTTGAAACTTGAAAAGCATATATAAACTCTAGTACTTTGTAAACCATTATTACAAGTTTGAAGCATAATGTCCCGAAATAACATACATGATAATCAAAATTCACATTAGACAAAACCAATATAAGAATATTCAGTTTAAACATCACTTCAGATTTTCCCATATATGCTCATTGATCATGAATACTTGTAGGAAAGATATGCTCGTCATTCAACTTGTGGTTGTAACGGGTCGTCAAAGGATCAAAATATATTGACGGACAAAGTGCACAACACACGTCAGCAAAAGTTAAGTACATACACTAATCACATAAACAACCTAAAACTTGAATTACATGAAAAAAAGGGTAAACCTAAAAGACAAAACTCTGGACTCAATAACTAAAGGTTTGGCATTCGAAAGGGTCACTAACTACCCTAGCGATTTAGAGCGTCTATTGAACCTTCCTCTAAACAAGTAGTGCAACATCCGTATGATCACACCTCGGGGTGCCGAGCGAGTCGATTGGAAGCAAAGGTTTGCTTGACTCGATTCGAAAACTACTCGACTTGCGCTCGTTGCTCGTCAAACTCACCAAACCCTGCTCAACTCGTGCTCGTTAAGATTTGTTGTAGGTCGGTTCAAAATTCGACTCGATCACAGTTTGCTCAAATAGCTCGACTCGAGCTCGAGAGGTGTAAGTATACAAACCCAGTCGAGTTAATGATAAAGCCAGTCCAAGGATTCCAAGCAATGTCATCTTTTAATCACATACCTTATTAAGACCGTATAATAGTAGTATATTACGTCCATAAGGAGACTTGAGTAAATTGCTTGGGTAAGAGTAATGTTTCATAGACCTGGATAGCTCCCATCTAGACCTGATCAAACACCGGGCCGGGCCGGGTTCGGGCCGGGCCGAACAAAAAAAAAAAGGCCCATCTTGCGGGCCGGGCCGGGCCGGGCCCAAATCCGGGCCAAAAATTTTTGCCCAAAGCCCGGTATTTCGGGCCGGGCCGAGCGGGCTTTTGCGGGCCAAAACGGGCCGGGCCCATTTTTTAGGCTAAAAAGTGTTTTTTTGCTTGTCCAAAGCCCGCCCAAAAAAAAAAAAATTTGACCGGGCCCGGCCCGCGGCCTAAAAAACCCGCCCAAAAACCGGGCCGGGCCGGGCCAGGCCCGCGGGCCGGGCTGGAGTTGATCAGGTATACTCCCATCTGATGATAGTCCTTCGATATAGGACTAATGCTTCCCTACTTTGCACCTTTCCCACAATTTCGCTGCTTCCTTCATCTCTCCTTTTTTTTTCGTTTTTTTTTAATTTGCTACTTCTTTTATAAATGATTAACCTAATTTCATTCTAATTAGGATTTAAAAAAAGAGTTATTTGATTCATATTCTTGACATTATAGGTATGGAAATACTTTATGTTTATACTTGTAATACTTAGCCAATATGGGTATTTTTCTATATTGAATAATATAAATTTCTAGAAAAAAATATATATATAAAAATTATAATTATCATTAATACTATTTTTTTTTTCTTGCTTATGGGTCTGTTGTTTTCTTGTGATTTTGTGGGTGAAAGAATACATAAAGTATGTCGTTTAAGATTGTCCGACATTTTGCTCTTTAAATGTTTTGTTTTGGTTTTTGTGTTTAGGCTCTTTTCTCAATTCTCAGGGAAGAGTGGAAAAGGGAGGAGGGCGGTGAAGGTGATGAATGCGCAAGGTTGACTCACTCTTCTCTCTTTCATGCTTTATTTCTCCGTCTCCCTACAATTCATTCAATTCGTTGTTCAGTTGGTAGGCTTGCTCGATTAATGCCCTGTTCTTTTGGACTTATTTTCAGTTCGGTTCAGTTCATTATTATTGTTATTGTTATTGTTTATTAAATAATAATAATATTATTATTATTATTATAATAATTATTATTAATTATATTATTATTAAATAATATTATTAATTATATTATTATTGTTGTTGTTATTATTATTATTATTTCAGTTCAGTTTAGTTCAATTCATTTTCGTTCCGTTCAGTTCAGTTCCGTTATTCAGTTCATTTCAGTTTAGTCCAGTTCAGTCCAAAAGAACGGGGCCTAAGGCTATGTTTAGTTCACCTTATTTAAACTGATATGAACTTATCTGATCTGACCTAAACTTATCTAATCTGATCTGATCTGATCTGAACTTATCTAATCTGATCCGAACTTATCTTTTATAAAACATATTATTACTAATATTATTATTACTTTGTATTTCATTACTAGTATTACTATTACTATATTTTATTAGTATGCACAAATTTTAAAATAATTTTAATAATAATAATAATAGCATAATTATTTTTTTTTTAAAAAGAACACATAGTATATGTCTATATGAACATACAATTACACATATTTTAGGTTAAAAAAACATATTACTTATGGTAAAAAGAACATATTGTTTATGTCTAAGGTCTGTTTATAATAAGAATTTAGGTAGTGATGAAAAGAACATATAATGATAATTAAAAAAAGAACATATATTGAAAGAGCATACAAAATCTATTTAAAGAACACATTCTAAAAATAAAAGATAGATGTCCCCTCAAAAAAAATAAAAAAAAGATAGATGGTATTTTTATATTGATGACATGTTTGGATTTAACTAATAACATGTTTTTTGTTATATCAATCAATTGTTCTTTTTTCATTATAAATAAACCTATAAACATATATAATCATATGATCTTGAATAAAATTGTTAAATATTCTTCTTATATCGTTGTCCTGTTCTATATAAACTTTTTTTTAAATAAGTTGAAATCCCGTGTAGGGGGAAATTTGAAGGTGATGCCAACACCATTAGGTTATCCCTTGCTACTCATGTTTTATATAAACTAGTTTCATATATATACATTATATTATTCTACCAAAATTGTTTAAAAAAAATAAACATCATATACTATCATCATGTTCTTTACATGTACAACATCAAAAAGAAAATCTCATATCAAAATTGTTAATTAGAACAAATATAAAAAAGAACAAGTACAAATGCCAAAAGAACATTCTTTTTAGCTTCTTGAACATAAAGAGCTTGAAATAGTGAAATCAACGACATTAATAATAATTACCAATATTAAATAAGTACAACAACGAAAATAATAATAATCCTTTTGAAAAAATGTACCATTAAATAGTAGAAGTATTAATGGTAATAGTAATCGTATAAAGTTACAATAATAATAATAATAATAATAATAATAATAATAATAATAATAATAATAATAATAATAATAATAAAAATAAAGGAAGGGTCTACGCTAGGTTTCTCTCAGCGCATATTAGTGTGACTTACTAATTTGCACTTCTGCCATTGTCATGGCTAAGCGAGGTAGACCTAGGAAGAACCCAGCTCAATCAAACCAGAAGAATCCGGTGTCTTCTTCATCTCAGCCTGGTTACGTGGAGAAGCGTTTATCTCCAATAGAACAGGATGTCGTTTCAGCGAATGGAGTGTCTGCGAAGTTGATTCCATCGGCTTCGGCATCGACTTCAAAATCTCCGACTCCGGTACCTGTTTCATCAGTGAATCGTCGATTGGAGTTGCAAGGATCCCCTAATCAGGAGGGAAACGCTGGAAATCGCAACAATTTGAAAGGTAAACTTGCCTATGTTGCTCCTACTATAAAAGAGGGTACTCCTATTGCTTGTCTCCAAAAATCTGTTGTTGATGTGGAAATTGCGAAGTGGAAAATGGCTATTGTCATGTATGTCATTGGTGATAATCCTTCTATGAATTATATCACAACTTTTATTGAAAAACAATAGAATTGTGAACATGTGTCCTGACGTATTTTATAACAATGAGGGTTTTTTCATTATTCGTTTTAACTCAATGAACGATTATAATGGTGTTTTGTCTGATGGTCCATATACGGTTGCTAATAAACCAGTTATTATCAAACCATGGACTTCAAACTTCAGTTTTAAGGAGGAAATTTTGAGTGTGATACCCCTATGGATTCAATTACCTAATCTGCCATTAGCTTGCTGGGGCCTTGAGTCTTTTGAGTAGAATTGGAAGTATGTTGGGAACTCCACTATATGCTGATGAACATACCACAAATCAAACTAGAATTTCCTTTGCGAGATTACTAGTGGAGATTGATGCTACTAAACCACCTGTGAAGAAGGTATTAGTGGAGACTCCCTCTGGAGATACTTTTGAACAGCAGATTGTTTATGAATGGGAACCACAATACTGTAAAAAATGTCAAAAGGTGGGACACATTTGTAGTGATACTACAAAACCACCCCCATCAAAGAAGCAGTGGATTCCTAAAGCTGTACAAGTTGAGAAGGCTGCACCTCCAGAAAAGATATGGGTTCAGCCTAGTAAACCTGCAAAACACCCTGTTGTTGATCCTCCTGTACCACTACACGTAGACAATCCTTATGAGGTGCTGCCTAAGTAGGTGATTGCTGGAGATATTGTGTCTAGTCTTATTGACAAAGGCAAGGCTCCACTTATAGATGGCGGGGACGTTATCCCCTTTGGTTCACTATGAAACTCTTGACATGGAATGTGAGGGGTTGTAATAAGCCCTTCAAACAAAAGGAGGTGCAAACCTACCTTAATAAAATTCATGCTGATGTTTATGCTATTCTGGAGACTCGGGTAAAGCAAGGGAAATTTATGCAGATTTCTCAGAAGATGTTCAAATAGTGGCTTGTAATTAACAATTATGCTAGTGCTGAGAATGGGAGGATTTGGGTGAGTTGGAATGCTAGAAATATCGATCTAGTTAAAATAGAGGAACATGCTCAAGGAATTTGGTGTCTTATTACTGATAAACAATCTGGTTTGAAATTCAATTTTGTGGTTGTCTATGGTTATAATACTATAGAACTTAGAAGAGATCTTTGGTCTTTTATTAACCATGTTTCTTCTCAAGCGGAATCCCTCTTGCTGGGAGGTGATTTTAACTCCATTTTGTTGATTGAAGACAGATTACATGGCAAGCTATTACTGAAGCTGAAATCAAAGACTTCTCTGAATGCTTGGAGTTAAATTCTTTGCATAGTTTAAGAATGGTGGGCAGCTCTTACACTTGGTGTAACAATCAGCAAGGAGAGAATAGAGTGCATACCAAGATTGATAGATTCTTGGGTAATGAACAACGGTGTAGGGATTTTCCTAATGTTTCTATTGAAGTTCTAGAAAGGAATATATCTGACCATAACCCTTTGGTGATGGATTTTCATAGCCCCACGAAAAAAAACTCTCCTTTTAGGTTTCTTAATGTGCTTGCTGATCATGAATATTTTTTGTCTATTGTTCAGCAGGTCTGGAGGAACAATTGTCATCACATACCATTGATTGACATATGGTACAAGCTTAAAGCTCTTAAATCCCCTCTTAAAAGTCTTAACACTAGATGTTTTGTGAAGACTGGAGATAGAGTTATTAAGCTCAGGGAGGAGCTTCAGCAAGTGCAGACTAAGTTAGGGTATGATGGTGATAATATTATGTTGATCAGTGAGGAGAAGCAAATTCTCCTAGATTTAGAGAAATGGTGTTGTATTGAGGAAAGAATTTGGCAACAGAAGTCCAGAGCTGTATGGATTAATTTGGGCGACTCTAATACCAAATTTTTCCATTCTTACTCTAAAATGAGACAACATCAAAATGCAATTCCAGTTCTAATTGCTGAAGATGGCACTAGATGTCAAACTCAAGAGGCTTTGAAAGCTGAAGTGAAGGGTTTTTATCAAAGATTGATGGGAAGTGCAGCTCCCTCTCTTCCTATGGTGGATCGAAGTATCATCCAACAAGGTCCCCTTCTCTTGGACAATAAAAAAATCTTATTATGTCAGCCTGTGCTATATGATGAGGTACATACTACTCTTTTTAGTATGGATGCTACTAAGAGTCCTGACATTGATGGATATAATGTCCACTTTTTTAAGAGTGCTTGGTCTATTATTGGACCCGATATTGTTGCTTCTTGTCCAATTTTTTTGAGACTAGCTTTATGCCGAAGCGGATCAATTGTGCTTATGTGTCTTTGATTCCTAAAGTTGATAGTGCTTGTCTTTGTTAAAGATTTTAGGCCTATTGCATGTTGTAGTGTTCTATACAAAATCATTTCTAAGGTTTTGAGTAATAGAATGCAAGCATGTACTTGGATGATATTATTGGTGGTAGTCAATCTGCTTTTGTCAAAGGCCGAGTCATTTTTGACAATGTGATTCTTAGTCATGAGTTGATTAAAGGTTATGGTAGGAAATACCTTTCTCCTAGATGCATGATCAAGATAGATCTTCAAAAAGCATATGATTCTGTTGAGTGGCCATTTATGAAATATCTTATCTTTGGAGTTAGGTTTTCCCTCTCAATTTGTGGAATGGGTTATGTCTTGTCTTTCTACCGTGTCTTACACTTTCAATGTTAATGGAGATCTCACTCATCCTATTGAGGCTAAGAAAGGTTTAAGACAAGGTGACCCAATGTCACCATATCCGTTCGTGATCCGCATGGAGTATTTGAACAAATGTATGTTGGGATTGCAGTTCAACAAGAATTTTCATTTCCATCCTCGGTGTAAAAAGTTGAATCTCACACATGTTTGCTTTGCTTGATGACTTACTGCTATTTGCAAGAGGAGATTTAACTTCTATTCAACAACTACATTCTACTTTCCTTAAGTTTTCTTCGCCTACGGTCTTATGGCTAATGCTCGCAAAAGTTCTATTTATTTTGTTGGAGTTAGACGACATCCAAGAACAAATTCGAATACATTTGGCTGGAGTAATGGTGAGCTTCCCTTTAAGTATTTGGGTGTTCCCCTCTCTTCTAGGAAGCTCACTTCGTCATCCAATGTCAACCTTTGATTAAGAAAATATTGAATAGAATTGATTGTTGGGCTTCTAAGCTACTTTCTTATGCTGGAAGAATCCAACTTATAAAATCAGTTCTCCTTGGAGTTCAAGCCTACTGGTGTCAAGTTTTTGTGACTCCTCAAAAGGTGTTGAAAATAATTCAGGTTGCTTGTAGATCATTTTTATGGACGTAGCTCGGTATGTCTAAGAGAGCCCTTGTGGCTTGGGAATCTATGTGTTTACCTAAAGTTGCTTTGAAGGCTAGAACATTATCAACATCAAGATTTGGAATAGTGCGGCCATCTCGCAAATTATTTTGGAATCCGGCTCGGAAAAAGACAAGGCTTGGATTCAATGGATTCATGGATACTATATTAAAAATAGAGACCTTACAACCATGGAAGTCCCTACACAAGCTTCATGGGTTGTAAGGAAGATTTTTGGGGCCTTGAAGCATTTTGTTCAGTTGCAAGGGGGTCTAAATATTCTTCAGCAATCTCATTTCACCATTCATAAAATGTACCAACATTTACGAGGAAATTTTGAGAAAGTAAGTCGGAGGAAGCTTATCTCGTAACAATCCCTCCCCTCCTAAGTGCATTTTCATCACTTGGCTTGCACTTAGACAAAGATTGATGACTTGTGAGAATTTGCGAGAAAATTGGGATCGGTTGTGACCAAACATGTATTCTTTGCAATACCGAGATTGAGACCTTGGAACATCTTTTCTTTGCTTGTCCTTTCTCTTTGACTTGTTGGCAAGTTTGTCTTGAACTGGATGGGTTATATCAGGATCCCTAGTGGATGGATGCATGAAGTTCAGTTTTGCATTCAGCATGTTGGAGGTAATTCTGCTCAGCACAAGCAGTATAGAATGTGCTTCTCCATTGCTGTGTATTTGCTGTGGAAAGAGAGGAATGCTCGGAGATTTCAAAACAAGTTTCAGCAACCCAGAGAGATTACTAGGAGTATTCAATACTGGACTTGTCTAAGGCAAAAATTGTAATTGTTTTTGCTTTTTGTTTGTAAGTTTGGCGTTTTGTTTTGTTTGGGTTTGTAATGACTTCATTTTGGTGAAATACAAATTTATTTACCAAAAAAAAAAAATAATAATAATAATAATAATGATAATGATGATGATGATAATAATAATAATAACAACAACAACAACAACAACAACAACAATATTATAAAAAAAATAAAAAAATATATTAATAATAATTATTGTAATAAAATAATAATAGTAGTAGTAATAATAATAATATTAATAATAATAATAATAATAATAATAATAATAATAATAGCGTTAATAATACTAATCATCATAATAATCATGATACCAATAACAATAATAACAACAATAATAATTAGTTTTTAAATATAAGCATGATCTAAACTTATCTGATCGTATCTGAACTTATCTGATCTGAAATAAGTAAAAATAAGGTGAACTGAACATAGCCTACGTTTATGTTTTGGCATTGTTTTTTTACGAGTTTTTGGGGTTGTTTTTGATTCCATTGGTTGAAATCTATTATATGAATATTTTTGACTGATTATCAATGATTCTATGATAATATTTTTTTTACTCAATTTTTGAAATTAATTATATAAACTATATGTCATATGTGGATATTGATGTGATAATATGAATATGATCCAAAGATACAATTTTGCCCTACTCTTGGTAGTACTTTGGCGGAGCTCACATGCACAAGTGTAAAGCAAATGGGGATAAATTTGAAGATAGCATGGATTTTAACTACAACGTATAAGTAATTGTATCCATGTAGTTATAATTTTTTTATTTACTTGATTTACTAGTTAGTATAATGTACGGATGTATAATGCAATTAGATCTTGAAGCTAGCTAGGATATTATAATATAAATGATTATTTTTAGTGAATGAAAATTTGGTTTAGTATGATACTATTTACTACTAGTACATATTTAGTGAATGGATATCTAAATCATATGAAGTATAGCTAGTAATATTTTAAGACAATTTTTTATTTTAAAAACCGAGAATATGCTTAAATTTGAGCAAATAAAAATCAAACTGACGTAAACGACTATTTTAATTATGTTGAATAAAGAGAGCACCTTATAGAGATAAATGGTCTTTTTAGTGGAACCAAAGAGACCACAAACTTGCCTAAGTGGTTTCTTGGTAAAATAAAAGATACCACCTGATTTAAATAAGTGGTTTTTAATCCTTCTTTCTTAGTTCCTCCAACTAGCATTTGAGTGACCACTTATCTTAAATAGTGGTGTTGATATCCTGGGACTCCAACTATCAGCTTGACCTTTTGGTTGAGTTGTCCTTTATCATGGTATCGGAGCCACCACAAACCACCTAAATTTTTTTCTCACTCCCTTTCCTCGGCCGTCCTTGCCCAGCCAACCACCAGCGTGAGTTGTGCTGCTCGGCGCCTCCACCAATTGCTTCCCACATTTTCTTAAATTCCTTCCCTCTGTCGTTCTTGCCCAGCCAACAACCAGTGTGGTTCTTGTTTTTGTGCTGCTGCATCATGACCGAAGAGGCTAAGATCGATATTTATTCTCCGTTTTACTTAGGGTTTAATATGTATTTTGTATGTATTGGGTTTATATTTGTTATAGTTTATCATGGGCCAAGCCCTTACACATACTTAGGGTCTGTTCTGTTTAACTTATTTTTTCTTATCTTATCTTATCTTATAAAATCTTATCTGATCTTATCTTATCTGATCGTATCTTATTTTATCTTATATTATCTTATAAGATAATTTATTGAGTGTGTCTAACATCTTATTTTATCTTATATGATCTTATATAAGTTAAAATAAGTTGAACAGAACGAACCTTAGTATATAAGCTGTAACTTATGAGTTTGTTAATCAAGGAAATTAATTACCCTAATTTTGACATGGTACCAGAGACAGCGTGACATAAAGGTTATAGGTTCAAATCTCATCCACCCCTCCTTTCTAAGTGGAATATTTAGCGCCAGATATGAGGGGGGCCTGTGCTGCATCCACACTTCAAGCCCAATGGGCTCTTGCGTGAGGGGCGTGATAGAGTATAAAAATGGTCCTGGGACTCCAACTATCAAGTTAAGCATTTGGTTGAGTTGGTCCTTTGACAGGTGTCTTTATTTTATTTAAATGATCACCTCTAAAAAGTGGTGTCTTTATTTTATTGGGTTTTTCTATGATATACCCCTATGTTTTTTAAAATTCTATAATGTACCCCTAATGTTTTTTTATTCTACACTGTACCCTTGTGTTTTTTAAGTTTTCTACATAATACCCCTAGTGTGTATTAATGAAAACGGACGTTAAACATTTTTGAATTCCCATCCAAACCTCCCCATCCCCTCCCCCCCCCCCTCCCCCTCCCTTCCACCGCCGCAGCCTCCCAACCCCTCCCCCCGCCCGGCCTAGACCCCCTCCCCATCTCCTCCACCACAGCCCCCCCCCCTCCCCCTGCTAGCCCAGCCCCCAACCCCTCCCCTTCGATTTCCCGCAGCCCCCAACCCCATCCCCTTCGATTTCCTACAGCCCCCACCCCTCGCCTTCGATTTCTTGCAGCCCCACCCCCTCCCCTTCGATTTCCCGCAGCCCCCCACCCCATCCCCTTCGATTTCCCTGCAGACCCTACCCCATCCCTTTCGATTTCCCGTTGCCCCAATCCCCTCCCCTTCGATTTCCGCAGCCCCCTACCCCCTCCCCTTCGATATCCCGTTGCCCCCACCCCCTCCCCGTTGAATCGGGTTGATTTTTATAACAACATTGGTGGTTGCGGGGGTGGAGTACTAGGCTGGCGGCGGTCATGGTGGTTGTGGGGGTGGAGGGGAGGGGGTGGGGGCTGGCAGGTGGGAGGGTTGTGATAAGAGGTTTTTAGTGTGTCGTTAATTTAAGGCACCAAAAATCGCTTTTCAAACTATATTTATAACTCCTAACAAGCAATTACTAAGAACGTAGTAAAGGCAAGTCAAGGGTCGATACACGGGAAAAAGGGATTAATTAAAGTTTATCAAGTCTAAATTACTTAATTGAAGGGTTTTGGAGGGTTTTAAATTGATTTAGTAACAACTAATGACTAACTACTATCAAAGTACTAGCAAGTAAAATGAGATGAAAATATGAATAAAGAAAACACTAGAGTTAAGGTTACTAGTATGGATCAAAGTGGACAACGTTTATTAATGCAATTGTGAATCAAATGTGACGATTAGGCAAGGTTTAGTTTTCCTCTAAAATACCCGAGTCCTCTCTCGAATGGTCCTCGAGAATGATCGCTTAATCAATCAACTAAATCCTCTCTCGAATGGTCTTTAGTCAATTGATTAAGAGATCCAATGAATTTGGAAAACCCCTAATTATATAGGATCCCCTTAATTTCTACCCAATATCTTGGCCTAGAAATTAAGTTGATTCATGGGGATGATAAAAGAATTCATAATTCAATTAAGAACATTTGAAATTAAAATACCAAAGCACAAATGTGATCAATATCTATCCTAAGGCCTCAAAACACCAAGATCAATGCATAAACGTCTTTAAATCATCACAATCACATTAACAATACATTTAAACTCTAATCCATACTTTCACCCTAACCCTTGATAGGGAACTACTCACTAATCATGGATTCTAAGCAATAAAACATGAATTCTATAACTAATCTAGGGCTAAACATGATTAAGAGATAATTAATCTAAAGAAAATAACAAATATAAAACTATAACAAAAGAGAATTAATACTATGGAAAAGGAGAGATTGATAATCTAAAAGAATGAATAAAACTGAAAACTTTGAAATTAAATTAATGAAAGTTACCTTGAAAGTGTAGATAATCAACAACTTTAATATATGAATCTCAAATCTAAGAATAAGCAAAGTGTTTTTCTCTCTAAAGTAAGCCCTAGTAATCTTCTCTAAACTCCAGAATAAAGCATAAGTTAAAAACTAATCAACTCCAATGTTATAAAGACAAGCCTCGTTTTTTTTTCTCTTCGCGGATTTGAATGGTGCGGGCGCACCAAAATCAGGTGCGGGCGCACCATTCCTTCTGCTCCAAAACTGACATCAAGCGTTGAACGGCGCGGGCGCACCAATCTTTCTGATCTGGTCGGATAGTTCAACTTAAAACGAGCATAACTCTTTCGTTTTAGATCCAAATCAAGCTTATGACCAGTCGTTGGAAAGCTATCGAAACAAGCTTTCACTTCCAACTAGAATTACCTTCATCCGATATGTGTTTTGAAAGTTATGTCCATTTGAAGTTCCCTGTATAAGATTCTATTGTGCAATGTGCTCCTTTGTGCGAGCGGACATGGGGCATAGTGCAATCGCACCATTTCTCAACGTGTGCTGTATTTTCATTGCTTCCTTTGCCAACTCTACAACTCGTAGCCATCTTAGGTAGTTCTACCTATATAAAGAACATGGAAAAACAGGGTGAAAGCAAATGTACTAGAAATTCGGTCAAAAATGACTGAAAATCTAGCAAAATGTCACTTTGATCAAGAATGATCAAGTGAATGAAATAGAAGGGGAAAGAGAGAAGAAAGAGGGATCAAAGGGGAGAAAGAGAATCAAAATGAGCTAAAAGAAGTCCAAAAAGGGCGTTAGAAATGCACTTATCAGGTTGAGAGAGAAGCCCAGAAACGCAAAGAGATAACGGTGAACATTACGTTCATTTACCGTAGAGTGCTTATGTAGAAAAACTTAAAAACACGGGGTACAATGTAAAATAAAAAAATATTAGGGGTACATTATAGAATTTTAAAAAACACAGGGGTATATCATAGAAAAACCCTATTTTATTTAAATGATCACCTCTAAAAAGTGGTCTCTTATACAAAGAGACCACTGAGAAAGAGACCACCCCTTGGGAGGTCTCTAATGATACTTTTAGGGGGTCTCTTTATGCTCTTTTATAGTAATGAACATACCAACAATGACTAGAAAAAGTTTTATAAATGACTTGAAAACAGTTTCAAAATAACACAAAACAGTTCCAAGATGACATAAACACAGACCAATAATGACATGAAATATTTATATTAGTTCACACATTTGAAATTTTATTACATAATAAATTATAGTATAACATGTTACACTCAAACCAAACTCAAATTTAATTTATGGACATAATATAACATATCAATCGAACCGAAATATTATTGGTCAAAGAAAAGATCTACATTATCAACACTTGCAAAATTTACAATAAAGTTTGGATTCAAGATTTCATGTTAGTTCAATTTGATTTAGATGAGATAAGGATGGGATATATGCTGCTACGATGGAGGGCACTTGGCATTTTTGTTGTGGTATATGCTTTAAAAGCTTAAAAGAGGTGTTATAAAGGCATATCAGCTGGCCATTAACTCCACAAAAAAGATCAAATGATGGCACCAATCACCTTCATGATTATAAAAAAAAAAAAAAAATCATACAACTACATGGCAACATGCCTATTTTAAAGAGGTGTTTACCAAATTTTTGGTTGGTTACGTGGTTGAGGGATAGGAAGTGGGGACACTTCAGTTTCCTCACCTTCGGTGTTGTTATGCTCCCTTAAATTATTAGTTCAAATCCCCTAATTTAAGGAGTAGTTTAACTTGTTGAGCTAATTTGGTCACACTCTTTGACCCTTTGAAGTTAGTTTTACGGCCTACTTCACGTATTCTTCATTTCAGCGATTTACCCCTGTCCCCTACCAGGGGAATCAATCGAGGATGGTCAAAATTGATTTAACATGACAATCTAATCTGAACCTAAATAAAGTATAGTGGATTAGCTCGGTTAGGGCTGGAGATTTCAGTTTAGTATTTACGAGCTAATATGTGGAAGGAGAGGGACGGTAAAGGGATCCCTACCCCGACAGGCCGACACCTTCACTTGGTAGGATCTAAGGGGGTCGTTTGGTTTCAAAATATGGAATTGAAAGGGAATGGATACAATTTGCGGAGGAGAATGCTAACAAAAATGGTTACCTTTATTGAGTGTTTGGTTAAGCCAAGGAATGAAAATGATAGTGGATTGATGAGGAGTTGAACCAAACAAGAAGAAAGAGAATCGATAATTGATCCCGTTTCTTGGAACCGAAAAGTAGTGAACCAAATGACCCCTAAATTGCCTCTAGGTAAGAGTCTTACCAAGTGAGCCAAACTCAGGTTACCAATTTCGAACATACACTTGTTACTTTAAGGCCATGTTCTTTTTGACTTATTTTCAGTTAATTTCAGTTTAGTTAATCTCAGTTCAGTTAATTTCAGTTCAATTAATTTAATTTCAGTTCAGTTAAGTTCAATTCAGTTAATTTAATTTCAGTTCAGTTAATTTCAGTTAATTGCAGTTAATTTCAGTTCAGTTCGTTTAAGTTCAATCTTATCTAATATTTTAATTATTATTTTTGTTTTCAATATTACCATTAATATTGTTATTATTATTAATATTATAATTATAATAACAATAATTTTTTATTTTTTTATATTTATATTGTCATTATTTTTTATTATTATTATTATTATTATTATTGTTATTATTACTATTATTATTATTATAATTAATAACAATAATAATAACAATAATTGTTATTATTATTATTATTATTGGTATTACTATTATTATTATTATTATTATTATTATTATTATTATTATTATTATTATTATTATTTATAATAATAATAATAATAATAAGAAGAAGAAGAAGTATTGATAATATTATGTTAATACTTATTGATTATTATCGATTATTATTATTTTAGAAAATTAAATATACAATTCAGTTCAGTTTCTCTCATTTCAGTTAATTTCAGTTCAGTTCAGTTAATTTAATTTCATTTCAGTTCAGTTCAGCTAATTTAATTTCAGTTCAGCCAAAATTAGTTCAAAAGAACAGGGCCTAAGTCTTCACTTAAACTTTGTCAAGTATATTAACAATGGTTAAATGAAATTATCTTATTAAAAAGGTTAAACGGAATCCTAAAGCCTTGCTAAAAGACCGCAAATTTCATCTTCTCATTTGTATCACTAGCATAATAATATTTGATATAAGCGATAATTAACATATTCTCATCATTTCCACATTTGTTCATCAACCAAGATTTTTTTGTGACCACTACCATCTTAGTCACTTGACCCAAAAGGTATGTCAACCGCATCATACACAGTCAAGTGTAGAGCTGGCAATTATCCATGGGTGAGTGAATTATCCACCCACCCGCCCCAAATAAATGGGTGAAAACCCGCAATGAGGTGGGTGACGGACATGTGGCAGGTGGAGAGAGTGGCGGGGCGGGTTGGAGTGGAGATGGGTGAGATTTTTTTGACCCATCACCCGCTCCATCCATCCACCCGTATATATATATATATATATATATACATATATACATACATATATACATATATACATATATATATATAATATTTTGGCATGTATTAAAAATTAACAATTGATATTTAGTCGATTTGCAGTTATTCGATGGTTAAATTTTGATTTATTAATTTTTTAAGGCTGTTAAGTATACAAACAACTTTTTCTAGTATTATCCATTTCGCACCCACTCCATCCGCGGTTGATGGATCGGGCGGATATAGATGGAACTTTTGATTGGTGATGGATGGTGTAGATGGGAATTTAGTTCGTGGATGATGGGGTGGGTTGAGGTTCACCCGACCCATCTCCAATCCATTTGTCAGCCGTAGTCAAGTGAACTATTTACCTGTATATAAATACATTTTTTTTTTTGGTAAATAAATTTGTATTTCACCAAAATGAAGTCATTTCAAACCCAAACAAAACAAAACGCCAAACTTACAAACAAAAAGCAAAAACAATTACAATTTTTGCCTTAGACAAGTCCAGTATTGAATACTCCTAGTAATCTCTCTGGGTTGCTGAAACTTGTTTTGAAATCTCCGAGCATTCCTCTCTTTCCACAGCACATACACGGCAATGGAGAAGCACATTCTATACTGCTTGTGCTGAGCAGAATTACCTCCAACATGCTGAATGCAAAACTGAACTTCATGCATCCATCCACTAGGGATCCTGATATAACCCATCCAGTTCAAGACAGCTTGCCAACAAGTCAAAGAGAAAGGACAAGCAAAGAAAAGATGTTCCAAGGTCTCAATCTCAGTATTGCAAAGAATACATGTTTGGTCACAACTGATCCCAATTTTCTGCAAATTCTCACAAGTCATCAATCTTTGTCTAAGTGCAAGCCAAGTGATGAAAATGCACTTAGGAAGGGAGGGATTGTTACAGATAAGCTTCCTCCAGCTTACTTTCTCAAAATTTCCTCGTAAATGTTGGTACATTTTATGAATGGTGAAATGAGATTCTTTGAAGAATATTTAGACCCCCTGGCAACCGAACAAAATGCTTCAAGGCCCCAAAAATCTTCCTTACAGCCCATGAAGCTTGTGTAGGGACTTCCATGGTTGTAAGGTCTCTATTTTTAATATAGTATCCATGAATCCATTGAATCCAAGCCTTGTCTTTTTTCGAGCCGATTCCAAAATAATTTGCGAGATGGCCGCACTATTCCAAATCTTGATGTTGATAATGTTCCATCCTCCAAGCAACTTTAGGTAAACACATAGATTCCCAAGCCACAAGGGCTCTCTTAGACATACCAGAGCTACCTGTCCATAAAAATGATCTACAAGCAGCCTGAATTATTTTCAACACCTTTTGAGGAATCATAAAAACTTGACACCAGTAGGCTTGAACTCCAAGGAGAACTAATTTTATAAGTTGGATTCTTCCAGCATAAGAAAGTAGCTTAGAAGCCCAACAATCAATTCTATTCAATATTTTCTTAATCAAAGGTTGACATTGGATGATAGTGAGCTTCCTAGAAGAGAGGGGAACACCCAAATACTTAAAGGGAAGCTCACCTTTACTCCAGCCAAATGTATTCAGAATTTGTTCTTAGATGTCAGGTCTAACTCCACCAAAATAAATAGAACTTTTTGCAGCATTAGCCATAAGACTAGAAGCAGAAGAAAACTCAAGGAAAGTAGAATGTAGTTGTTGAATAGAAGTTAAATCTCCTCTTGCAAATAGCAGTAAGTCATCAGCAAAGCAAACATGTGTGAGATTCAACTTTTTACACCGAGGATGGAAATGAAAATTCTTTTTGAACTGCAATCCCAACATACATTTGTTCAAATACTCCATGCAGATCACGAACAAATATGGTGACATTGGGTCACCTTGTCTTAAACCTTTCTTAGCCTCAATAGGATGAGTGAGATTTCCATTAACATTGAAAGTGTAAGACACAGTAGAAAGACAAGACATAACCCATTCCACAAATTGAGAGGGAAAACCTAACTCCAGCATAAGATATTTCATAAATGGCCACTCAACAGAATCATATGCTTTTTGAAGATCTATCTTGATCATGCATCTAGGAGAAAGGTATTTCCTACCATAACCTTTAATAAACTCATGACTAAGAATCACATTGTCAAAAATGACTCGGCCTTTGACAAAAGCAGATTGACTACCACCAATAATATCATCCAGTACATGCTGCATTCTATTACTCAAAACCTTAGAAATGATTTTGTATAGAACACTACAACATGCAATAGGCCTAAAATCTTTAACAGCACAAGCACTATCAACTTTAGGAATCAAAGACACATAAGCACAATTGATCTGCTTCGGCATAAAGCTAGTCTCAAAAAAATTATGGACATCAGCAACAATATCAGGTCCAATAATAGACCAAGCACTCTTAAAAAAGTGGACATTATATCCATCAATGCCAGGACTCTTAGTAGCATCCATACTAAAAAGAGCAGTATGTACCTCATCAGAAAGCACAGGCTAACATAATAATATTTTTTTATTGTCCAAGAGAAGGGGACCTCGTTGGATGATACTTCGATCCACCATAGGAAGAGAGGGAGTTGCACTTCCCATCAATCTTTGATAAAAAACCCTTCACTTCAGCTTTCAAAGCCTCTTGAGTTTGACATCTAGTGCCATCTTCAGCAATTAGAACTGGAATTGCATTTTGATGTTGTCTCATTTTAGAGTAAGAACGGAAAAATTTGGTATTAGAGTCGCCCAAATTAATCCATACAGCTCTGGACTTCTGTTGCCAAATTCTTTCCTCAATACAACTCCATTTCTCTAAATCTAGGAGAATTTGTTTCTCCTCACTGATCAACATAATATTATCACCATCATACCCTAACTTAGTCTGCACTTGCTGAAGCTCCTCCCTGAGCTTAATAACTCTGTCTCCAGTCTTCACAAAACATCTAGTGTTAAGACTCTTAAGAGGGGATTTAAGAGCTTTAAGCTTGTACCATATGTCAATCAATGGTATGTGATGACAATTGTTCCTCCAGACCTGCTGAACAATAGACAAAAAATCTTCATGATCAGCAAGCACATTAAGAAACCTAAAAGGAGAGTTTCTTTTCATGGGGCTATGAAAATCCATCACCAAAGGGCTATGGTCAGATATATTCCTTTCCAGAACTTCAATAGAAACATTAGGAAAATCCCTACACCATTGTTCATTACCCAAGAATCTATCAATCTTGGTATGCACTCTATTCTCTCCTTGCTGATTGTTACACTAAGTGTATGAGCTGCCCACCATTCTTAAACTATGCAAAGAATTTAACTCTAAGCATTCAGAGAAGTCTTTGATTTCAGCTTCAGTAATAGCTTGCCCATGTAATCTGTCTTCAATCAACAAAATGGAGTTAAAATCACCTCCCAACAAGAGGGATTCCGCTTGAGAAGAAACATGGTTAATAAAAGACCAAAGATCTCTTCTAAGTTCTATAGTATTATAACCATAGACAGCCACAAAATTGAATTTCAAACCAGATTGTTTATCAGTAATAAGACACCAAATTCCTTAAGCATGATCCTTCATTTTAACTAGATCAATATTTCTAGCATTCCAACTCACCCAAATCCTCCCATTCTCAGCACTAGCATAATTGTTAATTACAGGCCACTATTTGAACATCTTCTGAGAAATCTGCATAAATTTCCCTTGCTTTACCCGAGTCTCCATAATAGCATAAACATCAGCATGAATTTTATTAAGGTAGGTTTGCACCTCCTTTTGTTTGAAGGGCTTATTACAACCCCTCACATTCCATGTCAAGAGTTTCATAGTGAACCAAAGGGGATAACGTCCCCGCCATCTATAACTGGAGCCTTGCCTTTGTCAATAAGACTAGACACAATATCTCCAGCAATCACCTCCTTAGGCAGCACCTCATAAGGATTGTCTATGTGTAGTGGTACAGGAGGATCAACAATAGGGTGCTTTGCAGGTTTACTAGGCTGAACCCATATCTTTTCTGGAGGTGCAGCCTTCTCAACTTGTACAGCTTTAGGAATCCACTGCTTCTTTGATGGGGGTGGTTTTGTAGTATCACTACAAATGTGTCCCACCTTTTGACATTTTTTACAGTATTGTGGTTCCCATTCATAAACAATCTGCTGTTTAAAAGTATCTCCAGAGGGAGTCTCCACTAATACCTTCTTCACAGGTGGTTTTGTAGCATCAATCTCCACTAGTAATCTCGCAAAGGAAATTCTAGTTTGATTTGTGGTATGTTCATCAGCATATAGTGGAGTTCCCAACATACTTCCAATTCTACTCAAAGACTCAAGGCCCCAGCAAGCTAATGGCAGATTAGGTAATTGAATCCATAGGGGTATCACACTCAAAATTTCCTCCTTAAAACTGAAGTTTGAAGTCCATGGTTTGATAATAACTGGTTTATTAGCAACCGTATATGGACCATCAGACAAAACACCATTATAATCGTTCATTGAGTTAAAACGAATAATGAAAAAACCCTCATTGTTATAAAATACGTCAGGAACATGTTCACAATTCTATTGTTTTTCAGTAAAAGTTGTGATATAATTCATAGAAGGATTATCACCAATGACATACATGACAATAGCCATTTTCCACTTCGCAATTTCCACATCAACAACAGATTTTTGGAGACAAGCAATAGGAGTACCCTCTTTTATAGTAGGAGCAACATAGGCAAGTTTACCTTTCAAATTGTTGCGATTTCCAGCGTTTCCCTCCTGATTAGGGGATCCTTGCAACTCCAATCGACGATTCACTGATGAAACAGGTACCGGAGTCGGAGATTTTGAAGTCAATGCCGAAGCCGATGGAATCAACTTCGCAGACCCTCCATTCGCTGAAACGACATCCTGTTCTGTTGGAGATAAACGCTTCTCCACAGAACCAGGCTGAGATGAAGAAGACATCAGATTCTTCTGGTTTGATTGAGCTGGGTTCTTCCTAGGTCTACCTCGCTTAGCCATGACAATGGCAGAAGTGCAAATTAGTAAGTCACACTAATATGCGCTGAGAGAAACCTAGCGTAGACCCTTCCATTTTTTCTGTATATAAATACATTAATAACAATTATGGTGAAGATAACAAATACTTCAATGGCAACTTATTCCCTAATAGGCATGGTAATTGGTTCTCACATTTTACATATAGCAAAATAAGTTACACTTTAAAATAAACTATTGTTAAATACTTTTGTATGCACCAGATTATCTCTTGAAGTAGCCTTTTATAAGGTGGTTTGACGATCCCACATTACTTTCTTGAAGTGGAGATTTATTTGATTTCCTAGACACTATTCATCAATTGATATCCGTTGCAATGCCATAAGGATACGATAGAGGTGATCATGGGCCGGGCCATACCATGAAAAAATTGCCATTGGTCGGGTCGGGCCGTGCCAAAAATTTGTACCCAAAGCCCGCAATTTCGGGCTAATATTGGGCCGAACAAAAATTAAACTAGAAAGTCATTTTCGGCTTGCCCAAAGCCCGTCCCAAAGCACAAAAAAACCAGGTCAAAAAATCCTGCCCAAACCCGCCAAAAATTCGGGCCGGACTGATTCGATCAGCTTTATGACACGATAAGCAAACATATCTTTAACTAGGTTAGATAAAAAAAACTTTAAGAAATAAATCACATTGATAAATTAGAGAAAATAACTCTCATATAGAGCATTGGTAATTATGATAAGAACTTACAAACTACTAAATTTGCAAAATGAAAGAATATTTGGATTTACTACAGACAAAAACAAAGGCAATCATTTAAAGCAATTATTTTGAAAGCTAGGGTTTTAAGTAGAAAAAATAAAGAACATACAAAGAAGGAAAATATCTGGTAAATAAGATGGGATGAAAATTTAATTTATAGACAAATTCGGAGAGAAATGGTGGAAAAAGAGATGAAATGAAAAATTAGTCATGTGGGCCCACTTTTTTTTTTGGGTAGGTAAGGTGAATGACTCTCATGGGTCGTAGTCTCTTACTCTCTTTCAAGTCAATCCAGCTTGAATTAACTTAGCAAAATATTTTGAAATTGTAGGGAAGGTTAAGGGGATCCCTTCTCCAAAAGTGTCTCTAATAAGGATTGAACCCTCTAATAAGCCTCACTTGGTCGAAAAATCAATCTAAGAATAAATTAAGGTGGCGAATTTTTTGCAAGTTTGTTTTCTTGAAGTAGTAAAATTAAACTAAAAAAACTAAGTTGGTATTGCGCAAAATGTGGCAAAGAGAATGCGATAAAAAAATAATTTTCATTTAAATTTTTGGTGTAGAGAGAAGTACAAAGGCGAAATGATGTAGAAATTTAATCCTAGATTTTGGTACCAACACCCAAGACTTTTTATCAAATAAACTACCATCCATTTTTAATACTCTACTACATTGACACGTCTTTATCTCACAAAATCTTAATCAGATTTAATCTCATAATCTTGAAATCACGATATCCAAGCCAGTAAGCCACCCAACCTTTATTAGTAAGCTAATCTTTACTCGAGCTAGGCCCCAATTACATGTCCTCATTCTTTTTGTTAAGTTTTACGTACACCACACCACCTCCCCAAAAAATTTCTATTCATACAAAAAAAAAGTACTCGTACAGCCGCCGTTAATTTGATTTTAATACTAGTCGACACTAGTAAAGGGAGCAAACAAATAAAATATAATAAAATAAAATACCAAATATCAAGAAACCTACGAAACCAAGCACAGATTTGATTGACGGAGACCTCTCCTCTCTCCGCGACCGTGACGGAGCCTTTCCGTTTCTGGCAAATTCTCTCTCCTCTCTCTTCTCTTCGACAACGACACCCTCAAACACACACTTTTCACTCTCTCACTTCCTTTTTCTCTCTCTCTCTCTCTCCTCTTTCTCTCTCCTTCAGCCGACATCTCATCTCACAGTAGAGAGAGAAACTAGAGAGAGAAAGATCTGCGTTTTTTCAGCTGAAGATGATAATGATGTTTGAGCTCCATTAATGAATGCAGCATCATTCTCAGGTTTTTTTTCACCTTCTTTTACAATTAATGCGATTTATTTTTTTCGGTTTTGTCTCGTTGTATTCAATTCTTAATCTTCGTTTCATCTGATTCGCATCGGTTTTACCGTTCGTATTTTTAGTCAGAGGAGAGAGAAAAAAAGTTTACACTCTGCGATCTTTTTCGTTTCTTTCTTTTCAATGTACTTTTATTCGGATTCCCTTTTTTTTTTTTTCCTGTTTATTGATGTGTAAATTGTTTCCACGCTTTTATAGTTTTATTTATTTATTATTGTTATTAAATTTTAATAAAAATCAGATCACTTAGGATTGAAGTAAAGCTAAATCTTGCTTAGATCTGTTTGATATACTCACTTTTCTACATGTTTATTAATTTTCTGAATCACATAATTTTTGTTTCTTGATTGCAGATACTTAATCAACAGGACATTCAGCAATGCAAGGTACTGTCGTATTAGCTGAATTTGGAGATCATAATCGAATTTTTTAATTGATTTTTGCATTGATTTTGACATGTTTTTGTTTGTTTGTTGTCGAATTTAACAGAAAATATTTTGATCCGAGAAGAAGAGAGAACAAGGAAATCGGAAATTGAAGTTTCTGATGATGGTCCAATAAGAAAAACAAGGATCAAGAGTTTGAAGAAGAAAGCGGTGAATGCTTCAACGAAATTGGCGCACGGCCTCAAGAAAAGAGGCAAGCGAATTGCTGATTGTAAGTTCGCGGCGATCGCCATTGATGATGTTAGGGATGAGAAGGAGGAAGAAGCAGTTGATGCCTTCCGTTTGATTTTGGTGGAAAGGGGTATGCTTCCACATCATCTTGATGATTATCATACCATGCTTAGGTGAGTAATGCGTCTGTTGAACTACTTATAATTCAGTTATTAGTTAAGTATCATTTTTTAAGTTTTCGTTGAGATGTGAATTCTGATATTAAGGTATAATTAAGGTATTAAGTTTTATCATGATGTTGGCATATGATCGAAATTTCACATTGGCCTTCTGTTTGTAAAATTGGATTGTTTTTGCAAGTTGTTTCCCATGTTATTTGAAATTGTACAAAGATAGTAACATGAGTTATGATGTTGGTGAGTTTTCATCTGTCACAATATGGAGAATGCTCTGAGGTTGCCAAAGTACTTTTCTGAAATTGAAAATTAACTTGGAATCTATCTTGGAGCTAACTAGATATGAAAAGATGTGTCACAAGGACTTTGGTTTTGCTTTCCGATGTTCTTGTCTCTCTATGGTGCTTTAGATGTTTGTGGTAAAGAGTTCACAGAACATGTGCATTGTCGATCTGCAATGCATGCGAAAATCCACTCGTTATTGTTATCTTGCTATATAATGTAATTAAGGTGTGCAGTAAACCCTTGGATCTTAGCATTTTTCATTGAAGAAGTTCAAACATTATATATCTTCTTAGCTTGCAACTTATGGTGTGTTATCTTCACCTAAATTTTCCCGAACTTATCTTATCTGAATTATGTGAACTTAACTTGTTTAACTTAGCCTTGAAGAGTTGAAGTTAATTTATCAGATGTTATTAGCCCTGATTGGATTTGAGCCTAAATTTGAGTTATCTCATTGATTAGCCCTGAACTTAAGTTATCCATACTTCAGTGTACTTAACTTATGTAGCTTATTTTTCCTAAAAGAATGTGTTTTAAGGTGAGGAGAGCATAGCCTTTACGTTGCGTTTAGAGAGAAATTATTGGAGAGGTCTCCAATATATACTACATAGGCTTAGTTATTGTCATGATACATGGAAGATTTGAACTATAGGTTTTTCTTTTTGTCAAGTTGTAGTCCAAGCAAGTTCTTATTATCTCCTCCAGCCTCCTTCTATTGGGCCTCATATGGATTCCAAAGGACATGCTTAGGTTAATGGCTAATGTTTGCCACAAAGAGTGCTTGAAGGGTCATCTTAATACTTTCTAGCTATTCTTTGAAGCATTATTATAGGGGTGAAGGTTTTAAAATGGAACGGAAAGGATGTGATATAATTAAAAATGAAAAAGTTGTTTGATTGAGGTAACTTGTGTATTCAACCTCATACCCATAGGTTTCTGATCCACCCACCCTCATAGATTGAGATCCCCATACCTTCCCCTTCAGCACCAGGTTATAAATCCATACTTTGAGTTAATCAACAAAAAATAGTTATGAATTCCATTCTATACTCGTGGGCTTCTCATTGTCATACCATTTGATTGCAATAATTTGAGCCAAAAGCCCCTTAAGAAAATATTTTTGTTTTCTTGCTTTCTCAAACAAAAACAGAATGACAAAAAATCTCCCATTGTTCCGAACATAAGCGTTTTTTTTTTTTGTTTTAGGTTGTTCCAACATAGTAGGCTACTTTCTAGATTTAGTAAGACCCTTAAGGAATACCCTTCACCAAAATTTCAAAGGAAGTTTACTTTCATATGTTGTAGTAAAGGTTTAAAAAGTGAAAAAGTATAATATTCTAAACGACAACTGTAGTAAAAGACCCCAGGGAATTGTCACCTATTTAAGGAGGGCTAGAGCCAAAAAATAATGTTTGGATAGGCAACACAAATAAAGGAGGCTCATAGTCTTAAAGATGGTTTGGGAGACTTTTAGCAAGTTCTTATATATGTCAATTTCATCTCTAGGAGGATTCTCAAAATTATGTCCGTCTTGTTGCTTTGTCAAGCATGTACTCTTTCCTAACTAGTTTCAGTAGATGGACTAATGGAGTAATCCTCAAAAAGCAACATATGGAAAGAATAATGATTTTCAGTTGATCATTAGTCCTAATTTTGACAACTCTGCTGTACAAGGATATCTTTGAGTTCTACAGCTCGGTGATATGTAGTGGCTTAGATTTAGTTTCATTGCGTAGGAGTAATTTCGCCATTGACCAGAATATGCATTGGGGTTTTTAGTGGAAGACTAAAGATGATTTGGGTGGAGAGAGCTAACAACAGTATGAAGAAAATGGGTTTCCAGGAGCATACGGCACTAGATAGAATGAATAGTGGAAGGATCTTTGGTGATGCTTAGAGGATAACCAACTCCGTCTTCTAGGATCAAAGCTTTGACATTGTTGTTGTTGGTGCTTTTGTAGTTTAATGAGCTCGTAGTGTATATATGGAGTATAATATATCTTTGGTGTTCAGGAAATATGAGTAAAGTATATGGGACCAATCAAACAAGGGCTTAAGTGTCAAGACGAAATGAAGTTATTTTGGGGCAAGCTGTAGGTTGTTTCCCAGGATTCAGGTTTACCTGTTTTGTTCTTCTGGTCGGGTAATTTGTAACTTCAAATTCCATTAGTTTTTGATAATGGTCTTAGGTTGGGTCTCAGTGGACAAGTCGACTTCAATTATCTTCAGTTTCTTAATATGCCCTGGGACCCGGTTGCGCGGACGAATCGACGAGTTGGTTTGAATTAGAAAAGTGAAGACTTTTCGTTCCAGTTTCCAAGTTGACTTGGATGAGGGATCAAGGGAGTTTCTTTATACTCAAGCATTATAATGCTATAGTGTACAGGAAAATCCTAAAACATCTAGCGAGGCTATGAATTCCCATGATTCTACTTTTTGGATAAAAGTAGTGAATGAATACTCAAATTCAATTATGGATAATAGTACTTGCGGTGGACTGGGTTTTATCAAAGATGATGATTAAGTGAACTCCCAACCCTGTATGAGTTGGAGAGACCCAAAAATTATCTGATATACACCATGCTGTTATAAGTGACTTTTTGAAAGAACATGAGAATAAATGAAACTTTAGAGAGGAGTATAAACTATAAAGCAAATTTTGTCCAAGGCGTCAAACAGATCTTTGGTATCAATTATTTTGAGTCATTTATCTTTTGTCTTGCTTTTTCTAGAGAACTATTGCAACAACTTTGAACACTTGCTGAATTGATTCTTGTAAACAACCAAAATGAATTGCTTCTTCTATGTATCTCAAAAGTATTACTCTGAATACTACTTCATGCTGTTTAAGTGAGTTGGGAAGTCACTTTCAGGAAAGCTTGTTTAGTACGTGATTGGAAGATCACTCACTTTTATAAGTCATTATCTATTATAGTTGTTGGTCTGGTTGACATATTATTGCCTAGAATTCAGAAAATTAAAACGGAAACAATATTGCCTAGGGATTCGTCATGGATTGTAGAACGCTACCTAATACTACCTCCGTTCCTAAATAATAGTTACAGTTTGACTTCTGACACTATTCACACAGTTTAATTTGACTATTATTTGTGATTTATGGGTAAGAAAAAATATAGTCATGTGGGGTCTTGTTTGATTCGTCTTGATATGTACTTTTAGAATATCAATTTTTTATAATTTTTACCTACGTTACCCAGACACGGGGATTAAATGTCTACTCGGATACGGGTATCTAAGTTTCCGACACGGCTATTTTGTAGAAGAAAGTCAAGTTTTTAGTTTGAAATCAAGTATCCAAGTGAAGTGTTGCGTACGACGCGATACACACGACACGATTTTTGTGGTAAATGAAGATGTCGAAGTAACATAGATTTCTACAAATACAAAATTAGAGATATTAATGCTCAAAGTTTTGCATTGGCGTGAAAAGGGTAAGTGTAACTATTATTTAGGAACGGTGGTAGTAGTTATTAGTAAATTACAATTGAATTGTTAAGAGAAGTCATAATTCCTTTGTTTAAGCTATTTATAAATTATTTATGATTTTACTGAGCCTATATTTGTTTTGTGCTTAAGATTTTCTAAAATGGCTCATCACTATTAAATTGGCGTAATTTGCTCTTGATCATGATGTTGACTTATGGGTATCCTTAATTTAGATCGACGGATGAGGGGTGCTAATCGAGTTGAGCAACTCGCGAGCAGCTCGAACTCGACTCGGTCAAAGCTCGACTCGAGTTAGTTCGAGCTCGCTCGATTGAGCTCGAAACTCGATAACCTTGCACACAACTCAATTGTTTTCAATTAATTTCTCTTTGAAATAAAGAAATACATTAAAACTCATTAAAAATAAATTGATCTAGTATAAAAGGAAAAAAATTGTAAAGAAAAAAAGAGATAATAATCAATTACCCAAAATTCAAGGTGAACCGAAACTTTAAATGAGCTGCCTGTGAGCAACTCGAAACTTAGCGAACAAGAGTCGAGCAACCCTCTGCTCGTGATCGACTCGCTCGATTAGCACCAGGATCCATTGTGGAAAATCAGTCACTGGTGAATGAATTTTCGCAATCCTGGTTTCAATTAATGCGAGCATTAGCCAGGAGATCATTTGTGCTACCGAGTTACGGGTATGGTTAATATAGGGCAATGGCATGAATTCAAAATATGTTCAGGATTTTTTGGACTATTCAATTTACAGTATTTTTTGGAAAAAATCTAGAAATGGAATGAATTATGATTCCTCTTACTGTTTAGGCAATTTAATAGTTGCTTAAAGAGAACCCTGGATTCATAGATAGCTGGATAAGCAAGCGGGACATGGAAAGCTGAAGAGTTAGGTATTGGCAAATGGCAATGTCAGAGTTTGTTGATCTGTTCCTGTTTTCATTTTATGTAACTGTTTCTTTTTCTTAGTTTTTGAAGTCATACAGGACTAGCTTAAATTATGGCATTGCAGTTAACCAGGCCAGTGATTTAGATAAATAAAAATGATACCAGCGATCGTAAATGTTTCGTTTAACGATTCTTATTTAGAGATTACTTCTTCCCACATGGCTCATATTAATGGATTTTATTCCGTAGTTAAAAAGAGAGAATATCTTTTTGGTAACTTGTATATCTGGTGGTTTTGCCAGAAGTCAACCAAGTTTTCTAACTGGTAGAGTATTTGGTTTAGCTCCACAGAGCATTGGGAGTAGCTATTCTAAAGCTAACCTGTACACTACAAAAACCCATCTGCTTGTTGGACTGACCTTATAGTCGATTAGTCATGAGCTGATTATTGTTATAATTGTCAATTGGACTGTGATACTTTTCTGTTCACTGAAATATGATTTTCAATTATCAAGAATATAAAGACAGTCAACATACGGAATTTGAAAAGAATGGCAGTGCGATGACTTATCTCTCCCCTTAATAGTTAGTTATTCAGTTACACTCTTTGAATCCATTAGTCTAACTTGAAATGCAGTTGTTAATTATGATATTTTACTGAACAAAATGTGTCAACTTTGCGCAGATTTTTGAAAGCAAGGAAGTTTGACCTTGATAAAACTGTCCACATGTGGGAAGAAATGATCAAATGGAGGAAAGAAAATGGAGTTGATACTATTATACAGGTAATAATGTTGTCAACAGCAGGCATGTTTTAACACCAGAGAAAGAGAAAATTAACCATTAAGTTCTTGTTGACAAAAGTGAGCCCCTCGATTGTAGTTCTAAAGATGAGAATTGTGTTTTTTAGAAGATTCTTTCGAGGAATTGAATTCCTTGCTCTTTAGAAATCCCATATAGGTGAAGTATAAACATGCATATGTAGAAAATTTTGTGCAGAAGTTTGAAGAATTGTCAGTGCACTTTTGAGACATATTGGGGACACGGTGCGCTGCAGGCTGCAGCCTGATGTAATCGGTAAGAATGATTGGACAAAGTCTTATTGGAGGATTGTCACTATAATTTATGAAACTTGTGTTGATGAGCTAGTTGAAGCTGCACAAACTGGATATGAGAATATTTTTCTGCATGTGCAGATCGAAGGACCATTCACAGGGCTGCTTAGATATTCTGGCATTCTAATATTTTTGTAAAAGCTTTTGTTTGAAAATAGATAGGCAAGCAGCTACCTGTATCGTGACTTGCTGCAACTGTATACTTCCCTTGTATATATGGCTTGTGTCTTCTCTTTTTTGGCAATTTCTTTCAATGAAACTGTTTTTATTACTGCCCTTCTTGCACTGATACGAGCATTAGAAATGATATTGGGTGTCCTTTCATGTGTATCATGAACGTTATGTCAGAGTTTCACTCCAATGCCTCCAACGAGGCCTCTGCTCTGGATGGGCACAGGGGGTCGGTTGTATGCAATCTTACCCTGGAAACAACAAAGTGATTGTTTATAGTTGACCCTTAATCTGATGGTCAACAATAAATAAGCATTGAATTCCGTAAATTCTAGCTAGGCACTTAATTTTCGTCATTATCATTTACAAAATGAAGAATAGTGAATCATTGACTTCAAATTAGATGACAAAAAAATTGTTACTTTTTGGGTTATGCAACATCTTTTCTCTATGCTGTATAATTTACAAAACTTCATTTTGCTTATTTCTGTAGGATTTTTATTATGATGAATTCGAAGAAGTACAGCGATATTATCCTCATGGTTATCATGGTGTAGATAGGGAAGGACGACCTCTTTATATAGAACGAGTTGGCAAGATTGAAATTAGCAAGCTTATGACTGTGACTACAGTAGAACGCTTTTTAAGATATCATGTACAAGGATTTGAAAAGGCTTTTGCTGAGAAATTTCCAGCTTGTTCCATTGCTGCCAAGAGACATATTGATTCTTCAACTACAATATTGGACGTTCATGGGGTGGTATGGATGATATGTTAAAAAAAGTCTTCTAGCATGATTCATGCAAGCAAAATTTCATTTTCTAACTTCTTATTAGCTCTTCAATTTTTGTAGAATTGGATGAGCTTTGGTAAAGTTGCTCTTGATCTTATAAAGAACATTCAAAAAGTTGACGGTGACAATTACCCTGAGGTAGGTTGCTTCATTTCTTTAGGCATATACTTCCTCCGTTCTTAAATAAGTGTTACCTTGAGTAAATTGACACTATGCATCAACTAACTATGACTCTATTTTCTCGTTATTATATAAAGAAAAACATAGTCAAGTGGGATTTTGTTAGATTCGTCTCAATATATATATATATATACTTTCAAAATATCAACTTTTTATAATTTTTACTTGTGCGCAATTAAAGATATTAATGGTCAAAGAAAGTGAATGCAACACTTGTTTAGGAACGGAGGAAGTATTTATTTTATACCAATCTACATGGTATGGACAGTTGGACATATGCTCATCTTGTCTACCCTTCCCTCAAAATATCTGCAGACTCTGCATCAAATGTTTATCATAAATGCTGGTGCTGGATTCAAGATGATATGGAATACTGTGAAAAGCTTTATTGATGCCAAGACTGTCTCAAAGATACATGTATGTTCTACTCTGCATATATACAACCTTTAGAGATTCTGAAGTTTTTTTTAATCTGTTATTGTGTTACTTGGCATTGTTAATATGTCTTACTTGGCAGGTTTTGGGTAATAAATTTCACAGCAAGTTGATGGAATCTGTAGATTCCAGGTGGGATTTTCTTTCATTCTATTGCTGCACTTTTTCTTGCTTGGTCAAAATAAAGCAATTGTCAGTCTCTGGTTTCAGAAGCTGATATCTGCGCCATCTTTCTGCAGCCAATTGCCTAATTTTATGGGTGGAACTTGCTCTTGCCCTGGTGGGTGTCTTAGATATCAGAAGGGACCCTGGAATGATCCAGAAATAACAAAAGTAAGATACTTTCCCTTTGATTATCACTGGGAATTTCTTTGTCTTTGTTGTTGGACTCAAAAGTTTTAAAGTGGAAATTGGATGACCACATTAATGTTTGCAGCTGGTGCATGCTCAAGAAATTATGTATTTGAAGAGAACCACAAGTTCTTCTGATTGTGAAGATCTTAAATCTAAGTTACTTGCTCGTAAGGTATTGTGCAAATTATTATTAACGGCATGAACCTACTTTGTTTCAAAACTTTGTAGCAATATTTTAAGTTAATGGATGTTGCTCACACAGGCTATGCGAAATGACATGGCTTTTGCTGACGTGGTTCCTGACTTAGATGGCGAGATTCCTAGTGGTGCAGCATTAGTGGACGACAAAGTAAGTTTTCCAAGTCATAGTCAATCCTCTCATTCCTCACCTAATCTCGAGGAAGGGGTTTCGAAGTAGAGAGTAACCAAGCAGCAATTCCAAAGCAACTTACTCCCTCCGTTTTTTAATAGATGTAACATTTGACTTTTCACACTTGTCGAGACACAACTTTGACCCACAATATCCCTAATTTTATAAATGTAAAAATTATAAGAAATACATATTTGGAAAGTGTATATCAAGACGAATCCAACAAAATCTCACATGACTATATTTTTCCTTATATATAAATAGCAATTGATGGTCAAAGGAGTTGGATGAATAGTACCCAAAGTCAACGTGTTACATCTAAAAAAGAATGGAGGGAGTAATTTGTGTGAGTATGTTTAGCTTTGGCTCTTGTTTTATTGATTGGGCTAGCTAGAGTAGATTCTTGTTCTTTTTGGAAAACAGTGAATGTCATTGCATTTCCGAGTTCCAACAGACTATTGAGTTTGGAGTATTTATTAAGGAAACTTTCCTATCTTAGGTCCTGGAGTTGACATGTTTCTAAATTCTTTCTTCCTTAACATGCCACATGTTGACATCATTAGTTTGTTCCCAAGATTTTACTTTCTATTGCTTCACTCATTTATTTTTACCTTCTTTTTTTTTTGTGGGGGGGGGGGGGGTGGGTGTTCCTGCAAATGGACGGCTTTTACAATATAGTTGCTTATCATTCTGATATCTGATATGAGCTTTCAATTATTTCTGCAATTCATATGTAATGAGTTGGTTACCAATGGGATATCCTGAGTCAGTATGATACGAATATACGATGCAACATCTAACCTAGTTGCTAATCTTGCATTTACATGGTTAGACATGCAATGAAATTATTTATGCAGTTTTCTGATTGGTCGTCAAATCAAATAATTGTCTGAAGTGTGCAAAAAGCACATGCTCTTCTCAATCCAATATGACTTTTGCTACTAGATAACATTGAGCTATGCTATTCTTGAAGGTTTGAACACATATCTGAAAGTACATATTAATTTGTCTTTTATCTTAACCTTCCTCAGGTAAGAATGGGTGAATCTTCGAGCATTGGCAACCCAGTAGAAGTGGTGAGCACTGACACCGGAGTTGAAGAGACTTATACAAGTATACAATCTTTTCTCTCTTCACTTCTATATACTGGGATGATTATTTTCAGTAGGATTATTCGGTAGTATACTTCTATATGGGTAATTAAGCAAAGCTTCTGCTCTGTATTTTTCTCTGTATATTCACGATTCAGCTTCGCCTATCAGCTTTGTATGTCAAAACAGTCAAAGCGACAAAGCCCGGTGCAGGCAATAAGGAAATATTATTTATGAATATGTCAATTAATTTACCTTGGCGATTTTGTAGCTTGCAGGTCACATCACTTATATTAGCAGGGTTTTATCTTAGTAGAGGTGTCAACTGGTCTTGGTTGACCCTAGCCCACCCGACCCAGACCAGGTTTGGAGCCACCTGGGTCAGGCCCGGTCTTGATCCGACGCACCCCAATCAACCTAGTGGGTGGGTTGGGGTTGGGGTTGAGCTTCTAGTCTTCTACTCTACCAACTCGCTTCGACCTGGCCCATGTTGATTTTGTCCAGTTAACCGGGTTATCTTTAACCCAATATTTTATTTAATACTTCCTCCGTTTTTTTAATTGCAATGTTTCTCTTATTTACAAAGTTTCATATTAATTGCAAACATTTCCTTATTTGGTAATATTTTCTCTCTATCTCTCTCCTCTCACATGGGTTCTATTTTTTATCTATCTCTATCTCTATCTCTCTCCTCTTCACATGGGTTTCTTAAAAAATGTGCCAATAGAGTATGTTGCAATTATTATAGAATGGAGGAAGTAATTTTTTTGGACCAATCCAATTCCCAACCCGGCCAGCAATCTGGCACACCCACATTTCTTTCCTTTCTTTTTTTGATGGCACACCTGCATGTCTTAGTGTGCAGTCTTGTGTCCGGTATTCCCAACCTGGCCCACCCATTGGCCACCTCTACTCAGAAGTATTCCCCAGAAAAACCAATTGAGGGGTTGGGCGGGAGCATATCCATTACACTTGAGTGTAAGAATTTCTTTTACAATACATATAAACTTTGTTTGAATAAGAGGAAATGGAGATAAAAGGAGGGAAGGGAGGGAGGGGACAAGTTCCCTTGTTTGGATAAGGGGTTGTGGAAAGGAAGGGGAGGGAGGGATCCCCCCTCTTTAATAAACACCACTCCTCCAAAATTGGAGAGATCTGTAGGGAAAATGGAGCTCCACCTTTCCCCTCCCCTTCCTCCTTTTTCCTTCCCCTTCGTTTCCCTCCTATTTTGCTATCCAAACAAAGTGTAAAAGTTTTCCAAAGTTAAAGTCCAATAAACTTTTTCTCCCCTTGTGCTAAAGATATTTATTGATAAAGTTAACAGGCACATTAGCAGAGGACCAGCTATCCTTTTAGAAAGCTAATAAATGGATTGCAGATGACACGGAACGTGAATTACGTATATTCGGAGCATGAACTTGATATGACTCCACAAAGAAGCTAGAAATACAACATTATCCCGCAAAGATTGACAGCTAGAACTTGTACAACCAATGATCTTGTCGTAGTTTTTACCATACCATCCCCATGTAAACATTTAACCTTAACCCTAGTGGTGGACTAGGATTTTTAGGATGGGGATGTGATAGGAAAAATGGGATAGAAAGCTGTTTCTATAGATGTTTATTAAAAATGGTGGTATGGCTGTCATCCCATTATTTGCATACTGGAGATTTTAGCTCCAGGAGGGTCTGACTTCTGAGTGACAAATTATTCTGATCCCCATTATTGAAATTTCTTTACAAGTTGTCCCATGAAATGAAAGCTAGACCATAGGTGCAAGATAATACTAAGATGAACTTGCTTCACCTGCAACAAGTAACAAGCAGCTACCAAGGCAAATATGGAAGGAAGGTTGAGTGGTTTAGTATTTCAGCAAAAGAAGGTTACAAAATACTGAGTATTCGAGGGACTCAGCTCCTCTCCAACGAGAGACAACTTCTCATATAATTTCTAGACAATCTTTTCTCTCGCCTATCTCCTCCTTTTATTCTTACATTCCACTTCTACCCATGTAACCAACTCTGAAATATAATCATTGTTCCCTAACAGAAATCAGCATCTTTTCTTCTCACATGTTGTTGCCTAGCTCTCCTTTCTTTTCACGCCTTGAGTATGTGAGTATGACAGGTGGCTTTCTTGATTCGTTACAATACCCCGCTGCCAAAGACTCACCTTGTCCTCAAGGTGGAAGGATGGAAAACGTGCGTTCAGCAGGGTAGCATCCTCCCAGGTGGCCTCAAATGGTGAGAGAGATTGCCACTTCACTAACACCTCAATTCGAGAGTCATTGCCTTCCTGGACAGAGCGAATATCAAGGACTTCTTCAGGCTCAGCTACAAGTTCCAAGTCTACAGTCAACTGAGGTGGAATTTGTTCCCCCACTGGTATGTCACCAATGGCTTTCTTGAGCTGGGAAACGTGGAATACCGGGTGGACCTTACTAGTGGCCAGTAATTGGAATCTGTAGGCAACCGCCCCAATCCGCTCTATTATGGGAAATGGTCCATAAAACTTGGGAGCCAGCTTCTCAAAGGTGCGGTTAGCCAACGAGCGTTGGCGATATGGTTTGTAGCTTCCAGTACACCTTCTCTCCCACTGCAAACTCCATATCCCGCCGCTTAGAATCTGCAGAAACTTTCATCTTATGCTGAGCTCTCAGTAAATACAAGTGCAAATCATCTAAAATGTTGTCGCAGGCTAGCAACATTTCTTCCAGAGAATCAACAGGGGTGTGACCCTTCCCCAAACGTAGCAACTGTGGTGGGTCTCGGCCGTACAAGACCTTAAAGGGAGTCATCTTGGTGGACATGTGGGGGGAAGTATTGTAAGAAAACACGGCCCAAGGGAGCCATTTGGCCCAAATCTCGGATGCCCAGCAGCAAAGCATCACAAATATGTCTCTAGTCCCTTATTCACAATCTCCGTTTGGCCATCCGTTTGTGGATGATACGCCGTACTTCTCTTGAGAGCTGTACCTTGCAATCTGAACAATTCCCACCAAAAATTGCTTAAAAAAATTCTGTCCCGATCAGAGACAATTGATGCGGGAAAACCATATAAACGCACAACTTCCTTCACAAAGGTTTCCGCTATTATCATCGCGCCGTAATCCAATAAAATGGGCATATTTGGACAAGCGGTCCACCACCACCAAAATAGAATCCACCCCCTTTGATAAGGGTAATCCTTCGATGAAATCCATCGAAATATCCTCCCATACCAAGGTTGGTAATGGAAGTGGTTGTAAAAGTCCGGCAGGTGTTTGTTGAGAATACTTGTTTTGTTGACAGACTCCACAACGTTTCACATACTCAGCCACATCCCGACGCATCCCATTCTAGTACCACTCCGCGGCCATTCTCAAGTAAATTTTCAGATCACCCTGATGACCACCAACTGGGGAATCATGGTACTCCTGTAGCAAGAGCGGAATGAATGAAGAGTTTTTGGGAATGACACAACGGCCTTTGTATAACAACTTATTATCAAGTGAGAAGGCACAATGAGGTGTAGTACCTGAACGCAGCTCTTGCTTAATATTCTGCAGCACCACATCGTTTGCAATTTCAGTCTCCAAGTCTGCCCAATTTATCCCCTGTGCAGTAAGTAGAGCGCCCAATTCTAGTTCCCCAACCTCTTTCCTTGATAATGCGTCGGCTACTCGGTTGGACGCGCCGGGTTTGAATTGTATTTCGAAATCAAACCCAATAAGTTTGCTCACCCATTTCTGAAAATCAGCTCCCAATTCACGTTGTTGAGTGATGAAAAGCTGAGACTTTGTTGGTCTGTCCGGATTTTAAATGGGCGCCCCAACAGGTAGTGCTTCCACCGTTGCACGGCCAAACATATTGCCATGAGCTCTTTTTCGTAGATTGATTTGTGCTGTGAACGAGGCCCCAACAACCTACTAAAGAATGCTATGGGACAATGGGTCGTCCCCCTTGCATCAGCACAACTCCTACCCCAGAGGCATCCGTCTCCACCACAAAAGGTTGAGTAAAATCGGGCGTGGCCAGGATGGGGGGGGCTGGTCATGGCATCCTTCAAGCGCTGAAACGCCTCTGTAGCCCGAGCAGACGATGAAAAACAATCTTTCTTCAATTTCTCCGTGAGGGGTTCTGCGATTTGTGCATAATTAGTGATGAATTTTCTACAATACCCGGTGAGTCCAAGGAACCCTCGAAGTTCCCTGATGGTCTTTGGCTCCACCCACTCTAACATAGCCCGAATTTTCTCCATATCAAACGATACCCCTTGGCTGGAAATAACATGGCCCAAGTAAGCTACCTTGGGCTTCCCGAAGTCACACTTCTTGAAATTAACCACTAACTGTTGTTGAGACAGAACTTCCAACACCAACCTGAGATGCACCACATGTTCCTCCTCTGATTTACTGGAAACAGAATATCGTCGAAGAACACTAACACAAACCTTCTCAAAAATTGCCGAAAAATGTCATTCATTAGAGATTTAAACGTTGCTGGAGCGTTGGTTAAACCAAACGGCATCACCAAAAATTCATAGTGTCCTTCGTTTGTTAGGAAGGCAGTTTTGTGAGTATCCTCTAGCCTAACCCGAATTTGGTGGTACCTTGCCTTCAAATCCAACTTAGAAAAACAAGTAGACCCATGCAACTCATATAAAAGCTCATCAATCACCGGTATCGGATACTTGTCCGGAACTGTGTCCTTATTTAATGCTCGGTAATCCACACAAAAACGCTATGACCTATCTTTTTTTTGACAAGTAACTCTGGGCTTGAGAATGGGCTAGTGGAGGGGATGATAATCTTGGCCGCCAACATCTCGCGTATCAAGTGCTCAATTCATTTTTCTGGAAGTGTGGGTACCGATAAGGTCGTACACTAACTGGATTGCTTCCCTCTCGCATAATGATGGCATGTTCATGCCCCCATTGTGGTGGCAGCCCTGCTGGTGGTGCGAAAACGGCCCCAAACTCGGTCAATAACTCACCCAAAAATTCTGATACCTCCCCTCTAACTTCCTCCTCTACTCCCCTGGTCGAACCTTCCACTTGGTTGAACTCCAACAAGAGGCCACCTCCCTCTTTGCTTAATGTACGAAACATAGGCTGTAAGGAAACTTTGGAGCTAGCCAACGACGGATCCCCGACCAAAGTAACCGACACCCCATCTAACTCAAATTGCATCACTTGTGTTTTCCAATTTGTCACCACTGTACCAAGCTTTTCCAGCCACTAGATCCCAAGTATAATGTCTGAATTGCCCAATTCGAGGGGTAAAAAATCCTTCGTAACCACAATTCCACCCTCTCATTCCACTTTCTCCTGTTTACAAATTCCTGTGCCTCGAATGGCCTCCCCATTCCCTAAGGAAACGCCAAACCCACCAGACCCCCAAACCTCAATACCCAATTTTTCAACAGTAAGCAGGGAAATAAAGTTGTGGCTTGTGGGTTGCGCCCGAGTCAATCATGCCCACCACAGCACGGTCCCCAATTTTTCCGGTCAATTTCATTGTACGAGGACTCGATAAACCCATTACAGAATTTAGGGATACCTCAGTTGGCATCTCATTGGAGGGCGAAGTGGGTGGCTCGCTGCCGCCGAAATCCGTATCAGCATCTTCTTCGTCGTCGACAAAAACGACGTTCATCTCTTTTCCCCCCGCCACCGGTGACCTCGTGACCATTTGTCGTCACATCTGTAGCAAAGCCCTTTTGCTTTCTTATCCTGCCATTCTTTCTCAGTAAGTCGTTTAATTCCTCCAATTAGTTTAGAAGAATTGCTATTGGACTTAGGACTGGAAATAGAGGAGTGAGACTCTCCAGCCCCTGTTTTCGGCCCAACTGTGCTGGCTTGTGACCCAGGGAAGGTGAATAAGTGCTAGGGTTTTTGTAAGAAGAATATGACTCGAATTTTTGTTGACTGGTGCCTCCTTTTTTGAACCCAACCACCCTGTTCTTTTCCTCGATCCGGCCCGCCATCTCCATGGCCTGCTCCAGGTTCAATGGGTTCAATAAACGAAGCTCTGCTTTCACCTCTTCCTAAAGCCCATTCACAAATTGGCCCATGAGCAGGGTTTCTGGAATTCGGTCCAATGGGGCTACCATCTCTATAAAGTTTCTCTGTACTCAGCCACTCCTGCCGTTTGTGATGTCGCTAACCACTGCTCATATAGAGATCCCGGCTGAAAGTGGCGAAGAATGAACGACTTCAAATCTTCCCACAACTTGACGGGTCGCCGCTTGTTCCCACCTGCCACCAATAGACTGCGTCGCCATCCATCGCCACCGCCACCGCCGCCTCCAATCTTTCCTCCTCAGATAGCCGGTAAAAGGAGAAATATATCTCCACCCGAAGGATCCACCCATCTGGGTCGGTTCCGTCGAACACCGGCATGTCAAGCTTTCGGTATTTCCAATTTCCCCCACCTGGGCCATTACCCCGGTACATTGCGCCACCTGCGTTTCCACCATAGCTTCCTTCAGTGCCGCGAACTCCGTCATCTCTGCCTCCAAATCTACCATTCCACATCTCAAATCCATTCCCCTCAGTCACGCGCGGACCTCCATCTCGATTCACACTATTTTCAGGTCGTGGCTCTGGCAACACTTGAGAAATCTGGAGTGTGGAGATTGCGGACTTAATTTCCTCCTGAAACTTAGATTGATCGGCCTTCATTTGGTTGATCAACACCTCTTGACTCTCCCTGTCCCGACTAATCCTCCCTTCTAACCTCACTCCCAGCGCCACCATGTCTTCTCCCACCTTCTTCGTGACCTCTGACCGCCCCTCTTGCTGCTGCTCTGTCATAGTCTCACGCAACGTAGAGATTGCAGCAGCAATCGCCTTCTCCACCGCACGATCCACCCGCTCTGCGATGGATTTCTCCAATCCCTCGAGTTTTTCCTCCACTATCTCAACGTGCTGGTTGTTGTTAGGAGGTGCCATGATCGAATGCTCTGAATACCACTTGAGATGATTTGCTTCACCTGCAACAAGTAACCAGCAGCTACCAAGGCAAATATGGAAGGAAGGTTGAGTGGTTTAGTATTTCAGCAAAAGAAGGATACAAAATACTGAGTATTCGAGAGACTCAACTCCTCTCCAACAAGAGACAACTTCTCATATAATTTCTAGACAATCTTTTCTCTCTCCTCTCTCCCCCTTTTATTCTTACATTCCATTACTACCCATGTAACAAACTCTGAAATATAATCTTTGTTCCCTAACAGAAATCAGCATCTTTTCTTCTCACATGTTGTTGCCTTGCTCTCCTTTCTTTTTACGCCTTGAGTATGTGAGTATGACAGGTGTCCTTTCTTGATTCGTTACAGATACATTAGAGGACGAACCATATACATTAACATAGGTGCAAGATGATACATTAGAGGACGAACCCTAATGAGGTCCTAATCCCAGTAATGCAATCATGCTGTCCTCAGGAAATGCCTGATTTTCTTTGACCTTGGGTTTCCAAATCTGATTGGATTATGGTAAATAGGAAGTATATGTTTGTTTTCGAGGTGCTCTTGTAAAGAGCTACGAGATAACATCACTTTTCCTTATCAAGCTCACCAATTTCAAACCTGCTTCAAAGACTCGCGACAGCGAATTTGTGAGCCCTTCCAATTCCATTCTAAGGACCTTCTTCGAGGTGGAAATTTCACTATGAAACCACATCAAATCTAACAAGCAATTGGAGCATATTGTTGTGTAGGGAAATGGTACAGAAAAAGCAAGAGTGAAACCTCTCCCATTCCAAGGGTCTCTTTAGAATTCAGACTTATCTCCAGTACCAACAGTTATACCAAGTATACCGAGGGAAGGTATAGTGAATCATGACAGAAATCTTTACGAACTTCGGAGGCATATCCTAGCATTTCCTCTGAGGTGCCAAATTGAATCTGGTTTAATCTAAGCTCCAATAGCACTATGAAGCTCAATCGAAAAGGCTTCTAGTAAGTTCTAGAAACACCTATTCGGTTCAAACTACCTGTTTTTTTCTTTTCAAGATGGACAAAACAAATGAGTTACTTCTAAAAATGTTTTTTTATACTAAATATACCTTTTCCTTTCACCTTTAATCTTACAACTTGGGGTCCCGAAGTGAGATTCACATCACATAAACTGACATGAAGGAGCTATCTGTCCAGTCCTCAGTCCCTAGTTTTATAGGTGAGTGGGGATTTTTCACTGGAGAGGACAAGTTTATGACTTAATTGAGAATAAATTCCATTCTTCTTATCCAATATGGGTGTCCAGCATTTTGGAAACACTTTCTCTACTTCTGCATCTAGCTTTTCTTATGGTTTGGTCAGTCCATGAAACCATGATTAGCTGGACGGGGTAAGTGTTGTGAACTCATATTGAAAGTAACTTCCTGTCCCGAAGTGAGTTCTTGAAAGTTATGATGATTATGAAAGTTATGATAATTATGAAACCCACATCTACCACCAATTTAGCATTTCTTATGATCTTTTCAGTCCGTTAAATCATGATCAGCTGCATTTGTCATTACGCAGATTGAAAGTAACTTACCTGCCTGACAATTGAGTTTTGATAGTTATGCTGCTTTATGTCTTTTACCTTGGTTAAGCTCATTGTTAATTTACTTATTGATTAGAGGATTTTGCACAGCTAATTTGGAAGTTTTGAACAGATCATACTTTTGAAAGGAGCATAGAAGCGAGGCCTTTGACAGTCATTTCCCATGCGAGAAGTTCACCAGCTGAATTCGTATGCAAATTTTTTGCATGCCTGCATATTTTATTTCGGTCCTTAGGAAAACTGTGGGTGCTTAGACCAGAAGAAAAACAGCCGAAGCTGCAGCGAGAGCCTGTTAACTTCACAACGAGCCTGTCAGAGTTAGAGCCAGGTTTGAAGGGTCCTATTGTTGCTCCGAAGATTGAGGACTCTATGCTTAATCCTTGCTGGCAAAGGCTCCAGCATTTAGAGCAGTTGGTTACAGACCTTATAAATAAACCTTCAAGAATTCCTCCCGATAAGGAGGACACTATCGTTGAGTCACTGAATAGAATTAAAGCCATAGAGCAAGACTTGCAGAAGACAAAGAAGGTAGAGAGTACTATAAGTCTACCTGCTGAGATGTATTTGTTGAGCTATTAAGAAGCTAACACTTCTTTTTGCCTTTGGAACAGGCTCTGTTTGCAACAGCATCAAAGCAAGTAGAGCTGGCTGCGTCACTGGAAAGTCTTAAGGAAAGCAAGATGCATGTAAGCTTTCATCTCTTGGAATAACTTAAACTGAGCTCTACATGTATCACATACCTTACCCCATTTATAATTTATTAACATTTTTTACTTATTTATTATCGTTGTCACACGCAAAAAGGAAATGGATACGAAATTTACATTCGACAAGTGACAGGCCCTGCTGAATTCAATCAGGAGTAGTTTCCTTAGTGGCACATGTTGCAAGAGTATTTTTAGTTAAGTTTTAAATTTTGGTCAAGTGCAAAATAGAAAGATCCCTATTGAAGATGCCATATTATTTATCAAGTGATGAAATTAATTGTCTAGGTTGCTGTTTTGTGTTTTTTGGTGATTAATCCTCTCTATGATCCTCATGAATTTATGACAAAATCACGTGTCAATATGTGTTATTAACGCTTAGTTATTACTTAATCTTTCCACTTTTAGCCTCTTAGGGCTGCATATGTCACTTTTTATAAAAAAATACAGTTTTAATTAAGTTGAGGTATACCAGATGCATGTAAGCTTTCATCTCTTGGAATAACTTAAACCGAGCTCTACATGTATTACATACCTTACCCCATTTATAATTTATTACTTCCTCCATTTCATATTAATTGCAACACTTTTCAAATTGCGGACTCCTAGGCAATTTTTCAATAGTAACAATTAGATGGGAAGGGGTATGTGATTAGGCTAACTAATAATATTTCAAATACCTTATATCAACACCTAGGATCCACCATCACCACCCTACCACCACCAGCCGCCACCACCACAACCACCCTACCAACACCACCGCCACAACCATCAGAACCACCATCATCTTCCATTTCACGAAATTTCACAAAAAATCACCACGATCTTCATCTTCTCCCTCTTTTTTGTGAGCAAATTCAAAAAAAAAAACAGATATGATCTTAACCAAATTATAGACAGAAAAACCAAATTACAAATCTAACTTAAGAAAAACTTAAAATTACATATCTTAATTACTTGGGAAAATCTGGGAAAGATGCTGAAAGATGATGAAGATAGAAAGATTTTCCCAGATCTACAAAGGAGATCGATGAAGACGAAGGAGAACAAAGAAGATGAAGACTTCACAGTCAAATGCTTCGTCTTCGCTCGACTTCGTCTTCATCTTCTTTGTTCACCTTCGTCATTGATCTTCTCCATCTTCGTCTTCGTCTTCGTCTTCGTTCGTTGTTGGCTGTCTTCGTCGTTAGTTCGTTGTTGGTTCGTCGTTCGTTCGTTGTTGGTTGTCTTCGTCGTTCGTTCGTTGTTGGTTCGTTCGTTGTTGGTTCGTTCGTCTTCGCGTCGCCGGCGATGAGAGAGGAGAGAGGAGGGTGATGAAAATGGGGGTGGGGAATTGATTTAGGGTTTCGAAGTGAATTGGGTGGTGGTGTTGGTTTAGTCGAGGGAGATGAGAATGGTGGTGAAGTGGTTGAGTGGAGGGTGAAGAGAGAGAGGAAGGTGTTTTGAGTGGTCATGGTTGTTGGTTGTGGAAGTTTGGTGGTGGGTTGTGGTTGTAGAAGAAGAGAAGAAGTTAGGAGGGTGGTGGGTGGAATTTAGATGGGTGGATGTTGAAATTGCTTTAATTGTATATTAGTGTAGGTAATCAAAATTAATTTTGTAAAGTAAGGGTAATATTGTCTTTTCACACCCTAAAACTTACCAAATAAGGAAAGTGTTGCATTTTTTTTGAAACACCCCTAAATGGAAAGTGTTGCAATTAATGTGAAACGGAGGAAGTAACATTTTTTACTTATTTATTATCGTTGTCACACGCAAAAAGGAAATGGGATATGAAATTTACATTCGACAATTGACAGGCCCTGCTGAATTCAATCAGGAGTAGTTTCCTTAGTGGCACATGTTGCAAGAGTATTTTTAGTTAAGTTTTAAATTTTGGTCAAGTGCAAAATAGAAAGATCCCTATTGAAGATGCCATATTATTTATCAAGTGACGTAATTAATTGTCTAGGTTGCTGTTTTGTGTTTTTTGGTGATTAATCCTCTCTATGATCCTCATGAATTTATGACAAAATCACGTGTCAATATGTGTTATTAACGCTTAGTTATTACTTAATCTTTCCACTTTTAGCCTCTTAGGGCTGGATATGTCATTTTTTATAAAAAAAAAAATACAGTTTTAATTAAGTTGAGGTATACCAGATGCTGCTAATAGAATGAGTTTTTTTAACATTTTTTTTATCAAATAATGGGGATTAAACTATCAATGAGAAGACAAAACAAAATCTTACTGAAAAATACAACTTTTATTGTTATTATTGAACGAGTGTAATTAGTAGGGAATGCCAAAAGAATTGAATTGAAATTTGTTCGTGTTATTTTAAAATAATAAATAAAAGGAAATGAATAGTTTTTTCAGAAGATGACATCTGTCATTTCGGATAGTTGTTTTTAAAAGCTAGGTATAGATTAATAGTTACCACAAAATCCTTAGAACTTAGAAGTGAGGCAATTTTGGTAGAATGCAGTGTCAGGCGCAGTTATTTGCTGAAATCCGTACGTTCTTTAATACCTAACAGTTCCTAGAAGAGAATGGCCATGGCTAACTGGAAACGGCAAAAACAGCGCAGATGATGTGAGATGAACAAGTAACTTTTCTTGTGTAGAAGTAACATAGCTACCAGGCCTCCATTTGCATCTTGGGAAGTAAAAGTGAAATCAGAAGATGTGTAAGTGTGTGTGGTTGTATGGCTTTTCTTATTCATGCATCTCTTTAGCTACAGCTGCTTGAAACGTTATTTTGTACTGCCCCATGTTTGTACAACATCTACTGGTTTCTAGAGAGTATTTGAACTTGAACAGTTCATTTTATGTGTAGCTATAATGTTTTCGTGATCCAAAGTAGATGTATGCTTGAAATCTCCGTATACTGAGATTGCAGTTCTTCGTTACAGGGACAAACAACCTGTTGGAGAAGACGTTGCAAGCCTGCTCTTTCAGAAAGTAGATAAGATGATGATAAAATAGTATTGTGTAGTTCTTTATCAAAGAGTGTGTCACTTCCCTCAACAAAGGTTTTGCTGACTGAGGGTTACAAATTCTTCCGGCTGGTAAGTTTACTTATGTCCTTTGCCGCTACTTGTTCCTTCTCTTCCCTCTCTGAATAACTTTTTTTTTTCACGTTTCGATTTTCTTGCAGGTCTTTTACTTTATTGCTTCGACTGCTTGGAGTGAACTCCGGTACAGTGCAGTCATTTCACAGTATTATGTGTGAATAGCTAACTAGATTTTGCTTTGTGTGAATAGCTCGGCCATACAAATTTCAAAAATAGAGATTTTAGGTTAGGTTTTGAGGGAACGATACATAAATACTGTTTTCACCAAAGAACTTGAGAATAACATAACGATGTAACAATAGATATGGCCTATTTTTGTATTAGAAAGGGAAAGCTTATAAGATCTGGCAAGGGATTGAGAATAACTTGGCTCTCTTTCCCTTTTAACATTATTATAGTAAATTTCTTGCATTTTCAGATTCATTCCTCTATAAAGTCTCTAAATTGTTAAAAGAGTGGGTTTTATGTGCAATTTTGTCATATAGCCAGCTACGACAGAGTTGGTATGTGACGTACACTCTCATGTGCGTAAGCTGTTGTCCTGTTGATGACACACATGGTTCGTGGAGCGCGCGCAAGCCCCACAATGCACTGATGTACGTCACTACGTATACTCGAGCACTGGGTTTTACATATTACCATAAGAATTTGTAAAAATAGCTGGGTTATCAACGAACTTATTAGCTGGACATTAATTATTGGGCATGCTGGTCTCCAACATCCTTTTATTGGATATGTTGTTACTGAACATAGAACATTAGAACTCTAGGTGTTCTCTATTGTTAAGTTGTTGACCCGATTACTAGAAGCTTATCAACCGGATCGGATCAAAACTGATATGATTGGCGTGTTATATGGGATGATTGGTATATAATATACTTCCTCTGTTTTTTTTAATAAGTGACACATTTTCCTTTTAGGGAAATGTAATAATAAAGGCTGTTCTTTTGATTGAATAAGTCAATCGATCGATCCGATTCGAACCGAACCGATCGATCTCGAAATGAATAAGTCTCAATCGAATCAACCGAACCGGCCTGAATCGAACCGATCGATCCGAATGAACCGAACGATCCGAATTGAGTATTATTAATAATTACAAGTAGAGTAATATTTTTATCATCATTGATAATGATAATAATTAATATTATTAATGATAATGATAATGATAATAATAATAATATTAATACTAATACTAATAATATGCATAATAATAATATTTTTTTTTACGCTATAATAATAATAATATTCTTATGAATTGAGTAATATTAATAATAACAAGAAGAATAATAATGAATATGAAGTAATAATATTAAACTGAATGATGCACATGTTCGATGGTGAAGATAATAATGAAGATGAGGTGGAAGAAAATGACGAGGTTGGAGATCGTATGGAAGAAGATTATTAGGAAATTTAGAATACTCCTTTTGTTTCTTTTAATTACTACATTTCCCTTAAATGTTCCTTTTTTTAATTGCTATATTGTTTAAACTTATTTATTTGGAGTTCTTCACCCACCATAAAGTAATACTCCCTCCGTTTTGAAAGTTCTCCCTACTTTAACCAATTTTCTCTCACAAAATTATTCAAAATAGGAACAACAAAATAAATCGGAGGGAGTATTACTTTTCTATCTTTCGCTTCTTTCACCAAAAATACTCTTTTTATCACTTGTCTCGCTCCCCTTTTTTTATATTCAATGGGTTAACAAATACCCTCCAAAAAGTTTAAAAGTGACATTGCCAAAAATAATAATAATAATAATAATAATATAATAATAATAATAAGAAGAATAATAAAATAACAATAATAATAAAAATAATAATAATAAGAATAATAAGAATATAATAAAATTAATAATAGTAATAATAATAATAGTAATAATAATAATAATAATAATAATAATAATAACAATCATAATAATAATAATAATAATAATAATAATAACAATAACAATAACAATAATAATAATAATAATAATAATAATAATAATAATAATAATAATAAGAATGTAATAATAATAGTAATAATAGTAATAATAATATTATTAATAACAATAATAATGATGATGATGATAATAATAATAATAATAATAATAATAATAATAATAATAATAATAATAATAATAATAAATAAAAAAAAATCAATAAGTTGTAGTCTCGAATCGATCTCGAACCGAGCCGAATCCGAATAAGTCAATCGAACCGAACCGATCATGATCTCGAATCGAACCGAACCGATCTCGATCCGAACCGATCTCGATTCGATCCGAATCGAACCGAATTTCCATTTATTCAGTCCAAAAGAACAGAGCCTAAGTGACACATAACTCAAAAAAGTAAAAAATACTTCTCATTTATTATATCTTTGCTAGCATTTAATTGTTTCACGTACTCACTTTATCTAATACTCAAATTTGATTGGTTATACAAGTGATCTCAATTTTCTCTCTCTAAGTTCTTTGGTATTCCCCCACTTTCTCACTGTGTCACTTATTAAAAAAAAACGGATGAAGTATATTCTAATAATAGTTTTCTTCCTTTTAGTAGACTCCTTCAACATCTTATTAGTCGTTTGATTTTTCAAGGTTTTCCATCCATGTTTTTAAACATTAATAATAATTAGTCTTTCGAATCTCTGATTAAGTGGAACAATTAATAAGATATACATGATCATAAGTTACAAAATTCGACCTTAAAGAACTAGTGTAACAACAAACAAATACGAGAGGAGGATATTAGTGAAATTTGTCTTACTCAATTTTACCAAGAAAATAAAAAAGAAGAATAAAAAGAAGTTTGGACGGTAGTTTATAATGTGTTTGGTTGAAGGATTTTGGAATGGAATGGAATAGCCATAGTACCATTAATGATAGGATGTTTCTTGTATGGTCTGATTTTTTTTCAGACCATCATTAATGATGGAAATATTGTTTAGTTGAGGTAACTTGAGTATGAAACCCCATATCTGTAGATTTCTCACCCTATCAATATCATATCCACCATCTCCCTCTGGAATGAGATTTTCATATCTCCCCTTTAGTAATGGATTCTAAATACATACTTTGAGTGAAACAAATAACTACAAAAGTAATATATTTTTTTTTTTATTAGACCCATATCTACCACTCCATTCTATTCCATTTTAACTATCTAAACCAAACGCTCCTTAAATCTCCACTGTATTGGATTTGGATGGTTTTAATCGTATGTGGAACATTCCTGACAAAAGCCAGTCAATATTCGCATGCAGTTGGGGAATTATGAACAAGATGAATAAGCTTAATAATCATCTAAACAAGTTGCTGTGGTGTAGTGGTTATCACGTCAGTCTTACACACTGAAGGTCCCCAGTTCGATCCTGGGCAGCAACACATTTAGGTATTTTTGGCACCCAATATAAAATGTTCATTGAAGAATTCGGTTCGATTTGCTGATATGCTGCTTTTGTTAACATTTTTAAAGTAAAGGATTTCTGTCAACCACTACATTAATTTATAAACCATTCTGTAAGATAATACATTAATTTTGTTTTATTAAATAATACCTTAAAATCTACAATTTAACTGATCTCCGTATACATATTATTTGAGCTAAACTCAACACAAATTACTCAAGTTCGATTTTGGCTTGAGCTCGACTCTTAGCTTTTCGATGTTGGTTCATTACATTTTGGGTGCTTCAAGCTTGAGCTCGAATCGACGTCAAGACACGATTACTATCGATTCATGTATCTTACGGTAGTTATTTATACATATCTTTCTATATTATTTAGCAGTCACGCAATCACTTAGTAGTACCAAGCTTGCCAGGGGCGGGGCAAACATAACAGGGACCCTATACACTCTCTTAAAATTGGGCTCTTTATATGTACTTCATAAAAGATATTAGATTTTCAATTAAAAAAATTACTTTTATATTGAAAATAATATCTAATTATATAAATTGCTGAAGGTTTAATCTCTTTCATGAAATAAGTGAAGATCAAATTGTTATAATAATAGCTTTGTCAAAAAGTTAAAATCACCCATCTCTTGAACTCCTCCAACAAAACTTGTTGAATTGAAGTTTAAGAGTAAATTTTATTGGAAAATTGCAAAAAAGAAAATATGGAAGGATGAGTAGAAATTAATGAGAGAGACTTAAGAGGAGAGAGTAGCCATTAATTGGGAAATTGAGAATTTGAAGCAGCAAAAAGAAATCCACGCGTGATGGACTGATGACATGTTATTAATGTGATGAGTCATAACTCAAATGGGGCGTTCCCAATGTTGAAACTTGAAACAACAAAAAGTAAATAAATTTTGCTTGTAAGCAGAGTTGAACTCGCATCCCTTTCTCCCAACCCTTACCATTTTACCACTGATCCAAATGCTTTGCTTTTGTTTTTCTTTCAAACATCTGATACATATAATATATTTCGGGGCCCCTTTATTTTGGGGGCCCTATTCCGTCGCCTATACTGCATGGGCCAAAAATCGCCCCTGAAGCTTACTTGGTGGAGGTGGTGGGGAACTTACCTTAAATTCAAAGTCCACTACCTATTTGTGAATGGGAGTAGGGATTCCCTATCTAAATATCAAGCCATTATATTGTGTTATTATTTTTTTAATGAAATGGCTAAGAGTAGTGCACCTAACTTTTATCCCACCATATGGTTCCCATCATTTGATAGGGCCAGATCAATACTTGACCAAACCATATGATCGAGATATGTTAAGAGTATAAAAAACATGTGAGTTAGGAATAGTTGTCCGACATTGAATAATTAGAGAGAGAATGACTAACATATATATAGATTGTTAGGTTACTCCACCTATCACCAATTGGTTTTAGGATGGAACCCTGTCAACCTTGTATGAGGTCAAACTCTCCTCCGGTGTGGGGTTGTGTTAGACCCAATGAAGTTTATTATGGTATAACTGAATGTGAGTTAGAAATAGTTGTCCCACATTAAAAAATTAGAGAGCGAATGACTAACATATACTTCCTCCGTCCCAATTAATATAGTTCCCATTTCATTTTGGGCACAAGAATTAAGGAGACTTGCCCTATAGTGCCACTTTATGTGGTTTTGTTTCGGGCCCTATAGTGTGGAACCCCGCACTACTATCAATATGGAAGGCCGCTCGATCAGACGGATCCTCATTCCGCCATCGAGAGTGTATTTTATGTTCTATGTGGAGCTGTGAAGCGCGCTCGATCGGGTGGCCTCTACACTGTGCCTTCATGCGGTACCCCTCACTGTAGTGCGAGCTGCCGACAGCTTATTTTTTTTTTTTTTGTTAACTCTTGTATTATTAAAAATGCAGCTTGATGAGCTTTGAGGAAGCTAATATTCGAGAGAAACTACAGGTGTCCTAATTAGATTTATTTATTGGGTTGTTGCCATTGTCCATGAATTTCTAAATTGCATACATAGTGATTCAATTTCCAAGTTTTATTATCTGAATTCTTCAATTTTATTAGTGCAACTAGTCTAGTTCTTCAATCCAACTCATTATCTAGTTAGTTTAATATTCTAGTTAGTTTCTACCCTTCTTGCCTTTCTACATAATAGGTTCTGTAGGATTTATTTTTTATTAGGTGTGTGATAGCCTTGTCAAGTCTGTGTCTATCTTAAGTCAAATTTTTAATGTTTAAAATTTCATTAGAAATTGGGTTGGTTTTTTTTTTAGTTTAATATTATGAGTTACAAATTAAAAAAAAAAAATACAATTTTGACCATCAACATCTTTAATTATATATGAAAAACTTATAAAAATATAATATTGATCAACTATAGACTACGATTTGCATTAAGAAAGAGAAAGATTGGTTAACTTGGGAAATAAGGATTCATTAAATAAAATTTGAAAACAAAAATGACTTTCTCTCTCTCTACGCTCCCCCACAAAAACCCTAGGAGAAAACTTTTAATCCCCCGCCGCTCCAGCAGGCTCGCTGGTGGCCGACCTCGCTAACGGTCGCCGGCGAGCATGCCAGCCTTGCCTTTTGTTTTAGTTTTTCATTCCTGTTTCTTAAATCGTGTCTCCCCCTCCCCTGTTTCAGTCTTAGCGTAGATTTCCCCACCCCTTTCCCCCGTGTTTCGAATCAATCGCCGCCGACTCGCAGATCTTCGTGCAGTCGCCGGCAGTTTCCCGCCTTTGTCGGGCTTCCCATCCCCACCCCCTGTTACGTTTTGTTGTCGAGCATCCCTTCCCCACTCCCCGTTCGTGCGTCGTCTTCCCGCCCCCCTCCCTTGGTCTATTCTCCGATCAGTGGGTTTTCAGTTTTTAACGTGTGTGTTATTCAGTTTAAACGTTCGGTCGAGTCTTGAAGTTTAGGGTTCGGTGTTACGAACCTAGTGATGTATGTTTTCTTTATTTTCATGTTTGTTTTCTTCAGATCTGATGGCCCCTGCCTTTTTGTGACTGGTAGTGCTGGGGTGTTTGTTAGTGGTGCTCGGTGGGCAGTTCAAGGCTCTTGGTTTCCTATGACAAAGGAAGATCTAGGCAACCTGGTAGGTAGAGCCCAAAATCCTGGAGTTAGGCATGAGGTTTTTGCCACTTTAGGAAGTCAGGTGTTACTAACATTTATACCAGGTCCATTTTGGATCGAGTTTATTTCATGTCTATTTCATTTGTGTGGGGTATAAGTTGGGCCTATCAGGGTAGATTTCGGGTCAAAATTGGGTATCGGATCGGTCTATAACCATGTCTACTCAACCCCCCTTCCTTTTAAACCATATGGACAATCCAATAAAAAAACCATTTGGACAAGAACCCATACCACAAAAATACTCCCATCCGAATCCGGGTCGGGTCCATTAAAAAAAAAACCTCAATTCCACCTCCCCCTCAACCCCACCTCACCCACCACCATCCACCACCACAACAATCCACATTGTCACCACCCACCCCCCTCTTTTATCCCTTCCAACTCCATATCTCACTCTTCTCCCACATCCCCCTCTCCCCCCCATCCACAACAACACAAAAATGTCATCTCCCCCTCCACAACCACAACCACAACCACAACCACAACCACAACCACACCCGCACCCGCACTCGAACCGGCAGTCGAAACACCTCCTCCTCCACCACCTCCAATCATCCAAGCCCTCTCATACTCCCCCCTCAAAAAACCCCAACCAATCCCCTGGTCCCATGAAGAAACACTCAACCTGATCAAAGCCTACCAAGAAAAATGGTACTCTCTCAAACGCGGCCAATTAAAAGCCTCTCAATGGGAAGAAGTCTCCGTCACCGTCGCTGCTCGTTGCGGCTTCGACGAACCCTCAAAATCCGGCACCCAATGCCGCCACAAAATCGAAAAACTCCGCAAACGTTACCGTGCTGAAAAACTCAAACTTGGTCCTTGTTATATTTCCTCTCATTTCACTCATCCTTGGATCTATTTCTCTCTCATGGATCACCTTGAACGCGGCCCTCTTCCTATCTCCGCTGTTCCCCCTAATTTTATCGACAACAAGAACAACAACAACAACAACAACAACGATAATAGCGATGATGATGATGATGATGATGATGATGATGAGGATGCTGGTGTTGTCAAATATGCTAGTTTGGGGAAACTTAGGGAGTTTGATCATACAAGGGTTGATGGGTTTTCGAAAACGGAAAACGGATATGGGGGTCTGAATAAGAGGAAGAGTTATTGGGGAGGAAATGAAGAAGAAAAATTAGGGTTTGAGATGGAGGAGGATGAGGTGGAGGAGAAAGAAGAAAAGGGGAGTTTGATGGGTGAATTGGGTGCACAAATGAGGGTATTTTCTGAGACTTTTGTGAGAATTGAGAGAAAAAAGATGGAGTTGATGAGAGAGACTGAAAGGTTTAGGATAGAAATGGAGAATAAGAGGATTCATATGATTCATGTTTTTCAACAGAAGACTGTTGAGTTGATTTCTAAGGCTTTTACTGGGGATTCTTCTTTCAAGAAGATGAAGATTAATCCTGATTTGTGATGGAAAGAAATTTAAGTTTTTATTTTTGTTTTTTACGGTATAATAAAGATGATGTTGGTGATTTAGTTTTTGATGATAGAATGAGTAGATTTGTATTTTTAGGCCGTTTCTGTATGATTATTGATTATCAAACTTGTAGTAAGCTGCAGTTGAGGAGAAGTTCCCAGAATATATAAATGTTCTTTTACAAGATTCTTTGCAGATTCAAAGATTATGTATGTTCTCGTGATTAAGTTGTATAATCTATAGTATTTATGTCCGTGTTCACAAGGAAATGGCAGGAAAACTATGGTTGACAGAAATGTTTATAGTGCAAGACAGAAAAGTGAGGAGCATGTTTTGACTTTTGACAACTGTATAAATATAATTAACTGGATAGACCGATAATGATTAATGATAATGAATGTATAGATTTCTTGCTTTACAACTTAAAAGTTCAGTTTGGTTTTTTAGAGCATCAATTTTTCTTTTTGGTGCATTTTTGGAGCATCAATAATGTTAGGCTTTAGATGGCTCGTACAGAACGAGTATGACAATTTAGGTAAATTAGATAGCTAACTTTTTGTCTCGTGAATATAGTGTGAGCAATATCCTAGGTATAGACGCTTAATGGGACTAAACTAACAGTTCTCTTATCTCTTCTTTAACTAACTAAAAGTCAGTCATATATAGTTTTCGTTAAGAGTAAATCTATTGATTAACCTTAATTTTGGTCATCGAATGTAATAATAAAATCTCTTACACCCCAATCAAGACCCATATTGCACCAAGACGCACCAAAGCATAGAGACCATATGAGTACAATAATACGTGAGGTTGAGGTGGAGGAGTAGTGGGCATCACTATATCCAACTGTTAAGAATTGACAGCCATCATGCCTATTATTAATCCAAATAAAAGGAGGATCAGAAGAACAATCTCTAGCCTACAAAATCCAACCATCTGATCTGGCTATAGTATGATTGCCTCACATGGAACTCAATAACATTCAAATCGCCCATTAACAAACAATGAGAGTGGCGAAGTAGCAATGAAGCAAGTCAAAATTTCAGGCCACACTACGCGACAAAGATGTTCTAAGGCTGTAAGAAGGCCTTTTCCCGTTCAAATCTTACCCTCTGTATTTCCACCAAAATTGAATACCCCCAATCCCTTTTATCTCCCTGAATCGCTGCTGAATTTTTAGCTTCCCAGCATGGCTGTTGGCATTGTATTCAACCAGACCCTGTATATAACCCCTGAGGCTGCATCAATTGCACAGCCTTGCTCCCCTTTCTCAGCAACTTGGTATCTCGGTTTCCAAGATTTAGCTGTAAACTGTTATTATGGGAGCTAATGCAGATGTTAGATTGGAGCTGAGAAGCGCTTGCGTTAAAAATGATACAGGTGGTTGAGACAAAGTTTGAGCATGAGTCATCAGGCACTAGACACAGGGAGCTATATCTGTTGATGCTGCCGATGCAACAATCTTTACAGAATCTATCCGTCTCAAGCAAGGCGGAGAATGTTTGTTGCTCTGTTGTGACCAGATGCAGATGCCGAAACACATGGCAACATTGCTGCTCCATTGGATGCTGCTGCTGGTTGTGCCCAGCATTTATTCAATGAGGTGGAGAAGCAGTCTGATAAGTAAAATGAGAACCCAATGCACAGAAAAAAGAGACTCCTGGGCTAGTAGATTCTGGCAACATCAACTGCCTCTAATGGTCTGAACTCTTCCCTGGCTGTACACACAACACAATGTCAAAAGAAGCTCCGGATGAGGCTAGAAAGAAAACTGATATGTCCACGCAATGCTGAGTACCCATCCTATGTCTTGCAGAACTAACCAACTCCCATTATAAGAAAAAAAATTTGAAGTAAACGAAAGTCCCAAAAATTTGGGGGGAATGCACACACAGCTTAAGGGTACAGGAATAACTTATTAGAGGTTTGCTTAAGATGCAATTGCATTGCTAGAGTAGTAGAGTGCCTGCTGATGATCATTTATGCAGGACCTAGAAGCTGCACATTCTGCATCCCTGATAAAACAGAAAAGCATAGTGATCTGGAAATGTTCCAGAACAAAACACCACCAAGAGTCAGTAGACTCATAGGCTCATAGTAAAGGAATGAGTCATTGGGATACCTTAAAAGAGGAATTGGCCAATACTGTTTCTGGAAAGCTAATGGAAGCGATATTTGAGATTGCTCTTATTAAATTATACCGCCACCAATTGGCTCTAAAGAAGGGAAGGACTCCCAGGTTTTACCATTGATCTCCACAAGAACAAACACCATCCTTGAAATGATGGTAGCGATTGACATCTCTTATAGTAATTTCCCTTTGAGTCAATTTAGAGACAAATTTAATAAAAACATGACAATCCTCACATGCTCGGAGATTCTTTGTTACAAGAAGCCTAGTTCCTGGTTGAGTGCTGATGAGTCCAAAAGCAATTGCTAGCCTTTCACTATGACAGCAAACCATGCTGGTCTTCTCATCATCTTCAATGTCATGGAATACTGTACCAATAGTTGGAACATACCCAGCTTCTGTTACCAATTTTATTACCCTCTCCAACTCTGCATATATAGCGTCACTCATGGGATGTGAAGTGTCTCCAGAGAGGAAAGCATGAACTTCATTTTTAAATTCAATCCAGCTACATGCTATACTTTTCTTAATTCCTCTATCAATCATCAATCTTCTCACCCTTGCAACTCCATCCCATTGTCCGGCCTGTGCATATATATTAGATAGAATCACATAATTGCCCGAATCATTAGGTTCAAGCTCAACGAGCTTCTCCAAAGCTATTTCCCCCAATTCTACATTTCCATGAATCTTACATGCATTTAGCAATGAGCCCCATACAACAGAATCTCGCATAAACTTCATTTCCATTATAAGATTATAAGCCTCCTTTAGTCGACCAGTATGGCCAAGGAGATCAACCATGCATGTATAGTGTTGCACCGTAGGATTAATATGATGTTCTTCTATCATTTGATTGAAATATCTCCACCCTTCATCCAGTAAACGACCATGGCGACAAGCTGAAAGGACCCCCACAAAAGTAATATGATCAGGGATATATCCCTGACTGACCATTTCCTCAAAGAGATCGATTGCATCAATGAAATAACCATGCATGGCATACCCAGTAATCATAGCATTCCATGAGACAACCCTTTTCTCTTGAAGTCTCTCAAACACCCACCTTGCCACTCTAACTGATCCACATTTCGCATACATATCTACAAGAGCAGTTTTAACCTTATCTTGAGACGCAAACCCTTGCCGCCAACTAAACCCATGGATCTCTCTCCCCTGAGGAAGAGCTGCACTGTCAGCCGAAGCTGAGATAATTGTAACCAAGGTTGCAACTGTAGGCCTCTCACTTGCAAAGACCATCTGACTGCATAAAGTCAGAGCATCTTCCGGGTGCCCATTTTGGGCATACGCAGCGAGCATAGAGTTCCACACAACAACATCCCTCCTCACAATCTTATCAAAAACACCCCTTGCACTCTCCACACAACCACACTTTGCATACATATCAATAAGTGCAGCACCCACAAACACATCATTTTCCCAACCAGTGCGGACAACATGTTCATGTATATCCCTCCCCTTCTTAATAGCTGAAAGCGCCGAGCACGCCTTGAGCACGAAAGGGAACGTAAAATTATCAGGCACAAGCCCATGATCAAGCAATTGATAGTAAAGTAATATAGCAACTTCATAAGGACCATCCCATGCGTACCCACGAATCATAACATTACAAACAAAGAGATTACTCTTAGACATTTTATCGAACACATGGTGGGCATAAACCAAGTTCTTGCAATTGCAATAAAGATCAACAAGTTTTGTAGCTAAACCTAAATTTGAAGATAACCCAGATAAGCAAATTTGAGCATGAATCTGTTTACCAGGTCCAATTGCTCTTTGAGAAATACAAGACTTAAGGAGAGAGGCGTAATCTGCAGCAGACAAAATGCAACTGGGTATGTTTAAAAGATTAGTTTTTGAAGTGTTTTTGTTGCTGTTGTTTATGTAATCAGTAGTTATTGGTGATGCAAATGAATAAAAACGAGTATTATTTCGAAGTAATAAAGGTGAAATTAAGAAAAATGGGGGTTTTACTCGATTGAAGAGCTGGGAAACTGAAGATGAACAGTATGAGATTCTCCGCAAGTTTATTGCGAAGCATTTTCGACGCATTTGATCGAGGAAGCTGAGCCTTTCTTCAGTTGAATTAGTAAAGAATTACAGCTATGAATCCGGGTTAAACTTTGGAGATCATTGGCCGAATCCCGCAGTCCTAAACTATCTTAATGAAATATAAGCTGTCAAAAAAATTGAAATTTTGTCTATTGCAAAATAGACATTTTGTAATATTAATAGCTAAGCCATATCTCATCTATTTCAATTTTTTTTTGGACATCGGGGAGTCGTACATAGTTAAAACACAAAGAAAAGGATGCAATTCTTGCGACAGGTGGTTGCAAGATTATGTGCATACTGAAGGCATGTTTGGGAAAACTAGCGTTCCAAGTAGTTTATTAGTCATTGCGATGAGCATGTTGGGGGTATAATTTGTTGGCTACTCTTTCGGCAATGTTAGCGATTAGCGATTGAAGTAGTCGTTTAATTAGAAGTGTTTGGCAAAAGTAGTTGTTGAATTGTAGGTGACAGTAGTGACATTTATTCTAATATAAAATGAACTACAACAATTTCATATGTTGCTTCAATATTTATTTTTTCAAAGAACTTACACAAAAAGGAGTATACGACTTTTTAATTGCTCAAAGAAATGTATAAGTTTAAGATAATATTCAACCTTCAAAAATTTATATTACATATTTTAATTAAAATGCTTGTGGAATGAGGAGTATAAAATATTGTGAAATATTAGTTATATATTTATCTTTGAAATAAATATTTAAATCATGTCCCTGCTATTGTAAAGAAAAACAATGTATTGCCATAAAATAAAGCAATTAATAAACAAAAAAAAATTAAAAACATTGGTTAACATTTCTACCTTATGTTATTATATAGTGTTTATTTTCTTTCAAAAAATATATAATGTTTGTTTGCTAGACCACTACCTATAAATCTCAAACATTACTTGTGGTAACGTTCTACAACCGCTACCCATAATCTACTCCAACGCTACCCGCTACTACAACCGCTACCTTACCAAACACTCAAAATTTTTCTTAAGTAGCGTTTTGATCTTGTCCAACCGTTACCCGCTACCTCAAAACCTAGTGCCAAACAGGGCCTGAACTTGGTCCCATGAGACTTTCCTTACCTGACACAAGACCACTGTAGACTGTAGTTGTCACTTGACTAATAGCTTGGATTCTCCACTTAATCGAGATGTCCTGTGTATGGTGGGAGTTTAGATAATTGACCAGTAGTGTAGAATCTGTTTTGACACTTATCCTTCAGTACCCTTCTTGTATGGCCCACGGGATAGCCGAGAGACATGCCTTGGCTTCGGTGATGACGGTTGAATTTGCATATTCACACTGCCCTTATCCAATTAACGGGTACCAGTTGCATTTAGCCCAGGATCCGTCTATTTGAAATATTATATGTGGCGTGCCATGGATCTGCTGGCATATGTTGGCTATGAGGAAACCTGGGGGGAAAGTTGGATCCTCCTGTGGTGCTGCTACATGCAGATTTATGGAGATGAAAGTGTTATGTTGTTGGAGCCCCCTCAGTTACCTAGTGTTGAGCAGCATCAAGAGTTGCGACCTGTCCTCGGAAGATATGATTATTCCTTGTAACCCAGATTCCCCACAGGATGGCAATGAAAGTTGGTAGTCTAGCTCCTTGGAGTCCGTCTTCTGTCCTGAAATAGAGGAACCAGACAAGAATTCATTCTCTAAGCGTAGTGTGACTACTGATTTGGGATTGAATGCCTAGGGACCTTGTGAGTCAGGCTCCAGCAGCCAGGGGACAAAAACGAAATAGCTAATGCATATCTTTGAAACCTGTGTAGCAGGTGGGGCAGAGGCTAGAATGACCTATTGCCTGGCGGTGGAGATTGGAAGTAACAAGTAGGTTGTTATGCCATATCTTCCATATGAACAGTTCCATTTTGACATGATGTTCAGACTCCATAGTATTCAAAAGAATTTCGTATACCGTGTTGTTGTCATGCTACAATTGTTATTTTGTTTTGAGAGTATACCATATCCAGTTTTGGTTGTATACTCTTCAGAGAGGGTGAAAGGCTAATAGAGGGAGTCAACAACTTCCGCTCCAGATGGTAATTCAAGGCCTCGTACTTGGGTCGCACACTGCTTTGTGAAAAGTCGATTGATCATGGGTACGTTCTGCCCTTGATTATTTGGGAGAATGAGATTAGCTACTGTGATACGAGCTACTTCCCAAAGGTTCGTGTCAACCCTAAAAATGGGAATGGAGGCATTAACCCTCTTATGTTTTGAAGCAACAAGATCCAAACCATTTCCAATTTCCCAACCATAGTGTTTCCTCATTTCTTGCTCGGCCTTAATCAAACCTCGCATACCCCATGAACAACTCCTCCCTCCCTTGTTGAGCTAGGGATGGGGAGCGGCTGATTTGGCAAAGACTTGTGAGAGTAGTAGTTGGGGATTTTAACATATGCGCCAAACCTTCTTCATGAGGAATGCTTTGTTAATTGTGTTGACATTTTGAATCCCCATCCCTAGCTCCTGTACCTCGAGGAGGGTGAAGCACCTCTTTTTTCCTCCATGCGATGCCCTTAGAATGAGGTGTCCCAAAAGAACCACACTATCAGGCATCAATCTTATTAGCTATTGTAGTTGGTATTTGGAAAAGAGAGAGAATATAATTCATGGAAGCCATTAGGATGGAATTTATAATAATCAGTTTAGCAGTTAGTAAGAGCATCTCGTGGCTCCATTTTGAGATAGTGGCAAATATTTTATCCAACAGGAAGGTGAAGTGACTGGCTTTGGTACTTTGAACATCTATTGGAGCACCAATATATTGCCTGAAGGTTTAGCATCCATACGGAGAAGGTCTTTATATTCTGCTTGTTAGCGAGGTGGAATGTTACCAGTAAACTTAAAAGATTTCTGTATATTGATCATTTGCCCTGACATATTACAAAATCTGGAGAGTAGATTGGAGAGAGCAGCACAAGACTCGTTTGAAACCTTGAAGAAGAACAACGAATCATCTGCAAAGAAGAGGTGGGACATATTGGTCGCCAAATTTCTAGGGCATATCCCTTCTAACATGCGAATGTCGGTAGCTAAGCAAGTCATCCGTGAGAGGATATACATACAAAAAAAAAGAAATAAGTAGGGCGCAAGAAGATTCCCATGTCGCAGACCACATTTTGGCTTAACGTGATATGTAGTTCTACCATTTACCAGGATTTGATATGATAATGTGGAGATACATTGATGCACGAGTTGCACACAGAACGGCGAAAAGCCATACGATGTGAGGACCTTGAGATGAAGAGCCAACTGACCCTGTCGTAGGCCTTGTTCATATCGAGTTTCAGAGTCGCAAGTTGTTGGTTCCTGACCGGTGCTTGTTGATAAAGTGTGTAAGCTCTTGACTAGTAAGAACATTATCGTCTAAATGTCTTCCTGGCACAAAAGCATTTTGGTAGTCATTAATAAGATGAGGTAGTATTGGCTTCATAAGATTTACCATACATTTTAATACACACTTGTTGATGGTGTTATAGAGGCTAATTGGCCTGAGATGGTTAGCCTCCTCAGGTGCATCTACCTTGGGAATGAGTACCAAAAGGGTGCGATTCCATTCTTTTAACATATGACCTGAATTGAAGAAGTTAGCAGCTTCAACTAACTTGGAGCCAAGGAGCTGCCAGTCGGTATCAATGTCGAACATTGCACCCTTAATTTCTTGATTAGAGAAAGGGTATAGAAGGGTATGCTTCTGTTGTTCGGTAATTATTGGAAGGTGCCTTCTCGAAAAACTAGGTCAATATCCTTCCCTTGACCAGACTTTGTCCAGGATCCTGCTTTATAAAGGTCTTGCAAGTGGTGTAATAGTCCCTCAAATACATGTAGGTGTATCTAACAAATCCCCACTGTTATTTTTTATCATGTAGATTCGATTATGTCGTTGTCGTTGCTCCATCCTGTTAAAGAGAAAATTTCGATGGGAGGTCTCTGAAATCGATTTTATGATCTTTGACCAATTGAAACCAATAAAAACACCGAATTCTGATTCTATCAGGGTCTGGCTTCGTCGATCCATAAATAAGTTAGCTTGCTGGATAGTGGTAACCCTTAAGCTTATATATGGAATGCAGCTTATCAGAAATTTCTTTCCAATTTACTCCCCATATTTCACCAAGTTTATTTAACTGATATATTAAACAAGTATTAATAAATTAAGACATTTTTATCATCTCAATTTGTAGTTAGAAAATATAGACGTTTATACATTTTGCTAATAATTTATTCGCAATAGTAATGGTCAGAATTTATTTTTTGACAAGGGTAAAAACTCATATGATCCGATAGGAAAAAAAAAAGTAATTTAAAGAATGTATTTATAAAGAAACACATTATTTTATCTTTAAAGAAAATGAACAGAGATACTTTGTGTCAACATTACACTACATTATTGACCGTTTCATCTTATGATTTGCAAGGTCTATCCGAAGGTCTGGATTAGCTCTGATTTAAATGAGCGTCATCTTTGCATGGATAATGCACTCTGTTCTTTTATTCGACAATAAAAATGCACAAGTTGGGGCACCCTCTGTTTTATGGACAGGCAGCTGGGATGCCTTCGTTACAACTTACGAGGACGAATACAAGTCAACAAGACTACAACTATCTCCATAAATATTCAGAACACTTGCCCAAAATGTAAACTAAGGCAATTTTAAGCAGGACTTGCATCTATGTGAATGAGCAGAACAAACACCAATATGTAAACGAACAAACAAGATCCCCAATAAAGCATCGATGACACGGAAACCGCCCCTCTGATTTTGATTTTACTTTGATATAGCCCAAACTAAGGGACAATCCAACACCATCTAAAAGTACAACTAAAAAGACAGACTATGAAAGAGAAACAAACCCAAGAAAGCTGAGGGTTACCGCATCTTTTAACCCTATTTGCATAGCGGGCGAAGTCACTCAACAGGGATAATAATGTTCAGAAAAACTACACTTACGCTGCACTTGTTTTCTAAACCAGATCTTGCATTGCTGGATTGCACCTCATTTGCAAATGACCAAAGATTCACCGCTATAACTATGCTTGGATTCATGTCAAATGCCAGAAAAAAAATCTAAAACAGGAACAGATGAAAGCAAAGAGCCAATCTTTCAATTGCTCATCATTTCCAAAAAATACACCTCCACTTCAATATCATCTCATGGTAACTTTTAAACAATTCTAGTGTTATCCTCCATCTTGAGGCTGTTTAATAGAATAATCACATGATAATAAGTACAACAGAAGTTCCACCTTTCAAGCTATGCAGAGCCTCACACCTGCAAAAAAAAAACACAGTTTTCTCTCTTGCTGCTTCCCTTTTTACTATCATGAATCATGAATTTACCTTCCTTGTTCATGTTTGTTTTTGTGTGTGTGTGGGGGGGGGGTAATAAAATTGATTCAAAATTGTTAAACAAACGGCAAAGTTGAAGTAACCAGGACGGAAAGAGCAATAAGTTTAGGATTTTATAAAAACAAGGATTTTCTACATGAAAAGTTACACTACCAACAAGAACACAAAAGAAGATCAAGACAATGATTTAGGATCTTATACACTACGAGGCTATATTCACAAAATTTCCAAAGGCATTTGCCTGTAACAATGAAGCTTCCCCCTTAACTCCAATAAAAATAATACATGCACTATCTATGGGGGGGTTAAAAGGAATAAGGCCCCACATTGATGAGCGGGAAACCCAAATCTGGGTAGGAGAAAAGGAAAAGGAACAAAAAGGTGGTTAACAAGATAGAGAGATGAGATCCTGTACACATACCTCTATATGTCTCTATCTTCATAAAGCTCTAAGCAGTGGTAATATACATTATGAACCCAAAAAAAAGCCTGCCTAAACTTGTCATGTCAGTAACCTGGAAGTTACAATCATCATCCCATTTACCTTTTCTTGTACTGCCCTTGCAAAATTAACAGCTTCATCTGCAGACAGAACAGTGACCTAATTAGCTCCTCAATTATAAACATCCACAGGACTTTGCAAGCCCATCAGAGAGACATTACTCATAGCTGATATACAGACGTTATCTACTTTGCCAATAACAAAGAGAGTTACCCACAGCCAGTTAAATAACATGACTTGTTATAAGAAAAACAAGACTGACATGTATTCTTCATATTTTGAGACATGAATCAAACACAAGGATGCTACCCAAGGGGATGATCCTTGCACTTGACAGAACCAAAGAATAAAAGCTTCAAAACAGAGCAAGAGAGAACCAAAGAATAAAACTAGAAAAAAGAGCAAGATGGTTCATTCTGTTAGAAGAGTGCACAGTCACAGGTATACAAAGGGAATACCACGCGGTCATGTAGAAGAAATTCCAAGTGCAACTTCCTCAAAGGTGTTGAAATACTATTTGCTTGAGTGTGGGAAGTAGGACAAGTGCACCCATCCGAGGAGGGGTAGCAACTTCCCCCATATAGTGGAAAGTAGTACATCCTAAAAAGTTTAATTTTCTCTCTTTCGTCAACCAAGCACCTTTTGAATTTTCTTTTCCCCAGGAAAACAGGTAGGAACTTCCACCATTTAGCGGAAAGTAGAACTTTCCAAAATAATTCACAAAAGTGAACCAAAAGGATTTATGTACTTTCTATTCCAACAACTTTAAGGAGCTGTACCACCACCTTCTCAGCAACCCACTACCCACCCCAGACAAGGAAAAACAAAAAATAAAAACCTACCCACTGATATCAAAAGCATATATCATATCATATTCACATGAATCACATGGTGCAGAAAATATGTCAAGTTTCCAGTAACCCTCACCTGTACATTGCTGTTTGAAGGGCATGCCGACTACATCCTGGCAGGAACAAGCGTGTCAAGACTTGATCTCAATCAATAGCAATGATCATTCCAATCTAGAATTAGGGGTCCTTGCAAGCACACTACTATGCCCAGCTTGAATCTGTGTCTGAGTTTGTGGTGGTGGCACTCTCTGGGGTGACTTTTCACGTTGCTGCAGCTGGTGCTGTGACGGCTTTTGTGGCAAAAGGGGTTGAAGTGATGAAGGATGTTGAACCTGTGATTGCTGGTGCTGAAATTGCACCCCATGTCCATGAGCTGCCATGTTACCCGGTAACTGTTTCTGCCCCAGACCATCGCTAGCTGATGGTAATGTCTCCTTTCCTGACGAGTTTGTAAGAGGTGGACTACTCATCGGAACAGACGGAGTGGGTGTATTAGACATAGTTGGATCACATAGAGAATCCTGAGCTTGTTTACGCACAGCGGTGCCGGCAGACGATGAAAGAGGTAAGGCAGTTGTAGAATCAACACATTCTGGCTGACCCCCAGCAGTATTATTTGCAAGCTGCTGTTCCACTGGGACATGATCAGGTTGTAACTTGGTTAATGGATCAGAATTCACTTGCCGATTTTGTTGAATAGCCCTCTGAAGAGCAGGCTGAGATTGATTACCCTTAAGAGGAGGCTGTGATTGTGCTTGCAACTGTTTTTTAAGCGAAGGCATTACCGTTGATGGAAGACCTTGGGTTGTGCCTGCTGATGCTGAACTAGAAGAAACTGCTGGAACCTGGCCCTGATTGCTACCATCTACGTGAGAAGATATCTGTTGGACTTGCTTTGGTGTTGCTGAAACTGTATTTGCGTATGGTTTCTGTTGTAAATGATTTGAAGTCTGGGGTGAGGCCAGAGGTTTTAATGGTTGCTTTGTACTAAGACTGGACCCTGAATATGAGCCCTGAGGTTGTATCAACTGCACAGCCTGCTCCCCTTTCTCAGCTACTTGATTCCCAGGGCTACTTGTAAGGCCATTAAGATGAGCTGAATCTATGGGAAGATTCTGATGCATCAGCATGTTACCTCTTCCCATTCCTTTCAAAATTTTAACTTGCTGCTGAGGCTGTGATTGTTGGCGCTGTTGGGGATGTTGCCTACCAGATTGCTGATATTGTTGCTGAAGCTGTTGTGACTGTCGCTGACGTTGTTTTCCAACCTGATTCATTAATCCACTCGCACAACTTTGTGCATTTCGTCCGAGTCCTTGAGGTGGTACCTGGTGCTTTTGCTGCTGCGATGACTGTGAAGATGCATGAGTTACTGGAGATGGAGGAGTCAGGGAGGGTACTGATACAGGTTGAGAAGAAGATGGTGATTGAAGCTGGGAAGCACTCTGCATGGAAGAAGATACAGGTAGCTGGGAAGGAGTTTGAGCATGTGTCATCAGTGCACTAGATGCAGGAAGCTGCTGCTGTTGATGCTGCCGTTGCAACAATCTTTGCTGAATCTGCCTATCTCTAGCAAGGCGAAGAAAGGCTTGTTGCTCGGGAGTGACAGCGTGATTCGATCCTGGGAGATGCGGATGATGAGGACCAATCACATGAGAATTCTGCTGCGATATTGGATGTGACTGGTGGTGGTGGCCCGGATATGTTTGTAAAGGTGGAGAGGCAGACTGATTTGTGAAACCTGAACTCATTGCACCAAAAGGTGGGACTCCTGGGCTACTAGATTCTGGCAACATCATCTGTCTCTGATGGTCTGAACTCTGCCCAGGCTGTACACAAAATGAAACGTCAACAGATGCGCTAAAGCTAAAAAAGGAGCACCTTGACAATGTTATGACGATGCAATGTTGACTTTCCCCCTATGCCATTTTAATCTAACCAGCTCCCGACCACAGAGAAAATAGATGAAAATAAGAAAAAGACCCAAAAATAAAGGGAAGAATGCATACAACTCAAAATGTACAAAAACACCTAAATGGGGTTCGCGTAACTTCAGTTGAATACTGACCACCTCCCCACCCCCACCCCCCGCTTCTCTCTCTTCCCAAGGCACTCAATGCCCCAAGATTCTCGAAGAATTCAAAAACTAAACATGAATTAGATAGCTAGTAATTTCACGCTGATGCATCTAATAAACATAGATGCCACCATCTGTAACCAAATTTAAACTGGCAGACAAACATGCTGAACTCTTTATCTGCTTCTCCAATTCGATACTAATGCATATACTACCAATTAATATAGACTATATAAGCAGTTAGGCCCTTTATTGAGTGACGCAACTCGTAGAGCAGCACAACAGCAGAGGAAAAGAGAGAAGGGAAAAGAAAAAACAATCTCACCCGCACCATATGCAACGCATCACGGGGTCTAAACAGATTTCCTTGACCAGAAGCTGTTCCAGTGTGCATATTCATGTTGTTGGGTATCCCTCCCATGTTGGAGGAAAGCATACTTCCAGAATTCAGCAATGATGAAGAAGGAATTCCTTGAAGTCCTGGTCTTGACATTGGCATACTTCGGCTCATTCCAGCCACTATGCCGACGGTGTTCCCACCAGGATGTATACGCACACCTCGATCAGATCCTGAAAGAGACCCAGAAGACAAGTTTGGCGACTGAATATTTCTTCCAGGTAGCATGTGATTGTACTGCTGGAGTCTTTGCTGCTCCTCGATTGGCAAAGATGTCGACCTAGGGACTGGGTATCTAGCATCCCTACCAAAGCAAATGTTAAAGCAAGTGAAAATGCACTCGCAGGTATACTAGAATAAAACAGCAAATTGGAGTCAGTAATCGTTGAGTAAATTACCGAGAATTACTGAACTGAGATGACTGAGATGCCAAATTGTTGCCAATACCCATGCTAGGAGAACCAGGAAGACCCTGGATTGAAGAATTGAGCCCACCAGGAGGATGCATTGAGGGAGCACCCTGATTTGGCAAGGACAATCCTCCGGTATGCTGGCTTTGAAACCCAAGAGAAACATCTTGGTTGGATGCAGCAATATCACACAGATCTAGTGGCCTGCCAAGAACGAACAAGTAGAAGTCTAGGATCAGACATGCTAACAGAGCAAAAATGACAGATAATCATATAGAAGTATAAAAGATCGACCTATACCAAGAAACACTTCAAAAAATCAGAAAGAGGAATAAAAACTCACGTCAGAATCACCCCATTTACATTGTTCGGAATAACTTGGGAAAGTGCACCAACATGTGAACCGTGAACGGACACCATTTGCTTCAGATCTTGATTATCATTCTTCACAAGCAGGAAGGCACAAGTTAAAAACTAAAATAGATGCCAAGATAAGATAGGACACACTTATGAGTTATGATCCCCAATACAGCTTACAAATTAGATACAGTAAGCTCCATCGTACTTTCTGCATAATCTTAAGATGAGAGTAGCACACTTCATCTCATACAACTTGTCAAACATCCAACATCAAGAAGTCAAATAATCTTATCTATCATTCTTAAACAACTTTTAAGATTCAATCCAAGGACACTTATTTGCTTTGACCTATGAAACTAATTAAGATGGGATATGGATGAGACAATGATAACTAATTTCCAGCCAACAAAGAGATAAAGAAAATGTTTTATCTTTCAGTCTTGCTAAATAATCACACATCACTACTGATTATGCGAACAGTCGAAATAAACAATATAGATTAAGGATAATAAAAGGTACCCAATTTAAGCTTCTGTTGTTCCAACCCAAAAAGGAAAAAGTATAACAAGATTATCCATAACTTGCTTTTATCAGGCTCCGGATAATAGAAAACATCCACTACTGCGATAGCAACAAACCATTAAACATCTAGACAAGAAATGCTGTTAGGGAGATTATCGCTTGCTTGACAGTGGCTAGCAGACTTCTAAAAGTCCAAAGATTTTGAATCCTGACAAAGCATTGGCAAAACTTCTCCTACTTGATCCAAAAACAAACTTATCACACAGTTGATGAGCCATCCTTAACCGCTACCCAACCACAAACAATTAGCATAATGCCATCTATAATAACCTATAGAAGACTGCAGAACTTGGGAAATTTAAAACTACAGCAGCTAGTCTTTTAAAAATATTTAAGTCCATGGAGCAACAAGTGAAGAATTCCAAACTAAAGGCTGAATGAAGCAAGGCTAAATAATTGTGACTACAAAAAAAAAAATCACATATAAAGCACAGAGGGAAGACAACTGATCCTTAGCAGTATACACTTCATAATATCCAACTCATAGTTAACACGAACACATCAACATTTACCCCCAGCATCTCTAATAAGGCTCCCATCATTGGGGGAAAGGAGTCAAAGATATGTCGCCTTACTGCCATGGTAAGAATGATGGTGTTTCATAATGACCCTTCATCTAAAACACATCCGAATTCACAGTTCACAATAATTGTGACGGCACATACAATTCTTCTACTTCTCTATCTATGCATTAAACGATACCTGTTTCTTTCGGTAATGCAACTGCTGCCCTATAAGAATGATCTTCTCAAAATGGGACTTGATGGTATCCTCCTCCATCGGTCTCTGCAGTTTCTGAAACAACTGTCTTGCACTGCCCTGCATGAATCAAGTACGAAATTCAGCAAAAGAATGCTCTACCACCAAAAATGAGAGATAACACCGACCGAGCAAATTCGATTCTCGATCGGTGAAGAGAAAGAGCATAAACAAAGTAAAATTGGCTGCAAATAACGTGATAATTGCCTTAGGTATCCCAGGTAACGTAGAAGGATAAGGTTGAGAAGATCCAGAATCTTCAGCACTATCAGCACCATCACCAGGAGTTCTGTCCATCAAATTTTTGTGCCGCTCCTTGCACTCTTGAGGCTTCCGAAATATGCACTGGATAATTGAAATAAAACCGAATAAGAAATTTCTGTTTGGCAAGTCCAAGTCACAACTAGAACTGAACCAAACAAATGAAGCTTCAGATGGTTCGTACAACAAATGAAAAATCACAAGGCATAAGAACTCCTCAGAAATTATGGGAGCTACATATATCAGAATACCTTGAATCGCAAAGTACTGTTGATAGCATCACTTACAAGCTCCCAATTTGGGCCCATATCATGAACAAGCACAATAAGTGCCTGAAGAGGAGGGAAAAAATCTCAGCCAATCTAATCTATACACAGAAATACAGCAGATGGAGTTTATAAGAATGCAAGAGAAAGAGGACCTGATCTTCAAATGAGGACCATGGGCTTCCTGAACCAGGCTGTACAGCAGGCATCTACAAGTAAGATTCATGTTGTAAACACACAAACACAACTCAAACAATATCGACATTCAACAACCCAATTTGGATCCTACTAGCAGAAGGGTAGATTGGTACAAGCCTCCAAGGTGATTCAAACATATACAGGCATACGCCGAACGGTTGACACTAGTCTAAAGACTGTTTCATAATTTTTTTAAATAAATGATGTAGTACCAACAAAAATGATGACAGCGAACAGGATGGCATAATAGGGCGCAGCAAACCATTCTTAATGTATTACCTTAAGCGCTTTGGCCTTTCTACTCCTATCCCGACCTCCAATCAATTTAATGATTTTATTCTGGCTGGACATGTTACTCATTTGGGAAGCAACTGGTGAAGCAACTGATCCACTCATGGGCATTGTGTTATCAAATGAATTATCCGAGTGCTTCAAAATCTTTGGCTTTTTAGCGTGTTGGGCAAACATACCTAATAATGGAAGTACAGCAAGCACATAAACAATTAATTCCCATATAGTACAGGATAAACAGGAAAACAAGAAAAAGGAGAAGAAAATAAAGCGAAGTCTCACAGCTATTCCCATTGGATTCGAGCTGGTGAGTGTCCAATCTCTTTCTAACATGATCCTTCTGCATAACAAAAAGACAATGCCAGAGATTTGAGTATCATCGCAACAAATTAAGACTAACCCGGATTGCCATATAGGATAAATTATCGCTCTTCAACATGAAAATTATAGCAGACTAAAAATAGCAATAAATACACAAGCACGTCATTCCCGCTAAAATAGACACCTCCAAAATCGTCAGCAATGATGCCACCAAAAAGTTGTTTTAAGTAGCCCTATCACAAGAATACATTTGTTGGCTAATGAAGTTACAAATGACTAATAAATGGATAACGCAGACAAAAACTTATAGGGGATTTATGAGGATACCAGGAGAGGCAACACTACGTCATCTGTGCAAAGGTGAGAGTTGTATCAACAGAAGACATTAAGATGAACTCTCCGATAGTCAGATGTACTGCTTCAGTACTAGCATGGGTGTAGGCTATTGCCTTACAAAATTCAAAGGGACAGCTAGCTACAGTTGGACGAAACAAGGAGATGCCTAGACACTGGTGGGTGAAAAAACTTTACCTCTTTCATGCGAAACCAAATATAGAAAGAAAAATATGTATTTTTGGAATAAAAGGAGAAACACAAAGTCTTCACTGATCCTCAACTGTACTTTCAGTGTTTTTTTTGCTTTTCCCTTATGTTATAAGCCTCTATACAAACCCCTGCAGGATAAGTCCTTCCAAGAGCACAATTATTTCTACAACTTATGATTACAGCTCAAGTAGGATATACAAGGCCAAGGAGTATGCGGCCTTATCCCGACTGTTTCTAGAAGACCTAGGTAGAACCAATGAAGGTGCTAACGATTATCATAGTGCTAAACACTATATCTTGGCCTCTGCATCTTCCTGATCCTCGTATGTTTAAATATCATGTCTGCTCTCTAATGCTCTGCTCCACCCTAAACTTACATAGCCTGTTAACTTCCATGACAGATTAGTACTCTTCTCCCATTTCTTTACTATCCAACATTTTGGTAGCTTCCAAATGCCTCCTCAGCTCTTTTACTTGCAACAAATGGGTTGGGAGCGCGATTTAAGAAAAAGATTTAATAAGTAAATTAACAACTTAAATTTAAAATTTTATGACATTAATAACTTAAGTATTCCCTCTTACTAGTATTTAAGTTATTTTAATTAATTACCTTCTCTAATCTCTTACTAAAACCTGTGCCTAACCCATATGATGCAAGCAAAAAAAAATGTACGACGTATAACTTAAAAGCTTTCTGCAATTGAATCTAGAAGCTATCCACAATTGTATTTTGTATAGTGTTGGATCCAAATTATCAGCTCCACTAGGTGGTAAAGGTAAATATTTTCAAAAAAAAAAAAAAAAAGGACAACTGGGATTCCTTAAATTTGCATAAATGGTAGTTACACTATAGAACAGCAGGAAACAAAAAAAAGAGAGAATAACCTGTTCATTCTGCATGGAAGAGTCAACCTCCCACCCAGCATATGCCGCACCCTGTAATAATGAAATATGAAACAAAATGAGAACTTGCAAAGCAATTTACCCAAGTAATATCGAGTATCCCAGCATCTGGTTTTACAAATTAAATACCTGATGCTTAATTTTCTTCTTCTTCTTAGGCTTTGCTGAAATATCTGCAGAATCAAATGTAGACTGCTTCTCAAAGTCCATTGCAGAGTCAACCTCTGAGCCTCTTGGGACAATGGACCCACCATGCAGAGTGCTCTGGTCATCCTGGAAAGAATTCGTGTCTCCACTAGAAGCATCTGCTCTGTTTGGTACTGAAGCAACCCCAGCAGATCCAGCACCAAACGGACCAACAACTCTCTGCCTAGAAGCAGTGCGTACCCTTTTCGTGGGAATAGAACCAACATGAGGATTGTTGGCAGGCCTTTTCCCCATGATAGCAGACTGCGGAGTTCCATTCCTGCTATCCAGGCAGCGTCCATAACCAAAGTCACCTCCCAACTCATATGATCTTGCAGTATAGGTTTTTAAGTTTTTACGTTTCTTTTTTGATGGCCTCCCAGCATCAAATGCTCCAGGTAGATAATATACATTTTCTCCTTCATCTTCTTCATAATCATTCTCTTGATACCCAATTTCTGAAAACAGTAAATGCAAATGTTAAACATAAGCAATCATTCAACAGCAAAGAACATTATCTGCACACCTGAGCAATACCTGCTGCAGCATCATACATGGATGTATCAACTTCCTCCTGTAAATTGTTGCTGGCCCTCTAAATGAATCATGAAGTCCACAGTAAGACACAAAAGAGATGAAGTTATACATGCCATAAAGAATTGAGCTTATACAGAAACAAAAAGCTAAACATATAAGTCTTACAGCAGGACTCAGTAATGGTTGCATCATCTAGCAATAACTATCTAGGATTATTCATAACATGAAAGAAGATAAAAACAACAATTGAAGGAGTGCCCTAGATAAAAGACAGCACATTCCACAGAGTTACATAATACAGTTTTGTGCAACTCCATTCTGTTACCCTTAATAGCAATGCACTTCAAGTGGCTAACTTGGAGGAAACAACTGAATTATCTTCAGAACTTCATTTACAAGGACTAGACAAGCATACCTCAAAATCTGCCAAACATGATTCAATTGAGTTTCTGTAAGTCTCCATTGCACCAGGAGGAACCACATAGAAGAGATTTTCCTGAAAAGAAGTAAAACAGAACGTAAAAAAGACATCTCATACAGTAGTCAGAAGCACTGCAAGCACAACATTAAACATGCAAATCATGTCGCTCAAATGAGACTGCCAACGGTATTACTATAAACATCAACAACATTCATGATAGTGCAAATGGTAAATCAACACGAATAAGGAATGGAGGACCCTGCCATCACCCCCAAGAAACAGTTATTGTCTATGAGCAATCTGCCATGTGGCTGGTTCATGTTATAAGTTCAGCCAGAATCGAAATGCATAATTTCAGTCCAAAAGAGAGGGAACTCCTAACAATCTTTATTACCCGGACTCTGCAAAACCATTGGACTTGTTAGAAGTATCCATAATGGGTACGTGAAGCCTTTCCATATTTAATAACCCCATTTTCAACAGGCAGGACAACGTACATGGGAGAGTTGAAATGACATAGATGCCAATAAAATGCTGCCAAGTGACATGCACACCATGACAAACAGAGCAGCAAGTTCTGCTGAATCCCCACCCCATGAACAGATATAGATAGTCGTATGTCATTCCCAGCATCCAAAGGATCTCATACTAACTAGTAAAGTAGTGAAATGACTAAGCATACCTCTGTAAGCTGGTCATGCCACAAAACTTCGGTTGAACCATTATCGGAGGCAACATCTGAAGTCCCTGAAACCTCAACTTTAACAAGAGGTGGAGAAGAACAATTATATTGCAAAAATCTAGCAGCATATCGATAGACAGCCAAATCCTGTATTTGTCCAATAGACCGCAGCTTAACTTCAGAAGCTTCATCCTAATCATCAATAAAATGCATTAGATATGAAAAAAAGATATGCACTCAAAAGCACTGTAAACAACCTAATCACAAATGTAATCAGGTAATGTAACACCACATGAGATAACAAAAGACCGTAAAAATAATATGTAACAAGCAACAGAAGACACATCCATTCACACACACACACACACAATGGACATAAAAAAGTGCGTTACTTAATGATTCACATGGGCAAAACGAAGAAAAATGAGCTACACTTGCTCAGTACTCACACTACAGAAGTAAAGGTAGGGGAATGTAGGATGCATCACTAAAGTTTAAATTGGACATCACAAAAATATACTAGCAATTAAGCTTCATGTCCAGCTTCGACATCGTTTACTTCTTAGTCTCCAAAACATCATAGTTAAAAGAACAGGAACACTCTTACAGCCTAACCACAGACAGAAATAGAGTAAGCCTAGAAACAAATAACTAAATTTGCTTTGGATGTCTGGATAAATAAATATATAAATGACAATACAAGATGGCACGATTATACAAGCCACTGCATTCAGATTTCAGAAGATGAAAACACATACCAAGTTGACAAACAATACCTTATCAGAACCTCCAGCCTCACGCTTTGCATTCCTAGTTTCATCTGCCCCAGATGAAGCATTCTGCTTACAATTCTCGGGCTCTGAACAGGCAAGATTATTGACATGACACCTTGCTGAATGCCAAAACTCCATCACAGCCTTCGACAAGGTGTAAGCTACACCTTTCTGGTTCCAGCACTTACTTTGTTCCTCCAACCTTAATCGAGAAGCAAAGGCTACACGATGACAAATTTGAGCAGCAGCTGTTATCTTCCAAACACGCTCCTGGAGGATAAATACAGAGTACATGAAATGAATTATAAATGATATTTGACAGAGAACGGTACTTCCTGATTTCTGTGCAACAGAAAATATAAACACTAAATCTAAAGGAAACAATGAACTAAAAGCACTACAAAAAGCTACGAACGAAGAAAGAAGGGGTTCCACTTGGCAAACCTGCGTAAAATCATTTGCTAACCAAGCCATCTCTTCAAGGACAAAGTCCCAGTGAGACTTACGCCGGTGCTCCTTTGGCATCAATCCAACAGATAACTCGGCTATTCTTTTACGTTTGGCCTGTTTCAAAAGCAACATAAACCTTAAGGAAAGAAGAAAAATATAACACCAGAAGCTAAGACATCATAAACATATGGGAGAATATAAAATCACCTCTATAATACGTGCTTCTTCCAATACCCTATCCTCGTGTGCCTTATCAAACTGCTTCTGCTGATTTTCGCTAGAAGTTTGAGGCTTCGAAGCGGGAGATGGAGCAGATGAATCATTCTCATTAACCTCACGGGAACCGGGATCCACAGAGGAAAGTGGTCTTGCAGGACAAGAGCTCTCTGCTTTAGAAACAGAATCATCAAGCACACCATGCTCTTTACCTGATTTTGTCTTAACGTGATCATGTGCTCCTAGCTCCTCCTTATTAGCCGGACATGCAGCCTTGTCTCTAGAAGGAAATCTATCTCTGTCAACTTCTTGATCTTTATCAGCAAAACCATTCCCTTGGGAGCTGATAGAATTTTGGTTCTCCTTAACACAAGAAGCACTTTCCAGCCGACTAGTAACAAGCTCCTCATTTAGCTTTTCATCATCTACACTAATGGAATTCTCCCCGAGTGGTAGCTTGTGCTCCTTAGGGGCCCCATTACTATCTACGTTCTTTAATTTAGCATACACATCACTTTCAATCTTTCCATTTCCATCTACACTAAGGCTAGTATGGGTGAACGAAGACTCAGAATCTAATCCCTTTGTCACAACTACAGCATTGCTAATAAGAGCATCATTTGAAGTTGACGTAGCCCCATTGATCTTACCAGACTCATCCAAAACATTATCTTCTTTCTTCTCTGTACCAGAACAAGGAGGACCTCCGATATCTATAACTACATTTTCCTTTCCTGCAACTAAATCAGGTTCGATAGTGGTTGTAGCATCAGGAATTTTATCAGCTTTTACAATTGGATTTTGCAGTTCCTCTCGTTTTTCCTTCGAAGTTGGTATATTTAACTTACCTTCAGAAAATTCACTGGCTTTTGAAGTTGTAGATTTATGCAGAACATGTGTGCCATCTGACTCTATTTCAAACTGATTCTCAGATGCAACAGGTTTAGAAAGCATTGCATGTCGAGCAGGAACAGAAGAATTCTGCCCACCCCGAGATGCCATGTCACTAGAACTTGATCGAGGTCCATCACGGTTAGTCCTAGACCGGTTCCTTCTCCTATATGCTTGGCCTTTTTTGGGATGGAAGATAGGGGAGTCCTCAGACTCCTTCACATTTTGACTCCCATCAAGCTGAGAAGAATGCTCCGAAGGGGTGATGCTACCTCTAGTAGGATGTTTCGACTTTCTTTCACTTTCAAGCATCTCGTTTTCACCATCAAAATTATCAGCACTATTTGGTTCACAAGCTGTAGTAATCCCCAATCTCCCACTACTTTCAACTGAATCTCCATGAGGTGAGGCAGTCAAAGCAAAACTACCTTTTGCTTCACTGTACCAAAATAAAATTAACACAGCAACATGTGAGCAGTTCATATTGTCACACTTCTGCTGAAGAAATCAAGTTTAGGAACTACCTGGTCAAAATCTGATCTGGGTGTTGATACGTGTGTGAGGTAGACTGGACACTCACTGATGCTGCATGACCAAATTTGAAGTCAAGAGGGTTTCCACCCTGCACAAAAAGGGGCATCGACAATCAAATGTTTGGCACAAGAAACATGAACACAGAGAAACCGAGGCTGGCATGGATACATTGAAAAAGAATGATAAATCATCGTACTTTTTCAAGAAACTCAAGCTCTCTCCTCCTTTCCTCTCGAACATCATATTCCAGTCTGTCATAAACATTAAAAGGCAATGTAAGTCAAAAACAGAAAAGGGAAAAAAATCAAGATTTCCGAGAGACAACAATCTTACCTTAGCTCAGCCTGTGCTTTCTCGATTGCTGCTCGGCGTGGAGAGGGTTTGTTGCCAATACCAACTCCACCGTCAACAACTCCTCCCATGGAATCAACCTCAGCATTTACGAGGAAAGTAGATCTAGAACTAAATCCATGCATTCCTCTCCAAAAAGCTATAGCTGTTGCCCTTCCATCGCAGTAAAATCTAATCAAGTATCTGAATGAAAACGTAAAGAAAGAAATGAGATGACTTAAAAGGAAATGGATAGGACATCTAAACAAGAGAACTCACTGCTTAAGAAGCTTAGATAGTGGTTCAGTATATAGAGGAGAACAGAAAAACAGAATAAAGTTTAAGCATACTGTATACAACAATGGATTGAGAATGGTCTCTCCCCATGTCTAAACTGCTTATAGGTAGGGTTGAATACATCTGCCTGTCCACATCCAGAAACTCTACAACTAAAATCCTCAATAGGTAATTGTTGTATACCAAAAAAGGTAAAAACTGAAAGCAGACAGGAGGGTTGTAAAACTATGGTCAAGTGACAAAAGCACCAGAGTCCAACAAACACTCCTGCCAACAGTAAAGCATAAGCTATCATGGAATGTTAGAAGAATAACAGAAAAATGTGAAACAATTCCCAGCAATTCATCTCATATTCCCAGTAACATATTGTAAAATTATAGTTGCTCAGCTAAGTTTCCAGAGGTACCACAATTCGTAACATAGAACAAATATCTAAATTCATAGACTAAGCCCTAGTATCATTACTTGTTAACCATGTAGACATGTACTAAATTTTAATATAGAAACATTCAATCCAACTTTAAGCCCACCAGCAGTTAACAGATCAATCTCTGTGTTAAACGCTAATGAAGTAACCCTCATTAAACTTTGAAACACTCGTGAAAACACACACATATGGCTAAAGATAAGATCAAACATGGAGGGCAGTTAAGATACAAAGAAGAGTTTTGAAGCATTGTATCAATATATGGTAATACCTACTTATAGGTCCACCTTAGGATAATGGCATAATGGTTAATCCATCCAGCTTTTTATGCTAAATAAACAAACCATCAACTAAAACCTATAAGCCTCCAGAAATCCCTCATCTCTATCCTTAGCAAGCATCCTCTTTGCTCCCTACGCACACAACCTCATCTACCCCTCCCTCTCCCACCTCATGGCCTTGTCATCAACAAATCAGTAGCACTAGGTGATATAAATTCACAACTAACTAGCAAATAATCAAGCAATCACAACATCAAGCATTCAAGAATTTCATGACCTCATAATTATTAAACCCTTCATTGACAGTATAGAAGGTACTTCGCCTGCAACAATTGGTAAACAAAAGGTATATGGTCACAGCATAAAATTTTTACGCATGCTGAATCTCAAAGACAAAAATGAGAGCTAAAGTTGAACCATTTAGTTCATCATCAACATCAATGACATGAAGCTTGCACAAAGGGAACAAAAAATTATTAAAAAGCAAGATATCTTACCAATAACTCCAAATGGTAGAAAAAAAATACCTACAGCTCTAAGTAACTCAATGGCAATCTATAGGACCCAAGTTTCCAAGAAAGAGAAATAACGGGGTGGATTGAGGTTTACAACCATAAACCTTGGTCCAAACTACAGATTGGTGGCAGGAAACCATAAAAAATAAGAGGGCCATCATAGATAAGCATCTATTTAGAGGAGAAAGAGAGGAAATGAGTGGACAACAGAGGCTGGTTTTGGGATTCAGTAGGGAGCAAACGAACAGGAAAAGCTTGTTAAACCACCAGTGAAAAGCGTGACAGTCACTAAAATAAACTATGCTTGCCAACAACTGATTTCAAGGATGTAAATAGAACACAAGGGAAATGGAGGGAGAAGGGGAGGACAGTACATAGAAAGATAGTTTGCCTGAGCTTTTTTTTCTGGTTCAGGTGCCAAAAGGTCACATGTCATAAGTTTTTGGATCTAATGATCAAAAACCTTCTCACTATTCTCAATAATGTTACAAGTAATTATTTACTAACAATGATCAAAAACATAAGTTAGTTTTCCTCCCGTACTTGCTTACTTATGGACAATATGCTTTAATACTACAAATGCTCCAATTATAATTTATTTGGGTATTCAAGAAACTTGTGTTGGTTAAATCTATATGATAAGAATATCTTAGCCATACTAATCCCAAGCACCCTTCTGCATGTAATATACTGGTATCCATAAGAATGGCATCATACACAACAAAGCAAACATACTTAATCACAACAACCTTCAATGGTGAAGTGGGGTATTCTCATCCATCATCAAGCATGAAATTTTACTTGCTCTCATGTTATATAGTATTGAGGAATGTTGTTGGCACTTGCAGATATCAATATCTTATTCATGAAATAACAAAAAATGTGACAGTAAAAACCGGAACATTACTATATTGGTTGGATTATTAATGCTTAAAGCAACTTCAGGTTCCTCAACTTTGCCAGTTTGGGTACATACATCTCATTAGTTCATTTACTAACAGTCTTGTATAAGTAATTGCATTGCAAGCAGCAACCACTAAATTAACATGTACATAAGAAAAAGTTACTAGCATTTAACAGTACAGAGAAGAGAAATATGAGCGGTCAGCTCTTCAGTTTCCAGATAAATAGGAAGATATGTATCTAATGCTGATATTCAATATAGGTAAGAAAGATTTGCCAAGTCAAAACAAATAACTAACAGAACACTAGCACCGCAAAGTGCATAAGCTGGCACAGACTTAAAGATGTACTATACAATCGAAACAACGCCCAGTAGTGTGTACTACCAGCAACTACAAGATAAAAACAAAGCTCAAAAACAATCATCACATGAGAAAGAGAGAAACCAAAGGAAGAATGAAGCCTAAAACACCTTACACCAAAATTCTCGTCCAGAATAACACAATTTATACAAGTAATGATCAACAACTATCTCGTACCTTAGCATCTAGAGTATGCTGAAATTAGCATTTTGCATTCAATGCCACAAACAAAAAACCCCAAAAACGCAAAAAAAAAACCATCCCAACAAAATTTCGGCAGCATAATGCAAGCACAATCACATTCCGACAACAGTCGGCACCTCAATTGACGAAACAACTCAAAAAACGAACCAAATTGAAGGAAATTAAATTCCCCTAACCCTAAATTTCGAAACTTAATGACATTTCTAGGGTTTGCGAAAAAACAAAAATTAGGTCAAAATTAAATGTGAAGACGAGAGTTGGCGTATCCAAAAATCGGAGCAAAGGGGTTGGGCGAAAACAAAATTAAAGTGATTAGATAACATAAAATTGGAATACCTTAGTCCAAATTGGAAAATTAGAAGCAATAATTCTCAAACAAGAAAATCTAAACCCTTCATCGCGTTATATGTTGGTCGTCGGTGGGTGCAGTAGAAGTGGGGTGATGGTATAAAAGATTATTTGGGGAAGAAAAATTAGGGTTTTCGGTTGAAGAAATGGGGGAAGTTTGATCTGGTTATTGTTGCTGCTTCAGAATTTTAGTCTCTGGAATTCGAAGAAAAAAAAAACAATGCTTCAGGTTTGAAATTGGGTTTCGACAGAAAAAGGGCGAAAAAAATTTAATGAAGAAATACAACAACACAAAATTATCGACGAATTGAGTGTACCGGGTGTCGAACCTCTGCCTTTAAGTTTTTTTGTTAAATTACAATATTACTATACATATTTACATGGGAGGGTAATTTGGTGTATATTAAACCATTAGGCTACCTTTTTTTTTGGGGTCTTAAAAAACAACAATTACTTTTTTAGCTTTTTTTTTAGTATATTTGTATTTAATTTTTTTTTGGTTTGTCTGTCAATATGTTATTAAACGTTGTGCGTTTAAATAGAAGAATTATAACAAAGAGCGAGTAAAAGTATAAATTTTGTTCTACAAATTATTTGATATAGAGCTTTTGTACAGCTAGAGAAACAAAAGTTGATTTTACCCCCTTCAAAAAGTGAATCAAAAGTAAAATTTCATGAACTTATCAATTACTACTCTCTTCATGTCCTCAGTCAAAATATAAAATCATGAAAACATGTGCTCGAAGTATTTTTTTAAATATTTTTTTTTTTTGTTTTCTTTGTCACCCTCTAGAAAAAAAAAATTAGAAATAAATAAAGTTTTACAATCTCGACTTAGTATATCATTGGATTGTTATTGGCTCCTTGATCATCTTGGTCCAAGATCCATACAAATGTTTTTTTTTTGCTTTGAAAATGATATCACCCCTTGTTGGTTTATTCCTACACTCTCAAATACGGAAGAACTTGGGCATCTTTGGTCTATTAGTCTTTGCAATACAATGTATAAATGTATTACAAAGTGCTTGATTACTAGAATAAATACCTTTCGTTCCAAATCCATCTTCACACTAACATGCTTTTATTTCAGGGTGTCATAAGTGATAATGTTCTTCTTAATTTTAAATTTTTGCACCTTTTTAATAAACATCGTTCTAGTCCTTCAACTATAGCGAATGTTAATATAGGTTTGAGTAACGACTATGACAAGATTGATTAATACCGATTAATTCATCAACATATCGCAGTTGTGCCTTTAAAACTTCTATCAATGGATAAATCTTGTTCAACTAGCTTGCAGTATATGACATGTGATCGATCCAATTTCTCCACATCTTTGTCGTCTTTGTATGAATATTTTGTACATATGTTACTATAAGCTAAATATTTGATTTTTATGGAAGTGTACACCTTGCTCAATATATTCCTTAGATTTGATATATTTAATTTGTGAATAATGGGATGTAGTTCTTTTAAGCCACCCACACATATTATCAAGCAATACATATGTTATAATTTGTTTCTCCGATGTTTCGGGTCAATGGATTAACTTGATTTTTTTTGTGAAATTTAGCCTTAATGCATCTATTAAACATGTTAAAGTCTTACTAATATCCTTAAGATGCTATGAGCTAATAATATTAACCTTGTGGGGTTCCTATTGATAATACAGGCAAAAACTTTACTTACTTCAGCGATCTTATTGGCAAAACTCAACTAAGATCCTGGTAATCATACACTCACTGCTCCTGGAGCACTAGCCATGGTTGCTCATGTCATGAAATGCATACCTCTTCCAAAATCTATAACTAGAATATGGATAATGTAATTATTCGTTTAGGACTAATAATGGAGATAAAGGCATTCATTTTATTCAAAAATGACAAAATCTATTAACCTAAGGGTATGGATAGTGTGGGAACTGTTTCACTATGAACCTAAACAATGCTTTATTACTGCAATAAGATTGTCGTCATACTGATCCACAATAATTGATTTCCAAGGTTTGTAATGCTTTGTCCTCATATACTTCAAAGACAGGTAAGATACAAAACCTTGCTAAAGTTGTTTGTTCTTGGGCCGAGGAATGCGTGCTCCGAAGCTATTATTGCCCTTTGATTTGCTGCAGTAAGAAAACCTCAACAATACGCCCATCAAACACGCGGCAAAAACAATAATATTCTACTAGCGGGGGTGCGTGGTATTCGAAGAATTGAAAAAATGTTCTTAAAGGGTTGTACTTGGAAAGTTGAAAATACCCATGTCCGAGCTCTTCAAGGCCCATGGATTCATGGTTGCACCCCATAGTTTCTAAATCTAATGTCACTCTAGGTCTCTAGCTAACATGCTGCTAAAAACTGTTCAATTTTTCATTTACTTGAGTACCCAACTACTAAAACTTGGAAACACTTAGCTCATCACATGATTATTTGGGAATGGTGCAACATATACTTTGGGAACATAACAAACAAGCCTATAAGGAGAAGTTTCAATTTAATACTATACTTTCATTTTATCCTTATATAGTAGTCCTGTCAAATAAAAATCCTTATATAGTAACATGTCACATCAACTTTATATACTTTTCCACATTATATGTTCCACCACCTATTTTATTAGTCCACCCAAAACCTTCCCACATACCCCATTTTCTCTCTCCTTTAATATTTCAATGTTTTTTTTTTACATTTCCCAATTATTAGAGATGCTTTATTGCTTTTCTTGTACTTCTCTCATGCTTTTTCCAGAATTGCCTTGATTCTCTCCCAATGTGAAGTGTATTTGTAATCGGAGGGAATATCTATGTCATCTATTAAAACTGAATCACATTAGAAATATAATAATACCCATATATGAGCTCTACAAGATCCATGGATTGATGGTTCGACCCTAATTTCTAAATCTGACGTTACTCCAACTAATGTGTTACTAGAGAACTATTCAATTTTGATAGATTACATACAAAATAATGTTTGTCAATTATAATAGATTACATAAATATAATATACCTCTAAGAAGATATGTAATATTACCATTTTAATTTATATTAGATATTATAACCCTTTCAATTTTTAATTTCATTTAAAAATATAAAATTAATTCGATATACATGGAATTTATGGGACTAACTAACATATCATTTCCATTGGTAATTCCATAACACTTTATCAAACACCTCTATGAAAAGAAGTACGGGTAAATTTTATGAAATTACAACTTGGTCAAACGACATGTCAAATTGGTGATTGTCTGACTGAAATAAGCATGGGCGAAGCCACATGGAAGGCTGCAGGGGCCTGACCCCTGCAGCCCACCTCAACGGCCCATATTTATTTAGTTAGGCCCCTAGAGGTATTTTGTTTATATATTAAATGAGGCCTTTATAAACTTGAACGAGACTGTTGACTTGGTGGTTAATGACTTGGCGAAAGTTTGAGTGGTTAGAAGGGATTGTCCTTTTGATAACAAAAATTCTACTCACTTTCTCTTTTTAATTTTTTGTTTCCTTTATCTATTTTATTTAAAAATAACATCCATCCGTCCTCCGCAACTATAAATTCCTAATTTTGCTACTTGAGACAAGATAAGAGGTAAAATAGGCAAAAGTAAATTCACTTTTTCTACAACCGTAATTCCAAAAATGTAGTCTTTTTAACCAAATGTACTAGTAAAAAACTTTTTATTTTACTTTTTTCTTGACAAAAAATGTACTTCAAAGTAAAAAAGTTGCAGGACACATCCACCAAAAAAGAAGTTGCAGGACACAGTTACATTTTTTTGAAGGCACAGATAATATCACATTTCTATTTTTGAAGGCACAGAGCCACATACAGTATTACATTTCTATTTTGAAGGCACAGATAGTAATACATTTTTTTTTGAATGCACAGGTAGTATTACATCTTTTTTTGGAGAAAGATTTTACATTTAACTCGAGAATAATAATGATTACAAATTCTACACGTACGACATTTCCATATCTGTTAGATAAACAAGACAAAAGAGAAAGAATTTCTGTACACTATCAATTCTTGTCCTTAAATGTCAAAGATTTCTCTGAAGATCTAATGAAATCTCTCAACTCCTTTGCTTGACTTGCCATTCCAGCCAGTGTATAAGCTTTAATCATGCTTCTATAAGTAACAAGATCAGGTTTATAACCTTTGTTCTTCATCGTCTCAACAGCCTCCTTCATTTCAGCAATTCGTTCCATCCTCCCGTATGCATCCACCAGACAGTTGAAGAACACGATATCCAAAGTTACATCTGTGTTCTCTACACAGCGCAAAACACTCCCAATTTTTTCAGCATTTCCCACTCTTCCGTAAGCCCTCACAAGAGAGCAAAACGTGACACAATTCGGCTTGATCCTTTCCGTCTGCATCAACCTAAACAAAAACTCCATCTGCTTTAAATCCCCGGCCCTTCCAAATGCGTCTATTACCACATTGTAGGTCACGTTTGTCCACGAGTAGTGATATTTCTGCATGTATGCCATGACAGCACTCATCTTCTCATAGTTTCCAGATTTACCATATGAATCTAAGAGTATGTTGAAAGTTCTGATGTTGGGTTCAATTCCGGCGCCCTGGAACTTCTCGTAACATTTCTCCATCATCTCAATTTGACCACTGTTACCAAAAGCTCTAAGTGTAGAATTCATGGTCCATACATCAGGTTCACAATGCCGATTACCAAGCATTTCCGCTAATATTGACTCCATTTCTGCAAACCTTATACGAATGAAATAGGAGAAACTAAATAAATCCTCTATGCATCATCAAAATGTCACACCCATCTGGTCCCAAGAATGGAAAAGGAAAACAAAGAATTACGAATGGTTGCTTGAAGGTTTTTCAATTTAATGTAAAATAGAGCAATCTACATTTTCCAATTTCTAATTAAGAGGAAACCGTGCTTATCTCTGACAAGAAATTATCACACTTCACATACAGCACATGCATAACCAACGTAGATCTCCGTGCCTTGCAGAAATTATCACTTGCAAACACTCAAATATTTTCGGATGGATCAAAAAGGTTTCATATTTCTAGATTCATATATGGACAAACACTGTGACACGTCACGCGTATATGCAGAAGAAACTGGCGTTGGAAAACAGATGCAAGAGATAATGATAGCATTACATGAATTTATAGATGGCTGATCAAAATTTCAATGGAAAACTGCAAAAAGCTATCTATATATCCAAACGAAGGAAAAGATAGAACCTACATACTTTCCGGCTTTTCCATAAGCATCGATCAGGGTATTATATGTCACTGTGTTGGGTGGGACTCCCTGGGATATCATATCAGAAAGCAACATACGAACTTTATCAAAGGCAAAGACCTGAAGGCAGGACTTTATGAGAATTGAGTACGTATAAACATCAGGTCTGCAATTAGTACTGTTCTTCATATGCTCAAGCAGTGAGAAGGCTTCATCAAACTGACCGCTCCTGCTGTAGGCTGACAAGAGAGCAGTACATGGTTCATGGTCTATAAGACAACCCTCGTCAACCATATCGAGAAATAGTTCATGAGCTTTCTGGGGCTGCTTACATTTTCCAAGCATAACTATAAGCTTAATGTATATATCAGAGTTGGGTCTATACCACAACTGCTCCCGCATCAGTTCAAAGACCTGCAGTATATCACATGGAAATGGCGATTGAGAGAATATTCATGGCCTCACAAAAAGCATAACTTCTTAGTTCTTACAGAAAAGACAGTAATTTTAAAGGTTAAAATTTTTAAACGGTTTCAACATCTTGCTTCGATTGGTGATTCACAGGACTTGCAAACTTATACCAAGAATTAAAGGGTATGCTATAATAGACTAACTATTTGAAAATGGGATTCAGCTCGTCCCTGAATGCTGGCATGACAGAATCCAGTATAAAACAGGCATGCTACAGAGACAAACTACATTCAGAAACTAGTAGCAGAGTGACATTTCAAGCGAATTTGAGCTCACAGTAAATGCCTATGAAAGATTTATTGAGCTTGAAGAGAGGATTAAGCCTGACCGCAATTACCAGCTACCGGAATCCCTCTAACCTTTCTCATATACCATGCCACTGCATGTGCCTCTCAAATCACAAATGGTTATCTATATATGGCTGTAAGTTTATGAAAATCCATAATGCGGTTCATCTAAGGCATGCACCATGAACGGCATAATTGTGAGTTTGGCCAACTAAACTAAGACCCCGTTCTTTTGAACTGGGAGAAACTGAACTCAACTGCGAGAAACTCAACTGAACAGCTGAACATGAGAGAGTGACTGAACTGAACTGCGAGAAACTAAACAACTGAAAATAAGTCCAAAAGAACAGGGCCTTTAACAAAACTTAGCATGAATGACCTTGACAATACATTGATGTTCTGAACCATGAACATTTAGCTTAGGTTTATCACAAATGTGTGAGTCATTTTGATAAGAATCTTTCTACGTATCCTAATGAAGCTCAGGTAAGTAGACAAAAGGGGGGGGAGTTTAAAATTCCTCCAGATGGTTGCTAGTAAAGGCCATTAGCTTCACCAATATGTTTTTGGAGATGTTGATGCAAAAAAGCATTCTTCTCATAATAGGGCAAGGTACCAAGTGAAAAACAAAAGAGGAACATGGGGGTTCCACGTCAAGTAAGAGGACCCCAGAAGATATCAACTTAAAGCCGATGACACAAATAAAACTTAAAAATTTTAATCCCCTAAAGGCCTAAACAGAAAAAATCTCAACAAATGGGTGCAAGTCTTGAAAAATAACTAAAAGAACAAACTGAGGCATCAGACTCAAAGGAGGATAAAAAAGACCCGAAAGAGCTCTAGTCTAGAATAGCTTAAACCAGTTTGGGTTAAGAGGGTAATGAATCAACCTAGGGAGAGGGGCACTTTTGGTATTGCATAATTAGTTAATTTTAATAGTAGCTTGAAGAATAAGTTATGGAGTTAGTGAGGAAATATCTCTATAAGTAGAATAGAATAGGGAGAGAGAAATCATGTTGAACATTGATAGGAAAATTGGGTGAGCTTTTAAGAGTTCAATGGGAGAGAACAAGCATGTCGAAAGCTTGAAATTATCATCTTTTATTATTGTTTATCCAGAAATTATCAATCAAAGTTCATCTTAGTTATATATCTGTTTCTTAAATCCAGTCCAAGTTTTGCCAGTTCATCACAAAGAGCTGCTCACTTGGGAAGCATAAGTTGAGGGAGCAGTTATCCCAAGAGAAGGATTTTAGTAATCTTTGAAAAGGCCAATAGAACAAGATTTGCTCTTTTGCTGATATAAGACCAAATGTGCATGATCAAGTTTGAAGCTTAGTTTATCTTTAGTTCAGCATACAAGCTTTTGGATCTCCTTCATAATATGAACATAATAAAATTAACTCAGCTGGAAACTCAGCCGAACAACAATTAAGGTCAAACTTTTATATAGCAACACCGGGAATTCAGCTTGCATAATGAAGCTTGAGAGCCATATCTTCCAATGGACATAATGATTACCCTTCAAATTTTGTAAGAGATAGTGCTTGTAAAATCCCATTGTATATTACAAGTTTAAGATTATTACAATCACTGAATGGGAAGTGGTAAAAATTGAAAAACCAAAGCGATGAAGACAGCATGGATTGCCGGAAAGCTTTCTAAAAGTCAACGACAGGCCACATCATGTCAAGAACCAATAACTATGTCTTGGAGTTTGGACCTTTCACCCACTATGTCAATCACATTTGTTAGATGGGAAATGACTAATGAGTGGTCGTACCAGCCAAATCTAATAGTGTATATGCTAATAAGTGGTTAAAAAACTTGTAATTTTGATTTCATATCACCTCTGGTGCATACTCTCTTTAAAGCTTCCTAGGTCCCTTTTGTAGCCACATTGCTAAAAGAAATAAATCTCAAACTATAAACCTTCAGTTCATTAACTTAGAAAAATCAAACACAAAGAAGTCGTAAATTTTGTTTTAACTAAGTCAACTTTCTAACAGTGATTATTTCATGGGTTATTGTGACTTGGGATTGCAGTGTTAACCTCTTCATTCCTCATCTTGTTCCTATCATTCATCTTACTTATTTCAAGCCTTGTTCTTGGATCGAAAGCATTTAAGTTCTAACCCATCTACACACATCGTCTAGAACTAAACCTTTCTCGTTTCGCTTCCCCACTTTCTTTCAGATAGTTTGCTAATAATAACTCCTTTAAAATCATATAACAAATTGGCAGTTTGGTAACAATATACTTCTATAAGCAATTCTATGATAAGTATCTAACATGGGCATATGATAATCAAATACACTTGTGAAAATAGTATTTTTGGAACCTACAAAAGTCAGCTAATGTTCTAATTGCTTCTGCTACTAACCATACACCTAAATTTGATACAAACTTCATCAAATACTAACCGGCCCCAATCATAGTGTGCGCCAAACACTCCCAGATCATTTTTTTTACAAGCTCTTTCCAAACAAAACCTTTTCCTACATTCATTTCGACAGCAACACTTGCATTATCTAACTTCCAAAATGAATCATAATCAAACCTCTCCATTGAATTTCACTCTGATAGACAAGTATTAGGTAGCATTCTCATTTAACTCTTCCTCCTAAATTCATCCAAGATGGATCACTGTTGTTCAAACACAGACTTGTTTAGCTGATAACTTAATAACCCATATTAAAAAAAACAACTCAAAACTTCAGTCAGATTATAAACATTCACAAATCACAATAATCAATCCCGCTATGAGAAAGCTAATCATAGGCCGCCACATAGCTTTTGTATATATTCCAAAACCCCCTAATTTTTCCAGAAATAGGAGCCGTTTGTTTTGGAGGAAACAATATTCCCCATTTTTTTATTTGGTTGGACAAGGGATTCAAATAGAAAAACTAAGCTGGAAAAGAGTTTTACATCCTTTGCAAACATTTTCCTCCAAAATTTGAAGGAAAAAACCATTTTCCTCCCCTCTCTGGTTCCCAACATCACCATAATCCCCTTCTTAGCTTAATAGTTTTCCATCAAACCAAACACCGATAAACTAATATTCATTTGCTTCCACCAGAGTCCAGATGATGTTTTCCATCAAACCAAACGGACCCATAAATAAACAATAACCATGTAAGCTTATGATTAGCTTTCTCGTATTCTCATTTCTCATTCTAGCAAATCCCAGAAAATAAAACCATATCAATAAAAAAAAAAAAGCTGAAACCTTAAGAGCAGACTCCCAACGCAGAGCAGTGATACGTTCATGAAGAGATTCTAAAACAGTCCTAGGTAAGAGTCTCTTAGAACTTATCCCTTTTTTCTTGTCAATCACAGCTTTTGTAGCTTCTCTTCTCAATATTACAGAAACTGCCTTCTGAGATGCAATTTTTCTGTTCACCTCTTCTTTTCTTTCTTTTGCTTCTTTGTCTTTGTCTTTTATAGCAGGAAGAGACCATTTTTTCTGAGGAGAATCTGGGTCGGATGAGGTTGATGGTTTGGAGCGTAAAGTGGTTGAAGAAGATGTTGGGCGGTGGCTGGGTGCAGGTGGGAATGGGAAGGTTGGTCCTGTAACTGATTGTGTGGCCATTCTATGCGTATGTGTATGTTCGGAAAAATTGTTGGGGAGAGTTTAGTTTTGGGCGAGGGACGGTCACGGATAGGAGCTGTGCCTCATTCCGAAACATTCTAAACAAAGAACACGTACAAATATTCTACCCTAAGCAAACTAGTCGTAGAGAATGAGGGAGTGGGAGGGTAGTAAGACCTTCATCTTCCACCCACATGTTGTGGGTTCAGTTCTCATCAAGGCCCTGTGAGAGGGCGTTAATGTAATTTATCTTACCAATTTTTTTTTTAAAAAGCAAACTAGTCGTAAAGGGTTGGCCTGAGGTCCTGAAGTTATGAAATCATATCCTATTAGTAATCCAATACGCTTCTTTGATCATCTAACAAGATCTTTTAGTTCAATTTAGTCAATGCAAACACTTATTTTTTTGGGATTAAGAATATCTCGGATAGAAGAACGTAGTAATGCACGCGTCCACTTGCACAATTTTTAATATCGTGATTTGTTAGTGTATATCAATATATGTATCACAGGGGTAAAGAAGGAATTTCGCACACTCTAATGAAAAAAACGCTATAACCAACTTTGATTGTCATTGTGCATATTACATCAAATATCTTAATTATACAGTTAACCTAGTAACTTATACAATAAATTAACTAAGTTATATAATCATTGAATACGACAACCAAAACACGTTCTTCGTTGTTTTCATCAAGAATAATACTATGGGAGAGAGGAGAGGAGTAAACGCACCATTTTTTGTTGTTAACTAGTTTTTAGGCCCGGGCTATGCCCCGGGGTTTTATATATTTCATTTATTAGTATTTCACATTGAAATTATAACACCAAATATTACTTGGTGTAATGGTTAAGACATTAGTACACAACTTTGAAGTCATGGGATCAAATCTTATACTATGCGTAATCTAATTTCTTTTATTGTATGTGGAGTACATGAAGTCAAAACTCTAAGGGATAGCGCCACATGGCACAGTTCCTTGTTGAGGAATAACTTTTAATATATTTGTATAGATTTGATGTTAGGGGAGGAGAAAGATGGGAGGTAGAACAATTATGAAGGAGAGAGAGGACAATAATAAAAGAAGATGGTTTTCAACCACACTTTTTTTTTCTAAGGATGGTCCTATTTTTTTTTAAATTACTAACTAGTGTGTGGCCCGGGCGATGCCCCGGGTGTTACCGTTAATATTTTTCTATGATTTAACCGTTGTGGTTATTGTTTTTGGATATCGTGTTATTTCGTTTTTTTTCATTTGTAATACCATGTAGTTTGTAAGTTGTCGTACTGGATAATGTTGACTAAAATTCAGTGTCATTCATACTTTTGGGACAGTGGAAAAATGTCAAGTGCGTGTCAAATCAATAATGAAAACATTGTAAAGTGCATAACTAAATTTTTTTGGCAGACAATGCTCTTATTGTAGTTGCTAAGCATCATAATCTTTTCGGTTGTTGCTTCAATTGGAGCTTTGCTACATACTTGGTTGGCTACTTTTTGGTGGTCGGGTTGTCCTGTTGATCTTCATCCCTGCATTTTAGTTATATGTATAATCCAGGTGTTGGTTTTTGTAATTGTTGTTATGGTAATTCTTTCTATTGATTTTGTAAGTGTAGTTGTCTTACACAATGTTTCTGTTCCTCTTTTTTGTGGTATTTTTTGCTTCTTCAGTTCGGGTTGGTTCACCAAGGAATTGACTTTCTATATGTGTGCCTTCACAACTGTCATCGAGTACTTGGCTTCCCGTTTCGACAACTGTGGGAGTTTTTGCATTTATGATGTATGCATCTTGGCCTTTCTCCCGCAATTGTCAATATTATGTATGTGTTAATTGTTTACGGTAATAAAATAATTTATATTTTTGGTATATACTTTTTTAATACTTGCCATTTCTTTGTGTTGTTGTTCCTCGTTTAATTTTTCTAGTTGGTAGTTTGTCTCAAATGTCCTTTGGCAAATAAGTTCAGTTGTCTCACTCCTTGTGCTGAGCTTGACCCTGAACGCAAATTGTTTTCCAATACAAATCTGCAGTCGGTCTATCACCTTCTCATTGTCATTTTCCTACAATGTATTTTTTATGTCAGTAATTGTGAAGTGTCATATGTGTGAGAGAGATTGTTGGTTTATTACCTAATTTTCATTATTATCTTTTTCTGCAAGTCCAACAACTTGTTCACTGGGATCCCAATAACTCTTTTAGCTTCTTATCAAATAATGCAAGTGGAACACATGCACTCCCGCAGGGCCGTTTTTTAGATTATTGTGGCCCCGTTCTTATAACAAAATGAGGCCCCTATTGTAAGATAAGCACAACCTTCAAAAAACAGAATTTATTATTGAAATTCTCCAATACTTTGGTAGAAACTACTATATTGATCATCATAATCAAACCTTCTGGCCACAGATTAGACACAAATTAATGCATATTTAATCATAGTGGAGGAAAGTTTTTTTAACAAGTTTCAGTGGGGAAAAGAATTTCCAGATAAAAGTAATGCAAAATAATCCTTCGTACTCTTAAACAAGTCAGTAGAAAGGTGTATACGAATTAGTGTGTTCTTGCAGAAACACACAACCCAATAAACTTAGCAGTAAAATATTTTTCAGGAAATTAAGTTTATACACAGTTGCTCAATGCCTTCAAAGTTTAAACCTACTTAACCTTCTTAGCAATCCACACACAATGTCATCAATCATCTTCTACAACCATCAATAAAAAGTAAAAAAACAAGAAAGTAAAAAATAATTTGAGATTTTTCTTTCCCTTGAGAAACAGAAAAAAGAAATTGGGTTTTTTTTTTTGGGAAAGGATATCAGTAAATAGAGGAGAGAGAAGGGAGCGTTTATTGTTTGACAAAATATTAGATTATTTTTCCAATTGGGCTTAGCCTTAAATTTGGGCCCCTTGAAAAATGTGGCCCTGTGCTAGAGGTCTTTTTGCACATGCCAAAATCCGGCCCTGCACTCCCGTCATCGATGTCAATTGTTAGAAGATACCTATAGTTGTGAGGAGGTGAACATAGTAATTTATCAGTCATCAGATTGGAGGAGAGCCAAGTCAAGCAAGCAAAGTGAAGCTTTTCATTGCACATTAGTTAAATAACTATTGTCAATCTTGTTAGTGGTTGTTTACCTTATCTTTGGGTATTTCACCACAACGTCACACTTGGTACAATATGAAGCCTCATCGATCTTGGTCTTGCATGCATCGCAAGAGTTGTAATGCCATTTTTTGTGAATATCTATGCTTGTAATTGTGGCACTGCAAGTAAAAGTCTCATGTAATTTTGATTTTTAGTTGAGATATTTTGTTTTTTTTTGTTGTTGAGGAATTTGGTAGAGAAGTTATTGTAAACTACCCTAGATTAGTGTGTTTTGAGTCATATTTTACCTTTTCTCCTGGGTCCTTTTGCAAAATGTCCTGAAGCTTTTTACTGTTCCTGAACATGGCTTGTTCTGGTGGTTCATGTGTGTGTGTCTCCAACGCTTTAATTGGTTCCATTTCATCCCTCCTATTTATTCATGCATGATTTGGTTAGTGGTTGTTTGTGTGCATCAATGCTTGTTTGGAGAATCCATCGTTTGGAATAGTTTTTGGGTTTTTGATTACGTACCTTTGTTTGAAGCCTTCTGTTTCGAGAATGTCTTTGTTGAAGTATATTTTTGTTGCGCTAGTTGAGTTCAATTAATATCTTCCTGTAAGACATATAATTTGGCTTCATTAATGCATAGTTTGTTCCACCGAATCGTATACATTGTTTTGATTGTATTTTAGTTTTGTGTTATGTATTCACTTTTGTAGAAGTGATGATTACTACTTTGCAGGTTTTCTCTTTTGTTTTCTCGATGTCGATCAAATCTGCTTTTGCTCCCCACAAATTGACCGTCACCTTCAAATTGATGTATGAGTTGATTAGTACATTATGGTAGTGAATATCTTGTTTTAAATCTTTGTTTTTCCTTAAGTAAGAGGGTGTCGTACTTTGGATCTTCGATATAGATTCTTCTTATTGGACTCTTGTTTGCTCCTACATTGACCCAAGTTTTTTCCTCAACTACAGTTAGCAAGCCAACAACATCTGCATTTTGTACATTAATAACCAATGAGTATAAGTTGTTAAAGATGTGGTTAGTATAATTGAGTTGTTTTCTGCTTAGCATAGCAATTAGTAAATCAGTGAGTAATTATCTTTTTTTTTTGAAGGGAATGAGTAATTACCTATAATGTAGTCACTTTTGTTGTTTCGTTCTTTCAATCGATCAAGTGGGTGTATCATAAACACTTCATACTGGATTGTAGCTTGCGTTTCTTGTTCTTGAAAGATAGTCGTGTAAGGTGTAAACCTGATGATTAGGTCATTTTTAACGGGCAAGTGTTGTTTTGTGTTTCTAGCAACTTCAAAGTTGTTTAGAGTGTGTATTTTTCCCTATGAGATTTGATCTTTGTAAACCTGTATCAAGTCTCTTCTCACAGTTGCTACAATGTGTCCTCCCTTTATATTTTGTTCATGTTAGTTATCTGTATAGTGATAAAGGTTATTGAACACAGTGAAAACATATAAGTATAATTTTTTTCGTCTATATTATTCTCACTAAAGTTTAGAACGAAAGGAAAGCGAATGATTGCAATAATGTAGCTAGAGAATCTCACTCAAATTATATATACACGACTTATATGATGGAGCAGGAAGGACTACAACTTTTTTTTTTGTCCAGTAAACATGACCAAACATTTGTATACAATTAGAGCCAAATAAGTGATAAGTCTAGCAAGTAATCCGAAAGAAAGAATTCGAAGATAGCATATAGCTAGGCAGAGTTGTAACAAAAATAATCCCTTTAGAAGAATAAGTTACTAAAAAATAATAATAATTGAAGTATTAAAAAGAAGTTGTCCACAATAATTTGTAGACGCTATTTGATATTTCCATCTATCTAAAAAACCAATCGAAATGGTATCAATAATGAACCTTGAGGTCTTATCCCTACCAGTATATGCTGACATATACATAGGGCCACATTACCAAACATGCTGATGGAAAAAAAGTACACGATGTTATCAGTTGTTATATATTTTGGGGACATAAACATGGATATGGAGGCTGCAAAAATAATACGAATGACCCCCTTGCTATAAACAAAAGTCATGTATCATCTCTCCATTCATCTCTCCCACCTGATAATTGGCCACAAAATAATCCTAGCAATAGATTTTTTTTGTAGTATAGTTTATTACACCATATGTTTTTTTTTTGTTTTCATTACTCATTGGATTTTTTTTCACTTTAACGGCTTGTTATAAATTCTACTGTTTTCAAATATCAACCTCGTAGAGTTCGTGTTGGCACATTACATTAATTTCCCGAACGCAAAGTAGGACCATATTCATGAGTTGTAACTTCAATTAAATTACAACTGATAATGTTATGTTCAAGGCAGATTACTATTTTTCTATAATTTTCTTTTACCTGTTCGTCATAAAGTAGCATGTCAAACGAACTTGGGTTGCTCTGGCTGTACACTACGTCCCATGTTCTTATGACTCGCGCCACCAATGGTCCCCCTCTGAATGTGGGCTTGAAGTCAATGATTTGTTGTTTTTTTATTCCATTTATCAGTGTTTTGATTCCTGCATGAGAAAGGGTTAGTATGAGCATTATCATATTTCAATAGTTTAATTGTAAACTGGACAACATTGATACTTTAGAAAAGAATATGGAGATGTAGAAGTATATATGGGAGTGACGCAATATAGTAAAAAACTTGGAAATGATTTTATTAAAATGTAGTGTAGGCATCGCCTTTTATATAATAAATACTCTAACATAAGTTCATCTTTATAGGTCTCTAAATATTTCTTTGTAGACTACATTTTTTGTCATTGCAATATGGTGATCTTCGGTTTCTGTCCTCGGGATGCATATTTTCAATCCTTTACTTGCAGTGACTCTTGAGACGGCTACATATAGCTTCCCATGGGTGAAGACTGGTTCTGGCAAGTACATACCAACTTGATCAAATGTTTGGCCTTGGCTCTTGTTGATTGTTATTGCAAAGCACACTTTAATGGGAAATTGACGCCTCTTTAGGGTAAATGGCAAATTCTGATCAGATAGTGACATTTCCACCCTTGGTATAGTTACCAGCTCTCCTGCCTTTGTACCTGTAATGACGCGTGCTTCTATGACTCTTTGTTGTAATCTTGCGGCAATGAGGCGTGTGCCATCACACAGCCCATCTCTTTGGTTGATGTTTCTCAACAACATAATAGGGCATCCCACCTTTATGTGTATCTCATGATTTGGTACCCCCGGGAACTTAAGGCTATTAAGGAACTCAATTGGGTACAATGCTTCGAGATTTCTTCCTCCTATCATTGTTCGACACACTCTATCTGCACTATTATACACCATCTCCTCTCCTGGAATCAGTGCTTGAATGTGTTTGTTTATGGTGTCCACCGTTTCATTTTTATGAGCTAGTATAGCCCTTTGTTGGAGGTACTTTGGATCCATGTGGTTTTCCAATATTCCAGGGTAAACTTCCTGTAGTAATGCGACTATGGGATCTTCATCTCTCTTTATCAATAGATCTTCGGGTATTTCTATCCACATAGGTTCCTCCTCATCTTCCTTTGAGTCTGCCTTTATCTTTCCATCTCCTACATCTAGCACCCATTTGCAGAAGTCTGCGAGCTCTCTATTATCCTCGTCATTGTTTTTCTGTCTGAGCCGCATGTTAGTCATCAAGGTGTAGACAGTACATTGTGGCTATATGGTTGTCGATTTGCTAATCGATGCATCAACTATTTCTTCTCTTCCTCCATTTTTGACAACCGGCAGTGTTTGCCGGAAATCCCCTCCTAAGACGAGTGTTTTCCCTCCAAATATTTTATCCTTTGCTGATGGGTCATATAGCTGCATTATATCTCGAATTGTGCGGTCTAATGCTTCGAATGCATGCATATGTACCATTGGGGCCTTATCCCATATTATTAGTTTTGTTTGCCGTATGAGTTCTGCGAGATCAGATCCTTGCTCAGTGTTGCAGCACGAGTCCTTGTTGAGATCAATTGGTATCTTGAACCGGGAATGAGCTGTCCTCCCACCCACTAATAGGAGTGCTGCTATGCCAGATGATGCCACTGCAAGTACTATGCTGTTTTGATATCGTAGCTTTGACATTAAGGCTCTCCATAAATAAGTCTTGCCAGTGCCCCCGCTACCATAGACAAAGAATAATTGACCTCTGTTATGGTACACAGCTTCAAGGATGTTATCATAAACCTGTTTCTGCTCAGCATTCAAGCCTTGCTCCAGATTAGCTGAATCTTGAGTCATTGATTCAGTGGCATAAGTTAGCTCTTCCAACAAAAAATCTGTTTCCAGCATCTTGCATTAGGGCCGCATCTGGTAATGGAATTCCGTGGTAGTCGGTGAGGGTTATGTTTTCCCTGTTTAAGATTTGTTCTATTTCAAACAGTGCGTAGTTTTGAATTTGCTCATCAGTCAAACTTAGGTTTGGTATACCCAGCCTTTGACGTTGCCGGAAGAGGATGTCATCTGATAAGTCTTTCCAGTGCTTGTCCCATAGAGCTTTGCAACTGACACTTCACAAAAAAGTAGGATTGTCACAAAAAGATCGCGTAACTGTGCACCAGTAGACCATGTGGCTGCTTGGAAGAGTCCCTCATGCCATTCATTATCTCCATCAGGAGTCCGAGGGCATTGCATGCCGCCTTGTATGTGGGGTAGATGATTCCACCCACAGTTCTGATGTCCGTGAAACATGTGGCCCCTTTCACAATATTGAGGAGCATCCTTAAGTAGTACTTCTCTCCAGAGGCGGGGTGTGCAAAAAAAATATTTCCGATGCTTCTTCCTATTTCTCGCCTTTTCCATTTTTTCTTCTCACTCACCCATACCCACTTTGTTGGGAAGTCTACATATGTCAATTCGCGCGCTTCTTCAAATTCATTATTAGCTGTCATCCACTCTGTAAGTGTTGTTTTCTTTATCCCAACTCTTTCGAGGACGTCATCTAAGTGCTCATGGTCCTCAAAAGTGATCTCCTGATGATTTTCTAGGTGGAAGGTCAATCGTTGTACCGGGGGGTCCTTGTATTGAATATGGAATGCAAAAGTTCGCCAACATGCTTCAGAGGCAGACACATATCTACACTTCAAGTAATCCTTAATCTCATCTATGACTTGCTCTTGTTCATTATGTGTGCCACCATCATCATTACTTGTAACTTGTTTAATCCTTGCAAGTGCCATATCAGGCCCCTTGTTCATATACTTGAATAGGTATTTCAGCGAGTCGTCTTTGTTGCACCATTTTACATTAATGTGGGCTTGGAATTTTACCAATAAGTCGATGTTGTAAGGGATGACAGACCTGTTGTCCAAAGTGTGACCATTTTTGGTTGCCGTTTGACCATTATCACGCCTTCTATAAACTGGGTAACCCTCTTCACTAAGCGTTGTTTTGGCCTGAAACGGTTTTGGGTAGTATTTGGAACACTGGCCATTTTGCATACATGGAGATTTTTCATTCATTGATCCACAAGGTCCATGCATCATTGATTGCACCACTATTTCATATTCCATTGGGTCATTTTTCGGGTCTGGTAGCTCTGCTGATATGGTTCTGTCTATGTCTTCAGGTGTTAAGGGCTTATCTTCCGAATCTAAGAAGAGTAAAATGTGTGCATGCGACAATCCCCTCTTTTGGAATTCAATGGTGTATATGACTGCCATAAGATTAAGAAAAGGAGTCTTAGTTAATTCATCAAGCTTGGTTTTAAAAACCCAAAGCATAGTATCTATTTATATGTACCTGCCAGCATCTTCTCAAAGTGTTCTCTCACAGTGAGATCGCATATTACATCAAGCTTGATTTTAAAGACCCGAGCCACCACATCCGGGCGATCTTCTGGTCGTTGTCCACGTATGCTTGCTAGGAATTCTGTAATCTCTTCCCATTTCTGATTACATGTAAATGTTATGAAGAGGTCAGGCGGTCCAGCCTAGCGGCAGATGGCCATTGCGTCTTGGTAGTTTTGCACCATGTATCTAGGTCCTCCAGTGAATGAAGAAGCTAAGACAACTCGGCGCCCTATTGAAGCCGGTGTTGTATCACCTCTAGACACAGAATCAGTCAACCCGCAAAGGACATCTTTTCTGATTGTCTTCTGGTTGTTGCATATAAAATCCAGCCTCACTTGTTGCAAGCATTTGAATGCATCCACTATCAGTTGTTGGCGTAAACGGCCACAAAGAATGAGTGTGCGAGCCTCATTCAGTCTTTCCATAAAGCGAAAAGCATGATACTCTCTCTTGGTGACAGTTGTTCTTTTTTTCCGAGTCGTGGTGTCGGAATCATTGTGTGGGATGTCAATTCTGTACCCATCTTCTCCATATGGAAAAAGGAGTGGATATTGCAGGGCCATAAAACTTGGGTGATTTTCTGATATCCTTTGGAGACGACGACTTTTCTCTTCTACTATCACATCTGGGGGCCCACTTTCATTGTCATTGTTACCCACAATCAACGCTGCCAACTCATTGCTACTTGGTAGGTTGTATTGTCTACCATCTTTTGAACGAGTACCAATTAAGCGAACCTGCACAGGTTGCATATCAATGCCGCAGAAGCGCTCCCTAGCCATTCTGAAGACCTTTGCTAGTTCATTGTGCTCATCTAGCATTCTCGAAAGCCCCTCAACTATTTGGGGGTCGAGATCACCTGGGGAATTGTTTGTCAATGAGCTGATCCTGTTTCTTACTTCATTGATCGGATCATGCACATAGAGTTGGGTGAATCTTGGTTGTTCTCCATCAGGTGGTAACAAATACCCAATCTTATGGTAGTTTTCACCATGGATTTTGAATATATAAGGACCCCTTCCTCTATTAATTTTTCTGTCTACTTCCCCTCCCATTGATGTGAATGCAAATATAGAGTTGTATGCTCTAATGCAATCCTTGAATTTTGTTGATGTCCCACTGTTAGGGTCAAGGAGCACCTTTAAGTACTGGGGTGGTTCTTTAAGCAACGACAGTTTGACCTTTCCTTTTTGGCAGCAAATACTGTACTTGGGATGGTTTTTGGCCCTGTCTCTTTTGACTATTTCCTCTATCCAAACCCTTGCACCGCAATCCAGGAAAAAGTGTTTGGGACCACGAAAGTTCCATGGTATTGTGTACTTTCCTTTTAAGAGGTAGAAAAGGAAAACAGGGGTGAATTTAACTTGGGTTAAAATGTTTGTTCTCAATTTTTGTAATTACCAACTATAAAGTACGACCTTCGGACTTACTGTGAAGCAGTGCATGTGTTGTTGATGTTTCACCTTGTTATGTGATTTTTCTGTTGTTGTTGGCATCCACTGTTTTTCGATAAGAGTTTTATATTTTTAATAACCAGTTAGTTAGTACATGTTTAAGTAAATTAAATATTGCATCTATAACATAATGAAGCTACCTCTAGTTAAGGTCGGTCGGGTATAACTGTGTCTGTCGGATTGTGTTTCACTGGCAGACATCATAGTTTCATCTGGTGGTGCTTGAGAATTGACTCTACGTCTTGAAGAGGATGTGGGTTCTCTATTATCAGTTCTTGTACATCGTCTTGTTGGCGTACTTGAAGCAATCTCATTATTGATTGCGTTACTTGTCTCCCCTACAAATGTATTTTAGTTTTAACTTAGTTATTATGTGGTATATTCCATTTTTGTTATGTATCATTAGTTTTAATACAGGATTGACCAACCTGTTAATGTTGTAGGTTGGTGTGCTCTTTGCACCTCAGTCAATCTTGAAGGCATAGGTGCATTTGTCCAACTAATTGGTAGATGTTTTGGTCTTGAATTTGTCGTTGGATTGTGGCTCAGGCTTAGATTTGTGGCTCATTTTTCCTTTGTATGAGAACGAAGCGTCGTAATAGTCTATTGTGCTTGCTTGATCTTTTCTATCCATACCTGATTTTCTTTTCATTGATGACAATCGGTTAGATATACACCAAGTTTCTTTTCAACAAAAGTTCGATTTTTTTGATATAACACTTGCATTTGGTTTATTAGATAGGCTAACATACATTAGTTTATGAGATATTTAAAGGAAAATTTGAACCACGTAAACCAAAAAAAGATAATTGTGTTATTCTAAATCTAAAATTGGACCTCAACCAAAGGAAAATGGAAGTCATTCCTCATGAAGCTGGAGCTTTTTATACTTTTTGGGAAGTTGCATCAGATTTATGGTCCAATAAGTCCTTGGCCTTGCGTAACTCTTCAACTAAGGCTTTTGTTGTAGCCTAGCATCTACGGTTCTCTTAACGACACATGGGCTCATCAGAGCCTTACACGTGTCACCCTTTTCAAAATGAAAAGAAGGCTTAACCTCTGGGCTATACTCAGTTGGGGTAAAAGGATTGAATTTCCGGTCCAACAATCGAGAATCCCAAGTACTACCGGTGTGGTCAAGGAGAGTGGTTAATAGACTTTCACCATTCCTGGTCTGCCACGTGTCATGATCTGATTCCCCAGCCAATCAGAAGCCACAATTCTAGGGCAGATTTTAAGGATAGCTGTCAACTTGCTATCACTATAAATACCCTGAAATCAGGAGAAACATTCATTCAATGCAAACAGTGCAAAGTTACTCTGATAAAATACTCTCTCACTTTCTCTCTCTATCTCTACTTTCTCTCACTACTCCTGATATCTGACTTAAGTTTCGGAGGGGGAACCACCACCTAAACCTCCAGGGTGGGTCCCTTTTTGCAGGTTCGGGAGCAAAGCCAAGGCTAAGGACTAAGCGGATTCAGACATCGTTGCACAAGTCTCCAGCTGAAGAACACTCAAGATACTAATTTACTTGCTCGACAAGGAAGCTAAGCTTACAACTTGCTTGTTGGACAAGTGGATAAAACATTTGGCGCCGTCTGTGGGGAGAGACAACGATGACTGATTGTCAATCGTCCAACATTGCCAGGAATCGAAGCCTTCAAGTTAATGTCGTAGATACGGTGGAGCATGAAAGACCACCTAGAGGAAGAGATAGACCCCCGTCCATTGTTAATGTTCCTGGACCAAGCCAGCAACCGGTCATCCAAGTGAATCTGGATCGTCCAGTGACTGCCGCCCACCTGGAGAATGTGCTGAATGACTTTCAGACTAAGATGGCAGCGGTCGTCCAGGAAGCATTAAAAGTAATATGTTGTTTTTTCATCACAACCCGGAGCGCCTACTAACAATCCACCTCGGCCCTAGAGGACGTTCTCAAGTAGATCGTCCGTGTCCTAGTCGACATGTTCGTCAGGAGCCCTCTAGGAGGACGGCAAGAGGGAAGCAGCCAGAGGATAATGATCAACGAAGAAAGATGGACTGGAACCTGGTGGTGAGGACTCAGGACAATGTTCGTCCAAGCGGGCACCGAATGGAAACAGATGCCAGAGAGTATCTAGAGGCAAAGAGAGCTGCTGCATTACAACGATCAGCGACAGGATCTACACCATATTTGAGAGACCCTCCTTTGAGGTTGTCGTCCAGAGGGGAGGGACGAAGTTTAAGTCACTCTCTTGTTCATCCACGACAGGAGAAGACAGTGGCTCAGCCCATGGTCTATAAGGCGTCCAAAGGCTCGCAAACACTTCATCCAATCCTGTAATGAAAGAATATCGCAAGGAGTTCATACCCATTGAGGGACAGCTGGGAGCCCTCCGGATCAACTGGCCTACCCCATTCTCGGCCAGGATCATGGAGGTGCCCCCCTTCCCAAAGGTAAAACTCCCAACCATTGAGCCTTTTGATGGAACAACTGATCCTGATGATCACCTGTCTGCTTACAAACATCAGATGTATGTCCAAGGAGTGGACGACGCTACTTGGTGTAAGAATTTCCCAGCTACCTTGAAGGGAGTAGCTCAGAAGTGGTTCAATAATCTTCCCCCCAATTCAGTCAACAATTTTACTGAACTTAGTTTCTTATTCACTAGTCACTTTATTGCCAACAAACAAGAGCAAAAGACAAGCATGCACCTAGGCAAGGTCGTCCAGGGACCTAAGGAGGCTCTTAGAAGTTTCGTTAAGAGATTCAACCTAGAAGCACTTCAGATCCAAGATCTTAATACTGGAGTAGCCTTTGACGCCTTCATCAGGGGTCTAAGGCCAGGAAGTTTCAAGTTTGATCTTGTTAAGAAGAAAATCTCCACTCTTGCTGAGGCTTTAAGAGAAGCGGAAACGTTTATCCACGCTACCAAAGTGTGTGCTGAAGCAAAACATCCCGAGTCTAAGAAGCCTAAAGAGGTTGCTCTGCCAAAGAAGAGCAACCCCAAAAAGGCCGAGACCTGGGCTATAGCCGCTACCACCACTTCGTCTAGAAGGAGTAAGAGAAAGGAGGCCGAGCCATCCTCATCCAATCCTATTGAGTTTAACAAAGACCAATACTTCATTCTCATGGAGATTAAGGATCAATATGAGTTGAAGGCCCCAACTGAGATGAAAACCCCTTATAGAAATAGGGATAAGAGCAAGTATTGTCACTTCCACAAGGATTGTGGTCATGAGACTAATGAATGTAAGCACCTCAAGAGAGCTTTGAAGGATTTATCCCGAAAAGGAAAGATGAACTCCTATATGCCTCAAGGGGGAAGGAAGTTTCTGAGGAAAGATGATTGGCATAACAAGAAGAAGGAGAGTGCAAGCACAGATGAAGATATTGTTCTCGTAATCTCAGGAGGGTTTGATGCTGGAGGACCAACCAATAGAGGGCACAAAAACTACCTTAGGGAGCTCGGCCAAGTTTTGTTAGCTGATCAGACAAAGGCTGAGCCCTCCCAAGGGTGGTGGTTAGTGAACAAGATCGGGGCAGGCTGAGGACTCCCCATGATGATCCTTTGGTTGTAGAAATGAAAATAGCAAATTTGAGAGTAAGAAGGATACTGATCGACACCGGAAGCTCGACGGACATCATTAGTGCTGATTGCTTGTCCAGACTAAAGTTTGAGGAGAAGAACTTAGTTCCCGTTCACCATCCCATCATAGGGTTTGGGGGAGGAGTCATCCATCCAATGGAAACTGTTACTTTGCCCGTTCGAGTGGGAGAAAAGGATGCAGCTAGAACCCTGTTTATTAAGTTCTTGGTGGTCCGAGACTTGACAGCCTACAATGTTATTCTTGGACGACCAACTCTGAATCATGTCAAAGCAGTAATAGTAACTCACCTGATGTTGATGAAGTATGAGCGTGATGATGGCCAGATTGGCTCATTATATGGAGACCAGCAGGTGGCTAGGGAGTGTTATTTGACTACCTTAAGCCGTCATCATGGAAGATAGGCAACGAAGGTCAGACGAAGGTTGCTGGCGAAAGGAAAACGTCTGAAATAGAGAAAGATCAGACGAAGGTGGCTAGCGAGAGGAAAACGTCTGGAATTGTCAAAGGCCAAGTCGCCTCGTTAAAGATGACCATTGAGAGTCCTCAGACGCCTCTCGCTCCCTCAAGGAAGGCGTCTGAGCATCTCCCCAACAAGAAGAGAAAATATGAAATCATTAAGGAAGAACCTTCCTCGTCTGAAGAAGTCATGGCCATCATGGGATCGGGCAAGAGAACGTCCCAGAGCCGGTTGAAGCTCCCGAAGAGGTACGTCCGGATGAAGCTCGTCCAGAGGACCCTCAAAATGGATCTTCACTCGTCCCGATTTGAAGGGTCATCTAGTGCACTTGCTGAAAGAATTTCAAGATGTGTTTGCCTATTGCATTGAAGAGATGCCTGGAATTGATCCGGAGGTAGCCGTCCATCGGCTGAATGTTGATCCAAATTTGAAACCTATTCGTCAGAAGAAGAGGCATTTGGGGCCGGCTAGGAATCAAGCGGTCGACCAGGAAGTTCAGAAGTTGTTGGAGTCAAAATTCATCAAAGAGACTTATTATCCAGAATGGATAGCAAATGTGGTCATGGTGCCAAAGCCCAATGGCACCTGGAGGATGTGTGTGGACTACACATACCTCAACAAGGCTTGTCCCAAGGACAACTTCCCTTTGCCTAAGTTGGATCGCCTAGTAGATTCCATGGCCGGCCATGCTTTTGCCGAGCTTCATGGACGCCTATTCAGTGTTTTCACCAAATTCCGATGTGGCCGTAAGATCGGGACAAAACGTCCTTCATTACGAAAAAGGACTGTATGGCTGGGTGAGGATGCCATTCGGCCTGCGCAATGCCCCGGCCACTTTTCAAAGATTGATCAATACTGTTTTTCAGCCACAGTTGGGACGAAACATGGAGACATATATTGACGATATGATAGTTAAGAGCCGTCAAGAAGAAAGTCATGTTGGTGATTTGAGAGAAACTTTTGAAACTCTCAGGAAATACAAGTTAAAGCCGAACCCCAAAGAAATGTGTCTTTGGGGTCTTGTCAGGGAAGTTTTTAGGTTTCTTGGTGGACCAGAGGGGTATAGAGGCTAATCCCGAAAAGATTCAAGCTATTCTAGTATGAAGTCTCCTTCAAAGACAAAGGAAGTACAGAGACTGACGGGTTGCTTGGCTGCCCTTGGACGTTTCTTGTCTAAGTCAGGCGACAAGTGCCATCACTTCTTTGCCACGATCAAGAAAAAGGCCAAGTTTGAATGGACATCAGAGGCAGAGCAAGCCCTTCAGCGCGTCAAAGATCACCTTCGGCAGCTTCCTAGGTTGGTCAGTCCAGCTGAAGGGGAAAACTGTTTGTATACTTGGCAGTGTCCACTCAAGCTGTGAGTGCCGTCCTTCTGGCTGAAAGAGAGTCCGTCCAAGTTCCCATATACTTTGTGAGTCATGTGCTCAAAGATGCGGAAAATAGGTATACTCCAGTCGAGAAGTTTAGATTGGCCCTATTCATGGCCAGCAGAAAGTTGAGGCCTTATTTCTTGGCGCACAGTATAATCGTCTACACTGATCAACCTTTGAAGCAAGTTCTACAGAAGATGGAAGCCGCTGGGCGGATGCTAAAATGGGCGGTTGAGCTTAACATGTTTGATATATCATTTGAACCAAGGAAAGCTATTAAGGGGCAAGCCTTGGCATATTTTATAGTTGAGCTTACTCGGCCAACCATAGAGCCAATATCTGATCCAGCTAGAGGAAGGAAGCATTGGACGCTCATGGTTGATGGATCGTCCACAGTCAATGGATGTGGAGCAGGAATCATTTGTCAATCTCCCGAAGGGGACAAGTTTGAATATGCATTAAGATTCCAATTCAAAGCGTCCAATAACGAAGCTGAATATGAAGCACTCTTAGCTGGAATCAAAATGTGCAAGGCGGCTGGAGCTGTTGAGATTGAGGCCAAATCGGACTCCCTCTTAGTCGTCAGCCAGGTCAATGGAGATTTTGAATGCAAAGAAGCATCAATGAGCAAATACATGCGACTGATCAAGGATGAGATTGAGCCATTAAAACGATTTGTTCTCGACCAAGTACCAAGGTCAGAAAATCATCAAGCAGATGCTCTCTCAAAATTGGCCAGCTCGGCTGAAGGTGATGTGCCAAGAACAGTTTTTTGGGAAGTCAAACCCAAAAAGAGCATTGACCAAGAGCAGATCATGTTTCTTAGCCGAGGAGCGATCGGATGGAGCCTATCATAGAATACAAGAAGACGGGACGATTGCCTTCTGACCCTGTAGAGGCTAAGTATGTGAAGGCTAGAGACAAGTGGTTTGAACTATGGGATGAGACCCTTTACAAGAAGTCATTCAACCGTCCTCTCCTCAAATGCATCACCAGAGAAGATATATGGCCTAGAAGTTCTGAAAGAACTCCATGAGGGAGCTTGTGCATCGCACATTGGGGGAAGAGCATTAGGAGAAAAGGCTTTAAGGATGGGGTACCACTGGCCTACCTTAAAGGAGGATGCTTTAGCCTATGCAAAGAAGTGTGACAGTTGTCGAAGCATGGAAATGTGCATCAAAAGCCGTCCGCCTATTTAACTCCCATCTTGTTCCTCTCGCCTTTTGCCAAATGGGGCATGGATATCTTAGGACCTTTCCCTGTGGCCGCTGGGCAAAAGAAGTTTGTGATAGTAGCAGTGGACTATTTCACTAAATGGATAGAAGCTGAAGCCATGCGAGGAATAACAACAAACGACGTCAAGGGCTTCATCCGGAAAAACATTATAACTCGTTTTGGCATGCCTCAGTCCATCGTCTTTGATAATGGTCCACGATTCGAAACGCCTAAGCCGAAAGAGTGGTCTGTCGTAAAGAGAAATCAAAGCTCACTTTGCAGCAGTCGCCCACCCAGAAGCCAATGGGCAAGTCGAGTCCTTCAACAAGATTTTATCAAATGGAATCAAGAAGAAGCTGGATAATGCCAAGGGACAATGGGTTGAAGAGCTGCAATTGGTGTTATGGTCCATTAGGACAACCGCTAAGAATTCTACAGGCGAGACGCCTTTCATGTTAGTCTATGGCACTGAAGCCGTCTTGCCCATTGAGGTTGAAGAGCCCACCCTACGAGTCATGTTATACACAGAGGATGCCAACTGGGCTGCATTGCGCACGGCTTTGGACCAAGTGCCAGAGGTCAGGGGCAATGCCTTGCTAAGAATGCAATTGTACAAACTACGAATGGCTCGGGAGTTTAACAAAAGAGTTGTTAGACGACCGCTCAAGGTGGGGGATCTTGTTCTAAGAAAGATGGAAGTGATTGGACGAGCTAAAGAGTTAGGGAAACTAACACCTAATTGGGAAGGACCTTATTTGATTATCCAAGAGCTACGCAGTGGGACATTTCGTCTCCAAGATCTAGATGGACGACCTATACAGCGTACATGGAATTCAGATAATTTAAAGAAGTACCACGTCTAGCGCAGTTCATTGTCAGATACCTATAAGGTAGTTAGTAGTTACTCCAAAGTGCCACGGCACATGTTAGGAGGAAGAATTGTATACATGCATCTTGGCATTTAGTCAAGCAAAATCCATATAATACAATTCCTACTTTCTTATTTCTTTGTTTATTTTCACCAAGTTAATTCACTTTGGGGCATTAAATCAGTTACTCGTCTAAAAGTGACAATAACTTGGACAAAAATACAAACAATAGCAGAACGTCAAAATTGCTCACTTCTACGCCGAACATCACTCCCTCAAAGAGACCGGCCAAAAATATAACACATATATGGCTGTCAAATTGACAAAACCTCTAGTAAGAGTAACGTCAAAGTCTCTGAGAGAAAGCTGGCCTGAAATAAAACCTTAGTAAAGGATACTTACTTTCAAAAGCACGGACAGCTAAGTAGTCCAGACCCTAGTAAGGGATCGCTACTTAATGACGAGTGTTGCTCCCTCAAGGAAGCCGGCTAAAACATGCTTTGAACATGTATCTCAAGCTCGTCCATCAACTTCAACAGGCTCAGCCAAGGATGGCCGCTCTCCTTCTTGGACTTTGGCTCGCCCAACATGTACGGTTGAGCTAAGCCCAAGAAAGGGGGGATGATAGAAGCCTATAGGACGAGCTAAAGAGAACAGGTCGTCCAAAAACCAGGACCTAGCCAATAGATGCATCTGTGATGGTTTGATAGTGCAGGACGAATGTTGGTAGCTCGAGCAAAACGGCTTGAAAGTGGTTCGTCCACAACTCAAACGGACATTGGCCGTCCTCCCTCTTTGGGCAAGGCCCGTCTAATTAAGCAGAATATCTAAAAATCCCGGACAAATATCAACAAATACTTAGATATTTCATGAAATAACTGGTAATCGTCCAAGGGCAAGGATGGCAATCTTCTCGATCGTCCAAGGGCAAGGAACAGGTTTTACAAGATTGTACTCCCTCTGTCCCAGAATACTCTTTGCACTTTCCTTTTTCATCTGTCCCAGAATACTCTTTACACTTCTATGTTTGGATATGACCCACTATTATTTTAATCCTTCTATCTTTAAGCATTGGCCCACACTCTCTCTCCTCCAAATAAAATAATACCACTCCTACTACACATCAACTCTAACCATGGCCCACACTCTCTCTCCTTAAAATAAAATAATACTACTTTTACTAACTACTAACTCCTATCACATCTACTTTTCAATAAAATAACAATTGATAACCAAACAACAACTTATCATCTAAAACTACGTGCATTGATAAGTGTCAAGAGTATTTTGGGACGGAGGGAGTATTATTTATGTAAGGCAGATCGTCCAATAGTTCAGAACGAGTCTATTCTTGTACTTGGAGACTATTCTTACAGACTAAAATCGTCTAAAGGCAAGCAAGCTGAACTTTCCTTAAAACATCGGCAAGGATGTTCAACGATCATGACGAAGTTAATGTTATACTTGGTCAAATTGGAATTTACGAAAATAAGAGAAGCAATTGGCAAAAAGTTCTTCATATATATCAATAGCAAAAATTTACAACTTAAGGCTACTGAAGAGCTAAGACTACAACGGCAGACAAGCCAAGAAACTTAGAAAAATAAACCTAAAGCTAGGCTTCATCTTCAGCGCGTGTTTCTTGGTTGTCCTCAGGCTTCTCATCCTCGTCTTCGTCTTCAGGCCCCCCACCCTCGGCTGCAGCCTCGTCGTCCGACTCTAAGAATTCCGGAGGTTCCTCGGCGCATACCATAGCCCGATGGACACTCTGTTGGTATTCCAGACGACGCACAAAGCTGGGAACCTCATCAGCCTCAGCCAGCATCTCGAAGGCCTTGACGGCCCAACCTTTAGACGTTTCGATGACTTGCTCCAACCCTTCCTTGGCATCATCGAAGGCCTTGGCCGCCTGGCTCTCTAGACGGGCAGTTCTCGCCCTCAGAAGAATATTCTCTTTCCTTAGCTGCGCGGCGGCGAGAAGGGCGACATTTCTTTCATCCCTTAGATCAGTGGAGACAGCATCAATGACCATCTTCAGACGGTCCTGTTCCTTGAACATGTCATTAATAGTAACAAGATAGTTCTTGTTTTCTGACTCCAGAAGAGCTGATATTTTCTCCAAAGCCTCCAGAGATTGACGATGGAGTGTATTAGCCATCTCAATATCATGGATGGCCTTGTCGCCTGCCGTAGTTGCCATATGGACGAGCTGTTTATTCTCTTTCCTTAGCTCCCTCGCCCAGTCTTCAGTCAGCATATTGCGAGCAAGAAGCTGGAACAATGAAAACAAACCAAGTTATTAGACGAGTTACGGAGTCAAAATTTGTGCAAGTATAAAACAAGGCAGGCATTAAGCAATACCTCGGCAGCAAGCTGAGACATGTAGCCCACATGCCCGGCTGACGCTCCCCTTAATCCATTAATGTAGGATTCAGGGTAACACTTGAAGAGCTCCTGCTTAAGCCGCTCTTTTTCCAGCCTTGACATTTTGGCGAACGGTGGGAGGAGTTGGGGGAATAGCAGGGCCTTTGCCCTTATCTGAAAGAGGGGGAGAGTCAGTTATCTTGATAGGAAAGACGATGGCTTGTCTATTGGACGGACTCATGGATCGTCCACCGACCCGCATCGTCCTAACTATATTCGGGTAATACGACTCACCAGACGAGAGTGATGCCGTCCTAACAGCTAAAGGCATCTGCGGCACCAGCTTAGCCACCGAGCCGCTGAACCCTGGATAGTTCTCGGCAGCAGTCTCAGATTCTGGTGCAACCAAAGCTACGGCAGACTCTGGGTTGATCTCAGCAGAGTTGGCCGGCAAAACGCTCAGCGGAACAGCAAGATGCGCACCCTTTTCCTCCTCGGCAGGGGCAACAGTTGAAGGCTCCTTTTTAAGGGCCTTGACTTGTGGGGGAGGCATGTTTCTCTCCCCAGCCTCGCCAGCAGGAGCCGTCTTATCTGCCCTCTTCCTTGTAAAGCCCTTAGGCTTCTTCGCTGAAGGCTGGTCAGCTGCTGTGGTTGGCCTCTTTTTGGACGAGGACGACTTCCCAGGTGGAAGTTTGTTTGTAGGAGCATTTTTCTACAAAAAGTGAGCAAGTTATCAAATTGGTCGTCCAAGGAACAAAAGTTATAATTACTATTACAAGACTTCAGACGAAAATCACCCGAAGAAGGAAGGCGTCTTAAAATGAGCACCTCATCTCCTAAAGGAACCTCGTCTGAACAAATTTCTGAATACAGACGAGGGTGGCCAGAAGAAGGTAGCCATCCAAGCCTGGACGTTCTCCTTCTCCATGCTGACTTCGCCCAAGAAAAGAAAAAATAAAGTCTTGGACGAGTCCCAAAGGTACTCGTCCAAAGATATCCAAATCACAGACGAGGGTGGCCCGAAGAAGGTAGTCGTCCAAGTATGGACGTTTTCCTTCTTCATGCTAACTTCGTCCGGAAAAAGAAAAGAAAGGTGATTTACAAAGTCTCAGACGAGTATGGCTCCAAGAAGGTGGCCGTCCAAGCTTGGACGCCTTCCTTCTTCGGGCTACCCTCGTCCAGAGAAAGTTAAGATTAGCGCTCGTCCATGGACTACAACCTTTCAGACGAATATGGCTCCAAGAAGGTGGCCGTCCAAGTTTGGACGCCTTCCTTCTCCGAGTTATCCTCTTTCAGAAAACGTTATGAATGGCGCTCGTCCATGGACTACAAAGTCTCAGACGAGTATGGCTCCAAGAAGGTGGCCGTCCAAGCTTGGACGCCTTCCTTCTTCGGGCTACCCTCGTCCAGAGAAAGTTTCTGAGTGTCACTCGTCCAAAGGCTATAAACTCTCAGACGAGTATGGCCCCAAAAAGGTGGCCGTCCAAGTTTGGACATTCTCCTTCTTTGGGTGATACTCGTCCAAAAGTTGGATGCCAATTCCAGACGGGCCACAATGATACTCGTCCAAAAAAAAAAAAAAAAAAAAAATTATTGTGTTACCAGTGTTTCAGCCCTTTTCTCGGCAGTGCTCTTTGCATACTCCTTCCACAGATTGTCTGTAAATTTGGACATGTTGATTTCGCCCGTCCAAGATGCCTTGAGACGTTGTCTAGCCGAGTCTGCAAAAGAAGGACAAAAATGGGTTTGTCAAATGAATTATGGACGAAGAGTTCTACTTGGAGAATTTGAAGGTATACCTCTGTCTTGGGCCAGCCGCAAGTTGGCGGCGACCAAGAAATCGTCATGGTAAAACATTTCTTTAAAGGGTATCCAGTTAGTTGGACCCTTAAAAGATCGTTGGCCGGGCCTGGAGTACTCCTTTATTCTGAAGTACTCCACCACCTCTTCGTCAAAGCTGTCCTCCAATTCCAGCCAAGATTGTTTCCTCCCCGTATTTGTGACGGACCGATTATAAGCTCTATAGCTCTCGGTGGTATAGTCGTTGGCCCCGCGTAAGAAAATGAAGTCAGCTTTCCACTCGTGCATCTTTGACGGCTTGCCCCAAGCCGTCATGAAGCCTCGGACGGTTGCGAATCTTTGAGCCATGCCCCCGTCCATAACACCCGGTACCTTGGCCGCATAGTGCATGTGAGTAAAGGCTTGAAGGGAAAGAGCCGAGGCCGCGCGGTTCATGAGACGGCAATGAACGTCAAGACGTTGTGCCAAGCGTTTGGGGCCAGTTGGTTATGGCCGATGTTGTAGTAATTCAGCACTTGCTCTATGAATTCGTGGAGAGGGAACCTTAAGCCCGCGTCCAAAGACAGTTTGTAGACGGCAAAATGGTTTTTTGGAGCACTCAGTATTGTCGCGTCTTTATTTGGTATGACGAAGGAGAAGCCTGACATAGGCATATAGGACGAGAGATAACTAGGGTCTGGTCCTATTTTCTCTAGCCATTTGCGATTAACTAAGATAAATCTAGGGTCAGAAAGGGGACCTAAGCGCCTTCTAATCTCCGACGAGGTAGTAGAGGCCTCGTCTGACTCTTCGGCAGCATCAGATCCGCTGCCGTTATTCTCTTCGACGGTGTCCTCCACATCGACGTCCCTGCCAGACGGACTGGCCTTCGGGTTTATTTCGGATTCTTCTAAGTCATGGTCAAAGGAAGAAGCCCTGCCCAAAGCCTCTGCACTTTGAACTTCTCTTGCCTCATCGGGCACCCGCCCAGTAGATTCTTCCATATCTGAACTATCTGACGGGATTATAGCTTTTCGTCTTAGACGGGCCGTTGCTTGACGCGCGCCAGATTACCCTGCACAGGTAAAGACTGGGTCGTCTGACTTTCTCGGCCAAAAGAATAAAAAAATATATGGTCGGCCAGAAGAGGCCCAACTCTAGAATGCGCCGAAGAAGAAGTATCGGTTCTAGGGTCAAGACAAGTTCTTGGTCGGCTAAGATTATTTGAGGAAGAAGATTCCATTTTATTGATTTTCTAAGAAAAAATAAAGAATAAAGAAGAATGAAAAGAACAAAGAAACGATACCGCTAAGAACATACGGACGACTCGGAGAAGAGTGATGAAGGCTGGACGATCCTCTCTCTCTCTCTAGAAAAGTTGCAGAGCTCCTCTCTCTAGAAAAATTCGCTCAAGGTGTGAAATGATTAAATGTCCTCACACCAAGAGTACTTATAGGGGGGTAAAAAACTTGTGGAGCCGGTCAGAAATGACCGAAGAAAAGAGGGCAACGGTCGGTTATGACCGGCAAAATCCTGGAAAGGGCGCGTCCTTTCCTCCATTTTGAATGCACTACCTTCTGTAAAACGGGCTCAACCGTCATATGGGCCACAAAAAGTTACCTTGGGTAAAAGGGCATTAACCGTCAGATGGGCCAACAGTGAAAGCCCTTTTAGGGGGCAAATGTTGTAGCCTAGCATCTACGGTTCTCTTAACGACACATGGGCTCATCAGAGCCTTACACGTGTCACCCTTTTCAAAATGAAAAGAAGGCTTAACCTCTGGGCTATACTCAGTTGGGGTAAAAGGATTGAATTTCTGGCCCAACAGTCAGAATCCAGTACTACCAAGTGGCTGAAGGAGAGTGGTTAATAGACTTTCACCATTCCTGGTCTACCATGTGTCATGATCTGATTCCCCAGCCAATCAGAAGCCACTATTCTAGGGCAGATTTTAAGGATAGCTGTCAACTTGCTATCACTATAAATACCCTGAAATCAGGAGAAACATTCATTCAATGCAAACAGTGCAAAGTTACTCTGATAAAATACTCTCTCACTTTCTCTCTCTATCTCTACTTTCTCTCACTACTCCTGATATCTGACTTAAGCTTCGGAGGGGGAACCACCACCCAAACCTCCAGGGTGGGTCCCTTTTTGCAGGTTCGGGAGCAAAGCCAAGGCTAAGGACTAAGCGGATTCAGACATCGTTGCACAAGTCTCCAGCTGAAGAACACTCAAGATACTAATTTACTTGCTCGACAAGGAAGCTAAGCTTACAGCTTGCTTGTTGGACAAGTGGATAAAATAGCTTTGTTTTCCCAGCATAGATCCATATAGTTTTGCTTTTAGGTTTCGAAATTCATTTCTTCCTGTACTCGTTTAATGTCTGCTATACGGCGCTTTTTCCTCTCGTGGCGAACACTCTCTAGGTTGAAATCAGCTATTTCAAATTGGTAACACTCCTTCAATTTAAATATAGCTAATTTGGCTACATGCTCAGTAGCAGTTACCAATTCTTTTGATTTTTGGCTCTTTATTTTGGTTGTCAGACTGTCTTTTGTGGTTCTCAGCTTTATGGTTGCTACATATTGTTGCCGTCGCTCCTTATAGTGTTGTTTGCACAGTGGTGGCGGCAAACCATACCAGTTGATGATAGTGGTTAAAAGAGTCGTGTAACTTATTGTGAATACTTTTGTCGGATTATTCATAGTGAAACTGTCAAATGACATGAGTTAGTTAAATAACGCATCATATCTTACCAAAAGTAATCAAATCAAATAATACAATCCTTCAATCATGATTTTTGTACGTAATGACAAATATGGTTTATCATTTAATCAAATAATACTGTCATTTAATCATGATTTTTCTACATAATGACAAATATGCTTTTTCATGTAATAATCCGGGTCAAGAAACTAATTAGGTATCAGACTAACTCAAATTTGGCCAAATAGAGTTCTTAAATATTTTACCAAGTAATGTTCGGCAAACATATTTAATTTGAGTGAGATACGACATACTTGCAATACTATAATTTGAATTTTTATTGACATAACTTCTTGATAGCAAGCCAAAAAATATATTAGTTGAAGGAAATGAAATACCTTATGATGAATCCAAACGTGTGTTGATTTGTAGTGTGTTTAATATTCACCCAAAGTACCTGTATTCAAAGAGTCGCACTCATACATTAAGTTATGCTGACTAAAGTCAATTGCAGGTTACTTTCATTACAACATTCTTATAATCACCAACACTTATGACTTATCAAAAAACATGCTGCTAATGCACCGGTTACAATTAATTAGGAAACCATTAGAATAGGGGAGGCAAGCCATCAACACACAAGTAAATAAAGTCACAGGGGACATTTCGGGTTAGAGACTGAAAAAGTGCAGATCAAGTGATATTAATTCGTCTTCTTGCTCGCATCTTTGCTATGAAGTGGCAGTCATCTGTATACATTTTCAGTACAAAACATGTGGGTTGTATCAAAAGGATAGTCTTTACCTGCTACAAATAATTGAAAGCACAGCAGGGAAAGAAATAGATGTGCTGTGTTTTTGAAGTGAAAAACACATGCATATATAAGTAGCTTTCTATCTGTTTTTTGGCGTATCATTAGGTGTGCGGACTGGTGGTTCTTTCTAAGAACACACGTGTGTTCAAATATGTTAATGAATACCAAAAGAGATGGATTACTGTACTATAGCATTGTTTATAAATGTATTTCATATAATATACCACTAAGGTTACATATCCCAGAGACACGACCATATTGTATCTATAATATACAAATTGGTTATTATATGTATATACAGCCAATACAGGGCTTTACTGCATGGTATATAGTGCAGCTCAACTTTACAATTGCAAAGTTATTCTCTATTTATTTTCCTCACCAAAGATAATAAATATATGTCTCCAACATTTCAGGTCAATCGTGGTGGTCTCATTTGGTAGGCAAAGCAAAACTGATAGCTAAGCGCCATAAGGCGAAGACCCAACCTGCCAAGTCATAAGCAGACTGACTATATTTTGCAACTCAACACTGCATCAGATATTTTGCACAATCAACACTGCATGTTTACTCCAAATGTTGACTTTAAACCTTAATGTGTATGTTTATCAGTAGTTTACAACAATAAATTAGTAATATGAATTTGGAAAATTTCTCCAAATAAAGAGTAGAGCAAAAACAATTCACCAACTGAGCAAAACAGACGTCAGTTTTCTCATCAAAATGCTATCCATAAACTTACTGCGTTCACATAATAGTTGTACTAATTTATTATGGCCAGCTGAGTGCTAATGTACTGAGTGTTGGTGATTATAAGCAGACTTAGTGAGAAAATCAGCATTAAACAACAATAAGTGTTGGAGATTATAAGAATGTTGTTCAGACACCTATACTTCTAATGTAGTTCAATTCTAAACAGATCCACCAATTTTTTTTTGCAACAGAGATAAATTTATGGCTCAGACACCTATACTTCTAATGTAGTTCAATTCACCAGCATAGAGAATTTTGAATGAGATAGAGAATGCCCAAGAAGACTAAAATAACGGCAACAGGATTCTAATAAGATCTTTCAAATCACTCTCAAAGAGTAGAATAACCTGACCATTGAACCCAACAATTTAGAGTGGTTGACAATGGCCTCTACCAAGGTTATCATAAATAAAAACTACTACCAACTAACTTTATCATCATTAATAAAATGTAGAAAATAAATTACTGAACTTTGCTGAAAAATGAAGAGAGTCTAACGAACATAAACAACATGATCACCTTGATTAGTCAATGTGTTATGTTTTCACAGTATCAAGGCTATATATTAGTGTAATCCGTTTGACGTCTGCTAATTACTCCGCCAACTAAAACTGAATCAAAAAAGGACACTTAGATTACTTAGAAGCTTATAGTAAGTTATCTTGTTTGGATAAAATAGTTTGCACCTAAGATGGTGAAGAAATTTATACAAAAGGAACAAAGAAAATGATAGAACATAATACCTTGCAAAATTGATTGATTATAGAAATCCTCTGCCAAAAAAACCAACGAGAAAACCAGTCGAGTTAAAGAAACAAAAGAAAATTGAAAAATAAAGTTCCATCTATGAAAAATGACGTTCCATCTATTACAAAAACCAAAAAAAAATGTCAAAATAAATGATATCTTCTTCAAGAGGATCAACAAAAGTTTAAGAATCATATAATTACCCTATTCGTTATATATATAGAGAGAGGGGTATATATCAGTTACAAAATTATGCAATTATTGAATTTATAATTGAACTTCAATTTGCAATTCGTGAATTAAATTGGGAATTTCGCTAAGATTAACAATTTCACTAACCTTTGTGGGCGTTGAACCTTTGAACTCCATAGCTTTATTCGTATTCTATAACAACAACGGATCAACATTAGATTCGATTAGAAGCAAGGGAAATTCGCAAGCCCATTAATTACGAAGTAGAAGAGTAACGTTCATGGTGAATTTGGAAAGGGTAGATGGAGGAAGGGGATGAGTTAATGGACAAAAGAAACCGACAACGTTATTGGTTGGGAAGTAGGTATGCACTGCCATACTACTAATTACAACGGATATCTCTAATTTTGTACAAACTTGAATCACTAAATAACGTTAGATCAAATGGTCATTTATTGGAAATCTTTACTTGAAGGTCAGGGGTTCGAACCTGCTTCAGCATATTTATTTTCTAGATGATGACCACTTGACTTTGTTGGTTAATAGACATGTGGCAAATTTACGGTGGCGGGGAGGAGGGTGACACGTGGCGCATAGACGATGCCTTTTAATATATTTGTATAGATTAGCCACCATAATATGTCTATGTCACAATGACGATTATAAATTTATACTTTCACCAATTATGAGCCGTATCCATTCGTTGCGACTTGCGACCAAAACAAATCTTCTCCATGTCATCCTATGCGGGCTTCGACGATTAGATCTCCAAGCGACTTGATGATAAGGAAAAATCTTACCTTTTTTGTGCATTAAATAACAATGCCTAGAGCTTGGCGGGGACTGTGCAGGGCGAGTATGAGAGCTAAAACAACCCGATATAAGTTGGTCCGAAACAAGCCCGTTGTAGGGCCCACGAATCCACCAACAACTCCACCATTAGTATGATATTGTCCGATTTAGGCAAAACCCGCACAAATTTGTTTTTGGGCTGCTTCCCAAAACGCCTCATACTAATGTAGTTAGTGAACTCTTATAAACTATGTAACTCCTTCTTATCTCCCTGAAGTGGGACTTGGGATGTATACCCAACAATCATTCCCCTCAGACCAAGGAACACAAGCCTCCCCTCCAGTGATAATCCTAATAATATTGTACCGCCGCCAACCTGCGAACACGCCGCCTGACCACCACAATATGAGGAAGACTTTCAATACAAGGCACCAAGCACATATTTCCCATCGCGATGTCACACTGAGAGCCTCAACATCTTCTTAGATTTCATCTATGTTCATGCATTAACTGAGTCACCCATCCTCGAGAACCATACATAATACATACCACCAAAGACTTGCACCCACGCCCTAGAGCTACACCGCTATGCACCCTGCGTGTTCGAGCAAGCCAACCATAGTTTCCACCATTGTATGAGCGTTCTCCCAACCAAACCATCGGCTCTGATACCATTTGATGGGCCCACGAGTCCACCTACAACTCCAACTACATTAGTATGAGGCCTTTTGGGAAGGAGTCCAAAAACAAATCCGTGCGGGTTCGTCAAAAGCGGACAATATCATACTAATGGTGGAGCTGTAGGTGGACTCGTGGACCCTACACCCGGTACCATTATGACAAGACATGAGCAAGTGAATTGGCCAAATAATAGAGTTCAAATGTTAACAAAACATAAAACACTATAAGTTTATGCTATTAGATGCAACTTGTGAGTCTGTGACATACCTCCTAATACCCTAGTGTAGGCGTGTTTTTATTTCGCCTACGCGGTGTGAGCGCATATTAGATTTGACTACCCCATTGTTAAGGTTTTATTAAAAATTATTTTGTATTGAAAGAAGTCGCCAACAATTCTTTTTAGGAAAATCATAAACCTAATTGGATATAGGAAAATCATAGGGACAAATTATCCAATGTAGATTTCCTCGTCATGACTCCATAGATGGTCAAAATGAACCAAAAATTGAGTTCAGGGGTGAGGGTACAAATATAGTCATAATGAACCACATTCGCCCAAAGTTGGCCTCTACTAAATATCGATTCATTGCAGATTTCATGCCAAAGAATAATCAAATAATATTTTTATACACCCTAAAAATATTTAGTCTAAATTGGTTCAGGAAACACATAAAAGACTAATTTTCAGTGACATGTTATTAGGCAATCAATATTACAGGGAACCTAGCAGGTTGTCCAAATTAATTTGATTAATATCAGAACAATTCTTTAGGTATTTGATTAGCAAAAATAACATGTGGGGTGATAAAAGCAATAAAGCATTGAAAATCATATAATATGCATATAACAATCAAGCAGACATATAATATACAAAGGCATGAATAATAATAATATGAATATAAAATAAAGTATAGAAAAGAGGTTAGAATATATTGTATAGCGATTTTACATTAAAGATCTACATCAGGAAATAAAATTTTTAGTAACTTCAATATAAAAATAATTTATTTAAGGACCCTCAGGATTATACCGTGGCTCGGGTCTGCGAGATTGACAACCTTCGGGACGAGCAATCGTGAAGCCTGAAAATACGAATGTACGAAAGTATGTAGATTAAATGTATTTGTGTTTGAAAGTATGAGTTTTGTAGGGAAGTTTTGTAGTTCGTAGAGAGGTAAGTAAAGTATTCGTCGAGTGTTATGTAAAAAATCCGTTCTGAAATCTGTTCGGAAATCAGGCCTATTTATAGGGAGAAACGACCATCGCGCCTCACGCCGGGCTGCGTCCGGCGCAGTGACATGACAAGCGTATGACACGGCATGACCAATAAAAAGTGTACACGTGGTACGAGCTTTTAAAAAGATAAGAAAGAAAATCCACGTCTCAAGCAAAGAGCCGCGCTTGACGCAGGACTCTGAATGAGTAAGAAATCCACGTGTCAAGTGCAAATTAGTGCACCTGACACATGTGGACAGAGTTGCGCCTGACGCACAGACGTGCGCCAGGCGCACCAGCCTGGCTCCTGCCATGCCTTTGCCAGCTTTATTTAAAACGCGTTTTAAAAGATTTCTTTTATCCTTTAACTACGGATATCTGATTTTACGGGATAAAATCTGATTTTGACTTAAAAATATATCTTTTGAAAATATTTATTTATTAAAATAAATCAATTAATTATCAATTAATTGGGATTTTTAAAGAATTGGGCTCAAATACAATTAATTATCATGAATAATTAATTGGGCTTTAAAATAGGACTTTAACACTTTTCGAAATGGTTTTGAATGACTATTCGGACTACTCTGCCCTTGGATCGGACCAATTAAGACCACGGTATGTTTCATCATCGGATCCTTAAATGGGGAGACACGATTATGTGTCTACACCTAGCCCATACCCAAAAGCTTTGATTACAGAGAGAGCACGCGCTTAAGAAACAGTAAGATGATAGAAAATTTGAAAGCTCCGTAAAAATGATAACTCTTACGGCCCGTTTGGTAAGAGGTTATAAATGGTGGGAATGGTAATGCATTATAGTGTAAATTTGTACTAGAAATCCAATGTCATTACCAATGGTAATGTTACCTCATCACAAGATATCCATTTTCTTCCTAAAATCTCATTACCATTCATTACCACTTGGGAAGGTGGTATTGGGTGGTAATGAAAATTTATAAAGGGAAACCCATGTTTTGTGATAAAGTTTCATTCCCATGTTCATGGACATGTGAAAATCTTTACAAATTTACACTAAATTTCATTACCATTACCACTATTTATAACCACTAACCAAACGGACCGTTAGGGGAATTTATAGCGTGACAATGTTTTGTCCAATTGGCGTACTAAGTTACCAAGGGTTTTTGAATCATAGGTGGATAACATTCACATCTAGTATAAGCCAAAATCCATACCGAAAAATTATTGTTTTAACATTCATAAGAGAAACAGATTCTTAACCATCTTAAAAAGCAATAACCTAGATGTTATTTGAGAAAGGTTAGATATCTATGTGTGAAATAGATACTCCCTCTTCTTTTTAACTTACTTCACTTTGGAAAAGTACCAAGGAGAAAGTTCAAAAGTGAGAGAGAGAAACTAAAAAAGTGGAGAGAGAAATTTAAAGTAAGTTATTATATTAAAAAGTGGACCACATAGGTAGAAAAAGAAGAGAAAATACTACCTCCGTTCCGAATTAAACGCAACAGTTTCCATTTTGGGAAGTTTCAAATTAAATGTAACAGTTCCAAACTTGCTATATTTGGTAAGTTTTTTAGATGTGAATTTACGAGAATACCCTTACTAAAAAATTAAACCACACTTAATTATACCTTAATGATTATTTAAACCTCCATCATTACCCCCTTAAGTTTCTTTCTCCTCACTCCCACCCACCTTAAGTTTCTCTCTCCTCACTCCCACCACCACCACTTTCACTCTCCTCACTCCCACCACCATCACTTTCTCTCTCCTCACTCCCACCCACCTTAAGTTTCTCTCTCCTCACTCCCACCACCACCACTTTCTCTCTCCTCACTCCCACCCAGCTTAAGTTTCTCTCTCCTCACTCCCACCCACCAACACTTTCTCTCTCCTCACTCCCACCCACAACCACTTTCTCTCTCGACCACCTGCCGAAATTCGTCCCCACCATCACCTTCGAATTTCGATCTCTTCACCTTTGATCTCCTGTATCTCTCTCTCTCTCTCTTCGATCTCCTTCATCTCCCTCTCTTTCTTGTAGATGTGGTGGTTTCAGGGGTGAGGTTTTTGGTTTCAGTGGCTGGGGGTGGTTGTTCTCAGATGGAATGGGGTTTCTTTGGGGGTGGTTTGGCGGTCGAGGGGGTTTCGGTGTGCGGGGTGGTTCTCATATTACTCTCATTTCGTGGGTGGGCCGGGGTTGCGATGGGCGGGGTAGAGTTGCGGTGCGTCGGATGGTGGTTTCGGGCTAGTGGTGGTGGCACGGGTGGAAGGTGGTGGCGGCACGAGGTGGAGGGGTGGTGGCTTGAGTGGAAGGGTGATGGTTAAGGTGAATAGAAGTAGAGGAGAGATTAAGTGCCTCGGTGGTGGTGGTGTTGGTGGCAGTGCCTCGGTGGTGGTGGCAGTCTCGGTGGATTAGGTGGTGGTAGTCTCGGTGGTGGTGGTGGCAGTAAGTGGTGGCTTCACTAGGTGGTGGTGGTTGGTGGTGCTTAATTAAACTAAACACATGCTCCTTCCTTTTTCTAATCACCCCTTAAGAAATTTCAACTAGGAGTCCGTGCCACTCCAATTGTTGCGTTTAATTCGGAACAGAGGTAGTAGATGAGACATGTTACCATAAATAGAAAAAGCAATAGTATATAGATTTTAAAAAAAAACGGACCAAAAAGGAAAGTGGATTAAAAAGAGACGAAGGGAGTACATTGGTAGACCCTACACCAAATGAAATTACAAAAATCCCTCATATACTCATATTATTTAACAATTAGACATCTACCCTTTCTCTTCCTAACAAGAGAGATATTTGGTTTAAAGTTCACTTGATGAAATTCTTAGGACCTGATAGAAGATGATGTCTAACATTCTAAATTGAAGCGCATACATTCTATTTCTTGGTATGAGTTATTAATTATTTCCTTCATTTTTTTAATTGCTACATTTTTCTTAAATGGGTGTTTCTTTTTAATTGCTACATTATTCAAACTTTTCTTATCTAGAGTATCCGACTCGCCAAAAAGTAATAATAATTGTATAATTTTTCACCTTTTCTACCAAAAAGTACTATTTTTTCAGTATTCCCCCTTATTTTTAAATAGAGCAAAAGATACCCTCAAAAAAAAAAAAAGCTTGAAAGTGACATAGCCTGAAATCGTGTGCAAAACATAATGTAGCAATTAAACAAAACGAGGGAGTATAAGTTCATAACACTTGTACAATACCTAAGAAATAATAGTGAAATTAAATTTTTTTTGAAGCTAATAGCCATATAAGAAGCCCCAATAGCCCCCACCTTTTGGTCCAAAGTATTGAAATATTTCCCCAGAACTGATAAATCATTGCTCAACACAGTAATAGCAGCTGCATGAGATCTAAGACACATGCAATGCACATCTATGTAGCACAGAAATAGCTGGGGCTTTGGAAACGGAAATGTCTCAGAAATTTCATATCGCAACCATTTTTGGGCTTCATTCACGGAGACAGTTAGGATTTAGGAAATTAAAACATTGCAGAAATCGAGAAACCTTTAGACTATATGTGCTTCATAGCACACTAGAATACTAGATGAGCACCTCCATATAGTACTCTAAACGCATCACAAGTTGTTATGCTCAAGCACAACAATCAGCATTTCAGAGAAAGAAGAGAGACAGAGAGAAAAAAACAAGTACAAGTGCAGCCATTAGGGCACTACTAATGCAATACTATCAACAAACAAAGACTCAAACAGTAACGCTCCGGTGGAAAACCAAACAGATCGAACCTTAAGACCAATATTCCATGCAGACAACATCAAGGCTTTGAAGATCCTCTCATTTTAAGATGCAATACAAACTCGATATTTCATGGACAAGATCATAGGCCCTGTTCTTTTGAACTTATTTTGACTGAAATTAAATTAAATTAAATTAAATTAAATTAAATTAAATTAAATTAAATTAACTGAAATTAAATTAACTGAACTGAAATTAAATTAAATTAACTGAAATTAACTGAAATGAGAGATACTGAACTGAATTGTATATTTAATTTTCTAAAATAATAATTATCCATAATAATCAATAAGTATTAACATAATATTATCAATACTTATTATTATTATTAATATTATTATTATTATTATATTATTATTATTATTATTATATTATTATTATTATTATTATATCGTTATTATTATTATTATTATTATTGTTATTATTTATTATTATTATTATTATTATTATTATTATTATTATTATTGTTATTACTTATTATTATTATTGTTATTATTTATTATTATTATTATTATTATTATTATTATTACTATTGTTTTTATTTATTATTATTATTATTATTGTTATTATTTATTATTATTATTATTATTTATTATTTAATTTAAGTTCAGTTAAGTTCAACTTTATATTAATAATAATAATAATAATAATATAATAATAAAAACAATAATAATAAATAAATTATAAATAACAATAATATTAAATAATAATAAATAATAATAAATAATTTAATACTAATAATAATAAATAATAAATAACAAAAAGTGAATAAATAATGATAATAATAATAGTAAATATAATAATAATTATAATAATACAAAATAAATAAATAATAATAATTAAAAAAATAATAAATAATTATAAATAAACAATTAATAATAAATAAGAATAAATAAATAATAAATAATAAATAATAATAATAATAATGATAATAATAATATTAAATAATAATAATAAAAATAAATAAAAATAATGCATAATAAATAATAATAATAATAATAAATAAATAATAGATGATAATAATAAATAATAAATAACAAATAATAAATAATAAATAATAATAATAATAATAATAATAATAATAATAATAATAATAATAATAAATAATAATGATAATAATAAAAATAAATAAATAAATAATAATAATATAATAAATAAATAAATAAATAAATAAATAAATAAATAAATAATCATAATTAATAATAATAATAATAATAATAATAATAATAATAATAATAATAATAATAATAATAATAATAATAATAATAATAATAAAAACAATAATAATAAATAAATTATAAATAATAATAATATTAAATAATAATAAATAATAAATAATAAATAATAATAAATAATTTAATACTAATAATAATAAATAATAAATAACAAAAAGTGAATAAACAATGATAATAATAATAGTAAATATAATAATAATTATAATAATACAAAATAAATAAATAATAATAATAAAAAAATAATAAATAATTATAAATAAACAATTAATAATAAATAAGAATAAATAAATAATAAATAATAAATAATGATAATAATAATAATTAAATAATAATAAATAAAAATAAATAAAAATAATGCATAATAAATAATAATAATAATAATAAATAAATAATAGATGATAATAATAAATAATAAATAACAAATAATAAATAATAAAATAATAATAATAATAATAATAGATGATAATAATAAATAATAAATAACAAATAATAAATAATAAAATAATAATAATAATAATAATAATAATAATAATAATAAATATAATAATAATAATAATAATAAATAATAATGATAATAATAAAAATAAATAAATAAATAAATAAATAAATAAATAATCATAATAATAATAAATAATCATAATAATAAAAATAATCATAATAAATAATAATAATAATAATAATAATAGTAATAATAAAAATAATAATAAAAATAATAATAAAAAAAATAAATAATAAATAATAATAAAAATAATCATAATAAATAATAATAATAATAATACTAATAATCATAATAATCATAATAAATATTAAATAATAATATTAATTATTATTATTTTCATAAATAATAATAATAATAATAATAATAATAATAATAATAATAATAATAATAATCATAATAAATAAAAAATAATAATTAAAACATTACATAAGATGAACTAAACTGAAATTAACTGAAATTAACTGAATTAAACTGAAATTAAATTAATTGAACTGAAATTAAATTAACTGAACTGAAATTAAATTAAATTAACTGAAATTAAATTAACTGAACTGAAATTAAATTAACTGAACTGAAATTAACTGAAATAAACTGAAATTAAATTAAGTGAACTGAAAATAAGTTCAAAAGAACAGGGCCATAGTCTCAAAAGAATAAAAAATCTGCAAACATTCTCAAAAATCATAAGCAATTACAATGTCAGATAAGATTCACACCCTAAACAAGGAGGGAAGAAGGTAGGAAGAATTGCTACCCTCAGTTTGGGGTACTAAGGATAACATAGACTTGGGTAATAAACTAATAATTCTCCCCTTTTCTCCCTTCTCATTATTCCAATACTACTTTTTTCCCCTACCACCACCTCAACTCATTTTCATGCTCTTTGATATATCTCCTATTACCCCATTATTACCCTCAATCCAAGCATTCCCTAAGTAGAACCATTAGCTTAAATCTCATTGTAACTTGAAAGATGGACTTCTGCTTAAATATGCACCACACACAAAGTGGACAACATAGTTATATGGGAATAACTCATAAGGCATGTGTGATATTTTTCTCAAACAGTTAGCAATAAAATTGTTCATTATTCATGTCTTGCTATTATTTTCACCTCCAAGAAGGAAAAAAGAAAAACGGTATTGCCTCTATTCGGGTCATCTATTTCAATTGATGCACACTTACCTTTGTTCAGTACGCATCCAAAGTTCTACGGGTATCATCTAACTTCTATAGAGGAGAACCATATCCACCTCCACCAGGAGTTAAAATAACAACAGTTTCTCCACCCTGTACATGAATGGTATTTTTGCCTCCAAGATAAACTTTCCTCTTATCTCTAGTAATTAGGTAATTAGTGCCACGGGCCCCGTCTTTTCCTCCTCTCAATCCTCTCGGAGCATGAACACGTCTTTCGGAAAGAATGCTCACAATGACTGGCTGCCTGAACTCAATCTCCCTCACAAGCCCATCTCCTCCTCTGTGAACCCCAGCACCTCCACTATTCTCCCTGAGCCCAAATTTGTGCAGAATTACAGGGTACCTCTGCTCAAAAATCTCAGGATCGGTCATGCGAGTATTTGTCATGTGACACTGGACCCCACTAGTTCCATCCCAACTTGGACCAGCTCCACACCCACCTCCGATTGTCTCGTAGTAACCAAATGTGTCATCCCCAAAAGTCAGATTATTCATGCAACCTTGGGAACAGGCACAAGCCTGGAACGCGGAGAGTATGACATCAGTGACTCTCTGGGATGTGAGAACATTGCCCCCCACCACTGCAGCTTTGTCACTTGGAGAAAGAAAAGAACCTGGAGGGATATAGATTTTTACAGGTGTAAGACAACCTTGATTTAGAGGAATGTCAACGTTAACCAAACAGCGGAGGCAATATATGACTGCAGCGGCCGTAACTGCTTCTGGTGCGTTCCAATTACCATATACTTCCGGGCTTGTTGAAGAGAAGTCAAAAAATGCTTCTCCACTTTTTGAATCAATTGTAAGTTTCAGATGAATTGTAGAACCATCGTCCATGTAATCTTCTTCTTCAATGGTTATACTGTCTCCTGCTTCAGGCCCACTAGATGCAGATGATACTTTAGTAGCCACTGATTTGAGCATTTCTCTGACGGCTTCTTCTGCATTAAGCTGTACATATTTCATGTATGCGTTTACAGTTTCCAGACCATACTGGTCAATAAGCTCTTTGATAAGTGAAATTCCTCTTTGGTTAGCAGCTACTTGTGCATGGAGATCTGATAAGTTGTCTTGGAGCCTTCGGGTTCCTGGGATTTTATGAGCAGGATCGTCAGAGCATGGGTACTGAAGAAGTTTGACAATACCTTCCTCCTGAAACACACCCTTCTCCACAAGCTTGAAGGCTTTGATGGCTGCCCCTTCTTCCCATATGGCCTTGGAAAAAGGGGGCATGCTTCCAGGAGTGATTCCTCCAATTTCGGCATGATGTCCTCTACTAGCCACAAAAAACACCAATTTTCCATTATCAAATACAGGAGTAATAACAGTTATATCAGGAAGATGGCTACCCCCAGCACACGGATGATTGGTGACCAGCACATCTCCTTCATTTAGATTATCACCCCAGTACTTCAATTGCCAACAAACAGTACTTGACATAGCTCCAAGATGCACAGGAACATGGGGGGCATTCGCAACAAGCCCTCCATCAGGATCAAAAAGAGCGCAGGAAAAATCCAGTCGTTCCTTTATGTTTGTTGATATTGAAGTCCTCTGTAGAGTTCGTCCCATCTGCTCAGCTATTCCCATAAACCTGTGATTGAAAATCGAAAGCTGTACTACATCTGCAACTTTTTCTGAAACTTTTGATATGTTTGGAGTTGAGTCTATCTCAATTCTAATGTTTCCGTAATTTGTTATCGTAGCTTTACAATTTGGCTCCACAATCAGTGTACTATTACCATTCATGATAATAGTAGGGCCAGAGATGGTATGGCCATAACCCAGCTTTTCGAGCTTGAACAAGGGTGTTTCTTGCCAGCCATTTTCAAAATAAACCTTACAAAGACATTCAAATTTTGGACTTCCTAAAGCAGGGTCCTGAGCTTTAGGTTTCAAGATATTAGTGACTCCTATACCACGAACTCTTACATCACAAACAAGGATGTTCCTGTTATGTAGATTGAATCCATATTCCCGCTGAAACAGCTTCACAAATTCAGTAGTGTAGTCAAACACTGATTCATCATCATTTTCTTGTCTTTTGACCATGATGGCTGTATCTGTACCCTCGTATCTCAAATTCAAATAAGTCTCAGTTTTGATGTTCTCTTTTCTAAAGCCTTGTTCTTGCAGCTTGTGTTTCACCTGCTGCAGCAACTTGGCTTCTCTATGAGAGGCTTCCTGAACAGATTCAGTTCCATAAACAGCAGAATATGGCTCTTGAGCCTCTTCCACAACGTCAGCTAGTCCCATGCCGTATGCACTCAGTATGCCGCAGAACCTATGAATTAATACCTCTTTCATGCCCAAAGCCCTAGCGATAGCACAGGCATGTTGGGGCCCAGCACCTCCAAAGCACGCAAGAGCATGATTCCGTGTCTCATGGCCTTTCATCTCTGTCAATTGGCGTATTGGACGACACATTGTTTCGTTGGCAACATTGACAAATCCAAGAGCTATCTCTTCAACAGACATGTCTTTTGCTGATGGGTCCTGGCTCTTCCTGTGTGAATTTATTTGCTCAGCAAGCTTCTTGAACTCTTCTCTGGTTGTGCCAACATCTAAGGGCTGGTCTTCATTAGGCCCAAAAATCGAAGGAAAATATTGAGGAATAACATATCCCAGCACTAAATTTGCATCTGTAACAGCTAATTCACCTCCCTTCCTATAGCACACAGGGCCCGGATGAGCACCCACTGATTCTGGTCCCACCTTAAAGGCTCCAAACTGGAATTTTAATTTTGATCCTCCACCAGCAGCAACAGTGTTTATGTCAAGCTGAGGGGCCTGGATAACTGCTCCCGCAATCTGAGTTTCAAGCACTTGTTCATAATCACCAGCATAACGGCTGACATCCGTGGATGTACCTCCCATATCAAACCCAATAAGAGGCTTATCAGTTTCCATCCCAAACAAAGTCTGTGAGTAACCAACAACACCACCAGCAGGGCCTGATAGAACTGCTTTATGACCTGAAAATCTACTTTCCGGTGCCAGCCCTCCATCTGATTGCATAAATAGAACATTAACCATCCCCAAGCCTTCATCAAATTTAGATATGAATCCAGACAAGTAATCTTTAATAACTGGAGTAAGATATGCATCCACACTAGCAGTTAGACCCCTCGGAACTGCTCGAACCATAGGTGTCAATGCCGAAGACAAGGATACATGTCTAAAACCCATGCTCAAGGCTAAATTCTCCACAGAGATCTCATGCTGCGGGTACGTGTAAGAGTGCATTAAGACAACAGCTAGACAACTTATTCCCTTCTCCAACAGCCCTTTCAGCAAAGGCCTCAAAGATTCTTCGTTCAATGGCTTTGCAACTCTCACAAGTTCGCCTGACACTCCTTTGACTACGTGTGCTGAGTTGACATTCTCTTCAGTATCAAGAACAAGCTCAACTCTCTCTTCAACCTCCAACACCTCTTCGTAAAGATTAGAGGGCTTGGATACAGTGAGGTCGAATATGTTTGGACGAGCCTGGTTTCCAATTTGCAGCAGGTCCCTAAAACCTTGAGTAACACATAGAGCAATCCTCTCACCTTTCCTCTCTAATAGGGAATTTGTAGCCACAGTTGTGCCCATTCGTATCCACTCAATTTTGTCGGTGGGAATCTTGGAGGACCGAAGGATTTTTTCCCCAGTGTATTCTTCCAAAATTCTTCGAATGCCTTCAACTGGAGCATCATCGTAGTTAGAAGGATCAACAGATAGCAGTTTCATAACACGGCCTTCTGTTTGACCAGGGACTTCAGCATATACATCAGTAAATGTACCCCCTCGGTCAATGCAAAACCTTAGTTTCTCAGAACTGATGCTGCCCATTTGGACACTCAATATCCAATCAGATTATCCCACAGACCTGTTAATGCATGAAAAAAGTCACTAAATTTATGTAACCAACGGATATTCTCATGATAAGAAAAACAAACTACAATCATCATAATTTTCAATTGGTAAGTGATGTAGATATCTCCCTCAAACTGAAAAGCCCACAAAACTTACCAAAGAGCGACGAGCTAAACAACTAAAATTAGAGAAGACAGTGTTGTTTAGCTGGGAGGCAAGGGTTCATTGCTCCCTGGAATTAGAATCCACATTCAGACTATAAGACCTGGGTACTCATAACTCAAGGCCAGCCAAAACATAGTAACAAGGGCACCAATTATGTATTTAAATCCACAGTACTCTTTTAGTTTTTCCATCTTTCACTTTAATATATGACCAAGATTTTTTTCCTACTTTTCCCTTTAACTCCTAGCAGTATCTATATCACAGGCACAGCTAACTGTTCATACAAGGAGCAAGGGAAGCCAAACCCAGATATCCTCATGTCAACATACTTGATTGTTTATTACGCTTACAAGTCTACAACGGTCAAGTACTTCTTTCTAGTAGTCCCTTTATTCTATTCTAAACTACACACTTTGTATTTTGGCATTATTCACTAACTCCACTTTGACCATTGCTTGTGATTTATAAGTATAGAAAAAAACGGTTTTTTCACCATATACCCCCGACAAATTGGAAAATTCACCATATACCCTCCATGTTTCAGATATGCACCATATACCCCTGAGTTTTCGAAAACGTTCACCATATACCCTTGACTTTTCTAAATCGTTCACCAAATGCCCTTTTTGGTAACGGACGTTAAGTCACCGTTAGAGTTATTTACAATTTTGCCATTATTAACCCTAAACCCTAATTCTAATCTAACATTAACCCTAATCTAACTCTAACCTTAATCCTAATCTAACCCCTAACCCACTCTCCCTTCCCCTCCCCTCCACCCCACCCCCCTAGCCCCCCACCCCTGCCCTCTCCCTCCCCCCTTGTACTCCACCGCCGCTGCCCCCACCCCCCACCCCTCTCCTTCCCCGTCGTCGCCGCTCCCCCACCCCCACCCCCTCTCCTTCCCCGTCGCTGCTCCCCCACCCCTTCCCCTTCCCCGTCGTTGCTGCCCCTCCCCCTTCACCGTCGCCGCTGCTCCCCGTCGATTCCTCTCCCCCTTCCCTTCCCCGTCGTCGCTCCTCGTAGATTTCCCGCCTCGCGATTTCTTCTCACTCCTCCTTGTCGTTTCCCCTACCCGCCCGTCGGATCTCGGACTCCGCGATTTCTTCTCACTTCTCCTCGTCGTTTTCCCCCGCCAACCGTGAAATTAGGCCGTGAAATCCCTGTCGAAATTGCTTTGTGATGGGGGAGGGGGAGGAAGGGAGGGGGAGCGATGGGGAAGGGAGGGAGGGAGGCGGCGAGGGGGAAGGGGAGGGAGGGGGAGGGGAACAACGACGGGGGAGGGAGCAGCGACGAGGAAGGGGAGGGGGTGAGGTGGGGGGCTGGGCTGGGGTTGAGGAGGGTGAGGAGGGGAGGGTTAGGGGTGGGGGCTGGGGTGGAGGGGGGAGGGGATGGGGGCCGGGGTCGAGGGGAGGGTGTGGGGCTGGGTTAGGGGTTAGATTAGGGTTAGATTAGGATTAAGGTTAGAGTTAGATTAGGGTTTAGGGTTAATAATGGCAAAATAGTAAATAAAGCTAACGCTGAGTTAACGGCAGTAGAAAAAGGGCATATGGTAAACGTTTTCGAAAACTCATGGGTATATGGTGCATATCTGAAACATTGAGGGTATATGGTGAATTTTCCAATTTGTCGGGGGTATATGGTAAAAAAGCCGTAGAAAAAAATATAGTCATGTAAGCGGTGTCGAGAGGGGGTAGCATAATATTGAGATCTGAGATAGTATAAAACACAGAAAATAATCGAATTTTTGATAAATGAAACTCTTCCTCACTGAATGCAACCCGCAAAAATATCTTAAACACCCCTCAGCCCTTCCATTGCACTGATTGATTATGAATTGCAGATATGCCTCATTCAAATATAACAAAGATAAGATGATACAAATGTACAATATGAATCATAATACACTGTATTCATGGGTTTAAATTATCAGTTTCATATTATAATGAGAAAATAAATGAAGCAACTTGAAATCTAAATACTGCTGCAGAAAGCAAGCGATAGAATCACGATGAGCACAAAAACTAAGATGATGCAACTCCGTCAATCAAAAGAACAGGAAACAAATTTAAATCTTGCTTAACAAATAACAATGACAAACGCATTTAACATGAAAATACTAGCTCTTCAAATTGTCAATTCTGAATTGCTAAGTTATACTAGTTCTTTACAACTTTTAATAATTTTTAATTATTGATGAATAAATATATTATTAGTCAAAGATATGCATCGCACATAGGTCAAACTATGTAGACAAGATCACCAGAGGTACTGTTATCTTTAAAAATTTCTTCCTATTATTACAATTTGCACATCTTGGGATGAACAAGTACTTCAATGCATATTTGATATTTCCCAATACTAAACAGTAAACACTCTGATGAGAAGACAAAGTATGAAATTTCAAAAGTAATCCACATGGAAAATATACATATAAAGTCAATATAGAAGTGAACTCTTAAAATCAAATTAACAGCACTTCCATATTATTCACAACCAAAAGCAAATTAATCTAATCAATAAAATAAGTGGGAAATGGAAATACCAGATTGTCCAGATTACATAAAAGTCAGTTGCAAAGAAAGAATAAAAATTGGATGTCATCATAGCTTTAATTTGGATGTCCATCCATAAGACAGACGTTTATTAAGGATGATATTTTTCAAAAAAATTTATGGGTTAATCAAGAAATTAAAGACCATTAAATCATATTAGTAAGTCAAAAATAATAAAGGAATAAGAACCAAAACCAGAATCTGAACAATATTGATATTTGCGAAAATCATATTAATATCATATGCAAATATGGAGGAGGAGAAAGGAGAATGATATACCTGTATCGCACAAAAGATGCGATTTAGGAAGAGACTGAAATGGAGGAGGAAGAGAGAAGCACTATCGGATTTTATTTTTCTCGGTGCAGAGTGATGAGTTGATGACTACAAAAGCTACTTTGGTGTCTTTAATTAATATTTCTTTGTTGTTTTTGTTGACAATATTATGAGTAGATTATTGAGGACACATATGGAAAACTTTGAGTTTTGGGGAAAAAACCCCAATTCGACCTTTCGAACTCCATGTTGAATTTCTCTTACCATTCCCCCTACTTTCAAAGTGTTTGTTTGATAATTCGGCCCGGATTAACCTCGTACTAATTCGATAAGACCCTTCATCTTACCATCCTAAAAAAAAAACTAGAGCTTTTATAATTAGACCTATAGCTAAGCAATGGGTTAGAACATAATTATGATTCAAAATGATTTGAATTGTGAAATTAATCATCCAAATTGATCCGCACCTAATCAGAATTTAACCTCAAAATCAAGTTGACTAGAAAATTGTAGATTCAAACTCGACCCGCAATCGACTTGATCACGATTGGGCACCCAAAAAGTAATGACCCAAACCGAACTTGCACCCAACCTAAGTTGACCAGAGACCCAATTATACCCGATACAATAGGCATCTAACATAATCCAATTGGTATATGACTCGACTAGTATCCGATCTGATTTCAACTCTACCTAATCAACTGGGCACAATTACAATTCGATGTTAGTTACAACCTAAAATAATATATACCATATTATACACAATCCATGGTAAATTTTTTTATATTAAAAATAACTTAAATTTTACACTGTTATGAGAGCTTATATTAGACTATATACTTAACCAACGATTTGACCAACTTTCGTTCAAATATATTTACAAATTGTTTGAAATTGTTGATTGTTAATATCCCATGTATCGAATATAAAGTCATTTATAATATAAATTCAATTATGTAATACAATTATACAAAAGTTCGTATCGGGAGCTAACCCATTCAAACCCTAATCAAATTAACTCGATCGTGAAATTTGGTATCAAAGTTATTGTCAGTAAAGAAAGATTAGATCCAAACTTGTTCCACACTTCACCCAAATAGAACTTAACCAGGTCCAATTTACTTAATTCGAGGTTGACCTTCTCCAGTCTTGACATGAACTCAACGTAACCCAAATGTAACTATTTTCCAAGTATGCCCGATACAGAATTGACGACACATACTTAACCTGACAAAAACTTTGCCTAACCAGATAAAGAGCATATCCAAACCTTAAATATAACCAAAAATAATCTAGTTTAACTAGTTCAAAACTCAAACCGGTTAGGCCAAACCCTGCCATATGCACCAGATTCAAATTTGTCTCGACTTAAACCTGAAAGATAATGATCGAGGTGACCCAACCCTCACCAGAACCAATAATCACACAAGCTTATATGAACACGAACCGACCCGAAAGGACTAATATTTTTGCAACAAGCAATGAATACTCTTTAGGTTTGTAACTTCTACTTTAATAGTAGGAGCACTCTATCAAAGAGTTCTTTGTTTTTAAAATGCTCGTTACCCTTTCGGAAAATGTCACAATACTTGTTACATGTCTCTTCTGGACCTTAAAAATACAAATCTAGATTTATTTGACGTTACATTTTGTAGTGGGAACCATGTTTCCGGTTTTAGGAGGGTTTTTAACTATCTTTATTGTAGTCGCTTTCTTCCTGATCTCTATATAACTTCCGTAAAAAATGTGTATTTTATCTACATAATAAGTATATAAAAGCAAATAAAAGCGACTTCCTACTACGACTTCGTGTGCAATTTGCACATCTTTGATGGTTGTGGGCCTTGCGATTCAATAATAGAGCTTCTCTATTAAAAAATAGATAGAACACTGTAACATTTAGGTTTGTCAAGACACAACTTTATCCATGACTATATCTATCTTTTACTCCATCCGTCTCAAAAAATATATACTTCTATAAAACTTTATTTATCTAGGTTAGGACGGGCTAAAGTATTAAAAAACTAAGACCTAAAGTTGTTCAATTCAATAGTAGTTTCCAGATAAAGAGCATATCTAAACTTTTAATACAACAAAAAATAATTCAGTTTAACTAGTTCAAGACCAAAAATCGATTAGGCCAAACCGATATGTGCGCATTGGATTCATATCTGACCGGACTTAAACCCGAAAGATAATGACTCGAGATGACCAAACCTTTATTAGAACTGACAATCACACAAGCTTATATGAACACGAATCGACACGCGATGACTAATATTTTTGCAACAAGCAATGAATACTCTTTAGGTCTATAACTTCTAATTTAATAGTAGGAGCACTTCATCAATAAGTTATTTGCTTTAAAATGCTCGTTACACTTTCATTAAAAGAAAATGTCACAATACTTGTTACATGTCTCTTTTGGACCTTAGAAAAATAAATCTAGATTTATTTGTCGTTACATTTTGTAGTGGGAACCATGTTTCTGGTTTTAAGAGGGTTTTTAACTATCTTTATTGTAGTTACTTTCCACCTGATCTCTATATAACTTCCGTAAATTTTTTTTTTTATCCACATAACAAGTATATAAAAGCGACTTCCTACTACGACTTCGTGTGCAATTTACACATCTTTGATGGTTGTGGACCTTGTGATTTTATAATTGAGCTTCTCTGTTCAAACATAGATTGAACACCGTAACTTTTAGGTTTGTAAGACACATCTTTATCCATGACTATATCTATCTTTTACTCCATCTGTCTCAACAAATATATACTTCTATAAAACTTTATTTATCTAGGTTAGGAAGGGCTAAAGTATTAATAAACTAATACCTGAAAGTTGTTCAATTCAAATATAGTTTCCAGATTAAGAGCATATCCAAACCTTACAGCCAAAATAATCGAGTTTAACTAGCTAGTTCAAGACCCCAACCGATTAGGCCAAACCCATATGCACTGGTTTCATATTTGGCCAGACTTAGGCCCTGTTCTTTTGGACTTATTTTCAGCAAAAATAAGTAAAAATAAGTTCAGTTCAGCAAAAATAAGTTAAGTTCAGCAAAAATAAGTAAAAATAAGTTCAGTTTAGCAAAAATAAGTTCAGTTCAGCAAAAATAAGTTAAGTCTTGCCTAATGTTGTAATTATTATTTTTGTTTTCAATATTACTATTAATATTGTTATTATTATTAATATTATAATTATAATAATGATGAATTAGTATTTTTTATTTTTATTATTATTATTATTATTATTTATTATTTATTATTTATTATTTATTATTTATTATTTATTATTTATTATTTATTATTTATTATTTATTATTTATTATTTATTATTTATTATTTATTATTTATTATTTATTATTTATTATTTATTATTTATTATTTATTATTTATTATTTATTATTTATTATTTATTATTTATTATTTATTCTCCGTTCTCTTTTGTTCTTCCTATTTAGAATCTTGACACTATTCACAATTGAAGAGAATCTTCTAAATTATTTTCAACATATGATAAAAAAATAGTTATGTGGGGTCTTGTTTGATTCGTCTCGATGAGTACTTTATTAATATTTAATCATTATAATTTATACTAATACACAATAAAAAAATATTTAAGGTCAAAGACGTGCATTGGCAAACGTGGAAGTCAAAATAGGAAGAACAAAAAGAAACAGAAGGAGTATTATTTATTATTTATTATTATTATTACTATTATTATTTATAATTATTTATTATTATTTATTATTTATTATTTATTATTATTAATTATTAATTATTAATTATTAATTATTATTTATTATTTATTATTTATTATTTATTATTTATTATTTATTATTTATTATTTATTATTTATTATTTATTATTTATTATTTATTATTTATTATTTATTATTTATTATTTATTATTTATTATTATTATTTATTATTTATTATTTATTATTTATTATTTATTATTATTTATTATTTATTATTTATTATTTATTATTATTTATTATTTATTATTTATTATTTATTATTTATTATTATTATTATTATTTATTATTTATTATTTATTATTTATTATTTATTATTATTTATTATTATTTATTATTATTTATTTATTATTATTTATTATTTATTATTATTTATTATTTATTATTTATTATTATTTATTATTTATTATTATTTATTATTTATTATTTATTATTTATTATTTATTATTTATTATTTATTATTTATTATTATTATTTATTATTATTTATTATTTATTATTTATTATTTATTATTTATTATTATAAAATAATAAAATAATAATAATAAGTATTGATAATATTATGTTAATATTTATTGATTATTATAATAATAAGTATTGATAATATTATGTTAATATAGTTCTGTTCAGTCAAAATAAGTTCAGTTCAGCAAAAATAAGTTCAGTTCAGCAAAAATAAGTAAAAATAAGTTCAGTTCAGTAAAAATAAGTTCACTTCAGTAAAAATAAAATAATTTCAGTTCAGTTCAGCCAAAATAAGTTCAAAAGAACAGGGCCTTAAACCTGAAAGATAATGACTCGAGGTGACCCAACCCTCACTAGAACACAATCCCACAAGCTTATATAAACACGAACCGACACGAGATGACTAATAGTTTTGCAACAAGCAATGAAAACTATTTAACTTTACAAAACTATTGTTGAGCACTACCCAACCGGTTTTTTCTTGCCTTGACCAAGGTTTTCCGATAAGCAAATGTCACGTGTTCGACACGTGAATCAATCCTTTTGTAAACGGTGGAGCTCAGTAGCATTGGTTGTAACCACAACACCGCCTAAAAGGCAGAGCTGTTGCAACACTACTTTTAACCACGACACCGGCGAACAACAACCACAACACCAATTACTACCACGACGGAGCTGCAGCAATACCAACAACAGTAAGGAGAAAGGAGAGGCCTGCAGTGGTGTGGGTTGTTGTAAACAAGAGGGAGAATGGATTTTGAGTGAAAAAGGCAAAAAATACAGGTCATGTGCTCGGCACATGACTTCGGTGAACGGAAAACCATTGTCAACGCATGAGAAAACTGGTTTGGTAGTGGTCAACAGTAGTTTAGTATATTTAAGGTTTTTTTGGACAATTTTGCTTAGTTAAGGTAGTTTCTTGCAAAGTCCTTAAAAGTTGTAATAGTATGGGACAAAAAATCCTCAAAAAAATAACAAAAATGTAAAAACTTGATTACGAAAAATGTTAATAGCACAATGTTCAAACTCAAGGTAGGTAACCTAAGTCAATAATTGTCAAGAAAAAAAAATTAAGCGCAAGGGTTACGAGCATCTTTAGCACGTCATCCTTAATTAATGGACAATGATTTATCACGCACCATATAAATAGTGAGTTTTTATATAATATAATCACCTTAGTATAACAATTATTATATAATATAATCAATTTTTTATATATTGTGTTTTTGTATGCATGATATAGCGATCTTTGCGTGTAATATAGTCAATCTAGGTTAAAAATTATTGTTGACACAGTGCACCCAAGATTTGTGAACAAGCAAAACTTATTAAATCAATCATCATAGATTCAATATCAATAGTAATCACAATCAGAACAAACTATCAAAAGTTTGCCACAACAACCTTTCTAGATGTGTGTTTTTTTTTTAAAATAAACGGTAAGCCCGTAGATAAAAATTGGAGGATTAAATAAACCTCCCTATAATGTTCACACAACCTAGAGGTTATAACATTAGTCCAAAAACCATACAACCCAAAGTTTACAATTTACATAATCCATATTTAAGCAAAACCAGCACAAAGAAAACCTAGGCTGCTGCATTCTTTCCACGCAAATTGCGCATATCATTTGTTGGAATCAATTATCAAGGCTTGAAAAGCCTTGCCTTCTTTTCTATAAAAGTCCCACATTGCTTGTGGGAGGGAATACTCCTTTGTTTATATATTCCCTTCTTTCTTATTCTTATTGAGTTGGTACTTGAGATGCTTTTGTGGTTGATATCATGCTTGAGTTTGGGCTTGCTATCACACACACGCATGCCGCCCTCCGGGGCCAGGGCTTTGGGCTTAACTTAACTATCTTTTTGGACCTAGGCTGAGTGCGTGTGTTGTGGGAAGGCTGTAACGTTTTGACCGTTACGTTAACCTTGGGGAGCTTTCTGGCCAGATCGATTACCACCGTTGTCGGGCCGTAATTGCTTTCAAGTCAGTGGTCTCCTACCACGGCACAGCCTTGAAATCAGTTTCTTCCTTGCCATTGCGATTGTCAGTTTTTAACAATTTGAAAACAATTATTATTTGCAATGGCTGACGTATCGAACAAATCCATGGCTCACCTTTCAAAGCTTGAGTCTCTTAACGGGAATAACTACAAACGTTGGGCTCAAAAACTGCTAATGTTTTTTGAGCAGTTGGACATCGACTACTTTCTTTTCAAGGATTGTCCTGCTGCTATTACTGCTACTGGTGATTCATCCTCTTCTCCTTCTGCTTCTGTTATTAAGAAGAATGAGGACGAAATTCTAAAATATGAAAAAATAATAAGACTGTTCGTTTCCACCTCCTTAATCTAATGACAAACAATCTGTTTGATTTATTCATGGTGCATAAATCATCTAAACTGATTTGGGAGGCCCTTGAGAAAAAATATGGGGCTGATGATGCTGGGAAACAAAGTATGTTGTCGGAAAGTGGCTGGCTTCCAGATGGTTGATGACAAACCTGTCATGGACCAAGTTCATGTCTACGAAAATATGTGTGCTGATGTCTTAAATGAAGACATGAAGATTTGCGAAGTTTTTCAGGCTAATGTATTGCTGGAAAAATTTCCCCCTTCCTAGAGAGAGTTTCGTAATAATCTGAAACATAGGAAAGAGTTTATGTCTCTTTAGGAACTCATTAGTCATATGAGGATTGAAGAGGCAAACCGAATCAAGGACAATCAGGACTCTGTTGTTGTTAATGTTACCAAAGCTAACCTGGTGGAAACTACTGCTGCTTCATCAGAATCTGATAAGTTTAAAGGTAAAGGTAAGAAGGTCAACAACAAAGGTAAGAAGCAAGGGAAATTCAACAAACATGATGGTAAGATTCAGAAGAGGTCTGTTCTTTGCTATGTATGTGGCAAGCCTGATCATAAGGCTTACTAATGTCCTCAACGCCAAGGCTGTTCAAAAGCAAGCACCTCATGCTAACCTTGCTGAATCTGATGACATTGTTGTTGCTGTGGTTGTTGAAGCGAATCTGATCGAGAATAGTTCTGATTGGATTTTGGACACCGGGGCTTCTAGGCATTTCTGTGCAAACAAGGAGCTTCTCCATGACTTCCAGGATGCTACCGAAGGCGAGTGTGTCTACATGGGCAACGAGGCAATCTGTTGGAGTGCTTGGACATGGAAAGGTCACTCTAAAACTTACCTCCGGAAAAATCCTCTCCCTTTCAAATGTTTTGTATGTTCCTACTATGCGTCGCAACCTAGTGTCTGGTGCCTTGTTAAACAAAGCTGGTTTGAAAATTGTTTTTGAGGCTGACAAGGTTGTAATGACTCGTGGTGGGGAGTTTGTGGGGAAAGGGTATTTAAGTGGGGGTTTATTTATTTTGAATGTTGCTTCTTTTGTTGTTCCTGCAATTAATAAAACTATTTCTGGTTCTGCTTATATTGCTGAGTCTTTAAATTTATGGCATGGTAGATTAGGGCATGTGAATGTTGCTTCTATTAAGAGACTAAGGACCTTAGCTTTAATTCCTAATCTGTCCACAACAGAGTTTTCTAAGTGTCCAATTTGTGTTGAAGCAAAATTTACTAAGAAACCTTGCAAAACCGTGACTCAAAGGACCACACAACTTCTAGAATTGGTTCATACGGACTTAGCTGATTTCCAGAACACTAGAAGTAGAGGAGGAAAATTTTGGTACATTTCCTTTGTTGATGATTACTCGAGGTACCCTAAGTTATACCTTATTAAAGCCAAAAGTGAGGCAAGGGAAGCTTTTATAAAGTATAAGGCCGAAGTAGAAAACCAACTTGATAGGAAAATCAAGAGGGTTAGGTCTAATAGGGGTAGAGAGTATGAGAACAACTCTTTGAATGACCATTATGAGAAATTGGGTATCATTCATGAACTTAGTGCCCCCTATGTACCTCAACAAAATGGTATAGCTGAACGGAAAAACAGGCCTTTGAAAAATATGATGAATGCTATGCTTGTAAGTTCCGGGTTGCCCGATGAAATGTGGGGGGAAGCGAGTCCTTTCACTTGTCATGTTCTTGACCGAGTACCTCACAAAAAGTTAGATAAAACTCCTTATGAACTATGGAAGGGGTATCCTCCAAACTTGAGTTTTCTTAGAGTGTGGGGATGTCTAGCTAAAGTTAGGCCGCCCGACTATAAGAAGTCAAACATTGGACCCAAGACTTTTGATGCTTGTGTTTATTGGCTATGCTCATGCCGCTTATAGGTTCATGACTTTGAGCGATAGGTCTATTTGTGAATACGAGAGATGCTTGAGTTTTTTGAACATGTTTTCCCTTTGAAAAAGGGTGTTTTTGCATCTGTGCCTTCTTGTTCTTCTCCTGTTGTTGATTTATCTACTTGTTCTACGCATGATGTTGTTTTATCTACTAGTGATATTCCTACTGATTTGACTTTAGGTAGTACTTCGAGTTGACATGCATGCTAGTAGTTCTTCCGTTGTAGATGAGCCTAGGAGAAGTAAAAGACCAAGAGTAGCAAAAGACTTTGGTTCGATTTTGTCACCTTGCTTTTCCGTCCGAAAGTTCTTGTGTTGACTTGTTGAGTGATGAACTAGTTGATGCTTTCATGATAGAAGAGGATCCAAAGACCTTTGAAGAGGCAATGAGATCTCGTGGATGCTAGTTTTTGGAAAGAGACCATTAAGAGCGAGTTAGATTCCATAGTGTCTAACTCTACTTGGGAGTTAACTGACTTACCTAAGGGGTCAAAGACCATGGATAGTAAATGGATCTTTAAAAAGAGGTTGAGACTCGATGGGACTATAGAGAGGTTTAAAGCTAGAATTGTCATTAGAGGCTTTACTCGAGAGGAAAGGACTAGATTACTTTGACACTTATTCTCCCGTGACTAAGATAGCTACCATTAGGACCCCTTTAGCTCTTGCCGCTATTCATGACTTAGTTATACATCGGATGGATGTTAAGACCGCTTTCCTGAATGGTGACTTAGAGGAGGAGATGTACATGTCTCAACCTCGAGGGTTTCGTGGTGCAAGGTCAAGAAGGTAAAGTGTGTAAGTTGAGGAAGTCCTTATATGGTCTCAAACAAGCACCGAAACAATGCTATGAAAAATTTGACAGTACTGTTGTGTCAAATGGATTCATTGTCAACAACTTTGACTCCTGTGTATATTCCAAATTGATAGGATCAGATTGTGTTATTATATGTCTTCATGTGGATGACATGCTGATTTTTGGAAGCAACTTAAAGGTTGTTAATGATATTAAACTTTTCTTGTCATCAAAATTTGAGATGAAGGATTTGGGAGAAGCTAATGTGATTTTAGGAGTAAGACTTAAGAAAGTGTCCGGTCGCATTTCCCTCGGTCAGTCTCATTATGTGGAAAAGGTGCTTAAAAAGTTTAATTCCTTTGATGTTGTTCCAGTGAGTACTCCCTATGATCCTTGTATTCATTTGACCAAGAACTTAGGTGAAAGTGTTTCTCAAAGTGAATATGCGAAAGTCATAGGTAGTTTGATGTACCTCATGAACTGTACTTGACCTGACATAGCTTATGCAGTGGGTAGACTGAGTCGATATACTCATAACCCTAGTAATGAACATTGGAATGCTCTTTATCGTCTTCTCAGATACCTAAAAGGAACTGTTGATTTTTGTTTGCATTATTCTAAATTTCCTGCTGTACTTGAAGGATTTTGTGATGCAAATTGGGTTTCTGGTAATGATGAGATCAGTTCAACTAGTGGTTATGTGTTTACCCTTGGTGGTGGTGCTATATCATGGAAGTCTTCGAAGCAGACTTGTATAGCACGTTCCACCATGGAGTCTGAGTTCATTGCCCTCGAGTTGGCGGGCAAGAAGGCGAATGGTTGAGAAATCCGTTGTCCGATGTTCCCTTATGGGGAGGACGGGGTGCACCTGTCTCTCTTCATGTGATTCTCAAGCAGCCATTGGTGTTGCTTAGAACAGTGTCTACAATGGTAAGAAGAGACACATACGGATCAGACATGGAGTCGTCAAACAACTCCTGAAAAATGGGGTGATTTCTTTGGACTATGTGAAGTCCGAAAGAAATCTTGCTGATCCCTTTACTAAGGGGTTATCTAGGAGAGTTGTCCTAGAGTCATCGACGGGGATGTGGCTAAAGCCCATTAGTTGAGATTTTAAGGTGGATACCCATTTGTGGTCAAATGAAGCCATATAATCTTAACTTGCACTACATTTCTCATCCCTATGGCGCATGGTAGTGCTTTTTAAATCCATAGCCTATTAGTGGTGCTATTGAGACGCACTTGATGGATTTATATTGTGAGGTTGAGCTTTTGCTCTTAATGGTTCCATATCCCTTCGGGGTGGTGTTATTGAGAAACACTTGATGGACTACCTACGTAAGTGTGGAGGTTAAGCCGCCTTCTATGAAAGATTGGGATGTCTTTCTAGAGCACTTATGAGACCCAAGGAATGCGCATGGCTATAAAGCGCTTGTGATGTATCGCGGAAACTGAACGATCTTAAGGTAGGTATGTGTTGTGGGGGTCTTAACGGAACTCTGGCGAGTTCAAGAGAAATTCACTCACTAGAAAGTAAGTTGTTGCCTCATTTCACTATGCATCAATTCAAATCGAAAGATATTGATGCTTAAGTACTTTCCTTTCCTTACCCAGGAATTTCTTTTTGCTTTTTGAGCCTTTGTGGGGGGATTGTTGGAATCAAGGCTTGAAAAGCCTTACCTTCTTTTCTATATAAGTCCCACATTGCTTGTGGGAGGGAATACTCCTTTGTTTATATATTCCCTTCTTTCTTATTCTTATTGAGTTGGTACTTGAGATGCTTTTATGGTTGGATATCATGCTTGGGTTTGGGCTTGCTATCACACACACGCGCGCGCCGCCCGCCCAGACCGGGCCAGGGCCATGGGCCTTGGGCTTTGGGCTTTGAGGAATAAACTTAACTTAACTATCTTTTTGGACCCAGGCTGAGTGCGTGTGTTGTGGGAAGGCTGTAACGTTTTGACCGTTACAGTATTTATGGCAATCCCTTGATATCCTCCCCGGTTTTACTGACTTCTGTTTTTGCCTGATTTCTTCCTATAAAATCAGTGCCTTATTATCAGTTCAGATACACAATACATTCTCTTCTCCATCTTCTCTTCTCTTTCTTTCCTAGGTACGTGCTAATCTCCATAGCCTACCCTGTTTGTGGTGACAGTTTAGGTTGTTGTGTTAACCTTGGGGAGCTTTCCGGCCAGATCGATTACCACCGTTGTCGGGCCGTAATTGCTTTCAAGTCAGTGGTCTCCTACCACGACACAACCTTGAAATCAGTTTCTTCCTTGCCATTGCGATTGTCAGTTTCTAACATCATAGTTGTACGCTTCTTGAACCCAACTGGGGATGCCCACATGAAAAACCTTGAGATCTTCCATATTTCGAACATAACTTGCAAGTTCATGCGCCACAGTGTTAGCTTGCCTCTTGGTGTTGAGAAGGACCACTGACCAATCTCTCTTTAGGAGAGAAGCAACATCATGGATTATGGTTGCCAGTTCATGAGATCTGTAGCTCTCCGCATTTTGGAGCATCATTCTCAGCGCTGCTGCATCCATTTCTAACTCCAGTTGCGTAATATTCATCTCCTTTGCCATTGTCAAGCCCTCTCTGTTAGCTAGAAGTTCTGAAGCTATTGGGTTCATGTTGGAGATTTAAAGTATAATATTAGTTTATTTCATGATATATTATTGGAGTTATTTGGTTATGGTGTAATTACTCGAATAATATATGCAATATTATGCTATATAGAGGTGGTGTCGTTGGCTTTGCTCTAAACATTCACCACACAAAGAGACCTGCACAGCAGCTTGCACGCAATGCGTACGTAGCGATAATAGGGGGTCTTGGCTGGGGCTCGCGACTCGCGAGAATAGTCGCGCTTCGCGACACACTCGTTAGCCAGCAACATCATGCTGGGTCTAGGAGGCAGGAAGTTGTCGCGAATCGCGACCAGGGTAGCCCCTCGCGACCTGCTGGGTTTTGCCCAGCTCGCGACTCGCGACGTAGTTCCTGATCTTGCAATTCTTCGCGTTATTTCGCGTGTTTTGACGGTTAATCAAGGTTTCGTTTCGGATTTTCTGGAATAGTATAGCAGTATTATAAGTATGAGATCTGTCATATGATGAAAGTTTTTTTAGAAAACTATTTCTCTCTTGTGCACACATACTCTAAAGATCAAAATCAGAAATTCTTCATCATTTCAAAATCTCACAAACTCATTTTCAATTAATAGTGTTCATAGTAAGCGTGACCACTATTGTCTTCTTCTTTGTATATCGAAGGTGAATTCCGTGAAACCCATGCTTTACGATTAGGGTAGGAATATTACTTCTGGGAAAGTGATTCACGCCTAGAAGATTGTTCATCTTGTGACCCTTATTATTTTCGTAATTTCCCTAATAATCCAAAAGTAATATACTTGCAAGATAACTACAATTCGTGAAATGTCTGCAAATTTTCACAAACTTGACAAGTTTGAAGGTGTTGGCTTTAGAAGATGGCAAAAGAAGATGCATTTCCTTCTCACTTCGTTAAGTGTGGTGTATGTTTTAATTACTCCTAAACCCGAGGAAGTGGAAAATGAAACTGTTGAAGCAACTAGGAAGAGAAACAAATGGGAGAACGATGATTACATATGTCGTGGTCACATCCTTAACAGTATATCTGATACTTTGTTTGATGTTTATCAATTTGTTGAATCCACTAAGATTCTTTGGGATGATTTAGAAAGTAAGTATATGGCCGAGGATGCTTCTAGCAAGAAATTTCTTGTTAGTAATTTCAATAACTTTAAAATGGTTGATTCAAGGCCTATTATGGAACAATTTCATGAAATTCAAAGAATTTTAGGGAGTTTGAAGCAACACAACATTGTAATGGATGAGACCTTTGTTGTTTCTTCTATAATTGACAGATTGCCACTTAGTTGGAAGGATGTTAGAAATTCTTTAAAAAACATAGGAAAGATGATATGAATGTTGAACAATTGGGTGCCCATCTTCGGATTGAAGAGGGCATTTGGGTCCAAGATGGACAAAAGGATGTCAATCCTAATTCTTCCACCGTTAACATGGTGGAGGATGGTAAATCAAAGGAGTCTTCTAATCCTAAGAAGAGGGCAAACAATTTCACCAAAGGCAACAATGAGAAGAAGCCTAAGTTTGGTGGAGGTGCTCAACGAGGTTGTTGGGAATGTGAAAAGCCCGGTCATTTCAAGAAGGATTGCACCATTTGGAAGAAGAAAATGAACAAAAAGAATGGCGGGAATGGTGAGTCTAGCCAAACCCATGCCAAACAAGGTATGAGTACACAAGTTTCACTTAATTCAAATCTGAATTTTGTGTGTATGACTTTTGAAATCTTTTGTGTACAGGATGATTGTTCATGGTGGATAGATTCGGGAGCATCAAGACATGTATGCAAAGAGCGGTCTCTATTCAAGACCTTCAAGGAGGTTGACAATGAAGAAGTTATTTACATGGGAAGTGATTCTACGGCTAAGGTTCTAGACATAGGACAATAGAATTAGTTTTTAGTTCCGGAAAGCCTCTTATTTTAAGAGATGTATTGTATGCTCCGGAACTTAGGAGAAATTTAGTCTCCAGTGCTACCTTGAATCGATTAGGTTTTAAAATGGTGTTTGAAGTTGATAAATTTATATTGTCTAAGGGTGGTACATTTGTAGGACTTGGTTATCTTTGTAATAGTATGTTCAAACTAAGTATGTCGAATGCTTTGAAAGATACTTGCTTTGTTGTTAATGGCAATTCTTCTTTATGGCATAATAGACTTGGTCATGTTAACTATAAAAAGTTGTATTCCATGTCTAAGCAAGATTTGATTCCCTCTTTTGATCCAAGTATAGAGAAGTGTAGAACATGCATGTTAACAAAGATAACTAGAAAATCTTTTCCAAACAATATGGAAAAGGATACTTTATTGCTTGATTTGGTGCATAGTGATTTATGTGATTTCCATAGCACTCCTTCCTTAGGGAACAAGAAATACATGATAACTTTATTGATGATTATTCTCGATTTTGTTATATATACTTGTTGTTTACTAAGGATGAAAACCTTGATAAATTTAAGATCTATAAAAATGAAGTTGAATTGCAACTAAATGACAAATTTAAACGGTTTAGAAACGATAAAGGTGGTGAATTCTATGACCCAAGTTATTTTCAATCTATGGGCATTATACATGAAACAACCGCAGCTTATACACCACAACAAAATGGTATAGCGGAAAGGAAGAATAGAACTTTGCAAGAAATGGTAAATTCTATGTTATCCTATTCAGGTTTAAGTGATGGTTTTTGGGGAGAAGCTATTTTAAGAGCTTGTCATATTTTAAAACGAGTTCCAATGAAAAAGAACTAGGTTACCGCATATGAACTTTGGTATAAAAGAAAACCAAACTTGAGTTATCTCAAAGTTTGGGGATGTAGGGCAACTGTAAAAGTGCTGGAACCCAAATGTAAAAAGTTGGGTGAAAGGGGAGTTGAGTGCATCTTTATAGGGTATACTCTTCATAGCAAATCCTATAGGTTCTATGTTATAGAACAAAATGACGTTTGGTCAATTCACACTATTGTGGAGTCAAGAGATGCAATTTTTGATGAAAACAAATATTCATCAATTCCTAGACCAAAGGACATTACTCCTAATGCCAATATTCAAGCAATTGATCAAAATAACATTGATCAAGGAATTGCACTTGATCAAACTAACATTGAACAAGAAGTTGATGAACAAACTCTTGATGAGAATGTTGCATCAACATCATCACAACCTAGGAGAAGTAAAAGGGCGAGAAAAGAGAAATCTTTCGGCCCGAATTTTCATGTATATTTGGTTGAAGGATCAAGGAGTTCCATGGTGACTAAGTTTCCATATATATTTAATGTGGAAGAGGATCCTTTAACGTTTAATAAGGCTATGAGGTCTCAAGATGCCGCGACAATTGATGATGAGATGGATTTCATCATGGGAAATAACACTTGGGTTCTAGCTGATTTACCTCCTAAGTGTAAATCAATTGGGTGTAAATGGATTTTCAAAAAGAAAATGAAAGTAGATGGAACTATTGATAAGTTCAAAGCCCGTTTAGTGGCTCAAGGTTTCTCACAAAAATCGGGTATTGACTATTTCGATACATATGCACCCGTTGCTAGAATCTCCACTATAAGGTTATTAATAGCTCTTGCGGCTATTCATAAGCTTGTGATCCATCAAATGGATGTCAAGACGACATTCTTGAATGGAGAACTAGAGGAAGAGGTTTACATGCGACAACCGAAAGGGTTTGTCGTGAAAGGTCAAGAGCATAAAGTATGCAAGTTGATTAGATCTTTGTATGGGATAAAACAAGCACCAAAGCAATGGCATCAAAAGTTTGATGAGGTTGTGTTTTCTAATGGTTTAAAATTGAATAATTCAGACAAGTGTGTGTATAGCAAATTTGATGACAACGGTAATGGTGTCATGATTTGTCTATATGTAGATGACATGTTGATATTTGGAACGGATTTGTCACAAGTTGAGTGGATAAAATCCTTTCTATCTTCACAATTCTCCATGAAAGATTTGGGGGAGGTGGATGTCATCTTAGGTATAAGAATTAAGAGAGACAATGGAAAATTGATCTTGTCACAATCTCATTACATTGAGAAAGTGCTCAAGAAGTTTATGTTAGTACTTGTTCTCTTGTTTCAACTCATATGGACCCAAGTGAAAAATTGTTGCCAAATGATGGCAATGCCGTGTCTCAACTTGAGTATGCGATGGTTATAGGTTGTTTGATGTATGCTATGACGAAAACTAGGCCGGATATCGCGTTTGCAATGGGGAAATTAAGTAGATATACTAGTAATCCTAGTATGGAACATTGGTAAGCTATTTGTCGAGTATTAAAGTATTTGAGGAAAACCATGGATTATGGTTTGTCCTATAGTGGATATCCTTCGGTTTTAGAAGGGTATTCGAATGCAAGTTGGATCTTTAATAGAGAAGACCATTCCTCCACAAGTGGATGGGTATTCCTCCTTGGGGGAGGTGCTATATCTTGGGCTTCCAAGAAACAAACTTGCATTGCGGATTCTTCAATGACATCGGAGTTTATCGCTCTATCATCAGCAAGCAAAGAAGCTGAGTGGTTAAGGAATCTCATGTTTGAGATACCTTTGTTGCCAAAACTAATATCACCTATTGTTATACATTGTGATAGTGATGCAGCATTGGCAAGAGCTTATGGTCAAGTATATAATGGTAAGTCAAGGCACATTGGTGTGCGGCATAGTTATGTCCAAGGACTTATCAAAGATAGTGCTGTCACTGTTGACTATATAAGAACTACGTATAATCTAGCGGATTGTTTCACAAAGGCATTAGCTAGAGATACGGTAAAGAGGATGGCAATCGGTTTAGGATTGGTGCCTATTGGAAATCACAAGTAAGTGAATCTTAACTTAACGCCCAATAAGACGTTGGGTCTTGAGTTCAATAAGATTAATTTCCTTATTTGATGATTGAAAGAACTTATATAATCATCTAAGGTAAAGTTCTTTAAATCTGTGATGGTTTAAGAGGTTGTTTAATCTTAATAGATCTCTTGACATTGTGCTTTGTCACAGGAGCATGTTTTTTCTAAGAGATCTACCTATGTAAGTGCGAAATTTGGCCGCTTCAAGGAGCTAGTGGGGCATAGCTTTGATGCACTTATGAATTGATATGGACACATGCATGGCAAATTAGTGTCAAGTATATATTGGAAATGAGTACTAAATCTTGTGTGTGTAATATCTTCAAGTTCTCATTATGTGTTGCTAATGGTTCAATCATTTATCGACACCATTTGGATACGAATGTTTGGAATGTGTATTATACTAAGTGGAAGTTCAAGTCTTTGTACACTTTCATTTATGCATGAGGTTGTTTTGTTATGATGATGTTTGTGCAATAACCATTTTGTATACTCTAAATGGGGGAGGATTGTTGGAGATTTAGAGTATAATGTTAGTTTATTTCATGATATATATTTTTGGAGTTATTTGGTTATGGTGTAATTACTCGAATAATATATGTAATATTATGCTATATAGAGGTGGTGTCGTTGGCTTTGCTCTAAACATTCACCACGCAAAGAGACCCGCACAACAGCTTCCACGCAATGTGAACGTAGTAGTAATAGGGGGCTGTGCGCTGGGGTTCACGACTCGCGAGAATAGTTGCGCCTCGCGACACACTCGCTAGCCAGCAGCATCATGCTAGGTCTGGGAGGCAGGAAGTTGTCGCGGATCGCGACCAGGGTCGCCCCTCACGACCTGCTGGGTTTTGCCCAGCTCGCGACTCACGATGATAGTCACGGCTCGCGACGTAGTTCCTGATCTTGCAATTCTTTGCGTTATTTCGCATGTTTTGACGGTTAATCAAGGTTTCATTTCGGATTTTCTTGAACAGTATAGCAGTATTATAAATATGAGATCTCTCATATGATGAAAGTTTTTTGAGAAAACTATTTCTCTCTTTTGCAAACAAACTCTAAAGATCAAAATCGGAAATTCTTCATCACTTCAAAATCTCACAAACTCATTTTCAATTAAGAGTGTTCATAGTAAGCGTGACCACTATTGCTTTCTTCTTTGTATCTCGAAGGTGAATTCCGTGAAACTCGTGCTTTACCATTAGAGTCGTAATATTACTTTTGGGAAAATGATTCACGCCTAGAAGATTGTTCATCTTGTGACCCTTGTTATTTTCGTAATTTCCCTAACAATTCATAGCATTAAAGTGGACTGAGTAACCTAGAACCCACGTTCATTTCTTTTCTGAAAACACCCCCACCACCAGCTTTATCAATAGAGAGCCAGCTCCTATCAGTATTCAGCTTGAGATAATTTTTGTTAAGAGGAGCCCAGGTACTAGAAGCCTGAGAGCTTGAAGTAATAGTAGGATTTGCATCCGTTTGAAGACAAGCATTACAATAAACAACATCCATTGCCAACTTGTTGAATTGAGAAGTAATTGAGAGCATTTTACGTTCAAAAATAGCTAAATATCTCCCAACCCAAAGATGCCAGACAGTAATTCCAAAATCTCTTGCCAAGAAATAGAGAAACTACAGTTGAACTTAATCTAATCATCCCAATGAAGATTCTGCTCAACGTCAAGAGGCAACCTAAATGTGTTAATGTTACATTATAGTCCCCAAAGAGAATCAGCCCACAATTACATTAATGAAAAAAAATTACAATTCCAATTAATTCTAAATTATTTTCTCAATGTATTTCCTTCCTTCTTGCTCTCCCTTCCAGCTCCAGCTTGTGCCGCCTTTCTCGTTGTCTTCTCTTGCAATGCTTTCGCATCCCTGTATCACTCGGAAATTCAATAAGTTAAATTTCTTACAAATTTAGGGGATAAAAAAAAGAGGAGCAAATGCAATATATGGCCTACATTGATGCAAGAGTTATACTTGAGTCATGACACCCCAAATAAAGAAAACACTTTGTTTATATCTCCACTAAACCATTAAAAATAGGAAAAATTGAAATGAATAATCCCTACTTTCATTTACCTTCTCAAAATAACCCCAACTTTGAATTATTTCACAATAATCCCAAGTTTTAAAGGGACCTTATGAGAATAAACCAGACTAACCTTTTTCTTACCTACACTAATCCATTTTAGGTCTATAATATATAGAAAATTAATAGTTTATATTATTTTAAGAAGGTACCCCCTAAAGTTGAATTATTCTAAAATAATCCAAAGTTGGGATAATTTTGAAAAGACTAGTGAATAGAATTGTTCATGTCAATTTTTCCTTAAAATAAACCAGAAAATTGTTTTTATTGTCTATTCGACAACCTCAAACTACTAGTCTCAAGACCTACTATAAAGTTATCATTACCATGTGATAACTCAAAATTTATAACTGTTACAACTTAACACTTAGGACGGGCTTGTTTAGCACAAGCTTTTAAGGTAGCTTTTATTATTTTAACTCAACACTCATTAAAAAAAAATATGAGTATTTGTTTAGGTAGTGATATGAATAACATTTAGGGATCGTTTGGTTCAAGGTGTGGAATTGAAAGGGAATGGAAACAAATAGAGGAGAGGAATGGTAACAAAAATGGTTAGCTTTATTAAGTGTTTGGTTCAAGCCATGTAATGGAAATGAAATGGTAACCATCACTACCAAATAATGTATTTTGTTACTTGAGGGGAGGAAAGGGTAACAAATTGGGGAGTCCATTACCACCAAAAAATGGTAATGGATTGATAAGGAGTTGAACCAAACAAAAAGAAAGGAAATCGGTAATTGATTCCGTTTCTTGGAGCTCAAAAATCACGAACCAAACGTGCTCTTAGTAGTAGTAGTGTACTTCAAAAGCTACAATTCTTAGTAATTAGGATAGTGTTTAATGGTGTATAAATTTTATACTTTCTCCGTAACAAAATAAATGTTACACTTCAAAAATTGCACTACTACTACATTTGACCGTACATTTTTTTGGTTTTAGATAAAATCAACAATTACTATATGATATATTGTTCGATTCATCTCAATTTATACTTTCATAAAATTTAACTTCTTATAATTTTTGCTAATACACAATTAAAGTTATTAATAATCAAAATACTGCATTGACAAACGTGAAAGTCAAAATGTAACATCTATTTTGTTACGGAGGAAGTATAAAGTTTTGTTTGAATTTTCAACTAATAATTTGTAAATAACTACTTTAACAACTTCTTTTATCAAACATCAATATTTGCAATCCTATTTTGATAATTACCAACTATACACCAATCACTAACAACTACTCTTACATCTAAAAGTTATTACCACAACTACCGTTGCTGAACACTCCCTAATCATATACATTTTCTAACCTCTTTTAAAAAATCCCCCAATTTTCCCTCCGGTTTCTTCCAATTTTGTCGGTTATAAGTTATTACAGTTAGAAATACCTTAATCCTCCACCAACACCTCCCAGAACAAAAATCCTGGGTGAGCTTAGAGGAAAAAGAAAGTACAAAAGGTATACCTTTCGCGGCGCTGCTCAGGGGTTAAACCGTCGGTTTTAGAGTGTTTAGATTTGTGGGAATTGCGCGCTTGAGCTCTTTCACGGTCTCTCTCTCTTTGGTTCCCGCGTTCACCTTAAGTTAAGGCTCAAACAAGCAATCACCCAAAATATACACACACAAACAAATTTAAAGAACAGAAATAAATTTAATGAAAAGAATCTGAAATGTTTCGCGGAAAAAGAAGACAAATTCGGTATGGTATGGGAATTTTGGATAACAAACAAAATTAATTAATTCAAGTATCGCGAAGAAAAAATCATTAAGATGAAAAGGATATGACTCATGTTTTTTTTCTTCTTCTTCAGTGCTTGTTTTGGGTGATAGAAATTCTGGACAGAGGAGATTGAAAAGAGAATGAGAGTTTGAAGTAGTTAGATTGAGCACATGAGTGGAAGACACATAGAGATAATTAAAAAGAAAGATGGATAGAAGGTTCGAGAAAGAGAGAGAGAGAGTATGGTTGAAGGAATCGAATTATGAGTTGCGACGTAGATCCGCAGAAGACGAAGATTGTAGAAGGGTCGAGAAGCCGCGCGCCAATGCTACCGCTTAAAAAGCAACTAAGCTACTTGATATTTTCTTGTTTAAGCTAAGCTAAGCTAAGAGAGTGTTATCAAAACATAACTGCAGTTATTACAAGGATTATGTAGTATGTACAAGTACAACATCGTGAGTTGGAATAGGAGTTTTCTCATTTACCATTTCCACTAACATTTAAAAGTTTTGCTCAATTCAAAATCGTATTATATATTTTTGTTCAGATCATTAAGAACTAGTAGTATATGTTGGAAGTTTCAACAATAGTCAAAGAAAGAAATCCCTCTTGTCCCACATGGAAGAATTATCTAGTATCTTCTTTGTTTATATAGGGAAGTACCTTAGAACACTGTAACGCCCCGAAAACACATTACCTTAATCGTCAGCGGAAGCACAACTTAGCCTGGATCCTGAGCTATCTTCGTATTACCTGAACAATTCCATAAAAATAGGGAAAAGGAAAAACACAGAAAATAACCTAAAATGAGTTGAAAACTCAGTAACTTCACTCCAGCCCGTAGAAACGGTTTTAGTTCGTAAACATTTCCATGCACAGGCATATATAGTAACACTTTAGTAATCATTAACAGAGAACATTATCATTAGCATTGAATAGTCTGCTGGCAAGGACCATTTACGTGACTTTAGTTCATTGGCAAGTACAGGTTTTGGACATATCATAACTTTCGTAATTCGTAACATTAACATCATCATATGACCTTTTTGGTCCGTATCGCTCATCGTAACATAATTCCTCCACCTGTGACTCGCCCATTTACCGGATCAGTTCATGACTCCAAACCAGCAGAACCATCCACTTTTATTATCATAACTTATCAGACATCATATACTCTTAATTCGGAATCATCCATAAATCGTAAACAAAATCATAATAGGACATTTCATAACATACATAGGCATCGTCACATCATAACGTATCTTATCATGCCACATAACAGATTATAACACATAATCATATCATCATAATCAACATCATATAATTGTATTCACGCATTTGAGTACATGTAAAACATCACATCTACACATACGGGCATACATATATTTGCTGGACATGAACATTACACATACATATACGGGCATACACGAATTTGCTAGACATGAAAGGTTACACATAACACATACGGGCACGCATAGATGCAGGACATGAACATTACCTCGAATGCAATCCAGATCCTTTTAACCCAATCTCTTAAAAATAATAACCAAGAATAACCATAATATTCCTCATCGTAGATTACTTGAGCTCCATAATTTATTCTTCATATTCACCTTAAGAGCAACAAGAAAAGTCATCAACTAACTTCCGAAAGAATAGGGTTTATTTGACTAATTCTTCTCTTAAAATCAATCTGTTTACTAATTGCATCTTTCCACAACAACCTAACTACTTAGAACCATAAACCAACCTCCATTTCTCACTTAGAGTTAATTAGCAAAACCACTCCTAGTTAAACCAATCTTAAGACAGTAGCTCAACGCATATGAACATAAATCTAATTAGGTAGCTTATATTAAATCGATTTTAAGGGTTTGTGATTAATTAACAACTAGGCTAACATGATTTAACAAAGTAGCACTAACTCAGATTTTTAAGGCCCAATAATTAGCTAAGTAACTATATCTAACATTATATAAATCGATTTGAGCCCAACCGAAATAAAGAAAATGGTTTTAACAACTTGAATCGATTTTAGGCCCAAACTAAACTAACTCAACATATGGAAACTTGGGCTTAAACTTTCAAAATAAAAATCGGAACTTAAAACAAAGAGGTATGTTATACCTCACGTAACTAAGAGCAAACGAGGAGCAAAGGAGTGGAGTTGAGCTCCGGCGAGCGGTGCGGGCGACGCACGGGAGGTCGGCGGCGAGCAGGTGGCACCACAACAAAAAGCAGCGACCTACAACAACGAGCACCAAGCGAAGCAACACAATGACAACAAGCAATAACACCAACAACAACAACGACGCACACAGCGGTAGGGCGGCAGCGTCGCACGGGGAAAAGGAAGCTCCCGGCGAGTGGGCGACGAGGCAGGGCTGCGGCAGTAGGGTGGTGGTGTGCCACGAAACCGGCGGTGCTGCAACAGTGGAGAAGACGAAGCAGAGGAATAGACCGAACAGAGGAGAGAGAGAGGAGAAGAATTTCTTTGTGATTTTTGTTGTTGTTGTGAGATTTCAAAGCTCAATTACTGAGAATTTATAGAAAGAAGTTTGGAGACATTAATGGAGGTGGATAGATGGTGAATGGTAGTGGTAAGCTTAGGGACAAAGAGGGCGGCGGGGTGTCAGGGTAGGAAAGTAGAGGGGGGTGTCTTTCCTTTTTCTTTTCTTTCTTTTTCTTTTTCTTATAAACCATATTATAAAATCATTTATCATAATAAATATTATTTTTGTATAACTAAAGTAAATATACTTATTTTAGAAAATAACCTTCATCAGAATAATTTCGAAAAATTTTAGGACGTAATTATGCTAATAAACATAATTAGTAGCTAATAAAACGAGATTAAAATTCGGGGTATTACAAACACCTTGTTGGATAATGGGCTAAATGGATTAGTAACCACACATGCGCGCACGCCCGGTCGGGCCGGGCGGGCGTGGGCCTGTGATCCCTTTTAAACTCCGGGCCGTTTTGAGTTGACGCTAATTGCAAGAATCGTGTTCTTGCCGTTATTAGCGAGATACTTAGCCGTTTCCTCCGAAGATTTCAGCCTTGATTTACTTCCCTTATTTTTAGCCTTTCCGTTTCTCTTTGATTCTGTTCTTCTTCTTATAAACCCCGCTTCTTCCCATCAGAATTAGAACACTGTAAATAAAACACAGTCATTTTCTCTCTCTCTCTCTGATATTGGGCAAAGTTTCTGATCTCCAACCGTAGTTTGTGAGTGCACACGTCCTACGGTCTTTGTGCTAATCCCGGGAGGGCAATCGCGGTAGTTCTACTTGCATCGGGGTAGCGCGGAATCGTCTTTTAGGACAATGGTTCTTCCACGTCACAACAACTGCTCTTAGTTCACGCTTCAACAGATAAGTATCATTTAATTTTTTATTTACAACAATATATACTTTCTCCGTTCTTTTTTCTATTGTAACAATGAGATTTTTACACTATTCACTCACCGCCTTTTGACTATCAATTGTGATTTTTATTTTTCTTAGATATAAGTTAATGCTTCTTGCAAGGAGGGAGGGGTTGGGTGTTGGGGACCCCTCTTGCAAGTTGCAATGGATGAGTCTAAAAATAATTGTATAGGTAGTAAAAAAAGGGTAATAAAGTAGTACTCACTCTGTTTTTTTATCCTTCTCACTTTCCTGTTCACGTCTCCAAATACACGTCTTTAAACTTAAATATCTTTCATTATATTTGTAAAAATTATAACAATTGAATATTAATAAAGTACTATTTGAGATTAATCAAACAAAACCCCACATGACTATTTTTTTTTTCTTATAAATTGAGAAAAATTGAGAAGATTAATAATGAATAGTGTCAAGATTCCAAGTGAAAAAGATTTAAAAAAAAAAAACAGAGGGAATATATTGGAACAAAAACATCACTTTTATAATATATTTGTAATCAAGTCATATGTTGGGCTTTTATGTAGTACTTCCATGTTCCATTATTGTTGCAACATCATCCTTTGGCATATTAGTTTAAAAAGGTATGTGAATAGGAGAGAGATAGAAAAACATATTAAAGGTGGAACCCATGTAATAGGAACGAGATAGAAGAAAGATATTATCAAATAAAGACACGTTGTAATTAATGTGAAACTTCTAAATAAAAAAAATTGCAATTAAAAAAAAACCAGATGTAACACGACGACCCATACGGAGTCGAGTATATCGTCACCAATGCACATCCAGGGCCAACAACTGTCCTCAATAACCAACACAAGTTCTTCCGGCGCATTTTGTCCTCACTCATGCGCACCCCGAAAAACTTCCCGTGAGGTCACCCATCTCGGACTACTCCCCACCAAGCACGCTTAATTGTGGAGTAACTAAAGAAATGAGCTCCCTAAAAGAAAGATGCATCCTGTTGGAATGAGTAGCCTGCTAAATCCCTTTAAAGCAATCATGAAGGGTATTACACCAGAAGTATTTTTTTTTAAAGCATACTGCTTTGTCATTAATATACTATTACTTTTACTGAATATACTATAAAAAAATATTCAAAACAGTTTTAATTAGCATTTCTCAAACATTCACCCCCTAACCAAAAATAACTCCCCACCCCTAAATGGCTAAATTCACAGTCACCCTTTCTCAAACTTCCTTGCATAATAAATCCCCTCCTACTTGGAGGAAGAGGCGAAGAGCCCACATAATTCTTTTTAATTTGTTTTCTTGGGCTCACTATCTACTCATGTGTATACATGTGTGGGTATATGTGCCTTGGGCCCATTTGATGGTCTATTAAACTTTGTGCCTTACTAAGGCCATGTTTCTTTTAGCATGATTTTAGCAGAGTTCAAATCAGTTTAGCAAAACTAATTTCAGAATTCAATTTTGTTCAGTTTAATTTAGCAAAATAAATTTCAATTCACCAAAATTAAGTTCCAGTTCAGTTTCATTTAGCAAAATTAATTTCAGTTCATAATTACTTTTTAATTTAGCTCAGTTTAACAAAATTAAGTTCAGTTTAGCAAAGATAAATTTTAATTCAGTTTTCGTTAGTTCAACAAATTTCAGTTTAATTCAACTAATTAATTTCAAAATATTTTAGTTAAGCACATTAAAAATCCATATTTAATGACAAACTACAACAAAAAATTGATTTTGAATTTTTCAATGCAAAAATTACAAAAAGAAATAATTGAAAAACCAATAGTAAACGGTTCCATCTAGAGCTGTTCACAATTCCACCTAACCCCTAGATGGAACCATAAAAAATGATCATTGCAATTTCTCGTATTTTTACTAATAATTTCAAGATTGGATTGTCTTTATTGGAAATGAGTTGCTATATAGGAAACACGTGTCCATGAAAACACTTTCTTTTGATTTTAGCGAGATCAAGATATGCTTGAAGTTTGGCTTCGATCTTCTCCTTATATATTTTTTTCTTTTTAGCTTTTTTTCCCTTAAAGTTAACTAGATAGACAATACAAGGGTGAGAAGGGGATGGAAGGAGAAAAAGAAACCATTGATATCAAATTCTCATTGTCTATTTATTGCTCATAGGTCATTGCACAACAATATTGGTCATGATTCTTCTTTTGTGCCGAAAACTGAACATTAACAATAGTAAGCAAATTACAAAAAATGTAGCAAAAAATTATTAATCAAGGACATTTAGGCTTTCCTTCCTTTGTTTTCCAGTTAATATAGCATGCACATTCCTCTTTATGCCCATAAGTGCCTGATGGTACGCACAAACATTTTGCACAACACTCGTTACAGTATTGTAGACACGGCTTCCTATGATGAGTAGCTGAGCACCTGAAATCACATGCTGCTGGACATTCTGCAGATTTTTAAAGTTCGTGTTGCATAACAAGAAATACGAGTATTAGCGACTGTTCAAATCGGTAGCAAGGCCAACTCGGGCAATCAAAAATTCAAGTAAATATTGTGACCCTTACAACTGTTTCTTCATAACAATGAGGTGAAAAAAAGAAAAATATTATGTGACTTCTAATACAAAGTTTATTTGCTTAGGCCGTTAAATAGTGTACAATTAGTCGAAGTTGTTTGTAACTAATTTAAGTTGTGAATCTTAAGCATCGTCATGGAAAGGGATAACATGTCTTTTTTCTGTAGGTTATTTATTTGCAATAGTATCACTAGTCCTTTATCCACTTGTGTTTCACTTTTAAGATATACTTTCATGACTTTGTCAATCTTAAGGACGGGTTTCTATTATCGAACCAAGGAGGAAGTACAAGAGTATGAGAGGGAAAATGAAAAGGTGGAGAGAGAAACTGAAAAGTGAGAGAGAGATTGTAAAAAATGGATTAAAATATTAAAAAGTGGATGACATGGGTGGAAAAAGAGGAGAAAGTAGATGTGATATGTTACCTAAAATAGAAAAAGCAATAATGTGTAGATTAAAAAGAAACAAACCAAAAAGGAAAGTGTGTAGATTAAAAAGAAACGGAGGGAGTATAAGCTATTTTTGAGTATACGATACATTTAAATGTATGTATAATAATATAAATTTAAATTGTACGACAGTAACATAAAATATGACAGGTTATTCTTGAACTTTCAACTAATCCAAAATAAAGGTTTTTTTAGAAAAGAATCTCCAATAATTCTAGCTAGTAGGATTTAGAAGGTTATCTATCTCTATTATATAAGTGAAGGGGGAAGGAAGATGATGTCTCCTTACAAAAAGTATGATATACCCTTAATGAATTCAAATTGCAATATATATTAAATAATCTTTTCTTATTCCTACTTGCCATATATATTGAACAAATTAACAATGAAATTGAACTTGAAAATATCAATTAAATATTAAATTAAGGAGAATGATTTCCTCTTCTCACATATGTGTCAAAAACTCTAATAAAAAATTAAATTGACAATATAACGTAATTGACACAATCAGAAGAAAAAATAAAAACTTAAAATTTCATGTTAATAATTCTACTGATAATATCTTAAAACTTAAATGTTGATTACTTTTTGGTAAAGATGTAAGCTATATTAATGCCAAAAAGCGTGGCAACCCCCCCCCCCAACAACACCATACAACCTACAGGACAGCTAAAACATGCCAATAGCTTCCTAAAAACCAGACGCCAGAACTAAACAACACAAAAAACAAAACTTAAATGTTGATTATTATTTGGTAATTTCTATTATATAAATCAAACAAACCTGATACACAAATTCTTCCACTTTATTTGAGCACAACCTTTCTTCTCGCTTTATATTTCCTTCTCTCAATACTATATTTGAATAATGATGAACAAATAACTATAAAAACCAACGAAACATTGATTTAAGAAAAACATATTAAAAATACTTACAAATGCCTGTTCGAATCAAATTTTTTGTAACACTAATGAATAACTAATTGAGAAAAAAAAATTAATATGACACGCACGCATAGCGTGCAAATAATACTAGTACTAATATATTAAAAGGTGTTCCTAAACAAGGAACGGTGCCACGTGGCACTCTCACTAAGGGCATTTTACTCCATGTAATCCACATACAGTAAAAAAAAATTAGAAATTGCATAAGCATAAGGTTTGATCTTGTGACTTCAAGGTTATACATTAACGTCTTAAACACTGGACCAAGTGTTATTTAGTGTTATCATTTTAATGTATAATATTAGTAGATGAAAATTTTCCTTACCCGGACGATAACCCGGGCCTAATAACTAGTTATTATTTCTATAAGGTGTTGTGTAACAAGAAGAAAAAAAGCATAAACTTTTGGTAAATGATAGCACATACCATCTTTTGTCAACGAACCTTCACCACCGGCCTAATAATATAAGATGAATAAAAGAAATAAGAAAAAGTCAACACTAATTGAGTTGGATCAATACCTATGAAAAAGTAACCATATCTCATTACACAGCTTCAATCACCCAATGATTATGAATATTTGATGAAATGTAATGAAATATGATCTTTAGGAGTATTAAACATTAGAATGTACACGATCATGACTTTGATATACTTGAAATCTATATAAACAATCAAATTAAAGATATTTTAATGATTAATTTTCGTTGCTTATCGAATTAAATCGAGAAGAGTCAACAACTACTTTAAGCATAAGAAATTACTAACAAATAAAAATTTAGAAATCAGCAAAATTGACGAGTAAGATGTTGAAACTTACCATAGAAACTTCTACGATCATCATTGACACAAGGAGTAGTAGCATAAACTTGGTATTAAAACAAGACTTGTATGTGGCCATACTTTGACTACCAATGACTAAATGTTGTTCTTTATTCTTATTCTCGTGGATGATCCACTTGATGCAATTAGCTCCCCCTTATATAGATGAGATTGTAACTTGTTTGAGGAAATTATTGTAAAATAAAAAATTGATATGGGAATATAATTAAGAAAATGAATTTCAAGTTGTTATTTGTGTTACATGCATATGGAAATTTTGGATACTCTTCCTACCTTCTTTAGGAAATATATATCAAACAAAATCAAGTTGCATATTTTATGCCTAATATGATCGAATTATGATTTTTACATGTGGAAACTAGAGTTTTATAATCTCTATTATATAAGTGAAGGGGGGAGGCATGGTGTCCCCATATTAAATGACTATATCACCCTTATTTTTTAAATTACATCAATTTTGTTTAAATTTTTAAAATAATAATGGGTAATTAATCAATCCCAATATTTACCATTTTTAAAAACTACAATTAGAATAACTTAAAATTTTAGATAAAAAAAAAGGAAAGACTAAAAAAAGTTTACAAAAAAAACAAAGATAACAAGTTCATTTAAGAATATCAAAATCTTCCATCAAAAGGAAAAGTTGGTAAAATAAAAAATCAGCAATATACTTCCACAACATTATAGTCATATAAATAAATGATCATTTTAATGGGTTTATATAATTTCAATTTATGTAAGTCAATTATATAAAGGATAATAAAGTCAGATCAAGAACTGATGTAAACTCATTTTTGTTGAAAATAACTTCTAATAAGTTGAACAAAATAGAGCATTTATTGAAAAAAACTGTCAACTTAAACTATTATAATGAGTTGTCACTGCATGTATTGCGCGCATGTAAATCCAGCTACTCGACATTACGAAATATCACAATGAAAATATTGTCGTCGCACGCATCGCGTGCTTAGAAAGCTAGTACTTCATGTGGTAACAAGTCACGCATACTTGTTGTCGTAACAATCTATCTACTTATTTATCTATCTATTACATTATATTAAAACAAAAATCAAAAGTGACACGTGTCACTCTCCCAATTTAAAATTTTCATGGGATATTTTGGGAACAAAAATTACATTATACTAAATAAAAAACCAAAAGTGACGTATATAATCTAAAAAACCATAGCTGTTTCCTCCCCCTCTCTTTATCTCTTTCCCTCTTCAAGGTAAATCATCATAGGGGCTGCCATGGATACTTTTGTCCATGGTAAGCTCCTTTTTCTCTCTTATTTAAAGTTTTTAGTTTGTTTTGTTAGTCTATTTAATAAATTAGTCTCTTTTTATGAGAGCTTCTCTCCATCTTTTATGTTGGCTTTTGTTCCCTGTATGGGGTTGGTTTGTCCTCCTTTATTGGGATCTAGTCTCCCCATGTTTATCATGCTGGTTTTGTTTGTTAGGTGCTTTTGTGTGTTTGGGCATAAATCCAAGATCCAGAGTCTTAAGTTGTAAGTTGTATTTTTGATAGGAAGTTATGCAGGCTGCAACAAATGTCAGTTCTTCATTTACAAATAATTGAAATAAATCCGGTTCTAATTCAAAACTACATTAGATCGATAGACCCCCTCGCAGAAGGCTGCATCAGACAACGATGAGAAAGACGAGGGTTTCCTTCAGTGCTAGATCTGCTGAACGTTCGTGGTTTGTCATATTAGAATTATGTTTATTTCCATTTGATATGTATTTATTAGTTTTTGATCTCTATTGTAAATGTCGTATGACTTCAAATCAATGATGCATGACTTTTCTCTTAAAAAAATAAACGTGAAACGTGTCACACTCTCAATTAAAACTTTCCCACCTAATTTTCGTGAGATATTTTGGGAAGAAAGTTCTAGTACAAATAAGCTATATGTTGAACCCTAGTTCTGATGATGACAAAGGAACAAAGATACAAACTAAGTTATAAACTAACAAATTGTTGAGCGAATGGAATGTGCAAGGTATCACTGCATTGAGCAAAGAGAATACTAACTCTAAGGAAGAAATCAAGTTGGATTTTGAAGACTAAGTGAAGATGCTCAAAAGAATCAAAGCGAGGCTTTTATCATTTAGATCCTATGTAAGAAACGAGTAAGTTATGGTTAGGAACAATGGCTAAACTAACAGATAATTTTTTTTTTTGTTCCATTATAAGGAACATACGTGATGGTACTATTAATTTAAGTTAAAGGAACTAGATATGTATTGTGAGGTGCAACGGTTAATTTATATCGGTTGAGATATTAAAGGCTAAAATTTGGGAGACCGATTTTATATGGTTAAAATCTGATTTTAAAGGAAAATCTTTTATGGAAAAGATTTTATCTTTATTCAAAAATAAAATCCTTTTTGGTTTTAAAAGAAAATATTTTTAAAGATATTATTTGATAAAAGGATTTAACTTTGGATTTATTAATTAAAATTAGCCTTTGGGAAAAACCGAAAATAAAAGTACTGCACAAGTAATTGGTAGAATTTAGGAAGCAGTTAACAGAGTAATATACACGTTCAAAGAGAACATGGTGTTCATGGGAAGATAATGGAACATGTTCCTCAAGCTAAGGAACATCATGGGAAAATGTTTTAACCACTAACACATGTTTTAAATCCCACATTTTACTTGATGACTGCTATAAATACATAAGTCTAATTAAGTTCCAATTTGTATATGACAAATTGATTAAGTGAGTTTAACTAATTAAAGTGTTAATACCTTCATTCTTTTATAAGCCATTCATGCCTTTTTCTTCTTACTCTATTCCACTATGTTTAATGATCATTGTAATTTTGGTTTTGGGATAATGAGATTTGAGTGAAGTCCCGTGTAAGAGAAGCTTTGAGTGAAGCAAGTTAGAGTGAGATAACTTCGAGTTAAGTTGAGAGGATGAATTGATAAAGGAACAGTTGTTCAGGAGCTTGAGTTTAGGAACTCAAGCTGTGGCCCTTGAGTTAAGTTAGGTTGTAACAAAGTTATTTGGCCTGATTAGTGAAAGAATTGAGTTTAATATCCCTAGTGGTCGAGGTTGTTTTCTTCTTGTTCGGCCCAAGAAGTTTTTCCTCGTAAAAATCTCTCTTGTTCCTCAAGCTTGTTTCTTTGTTTTAGTTTTATAATTCCGCGAAAAGGACGTTTATTTCTACACATACAATTAATAACCACCCCTCTTGTAGTGTTCCTATTGAAATAACAATTGGTATCAGAGCAAGATCTCACAAAACGTAGGAAACCCTATTGAGAAAAAGATCCAAGGAACATGAATACTACCGAGAAACTTGAGGAAGGTTACTCTACTCAACGACCTCCAATGTTCCTAAGGAACAACTTGCTCCCATCTCTCCTCTCCACCTTGAAACAACGCGTCTTTCACCACCACAAAATCCTTCTTCTCTACCCATCACCATCACCAGTATCCCTCCCATTTCTTCCTCCACCTTCTATGTTCTTTCCAGTTATGAACAGATGAAAGTTGCCATAAATGAACCTAATCCATTTGCCATAACATCTAATAAACTGCCACCAACCCCTCAATTTCTCCCTTCTCAATATGCAGATCCCATTCCTTCTATTTCTCTCACAGGAACAACATACCCTTCAAAAGAAAACATATTTGTTCCTCCTTTCCAACTGTAATCCCCCGTATTTTTTATGAATTTTACTAATATATTTTAATATATAGTTATTTATATCTTAATATATATTAGCATTTTAATGATTTCATATTTCAAAGGTTGACTATTTGAAAGTCAAAGGAATTGTTTTAATGATTTATTCAAGTCAAATGTTTATTAAAGTCATGCGTTGAAAATACTTGAAATGTTTGAAATACCTATTTGGATTTGAAAAAGGAGTTTAAATGGGCTTGAGGAACCCAAATACTAATTCTAGTGATGTTAGGAGTTCAATCACTATTCCTATTCATCATCAAACTCTATTTGAACCCAAATTGCCTTTTCCAAAGCCCAAAAAGGGAAATACCTATATAAATACCTTGAACCGAAATATTTTACCCACACATTATTTTCTCTCTCCTCACTCCTCAAAACTGGCGCCCCTCTCTTACGTTCTTCCTCTCGGTTTTCTTTCTTCTATTCCAAGAAACGATTTCTTTTTCACCAATAAACGTCGCAACACCACAATCTCCTCCACCACCGCCGAGTGTAGCTGCTGCCGCTGCTGTCCGCTTCACGCTGGCGCTCCTTTGTTTCCTTCTCTTTGTTGTGTTGGTTTAATTCTTTTCTTCATCCTCAAGTTTTGATTAAAGATTATATTTTTATGTTTTGTTATAGTACTAATTATGATTAGAGGCTTTAAATTACTGTTTTAATGGTGAATCTATGTTTATATAAATTATGTATTGAAAGAATAAAATTTTAGAGTTAATTATTATATTTAGATTGAGTTTTAATTATCCAAAGCATGAATTTTTTGGGTTTAAGAGATTGGAAAATCATAGTAGCATGTTGTAAACTATGAAATTGATTTAAATTATGATTTAAGTATGTTTAAAGGGAGTTTTAATAATTTATAAGCTGCTGGAATTTTTGAAAGGTTGTTATTAAGGGAGTTTGATGGATTTTAATGACTAGTATAGTAGTACTATGCTAGGAAGTATTAGTACTTGAAGTTTTAATGTTATAAACAAACTTTAAATATTTTTCAAGGGGATTTAAAGTATTTTAAAGTTGTTGGAATTTATTTGGAGTATTGATTATGAATTCTATTGGTTATTTTAGACGGAGAATTCTCTCGAGGCGACTTTTAAGTTGGTTAAAGTGGCATTCCAGTTTTTCTACACAAGGTACGTACATACCTATGTGTTGATTGAGATAGTATCATGATTTAAGGAAAGAAATTATGTAGTATCATGTATAGGAACTATGTTGAGTTCGTATGTGATATTTATTATGTTGGAATTTGCATGTTTCATGCTGTGATGTAAACATGTGGATTATCACATTATATTATGAGATTTATATATCATGTTTGTATGGAAGATTGATGCAAGCATGTTGGTTGGAAACTTTATTGTTATTAATTCACATGGGGGAATTAATATATTTATTAGTATTGGATCATGATTGATCATTGTTCCCTTTTAGTATTTCACTGCTTTATAAGGACGGATAGCCTTATTTGGTAAGTTAATATTTTCTACCTATGAAAGGCAATTTGGTTGTTGGCTAGGTTCAACAAATAAGAAAGTTTAGATTAAAGTTGAAAGTAATATTGGATTGTAAGTTGTGTGATCACTTATCTAATCTTAAGATAAAAAGAGAATTGTAGTTGTTTGATGATTTTATTAATTGTGTTGCTTGTGAGTCATAACAAGTGATAATTGGTAAATCATGTAAAGTGAAACTGGATAGCAATAACTTTAGACTGGTGCACGTCTGAAGTATGGACAATTAGGAGTTGGAGTACATGGTGGTAGCCCGTGGCTTTTTCTGGGTTTTGGTTGATCACCGTTCCTATTTTTATTAAAAGGTTCCTCGATATCGTAGGTCATTTTGGAATACGGAGTCGCCCCCGTATTTCGTCTTCCTAGGGGAAGGCTGTTTTGGATGAGACAACTCGGTCCATTGTCTATTCCATTTAAAGTAATAAGAATGTTGTTTAAATTTAGTTCAGTATAAAGTTGTCTATAAGTTATTATGTTATTATTATTCTTGCCTATTATTTATTAGTATCATGTTAGGATTATTTACTTGTTTAGTATGTAGTACTCAGCTTTACTGATTACGTGCTTTTGTTGTGTATGTTAATCATGGCTTTGCCTTATTGATCATGTGATGACCCATTTTGGTGAGCAGTCTCTAGGGATCAATAGTGCATAATCCATGTAACAGTTCGAAGATGATGCATCATTGGGATCGGGATTGTGGAGAGCTTGTGTAGATTTTATTCTGTAATTTTGAGTTATACATTTTATAGTTGGTTAAATTTGGTTTTAAGGTTGACCTTAGTTGTTGGTTGGTTTTGGAGTTGACTTTATTGTTGACTAAGTTTATTTATAAAGTTTATTATTATTGTTTTCCGTTGTAAGATTCTGAATAAGCTGATACGTTTTCACACGGGCGATAATACTTTGATAATTCTCTATGTTTTATAGTAAAAAGGTATTTTAGAAAAGAGAGAATTGTCGGGGTGTTACACTAACTCCCTACAGAAACTGGTTCCAAAGGAAAAGAACAACTTCTAACTATTGAGTATGGGTGGGTTAATGAGGTGTGTCTTCCTGCTCAACACATGATCAAATTCTACAACCATCTTCACTGGACCTTATATAGTTAAACTGATAAGATGTTGGGGTTAATAAAGGTCCTTACTGATACGGTTATTGAGCAACAGAAGAACATGGAGATTATGGTGCATGCTATGAATACATTGAAGCAACAGTTGAAGGGACATCATGAGGATGTGATGAAGAAGTTGGAGGAAGTGGTCGAAGAAGAAGTGATTGAGGAACACCAATCCCCTCCCTGTCCCAATGTTCAATGGGAAATTCTATTCCTATTGGAACAACATAATAGAGATATTCACCAAGGTCGAAAACTACCAGGTATGGAGAGTCATTGAAGTTGGTGATTTTGAGGTCACAACCACTAATGACAAAAATGAGGTAATTCCTAAACCATTCTATGAATATGACAAAGCTGACTTTGAAAAAATGGAAGTGAATGCTATGGCTGTTAAACTTTTGCATTGTAGACTTGGACCCCATGAACGCAATAGAATCATGGGATGCAAATCCGTAAAGCAAAATGGGATTTACTTGAAGTAACTCATGAAGGAACTAATGAAGTCAAAATATCTAGGAAAAATTGTCAAAAATAATCCCAAGTTTTGGCCATCTTCCCAAATTAATCCCAACTTTGGATTATTTTCAAATAATCTCAAGTTTGTTAGTAGTCTTCCCTTATTGGTCCCTGGTGAAAAAAGTCGGTTTAAAACTCGTTTTAAAGGTCAATACGCCGCGTGAAACATTTCCGTTTGCCTTTCATTTTAATAGTGGAGTGGTGATGAAGGCGATTAGAGGTGATTTTTTTAAATAAAATGGTGTCTTATCAACTTTTTAATATTGGTTCAAACGATTATAGGTCTTTTGGACCAATATGGGAAGATGACTCCCAAACTTTAGATTATTTAAAAATAATTTAAACTTGGGATTAATATGGGAAGACACCTGAAACTTGGGATTATTTTTTACAATTTTTCCAAATATCTAAAATTGTTTTACTAATGAATCAATATGAATTGTTCTCCATGAAGACTAAGGAAAGCATACAAGAGATATTTGCTCATTTTAGTAACATTATTAATGAGTTAGCTTCTCTTGGAAAGTTTATTTCATCAGAGGAACAGGTTTGAAAAGTTCTTAGGAGTCTTCCTAAGGATAGATGGATGGCTAAGGTCGTGGCTTTGCAAGAAACAAAAGACTTCACCAAATTCTAATTGGAACAGCTAGCTGGATCACTAATTACTCATGAGCTTCACCCTGATACTGAATGTGGTGAAAGCTCTAAGTCTAAGTTCATTGCCCTAAAAGTTGATGATGAAGATGACTGTGACTCTGACTCTGAAGAAGAGGAATCATCTCTCATGGTCCGAAAAATTCGAAAGATGTATAGGAAAATGAAGAACGGGAGCTTCAAAGGTAAAAACAAAAAAAATATTATAACAAAGCTGCTTGTCATAAATGTGGAAGTACAGATCACTTCATCAAAGAGTGTCCACTTTTGGAAATGGCAAGACCAAAGAAAGGAACAAGGAACATTTTGCTGAAAGGAACAATGAACGTTTTGCTGAAAGGAACAAGGAAACAAAAGCTCATTTCTCAAAAGCAAACGTTTGGAAAGATATGATAGAAGCTTGAAGAGATTCAGAGACTGAGGAAAAAGGGGAACAACCAAATATAGAAACTGCAAATCTTTGCCTCATGGCAAACACTGACATAGAAGAAGATGAAGAAAATGTTGAGTTGATTTTTGTAGGTTAGAGTGAGGGGGAACAACACTTGGTATCTTGATAGTGGTTGTTCTAAGCATATGACAGGAGACAAATATAAGTTTCTCTCACTCTCAACCTATGAAGGTGGAAGTGTGACATTTGGTGACAACATGAAAGGTAACATAGTTGCCATGGGTAAGATTGGTAAGTCACCATCACATTCCATTGATAATGTTTTTCTAGTTGAAGGTTTAAAGCACAATCTCTTAAGTATTTCCCAATTCTGTAACAAGGGAAATGTTGTTTAATTTAATAGTGAAAAATTCTTGATCGTTAACAATAACTCTAAGAATGTCATCTTGGAAGGAACAAGGAAAGGGAACACATATTATGTGGATCTTGATCTTGTTCTTAAAAACAACTTGATATGTCTTAGTGTTATTGAGGATGATCCCCTTTTATGGCATAAGCGCCTAGGACATGCTAGCTTTTCATTACTTGACAAACTTCGATAAAAAGAACTAGTTTTGGGTTTACCATCAATAAAATTTCATATTGATCAAGTTTGTGAGGGTTGTGCCAAAGGAAAGCATGTTAGATCCTCTTTCAAATCTAAAACTGTTGTGAGCACCACAAAGCCATTGGAATTAATTCACATGGATTTGTCTGGCCCCATGAAGATTCAAAGTAGAAGTGGTAAGAGGTATATGCTAGTTATTATTGATTACTACTCAAGATACACTTGGATTATTTTCCTCTCTAGCAAGGATGAGACTTATGATGAGTTCCTTGTCTTTGCAAAGAGAGTTCAAAATTTGAGTGGTCACAAATTGATGCATATTAGATCTGATCATGACAAGGAATTTGAAAATGGAAATTTAATGACTTAAGTAGGGAACATGGCTTGGACCATACATTTTCCACTCACACCTCAACAAAATGGTGTTGTGGAGAGGAAAAATACGACTTTGGAGGAGATGGCTAGAACAATTTTAATAGCTACTGATCTTCTAAGGAACTTTTGGGCTAAAGCTGTGAACACTGCTTGTCATATAATAAATTGTGCCATGATGAGACCTTTAAATAACAAAACTCCTTATGAGTTATTTTGGTAAGAAACCCAATATTACACATTTCAGAACATTTGGATGTAAATGTTTTGTTCATAATAATGGAAAAGATAATCTTGGAAAGTTTGATGCTAGGAGTGATGAATCGGTATTTCTAGGATATTCTTCACATAGTAAGGCTTATAGAGTTTACAATAAAAGAACTATGTGTGTTGAAGATAGTATACATATAATTTTTGATGAATCTGACAACTTTGATCCGAGCAAGCAGGTAGAAGATTTTGAAATAGGTTTGGTTCGTCCAAATGAAAAAGAAGCATATTCAATTGAAGAAAAAGAGGAAAGGAACAAAGAAGATGAAAATACTCATAAGAATGATGTTCCTATTCCTCAAAAAGATGAAGTTGTTCCTGTTCCTGCTGAAAATAAAAATGTTTAAGGAACTGATTCAACAATGGCTGAGAGAGGAACAAACGAAAGAGGCTCTTCATCCTCTCAAGAAACTCAAGGAGAACAACTAGTTCCTATAAGAGAATTTTAACCTAAGCCTTGGAAACATCAAAAATCACATCCAGTGAAACTCATAATAAGTGACATATCTAAAGGTACGCAAACTATATCACAGTTATGGAATTTTTGTGCATTTCATGCGTTTCTATCAATGATGGAACCAAGAAATCATGAAGAAGCCTTAACTGACTCTGATTGGATCCCTGCTATAAAAGATGAGTTAAATGAGTTTCAAAGGAACAAGGTATGACATCTAGTTTCCTCTTATAAACAACAAAAGTAATTGGCTTAAAATGGGTGTTTAGAAACAAACTAAATGAGTATGGAACAATTGTTAGGAACAAAGCTAGATTTGTAGTAAAAGGTTATAATCAACAAGAAGGAATTGACTATGAAGAAACCTTTGCTCCTTTTGCTAGACTTGAGGCCATTAGAATACTTATTGCATTTGCTGCCTACATGGGATTCACATTGTATCAAATGGATGTCAAATGTGCATTTCTAAATGACTATTTAAATGAAGATGTATATGTTGAACAGCCCCCTGGATTTGAAAATAATAATTTCCCAAACCATGTCTACAAGCTTGATAAGGCTCTTTATGGGTTAAAGCAAGCACATAGGTCATGGTATGAGAGATTATCTAAGTTCCTTTTAGAAAACAACTTGAAAAGAGGAAAAGTTGATAAAACTTTGTTTCTGAAATAAAAAAGAACTGATATACTTCTTGTTCAAATATATGTTGATGACATTATTTTTTTAGCAACTAATGAGTCATTATGCAAAGAATTCTTTAAGCTTATGAGTAATGAATTTGAAATGAGTTTGATGGGTGAGCTAAATTTCTTTCTTGGGTTACAAATTAAGCAAACTGAAAAAGGAATAATTATTCACCAACAAAATTACATAAAGGAACTATTAAAGAAATATGGTCACGAAAATTCAAAGATTAAATACACTCTATGGGAACTTCTACAAGATTAGATAAAGATTCCATAGGATCAAGCGTTGACCAAACAAAATATAGAGGCATGATTGGTTCCCTTTTGTATTTAACTGCTAGTCGGGCAGACATAGCTTTTAGTGTTGGTTTATGTGCTAGATTTCAAGCAAATCACAAGGAGTCTCACTTACTACAGTAAAGAGAATTCTTAGATATCTCAAAGAAACAAATAATCTTGGACTTTTCTATCCAAGATGTGACACATTTAAATTAAGAGGATATGCTGATGCTGATTATGTTGGAGATCTTGTAAATAGGAAAAGCACCCCAGGTATGGTTCAATTTCTTAGTCATAGTTTAGTTTCTTGGAGCACCAAGAAACAAAACTCAATCGCTTTATCCATTGGTGAAGCAGAATATATAGCAGCTGCTGCATGTTGCTCTCAAATGCTTTGGAGAAAACAATAACTTTGTGACTATGGAATAATCTTTAATTGTGTTCCTATTTATTGTGATAATACAAGCGCCATTAGTATTTCAAAAGATCCAGTAATCATTCAAGAGTTAAGCATATACATATCAGACATCACTTTCTAAAAGAAAATGCGGAAAAAGGTTTGATTAGACTTGAGTTTTGTCAAACAGAGAATCAAATTGCTGATATACTAACCAGTCCTCTTCAAAGAGATATATATGAAAAATTATGGCCTGAGTTAGTTTTAATAAAACTTAAGTAATTGTTCATGTTCCAATCTCCCAAGTCTGAATTGAATTGACTTACTCCATGTGATATTAAGTGACTGTGAATGAATGCCCAAGACCATTGCAAAATGAAAATGTTCAAAATATAAACCTGTATTCAAAGGAATAAAGCCACTCACTAATGTCACATAATACTCCCCTTATTGTTCCTAAGTGATTGAAAAATGTAAGATTTGATGAATTGTTGCTAAGTAGTATAAGTTGTTCCTATAGCACAAGTTCCTTATTTACTTTTTTTCTTTCCAAAAATTAAAAATCCATAAAAATAAAAAAACTAGAAAATCCCAAAAATATAGGAATCAAATTTATTAAATCTCGATTCATCTTTATCTTTTCTTTTCTTTATTTTTATTTCTTTTTTAATTTTTTTTCCGCGTGTGACTCTTCGGTTACCGTTACATGCATCTTCTTCCTTTCTTCTTTCTTCTATTCACATTTCGTGTTCCTCTCATTCGTTTCATCTTCGAAACTGCTCATCTCCATTACATCTCTTCACACACCATAAAACCGTAATATTTCTTCACCAAATGGCAAAACATCTCTTAATTCTCCTTTTTCTAAAGCAAAATCTCCTAAGAACTTACAAATGGAAAACCCCTCTTCTCCACCAAAAACCCTAGAAACCGAAATTTCTCAAGAAACCAATTTGGAGGTAGAAGAGCAAAAATCGGACACTCCAAGAAGAAGTTCAAGGAGAAAGAGATTAATAGGGGAAGTTAATGAAGAGGAAGAAATCCTCGCAACAGTTAAGGGGGAAGAAGAAGCAAAACCTGTTACTCCCAAAGGAACTGATGCTTCTTCCTCAAAGAAACGAGTTGAAAGAAGTGAATCTAGGTATGTTCTTGGTTTTTGTGTTGATCTAGATTCGGCTAACACGGTTAAATTCACCGAATTGATAGAATTTTTAAAGGAACAGGATATGGAATACCTATTTGAAACCAGGTTTAATAATGCTTTAGTTCCTTTAGGAATGGATTTTTTTGTGCCAATTTTGTTAATACTGATGGAGTGAGCACCACTGAGGTTAGGGGAAATAAAATTAGATTTAACCAAGACACCCTTGGAAAAATTTGGGATGTTCATTGCAAAGGAACTGATGTCTATTTCAAAAGGAAATGAACTGTCGTCCCTAGCTCTATCCCCTCTCCATAAACTCCTGTTTAACCTTGTATGGAGGGCACTCATTCCTCGCACTGAAAAGAGGAATGAATTTGGCCTCCTTGACATGTGCTATATGTTTTGCCTAGACCACCATATCCAAATAAACTTTCCCTCTCTCTTTATCCAGCATCTCACTCACTGTATTGAAAACCATTGTGTTGTTAGATATGGAGCCTTAATCACCTCTCTCCTTAATCACTTTAAAATTAAAACTACTGGTTGGCCTACCTTGGGAATTAAACAAGGTAATATTCTAAATGAAAAGACCTTGTATGGCTTGGACCTATCTGTTCAAGATGGGATCTTGACTAAGTGTAGAATTACTCTGAGTTCCTTTCAAAAGTGCAAATTGTCTATGGCAAAGGAAGAGGAACCAGTGGAAGTTATATTGGAGGAACCAGTTCCTCAAAATGATGAACCTGAGGAACAACCTAAAAAGAAACAAAAAGCGAAACCCAAAAAGTCTCCCAAACATGCTCCTAAGAAAACTCATTCCTTAGCTTCAACAAGGAAGAGTTTGAGATTGAAAATAGCCAAAACTGTTGTTGTTCCTTCTAATGAGGATGCTCCTCTTGTTGTTTCTGATGAGGAGGATCATCCTAAGGAACAACTTGCTCCCACCTCTCCTCTCCACCTTGAAACATCGCGTCTTTCATCACCACAAAATCCTTCTTCTCTACCCATCACCATCACCAGTATCCCTCCCATTTCTTCCTCCACCTTCTATGTTCTTTCCATTTATGAACAAATGAAAGTTGCCATAAATGAACCTAATCCATTTGCCATAACATCTGATAAACTGCCACCAACCCCTCCATTTCTCCATTCTCAATATGCAGATCCCATTCCTTTGGTTCCTCTCACAGGAACAACATACCCTTCAAAAGAAAACACATTTGTTCCTCCTCCCAAACTGCAATCCCCCGTATTTTTTATGAATTTTACAAATATATTTTAATATATAGTTATTTATATCTTAATATATATTAGCATTTTAATGATTTCATATTTCAAAGATTGACTATTTGAAAGTCAAAGGAATTGTTTTAATGATTTATTCAAGTCAAATGTTTATTAAAGTCATGCTTTGAACATACTTGAAATGTTTGAAATACCTATTTGGATTTGAAAAAGGAGTTTAAATGGGCTTGAGGAACCCAAATACTAATTCTAGTGATGTTAGGAGTTCAATCACTATTTCTATTCATCATTAAACTCTATTTGAAGCCCAATTGCCTTTTCCTAAGCCCAAAAAGGGAAACACTTATATAATACCTTGAACCTAAATATTTTACCCACACATTATTTTCTCTCTCCTCACTCCTCAGAACCGGCGCCCCTCCCTTACGTTCTTCCTCTCGGTTTTCTTTTTATTCCAAGAAACGTTTTCTTCTTCACCAAGAAACGTCACAACACCACAATCTCCTCCACCACCGCCGAGTGTAGCTGCTGCCGCTGCTATCCGCGTCACGCTGGCGCTCCTTTGTTTCCTTCTCTTTGTTGTGTTGGTTTAATTCTTTTCTTCCTCCTCAAGTTTTGATTAAAGATTATCTTTTTATGTTTTGTTTTAGTACTAATTATGATTAGAGGCTTTAAATTACTGTTTTAATGGTGAATCTATGTTTATATAAATTATGTATTGATAGAATAAAATTTTAGATTTGATTATTATATATAGATTGAGTTTTAATTATCCAAAGCATGAATTTTTAGGGTTTAAGAGATTGAAAAATCATAGTAGCATGTTGTAAACTATGAAATTGATTTAAATTATGAATTTAAACATGTTTAAGTATGTTTAAAGGGAGTTTTAATAATTTATAAGTTGCTGGAATTTTAGAAAGGTTGTTATTAAGGGAGTTTGATGGATTTTAATGATTAGTATAGTAGTACTATGCTAGGAAGTATTAGTAGTTGAAGTTTTAATGTTAAAAACAAACTTTAAATATTTTTCAAGGGGATTTAAAGTATTTTAAAGTTGCTGGAATTTATTTGGAGTATTGATTATGAATTCTATTGGTTATTTTAGGTGGAGAATTATCTCTAGGCAACTTTTAAGTTGGTTAAAGTGGCATTCCAGTTTGTCTACACAAGATACGTACATACCTATGTGTTGATTGAGATAGTATCATGATTTAAGGAAGGAAATTATGTAGTATCATGTATAGGAACTATGTTGAGTTCATATGTGATATTTATTATGTTGGATTTTGCATGTTTCATGCTGTGGTGTAAACATGTGGATTATGAGATTATATTATGAGATTTATATATCATGTTTGTATGGAAGATTGATGCAAGCATGTTGGTTGGAAACTTTATTGTTATTAACTCACATGGGGGAATTAATATATTTATTAGTATTGGATCATGATTGATCATTGTTCCCTTTTAGTATTTCACTGCTTTATAAGGACCGAGGGCCTTATTTGGTAAGTTGATATTTTCTACCTATGAAAGGCAATTTGGTTGTTGGCTAGGTTCAACAAATAAGAAAGTTTAGATTAAAGTTGAAAGTAATATTGGATTGTAAGTTGTGTGATCACTTATCTAATCCTAAGATAAAAAGAGAATTGTAGTTGTTTGATGATTTTATTAATTGTGTTGCTTGTGAGTCATAACAAGTGATAATTGGTAAATCATGTAAGTGAAACTGGATAGCAATAACTTTAGACTGGTGCACATCTGAAGTATGGACAATTAGGAGTTGGAGTACATGGTGGTAGCCCATGGCTTTTTCTGGGTTTCGGTTGAACACCGTGCCTATTTTTATTAAAAGGTTCCTCGATATCGTAGGTCATTTTGGAATACGTAGTCGCGCCCGTATTTCGTCTTCCTAGGGGAAGGCTGTTTTAGATGTGACAACTCGGTCCATTGTCTACTCCATTTAAAGTAATAAGAATGTTGTTTAAGTTTAGTTCAGTAAAAGTTGACTGCAAGTTATTATGTTATTATTATTCTTGCCTATTATTTATTAGTATCATGTTAAGATTATTTACTTGTTTAGTATGTAGTACTTAGCTTTGCTGATTACGTGCTTTTGTTGTGTATGTTGATCATGGCTTTGCCTTATTGATCCTGTGATGACCCATTTTGGTCAGCAGTCTCTAGGGATCAATAGTGCATAGTCCATCTAACAGGTTCGAAGATAATGCATCATTGGGATCGGGATTGTGGAGAGCTTGTGTAGATTTTATTCTGTACTTTTGAGTTATACATTTTATAGTTGGTTAAATTTGGTTTTAAGGTTAACCTTGGTTGTTGGTTGGTATTGGAGTTGACTTTATTGTTGACTAAGTTTATTTATAAAGTTTATTATTACTGTTTTCCGCTGCAAAATTCTGAATAAACCGATACGTTTTCACACGGCCGATAATACTTTGATAATTCTCTATGTTTTATAGTAAAAAGGTATTCTAGAAAAGAGAGAATTGTCGGGGTGTTACACCAACTCCCTACAGAAACTGGTTCCAAAGGAAAAGAACAACTTCCTTCTAATGAGTATGGGTGGGTTAATGAGGTGTGTCTTCCTGCTCAACACATGATCAAATTCTACAACCATCTTCATTGGACCTTATATAGTCAAACTGATAAGATGTTGGGGTTAATAAAGGTCCTTACTGATACGGTTATTGAGCAACAGAAGAACATGGAGATTATGGTGCATGTTATGAATTCATTGAAGCAACAGTTGAAGGGACATCATGAGGATGTGATGAAGAAGTTGGAGGAAGTGGTCGAAGAAGAAGTGATTGAGGAACACCAATCCCCTCCCTGTCCTAATGTTTAAGTTTCTGTTTCTCTTTAGGGAACATGAACTCTTAGCTTTTGTTTCCTTTGTTATCTTTTCTTTCGTTTTCTTTTGTTACCTTTTGGAACAAGTGCTATAAGAATATGAATTTGCTATTTGTCTTCGTTTCTGATATGATTGCATAATTTCTTTCTTAGAATGGCTAGTATTATGTGATTGATGTTTGAGCAAGTCTACCCTTTGATTACTAACTTAACCATTTTTGGTGCTTGTTTATGGTCTTAAGGTCTTGCAAAAACCAGTCTTCCCAAAATCACCATAAGTTTGATCTTTTTAAGGATGACAAAGGTGGGAAAAGATACTAGGAACAAACTAAGTTAAAAATTGAAAACATTAAGTCCTTATCTGACCTTAATTAAAAATCTAAATTATTAATATTATCTTTCATTGTCTGATTTATTTTGTTCTTTTTGTCTTCCTTAGTTTGTACCTTTGTTGTCATCAAAAAGGGGGAAATTGTTGAACCATAGTTTTGATGATGACAAAACAAAAATACAAACTAAGTTATTAACTAACACATTGTTGAGTGAATGAAATTTGCAAGGTATCCCTGCATTGAGCAAAGAGAATACTAAGTCTAAGGAAGAAATCAAGTTGGATTTTAAAGACTAAGTGAAGATGCTCAAGGAACTGATACTGAGATGCATTGGAGCAAAAGAATCAACGCGAGGCCTTTATCTTTTAGTTCCTGTGTAAGGAACGAGTAAGTTATGGTAAGGAACAATGGCTAAGTTAACAGAGAATGTTTGTCTGTTCATCTGTAAGGAACAGACGTGCTGGTACTATTAATTTAAGTTAAAGGAAATAGATATGTATTGTGAGTTGCAACGGTTAATTTATGTCGGTTAAGATATTAAAGGCTAAAATTTGGGAAACCGATTTAATATAGTTAAAATATGATTTTAAAGGAAAATCTTTTATGGAAAAGATTTCATCTTTATTCAAAAATAAAATCCTTTTTGGTTTTAAAAGAAAATCATTTTTAAAGATATTATTTAATAAAAGGATTTAACTTTGGAATTATTAATTAAAGTTAGCCTTTGGGAAAAACCGAAAATAAAAGTACTGCACAAGTAATTGCTAGAATTTAGGAAGCAGTTAATAGATTAATATACACGTTCAAAGAGAACGTCGTGTTCTTGAGAAGATAATGGAACACGTTCCTCAAGATAAGGAACATCATGGGAAAATATTTTAACCACTAACACATATTTTAAATCCCACGTTTTATTTGATGACTGCTATAAATACATAAGTCTAATTAAGTTCCAATTTGTGTCTGACAAAGTGATTAAGTAAGTTTAACTAATTAAAGTGTCAGTACCTTCATTCTCTTATAAGCCATTCATTCCTTTGTCTTCTAACTCTATTCCACTAAGTTTAATGATCATTGTAATTTTGGTTTTGGGGTAAGGCATTTTGACTGAAGTCCTATGTAAGAGAAGTTTTGAGTGAAGCAAGTTAGAGTGAGATAACTTCGAGTGAAATTGAGAGGAACAATTGTTAAGGGAACAGTTATTCAGGAACTTGAGTTTAGGAACTCAAGTTGTGGCCCCTTGAGTAAAGTTAGGTTGTAACAAAGTCGTTTGACCTAATCAGTGAAAGAGTTGAGTTTTAAATCCCTAGTGGTCGAGGTTGTTTCTTCTTGTTGGGCCCAAGAAGTTTTTCCTCGTAAAAATCTTACTTGTTCCTTTAGCATGTTTCTTTTTTTTTTAGTTTTATTTCTACACATACAATTCACCCCCCTTGTAGTGTTTCTATTGAAATAACACTATATATCTTTTTTTTTTAAATCCTAGATATATATTTTTTGAATAATTATATTCTATAAACTAATTTAATATCGAAATATTCAAATTTAATTCATAAGAAAACATATAATATATGATGAGATAGCTTCGGATCAACAACTAGTATCTGATTCCAATAGCGTACTCACAGAAGATGTAATTCAAGAAGCAGACTTGTCTGTTTCTATGGACAGGCTAAGTAGTTTTATAATCAAGAAAGGATTGATTTGTTTCCACCAATTGATACTCCCCCAGTTTCAAAATATAAGGCACGCACGATGTTTAAGGGTGAACTTTGGCCTTAATTACTCTTAATTGATGTTGATAGAATTTTTTTTTGTTGTTATAGTATTTTTCAAGACAAATCCAATGGCATAATTTTTATCATTTTTATTTGTCTTATTTTAAGAGATATTTGTGGTCAAATTAAATTTTCTTGAAGCGTGAATGCCTTATATTTTGAAACAGAGGGAGTAAGTAATATGATCACATACCCTTATTAAAAGTGATATCAAACAAGCTTTGCTCCTTTTATTTTTCTTTATTTTGTCTCTTAAAAGTTAAAACCCTAGTCTTCTTCCCATATATAGGAGCTATAGCCACCTTATGCGACAGTAAGCCCATTTATTTCTTTTCTACTATTGGTTTTTATGTTCTTCTACATCATAAATGAAGATAATTTATAGTAAGTTGCTAAACATCACTCTAAATATACTATATTTCGCCTTATTTGAAGTCCCATAACTAAAGTTACGCTCCTCCAACATTTTTTTTTGGGCATTACTATTTACAGTCCGTATTTACTAAAAATCGTCCGTATTTTTTTCCAGATTTTCCTAAACTACCCCTTCCCTTTCACCCCACTCTTACTCTTTCACCTCTCATCCAACTTCACCTCACTCTCGGACCTCCACCACCAGTGTACCACCACCACCACCACCACCACCACCGGAACCACACTCGCGCACCACCACCACCGCCAACTAGCACCACCGGGACCACCTCAGAGTCGCAGACAACCACCAACGGAATGTGGTTAGTCTTTTAAATTTTTTTCCGCCACCAAGGCACGATACCAAAGTGTTTTTTCGTTTCCTCATTTCGTTTCCTCCATGGAGGAAACGAAACAAAATTTCGTTCCCTCCATGGAGGAAACGAAACAAAATATCGTTCCCTCCATGGAGGAACCGAAGATCTATTTTGTTTCGTTTCCTCGGTGGAGGAAACGAAAAAAACACTTTGGTACCGTGCCTTGGTGGCGGAAAAAAAATTAAAAGACTAACCACATTCCCTTGGTGGTTGTCCGCGACAGTGAGGTGGTGCTTCGGTGGTGGTGGTCCGCGAGTGTGGCCCCGTGGTGGTTGTCGGCCAGTGTTGGTGGTTTGCCGGTGGTGGTGGTGGTGGTACACTGGTGGTGGAGGTCCGAGAGGTGGAGTGAGGTGAAGTTGGATGAGAGGTGAGAGAGTAAGAGTGGGGTGAAAGGGGAGGAGTAGGTTAGGAAAATCTTGAAAAAAATACGGACGATTTTTAGTAAATACGGGCGGTAAATAGGGATTGGGTTTTTTTTTTGAAAGGAACTCCTCCAACATTTTGGTTAAACTTGCGATATTTTCAGGTGACTTTTTATTATTGGATAAGTCATGACGTAGATCTTGAATATTTATGCCACTAATGATGCTCGTTTGAAAATCATATTATAATGCTATTTTTTCGGCGAAAGATCATTTTAACAAAATATATCTATAAAAACGTTCACAAGAAAAATATATTGTAAATTAAAACATTATCTTTGAGAGAGAAATAAAGTTAGATTGTAGGAAGAGAGGAGAATGTTGAGAAATAAGGAAAAAAGTATAAAATAGAGCAATTGGTCTGGTAAGAGACGCCTACTTTTAATTTAAAATTAGGCACGGCCCAAGCCCAATATTAAGAAGAGAACATGCTATTTTTTAATATAGTGACTAGTTTAATATATTTAGGGACCGATTTAATCTATTTCGTGATCAGTTTAGTCTATTCAGTAATGACATTCTTTAACCCATTCAGTGACTAGTTTAATTCATTTAGTGACTAATATAATCCGTTCGATAAGACTGCCGGGTTATTTTTTAAAATTGCCTGTTGTAGTTCGAAAATAAAAAAAACTAAGGAAGGAGAAGAGAAGGGATGACTAGGATAGCGTTGGGTTAGAGTGAAATGGAATGGGCTTGTTAGAAAAATTCAGTCTTGAGTTCGTCTAATTTTATCATGAAATTAGACCGCCTATTCTAATAATTTGTTAAAATATAGTACAAATTCAGGGCGACATACGAATACATGACAAATATAATACCGTCACCCTTATATATATATGTATATGTATATATGTATATATATATATGTGTGTATATATATATATATATATAGGAATATGATCACGAAAAAACCACTCCTTATGCTGAAAACTAAAAACTGCAATATAAAATGAGCAAAGCGATAAAATGAGCAAAAAGTTCTTAAAATGAGTAAAAATATAAAATGAGCAAAAAACATAAAATGAGCAAAAGTTTTTTAAAATGAGCAAAATCATAAAATGAGTAAAAAACATAAAATGAACAAAAGTTTGTAAAATGAACAAAAACTTCATAAAATGAGTGAAAGTTTGCTAATTTTAGCAAAAGGTTCTTAAAATGAGCAAAAACATGAAATGAGCAAAAAACATAAAATGAGCAAAAATCTGCAAAATGAGCAAAAAGGTCGGTTTTCGAGGTTAGTTTTCGTGGATCATATATAGGTATATTTATATATATATATATATATATATATATATATATATATATATATATATATATATATATATATATATATATATATATATATTTGGGGCTTTGTTATTATGTTTTCGTTTTCTACTGCAAATTGATTTGTTGATGAGATTTTATGCACTGCTCCAATAGATCGATGTCATTATTCATCTATATCAATTGAATTAAATTAAGTTCTTAATTTATAACAAAATGATAGATCCTTTCATGAAAGAATGTATTAAATAACGATATAATAAAAGGTCACCAGAAGTGTTATATCATCAATGGTCGTGGACTCGTGGTTCTACAATAACATCAATATGTTAATCTAATGACAATGTGTTAATTAGCTGAGAAGCGTATCAATAAATTTTCTCTATCATGAATAAGTATATGAGATTTCCCTTCTAATTTACCTACATATGATTCAAGACTACTGCCACTTTTGTATTTTAGGTAGGGGTGTTTGCGGTTTGGGATATAACCCAACCCAAATTGTAACCTAACCCAAATTGTAAATATACGGTTTGACATTTTTCCAATTCAAACCGCACCATACTTTTGCCCAAACCAACCCAAACCGAACCGCACGAAACGGTTTGGTGCGGTTTAGTTTGCAGTGTAACCATTTTTTCCTCCGCGACATTAATTTTGTAAACTAAGAGTAAAAAAAAATTTGTTAATAAATATAAAGAATCCAAATAGATATGAAGTTCACTTCATAATTAAACATAAATAGTAATTTATCAAAAGTATCCAAGTTTTTTACCTCAAACTTCTTTTTTCAGTTGTATACTTGTATGCCACCTTGTCAAGTGTATTTTAACAAAAATCAAAATAGATATTTTTTTTAAAAAAAAAAATCATATAAAATTGCGGTTTATGGTGCGGTTTCGGTTTACAAAAGTTAAAACCCAACCGAAACCGCAAACCGCGGTTTGCTTGAAATCATAACCCAAACCGCAATTTTGAAACAGCAAACTAACCGAAACCGCAAAAAAACGATTTGGGTTGCGTTTGGTGCGGTCCATACCGCATTCTGAACAGTCCTAATTATAGGTATAGAACAATAGGTAGTATAATAAATATTTTTTCCGGTTAAATTTAAAAGTACGCTTTCAGATGGGAATAAAAGAAACATACGTAGTAATTTTCTAAACTAAACATAGGTGTGAAAACGTCAACAAATCAATTTAGAAGAATAAAAGAAACATACGAAGTAATTTTATAAACTTAGGTGTCAATCCTTTTTTCCTCTGTTGTGGCCCTCCTTCCAAACTTCAAAAAGTCACAAGTGCTAGAATATTACCTGAGGACAAAGTCTTACTAATTAGGCATAAAATCTACAATTACAAATTTTGATTTGACCAACAAAATGGTCTCTCCTAGAATTCCAAAATCCACCTGCCACCAGTCCAACACTACACATCACACATGGACTGTGAACATTTGTTATTTGGAGACCGATTGGGGAATTCCTAGTCTATACACTTCTATTTTTAGTCTCTTTTTTTAATCTACACATTGTTATTTTTTCTATGCTTTCGTAACGTGTCTCATCTACTTTTTTTTCTTCTCTTTTTCCATCCATGTCATCCACTTTTTAATATTTTAACTTACTTTTTAGTTTCCCTCATATTTTTGTACTTCCTCATTAGTTCTCCCATAAAATGAAATGAGTAAACTAAAAAGAAACAGAGGGAGTAGTTATGTAGGGTCTTGTTTGATTCGTCTCAACGAATACTTTAATAATATGCAGTCGTCATAATTTTTAATTTTTATCAATATGTAATGAAAAATATTTAAGGTAGAAAAAAGTGCATTGGCATACGCGTAAAGTCAAAATAGGTAAAACTAAAATAATTACAAAGGAAGTACACGATAACCTTAAAAAATATGGGTAAACTAATAAAAACCTAATGAAGTAAATGACAATAAAAAATAAAAGTGGGTAAACTAATAAAAACGTGGAATTCGTAGTTTGTTGACTATAGCACTTATTGAAGTATTACAATAGCAATTAGCATTATTTCCTTTATGGTGATCATCCACCTTTAAACAACCTACGACATGATTATGATTAGAAGAAGACCCAACTAAAAGAAAACAAAAAAATGAGAATCCTCCTTGGTTTTCTCCTCCTTCACCTTCACCTTCACCTTCACCTTCACCTTCACCTTCACATTAACTTGATAAATGGCAAAACATTACAAGATGAACAGAAAGTGTTACTGAGCATAAAATCCGCCATTACAGACGACCCACAGAACTCTCTCTCTTCATGGAACACCACAACTAACCACTGCACTTGGGCATTTGTTACATGCTCCCACCAGCATCATCATCATCATCATCATCATCATCATCATCATCATCATCCCAATAGTACTAGTACTAGTACAGTCATTTCTCTGGACATCTCCGGCTTAAACCTCACCGGAACTCTCTCTCTTTCTAATATAAGCTTCCTGACCAACCTGCAAAACCTCTCAGTTGCAAACAACTATTTCTCAGGCCCAATCCCACCTTCTCTTTCTCTTCTCTCCAACCTCCGCTATCTCAACCTTTCTGATAACATCTTTGATGGCACCTTCCCTTCTCTATCATCGGTTAATGGGTTAACTATCCTCGACGTTTACAACAACTACCTCACTGGCCCTCTCCCATTATCTGTCATTAATATGTCGGAGCTTCGGCACCTTGACCTTGGTAGCAACTACTTTTATGGCAAGGTTCCTCCGGAGTATGGTCAATGGCAAAACCTTCAAAATCTTTACGTTGATCAGAACAATCTTGTGGGTGCTATTCCACCAGAGTTAGGGAAACTTGAGAAGCTTGATTCTTTGTTTCTTTGGTCCAATTATTTTTCAGGGGATATTCCCTCCGAATTAGGTTCTTTAAAGAGCTTGATATCTATGGATTTGTCAAACAATACGTTATCTGGTGAAATTCCAAACTCTTTTTCTCTTCTCAAGAAGTTGAACTTTTTGAATCTTTTTAAGAACAAGTTACAAGGGGTTATACCAGAATTTATTGGAGATTTGCCGGAGTTGGGAATTCTTCAGTTGCGGGAGAATAACTTCACTGGAAATATCCCCAAAAAGTTGGGGACTAATGGAAAGTTGCAAGTAATAGACTTGTCATATAACGGGCTTACTGGGAGTCTAGGGAGCAAGGAACTTGCAGGTACAAGCTGATCTGATCGAATATTGAACTACTTGATCCGTGTCTTAATATATGCAACATTGGTCAATGACACATAAACCAAGGAAGAGAGAAAACATTACCTATATGCTTAAATAATAAAATAAAACTTTCTTTTGTATGAGAATTTGCCAATAAGTGAAATGTTGCAAGTATTATAAAACATCCCAAAAAGTAATATGTTGCATGTATTAAGGAACGGAGGTTGTATATAATTAACTATAAAAAAAATCATCAACTTCTAGTCTATTCCCTTTTCTGATTTGATTTCTCTAGGCCATCTCATACTTGAAGAATCTTTTCTTTTGTCTCAGGAAACAAACTAAATGGCACCATAAAAGCATCCATTTGCAGTTCGACAGAAATCGCAATCCTTGATATATCCAACAATTTTTTGACCGGTGAAATCCCAGACTGTCTTGGAGATACTAGCAATGAGCTCGTTGCGTTGAATCTCCAAGCAAATATGCTCACTGGTACCATACCTACAAAATTCACAAAGTGTGATTCTTTGAAGTATCTTGATTTGAGTTACAATCAATTGGAAGGGGTTGTGCCTAAGTCTTTGTCCCAATGTCAAAAATTGAGCTTTCTAAATCTCGAGAACAACATGCTCAATGATATATTTCCCTCATGGCTAGAAAGCCTTCCGCAACTGCAAGTTCTTAGCTTGGGTTACAATAGCTTTCACGGTCATCTAACTAGCTCATCAAAGATTAAGCATCCATTTCCAAAGATACAGATTTTCGACCTCTCTAACAATAAGTTTTGTGGTGAATTTCCCATAAGTTATATAAAAAATTTTGCTGCCATGATGGATATGAATAATTCTAGGCTTGGGAACCCACAATACATGGGAAATGGCTTTGTACATTACCATGACTTGCGACTTTATGCGTTAGACTACTTGTATTCCAGTGTATTGACATTCAACCGATTAAAACAAAAATATACGAAAATCATTACCTCTATGGTGATTTTTGATGTGTCCAACAACAATTTCAAAGGAGAGATTCCTGATTCTATAGGACAATTGCTCGCACTCCGGGGCCTTAACCTCTCACAAAACCGTCTCACTGGGCACATCCCTCCATCTATTGGAAAGTTGTCCTTGCTCGACTTTTTGGACCTTTCCTCAAATAGGCTCACTGGTCGTATCCCTCAAGAATTGGTAAGTATAACATTTCTTGAAGTTTTCAATGTTTCTAAAAACCTATTGGAGGGGTCTATACCTCATGGTAACAACTTTGATACGTTCTTAGCCGATTCGTACATGGAAAATCTTGGATTGTGTGGACAACCATTGGCCGAGTGTAGAGCTAGTCGCTCACCATCTACAGACAACACCAAAGATGATAGAGATGCTTCTGACAATGATGGAAATGCATTATCCATGTGGGAAACCGTATTAATGGGCTTTGGTAGTGGTATGATAGTAGGGGTGGCTTGGGGATACCATATGCTCTCAGTAGGAAAGCCCTTTTGGTTTACTTGGTTGGCTTATAAGATGGAATTGGCTTTGCTTGATTGGTGTGAAGCGATTTGTAGAAGAGGAACAAGAACAAAAATAAGAACAAGAACAAGAACAAGAACAAGAGCAAGAGCAAGAAGGAACTAAGAAATCCAAGTGTTATGTATGAATATCTTTTCAAAACTCTCACACTTCACTAATAATTCTATGATAAATATTTTCTTCAATGGTAAATCTTCGGGGTTTTTTTTTTTTCCTTTGAGTATTGCAGAATGTAGTATGTAGCAAAAATAATGGAGATGATAGTTGAAGCAATTCATTTGCCTTCTGCGCTATCATGTGTATTGAATTGGTTTATAAGTTTTGTGAAGGTTGTGGAAGATGGTATATAATTACTGAATGCATGGTGATTGAAACAATACACCTCAAAGCATTCTTCTTAGATATAATCGATCATTAAGTAATTTAATTATGAGTTGAGACGTAGAATCGCAGAAGATGAAGATTGTACAAGGGTTGAGAAGCCGCGCGCCAATGCTGCCGCTGGCGCTTATAAAACTTAGTTGACATCCACATATTGTTTAAGCTAAGCTAAGAGAGTTATCATATAATATACAGAACATAACTGAGAGTTATTACAAGGATTATGTACAACATCTTGAGTTGGAATAGGAGTTTTCTCCTTTACTAATCCTACCAACATTCATGAGCGTGCGCAATTTAGAATCATTATCTGTATTTTTTGTTCAGATCATCAAGAATAGTGTAAATCTATTAAATAAGGTAGTATATTGAAACAAAAAAACATGATTGTTACAATATACCTACAAGCCTACAATCAGGTTATATATTGGGTTTATATATATATATTTGGAGTTACATCACTTGTTCATTAGAGTTATAGCGCGTAAAATCCATTCTCATTTCTCATGTAAATATGCATTTTCATATAAACTCACTTTTATATATATATATATATATATATATATATATTTATATATTGAAGATACTGAAGATACTTGGACTCATCTGCCAGCTCAGCACTATTCTGTTACAAAGCTGTTAGCTCAGTTTTAGTTAGTTATCATTGTATTAATTATTTTCCTTTTCTCCTCTTCTCCTCTCTGGTAATAATATCAGCTTCTATCATGCTGAGTCTATAAATACTCTTGTAATGTTCCTAAATCAGATGATGATACAATGATAAAATTTCTCTGATTCATTCTCTCTAAATTCTCTCAAACTGAGTTTTACATTCTAGAAAATATCATGGTATCAGAGCAAAGCTTTTGCGATCTTGCTGTGGAAATTCTCAGATGATTAAGTTCATCATCCAGGTTCTTCTGAAAGTTTCTAAAATCATTCGTAGTTATTTTCCTTCACTAAAATTCTGTAATTCTACAGAATTCTGATTGAAATTCTTGCTGAATTGTTTGATTCTTGATTAAATTGTTGAAATCTTGCTGAAATTTTGAAATCTGTTGATTTCTTGCTAAGATTACTGCAATTCTCTGAAATTGTTCCGAAATTCTTGCTGAAGTTCTTGCTGATTTTTGATTGAAATTCTCTGAAATTGTTGCAATTCTTCTTTTTGTTCTTGTTGATAATTCATCTGCGCATATTAGTTTCCTGAAATTAATCATCATTTCGAGATTAATTTTTCCTTACCTCATTGCACCTCAAGTGTTTGAGTAAAATCCTCTAAGAATTTCTCATTTGAAAATTTCACATCATACTTCAACTGAAAATTTACTGAAAATCTAAATCATCTTACTACTTTTCTGCTTCATATAATCTCAAAATGACTTCATCAACATCAAACGAAGATTCTGTACCTAACACACTTCCTTTGAACCAAAATCCTACTAGTGTATACTACATCCATCCTTCTGATGCGAATTCTGCACAACTTGTTTCTGTCAAGTTTAATGGTGTAGGATACACAAATTGGAAAAGATCTATGATCTTGACTCTTTCAGCCAAAAATAAGTTAGGTTTTGTGACTGGTGATATACCAGCACCTTCTACTGAAAATTCTGATGAACTGAAGGCCTGGAAAAGGTGTAATGCCTTAGTCTGTTCATGGCTGTTATACAATCTAGATGAGGTAATTGCCAAGAGTGTTTTGTTTCTTCAAACTGCAAGAGAAATATGGAAAGATTTGGAAGAGAGGTTTGGCTATTCTTCAATGGCACAAGTATACTCTCTTGAGCAACAATTGGCTGAGATTTCACAAGGTTCTCAAAGTGTCTCTGAGTTTTTTACTAGTATCAAGACTGTATGGGATGCCATCAGTGATGCACATCCTCTTCCTACATGTACTTGCAATTTATGTTCTTGTAATCTCACTAAGAAGATTTATCAAAGGCAACAAGAACAAAGACTCCTACAGTTCATGATGAAGCTGAATGAACAATTTACTACTGTAAGAGGCAATGTTCTAATGATGCAGCCTCTGCCAAATGTCTCTGAAGCATATAGGTTGTTTGCTCAGGAAGAAAGGCATAAAGAGATATCTACTCTTTCCAATTCCTCTGAATCACTGGCTTTTCTAGCAGATAAAAGACAGGTTTATAAACCTCCTCAACAGCAAGGCAACTATCAGAGATCATACAATCAGTCAAAGAATGTATCAGGCAATAAGAGACCTGGTTCAAACTACTATTGTACTCACTGTAAAGTTCCTGGTCACAGCTATGAGAGGTGCTTTAAGGTCCATGAATATCCACCTGGATTCAAAGCTAATAAAGATAGAAGATTTGCTGCTGCTGCTTCATACACCTCTAATGATAACAGAAATGATGTTGTTAATGAAACCTCAAATACCATCACTGTTGATCAGTACAATCAACTGATGAATTTGCTGTCAAAGCAAGCTCCTGAAGCCTATACTACACCAGTTCATGAAGGGGAAACAACTGGACATGCATTACTAGCAGGTACATTCTGCTTATTGTCTAATTTTAGCACTAGTTGGTTGCTAGATAGTGGGGCCACAGATCACATGTGTGCTCACCTTGACTGGTTTACAAGTTATAATTCCATGACTGGTAATGATAACTACATTACAATCCCAGATGGTAGCAGAATTCAAGTAAAGAACATAGGTTCTATTACTTTGAGTAATGGAATAGTCCTCAAGGGTGTACTACATGTGCCTGTTTTTCAGTTTAACCTGATATCTGTTCACAAGTTATGTCAAGACTTGAATTGTGGACTGATGTTTACTTCTGATGCTTGTTATGTTCAGGACCATTCTCAGAACAGTCATTCACTAGTAGAATAATTGTTTATTGCTGCGGTCATTAAATGGCCTATTGCGGCGGTTTTGGCCGCGCAGCAATAAAGGGCGCAGCAATAGGTAATTACCTATTGCTGCGGTTTTTGACCGCAGCAATAGGGTAACATATTGCTGCGGTTTCTACCCAAAACCGCAGCAATAGGGTAACATATTGCCGCGGTTTCTACCCAAAACCGCAGCAATATGTTACCCTACTGCTGCTGTTTTGGGTAAAAACCGCAGCAATAGGTACAGATAAAACAACAAAAAAAAAAAAATTTTTTTTTGAAATTCTGGCAATTTTAAATCAACTCCAATAACTAGAATATTGTTGTATGGCAATTTTTTAAATGAAGATACGAAAATAGATCTATAGACTACCGTCGACAGCGACGAGTGAGGGTTGAGGAACGACCCACGAGTAATTAATCAAATGAGGATTTTATTAAAAATAAAGATAATTACAATCTAATACTAGAATTTAATACTATAATTACATCCTAATTCAAATCTAATATTACAATTTATAACAAAATTCTAACAAGATTCTAATTAAAATTACATCCTAATTAAAATCTTGAACACATATCAGCCATGCCGAACCCCCACCACCGGGACGAGCCACCGCACCGAACTCTGGATCTACACCTGTATATTACCAAAAAGCCATGAATGAATCAGTTTTTGCAAGTGGTGCAAACCACCCCCAACCCAAACACCCCACTAACCCCCACCGACCCAAACTACCCAACCCAAACACCCCCACCACCCCCACCGATCCAAACCAGCTAAACTAAACAACCTACCACCACCACCGAACTAAACCACCCCAACCCGAACACCCCACCACCCACACCGAACTAAACCACCCCAACCCGAACACCCCACCACCCACACCGACCCAAACCACCCAACCCAAACAACCCAGCGCTCCACCGACCCAAACCACCCCCAATCCAAACACCTCACCAACCCCAACCGACCCAAACAACCCACATCCCAGATCCGACCCACCCACCCAAATAAAAAAAAAGTTAAAAACCCAAATTCATAACCCATTACCCATACCTAGAAATGAACCCAGAAGACGAAAAAAATGAAAAAAAAAACGAAAAACAAAAAATCAGAAGTAAAAAACTTGGAAATTTGAGAAACGAAATCAGACAAAAAAAAAAAAAAAAAAAAAAAGAAAAACCCGAACAGTCGACGGCGAATCTGGCGAGCAACCTTGCGACGCCTCCGTTAATTTCGAACGGTCGACCGCGTGATTGAGCCCTTGATTTCGAACGGTCGACCGGTGTGATTGAGAGGAAGAGAGAAGATGAGGGGAGGAGAGAGAGAGAAGATGAGGAGGAGGCGTGGAAATGATGAGGGGAGGAGAGAGAGTGAGAGGAAACCCTAGCTGGGTAAATGAGAGAAATAAACGCACCAATTGTACGTGGGCCCTTTTATTATAATTTTAAAAGCCTATTGCTGCGGTTTTGTTTAGGAACCGCAGCAATAGGTTCAAATAATATTTTTTTATATTATTTTAATATATTGCTGCGGTTTCTTACTAGAAACCGCAGCAATATATTTGGTCAAATAGTCAAAAATTTTCAAAAAAAATCCGTTAAAACCATATTGCTGCGGTTTTCGGCCAAAACCGCAGCAATATGGTTATTTTTTATTTTTCCTTTTCTTTTTACGTGATATATTGCTGCGTATGAGTAAAACCGCAGCAATATCACCGCAGCAATAAACAATTATTCTACTAGTGATTCAACTCTTCTTGGTAAATTGAAGTGTGGTCTATACAGTGTTGAAGTTCAACAACAGTTGCCTAAATTTACTTCTCTTGTTTGTAATAATAAGCCTACTTCTTCAGCTTTACAGAATGCTAAACTTTGGCATTTAAGATTAGGCCATTTACCCTTTAATAAGTTGAAAATTGTTCAACCTTCTTATGATATTCAAGAGTCTTTGCTTAGCACTATATGTCAAGTATGCCCTGCAGCTAAGCAAACTAGGAAGTCTTTTCCTCATAGCAGCATTAAAACCTCTAAAGCTTTTGAATTAGTTCATATTGATGTCTGGGGCCCGTATAGTGTCAAGACACACACTGGCTGTAATCAGTTTATGACTATTGTTGATGATTACACCAGGTTTACCTGGGTTCATTTGTTAAAGAATAAATCTGAATCTGTTACTATACTTGAGAGTTTTGCTCAGTTTGTTGAAACACAATTTAATTCTCATATTATTTCTGTGAGGTCTGATAATGCTAAGGAGCTTGGTGAGGGAGCCATGAAGATATTTTATCAGAAAAAGGGTATTTTCCATCAGACAAGTTGTAGTGATACCCCACAACAGAATGGGGTAGTGGAGAGAAAACACAGACATCTTTTGGAAACTGGGAGAGCTTTGAGTTTTCAATCCATGCTTCCAGATAAATATTAGGGAGATTGTGTTCTTTGTGCCACATACCTGATCAACAGAATGCCTCTTAGTAGCATAGAGAACAAGAGTCCTTATGAGAAACTCTATCAAAAGATTCCTGATCTAGACTATTTGAGAGCTTTTGGATGTCTTTGCTATGTTTCAACATCCAAAGTGCACAGAACCAAGTTCAAACCTAGAGCTACTCCACGTGTTTTCCTTGGTTATTCCTTAAGTCAAAAAGGCTATAAAGTTCTTGATTTAACTTCTCACAAACTTTTCATCTCAAGGGATGTTACATTTCATGAACATCACTTCCCTTTTCATCTTGCTACACATCCTAATTCCACTCCTTCTACCTCACACATATATCTTCCTTCATTTACTACTCTTCCTGACCTGGACTTAGATACACCCTTTCCACCTTCTGTTTCCTATCATTCTCCACCAATATCATCCTCCACTACTACCTCACAACAATCTATTTTTTCTCCAGATGCTGCTACCCCTTCTATTTCTTCTACCTCTACAGGTCTCTTTCTTCCTGAACATCATGTATCACCTGATATTTCTTCTCACCTTCTTGATCTTAGTACTGATAATAACATTCTCCCTCTCAAAAAATCTAGCAGACCTTCTCATCCACCTTCTTACTTATCTGACTATCATTGTCATACTTCTACTTCTGTTCTTACACCTCACTGGTGTAACTTGGTTACTTTTAACCAATATCCTGCTCTTCATAAAGCTTTTATTTCACAATTATGTGACATAAAAGAACCTGTCAACTACAAAGAGGCTTCTCAAAATCCTTTATGGGTAGCTGCTATGAACAAAGAACTTCAAGCTCTTGCTGATACAAACACCTGGAAACTAGTTGATTTGCCCCCTGGAAAGAAGCCAATTGGATCAAAGTGGGTTTATAAGGTTAAGTTGAAGAAAGATGGATCTCTGGAGAGATGTAAAGCCAGGTTAGTGGCTAAAGGCTATAATCAGAGACATGGGGTTGATTATGAAGAAACATTCTCACCTGTGGTTAAGATGGCCACAGTGCGATGTCTTATTGCTTTGGCTGCTAGCAAGAAATGGAAAATCTTCCAGTTAGATGTTAATAATGCTTTCCTACATGGAGAGTTAACTGAAGAGGTGTATATGAAAGTACCTGAAGGTGTTCCTAACCCCTACAACAAGACTTGCAGACTTACTAAATCATTATATGGCCTTAAACAAGCATCAAGGCAGTGGTTTGCCAAGCTTGTCAGTGCCTTACATGATCAGGGATTTTATCAATCCAAAAATGATTACAGTCTGTTTATCAAGAAGCATGGTTCTTACATTTGTATAGCAGCAGTATATGTTGATGATATACTACTCACAGGCACTGATTTAGCTGCAATTCAAGCATTAAAGCTACACCTAGATGCTGCTTTCAGCATCAAAGACTTAGGGGAATTAAATTATTTCCTAGGCTTTGAGGTGGGCTATTTACCTGAAGGCATTGTTCTAAGCCAAAAGAAGTTTACCAAAGAACTACTTTCAGAATGTTCTTTTGATCTTAGCAAGAAAGCTTCCACTCCCCTACCTCTACACATCAAATTATCTGCTTCAGAGGGTACTTTGTTAGCGGATGCTGAACATTATAGATCACTGGTTGGGAAGTTGAATTTTCTCACCAATACCAGACCAGATCTATCCTATGCAGTTCAGTCTTTGAGTCAATTTATGCAACAGCCCCGTTTAACTCATCTTTCAGCTCTAATACATACCTTAAGGTATATCTCTCATACTGAAGGACAAGGGATCTTACTTCAAGCTAGTGATACTCTAAAGCTGCAGGCCTATTCAGACTCTGATTGGGCAGCTTGTATTGACACCAGAAAGTCAATAACGGGGTATGTTCTTCTCTTTGGCAACTCACCCATCACCTGGAGGTCTAAAAAGCAAAGCACTATATCTAAGTCCTCTTCTGAGGCAGAATACAGGGCTATGGCCTCAGCAGCCTCTGAGATTACATGGACTATCAGACTATTGGAAGAGCTTGGTGTTACAAACCTTAAACCAGTAGTTTTACATTGTGATAGTCAATCAGCCATACACATTGCAAAGAATCCTGTTTTCCATGAAAGGACCAAACATATTGAAATTGATTGTCATTTTACAAGGGACAAGGTACTTGAGGGCTTAATACAACTCACTTACTTGCCTACACAATCTCAATTAGCAGATGTGTTTACAAAGTCCTTAGCCTCTCCTCAGTTCAGACATCTTCTTTCCAAGTTAGGGTTGTATGATCCTAAGTCTCATCCACCCCCAACTTGAGGGGGGGTATTGAAGATACTGAAGATACTTGGACTCATCTGCCAGCTCAGCACTATTCTGTTACAAAGCTGTTAGCTCAGTTTTAGTTAGTTACCATTGTATTATTTATTTTCCTTTTCTCCTCTTCTCCTCTCTGGTAATAATATCAGCTTCTATCATGCTGAGTCTATAAATACTCTTGTAATGTTCCTAAATCAGATGATGATACAATAATAAAATTTCTCTGATTCATTCTCTCTAAATTCTCTCAAACTGAGTTTTACATTCTAGAAAATATCAATATATATATATATATATATATATATATATATATAGGATCCACTGAAAACTAATCTTAAGCTGAAAACTGAAAACCGGCCTTTTTGCTCATTTTGCAGATTTTTACTCATTTTATGATTTTTACTCATTTCATGTTTTTTGCTCATTTTAAGAAACTTTTGCTCATTTTAGCAAACTTTCGCTCATTTTACGAAGTTTTTGCTCATTTTACAAACTTTGTTCATTTTATTTTTTTTGCTCATTTTATGTTTTTGCTCATTTTACAATTTTTTGCTCATTTTATGTTTTTTGCTCATTTTATATTTTTGCTCATTTTAAGAACTTTTTGCTCATTTTATCTTGGATTTTTTAACTAGAATAATACAAACTTTTGCCCGTTCTCTCGCAATAATACAAACTTTTGTTTATTTTTAAATAATACAAACTTCACACCAAAATTCCTCCAGTAGGGCAATACCGGTTGGTAACTTGTTGTAGGAGGTAAACAAGCTGACATGGCACTCTCTAGGACACGTGTCGCTTTTTAATTGGTTGATTTTTAAATTTTTTATTTAAATTTGAAAAAAAAAAAAAAAGAATTTTTTCTATCTCCTCACCCACCCGACCCCCCACGACCTGCCTGGCCTTCCCTCGGGCCTCAACCAATCTCTCTCTTCGTCCTCCCCCAACACCTCCACAAAAAGCCCTTCCCGAAAACCACGACCACCACCAACCTTAACGATTTCCAGTCAATTGAACATCCGAATGGAGTCGGTGATGATCCACTAAACCTCCCCATTATCCACCAAATTCTCTCTCGTCGACATCATCATCAATGGCCGGAAAGTGGTTACCACCAGCTGAACCGACGACAAGCGGACGGACCTGTACTTTCCTCGTGCGAAGTGGAATGCTTCCTTCGCCGCCGTCGACATCCAACCCGACGTTGACTCATCTCTCTCCTCTTACACCTCCGACCTTCTCACTCTCACCACCCGGATCGAAACCGAGTTCGGTGCTCCACAAACCAGATCTGTTCGAGTTTGGATCTCCTCAAACGACCGAATTTCAAAACCTCCACAACCCGGATGTGTTCGAGTTTGGTGCTCGCGGTGGTGATTATTTTGAATTTGGTGGTGGTGCTCTAGTGGTTTCGATTTCGAAATTAGAGTTAGTTTTGATTTTCAATTTTGTTCCAAATTTGGTTTTTGCTTTTGTTTTGATTTCAATATTATTCATGTTTTTTGGATTCCGTTTTGGTGCTTTCTTATTTCGTTTTAGTGTTCGTAATGGTGGTTGTTTTTGCCATTTTTTTTGTTGGTGGTAGAAATGGTGGTGGTTTTCGATCTCGAGTTTGGTGGGTGGAAATGGTGGGTGATTTGAGTTTTTAGGTTGAATGTGGAGTTGGGTGCAATGATGGCTCTTGTGGTGGTGGTGGTGGTTATTTTGATGGTGGTGTGGTGATTACGCCGCTATGGCGGTGTGGAAGGAGGAGGTTTTGTGGTTGGGAGGGTGGTTTCGTGGTGGGGCGGGGGTGGTTACGTGGGGAGGGGAGGGTGGTTCCGTGGGGAGGGGTGGGGGTGGGGGTGGGGGTGAGGGTGGGGCTGGGTAGGGGTCCGGGGAGGGTTTCGGTTGGTTGGGGGAGGGGAGGGAGAGAAAGGAATTTGGTTTTGTTAAATTTTTTTTTACCGTTTTAAAGGTCACAGTCAACTTGTCCTCTGGAAGAATTTTGGTGTAAGTTTGTATTATTTAAAAATAATCAAAAGTTTGTATTATTGCGAGAAAACGGGCAAAAGTTTGTATTATTCTAGTTAAAAAACCCTTTTATCTTTTTGCTCATTTTAAGAAACTTTTTGCTCATTTTATGTTGCAGTTTTCAGTTTTCAGCATAAGGTTTGGTTTTCACGTGATCCTATATTATTCCTATATATATATATATATATATATATATATATATATATATATATATATATATATATATATATAGGGGAAGGCTCTTTTGAGAACCCATTTCTTATGTGAGAACACTTTTTTATGTGAGAACACTTTTAGGTTTAGAACATATGTAACATTTTTTTAGAACAAATGAAAATACGCTTTAAAACAACCTACTTAACTTTTTCTTTTAGGAAATATACTTAACTTTTTAGAGCATATGCAACACTTTTTAAAACAACATACTTAATTTCTTTTTGGGAAACATACTTAATTTTTTTAAAGGAAACAAACTTAAATTTTTAGAACATACGCAACACTTTTTAGAACAACAGACTTATTATTATTTTTTTATAATACATACTTAAGTTTTTTTTTTTTTGAGGAACTATATACTTAAATTTTTAGAGCATATGTTTCATAACATTTTTTTTTTCTCCCATGTTAATTTTGTGATTATTTTGTTGATAGTAAAAAAAAGATGTTCTACGTGGTTGTTCTTATGCTCTAAATATAGTAAAATATATGTTCTAAATAGTTCTTCTAGTATTGTAAATAGTTCTTCTAGTATTGTAAATAGTTCTTCTAGTGTTCTAAATAGTCCTTGTTGTGTTCTAAATAATTCTTACTATGTTCCAAATAGTTCTTACAATGTTCTACATAGTTCTTGTTATGTTCTAAATATTTCTTGTTGTGTTCTATAAAGTTCTTGTCCTGTTCTAAATAGTCGCACTAGAGTTTTAATGTTCCTAATTTATAAATTTATGAAAAAAATAAATATGAGTAGTATTGTATCCTTTATTTATGCATTGTTAGAATTAAAAAAAAAAAAACAAAAATCAACTGAAAATTACCAAAAACACACTGAAATTTCTCGGAATTATTTGATAATTATTTACTTCAATTTCTTCTTTGGAACATGTTAAAAATATTTTAGAACATACTTAAAATAATTTGGAACACACTTAAAATATTTTAGAACATACTTGAAATAACTTAGGACATAAGCTTGAAAATTTAGAACATGTATATATCAATATATGTATATGTGTTGATTAGATTCTTACGTAAAAAGATGTGTTCATGTGCTAAAAATCATAGCATATGTTCTAAAAAGTGTTGAATATGTTCTAAATGCAAAAATTTAAGTATGTTCTAAAAAGTATTGCATATGTTCTAAAAAAGTATTGCGTATGTTCTAAACATAAATGTGTTCTCACATATGATATATATTCTCACATAAGGACTCATTCTCACTGGATCCTGACCCTATACATACATATATGTTATATATATATATATATATATATATATATATATATATATATATATATATATATATATATATATATATATATATAAATGAAATGTTTCTCTTAAAAAGCTCACATAAAAAAGAGAAGTGTTTCATTTATTTAAAAAATGAGGAAATATTGTTTTTATATAATATGCCACAAAAAAATGTTTCAAAATAATTTCAATTTAGGCATTTTTCCAACATTCATCCCCTAACCTAAATATAACTCCCCACCCTTAAATTCACATTCTCCCGTCAAAAAAATAATAATTCACATTCACCCTTTCTCAAAATTTGTTAGGAAATAATATGTTTCCATATGTATAGAATATTATGTATGCATGGTTTCCTTATGTGTAACATATATATACTTTGAGATATCAATAGAGAAAGGCAAGCATTTCAACCTTAATCACAATTCTACATGGCATCGGAGCCGTCATAATTTTTTTTCTCTCCTTCTATTGGTCATGGCAGGCGACAAAGACAAAGACAAGTCGCCGGAAAACACCATCTCCAAAACTGATATTACTCATCCATTTTTTCTTGGCACCGATGATAGGCCCGGTGATTTTATCACTCCCACACGATTACGTTCCGATAATTATGATGATTGGGCTAGTGATGTTCAACTCCCTCTCGAGGCTCGACGTAAATTTGCGTTTGTTGATGGCAGCATCACCGGTCCTCTAGCACCATACACAACGTCGGATTGGACCACTGTCAACGCCATGATCGTCTCATGGCTTCTCAACCATTGACGCCGAGGTTAAAGGTACTTTAAGCAAGTTTAGAGAAGCTCATAAATTATGGACTCACTTAAAAACTAGATTTGCCACCATTAATGGTCCTAGAATTCATCAACTCATTTCTAAATGCGAACAAAACGTCTTAAATCCCGCTTGGTTGTCTTAGGCAATCATTAGGAGGCAGGTATTGATTATACAAAGACTTTTGCTCCTGTTGCTAAGATCACCACTGTTCGTACTTTTCTTGCCATTGCAGCTTCCAAGAATTGGGAGCTTCATCAGATAGATGTACACAATGCTTTTCTTCATGGTGATTTAGAAGAAGAGGTTTATATGAAGCTTCCACCTGGGTTTGAGTGTTCAAATCCTAATCTTGTTTGTCGTCTGTGAAAATCTTTGTATGGCTTGAAGCAGGCTCCTCGCTGTTGGTTTGCCAAGTTAGTCACTGCCTTGAAAAATTATGGTTTTCTTCAATCTTCTCCTATTATTCTCTCTTCACTTTCACTCGAAAATCTGTTCAGATCAATGTCGTGGTGTATGTTGATGACATTATTATTTCTGGTAACGATTCCGCTGCTTTTGCTTCCTTCAAGGTTTATTTGAGTGATTGTTTTAAGATGAAGGATTTGGGTTCTCTGAAGTATTTTCTTGGCATTGAGGTTGCTCGGAGCGCTTCTGGTATCTTTCTTTGTCAGAGAAAGTATACCCTTGATATTATTTCTGAGTCTGGTTTGTTGGGTTCTAAACCCAGTGGCTTTCCTATTGAACAGAATCATCGGCTTGCGCATGCTTCTGGTCCTCTGTTCTCTGATCTTGCAACTTATCGTCGCCTTGTGGGGCGCTTGATCTACTTAGCTGTTACCCGCCCTGACTTGGCCTATTCTTTTCATGTTCTCTCTCAGTTTATGCAGGAGCCACGCATTGAGCATTGGGATGCTGCTTTGCGCGTGGTCCAATATTTGAAGGGTACTCTTGGTCAGGATATTCTATTGTGTGCTGATATTGATCTCTCTCTGCAGGGATGGTGTGATTCTGATTGGGCTGCTTGCCCCATCGCTCGTCGTTCATTGTCAGGCTGGCTTGTTTTCTTGGGTCATTCTCCTATTTCTTGGAAGACTAAGAAGCAGCAAACTGTCTCTCACTCTTCTGCCGAGGCAGAATATCGTTCTATGGCCTCTATCACTTGTGAGTTGAAGTGGTTGAAGGCTTTATTGTTGAGCTTGGGTGTTAATCATCCTAAGGCTATTCCTCTATTTTGTGACAGTTAGTCTGCTGTTCATATTGCCAAGAATCCCGTCTTCCATGAACGCACGAAGCATATTGAAGTTGATTGCCACTTTGTGCGCGATGCCGTTAATGATGGTCTCATTCTCCCGTCTTATGTTCCTACAAAAACTCAGATTGCCGATATTTTCACTAAGGCTCATGGGAAAACACAATTTGATTTGTTGGTGTCCAAGTTGGGCATTCATGATCCTTCCCATGCCCACCTTGAGGGGGGGGTGTTAGGAAATGATATGTTTCCATATGTATAGAATATTATGTATGCATGGTTTCCTTATGTGTAACATATATATACTTTGAGATATCAATAGAGAAAGGCAAGCATTTCAACCCTAATCACAATTCTACAAACTTCCTTAGTCCTTACAGAGTAATTCCCTCGGAAGAGCCCGCATAATTCTTTTTACTTCGTTTTGCTAGGCTCACTATTTGCTCATGTGTATATACCATGTGCGGTTATATGTGCTTGAGCTCATTTGATGGTCCATTACATTTGGTGCCTTACTAAGACCCCGTTTTTTTTTTTTTTTTTTTTTTTGCAATATTTCATCTTCAGCACATTTCAATTCAGTTTAGTAAATTTAATTTCAGTTCAATTCAATTAAGTAAAATCAATTGCAATTTCTTTTAACAAAATTATATTTTATTTCAATGAAATTAATTTAGTTCAGCTTAGTTTAGCAATATTGATTTCAAATCAGTAAAATTAATTTCAATTGAATTCAACAAAATTAATTTCAACATATATCAGTTTAACACATTAAAAATCAATATTCAGTAACAAAATTACAAAAAATTGGGAAACCATGAATAGTAAATTATCCCACCTAACCCCTAAATGGAACCATGAATAATGATCATTGTAATTTTCTCGTAATTTTTACTAATAATTTCAGGATGGATAGTCTTTATTGGAAATGAGTTTGGCTATATAGGAACTTAGAATCTATCGTTGGTCTAAGTGTTCTCTTCGCCGGCAAGGTCTGCCGTTCCCCCTACCCTGTGTCGCTGCTAGTTGCTTCCCCCGTCGCATTTCCTGCCCCTCGTTCGTTTTCACTCCCCTTGCTTCCCCCCTGTCGCCACCTCCTTCCCCGCGTCTTAGACTCCCCCCCCTCGTCGTGGGTTCCTCCCTTTCCCAGTAGATACTATAGGTTTGGGCTTCCCCTACCCCCTACCCCCTAGTTTCCCCCCGTCGCTGCAAGTTTGGTTCGGTTTTCCTGGTCTTCGTCCCTGTCCCCGTCCCCACGTCTGGTAATAAGCACAGTCCCTTGTTGAGTGTTTTAGTTGTTTTAGGCCTCCCCTTCCCCTCCTCTGGTTGTGTATTGGGCTCCCCTTTCCCGCCCCCTTGTTAGAGTTGGGCTCCCCCTTCCTCTACCCCCGTTTGTGTCGTGCTTCCCCTCCCCCTTCCCCATATGTCAGGTTTTTTCTTCAAATGTGTGTTAAATTTCCAAATAATAGAAGTGCGTTGTTTTCGAGTTGTTAAGGATGTTATGCATGGTCGGTTGTGGCCATTGAAAAGTGTTTGTCAGTTGAATCAAGATTGGTGGTTCAAAGTTGTGATAGTAGAATGTGTCGGTTTTTGGGAATATGTGCTGAGGGACAATGTAACTCAAGAAGTTCATGCGCATGGACGAGGCGATGATAGTTTTTCATGGTTGGGACGTATGTTTTCCGGTTTTGCAAACCGGAGGTGTGTTCGAGAGTTCAACTTGTTTGTCTCTCGTTTTAGCTTGGCATTGATCTTAATGGTCTTTGCCTTGAAAACTTCAAATCTGCAGGCGGCACCTCAGTTACATCTGGGGGTTTTCAGCACGCCCACCCATCTGCGTTTCTCCTACCTCATGGAGAACCCAGAAACACTCTCGAGCGAGAGTATGGAGTCACAACGGAACGTGACTCTTCACAGAATCATGAGCCCATAATCCCTTGTGATAGCAGATTGCTGGGATTGCTCATGCGGCGAGATGCAACGCTCGCCGTTGGTTGTTGGTTGTTCGTTGTCTGGATCGTGAACATCATCAGCTTCTTCTCTCACTTCCATCAGCCATCCGAGGTTTGACTCCACCACCACAAGCACTAACCAGCGACGCCCCCTTTCCTACGCGACTTTTTATCAGTTGTCTTTATTTTGATTTTAGTTGGTATGTTCGAGCTCATAAAGCTCACTTAGGTTCGTTTGTTTGGTTTCGATTTGGATGTATTAGCATTAGGCTATACTTCTGCTTTTAATTAATGTATGATTTCTCGTTGTCAAAAAAAAAAAAAAAAAAAAAGAAATCTGCTGAAAGTTTGGTTATGATCATTCTTCTTACTTTTTTTTTATTCTTTTTGCCTTTCTTTTTCCTCAGAGTTGACTAAGATAGATAATATAAGGATGAGAGAGGAGGGAGCGAACAAAAGTTTGATTGCTATCGAATTCTCACTGTCTATTTATTACTCACAGGTCATTGCACAACAATATTGGTCATGATACCTCTTTTGTGCAGAAAGTTGAACATTAACAATAATGAGCAAATTACAAAAAATGTAGCAGTAAATTATAAATCAAGGACATTTAGGCTTTCCTTCCTTTGTTTTCCAGTTATTATAGCATGGACATTCCTCTTTATGCCCATAAGTACCTGATGGTACGCACAAACATTTTGCACAACACTCGTTACAGTATTGCAGACACGGCTTCCTATGATGAGTCGCTGAACACCTGAAATCACATGCTGCTGGACATTCTGCAGATTTTTAAGGTTCGTATTGCATAACAAGAAATACGGGTATTAGTGACTGTTCCAACGGTAGCAAGGCCAAGTCAGGCAGTCACAAATTTTAAGTAAATATTGTGACCCTTACAACTGCTACATAACAAAGAGGTGAGAAAAAAAAAAACTTATGTGACTTCTAAAGTTCTAATACACAGTTTCTTTGCTCAGGCCATTGAATAGTGTACTATTTGTTCTTTTCGCCATAAAACAACTGAACTTAACTGAATTGAATTGAACTGAACTGAACTGAACTGAACTGAACTGAATTAAATTATAACTAATTAATAGTAATTATTATCATTTAGAAACTGAACTGAATTAAATTATAACTAATTAATAATAATGATTATCATTTAGGAACTGAACTGAACTGAACTGAAAATAAGCTGGGGAGAACAGGCTTTAGTCGAAGTTGTTCATAACTAATTTAAGTTGTGAAAATCATCCTGAAAAAGAGGATGAAAAAAAATAAATGAGCACACAATTTGTTATTTATTGTAAGTCACTATTATAAGCTAAATGTGTTGTATATTCTATACGTGGAGCAATCTACTTCCTAATTAATCGATCATATAATTTTAGAATTACTTTGAATTTGAGAAACCCAAAAGAAAAAAGAAAGAGGGCGCGTTTTTTTTGGGTGGGGGGGGAGGGGGCAAAAGAAGGTTAGCTAGCTAGGTTGGCACACTCATGTCCCGGCAAGGCCGCACCAATTTAGCGCTTGAATTTATTTCCTTACGAAAATTAATAGCGTGTATATATATATATATATATATATATATATATATATATATATATATATATATATATATATATATTAGGTTTAAGTCCCCGTTAAAAAAAATTTATATAGGTTTAAGTTCATATGAGAACTACTCTTATGGTGGTAACCGTGAAAACCACTCATTTTTCCTCATTTTAAGGAAATTTTGTTCATTTCACAACGTTTTTGCTTATTTTATGTTTTTGCTCATTTAACATTTTTATGCTCATTTCAAAACGTTTTTGCTCATTTTAAGTTTTTTCCATCTAGGTTTTTTATGCTCATTTTACATTTTTCTCATTTTACATTTTTGTTTATTTCACGTTTTTGCTCATTTAATGTTTTCTACTCATTTTATGCTTTGGCTCTTTTTTTAATTTTTTTGCTCATTTTATGAAGTTTTTGTTTATTTTAAGTGGTTCTCACGGTTCTCACCATAAGATTGTTATCATTAGAACCCAACCCTATATATATAGGTTATTTTTTTGCTCTCATTGGCCTTTTCTTCACTATTCACTTTTAAGATATGCCACTTTGATGTGATTTGTCAACCTTAAGGACAGTTCACACAATCAAACCTACTTCATGATTATAACTTATAACTCGAAATATATACTATCCTCATAAGACCTTTTTTTTTCTCATTGCTCATTTGTTGTCTATTTAAAGCTCTTCTAAAAAGCGATGAGTAAAAAAAATAGTCTTTAATATACGACAACCAAATTTATAATACAAATTGTAATTGGAAAGACAGTAATATAAAAGATGACATGTTACTCCAATAATTAAAAGGTTATTATTTCAATAAGGTGTCGTGTAACGAGAATAAAAAGATATAAGCTTTTGGCAAATGATAGCACATACCTTCTTTCGTCAACGAACCTCCACCACCAGCCTAATAAAACAGTATAAGATGAATACAAGAAATTAGGAAAAGTCAACATCAATTGAGTTGGACCAATACCTATGAAAATCGTTACATAGCTTCAATCACCCAATGATTATGATTTATGAATAAATTACGAAATGTAATGAAATATGATCATTAGGAGTATTAAACATTATAATGATGTACACTAGCAATAACTTTGATATACTTGATAACAATATAAACAGTCAAATTAAAGAGATTTTAATGATCTATTATCATTGCTTATCGAATTAGGACATGTTCTCTTCGCCATAAAACAACTGAGCTGAACTGAACTGAACTGAATTGAACTGAACTGAATTGAATTGAACTGAACTAAACTGAATTAAATTATAACTAATAGTAATGATAATAATTTAGGAACTGAATTGAGCTGAACTGAATTGAATTGAATTAAACTGAACTGATTGGAACTGAACTGAAAATTAGTTGGGGAGAACAGACCCTTAAGAGTCAACAACTATTTTCGAGAAATTAGTACTAACAAAAAAAAAAAATTTGAAATCAGCAAAATTGACTAATGAGATGTTCAAACTTACCATAGAAACTTCTATGATCATCATTGACACAAGGAGTAGTAGCATAAGTTTGGTATTAAAACAAGACATGTATGTGGCCATACTTCGACTACCAATGATTAAATGTAGTTCTTTATTCTTGTTCTTGTGGATGATTCATTTGATGTTATTAGTTGCCTCTTATATAGATGAGAGTTTAACTTGTTTGAGGAAATTCTTGTAAAATAAAAAATTAATATGGGAATATAATTATGAAAATGAATTTCAAGTTGTTATCTGTGTTACATGCATATGGAAATTTTGGATATTCTTCCTACCTTCTTTAGGAAAGCTATATCAAACAAAATCAAGTTGTATATATTATGCCTAATGTGATCGAATTAAGATTTTTACATATGGAAAGTAGAGTTTTGTACAGCAAATATGTGTTTGTTAAGACTCAAATCCGCAACCTCTCATTTGAAATACAAATGAACTAACTCACCAATCTACAATCTGACTTTGGTCTTTAAGGAAAAAAAAAAGGACCAATGTCCAGTGACTTTTTATTTTTATTTTTTTGCCTAAATCTCTATTATATAAGGGAAGAGGGGAAGAAGATGGTGTCCCTCCTCTGAAAATAGAAAATTACCCTTAATAATCTAATGGAATGAAAAAAATTACAAAAGAAAACAATTTAAGAACTCTTTCTCATTTCAATATGTCTATCTAAACAAGTTAAAAATAGTATATGCATCAAATAATTCAATCAAAAAATTAAGAGAAGATGGTATAGATGACGTCCACCTAAAAAGCCTGAAACACTCACTACCTTTGATACTCTTTGATTCAGTCAAACTAACTCATTATGTCTATTCCTTTTGGTTAAAATTCATTCACAAAAAAATAATATAAAAAAATCACTCACAACCTTTGTTAGTTTTTTACATTAGCGAATTAATATATCTTTATTCATCTAACTATTAATCTGTCACATTTTAAGTGCAATCATAACTATATTACGGGAGTAGTATATATTAGAATAACATGTTTTGAAATTAAACCACACAACGCGTGCATATAAGGCCAGTGCTAATATATGTTGACGTATAATGAATATTATATACGTCATGTAAAAAATAATTAAATTTCGAAAAGTATATAAAGATCCAATATCATATGAAAATTATATATCAGTACGAGGAAGAAGAGTGGAATGTGAGAGGTGAAGGATAAATTGTCGAAGAATTTGAAAGGGGAAGGAAGAAGTGGAGAGAAAAGTTTATAAGGATAAAACTAAAAGTAAAGCTCACTACGTATTTTGGTGAAATACAAAAAATTTAGGGTGATATTTAGCAACCCACTAGAAATACGTCAATTGGAGAAAGAGTATAGTTTCATTATAAAGAAATAATGACTAATATTAAAAAAAGAAAATATGGTTTATCATTACCCAAAAAGATGGTGATAGCTCCTATATCAAAGAAGAAAGCTAGAGTGTTAAGAGACAAATGTAGAGAAAATTCAAAGAAAGGAGGGAAGCTTTTTTGATGTGAACATATCACTTTTATTTAGGATATGTGATCGTATCACTTCTCAATTGGTAAGTTGATGGAAACAAATCAATCTTTTATCACAAATTATATGTGGCCGGCCACATCTATAACCTTCTGTGTGGTGGCCCATATAATAATCCCATACGGAGTAATATTTCTGATTTTTCAAAAATCATGCCAATAACCTAGAGCGCATTCTCTCTCCTCCTCCCTCCCCAAGGAGTTTTGACACTCGAGACTGAATTCTGGAGATTTTGATCGAAGAAAGCATCGACATCGAGGAGGTCAAGATCGTCGATTTGATCGACATCATGGAAGCAAAGAAGGGAGAGAAATGAACAAGGTCCCACCACTGATCGGAGAAATCTTCGATCGTCTGGTAAAATTTCATCGGGACGAAGATTGGAGCGTCAGGATTTAATCCTGAGGATGGTGAGACTGATGATTGAGGTGGTCTTTGAGGATAGAGTACATCCATGGAGATCTTTTGGAGGTTGACGATGGGGTGGAGAGAGAGAATGAGATTTTTTTGTGTTTGGTGAGATGTTGATAGTATGCTTGTACATTGTACTCACTGCACTGGTTGGACGTTGTTGTGGGAATTAATTGGGGAATTGTTAGTATTTTTTTTTGTTTTTTGGAGTAACCCTGCTAAATCATACGAGTAACCTTATGTAACCTCGTTTAAGCTTATGAGTAACCCCATTTAATAATAAAAGAAACTTCATTTATTCATACCAGTAACCCCATTTAATCATATGAGTAACCCCTTTTTGTTTTCATAAGTAACACCATTATGCTTATAAGAGTAATCACTTCTATTATTATGCATAACCCTAAAATATTATATGAGTAACACCATTTATTTTTTTGCAGCAACCTCGTTTAGTTTTTTGGAGTAACCTTATTTAATCATATGAGTAACCTCATTTATTCATACCACTAACCTCATTTATTCATATTAGTAACCTTATTTATTTATACAAGTAACTTCAATAAATCATATGAGTAGCCTCATTTGATCATATGAGTAACCCCAAAGGTTCGCAAAAGTAAACGCATTTATTCAAACGTGTAACCTCATTCATTCATAAGAGTAAACTGATTAGTAAACTCATTTATCTAAATGAGTAACCCCGTTCATTCATAAGAGCAACCCCATTTATTGATACGAGTAACTTCATTCGTTCATAAGAGTAACCTCATTTAATCATATGATGATGCTATTTAATCGTACGAGTAACCCCCATTTATTCATACGAGTAACCACATTATTTCATACGAGTAACCTCATTCGTTCATCAAAGCAACCTCACTTAAGTATTTAATCATACAAGTAACCCCAATTGTTCAATAAACTAACCCCATTTTTTCATATAAGTAACATCACTAAATAATAAGACGACCCCATTTAATCATACTAGTAACTTCAATTGTTCACAAAAGTAACCTCATTTTTTCATACGAGTATCCTCATCAGTCCACAATATTAACTTTATTTAATCATACGGTGCTCTATTTGATCAAGTAACCCCAGTTGTTCACAAAAGTAACCCATTTTCTTCATACGAGTAACCTCATTCGTTCATAAAAGTAAATTGATTAGTATTTCCTTTTGTAATAAAAGCAACCACATTTGTTTATAAGAGTAACACCCTTTTATTTCTAGGAGTAACCATATATTCATACGAGTAACTCCATTTGCTCATAAGAGTAGCTCCATTTGTTCATAAGGGTTTGTGCACAAGGGTCAAATTCAAAAGGTCATATCTCACATCACACTTAATATTTTTGGAAGATTCAAGTTGGAGATGAAAATATGGCTCGATAGCTTTCAAACGCATGGTCAAAAGCTCGATTCCGATGAGAAACAAGTGAGATATGACCATTTGAAGATAAGCTAACGGGCTGACAGGATGTCGCACGCGGCCACACCTATAATTTCGCATATGGCCGGTTGTATGCAAGACGCGCTGATCTTTTTGTATTATAAAATTATTTGTCTATAGAACCAGACAATTCTTCTTATTGAACTAATTCTTTGGTCAGTGCACAATTAGATACACATACTAGTTGTTGGCTCGAGCTTAACTCGACATATATTATTTACTCCTCCCGTCCCAAAATATAGTTCCTATTTCCATTCTGGGTGTCCCAAAATATAGTTCTCGTTTCTATATTTAGTTCCACATTTTTCCGTAATTTGTCTAGAAAAACCGTGTCCCCATCATTTATTTGCTTCTTGAAATTTGTTTTTTGCTTTGTTTATTCAACCCAAGTGTTACAATTAATGCTCTTTCACCAATTATTCTCCATTCTCTCTTCTAAAATCATCTTTTCCCATACAACATTTATTTAAATTAACAAAAAATCTTTACTATCCCTCTTAGATTCTACTTACCTTAATTCCCGTGAAAAATAGAATCGGGAACTATATTTTGGGACGGAGGGAGTATTATTTTATGGATTAAATATAAATCTTTCAATATTAAATCTTCATAATCAATTCATTATCTCAACAAAATTAGTTTTTAGAATATAGTTCAAAATATTATCTAAGATTTCTTGTTAAATGAAGATAACTTATTTTTTATAGAATTGGGGGAAAATTTTATGCTATGGGGATCAACTATTGGCCGTTCTCTTTAATAGGTACCAACTTTTAATATTCCAGTGGGGGCTCAAGTATGACATCACTTATTTATGCGTGGACCCAGTTTACCAGTGACTAGCTAAGGCAGTCATGTATACTAAGTGGGTCCCTGTTTTAATGAAATTAGAAGAGTAACATATTTTTTTAACTTTTAACCACCACAGTAATTGGTTTCCGCCAAAAAACTAACCCTTCCCATTCCCTCCATTAATCCCCCCGTCAGTGACATTAACATGGGTCAGAGCTCAGTTCCCCCCCATTGATTTTCGTGGTTTGTGAAGTAGAATTTCACCAATATTACTGAAGTTGCTGAAGTTGCTAAAGTAGGAGAATTTCATCAACCACCATTGATTGTGCTTCAAGGTAAGTGTTTTTTAATCCATGTCCAAGTAATTTTATCACCATTGCTGAAGTTGGAACTATTCCCTCCGTCCCAGAAAGATCTGAACACTTGTTGGGACACGTAGTTTAAGGTGATAAGTTGTAGTGCAGTTATCAAATGTTATTTTATTTAAAATGTAGATGTGATAGGAGTTGGTTGGGTATTTTTAATTAGAGGAGAGTTGGGTAACTTTTTGTTGATATAAGGTAGAGTGTGGGCTAAAGATATGTAAAGAAATAATATATTAATAGTGAGACCATGCCAAAAATGAAAGTGTTCAAACTAATTTGGGACAAACATAAAAGGAAAGTGTTCAAACTATTCTGGGACGGAGGGAGTATGTTGCTATTATACTCTTAAAATCAAAACCCTAAAATCTAACAATGAATGAAATACTGTAAAATGTGGGTTTCTTTTTCCAAACTTTAAGTTCAATTTTGAAGAAATCTGAGTTAAATGCATGCAATATCATGAATTTGTGTGTTATTAGTGCTAAATGTATGTACTTTCTGTGTCTTTGTTTTGTTTACTAGATTAGGAATGGATAATGTGACCTTGAGGTTTTGGCATGGGGGACTGTTTAAGAAATATGAGAAAGAAGGGTATTTGGAGTATGTTGGTGGAAGTGGGAGAACATTTGTTGTTGACCCAAATGAGTTGTGTTGGTGGTTTCTTGAGGAAATGGCTATAAAATGTGGTAGTTATAGGGTTATTGATTAGATATTTTATTTGATTCCTGGAAAAAAAATTAGATGATGGCTTGGTTAGGGTATACAATGATAATGAGGTATTAGAAATGGCAGAGGTAGTTTTGAAGAGCAGGTTATTTGGATTTGTATGTGGTTAATGGTGTTGATAAGCCCTAAGTGCTTGAAGAACAACCTGCTGGGCTGTTGCAAGGGCCTAAAAAACAAGTTAGCCAGCAAAAGACAACGGTACCACCCATAAACCCAACACCCGTAAACCCAACTTTTAGCCCATCCAAAAGCTCAGTTGATAAGCCATCCAAAAGCCCAGCTGAAATAGTCAGTGAACCAACAAAAAACCCACCTGCAGTTAGCACATGTGGACAGGGGTTCCACACTGTAGCAAATACCAAAAAGAAAAAAAGCCCTGCTAAGAAGTTAATACCAGTTAGGTCAAGTGCTAGGATTAAGGACACCTTAGCAGAAGTACAGTTTCTATACCACATATCTAGAGCAGATCAGCCTACCCCTAATAAACCTACTACTAAAGAATCTCCTTTTACTTCCACATTTAATGTTGAACAACAGTCAACCCATGAAGCAGATTTTGACACAACCCAAGTTTCACAAACTGTATCCCAAACAGCTCCATAAAATCAATCACAACCTGAACATGAAATACCCATTCCTGCACCTAATCCTAAAATTGGAAAACAACCTGTTAGGCAGCCTGAGGAAGGGGTAATCTATGACCAAGAAACCTTCCCACATGATTACTATGAGTGGTATGATAACAGACCAGAAAGCCCATAAACCTTGAAGGAGTTGATTAGGGAAGAATATTCTGAAGAAGATTTAGATCGTGGGTATGAACCACTTGCTGTTGACACTAATGAAGATGATGGAGATAATACTGAACTACACCTGAGAGCTTGAGTGATCTTGAAAGACAAGAAGAACCTGAGGTAGGTTTTATAGAACAAACTAAAGATGGAGGTGAAGCAGACAGTAATGATGATGAGCTTAGAGTAGCTAGGGATAGGGTGAGAGGCACAAACACAAAGCTATTTGAGTTGGCAAAGCAGCTTCAGAAGGATGCCGTAGAGGGAAGATTAGGCTTGAGATGTCCTGGTGCTACCAGTGGCAACACTAACACCCAAATTGGTGAGGCAGGGTTTGTGAGTGGGTATGAGGACAGTGAGGATGATATTCATACCCCAGAGAATAGTGGTGATGAAAATGAGGATGGTAGGAGAAGGAGAGGGAGAGGACGATCAGTGAGTGAGGATACATACTTCACAAATTTTGTTTGGAAAGTTGGACTAAGGTTCCCTAGTACAGCACACATAAAAACCAACACTAAGGTGGATGTGATTACTAGTAATCTGTCTGAGACCTTCAATGGGTACATTATAGCTGCTAGGACAAAACACATCATATACATGTTGTAGGACATTAGGGTAGCCCTGATGCAAAGATTGGTGGTGAAGAGGCAAGAAATGGAGGCTAGTAATGCTAAGATATGCCCTAAGATACAGGCTAGGCTGAATAAGGAAAAAGTTGAGGCTGCCAACTACATACCTATCCCATCCACAAACACAACTTTCCATGTTAACCATAAGATGGACAGTTCGACAGTTGACTTGGCTGCACATTCATGCACATATAGGAAATGGGATTTATGTGGTATCCCTTGCTGTCATGCAGTATCTTGCATTTTCTTCTGTAGAAAGGATGCAGAGGACTTTGTATCTGATTATTACAAGAGGGAAACATACCTACAATCTTATACAGGCTCAATACCCCCAGTTGTTGGTGAATGACACTGGCCTAAGGTTGTGTCTCCTTTAAACCCCCCATCTATCAAGATTGGACCTGGAAGACCTAGAAAAAATAGAAAGAAGGACCCCCCATGAGAACCTTAAGAAACCTGGAAAGCTCACTAAACATGGAGTGGAAATGAGTTGCAGCATTTATAAATGCAAAACTCACAATAAAATGACATGTCCAAATAAAGGGAAAAAATCTTCCCAAACAACTCCAAAGAAAGCTAAGACTGCCTCACAGCCTGCACTAAGTGAAACAGACAACCCCAGTGCACACCTAACTGCCACTGCTCAACCAAGCAGGTTAGGGAAAGGTGGCAGGGAAATTAGGGGAGGTAGAGGTTCTAGGGGAGGCAGGGGTTCATCCAATGGGGGCAGGGAAGCAGTAACTGGGTTAGTAGGTGGTGGGAGAGGTTCAAGGGGTGCTGCTAGTGGCTTAGGAGCACCAGCTAGGGGTTCAACAAGTGGAGGTAGAGGTTCTAGGGGAGGCAGGAAAACTAGAGGTTGAAGGGTAAGGAATCTTAATTCTCTTAGTTCATGCCTTTGACTTTTTTTTCCTAACTTGGCTAAACTGTTTGGTCCTTTCATGCAGATTCCAAAAGGAGTTGGAGTGTATATTGATGATGATGGCAACACTTTTTTGAATGTAAGTAACTGGTTGTTTTTAAGCTCGTTTTGCAACATGATCTCTTATTTAACATTGTTTGCAACAATGTGCAGGCACCAAGTCAAAGAAGTGGTCCAATGGAGGTTTCTCAAACTTTCATTTCAGCCTCAACAACTCCATTCAACAGTAGTCAAGCATCAACAAGCAACACATGAACTTGAAGGATGTTAATGTAGTGTGATAAGTTTTTGGACATCAGTTTTTGAACTTCAGTTTTTAGACTTCAGTTTATGGAAATTTGTGTTGTTTGATTACATTGTGTTATGTAATTTTAAGACCATAATATGCTTACTTTTGTAGTGTATTGTCAAGCACATCCCTGTTTTTCTGTTATGCAAACAAACAGTTGTAATCACGCTTTGAATTTCAATCAAAATGCAATGTTTTCATCCATTGTCAAAGATGTCAACATACATACCACACAATAGTTGGTCTAAAGGCAACACAAAATTTTAGACCTCACCATTTAACACTCCCATCATAGTAACATATCCTTCTAACCCATCTAACATTAACTAATCTCCTCCTACTAGGATGATACTAGGATGATCAGTTCATGAAAATAAAGACCACAACAAACAAAATCGAGGACATAAACAAGGCCCTTATAGCAAATCTTTCCCCTGCATTACTCTTAACTAATTCAGCATGAAGTCTAGCCATTTCCATCTTTATTTCTTCAACTTCAGCAGCCATTTTGTCCTTCTTCATCTTCAGCTTGCAAACTTTTCTTTAACAAGCTTGAATTGCAACTCAAACTCAGCAATGGAAGTGAATTGCTCTAGCAACTTCGCTTGCAAGTCCTGATATTCATGACATTCCTTTAAATCCCCTGCATTCACTTCCCACTTAAAGAATCCACAGTCTGCACCCTTTAATAACAACAATAAACTCATGTTATTTGAATTTAACAAAATAAAAAAATTCACAATTTGTGTCGTAATCTAACTCACACTTATTGGCCACAAGGAACACCCATAGAATTTCCTCCCAACATTGGCTCCAAACTTCACAGTTTACAATTTTGCAGGAATATCATGGTTACATTTCACAATTGGCCGCCTAGATGTTCTTGAATTCACTGAGGTAGATCCGGATGAATTTAAGGCATCCATGTTTGGGAAAGGTAAAACACGAAGAGGAAGAAGGAGGAAAGAAGAGAATGAAGCTGAAGATTTAAAAACTTTATGTGTGGGGTGGGTTTTTAAGTCATGTGCTCATTTAATGAGTCACGTGACTTCATTCACCTATAATAGCAGGTTACATAACCTGTTGGGTCCATGCATAAATAAATGATGTCATACTTGAGCCTCCCACTGGAATATTTAAAGTGGTACCTATTAAAGAGAACGGCCAATAGTTGAGCCCCATAGCATCAATTTTTCCTTAGAAATTTCTTTCCAAAATACTATCTCACGAAAAATTTAGGCAGCACAAAACCTTTGAAAGAACATAGTTTATTTCTAAGACTACAAATGAGGCAATTTTATTTCTAAATTGCATAAATTTTTGAGTTTTACATCGTGCTTTATCCAAAAAAAAAAAAAAATTTAAAGAAATATGGAAAGCCAAAAATCAATTTCGGCTCACCATATGTTAGATTGAAACTGATTTTTGGCTCATCATATTTTTGGCCCATAATGTTTTTTCAAAATAATTTTTGACTAGATCATAGCACATATCTCGAAAAACTATGCGTTTTCTTTTAAAAAATTCGCCTTATCCAAAGTACCAGAACTAAAGTTATGCTCCTTCAAGTTTATGTTAAAGTTGCAATTTTTTTGGTGACATATCTTTGGCCGGATAAGTCATGACGTAGATCTTGAAAATCTATGCCAATAATGATGCTCGTTCAAATTTTTTATCATACTTGCTATTTTTTCCAGTAAAAGGTCATTTTTATTTTATCATTTTTACACTACATTAATAATGAATGTTTATAAAGATGTTCACAAAAAATAAAATTGTATGTAAATTAAAATAGAAACCTAAAGAGAGAAAGTTAGACTGTAAGAAGAGAGGAGAATGGTGAGGAATAAGGGACTGTAGAGTATAAAATGGAGTACAAATGCAGGGCGACATACTGTAATATAGGGTGATATTTAACAAAACCACCTTTATATATATATATATATATATATATTGGATTTCAGCTATCCATATATTAGGTTCTAACTCTCTCCTTGTGATTTTTTTTTTGGACTTTGTTATTATGTTTTTCGTTTTCTACCACAAATTGATTCCTTACTAAGATTTTGTGCAGTGGATGTTATTCTTCATTTGTACCAATTGAATAAAATCAAATTTTTCTTCTACACAACAACAAAAGATAGACCCTATCATGGAAGGATATATTAAACAATTATATGATAATATAGGGTCTTCAAAAGTGTTATACTTCTTTTTAAAGGGTAAACCTATAACTTTTAGGTGCAGTGATTAACTATTTATCCAAATTGAAAAGTGAGCTATATTGCAACAAAAAAGGGAAAAATAAACGAGAAGTAGATCAAGTAATTTGATCACAATTTTTTACCTTTGACTCTAAATGTTGACAAATACATCAAGTTATCAACTTATATGCCACACTTTATATGCATGATCTAAATTGTGTTAAGGGCACTTTGGGGTTCCTCTATTTGTTTTCCATCTACTATAGTAAGGGCATTCCTCTTTATGTCCATATGTTCCTGAGGGTACATAATGACACTTTTTGTAGCACTTGTTGCAATACACCAAGCAAGACTTACGATGTTGCATTTTCGAGCACCGATAGTTGCACGCCCATGGACAATCTTTTCTTTTTTCAACAAAAGCATCCAGAAGATCACCATAACAGAAACATCGTAAGCTTTCCAAATCAACACAATGTTAATTATAATAGGAGCAATATAAATTAATACAAAACTAAATTGAAGGTTGGGATATATATATGTGTACCTTTTGGTTTCACGGATCCTTCTCGTCCGGCCTAATCATAAATTTCACCAAAGAAACATGAACGTATGAGTTAGGCCATTTTTTTGGTTTTATTGTAGATGTTGTCACATCCATTTGTTGAAAAGTAACAATAATGAAAATTTCAATAGTTACTTATTCAATTATTGTAGTTATTCTAGATACTAATTTTGTTCTTTAAAAATCTTCCTATTAGTATTTACACGATCTCTAGTGCACTCCATTTACTATTCATATTTTTAATTTTATTGTATAATTATAACATTATCAAAAATTGAAATTAAAAAATATACATTAACATGAATCCAATAAAACATTACATAATAGTTTATTTTACATATATAAATTACCATCGTCAAAGTTTCAAAATTTGACCACTTAATTAGGAAGATCTTTATAGAACAAATGAAGTATTTAAGTAATAAAATATTGGAAAAATTCACACAAATAATCCAAACTATTGACCATTTTCTCAAAATAATCCGACCTATTGATTATTCTAGAATAATCCCAAGTTTCAAGTGTACCTTCTCAAAATGATCCGAAATGCTTTTTTTCTACCCCAAAATAAACCCAAAATGGATCAATGAAAGTAAGTAAAATAACAATTCATATTATTTTGAGAAACTCACCCCTAAAGTTGAGATTATTCTTGAATAATTAATAGTTGGGATTAATTTGGGAAGATGAGTGAAAGTTTGGATTAATTATGTGAATTTTTCCTAAAATATTATATAATTATCTTAGAATATACTTCTCTATTTTATTCCCTCTTTCTCTCAAAGCCCTTGTTATTTATTCTGGGCATATCAGTTTAGGAGAGGGGTTGTGTTGGTGATAAGTGTGTTGTCAACGTACTTATGGAACTCTTTTTAATTCTTTTTTTTAACCTCATTTCCATTTTTTTTATCATCTCCCTTCTATTTTCTCACTTGATCAACCCTTGATCATTGTGCTGATTTGCTAGAATTCATTCATCCTTGTTGGTTTTCTAACATTATTATTTTAATCCTCTTTGCCGTGTTTTAATGTAGGTGAACCTCCTCTAATGTGATAACATGTTTGAAGAGAAAGCAAAAGAAGCAAGGAAAAAAAAGGGTCATTTCATGCATAATTGTGCCTGCACCCATGCCCCATGTCCACTCGCACAAAATAGAGTAATAAAGGCTCCATGCAGTTTCAAAGGTGTGCCGTGTGCCCGCACCACTTGGCGAAGGGCAGAATTCAGAAGTCAAGAGCAAATGTACGTGCAGACCCTTTCCTTAGATGCGCCCACACCTATCGAGTTCAGAAATAAGTTGTAAAGCCTTGTGCTGTTTTTCAAACACTAGTTTTAGTCTCTTTTCTTTTTACGCTTTGATTACATTCAACTTTACAATATTCTTAGGGTTACTACTAGAGAGAGAACACTTTGATTACTTCTTTATTTTGAGCTTCTGGATTCAAAATTGGTTTGATTTCTACTACATTGAGGTGTTGATAATAAATATAGTTTGATTTTCAGTTTTCAATTCTTCTCATTTTTATTCATAGTTAGGTTGAATTAGTTGTAGTTGTTATAATAAAGTTGTTATAATAAAGTTGTTATTTTCTTATTCCTTCTTTAATCATGTTTAGCATCAAATTAGTCATTGATTTTAGTTTTTGATGCTTCAAATCTATGATTAGTGAGTACTCTAATTCTTGATCTAAGGTTTGGGTGAAAATATAAATTTAGGGCTTTCTTTGTGTAATCCCTCATGTTATTTTACTAGGAACAATACAAGAGGGGGGTGAATTGTATATGTAGAAATAAATGTAACTTTTTGCGGAATTATAAAACTTAAACAAAGAAACAAGGTAAAGGAACACAAGTGATTTTTACGAGGAAAAACTTCTTAGGCCCAACAAGAAGAAACAACCTCGACCACAAGGGATTTTAAACTCAACACTTTCACTAATTAGGCCAAACAACTTTGTTACAACCTAAATCTACTCACATGCCACACCTTATGTTCCTAAACTCAAGTTCCTGAACAACTGTTCCCTTAACAGTTGTTCCTCTCAACTTCACATGAAGTTTTCTCACTCTAACTCGCTTCACGCAAAGCTTTCTCTCTTACAGGACTTCACTCAAAATCCCCTTACCCCCAAAACCAAAATACAATTGTCAATTAACTTGTGGAATTAGAGTAAGAACGCAAAGAACACATGGTTTTTATGAGAGAATGAAGGCACTGACACTTTACTTAGTTAAACTCACTAATTCACTTTGTCAGTCACAAATTTGAACTTAATTAGACATAATTTATATAGTAGTGATAACATAGAACGTGGGATTAAGTCATGTGTTAGTGATAAAAACATTTTCCCATGATGTTCTTCAACTAGAGGAACACGTTCCTTTTTTACACCCATGATCTCTATTAAAAGTGGGTGATGGAAATGTTACTGCTTCCTTAATTATAGCAACCACTAACGCAATAAATCAAAAATCTAATTTAATTAAAAAAAATCCTTTTGCCAAAATAGTATTTGTAAAAATATTTTACTTAAAATCGAAAAGGAATTTTATTATCTTATAAAAATAAAATCTTTTCCTTAAAAAGATATTCCTTAAAATCAGATTTTTACTAAATAAAAATGGTTTCCTGGAATCTAGGCATAAATCACTCAAGCGACATTATTTAACCGTTATGCTTACTTACATATATTTAGTTCCTTTTAAATAGTTAGTTCTTTTAACTCAACATAACAGTGTCAGCCCGTCTGTTCGTAACAAAGGTACAAACGCTCATTCTCATTTTAAATTGCCACAGTTCCTTACCATTCTTACTCGTTCCTTTACATTAGAACTAGAAACAAAAAACCTTGCTTTGCTCTTCTTGCTCCAATGCTTCTTCGGTATCAAATATTTGAACATCTTCACTTAGTCTTCAAAATCCAAACTTGATTTCTTCTTTGACTTAGTATTCAAAGATATCTTGTAAAATCCATTCACTTAAAAACTTGTTAGTTCAATACTTAGTTTGTATCTTTGTTCCTTTGTCATCATCAAAACTAGGGTTCAACAATTTCCCCCTTTTTGATGATGACAATAAAGTTACAAACTAAGGAAAACGACAAATAACATAAGAGAATGAAAAAGATAAAATAATAATTTATATAATTTTATTAAAGCAGATTAAGGATTTGAATTTTTCATTTTTCAATTTTATTAATTTTTTTCAATTTTTCAATAACTTAGTTTGTTCTTGGTATCTTTTCCCCCTTTGTCATCATCAAAAAGATCAAACTCTTGGTGATTTTGGGAAGATTGGTATTTACAAGTCCTTTAGACCATTAACAAGCACCAAAAAATGGTTAAGTTAGGAATTGCAAATGTTAGACTTGCTCAAACATCAATCACATAATACTAGTCATTCCAAGTAAGAAAATATGCAATCAAATTAGAAATGAAGACAGTTTGTAGCAAAATTCATTATATTAATAGCACTTGTTCCACAAAAGTACAAAAAACAAGAAAAGGAAGAAAAGTAAAGAAAAGAAACAAAAGCTAAGAGTTCCTGTTCCTTTAAGAGGAACAGGAACTAGACATTAGGAAGGGAAGGGGAGTTGTGTTCCTCTATAACTTCTCCTTCAACCACCTCCTCTAATTTCTTCATAACCTCCTCATGATGCCCATCCAGTTGTTTCTTCAGGGAATTAATTGCTTGGGCCATCATCTCCATATTCTTTTGTTGCTCTATCACCGTATCACTAAGAACTTTCATTAGACCCATCATCTTATCAGTTTTATCATCCAAAGTCCAATGAAGGTGATTATAGAACTTGATCATATGTTGAGCAAGGAGACAGACCTCATTTACCCATCCATAATCATCCGAATGAACTTGTTCCTTTCGCTTTGAACCAAAGTCAATGGGTGGTTTAGGTGGAGGAACTGGGGTGTTTTAAATATAGAACTTGATCATATGTTGAGCAGGGAGACATACCTCATTTGCCCATCCATAATCATTCGAAGGAACTTGTTCCTTTCCCTTTGAACCAAAGTCAGTGGGTGGTTTAGGTGGAGGGACTGGGGTGTTTTCTTAGGATGGTCCTGCTGCATGTGTGAGAGGAACATAAGGTGTAGTGGTGGTGTAAGTGAAGGAAGAAATGGAGGTTGAGGTGGTAGGGCAGTAGAAGTAGAGGAGAAAGGGTTAGACTCATTTATGGCAACATTCATCTGTTCATAACTGGAAGGAACAGTGAAGGATGAGGGAGAGATGGAAGGGATGGTCTTGAGTGTTATCGGCATTTTTGGAGAAGAAGGAGGAGTAGGTTCCTTTGGTGAGTTGTGATCTTATTCCTCTGTATCATATAGGACTAAAGGAGAGTCCTCATTAGAAGGAACAAGGGTAGTCTTTGCAATTTTCAACCTATAACTTTGCCTAACTTGTTTAGGAACAGGTTTGGTAGGCTTCTTAGCGACTATTTTTCATTTCTTAGGTGGTTGTTCCTTTGGTTTAGTAGGCTTAGGAACTTGTTCCTCCAAGATCACTTCCACTGTTCCTCCTCTACTGCCTTAGGCAGTTTTCTCTTGTGTGAGGAACTAGAGACAATCCTCCCTTGAGTCAGAACCCCATCTTGGACAGAGAGGTCCAATCAATACAAAGTTTTTTCATTTAATATATTACCTTGCTTAATTCCCAAGGTAGGCAAACCAGTAGTTTTAACTTTGAAATGGGAGAGAAGAGAGGTGATGAGTGCTCCATACCCAACAACACAATGATTTTCAATACAGTGTGTTAGATGTTGGATAAAGAGAGAAGGAAAGTTTATTTGAATGTGGTGGTCAAGGCATAACATATAACACATGTTTAGGAGACCCACCTCATTCTTCTTTTCAGTTCGAGGAATGAGTGCCCTCCATACAAAATTAAACAGAATTTTATGTACTGGGGAGAGGAGATTGTGATTGATCTTAGTTTGGCCAGCAGGTCCCCCAAAAGATTTAACAACGTCATCTTGGGGGAAATTAGGAATGGTGAGAGTTCCTTTGCTTTTAAAATACAGATCAGTTCCTTTGCAAGGAACTTCCCATATTTTTCCTAAAGTTTCTTGGGAAAATTTTGTTTTCTTCCCCCTTACTTCACTAGTACATACTCCATCAGTGTTGATTAAGTTTACACAAAATTCTCCATGGCTAAAGGAACTACGACATTATTAAATGCGGTTTCAAAAAGGTATTCCATACCTTGTTCCTTTAGAATTTCAAAAAGTTCATTGAATTGAACTTTCTTGGCCCATTCTAGATCTACACAAAATCCTAAAACATACCTCGAATCACTTCGTTCCACTCTTTTCTTGGAGGAAGAAGCAGCAGTTCCTTTGGAAGGAATAGGCGTAGCTTCTTCTTCCCCCTCAATTGATTCAGGGGTTTCTTCTTCATCATCTTCCCAATCAGTTTCCTTCTTCTTACATTTCCCTTTGGTGAATCCAATTTTTGCTCTTCTACCTCCATTTTTGTTTCTTGAGAATTTTCGATTTCTAGGGTTTTGGAAGGAGAAGAAAGGTTTACCATTTGAGAGCTTGTGGGAGTTTTTGCTTTTGGAAAAGGTGAATTGAGAGAGGTTTTTGCCATTTGCTGAGGAAAAATTAAGGTTTTATGTGGTGCGAAGAGGTGTGAAGTAGATGAACAATAGTGAAGTTGAAGCGTTTAAGGAACAAGGTTTTGGAAGGGAAGAAAGAAGATGCATGTAACAGTAAACGAAGAGTTACACACGTAAAATTAAAAAAGATAAAAATAAATAAAATAAAAGAAAAGATAGAAATTGAATCAAGACTTGATAAATCTGATTCCTATATTTTTGGGATTTTTGGATTTTTTGATTTTTATGGACTTTTAAATTTATGGAAGGAAAAAGAAAAGTAAGGAACTTGTGATATATGAACAACTTTTACTAATTATCAACATTCATCAAATCATACATGTTTCTATCACTTAGGAACAATAAGGGGAGTATTATGTGACATTTGTGAGTGGTTTTATTCCTTTGAATCCATGTTTATGTTTTGAACATTTTTATTTGCAATGGTCTTAGGCAATTAATCACAGTCACTTGATATCACTTAGAGTAAGACAAATCAATTCAGACATAGGAGATTGGAATAGGAGCAATTACTTAAGTTTTATTAAACCTAACTCAAGCCTTAATTTTTCATATCTATCTCTTTGTAGAGGCTTGGTTAGTATATCAGCAATTTGATTTTTAGTTTGACAAAACTCAAGTCTAATCAAATCTTTTTCCACATTTTCTTTTCGAAAGTGATGTCTGATATGTATATGTTTAACTCTTGAATGATGCACTGGATCTTTTGAAATACTAATGGAACTTGTATTATCACAATAAATAGGAACACAATTAAGGATTATTCCATAGTCACAAAGTTGTTGTTTTATCCAAAGCATTTGAGAACAACATGCAGCAGCAGCTATATATTCTGCTTCAGCAGTGGATAAAGCAACTCTGTTTTGTTTCTTGGTGCTCCAAAAAACTAAACTATGACTAAGAAATTGAACCATACCTGACATGTTTTTCCTATTTTCAAGATCTCCAGCATAGTCAACATCAGCATATCCTCTTAACTCAAATGTGTCACTTATTGGATAGAAAAGTCCAAGATCATTTGTTCCTTTGAGATATCTTAGAATTCTCTTTACTGCTGTTAGATGAGACTCCTTGGGATTTGCTTGGAATCTAGCACACAAACCAACACTAAAAGCTATGTCTGGACGACTAGGAGTTAGATACAAAAGAGAACCAATCATGCCTCTATATTTTGTTTGATCAACACTTGTTCCTATGGAATCTTCATCTAATCTAGTTGAAGTTCCCATAGGAGTGTGATTTATCTTTGAATTTTCGAGGCCATATTTCTTTAACAGTTCCTTTATGTATTTTTGTTGGTGAATGATTATTCCTTTTTCCGTTTGCTTAATTTGTAACCCAAGAACAAATTTAACTCACGTATCATACCCATCTCAAATTCATTACTCATAAGGTTTGAGAATTCTTTGCATAATGACTCATTAGTTGCTCCAAAGAAAATGTCATCAACATATATTTGCACAAGAAGTATATCAGTTCCTTTCGATTTTAGAAACAAGTTTTATCAACTTTTCTTCTTTTAAAATAGTTTTCTAAAAGGAACTTAGATAATCTCTCATACCATGACCTAGGCGATTGCTTTAACCCATAAAGAGCTTTGTCAAGCTTGTAGACATGGTTTGGGAAATCATTACTTTCAAACCAGGGGGTTGTTCAACATATACATATTCATTTAAATAGCCATTAAGAAGCGCACATTTGACATCCATTTGATACAGTTTAAATCCCATATATGCAGCAAATGCAATTAGTATTCTAATGGCCTCAATTCTAGCAAGAGGAGCAAAGGTTTCTTCATAGTCAATTCCTTCTTGTTGATTATAACCTTTTATTACAAGTCTAGCTTTGTTCCTTACAATTGTTCCATGCTTATGTAGTTTGTTTCTAAACACCCATTTTAAGCCAATCACTTTTTGTTGTTTAGAAGAGGGAACTAGATGTCATACCTTGTTTCTTTGAAACTCATTTAACTCAATTTGCATAGCAGTGATCCAATCAGAATCAGTTAAGGTTTCTTTATGATTTCTTGGTTCCATCATTGATATGAACGCATGAAATCCACAAAAATTCCTTAACTGAGATCTAGTTTGCGTACCTTTGGATATGTTACTTATTATTAGTTCCACTGGATGTGATTTTTGATGTCTCCAAGATTTTGGTTGAAACTCCCTTATAGGAACAGGTTGTTCCTCTTGAGCTTCATGAGAGGATGATGAGCCTTGTTCATTTGTTCCTCTTTCAGCAATTATTGAATCAGCTCCTCCAACATTTTCGTTATTAGTAGGAACAGGAACATCTCCATCATCTTGAGGAACAGGAACAACGTTGTTATGAAGGTTTTCATCTTATGTGTTCCTTTCCTCTTTTATTCCTTCTTTCTCAATTGAATCTGCATCTTTTTCATTAGACCGAACCAAGCCTATTTCAAAATCATCAACCTGCTTGCTTGGATTAAAATTATCATATTCGTCAAATATTATATGTACACTTTCTTCAACACACATAGTTCGTTTATTGTAAAACTCTATAAGCCTTACTATGTGATGAATATCCTAGAAATATTGCTTCATCACTCCTTGCATCAAATTTTTCAATATTATCTTTCCCATTATTATGGACAAAACATTTACAACCAAATGTTATGAAATGTGTAATATTGGGTTTCTTACCAAAATAAAGCTCATATGGAGTTTTGTTAATGATAGGTCTCATCATGGCACGATTTATTATGTGACAAGCAAGATTAGCAGCCTTCACCCCCCAAAGTTCCTTGGAAGTTCACTAGCAATTAGCATAGTCCTAGTCATTCCCTCCAAAGTCCTATTTCTCCTTTCTACAACACCATTTTGTTGTGGTGTCCTAGGGGCAGAAAAATTGTGATTTAGGCTATGGTCTCTGCTTAAATCATCAAATTTAAAATTTTTTAAATTTTTTACCATGATCTGATCTAATATGCATCAATTTGTGACTACTCAAATTTTGAACTCTTTTTGCAAAGACATAGAACTCATCATAAGTCTCATCCTTAATAGAGAGAAAAATAACCCAAGTGTATCTTGAGTAGTCATCAACAATAACTAGCACATACCTCTTACTACTTATACTTTGAATTCTCATGGGGCCACACAAATCCATGTGAATAAATTCCAATGGCTTTGTGGTGCTCACAACAGTTTTAGATTTGAAAGAGGATCTAATATGCTTCCCTTTGGCACATGCATCAAAAACTTGATCTATATGAAATTTTAAAGATGGTAAACCCAAAACAAGATTTTTTGATCGAAGTTTGTCAAGTATTGAAAAGCTAGCATATACTAGACGTTTATGCCATAAGAGTGGATCATGTTCAATAACACTAAGACATGTCAAGTTGTTTTTAGGAACAAGATCAAGATCCACAATATATGTATTCCCTTTCCTTGTTCCTTCCAAGATGACATTCTTAGAGTTAATGTTAACTATTAAACATTTTTCACTATTAAATTTAACAACATTTTCCTTGTCAAAGAATTGGGAAATTCTTAGGAGATTATGCTTTAAACCTTCAACTAGAAAAACATTATCAATGGAATGTGATGGCGACTTACCAACCTTACCCATGGCAGCTATGTTACCTTTCTTATTGACACCAAATGTCACACTTCCACCTTCGTAGGTTGAAAGTGAGAGAAACTTAGATTTGTCTCCTGTCATATGCTTAGAACAACCATTGTCAAGATACTAAGTGTTGTTCCCCCTCACTCCAACCTGCAAAAATTAACTAGTTGTTAGTTATAGGAACCCCTTCTTTTGTGGGTTCTTGTTCTTGACTAGCATTTGTTTTAACAGCCCATTTCATGTTGCTTAATTTCACATTCTTGCCAATCATTCCAGTTCTTAGTTGACAATGAGTTATGTAATGACCTATCTTTCCACAATACATACAAATTTTGTCACTAGGTAGGTCAACACATTTCTTAGGCTTGTTCCTCTTCTTGTGGTTTTCAAAACCAAGACCTTCTTTTCTTTTAGTATGTGGTCTCTCAATCCACTTAAAAATAGCCATCACTTCGCCTCTGTTCCTTGCAACAACAAGTTCCTTCTTAAGATTACAGATCTGTTCCTTTAAGATAATTTTTCTTTTATTCAAATTTTCGATCTCAGATATGTAACCTTTCAAAGGAGTTGATCTTATATCAAAGGAACTTAGAACAGGGACAAATTCCTATAGATGTGAAATTTCTAAATTAATTAGATAATTTTCATTCTTCACACTCTCATAAAGCTCCTTGATTTTTAAGTTCTTATCAAATAAATCAAAGAACTTACTTTCAACATCTGTTCTCATTTTCTTAAGTCATTCTATATGTTCTTTACAAACTTTAACAGCTTGTTCAGTTTGTTCACGTTTTTCACGTTCATATCTACATTCAAGAATTGCATCATAAAGAATATCATAAATTTCAGTCCTAGTTTTTCCATCTAAGTCTGATTCAAGTATATGTTGGCTTACCTCAACATTTTCTTCATCTTCTTTTATGTCAGTGTTTGCCATGAGGCAAAGATTTGCATTTTCTTCAGTTTGTTGTTCCTCTTCCTCTTCAGTCTCTGAATCTCCCCAAGCTGCTATCATGGCTTTTCGAACGTTAGCTTTAGAGAAAGGTGCTTTAGTTTCCTTGTTCCTTTCAGCGAAACGTTCCTTGTTTCTTTCTTTGGTTTTGTTATTTACCCAAAGTGGACATTCCTTGATGAAGTGATCTGTACTACCACATTTATGACAAGCAACCTTGTTAGTAATTTTTTTAGTTTTACCTTTGAAGTTCCCATTCTTCATGTTCCTATACATTTTTCGAAATTTTCGGACCACGAGCGCTGCTTCCTCTTCTTCTGAGTCAGAGTCATCTTCATCATCAGCTTTCAGGGCAATGGACATAGACTTAGAGCTTTCACCATACTCAGTATCAAGGTGTAACTCATGAGTCATAAGTGATCCAGCAAGCTGTTCTAAGTTGAACTTAGTGAAGTCTTTTGTTTCTTGCAAAACATTGACCTTGGCCATCCATCTATCCTTAGGAAGACTCCTAAGAACTTTTCAAACCTGTTCCTCAGATGAAATAAACTTTCCAAGAGAAGCTAACTCAATAATAATGTTAGTAAAACGAATAAACATCTCTTGTATGCTTTCCTTCGCCTTCATGGAGAACAGTTCATATTGATTCATTAGTAAATCAATTTTAGATCTCTTGACTTCATTAGTTCCTTCATGGATTACTTCAAGTAATTCCCATATTTGCTTTGCGGATTTGCATCCCATGATCCTATTGTGTTAATTGGGTCCAAGTCCACAATGCAATAGTTTAATAGCCATAACATTCACTTCCATTTTTCAAAATCAGCTTTATCATATTCAGAGAAGGGATTAGAAATTACCTCATTTTTGTCATTAGTAATTGTGACCTCAAAATCACCAACTTCAATGACTCTCCATACTTGGTAGTTTTCGGCCTTGATAAAAATCCTCATTCTGTTCTTCCAGTAGGAATAGAACTTCCCATTGAACATAGGAGACCTTTGCGTAGAGTATTTCTCAAGTTTCTCGGTGGTGTTCATTGTTCCTTGGATCTTTATCTCAATAGGGTTTCCTATTTTTCATGAGTTCTAGCTCTGATACCAATTGTTATTTCACTAGAATACAAGAGGGGGGTGAATTGTATATGTAGATATATACGTAACTTTTTACGAAATTATAAACTTAAACAAAGAAACAAGCTAAAGGAAAACAAGGGATTTTTACGAGGAAAAACTTCTTGGGCCCAACAAGAAGAAACTACCTCGACCACAAGGGATTTTAAACTCAACACTTTCAGTAATTAGGCCAAACAACTTTGTTACAACCTAATTCTACTCACGGGCCACACCTTGAGTTCCTAAACTCAAGTTCCTGAACAACTGTTCCTCTCAACTTCACTTGAAGGTTTCTCACTTTAACTCGCTTCACGCAAAGCTTTCTCTCTTACAGGACTTCACTCAAAACCCCCTTACCCCAAAAACCAAAATACAATTGTTAATTAACTTAGTGGAATTAGAGTAAGAAGGCAAAGAACACATGGCTTTTATGAGAGAATGAAGGCACTGACACTTTACTTAGTTAAACTCACTAATTCACTTGGTCAGTCACAAATTGGAACTTGATTAGACATAATTATTTATAATAGTGATAACTTAGAACGTAGGATTAAGTCATGTGTTAGTGATAAAAACATTTTCCCATGATGTTCCTCAACTAGAGGAACACGTTCCTTTTTTTTACAACCATGATCTCCATAATCTCTGTTAAACGTGAGTGATGGAAATGTTACTGCTTCCTTAATTATACCAACCACTAAAGTAGTAAATCAAAAATCTGATTTAATTAAAAATTATTTTAATTAATAAAACAAAATAAAATCCTTTTACCAAAAGATTATCTTTAAAAATATTTTACTTAAAATCGAAAAGGATTTTTATTATCTTATAAAAATAAAATCTTTACCTTAAAAAGATATTCCTTAAAATCAGATTTTTACTAATTAAATAAAAACGGTTACCTAGAATCTAGGCATAAATCGCTCAAGCAACATATTTAACCGTTATACTTACTTACATATGTCTAGTTCCTTTTAAATAGTTAGTTCCTTTAACTTAACATGACATTGTCAGTCCGTCTGTTCCTATCAAAGGAACAAACGCTCATTCTCATTTTAAATTGCCACAGTTTCTTACCATTCTTACTCGTTCCTTTACATTAGAACTAGAAACAAAAAACCTTGCTTTGCTCTTCTTGCTCCAATGCTTCTCCGGTATCAAATCTTTGAACATCTTCACTTAGTCTTCAAAATCCAAACTTGATTTCTTCTTTGACTTAGTATTCTCGTTGCTCCTTTCTTTAATACCTTGTAAAATCCATTCACTTAACAACTTGTTAGTTCAATACTTAGTTTGTATCTTTGTTCCTTTGTCATCATCAAAACTAGGGTTCAATACCCCGTAATTTTATGAATTTTATAAATACATTTTAATGTGCATATATATATATATATATATATATATATATATATATATATATATATATATATATATATATATATATATATATATATATATATTTGGTATTTAAATAATTTATTTCTTAGTATGTTGACTATTTGAAAGTCAAAAGAATTATTTAATGATTTTAATTAATCAAATATTTTATTTAGTCATACTTTGAAAATTATTTAATAGTTTAAACATCTTTGAGTTGTAGTGTAAAGGATTTTAAAATGGGTTAGAGGAACCCAACTCTATTCAAGCACCTAATCATTAAATGATTATTAAAAGCCCAAACACATTTCCCTAAGCCCACAAGGGGTTACCTATATAAACCCAACAAAACCCAAAATTCCCACACATTAAAACACTCACCCTAAATTTTCTCTCATTTCTCTTTATTTTCTCTATCCTCCCCCACGGTTCTCACTCTATCTCTTTTTCTTCCCTTCTCTCGACCAGCCACGCCGGCTGCCACCACGGCCAGACGGCCGGCCAGCAGCAGCAGCAGCAGCGCGTCACTGCCGGCAGCCCAGCAACCTCTCTCTCTCTCGGTCGTGCTCCCCTCCTCCTTCTCTTTGGTTTATTTATCTTCCTCCTCTATTTTAATTAATGTTAAGTTTATGTTTTTTTTTAAGGACTTATTTAATGATTTCATGATTAAAGTTTATAGTTTGATGATTTAAATTTAAATTTTAGATTATGTAATTTGTATAATAAAGTAATTAAATTTCAGATTTTTTTATTATGTTTAAACTAGGGGTGTTCAAAAGTACCCGACCCGCTAACCCGCCAACTCGCTTTAAAAAAGTCGGGTAATTGACTGAAATTTTATGAATATTCGGGTCGGGTACCCGACCCGGAAAAAAATGCAGGTATCCGGGTCGGGTCATGGGCCAGTTTTGAGGGTAACCGGGTACCCGACTACCCGGTAACTCTTTAAAAAAAAATTTTGGATGGATTTGGCTTTCACTGGTCACTCACTTCACTTTTCCCACTTTCATCTCTCTCCTCTCGTCTTCCCCAAGCTTTCATCTCTCTCCTCTATGCTCTATGCAAGGTGCAAACTAACTCTATCTTCTCATCTCTATTTATGGTCTTTATTTTCTCTCTCCTCAAATTACAAGTCACCACCACACCTACAAGAACACCATCAAAGCTGATCATAGAATGATGGCAAGCCGACGACCGTTTCCATCGAGTCACTACAGCTGACTTTCAGATCCAATCTCATCTTCTTTGTAGTTTGTATGCTTTTGTTTTTTAATTTCCATGCACTGTCGAATTGGACTGATTTTCCCCAAAAATTTGCATCTTTCTCAATTTAAGTTGTCTCTTTTTTTTTCTCTTAGGTAAAGTATGTAACTTTACATCCTTAGTACTGCTAGTAGATGCTTATGGTTATAACTTTAATAAATTGTGGTTATTGATTTTCATTTCAAGTTGTTAGACCTTAAATGGTCGAAAGAGTTCTTTTTTTTTTTAAGTTTGTGAAAGGATGATGTTTAGATCGGGTACCCGTGACCCGACCCGAGAAAACCGGGTACCCGGTTTGTGGGTACCCGGTTTTCTCGGGTCGGGCTTTTCCACTACCCGAATTTGCGGGTACCCGCATGTCCGGGTATCCGAAAATACGGGTACCCCGGTAATGAACACCCCTAGTTTAAACTAGGGTTTAAAGTACCAAAGCATGGATTTTTAGGATTTTATGAGTTAAAAATTGTAGTACTGTATTATAGTTTATGAAAATTGAACACTATTATGTTTATGATTATGTTTAAGCATGTTTTAAAGGGTTTTAAACACATTATAAGTTGCTGGAATTTTTATTAGTATGCTTATGATGGAGTTTTAAATGTCAAAGTATGGGCTTTTTAGAGTTTTAAATGTCAAAGTATGGGCTTTTTAGAGTTTTAAATGACTAGTATAGTAGTACTATACTAGGAGACATTAATAGTTGGAGTTTTAATGATTAAAAAGAATTTTAAACACTTTTAAAGAGGGTTTAAAATATTTTAAAGTTGCTGGAATTTTATTTGAGTATTGATTAGTGGTTGTATTGATATTTGGTAGGCAGATAATTTTCTTTAGGCGACTTCTAAGGTTGTTAAAGTGGTCTCGCATATTGTCTACACAAGGTATGTACATACCTATGTGTGGTAGTAGACTAGTATCATGTCCTAAGATTAAGATAGATGTAGTATAGGGAACTATTTATGGTTCATATGTGATTTATATTCAAGTGGAATTGCATGTTTTATGCCGTTGTGTAAAGCATGTTGCTTATGTTGGTTATACTATGTTTGTATGGATGATTGATGCAAGCATATGGGATTGAGAACTTTATTTTATTGATTCACATGAGGGTCGGGATTAATAATTATGTTGTTATTGGATCATGAATTGGATCATGTTGTTCTCTTTGGATTACTTTATTTACTTTATGAGGACCAAGGACCTTATTTGGTAAGTTGGTTATTCACCTATGAAAGGTTGGTTGATTTTTGACTTAGATCAAATAAATAATGGTTATGGAACTAATAATGGATTTATTCTTGGATTGTTAAGCTGTTGATCACCTTACCTAAACCTAAGATAAAAATGGAAGTATCATATATCCTTGATGGTTATATTGTTTGTTTTACTTTGTGAGTCATAACAAGTAAATAATTTATTAATCACTTAAAGTGGAAAGTGGATAGCAATAAGGTTTAGACTTGTGCATGTCTGAAGTGTTGGACTTGTATGAGTTGGAGTACATGGTGGTAGCCCATGGCTTTTCATGGGATCAGATTGATCACCGTGTCCTATTTTATTTAATTAGTACCTTGATCTCGTTTATCATGGGAGCACGGAGTCACTCCGCACTTCGTCTTCTAAATTGAAGACTGATTTGGTTTGGACAACTCTTTCCATTGCCTATTCAATCTAAATTTAATTAACTTATTGGTTGTGAAGTCAAGCTCAGTAAAGTTAGTATGTCATGTTATTATATTATTGTTTGACTTTGCTTAAATATTCATTAGTATCATGTTAGGATTTATTTATTATTATGTAGTACTCAGCTTTGCTGATTACGTGCTTTTGTGTGTATGTCGATCATGGTTGTGCTTTATTGATCCTGTGATGACCCATTTGGTGAGCAGTATCTCAGGATCAATAGTGCATCGTCCATTTTAGGTTTGAAGATGATGCATCATGGGTTCGGGATTCGTGGAGAGCTTGTGTTAGCTTATTACTTTGATTTACTTTTAATTATGATTTGAGTTTGACTTTATGTTGGTTTGACTTTTAGTTTGGTTTTGGAGTTGACTTATGGTTGACTAAGTTATTGTTTTCAAAATTATTTATTGTTTTCCGCTGTAAAATTCTGAATAAGCCGATTGGTTATCACATGGGCGATAATACATTGATAATTCTCTAAGTTTTATATTAAAAAGGTATTTTGGAAAATAGAGGATTGTCGGGGTGTTACACTTTGGTTGTCAATGTAATTGTGGATCAGTAATGATGATTAGGCATTAATCTTGGTGTTTAAGACCTAAGGATAGATATTGATCACATTTACACTTTGGTGTTTTGGTTACAACTATTTTTAGTCGAATTTCGAATCCAATTCTCATCTCCATAAATCAACTTAATTTCTAAGCTAAGATATTGGGTAGATATTTAAAAAGATCCTTTTGAGGTGTTTTTTGTGTTTAATTTTGATCACTTTATCAACTGATCAAAGACCATTTGAGAAAGGATTTAATTGGTTGATTGAGCGTTTAATCTCGAGGACCATTTGAAGAAAACTGATCCTTGCATGATCATTATTGATTTTATTCCACATTGCATATATTGTTTAACTGATTTTGCCATTTGTTTGATACTAGTAATCCTTACACTAATGTTTTTCTTATTTGATTCATACAGCTTATTTCCTTGATTTATTCATTTGCATATTAGTTTAATCTCATAGTTTATTAAAATTGATTTCAAAACCCCAGCCAAATACCTTTTCAACTAGGTAATTGGACTTGTTTAGATTTCAATTAATCCCAATTTCTCTGTGGATCGACCCTTTACTTGTCTTCACTATTTTCTTAGTAATTATTTGTGTAAGAGTACAAATATAGTTTGGAAAGCGGTTTTTGGTGCCTTAGCGATACACTAAGAACTTCTTATCAATTGGGTCTGTTTTTAATAGAATGTCTTTAAAAATTAAGGTTTGTAATGAATTGTTTTATTCTTTTATTAAGGAATGTATGGAAAACAATATCATAATTTGTGGTCATAGTCCAAAGAAGAAAATGAGAAATGCAATTTGGATAAACTAATATGAAAATAGAGGAAGAAATTTGAGGGATGTAAGGACTAGATAGTGTTCGTTGTACTCATTTTGGCTTATGTATGAAAGATAAGTTTAGACAAATTATGATACTGATAATGATTAATACAATTGTAAATAATATTACTAGTAGCATTTTCATTATTAACAGAACAAAAAAAATTAACAATAATAATTTTATAATTGCTAATATCAATCAAAATCATAGGAGTAATTATTATATAGTATTGTAAATCTTATTATTGTAGTAACAATTTTAATGCTAATTAATTAATAAATTATCACACTCACTGTTTTTTGAGGTAAAAAAATCTTTCTACTTTCTGTTCAAGCCCGTTTAATTTACAAAAAAAAATATTCCTACTTTGACTATATTCTCTATTTGTTAAAATCCTTTTTGACACTACCTTACTCCACTTGTTGTACCCACTTAGTCGTACATTCTCTCACCATATTCTTCCTCCTATTTAAATAAAAAGGACTCATTTCACATTGTCTCTCCTTCTTGCCATGGTTTATGTTGCTACAATAATGAAGAAGATTTTTAAGAAATTAATATAGTGAGTATCATTATTAAAATTCTAAATTAAATTTTTCATAATAATTTATATTTTTGATAGATTGTATAATAGTTTAATATTTTTAATATGCCCATTAAGCTCTAAAGAGTTTCACTATATTCTATAAAGATTCAACTAGTTGCAATAAGTTTAAAAAAGTTTCAATAAATTCTATTAAGTTCAACCAGGTTTAGGGCTTGTTCTCTTCGGCATAAAACAATTGAATTGAACTGAACTGATTGCAACTGAACTGAATTGAACTAAATTAAATTATAACTAATAGTAATGATAATAATTTAGCTTTCATTAATTAATAAATATAAATTAATAAATAAATAATAGTAATAACAATATTAACATTTTCAATATAATTAGAAAAATCATATAGAATAAAAAGAATTAGCAAAACAATAATTAGCAATATTATAATAATAATAATAATAATAATAATAATAATAATAATAATAATAATAATAATAATAATAATAATAGTAATAATAATAGTAAAAGCAATAGTGATAGGAGTAATAATAATAATAATAATAATAATAATAATAATAATAATAATAATATAATAATAATAATAATAATAATAATAATAATAATAATAATAACAATAATAATAATAATAATAATAATAATAATAATAATAATGATAATATTATTATTAATAATAATAATAATAATAATAATAATAATAGTAATTAATAATAATAGTAATTGTAATAATAATATAATAATTAATATTATTTTTAATATTAATAATAATAGTAATAGTAATAGTAATAGTAATAGTAATAGTAATAGTAATAGTAATAGTAATAATAATAATAATAATAATAATAATAATAATAATAATAATAATAATAATGATGATGATGATAAAATAATTGTAATTGTAATCATAATCAAATTTATCATTGTTTTATTATCAAAGAAATAAATTAGGAACTTAACTGAACTGAACTGAATTAAACTGATTGCAACTGAACTGAACTGAAATTAAGTTGGGGAGAACAGACTCTTAGATAACTTCAAATTATACTCCGTAACACACATTTTCGAATAGTTATACTAAAAAAAAGAGATTTCAAATATATGTAATGTAACCAATTCAATTAAAGAGTAGCTAAATGACACGTCTTATCCATTCCATAACCAATCAACTAAATTGACAGAGAACATGTTGATATGAAGACATAAGTCAGAGTAACAAAAAACATGATGATGAAATAACATAAATTCTATTTTTCTTTCCATTGATTAAGACCCCTCCCACTTTAACTTAGAAAATAATAGTATTAAGTTAAAAATAGTTTAAATGAATATAAATTAATTTTAACAATCTCGATCAGTTAAATTTAGAGAACTGCATAAGAGAAGATCAAAGATTTTGTAAAAATCCATTCTAATAAAAAAATTAGTTTGAAACAATAAAAATTAAGTTACATTTAATAAAATTTACTTTCAATCAGTAAAAATATTTTCAGATCAATATAATTAGGTGAAATTAATAGAGCCTATTTTCATGGTACTTCATAAAATAAATTGAAAACTAATGTAAAAAAGTTTTAAAAGAAACTTACGAAAGAATCTTCAATTTGGAGCAAGGAGAAAAGGAGGAGCAAAAGCACAAAGGATTGAAACCAAGAGGAAGAAGCCATTGGAGATTTTTGAGGCTCCAAGTGAGGGAATGATTAGTTAAAAGAAAAAAGTTAATATTCTGTTAACCTTTTGAGGCTCAATTTTACGTCATGACCTCTTGTTTTGGAATTTCCTACGTGGTGGAAAGAAAAAAAATTATCATTCTACAAAGTGATACTATGATACTGTATTGTTTTACATAAAAAAAAGTACCCTTAATGTGTTTTTTCATCCAATATTCTGTTACTTATTTTTAGAAAAATATTTATTTGGAAAACGAACTGCACTGAGCATCCTTATGGGGATCGAATCATGAAAATTCGGTAGAAATAAGTATCTATTTGCCAATTTTCATGGCAAGCATCCCGAGTCGAACAAAAAGGTGCTTTCGACCTCGGAAACAACATTTTTTTTACAAACATGGACTACGCTAACTGGGGCCACGAATCACAAGAATTCTGTCGAAATAAGTATCAATATACCAATTTTTAATTAGTTAAAAGAAAAAAGTTAATTTTCTTTTATTTCTAAATAAATAGTTAACGGAATATTGGAAGGAATATGCTTATTAATGGCACATCCTTTTTGTAAAACAATACCATAGTGTCACTTTATAGAATGATAACTTTTTTCATTCCACCGCGTAGAAATTCCAAAACAGGAGGTCACCACGTAGAATTTCCCATTTACTTACTACATTTTTAAAAAAAAATATGACCCCCACATGCATCTTCTAAAAAATTGTGTCAAAGTAAAATGTACCGAGTAATAAGAAATGGAGATGATGTAAGGTTTCAACTTAACAAATGTTCTAATATTAGTGGTTGTTTGGTTGTACATGAGAAGTAATACTATTTAAGAAACTTTTCTCGTCTATTTTCATTTCTTGGAAATTGCAAAAGTTATTTAGTTGATCAATGACAATTGCTTCTCATGAAAATGTTTACATACCTAGTGAGACTTATGTAAGCAACTTCTTGTTTTTTTTATGGGAAGTATAAAATCTTATAGAAAGTGTAATTTCTCATGCATTTTTCATTTAAACAACTTTGCATACTTCTACTTTTGTAAAGTTTTACTTTTTATGATTTTTATATCACTCGTGTAATTATTTTTACTCCCTTCGTCTTTAACTGCTTGCTACATTGTTGCGGGCACAAATGTTTACTGTTTAGTCGGGAAGAAAAGGTGTGGTGGGAAAAGGTTTGGTGGGGAGTGGAGACCATCACTTTATAGGAAAATGACAAATATATAGGGGTTAAAATTAGAAAGGTAATAAACCAAAAGGAAATATTTTTGCTTTTTGATAGGTAATAGTTACAAAATGCAAAAAATATAGTAAGTGTAGACAGATAATCGTGTCTGCCCATTTAAGGGTCCAATGATGAAACATATCGCGGTATTAGTTGGCGCAACCCAACGGAAGATAAATCCAAAGAGCCAACCCAAAATCAATTTAAATTGTGTTTTGAAATATTATTCTAAAGCCCAAACTAATTATTCATGATAATTAGTTGTATTTAAGGCCTATAAAAATATTAAGTCCATTTAAAGTATTTTAAAAGCCCAATTATTTATTTATTATTTTAAATAAATACTTTTAATAAATATTAGATTTTTATTCCGTAAAATTCAATCTCCGGATTTTAAGGATCAGAGTATATCTTCTAAAACGCGTTTAAGGAAAAAAGGCTGGCAAATGAGCTGGACGCAGGCGGTGCGCCTAGCGCGCTACGTGCGGCCAGTGCATTGGCCAAGCTGTGTCAGGCGCGCCAATCCGAGCCTGAGACGTGGATTTGTGACTCACACATAGTCCTGCGCCTAGCGCACCTCTCTATGTGAGCCGTATCTTTTTCTTTTCTATCTTTTTAAATACGCGTATCATGTGTACGTGTTTGACTGGGCTGGCCGCGTCAGGCACACCAATGTGCGTCTGACACGTGTACGTGCGCTTGACAAGTAAGCCTGCGCCAGGCGCAGGTTGGCGCGAGAGGCGCACTCCCCTTTTACCTATAAATACCTGTGATTCCTTGAATCACAGAGGGCTTTTCAATTTATTTTTATGAACACAAAAACTTCGGAATATTTACAAATCCTGTTACGAACCTCTAAATACGCAAACACTTTCAATACTTCAAATCCTTTTCCAGTTCTTGATCATACTGCATTCTTGGTTCCACGATTGCTCCGCCTAAAGGTCGTTGTGCTCTTTGACATAAGCAGCATAGGTACATTCCTGAGAATCCTTGAATAATTCAATTATACTTATTGCCTTGAAGTTTCTAACAATTTATTTCATGATGTATATCTTTAATTGATAATTGTTCTATTGTATATTCTAATCTTTCCTTCTTTTTATTTATTTTCATACACTGTTATATACTTGCCTGATTGTTTTATTCATATTATTATGAGTGTCTTGCATGCTTTTTATCACCTACATGTTATTATTGTTAATCAAAGACCTAAATAATTGTTCTAACATTAATCAGATTAATTTGGACAACCTGTTAGGTTCCCTGTAGATTGATTGCATAATAACTTGTCACTAAAAAAATTAGTCTTTTATGTGTTTCCTGAACCGACCTAGATTAAATATTTTTAGGGTGTATAAAATATTATATGAATATTTTTTGGCATAAAATTTGTTGTGAATTGATATTTAGTAGAGGCCAGTAATGGGCAATATGGTTCCTGACTGTGTTGTACCCTCACCCCCGAACTCAATCTATGGTTCATTTTGACCATCTATGGAGTCAGGACAGGGAAATCTACATTGGATAAAGTCCTTAATTTGTCCCTACGATTCTCAATATCCAATTAAGTTTATGAGTCTTCCTTTAAAGACTTGTTGGGGATTTCAAAAACATATTTTCGATAAAACCTTAACAATGGGTTGTCAAATCAAATACGTACTCATACCGCGTAGACGAAATAAAAACACGCCTACAAAAAAAAAAGACTTTCATTTAAGAAAGGTAACTAGTAAAAAAAGACCGAAAGGATAACTCATTATCTAAATATGTCAATCCTGAATATGGCATTCCTTTATCACTCTTTAAATGTGGGAAATCGAGGTAGATATCCAACATTAAATGTTGCGTACTCACACGGTTGATCTTGTGATCTAATATGGGCCTCAATTGCAAATTTTTCATTTGAAGCAAACATAGGAAGAAAAGATGGAAATATTGAATTTGGTTCACGAGGAAAAGGCCGAGGTCTGAGAGTAAAGATAGAATTGTACATTGATGACAAGACGTTAGTTCTCTGTTATGCTAAAGTCTACTGGGAGAATTTTACACCGCACTTCTCTGTTCTTTCTCTCCAATCCACTTCTGACTCCACAGTCCACACTTGCCAGTCGCCACTATCAACCGGAAACCACCTGTGACGGCGCTAGGCCCACCGCGACGGCCCACATCTCTTCTTCTTCTTTGGTCTGTGTGGTAAATTACTTTAGTCACTTATTAGTTATTAGCATTTTCATAGGATAGTGAATTTCTGTTTGAGTTTTAATTTCCTAATGAAATCCAACCCAGCGCCGCCCTTCTAAGCATCTACTCCAATTTGCGTCGCACAAACAAAGTGGAAGATGACAGCAACTGCACTTCACTTCACTTAAGATATTTGAATAATTGTCTAATTGATGGCATGGCCTTGAATTTTGGCCCAGCACCCTACTGTTGGTATGTTCTATGTTGGATGTTGAATGGTTGGGTTGGCCAACATTATAGAGCTGCCAAAATAGCCCAAAACCGAAATAGACTTCTTAAAAATTTCGGATATCCAATTATCCGATCCGAAAATTTCGGATATTCGATTTTTTTGGGATCGGATTCGGATCACGGTTTTGGCGATCCGAAATTTTCGGATATCCAAAATTTCGGATCAGATCGGATATTCGAAATGAACAGCCCTACTAGGAGTAATGTAGAGGTGATCATAGGCTGGATCGGGTTCGTGCCGGGCCATCCCTAAAAATTGCCCAATGGTTGAGTCGGACTGGGCCAAAATTCGTGCCAAATTTTTGTGCCAGAAGCCTGCTATTTCGGGCCAGAAATAGCGGGCTTTTCGGGGCAAAATCGGGCCAGGCTAAAATGTAGACTAAAAGTCATTTTCGTCTTGCCCAAAGCCTGTCCCAAAGCCAAAAAAATCTGATCGGCCCGAAAAAGGGCCAAAAAATTATATTAAAGTAATTTTATAGGTTGGAGTACCAAAATAAATGCAAGTTAGTAGCAAATCAGAGTAAATTTGGTACCAAAATAACCACTTTCATACCGATACCATAGCACAAATTCTTGGGTGTAACTGGTACACTATAATTTATGGTGTAACAACGCACAAACCACCGCTTCTTTTATTAAAAAAAAAACTCAAATGACATGAAATAAATGAGTGAATGAAATGAAATTAATGTCATTATTTGTATAATTCATGTCATTCTTGTTGAAATCTATGTCATTATACATGTTACACGATAAGTTATATGGTGTAACATATGTTACATCCAAAATGCACTCATACCAAAGCATACCAATTTGTAAACTTTGGTACCAACTTACATAATTCTTTGTTATCTGCAGCCTATAAAATTACCAAAATACGTTTGTTGGAGTCCAAAATATGAGACGCCTATCTAAACTCCTACTATAAACTAAAAGTATATATACTAGACTGAAAACGTATCTTTGGTACATTTTTCTTCTAGATCATATTTTTTTAAGGTGTAAGATAAATTTCATTAATTGAAAGTTATACGCCGTCTACAATATATTAAAGAAAAATGAAACATAACTTAATCAAAAAGTTCGTCTACGATTTTATTATGATAATAATGAACCAAAATTGACAATACAGCATAACACATGTTTATTAACTGAATCATGCAATCTTATATGAGAGTGTCTATTATTCTGACATAGTTTTGATAATGAGTATCTTTATTGGACCGTGTAGAGAGCTTACGAACTTCGAATACTGATTGCACATATGTACAACAAAGCATCAATGAAACTTATCTTTGCAACAAACCATAAAAATCAAACTTTATAATTCCACAAGGAAAGACTAACAAATCAAACTCCAAACTCCCACAAGTGAAGACAAATAATCCAATAATTGGGTAAAAAAAACTCTCAAATAGAGAGAAATGAGGATTATTATTTACAAAAAAATATGTACAAAAATAGAAGTTGAGGCTTACCACAATCGAAAAGAATAGTGGCAGCCCCGTAAAGGCCACATAAAGACAAACTTTTTCCTTTGATTTCAAAACTTTTTTTTCTTTTCTTTCTCTTTTCCTTCTTCTTCTAGATCATATGATCACCATATGATACTTCATTTATGATTTATTGATGAGATTATTAGGTCGAAAATGTATAACATTAGATAATACAATTCTAAAAAAAAAAAGCATCTGATCCATTTGATCATATGATCATCCTATAATATTAGCTAGATTGAAAAGATTCAACAATAAATCATATGACTCGGATATATGATTCATCTATGAGATATTAGATTGAATATGTACAACATTAAAATATACGACCCTTCAATAGCATCCACCATTGTTGTTACTATTACGCAAGGAGACAGAACACAGAGAAATTGTTAGAACGATCTTACTTGGAAAGGAGAAACAAGAAAAGAGAATGCTGTGACGTGGAGAGATCCACTGTCCTTAAAGGTGATTTCGCCGCAGCACGGGTGCAAACTTCCTCCTAACGACCATCCTCCAGCATTAACACAGCGCGCCCGATTGTGTGCACTCACAAGCAGACGGATGGAGTGACAGAACTTAGCCCGAAATTTTGGAGAACAATTTTGTGTAGAGAGGAAGACTGAATTATGATGTATATTTCTTAACCAGAGAAAGGGGGTTTATATAGAATAGAGAAGCAAAGGAAAAAACGGGCAATGAAATATTCTAGGAGAAAATTAAGGAGTAATAGCTGCGACAAAAACGGCAAAAATTGATTTGCCGTTACAATATGATTGCGCGCGTGAATCTCGCAAAGGAAATAACGGAACAAACCAGACCCAAAAATTAAAGCTGATCATAAAACGGACCGCAGGCCCACAGCCCACGCTCGCGCCGCGCTCGCCACGAGCCCGAGCCCGGCCCGGTCGGGGAGCACGCGCGTGTTGTTTGCCATTCTTCTAGCCCATTGCTCAACAAAGCTAAAAGGAACATAATAGTATATAAACAAGGTAGGACCTTTATATTCTTTCCATGTGGGACTTGGGTATTTCATGAACAAAAGCAAACAAAGAAATACTCCATAACTAAGGATAACTTTGAGGCTTTAATTCCAACAATCCCCCACAAAAATCAAAGTTAGAGGAAGAAAAGAAGAATAAACAATTTCGGGCTTAAAAAGAAGTGATGCATCAGTGTTAATGTCTTACGACTTGATTTAACTCTTAGTGAATCAGATTTGGGAATCTTGTTCAATTAAGTGATGTTCATCTTGAACTTAATAGAACTTAAAACCTTTATCTAAAACACACATCAATCTTTAAAAGAAGTAGTCACTCCGCGATCAATGTGGAGCCTACACTGGCCATACGCCTACTTGGATACTCATAGATGCTCTAGAGAAATGACCCACATTTTCTCATAGGAAGCGGCCCCACTTCCACATCTAAGTAGGTGAATCCCATCAAGTGTGTACCACCACACACCACCACACACCTGTGGATATGGGTTCATTAAGAGCCCTTTGCTCATCCTCAATCACTAGTGGTAAGCACTTTTCAACACAATTTTTCATAAGAGGGATAGAAATAAACAAGTGCCTTTATTACTAATGTTGCCCCTTGAACTCTATTTGCATAGAGTAGGGTTTCATTATTACATTTCAAATGGGTCTTAATCACATCCCTCTGGATTCATCCACAATTACATTTCTAGAAAGGCCTTTCGTAAACGGATCCGCTAAGTTCTTTTCGGACTTTACATAGTCCAGTGATATCACTCCACTGCTTATCAAATCTTTAACAACCTTGTGTCTGAGACGAATGTGCCTTTTTCTTTCCATTGTAGACATTGTTCTTTGCCACTGCAATAGCTGCCTGAGAGTCACAATGCAGTGCAACCGAAGGAGCAGGTTTCCCCCACAATGGAACATCATTCAACAAGTTTCTAAGCCATTTAGCCTCATTTCCTGCCAACTCAAGTGCAACAAACTCAGATTCCATAGTTGACATAGCAGTACAAGATTGCTTACAAGATTTCCAAGAAATAGCACCACCACCCAAGGTAAAAACAAAACCACCAGTAGAGTTAATCTCATCATTTCCAGATACGCAATTAGCATCACAATAACCTTCTAAAACAGTAGGAGAAGAAGAGTAGTGAATGCCCCAATCCTTGGTTCCTTTAAGGTATCTAAGCAAACGACGCAAAGGACCCCAATGATCCTTGCTAGGATTATGAGTGTATCTACTGAGTCTACTAATAGCATATGCAACATCAGGTCTAGTGCAATTCATCAAATACATAATGCTACCAATTATCAAACGGGTTATGGTATTATCAAACTTTTAGTACCATTGTTTAGGGGCTTGCTTTAAACCATAAAGGGATTTTACTAGCTTACACACCTTGTGCTCTTGACCCGAAATTACACATCCTTCAGGTTGATCCATATAGATTTCTTCCTCAAGGTCACCATTTAGGAAAGTAGTCTTAACGTCAATTTGATGCAGTACAAGACCATGTAAAGTAGCTAAGGCAAACAGAGTCCTAATGGTAGCAATCTTAGTAACTGGGGAATAGGTGTCAAAATAGTCAATTCCCTCCTTTTGAGTGAAACCCCTCACAACTAATCTTGCCTTATACTTATCAATTGAACCATCAGGCTTTAACTTCTTTTTGAAAATCCATTTGCTAGAGATAGGCTTACAACCCCTAGGAAGGTCTGCTAATTCCCAAGTGTTGTTACTCATGACGGACTCTAGCTCACTATCTATGGCCTCTTTCCAAAAAACTGCATCAATAGATTTCATAGCCTCGACATTGGTCTTAGGGTATTCTTCTAAGATAAAGACAGACACTAGACTCTCATTTAGGACACAACTTTCAGTAAGGAAGGAGGTGACAATCAGAATCGAAACTGTTATATTTCCTAGGTCTTTTACTCCTCCTAGGTTCTTAATCTGCAACATGTAAAGTCACTTGAGGACTAGGCACAGACAAAGCATGATCAGCAGAAAAAAAATTTGAAGCAGTAGAAGAACATTTCAAAGGAAACACATGTTCAAAGAATTCAGCATCCCTTGATTCAACAATAGAACCACAAGCATAAGAACCTCTAGCATCCTTAATAAGAAAGCGATAAGCAGCACTATGAAAAGCATAACCAATGAAAATGGAATCACAAGTCTTTGGCCCTATCTTGTCCCTCTTAAAGGAAGGTATGGCAACCTTAGCAACACTTTCAAGTATTTGAGGTTAGGGATATGACCTTTCCACATCTCATAAGGGGTTTTGTCTAACTTCTTATGTGGCACACGGTTCAAGACATGACAAGCGGATAAAATAGCCTCTCCCTACATGTTATCAGGAAGTCCATGACTAATCAACATAGCATTCATCATGTTCTTAAGGGTTCTATTCTTCCTTTCAGCTATACCGTTTTGTTCGGGGGTATAAGGGGAAGTCAACTCATGAATAATCCCATTTTGTTCACAGAAGTTCTTAAGGGAAGTAGGATCATATTCTCCTCCCCTATCGCTTCTAAGTCTCTTAATTTTCCTATCCAATTGGTTTTCAACCTCAGCTTTGTACTTTAAAAACATTCCCTCTGCCTCATCCTTAGATTTCAGAAGGTATCCTACGGTGTAACGGGAAAAGTCATCTACAAAGGTTATGTAATACTTCTTCCCTCCCCGACTTTCATGGTTCTTAAAGTCTCCTAAGTCTGAGTGAATGAGTTCAAGAAGACCAGATTGCCTATCAACTGATTTAAAAGGCTTCCTAGCAAATTTAGCTTCAACACAAATTTCACATTTAGGCAAATCAGAATTGGAGAAGCTAGGTATCAAGTTCAAGTGTTTCAGTCGTTTTATGGAGGCTGCATTCACATGACCTAATCTAGAATGCCATAAATCAATAGACTCAGCAATATAAGCAGAAGAAGTAGAAGCAGATTTATTCATGAGTTTAACAGTGGCATCAATAGCAAAAAGCCCCCCGTTACAATATCCCTTCCCCACAAATTCCCCATTATGGGTGATAACAAGTCTATCAGAATCAAAAGACAACCTCAAACCAGCCCTAATTAACAAACTTCCAGAAAATAGATTTCTACGGATTTCAGGAACATGAAGTACATTTGTAAGAGTAAGCAATTTTCCAGAAGTGAGTTTGAGAGTAATCTTCCCTTTGCCGCTGATTTTTGCTGAAGCAGAGTTGCCCATGAACACATTTTCACCTTCCAGCTTTTCATATTGATCGAACATGGCTCGGTTGGTGCAGATGTGCCTCGTTGCTCCTGTGTCCACGATCCATTCAGAAGTATCTCCAGCTAGGTTGATCTCGGATACAACAGCAACAAAGTTTTCAACTGCTTCCACCAAGTTTGCTTGGTTCTTCTTTTTGTTCTAGCAATTTGCGGCTTTGTGTCCAGGTTTACCGCACTTATGACAGCTGCCTTTGAACCTGTATTTCTGCACACCTCCATGAGATTTGAGACTATTGTCTCCCTTGTGAGAACTCTTTGCCTTCTGTTTGTTCCTGTCATAATTGGAGTGTTTGGAATCCACAAGATTAGCTTTAGGAAATACAGCATGATTAGAGGGTTTGTCCTTAAGACGGTTTTCTTCCTCAATTTTCAGATGACCAACAAGTTCTTCAAGGGTAAGGTCTCTCTTTTTGTGCATAAGCTGGTTCCTATAGTCTTTCCAAGAAGGTGGCAATTTCTCAATAAGCACGATAGCCTAGGTATACTCACAAATAACAAGTCCCTCAGCAGCAATATTGGTGCAAATAGTTTCATAGTCATGAACCTGGTCAATAATGGGTTTCTCATCATCAATCATAAAATTAAGCCACTTACTAATACAGTAGCGTTTGGAACCAGCATCATCAACACCATATTTCTTTTCCAGGGTATCCCAAATGTCCTTAGCATGGTTATAAGTCATGTAAATATCAAGCAGTGCATTGGACATATAGTGTAGTAACATCCCCTTACAGGTTCTATCATCCTTAGCAAATTTAGTCTCATAAGCCAGTTTCTCAGTCACTCATCAGAAGGGATAACAGGATCATCAAGCACATAAGCCACATCAATTTGTTCAAGGTAAAACCTAACCCTGACAGCCCAACGTTTATAGTTTTTCCGCTCAAGAGACTCGATCTTAGACATATCAAGAATGGTCAGACGAGATGCCATAGCAACATAATAATACAAAATCACCTTTAAGATTGTTGTTACTATTACGCAAGGAGACAGAACACAGAGAGATAGTTAGAACGATCTTACATGGAAAGGAGAAACAAGAAAAGAGAATGATGTGACGTGGAGAGATCCACTGTCCTTAAAGGTGATTTCGCCGCAGCACGGGTGCAAACTTCCTCCCGACAACCACCCTCCAGGATTAACACAGCGCCGCCCGATTGTGTGCACTCACAAGCAGACGGATGGAGTGACAGAACTTAGCCCGAAATTTTGGAGAACAATTTTGTGTAGAGAGGAAGACTGAATTATGATGTATATTTCTTAACCAGAGAAAGGGGTTTATATAGAATAGAGAAGCAAAGGAAAAAACCGGCAATGTAATATTTTGGGAGAAAATTAAGGAGTAATAGCTGCGACAAAAACGGCAAAAATTGATTTGCCGTTACAATATGATTGCGTGAATCTCGCAAAGGAAATAACGGAACAAACCAGACCCAAAAATTAAAGCTGATCATAAAACGGACCGCAGGCCCACAACCCGAGCCCGGCCCGACCGGCGCGCGCGCGTGTGTGGTTTGCCATTCTTCTAGCCCATTGCTCAACAAAGCTAAAAGGAACTTAATAATATATAAACAAGGTAGGACCTTTATATTCTTTCCATGTGGGACTTGGGTATTTCATGAACAAAAGCAAACTAAGAAATACTCCATAACTAAGGCTAACTTTAAGGCTTTAATTCCAACAACCATATCATGTGAGTATGAGCTTATCATATGTGATTGAAAAGGTACATCGTCAGATCATATACAACCCTAATATATTATTCATAAATGAGATAATTATATTGAAAGTATACAAGCTTGAACCTTTTTATAGGATTCAAACACGGGAACTCACATGACTCAGGAGATGGTGTATATATATGTGGGACATTTATTGGTATCGAAGCTCTTGCAACTTGGTACCAAAGAAACTTAAGAAATGCATTGATTGATACTAATTGATCTAAATAGTAACATGTAGTAACAAAACCTTTCCAATTGGATGAATTACTCCCTCTGTTTCTTTTGTTCCTTCTACTTGGAATCTTGACACTATTTACAATTAGAGAGAATTTTCTAAATTCTTTTCAATATATATTAAAAAATATAATCATGTGGGGTCTTGTTTGATTCATCTTAATGAGTACTTTATTAATATTCAATCGTTATAATTTTTACTAATATATAATGGAAGATATTTAAGATCAAAGAAGTGAATTGGCAAACGTGCATGGTCAAAGTAGGAAGAAAAAAAAATAGAGGGAGTATTATTGTAAAACCATTGCAATAGTACTCGTGTAATACCATTTTTCAGTTCTAAGAGCACCAACTACAAGAGATATGAGTACCAATCTATATATATATATATTTTTTAGCAAGAAAGAGAACTAGAGGGGAACCCAATTAATAGGCCACCCTAAAGCATCCTTTCGGATGATCTTGGAAAACGCAATATCCGAGAATTCAAACCAATAACATTTGACATAGCATGACCTCTATTGGCCATCCTATCTGCAGCATAATCTGCTTCCCTAAAGGCATGACCAATATGCACATTATCAAATTTCTTAAGATCTTCACAAGCATCAATAATAAGAGCATTAATAGACCAAGGAACTTTCCAAAAGCTTTTAATTGTCTGAATCACCGATAAATTATTACCTTCAACATAGATATTATTAAAACCTAAAGATAGGGCTCCCCTAATACCTTACCTAAGACCCCAAGCCTCAGCAACAAGAATAGAATAATTAAAGTCAATCGCATTGGCACCACAAAGAAGAATCTTACCCACATCATCTCTAATTACAAAACCATACGTTGAACGCCCATCTTGAAGCTTAGAGCCATCAAAATTAAGCTTAATAAAATTAGGAGGGGGGGACCACACTACATTGTTCCTTCCAAGCCCCTCCTTCTTACTACTAGGATTACAAAGAGCACTAGGATGAGACAAAGACTGAAAAATAGCAATATTCTTCATATAAGCTCTTATCATAGTCCCCAGTTTAGCTGGATTAAAACTCTCCTGACGAAAGGTAGTACTATTTCTAGCATACCAAACGAACCACCAGATAATAGCATAGAAGCTAATACTAGTTGAATTCATATGCGATTTACTCTCACAAATAAAATCCATGAAAGACCAACCTACCTCTAGCCTCGGCAAAAGGGGAAAAGCACCCGAATCATTCACCACACTAATAACATCACAAGTGAAAGGGCAATCTACAAACAAATGGAGATCGTCTTTAGAATGAAAATCACAAAAAACACACTCCATAGGGAGAAAAACGTGACTCATCTCCAATCTTTTTTTTGTAGGGAGGCCATTTTGGCAATTATCCATAATAAAGATATTATCTTGGGAGGAATAGATAAAGATCAAATCCAATTATAACCAACCTGAGAAGGAGGATCTAAACCATACCCTTGAAGAAGAGACACCCCCGATTTAACATAGTATTCTCCATCGAAAGAAAGACCCCAAAAAATCCTATCTGGCAAGTTATTAGAATGAATGAAAGATTTTCAAAATATCCTCCACAATTTTGACAGGAACAAATTGGGCTAGCAGCTCCTTTTTCCATTGATTATCCACTGAGATAAAATAGCTAACACGAAGATTTTTAGACCCATGAATAGGAGGGCAATTTTTACTAATAGGCACTTGGCACAACCCAATTATGATCCCAAAAGAAACATCATTACCATTTTCTATCGTCCACCTTAATCCTTGTTTAAAAGGAGTACGTAATGTCATCAACTTACGCCATTGTCAAGACACATTGGTTTTGGTTTTATAAGAGAAAAGATCATCATCTTTTAAATACTTTTTCTTAACAAGTTTAACCCATAAATTATCCGGCATCCTAATAATTTTCCACAAAAGTTTTATTTGGAGAGCAATGTAGTTGATTTTAGCTTTTCTCAAACCCAGCCCTCCAAATTTTTTAGGCTTGCAAATTTTATCCCAATCTATCAAGTTAGGAGCTTTAGAACATGGATCCTTATTCCATAGGAAATTTTTATAATTCTTATCTAAAGAGGACATAATAGCAGGAGGAAGAGCAAAGCTTTGCATTTGAAAATTAGCTTTAGTACCCAAGTTAGCTTGGATTAGAACCGTTCGGCCTACCTGGGATAGAGAGTTAGCTCTCCACTTAGTAAATTGAGAAGAGACTTTCTCTTGAACATCATTAAAAGTAGCATTAGTAACCTTACTAGAAATAATTGGGCAAACCTAGATATTTACCAAGAGAGGAAGATTCCTCCATTTGAAGAATACTCGCAAAATCAGAAATTAACTCTACTGGCGTGTTATGAGAACACTGAAAAGCTGATTTGTGAAAATTGACTAACTGCCCTGACATAGAACAGTAATTATTAAGAATACCTTTTATAGTATGACAACTATCATAATTAGCTTTAGCAAATATCATAGTGTCATTAGCAAAAGTCAAAAAAGGAATGTTTACTCTAGAATGGCCTAAAGTAACACCTATTGATTTAGACCCCATAGCACCAACATGAAAGAGTTAGCGAGCTAGAATCTCAGCACAAAGGATAAATATATAAGGAGACAGAGGATCCCCTTGGCGAATACCTCTAGAAGGAAAAAAAAATATTACCCGGAATCCCATTTACTAAAACAGAAAAAGAAACTGTAGAAGTGCATTCTTGAAGCCAAGCAAGCCATTTATCACAAAAACCAAATTTTTTAAAGGTAGCAAAGATAAACTTCCATTCTAAGCTACCATAAGCTTTTTCCATATCAAGTTTTATAGCTAACCAACCTTCTTTACCTTTCTTATTTTTAAAAGAATGAAAAACTTCATTGGCTATCAAAATATAATCCTGAATTAATCTTTCGGGAACAAAGGCCCCTTGCAGCGGATGTGTAATTTGTCCTAAAATAATTTTTAATCTGTTAGCCATTATTTTTGAGATAATCTAAGTGACACCTTAAACTTTATTGTGCAGACACCTTAAACTAAGTGAGCTTCTATGCCTATAAACTAACGTATTTGTGTCAGTTATATATTGTTTTCATGTGTGATTAGTTCCTTAGTTGTCGCATTGATCTTGATTTTGACTTGGTACTCTTTGATATTTGATAGTGCATACATTTTGATATGATTGAGGCATTCTATTTCATAATCTTAACTCCAGAGTTATTCTTGTTTTCATATTATCCTTCCTCTAGCCTCGCTGAGCCTTTCTGACTATGTTTGATTGCTACTTACATTACAAGCCATTGGCCTCATTTGATATTTGTCCTAAGCCTAGCTTGGGGGAGCGAGTATTAGTTTTGGTTTGGTTTGTATTGAATTGAAGTGCTCTATTTGTGGTTTAGAAGGATGGAAAAGTATGGTTAGTGAGCTTTGAAATTGAATTGAAAGTTCGGAAAAAAAAAAGTGAAAAAAAGTTGTGAATAAAGTAAAATAAAAAGGGTCATTATGATTGAATTTCTTGAGTGAAAAAGGTTGTTGATTATATTTGGAGATTGTTGGTTGTTGAGTGGAGTTGTTGTGACCTTTCTTGGTCATATTTACAGTTATATGATGCTCCTCCTTCCTGGTTTTTCCACCATGATTCCCCAAATTATTTTCCATACCTTTAACCTCATCCCCATTACATCCCTTATAAGCCCTCTTGATCATTGTGTATTGTATTGTTGAGTATTAAGTGAGTCAAAAAGTCAAAGTTAAAGAGTATTTGCTTCATCTGAGTCGACTTGATTAGGTTGAGTGTCATTACTTATGCCTTAAACACATGAGAGATTTGAGTGCACATAACTACAATGAGGTTTGACAGGTTTTGTTTAATCTAGCTTGGGAGAGATGGTATGCGGTATGATTGGAGAGTCGATTGCGATACATGACATGCTATGCGACTTTATTCAAACTTGTTTTGATGCTTGGTTTGCGTAGTGATTATATCCCTCGTCTTTTCAATTCAGTGTTTGACCTTATAGTCCTTTATTGTAGGTTATCTTTCATATCCAATGTCTATGTCTTATTGCTTGGGGACAAGCAATGGTTTAGCTTGGGGGATTTTGATGTGACACTTTTATATATAGTTTTTAGATGCATTTTTTATTACTTTTAGAACTCCTTTTAGAGCATTTAGGTGCAGAGTGGCATGAATTACGTAAGTTGTGCTCTACTACTCCCCGTTTGCGTGTTTCGATGATTTTCAGGTTATTTTGATGCAAATTGATTATGATTATTTAAGATCAAGCCTATTAATCATTGAGGATGAAGATAGCTTACACAAGGATCACAAGTCAGTTAAACTGAGTACACACAGTCCAACCAAAAATTCTTTTTTGGTGGCTTAAAACACATTCAAGCTGTTGAGTTTCATTTTGTAGAGAAGAAATGCGTAATAAAGAAATTACCTTAACAAGTGAACCTTTATATCTCATAGATCAATGTACTTAAAACAAAATCACGAAAGTCTATCTTTTCATCAAGGAAATCAAAGATTCCGCATAAACAATATATTTATACTTCTCAAACATTTTATACTTGCTCAAAATACTGAGATACTCCTCTATAGATACCAAGGATGCAAACGTAATATGTCAAAGAATATACTGAGTAACTTCCCAAATGCTTTCCATAAATTATCTTGCTATGTCAGCATCATTATTAAACATAACTCAAATTTATCTCGATACGTTAGCATCAAAATATTTAACTCATGGAAGGAACACGAATAGAGAGGGGTAAACCACATCTCCAGACTTTTGAGGGACGTCTCCCCACCTTTCTTATATTCTGCTTGTAAGACTTTTAGGTCATGACCCTACACAACGGAGCAATACCCACTCTGGAGCAATACCCGCTCTAACACATAATGAGCAATACCCGCTCTATGAATGTTGTTTATCACTGCTTACGCAGCTACTTCCCCTTATAAAACAAAACTTATACTCATACAGAATTACTTATACTCAACACTTGTACCAATATACTTATACTCAAATACTTATACTTAAATACTTATACTGAAAGACTTATACTGAAATACTTATACTTAGATCATAAGGCTCAAATGCTTTTACTCAACTTACACATTAATTCATATTTTTTAAATACATTTTGTCATTCCAAGTTCCATTAAACAATTCTAAAATGATTAGCAGTCATCCTAAAATCTCGAAATACTTTTATCTCCTTAAAATTCATTTAAGAGTAAGCAGATTGTCGTTCAGAGCATATTTAAGTTCTCATACAAGATCCTCCAAATATAATTTCTAACAATCCAACCATCGGTTCTATAGTTCTACCATATAACTTCCCAATCATGACTAAGTTCATGTTCACTACATCAACACCGAATTACCAGAATAGTAGGCGTTTCCAACTTTATTTCATTAGTACTTCGTATTTTTATACCCACTTGTTGTAATACTATCTATCACTTTCATAGCTCCCGAACATTTTACTCCGAATTATAGGTCATGATCCCATACTCAACGACTCAAATAGTCATTTGTAATTAATCATCCCAATATTTAACTCAATGTCCTCATTAATCTTAAATTTATAATTTCTTTGTAATCGAGTCACAATTCTAACCCCAAGTGCTCCACAATGGCAGATTACATCCTCCTTACTTCCAATTCTTTAGTCTTATCCTTCACATTAGAAAATTAATTTGTTAACCTCTATAGCTTACCCCATTCCAATATAAGAAAACATTACCCAACTCGGAGAGTGTCACACCCATAAGATATAACTTCTCGTAACTCAAACAAAAGAGTTCCCATTTACTATTGACACAACTATTTTGAACCATCTCTTAAATTTCGATCTCTTATACCGCCAATATGCCATTCATATCTCCAATCCTATTTCCCAATATTCGAGGTTCATTGATCTCTGATGTGTCCTCAATGAGTTCATTGTCTTTAATATCTTTAAAGTTTTAGTAATAATCCTAGTAAACCATTAGTTGACGTTAAACTCCGAAACACATCTCAGATTCTCTTAATTTCCAGTCTTAACGTTCTCACGTAACAACTATCTTTGACTCCTCAAACACCTGCATCATAACCATATCAGCTTTACTAACCCATTAACGGATACATTTTGTACTTACTTATGAATCACAACTTTGTTTACCAACCCAACATTCTCGTACCAGACTTTGTATTCTTAAAATAGAATTTCTCAATCAATTAATTCATCTCGTATACATTCCAACATAGATTTCCAAATCAATAAGACATAATTCCTCCAAAGATTTCTTCGGTGATTATCTTCTAATTTAAATAACTTAACTTTTAACAATATGTCCTCGAGATACGACCTTATGTATTAGACTAGTACTTCTGATAATCTCCTTCACTAAGGTTCCTAATTGTATTTTTGAAATCAGTATGCAAATCTTTATATTAGAGATCGCTTAAGAAAATAACATTCCTAAAATCTTATTGACTTAAAGCAAATAAAAGATCTTGTAAAGTCCATATATCTGAAAACTCTTCAATAATATTTCACTAAAAATGTACCCGAAATCCATGAGCTTTCAGTCCTTATATTTAGGTAACTTAACACAAAGTGCGCTCAATCAACTTAATTTCGGAAATGATACATACATTAGTAAAACATACCAATTTAAGAAGTCATAATCCAGCATCCATGAAATCAATATAAATATCAAATCTATAATCATTAATGTAGCAAATATTGTTAAGTCTAATTCAAAATAACCTTATCACAATTGTAAATGCATATTCAACTTGTAAAACTCAATATATAGGCAACTTAGCTTTGATCAATAAAACACACGTTTCTGAATGCAATTATACTCATGAAGGTTCAAATTACACTTTCAAACATTTCCAATTTAATGATCACAATAACATAACAAGCTTGAATCAAATGTTCATTTACTTTACGTAAATCATGAAATTCATGTAAAACATCAATTCTAGATTGGAAAGTGGAAGGACAATGTGTACCTTTTCTTAACCTTCAAATATTGCTCAAGCCCCGAAATTGATTCTAATAATCCATTATTCTTGCTCAAATGATCTTGAACTCCACAATGATTTACCTCAACAACAATTACAATAATTAACAACCATTCTCAAACTAATCTTATTCAACTACCATTCTTTAGACATAAACTAATTAACTTGAACCTTATAAGCTAATTTTGATTCCTCAAAGAATAATTATAACACAAACTCTTATATACGGCCGGCCACACCGGAAATTTTGCGTATGGCTAGCCCATATATAAGGCCCAAGCGGAGTAATATGTTCTGATTTTTCAAAATCATGCCAATAATCCTAGAGCGCTTTCTCTCTCCTCCTCTTCCCTCCCCAAGGAGTTTTGACACTCGAGACTGAATTATGGAAATTTTGATCGAAGAAAGCATCACAATCGAGGAGGTTAAGATCGTCGATTTGATCGACATCATGGAAGCAATTTTGAAGTCAGTAGTCGCGGAAGAAAGGACAGAAATGAAAAAAGTCCCACCACTGATCTATCGGAGAAATCTTCGATCATCCGATAGAATTTCATTGGGACGAAGATCGCAACATCAGGATTTAATCTTGAGGATGGTGAGACTGATGATTGAGGTGGTCTTTGAGGATAGAGTATCCATTGAGATCTTTTGGGGGTTAAGTGGTTGACGATGGAGTGGAGAGAGAAAATGGGATTTTTTTTTTTTTTGTGTTTGGTGAGATGTTGATAGTATGCTTGTAGATTATACTCATTGCACTTGTTAGGCTTTGTTGTGGGAATAAATGGGGAAATGTTAGTTTATTTTTTTTAGAGTAACCAGCTTAATCATACGAGTAACCTCATGTAACATCGTTTAAACTTATGAGTAACCCTATTTAATAATAAAAGAAACTTCATTTATTCATACCAGTAACCCCGCTTAATCATATGAGTAACCCCATTTTGTTTGCATAAGCAACACCATGCTGTTTATAAGAGTAACCACTTCTATTGTTATGCGTAACCCTAAAATATTATATGAGTAACACCATTTATTTTTTTGCAGTAACCTCGTTTAGTTTTATAGAGTAACCTTGTTTAATCATATGAGTAACCTCATTTATTCATACCAGTAACCTCATTTATTCATATTAGTAACCTCACTTATTTATACAAGTAACTTCAATAAGTCATATGAGTAACCTCATTTAATCATACGAGTAACCTCAAAGGTTCCCAAAAGTAACCACATTTATTCAAATGAGTAACCTCATTCATTTATAAGAGTAAACTAATTAGTAACCTGATTTATCCAAATGAGTAACCCCATTCGTTCATAAGAGTAACCCCATTTATTGATACGAGTAACCTCATTCGTTCAAAAGAGTAACTTCATTTAACCATACGATGATGCTATTTAATCGTACGAGCAACCCCCATTTATTCATACGAATAACCCCATTATTCATACGAGTAAACCCCATTTATTCATACGAGTAACCCCATTATTTCATACGAGTAACCTCATTCATTCATAAAAGCAACCTCACTTAAGTATTTAATCATACAAGTAACCCCAACTGTTCACTAAACTAACCCCATGTTTTCATATAAGTAACCTCATTAAATAATAAGACGACCCCTTTTTAATCATACTAGTAACCTCAATTGTTCACAAAAGTAACCTCATTTTTTCATATGAGTAACCTCATTAGTCCACAATATTAACCTTATTTAATCATACGATGCCCTATTTGATCAAGTAACCTCAATCGTTTACAAAAGTAACCCATTTTCTTGATACGAGTAACCTCATTCGTTCATAAAAGTAAATTGATTAGTATTCCATTTTGTAATAAAAGTAACCACATTTATTTATAAGAGTAACACCCCTTTATTGCTAAAAGTAACCATATATTCATACAAGTAACTCCATTTGCTCATAAGAGTAACTCCATTTGTTCATAAGGATTTGTGTACAAGGGTCAACTTCAATAGGTCATATCTCACAGCACACTTAATATTTTGGAAAATATTCAAGTTGGAGATGAAAATTTGGCTCGATAGCTTTCCAATGCCTGGTTAAAGCTCAATTCCGATAAGAAACGAGTGAGATATGACCATTTAAAAATGGGCTGACAGGGTGTCACCCGCGCGGCCACACCTATAATTTCGCATGTGGCCAGTTGTATGCAAGACGCGCTGTAATAATAATGCTTAACAAAGAACTATTCCAATAAAAATGCCTTTTTTCACAAATTATGAAACTAATTTTATCTAAATGACATTAATTTAAAACCATTTTCAATAAACCCATTAACAACAACAATAGCAACATCGCAACAACTCAACAACAAAACCATAAAGAAAGATCTCATAACCCAAGAAGGGAAAGTACCTTTGGTACTTCATTAGAACATCAGAATATAGCGGCGGCAGTAGCATTATGGCCAACAACGGAGGTAGAATGAGCTCGGACAGCGGCAGCTCGTGGAAACAGCAGCCACGAAGCTACGCAACATCATCAAAAGGACATGACCGCGAAGGAGAGAAGAGGAGAAGCAGAGGCTAATAGCGGCAGTCGCAAGCGCATGCAACTGAAAGCACAGCCCGACCCAGAAGAGAGAGAAAAGAAATCAAGGGTTTTGATTCTTCAACCAATGGAATGAGTAAATGAATTTTGGATCTTCAAATTGCTAAGTGTCTGAAACTAAAATGTGATATTGAGAAGCTTTTTAAGAGAATTGCAATTGACAACTCAAAATTCATCCCCTTCACCAGCATCAAAAGGGGCAGCAGGCAAGAACTCAGAAGCAAATAAATCCTCATAATATATCACTCTTAGAGGAACTGGAGCTAGGATATTATCCTGAAGCTGAGGAGGGGGAGGGGTTGATGCCCAGTCTCACTGTGGAGCACTGGGAGGTGCACTTCCACATGAGAAGAAGCAGACTCAAGAGCAGCATTAGAAGGGACAGGGAGTACAACACCATTGTCAGATTCATCGTCAGAGGATTTAATATCAACAACAAACTCATATTTCATAATTTTTTTACCTTTCACATCCACATTTGGCAAAGATATCACAGCTTTCTTGGGATGAACCTTAGAAGTAGGTTCTTTAATGATCACACCTTTAGCTTCAGGGACTTTAGTTCTACCAGAAAAAACTTTAGCAGGGAACCTTTTATTAATACCAGCACCAGAAGCAGCAGAAGGAGGAACAAAACGAGGTCTAGATACATGCCTAGGCCTAGCCTCCACCACATTAGATTGCTCAGCTGTGGTGGAAGGCACTTCATGCCTATTAGCATTACCAAGAAACTCTGCCAACCATTTTTTCTTTGAGTTTTTCAACAACAAACACATTTCTTTCTTTCTTGGGGGGATATAACAGAGAACAGTCATCACAACCACCGAATGAGCAACCAGTAGATCTAACATTCCAAATTACATAACCACATTCCATACACCAGCACGTTTGATCTAACATATTCAAGCAAATGAGCAGTAATATCAACTCTTACACAAGCACTGGCAAAGCTAGTTTTATGCCTCAATAAAGATTTAGGGTCTAACTTAATGAGAGACCCTACATTATTAGAAGCAAGCAAGTTTGCAGCAGACTCAAAATTGAGTAGTTCAGCAGGGAATCTAGGGATCCTTGCCCATAAGTCTATCCATTTAATCTCTTCCACAAAAGGGTCAAAATGAGCCCTCCATGGATATATAACAAATAACTCACCCTTCACATGCCAGGGCTTATCTAACCACACCAGAAATAAGTCCCCAGGGTTAGCAAAACGAATTAATAACCAATTATTTCCCATATCTAGATACTCAACATCTCTATTACAGAACTTCCAGTCTGCCCTAGTTCTAGATATTATAATTCTCATATCAACAGGATCACCAAGCATTTTACCAACTAAACATGACTTAGGGGGCGTTTGGTTCACCAAGGGGAAAGGGAAAGGGTTTAAGAAAGGGAAATGAGGTGAATGGAAAGCCAAACCCTTAGGTTTAGTAGGTTGTTTGTTTCAAAATATCTAGGGTATCACTCATAATAATAATAATAATAATAATAATAATAATAATAATAATAATAATAATAATAATAATAATAATAATAATAATAATAATAATAATAATAATAATAATAATAATAATAATAATAACAACAACAACATAATAATAATATAAATTAATAATAATAAATATAATGATTTAATAATAATAATAGTAATAATAATAATAATAAATAATAATAATAGAAATAATAATAATAAATAATAAATAAATAATAATAATAATAAATAATAATAATAAATTTAATAATAATAATAATAATAATAATAATAATAATAACTAACAATAATAGAAATAATAATAAATAATATAATAATAATAATAATAATAATAATAATAATAATAATAAAATTAATGATAATAATAATTGAATTGAATTGAGAAAACAAACAACAAGTAAATAAATCAGCTCACTTGAATCCCTTACCCTTACCCTTTCCTGAAAACCTCTAACCAAACGCCCCCTTATATAAATCCACAATATCTTTTTGGACTTAAGGCAACTCATCAAGCACTATAGCCTCAGGAAATGAGGGAGGACCAAGGGGTCATGACTAACAGAATTTAAATCAGCATGCAAAGGCTCAAAAGAAGTTAATACATTACCATGAGATGGAACATTCCCAGCACTTCCTTCCTCTAAAGCTTTCTCTTTCAAAATGGCATCTTTGAAAGACTTAGGGTTAGCCATAATAACCAATTCAAACAAACCAGAAGTATAGAATATTTAAGTAGCATTTTTGCAGGAAGGAAATACTTTATGAGAGATTGCAAATAAACGAAGAGAAAGTTTGCATTAAAAATTACCTGAGAGCTGGTGTATTTATAGCACAAAAAACCCAGCCACAACTAGTTAACACAGCATAGATTACGGCTGCTACCAGAGAGTTTTCCTCTCGCATTTATTGCGAAAACCATACTTATGGACAAAAAACCAAATTCAGCAAGCAATAAGATCTTAATACGCACAACAAACACCTCCTTCAGACCAGCAATGATGACAGAAAACCAAAACCTTTTAATGACACTCACACTCAATTGGAGAAATAAATGAATAATTCCATTGCCCAAAATCTAAAACCTAAGCCTAGCTCGAAACTTGTACTTGAACCCCAAAAATTGGAGCCACTTAATCCAAATTGAAGGCGAATTAGCTGGCCTAATGATGAAATTGGGAGTTTTAAGTCTAAAAGTAGACTTGTGGCCATGGCAGAGCTCTTCAGAGCAATAAGTAGCGTGATTAATGGCTACCAACCTATAACATAACTGACAGAAGAGAGAAAGCCTCTTAACTACAAAATTGGGCAACCGAAACACTACAATTAAGACTAATAGCAGAGATTTCCTGTAATTTTTAGCATTTGATGAGTAATTTTTGTAGAAAATGGCACGAAATTGAATTGGGGATTTTTTGCATTGAGCTAGGGTTTCATCGAGCGGGTTAAAGGGGAGCTTTTTTCTTGTCTTTCTCTCTCTTACTTTATCTCTCTTCATTTTTACTAGTTGGATTGAGTACCAATCTATATGATAGATGCTTACTAAATATCCCTCGAATAGATGCTTATAAAATCTCCATGAATGGATTAATTTGCTCCAAGCCTCCCATTCTCCCATCAAGTGTACCGCACAAACTTTATTGACATTTATTGCATTTTTCTATATAATTTTGCACTTCCCCGCAAAAATTTATAACTGTCATTACAATTTCTTATGTGAAATCGCTAGCGATTTGTTTCCAAACCAAAACAAAATTTTCATCTTTTTCCTATCCTTGTTGGATAGTTTTGAATAAATAATTGTTATATATAGAGAAAGTGAGATTTTTTTTTTTTTGCATTTTTTTATTAGGAAAGATAATTGATCCGAAAACCAATATTAATCCCCAACATATTGTTGCGCTAATGATTCGAACCCTGGGCAATGCCTTGGAATTGGGGGTGGTACTCCACTGATCTACCATCTCTCCCTCTTTTTTTTTTTTTTGCATTATAGTATATAAACATTACTCCTACACCCTTATATCAAACACTTTAGCCCTGTTGACAATTAGCAGATAGTTGTTAGCTGATTGTATTAGTTATTTGTATAAAGGTGTTTGATAAGTAGTTAATAGTTGATTGTCACATAATTGAGTAAAATGACCAATAAGGACATGTGTATAATCTATTATTGTTCCTTTTATTATGTTATTAATGTTATTTTTAATTACTTTAGGACATAATTGTAATTGGCACACTCATTCCTAAACCTCTAACGTCAAAGAACTCCTCCCCCAACTTTTTCAAAAAGAGCTTTTCAGGTTCAATAAGCTAATTGAAACCTCTCTTTACCAAACACTCAAATAAGCGGATTTACTAGTCAAATCATCTAATATGAATTTAGACCCTGTTTGGCACAAGCGTTTTAGGTAGCGGGTAGCGGTTGGACAAGATTAAAACGCTACTTACGAAAATTATGAGTGTTTGGTAAGGTAGTGGCTGTAGTAGCGGGTAGCAGTTAGAGTAGATTATGAGTAGCTTTTGTAGAACGTTACTACAAGTAACGTTTGAGATTTATAGGTAGCGGTCTAGCGAATAAATACTATATAATAGTGTAAGGTAGAATTGTTAGCCAATGTTTTTACTTAATTTTTTCTGTTTATTAATTGCTTTTTTTATGGCAATTAATTATTTTTTTCTTTACAATAGCAGAGATGTGATTTAAATATTTTTTGAAAGAGAAGATATACTAATATTTCACAATATTTTATACTCCAAAATCCACAAGCATTTTAGTTGAAATAGGTAATATATTAATTTTTTGAGAGTTAAATATTATCTTAAATTTTACATTTCTTTGAGTAGTCTTTATTCTGTGTAAGCTGTTTGAAAAAAAATATTGAATTTAACTATTGAACTAACTAATGAAATTGTTGTAATTCATTTCATATTCAAATAAATGTCATTTATTGTCTTTTACAATTTCAACAGCTAATTTTGCCAAACACTTCTAATAAAACAACTACTTTAAACACTAATCGCTAACAGTTACTAGTAGACAGCTAGCAGCTACCCTCAATCGCTACCGCTACTCCAACAGCTAACACCTACTAGAATCGCTAGTTTTGCCAAACAGAAACCTCTAATCGTTTTTCTCAAATCTTTCTAGGTGTTTATATAATTAAAAAAAATTAAGGTGACTGGTGACATATAAATAAATATCTTAAATAGATGTAAAAAAAAATTGTGAAAAGTGGTCAACATCATTGGAGAGGCAAGGATCTACAGCGCAAATAAAGGGAATCTGAGACCCCAACTCTCCGCTTTTGGTCCTTCTTTACCATACAACACGAGACTCGTTCCTCTCTTTTTTTTCTCTCTCTCTCTCTTCCACCCAAAAAGTGGCCTCCATATCTTCTTCATTTTCTCTCTCCTCCAAATGCCACTCTTAAATCTCATCATCACTTTGGAGCACACATTTTCAGATAACGTCCTTTAATTTTTTATTTAAAACAACTACAAAAATATAGCAAAAGTCAAAAATAGAGTGCCTAAGACAAACAATAACAACAAAGATTTTCCCTCTCTCTTATTATTTGTCTTTTTTTTTTTTGTTGTTTCAATAATTCAATCAAATCCTATAAAATTTAATTTCCTCTTTTATTTTTCCTTTATACGCGCAGAATTTTTATTTGTATTTTCTGCCATTTTTGCGCATTTTGAGAAATTCGACGCCATTGAAGCTGCAACAAGAATCAGATCTGAAGCGGTAATCTGTTTGTATCAATCTAACATAACGGACAAGTTTAGGTATCGTTATGCTTTCTCTTCCTCTCTCTTCGTTATTGTAGATTTTTTGAATTTGATGAAATTTGTCGGAAATTTTTTTCACATTTTTCTGGAGGATCTATTTTTATTTCTATTATTTGTTCATCCTCAGTCATTTTCGCATTTCTTTACTGATTTGAATTTCATCTTCAGCTTAATTTATGCGGTTTTTTGAATTTTTTTTGAGATATTCTGTATTTTTCTTTTATGTTTTTTGCCTTTTTTTGGCTGCAAATTTCTTGTAATTTCATATATCTCTCACGAAAATCTTCTAAATAGTAGAAGAAATTTCATATCATTTGCATTTGCCATTTTCATGTCTTTAAATTCAAAAGTAAGAAGAATATGAAGTTTCTAATTTGTTAATTAGTAAAAACAGAATTGTGAATCTCAAAAAAAGAGAGAATAAAACAAATGAATACCGCGATTTTCCATAACGACAAATATTTACCGACTCTCATTCTCATACTTTGTTTTTTTGTTTGAATTTAATTTTCTATCAAGTTTGTTAATTTTTAATTAAAGATCCTCTCTCTCATCTGTTATTGTTGCCATTGTTAAATTAAATGTTGAAGATGTATGAAAATTAAGGTTGAGTTTGGTTGTCTTGCATAATTATTAGTTACAAATCAACAGATTTGTTTTGATTGTATTTGTGGAACAAAACATGCGAATAGATAATATAGAAATTGTAGGAAATTTGATGAGATTTTGTTTGTCTTGTGAAAAATTTCTTATGAAAATCAGATTGAATGGACAGTGACGGTGGTGGCGTAGCTACTGCTGTTACTCCTAGGAGACTGAGCTCCCAACACTCCACCCTTCGCGACACCTTCATTGCGGCGGACCTCGCTGATGGCATCAACCATGCATTTACCAATAATTCTGCCATAGTGAATAACACAACTAGCCCCAGATCGAATCTTACACTCGGTGCTGTACTCAACAGCAATAAGAAATCGCCCCAAGCAGCTAACGTAGTTGTCCGAACCCTCCTTGAGATCATCCGTAACGACGAAACCCTCTCCCCTAGAAGTGCTGGAGGCAACCCCAACAACAAGAAAACTTGGAAATCCTTCAAAGAGCGCCTTAAGCTTAAGAGGAACACGAATCCAAACCAGAATCAGAATCCCAATTCCCTACGTTGGGCATCATCTTTACCGGTTCCACAATCTGACGTGATTCCTAACTCAATGGCGAATAGAAACTCCCTACGAAGCAGTTCTCTAAGAAGAGTTGATACTGTTCCAGCTGATGACCTCACAATGAGGGAGGTGGATAGTGGTGGGTCCCCAAGGAGTGGTGGTAGTTTCAGGTTGTCCGCGGCTTTGGCTGCTGAGAGGGAGCAGACTCGTAGGAGACTGTCTAGGGAGCTGGATGAGGATAATCTGATCAGGGATGATGATGAAGAAAGTGAAGGGTCCCCTCACGGTAATGAAGACGGGGATGAGAATGATGAAGAGGATGAAGGAGGGATTCCTAATTTGGGGCCTCCAGCGAATCAGCCAATGCGGATGTCGTTAATGGACTTGTTGGAGGAGACAGACCGACAGGCTGGAATTAGTGGGCCCACGTACAGGTTGGAAGACGAAGAAGAAGAGGAGGAAGAAGAGGAAGAGGTGGAGGAAGAAGAGGCGGTAGAGGATGCTGGGAAAGGAGAGTATTCTTGTTGTGTGTGTATGGTGAGGCATAAAGGTGCTGCTTTTATTCCGTGTGGCCATACATTTTGCAGGTTGTGTTCAAGGGAGCTCTTTGTTCAGAGGGGAAACTGCCCACTCTGCAATAATTTCATCTTGGAAATTTTAGATATTTTCTAAGGATATTGCTTCGATGATCATGATCTTGGCCTGCTAAACTCGACTGCTGCATACAGTGGGGAACCCGTTACTACGATCACAGATATTCAAAGAGGAATGAATTAGTCTGACCATCTTTAGCTCAAGCATGACAATTATGAGGATGTGAATCCCATCTGAAAATCAGGAAGGAGATATTTTTCTTGGTTTTACTCTCTTAGTCAAGGACATTCTTATTGTGTATGTATATTGTTTTCTAGCAGTCTATATAGTAGAATTATGAAATTATGTGTAAGGTCCATTTCTGGATTAAACTTCTATAATATAAAGTATATCTTCTACTATATTTATTGTCCACTATCATCTATGGGTCAGTGATCTGATAGATGGAAGATTTATTAAAATCTGGCGCTGGAACAGAACTTAGAGATGTGCAAGCATCTGCTCAAATTTGTGAAGATGTTGAAATTGATGACTTTGCTGTATTTCATTTCTCCGGCATTTGTCTAGCCTAACAGGTTTAGTGATCTTTTATAATGGCTACTAACAATAGTCATGAGTCATGACTCATGATAATATAAGAGGAGGTGACAAGTTTTTTTTTTTTTTTTTTTTTTTTTTTTTTTTGAAAAAAACGAGCAAATATATTATATAAGATCAAGTCCCGCTTTAGAGGAGGTGACAAGTCTGTGTGGCATCTTTGCAATTTCAGGTGTCTTATGACTTATCTATGGTAACATCTTGAATAAGAATTCAGATGGCTTTAGTATTGCTCTGTTTCTTGAGCTTGCAGTATTGCATCTCGCAAAAGATGTCAATGTTGGTAACCAAAAATGAAAATACATAGGTGGTCATATTAAGTATGACCATGGAAAATCTAGTGATTCAAAATGGTTTTGGTATAAAAAGTGTTGGATATTTAGAGTATCGGAGTATTGGTTTTCATGTTTCGTTACATTAAGTCATATATGATAAGGTGTCGTGACTTAGAGTAACGTGTAAATTAGAGTTGCTTAATGTACGTGATACATTAGTGGGAGAGCGCGCGCTCGGATGGAGCGTTCGCACAAAATCGGCAGGAACTCGGTTTACAAACGCGAAGTGAAGAAATGGGTGGAGGAGCGCTCGCTCCTCCTTGGAGCGCCCGCTCCTTTGAGGAGCGCAAGCTCCTGCTTGCCTTCGCTTGTTTGCGGCTTTTCGAGTGACGGTTATTGTCGTGTTTTTGCTTCTTTTAATACGTTGCAAAGGCTCTAATGATCATAATCTTATATATGTGAATGAAAAGAAACCAGAGAAACTCTCAAAAAGTTCCATAAGCACAAGTTCTCTTCATTGCATCAAATTCTTATTTTCTTACTCTCATTCTACGAATTTCATAACGAGCGTGATCTTCGTTGTTCTTCTTTGTATCTCGGAAGTGAATTCCTTGTAACCCGTGCTCAGTGTAGGGTAGGAATATTGTTTTTGGGAAAGTGTCCCAACACGCCTAGAAGATTCATTGTTCATCTTGTAATCATCTTTGTCAAACCCTTTATCATTATATAACAATCCAAAAGCAATATTACTTGAAGATGGCTACGGTTCGTGAGATGACTTCGAATTTTCAGAAACTTGACAAGTTTGAAGGCGTGGGTTTCCGTAGATGGCAGAAGAAAATGCACTTCCTTCTCACTTCTCTTTCAGTTGCATATGTTTTGAGTACTCTAAAACCCGAGTTTGTGGAAGAAGAAACTTTGGAGGCCTCAAGGAGAAGGAACAAGTGGGAGAACGATGACTACATATGCCGTGGTCACATTCTTAACGGTATGTCTGACACTTTGTTTGATGTTTATCAATTCTATGAATCTGCTAAAATGCTTTGGGATGACCTTGAGTCGAAATACATGGCCGAAGATGCATCTAGTAAAAAATTCTTAGTTAGCAATTTTAATAACTTTAAGATGGTTGAAACTAGGCCAGTGATGGAACAATTCCATGAACTCCAAAGGATAGTAGGAAGTTTTAAACAACACAGTATTAGTATGGATGAGACATTTATTGTATCTTCAATAGTTGACAAATTACCACCAAGTTGGAAGGATGTTAGGAATACTCTTAAACATAGTAAAGATGATATGAATATGGAACAATTGGGTGCTCATCTTCGGATTGAAGAGGGCATTCGGGTTCAAGATGGACAAAAGGAGGTAAATCCTAATTCTTCTACCATTAACATGGTGGAGGATGGAAAGTCCAAAGACTCAAATCCTAAGAAGAGGGCTAACAATTACACCAAAGGCAACAATTCCAAAAAGCCTAAGAATGGTGGAGTTGGTCAACAACGTGGTTGTTGGGTGTGTGGCAAGCCCGGACACTTCAAGAAGGATTGCTTCCTTTGGAAGAAGAAGATGAACAAAAGGAATGAGCAAGGTGGAGGGAAAGGCGAGTCTAGCCAATCCCAAGCCAAACAAGGTACTTGTGCACAATTTACATGTAATTCGGGTTTGAATTATGTGTGTATGATTTCTGAAATCTTTTGTGTACAGTATGATTGTTCATGGTATATCGATTCGGGAGCTTCAAGGCATGTGTGCAAGGAGCGGTCTTCATTTAAAACCTTCAAGGAGGTGGACAATGGAGAAGTTCTATACATGGGCAACGACTCTACTGACTCAAGTTCTTGGTGTAGGACAAGTAGAGTTAGTCTTTAGTTCCGGAAAATCTCTAGTGTTAAGAGATGTTGTATTTGCTCCGGAACTTAGGCGTAATCTTGTATCTGGAGCTATCCTGAATCGTATAGGGTTTAAAATGGTCTTTGAGTCGGACAAGTTTATTTTATCTAAAGGTGGTTTGTTTGTTGGTCTTGGTTATCTTTGTAATGGTATGTTTAAACTTAGCATTTCGAATGCTTTAGTTAACAATGTGTGTGTTATTAATGACAATTCTTCTCTTTGGCATTTAAGACTTGGTCATGTTAATTATAGAAAGTTGTATTCTATGGCTAAGGATGATTTAATTCCTTCTTTTGATCCAAGTATTGAGAAGTGTAGGACATGCATGTTAACAAAAATAACCAGGAGTTCTTTTCCTAATAATGTGGAAAGAGATACTAAATTGCTTGATCTTGTACATAGTGATCTTTGTGATTTTCATAGTACACCGTCTTTAGGAAACAAGAAATATATAATAACATTTATAGATGATTATTCACGGTTTTGTTATGTATATTTGTTGTCCACTAAAGATGAAGCCCTAGATAAATTTGAGATCTATAAAAATGAAGTGGAATTGCAATTAAGTGACAAGGTTAAACGGTTTAGAACCGATAGAGGTGGTGAATTTCATAATCCTAGTTATTTCCAAGCTTTAGGAATAATACATGAAACAACCGCGGCTTATACACCACAACAAAATGGTATAGCGGAAAGAAAGAATAGAACTTTACAAGAAATGGTAAATTCTATGTTATCCTATTCTGGTTTGAGTGATGGATTTTGGGGTGAAGCGGTTTTAACTGCTTGTTACATTTTGAATCGTGTTCCAATGAAAAAGAACAAAGTAACCCCTTATGAATTATGGTACAAAAGAAAACCAAATCTAAGTTATATTAGAGTTTGGGGATGCAGGGCAATAGTTAAAGTGCCGGAACCTAAACGTAAAAAGTTAGGTGAAAGAGGAGTTGAATGCATCTTTATAGGGTATGCTGTTCATAGCAAATCCTATAGGTTCTATGTTATAGAACAAAATGACTTTTGGTCGGTTCACACTATTGTGGAGTCTAGAGATGCTATATTTGATGAAAATAGATATTCATCGGTTCCTAGACCAAAGGATATAACTCCAAGTACCGAAATTCAGGAAATTGATCAAACTAATGATCAAGAGTTAGATGAACAAATTCTAGATGAGAATGTTGCATCTACATCGTCACAACCTAGGAGAAGTAAACGGGTTAGGAAAGAGAAATCATTTGGCCCGGATTTTCATGTATATCTGGTTGAGGGATCAAGAAATAGTGTTTTAACTAAGTTTCCATATGTTTATAATGTGGAAGGGGATCCTTTAACATATGATGAGGCCATGAAGTCTCAAGATGCTCCATTTTGGAAGGAAGCTATTGATGATGAAATGGACTCGATCATGGGGAATAACACATGGGTTCTAGCGGATCTACCTCCTAAATGTAAACCAATAGGGTGTAAATGGATTTTCAAGAAGAAAATGAAAGTCGATGGTACTATTGACAAGTTCAAGGCCCGGTTAGTGGCACAAGGCTTTTCCCAAAAGTCGGGTATCGATTATTTCGATACATATGCACCCGTAGCTCGAATCTCCACTATAAGGTTATTGATTGCTCTTGCGGCAATCCATAATCTCGTGATCCATCAAATGGATGTCAAGACTGCATTCTTGAATGGAGAGTTAGATGAGGAGGTTTACATGAGACAACCGGTTGGGTTTGTTGTCAAAGGTCAAGAACAAAAAGTTTGCAAGTTAATTAGATCTTTGTATGGGCTAAAACAAGCACCTAAGCAATGGCATCAAAAGTTTGATGAGGTAGTGTTGTCTAACGGTTTCAAATTGAATAATTCAGACAAGTGTGTATATAGCAAATTTGATGACAATGGTCATGGTGTAATGATTTGCTTACATGTAGATGACATGTTAATATTTGGAACTGATTTATCCCAAGTTGAGTGGACTAAATCTTTTCTTTCGTCTAAGTTCTCAATGAAAGATTTGGGGGAGGCGGATGTCATTCTAGGTAGGGCTGCACACCGGTCCAGAACCGGACCGGACCGGACCGGACCCGGTTGGACCGGTTCAATGGATTTGCGCAGACCTGGACCGGACCGGAAATGATTCCGGTTTAGACCGGACCGACCTGTTTTTCCCGGTCCGGTCCAGGTCCAGACCTGTTAGACCTGTTTGGCTGTTTAAAAAAAAAAGCTTCTTTATTCAAAAAAAAAAAATCAAAGTGGAGCTTTACTGCAGTGGTAACTTTAATCCCATAAATTCTTGCTGCCCTTCTTTTTCTCTCTCCTCCAACTCCATTTATTTCTTTTCTTACTTCAAAACCCCAAATTCAAACCATACTTACTGTCATTCAACAGTTTTCCCCTACTTCTTCCATTCTTTTCACTGTTAAAAAAAAAGGATCTTGAAAATGGTCATAACTCAGTAGATTAGTAGACTAGTAGTGCAGACAATTTTGTCTACTTCGCTAGTGTCTTTTCCTGCCCTTCCATTCTCTCTCATGATTCTCCTCCCACTCTCTCTCCTCCTCTTCATCCTCTACTTCATCGTTCTCCCTCGCTCAGTTCCATCCCAACAAAAAACCGTCACATCTTCATCACCGGCGGATCAAGAAGCATCGCCCTCGCCACTAGCCTGCTCGGAACTTCGCCACCGCGCCGTTGTCAGCCGGAGCCCGTCACTTTCTCTCTCTTCGTGGTTGAACCCTTGGGAGGTTGAGGTGTTGGAGAAGGTAGTGGGAGGTTGAGAAGCATGTTGGTGTGGCTGGAGAAAGTAAATTGGGCTAGGGTTTAGGAAATAGAAATGATTTATGTATTAGAGGATAAGTTACTGATGTTTCAAAATTCAAAAAAAAAAAAATATTTTTTTAGAAAACCGGGTCAACCGGTCTGGACCGGTTTCCCCCGGTTTTTACCCGGACCGGACCGGTTGCCCGGAATCCACTTTTTCTTTGGACCGCGGACCGGACCGGAATTCTAGGTCCGGTCCGGTCCGGTCCAAATTCCGGTCCGTTCCGGTCCAAATTCCGGTCCGGACCGGTTTGTGTGCAGCCCTAATTCTAGGCATTAGAATTGAATGAAGCAAAGGTAAATTGAGTTTGTCTCAATCTCACTACATCGAAAAGGTTCTTAAGAAATTTGATGTTAGTGGTTGCTCTTTTGTATCAACACCAATGGATCCTAGTGAAAAATTATTACCTAATGAAGGTAGTGCCGTGTCTCAACTTGAGTACGCGAGGGTGATTGGATGTTTGATGTATGCTATGACGAGTACTAGGCCGGATATCGCATTTGCGGTAGGCAAACTTAGTAGGTATACTAGTAATCCTAGTATGCAACATTGGCAGGCTATTCGTCGTGTCTTAAGGTATTTGGGGAAAACCAAGGACTATGGTTTATCCTACAGTGGATATCCTTCGGTTTTAGAAGGGTATTCTGATGCAAGTTGGATCTCTAATAAAGAGGATCACTCTTCTACAAGTGGATGGGTATTTCTACTTGGAGGAGGTGCGATTTCTTGGGCTTCCAAGAAACAAACTTGTATAGCGGATTCCTCCATGACTTCGGAGTTTATCGCTTTATCTTCCGCAAGTAAAGAGGCGGAGTGGTTAAAAAATCTCATGATTGAGATTCCTTTGTTGTCAAAACCGATATCGCCGATAGCGATTCATTGTGACAACGATGCTGCTTTAGCAAGAGCATATAGTCAAGTATATAACGGTAAGTCAAGACATATTGGTGTGCGGCATAGTTACATCCAAGGACTTATCAAGGATAGTGTTATCACTGTTGACTATGTACGTACAACGTATAATCTAGCGGATTGTTTTACAAAGGCCTTGGCTAGAGATAATGTAAAGAGGATGGCAATCGGTTTAGGATTGGAGCCCTTCGAGAATCACGAATGAGGGAATCTTAACTTAACGCCCTATATGACGTTGGGTCCTAAGTTCAATAAGATTAATTCTTTCATTTGGATGATTGTAGAACTTTTATTCATCCTTGTTTTTAGTTCTATCACTGTGTTGTATAAGGAGGTTGTATAACTTAATAGGTCTCTTGTTTGTGCTTTTCACAGTAGCATGTATTTTAGAGATCTACTTATGTAAGTGTGAAGTTTAGCCGCTTCAAGGAGCTACTGGGGCATAGCTTTGATACACTTATGAATAGATATGGACACAAGGCTTTATGTGTCGGTTTATAATGAGTTTAAGTAATTTATCTTGTGTGTATGGTATCTCCGGGTTTCCATTATGTATTGAAATTGGTTCAATCGTTAGCGACACCAGTTGGATACGGTTACTTGGAATGTGTACTGTACTATGTGGAAGTTCAAGTTTTATACACTTTCATTTATGCATGAGATGTATTTGTTGCTAATGATGTATGTGCTAATTATACAATTAGATACTCTAAATGGGGAAGGATTGTTGGATATTTAGAGTATTGGAGTATTGGTTTTCATGTTTCGTTACATTAAGTCATATAGGATAAGGTGCCGTGACTTAGAGTAACGTGTAAATTAGAGTTGCTTAATGTACGTGATACATTAGTGGGAGAGCGCGCGCTCGGATGGAGCGTTCGCACAAAATCGGCAGGAACTCGGTTTACAAACGCGAAGTGAAGAAATGGGAGGAGGAGCGCTCGCTCCTCCTTGGAGCGCCCGCTCCTGAGAGGAGCGCTCGCTCCTTTGAGGAGCGCAAGCTCCTGCTTGCCTTCGCTTGTTTGCGGCTTTTCGAGTGACGGTTATTGTCGTGTTTTTGCTTCTTTTAATACGTTGCAAAGGCTCTAATGATCATAATCTTATATATGTGAATGAAAAGAAACCAGAGAAACTCTCAAAAAGTTCCATAAGCACAAGTTCTCTTCATTGCATCAAATTCTTATTTTCTTACTCTCATTCTACGAATTTCATAACGAGCGTTATCTTCGTTGTTCTTCTTTGTATCTCGGAAGTGAATTCCTTGTAACCCGTGCTCAGTGTAGGGTAGGAATATTGCTTTTGGGAAAGTGTCCCAACACACCTAGAAGATTTATTGTTCATCTTGTAATCATCTTTGTCAAACCCTTTATCATTATATAACAAAAAGATGTGGTTCTGGATCAATTTTGAACCACTAACTAGATGATGGTCATATATATTATGATTTATGAGCATTTAGAAATCCTCCATTTTAAAAATTAAAGCGTATTTGATCTTCTAGCAATGAGTATTAGGCCATTTATTTCGTTTGGTAAAGATTCTATATGCTTTGTACTATGAAAAAATATTGAAAAAACATATAATTGCTTATTATGCTGCATACAGTAAATCAGTTGAACATGATAAGTGGAAGCTGAATGACTGAATGAAAAGGATGTACATGCACAAGCATTACATGAATCATCATTGAAAACGATAATGATGGGTTGATGGCTCAGGCTCACTATCAGTCTGTGAATCATGCACAAGCTTTCGGCATTAGCATTTAGCAATAGACTGCATTGGTCCCCACTCCCCTGTTTGTGTTGTAAAATAAGATAAAGTGGTCCTCTCTCGCCTTCAATGTTGTAGTTAGCCGTTAGCCTTTTTAATTTTTGATATGTAAATTTCTACCATTGAAGTTTCAGTCAGTATCTCATATAATGAGAGAGAGGCTCAAAACTCCGGAGTGCTATACACTTCCGGTGACCCCCAATTTACCCCGTCCACTCGTTACCCTCCATTTTTCCTCTTTGCCTCACCCAGTCACCCCAGCCATGGTCAGGATTGACCTTGGCTTGGTTCCGGCGGAGGTTGTTGTCCTTTCATAAGGTGTTTTCGTAATTTTTATTTTCACGATTGAAGTCATTCCTAAATTTTGTTTGCATCATAATTAGGATACACGATTATACAGTAAGATTAAGATTGTGCTTATGAAAACTTGATATTTACATTTATATATTGATTTTCAGTAGGCAAGTACATGATGGTAATGTGGTTCACAAGTAGGGGATGGTATATCTTCTGGATCTCTCTTGGGTTTAACCCACCTCCCATGAGCATTTTGAACTAGCCCTTTATTAGAAGCTTGGTACCACCGAGGTGGTATCCTTAGCTCATTAATCAACAAATCACACTCTTTATTTACCAAAGCAATATCTCTTCTAGCATTATGCCTAAAAGGTAACTTAGAACTCTCAAATCCATCCAACAAATGAAGGTAAGTCTCTAGCATATGGTGTCCTTGCAATTGTAAACCTCGTTTCAAATAAGGAGATGATCTCGCATCAAGTCTTAACTCAACACCCACATGAGTATAAACCCATTCTAGTCCCCTCGTTATCTCTTCGAAGTTTTGTAGACGCTCGTTGAAGACCATTCCTGGCATCCAAGGAACAACATCTTGTTTGACCACAACGCGTAATGTCTTCACACCTAACTCGTGTAACTCGTCTCTAAAACCCGAGTTTCCAACTCTAGGAGAAGCAAAAGAGATGACACTAATTGGAACATTAACAAATATTGCAGCCGCTTCATATGCATTAAGCAGAGCCAAGGCACCACCTAAGCTATGCCCTGTTATTGTAAGGCTAACTTCTTCCCCTCTTTTCTTGTAGAAATGGATGAGCCTTGTTAACTCGGTCATCACTTGCTCTGAGGCGCTTGTTTTGTTGTACCTTGAAGATTGGCATTTTGAGGTGTATATACTTAAGAAACCTTCCTCAACTTTTGCATCTCCATGTCCAAACCTCTCCAAGTTCCTTTGTAGATCCTCGTACCACTCTGATACTGACACTGTCCCTCGCCATGCTACAACAATATCTCTCCTTCCAATGCGTTGCGACTCCTCATCATCGCTCACCCCTACGAACCCCATCCAATTGGAGTGTGTACTCCAAGTCTCGGCCACTTGGGACTTCTCTAGCCATTGAGGCAAATCGATTTGAGATGTCGCGTAAATATACTTTGTTACATTATATCCGTGTCTGGTAAGGCCAACCTTCTCAAAGAGTTTGTTTCGGTTGTACCTACAACTCCCACAATACTCAGAGTACGGATCAAAATCGAATGCATCATATGTTGCTTGGGCGAATTCACCATATTTGACTAGCTCTCGCCTTAGGGAAGGGTGGAGAGGATCTAGATGGGAGTCCCAATCATTAAAACCATGAATTTCTTGCCACTTCTCTGAGATATCCTCCTTAGGGGATTCTATAGGAGTGTTACTTTTATCTTCTAAAATAGAACTTAAGTTTGATTGAGTTATGGTTTTTTGGGCGTGTATGGATTCAATTTGGAGATGGAGCTTTTGTGTAAGTGATTGGGCTAAACGGGTTGCCGGATTTGACTCCTTTGAAAATCGTTGAGTGTCGAAGAGAACTCCTTGTCGAGCTCGAATTAGCGGAAGGCGGTTAGTGGTTGGGATGCAGTGGTTGATGGTGGGTTGGATTGCCTTCATGGTGCTTAAACCTTAAGAAGGTCTACGGAAAAGATGGTAGTAGTTGTTTTATGTTTGTGACTTTGTGGTGTGTTTTGGTATGGTTTCTTTTTGAAGCACACATATATATAATGAAGCACACATATATGGTTCGTATATGTAGACTTTTGGTTCATGATTATGATATATATAATATATTTGACACTCAACCACTGATAATCCCTAAGTTTGAACCGCGTTATGTGTAGACGTTAGGTATGAATGAGCATTGAGATTTAGTCTGGTCTTTAAAAAAGTAGATCTTGACTAATTCCCTTGTGTTTTGTATGAATTGTATGATACAATAAAATAGACACAAGGACTTTGGCTTCAGCAATCAGCATCACATGCATCATCGCACTAGTAAAAGGGAAGAAAATAAAGGCACTTTCCCAGCCCTGTCCCCAACTGTCTTTTTTTTCTTTCAAATCCTTATTATCCCACCAAAAAGGAAAAGAAAAAAGAGTTCCACTAGTATCTTGCCTGAAAGACACTCATACACTGAGCCTAGTAATCATAATTCAAACCTTTGAGATTTTTTTAAGTGAAATAATATATGCAGCCATGGAGTTCTTACGATTATATATAAGAAGTTAAAAATGGGAATATTAAGCAATAAATAAGATTTATTACATTGATCGGCGCGTGATTATTTCATAAATTCCTAAATTAATACTATTACAGGAAATGTCTTTAATGTTTATTTACAATCCTAAGGGTTGCATATATCAAAACACTTTTTCTAAATGCACGGATTTGACTTCTGTCAAAAGTTTTTTAGAAATTGGAATTTTCAGTTCTTAATATAACAGTTATACTTATATTTTAGGACAAAAGAGAGGGCATTTTGGGAACTTTTATGTTAATATGTAGAGAAGGGCACTAGAAAAAAGAAAATCGGTAGAGAACTCTAAACTCCGGTTTATGTACTTTAGGCCAGTTTACCATGTGAGCTCTTATAGATTTACGCAAGGTTTATTTTCATAGCAAATTTTCATTAATTTTATTGTTGCTTAAGTAAAGGCTAATATTGTTTAAAACCTCTCCGTCAGATATTTTCTTTACTTTTATTTTTGGATATGCCACTATTATTATAATTCTTATACATTTTAAGTTGGCCCACACTCTCTCTCCTCCAAATAAAATAGTACCACTCCTACCACCCACTAACTCTAACCATGGCCCACACTCTCTCTCCTTAAAATAAAATAATACTACTTTTACTAACTACTAACTCCTATCACATCTACTTTTCAATAAAATAACAATTGATAACCAAACAACAACTTATCATCTAAAACTATTAGAGATTGAAAAAGTAAGTGTCGCAGCTAAGAAGAGATAGAGGTAGTTATTGATAGTATAAACAATAGACAACGAGAATCAAAGCAATAAAGATACTTCGAGCTAAAACTTTTTACCAATATATAAGGAAAAATAGTATAATATAAAACTTATTAGATTTATTTTAATGCACATATTTATAGATATCAAATTTTTTATCATATTTAATTAGAGTAGAGCTGATCAACTCAGCCTGGTCCGACCCGATTTTTGGGCGGGTTTGGGCAGTTTGTTTTTGCCCGCGGGCAGGCCGAGCCCGGCCCCTTTTTTTTTTTTTTGGGCGGTCTTTGGGCAAGCCAAAAAAGACTTTTTAGTCTAATTTTTTGGCCCGAAAAGCCCGCTCGGCCAGGCCCGAAATAACGGGCTTTGGGCACAATTTTTCGGCCCGGATTTGGGCCCGATCCGGCCCTGTCAATGGGCAATTTTTTTTGGCGCGGCCCAGCCCATGATCACCTCTAAATTAGAGATATAAAGAGTCAAAGACGTATATAGAAAACCGTGAATATTCTTTTTACAAAACTTAAGATGGCACTGTGACTCTATGAGTAGCCAAAGGCGAATTTAGATAGGGGGTTTGGGTGGCATATGGCATGTGGCATGTGGTCCACCAATTATTTATTTTATTTTTAAAAAAAATGAATGTACTATTCATATTAAAAAATAATTGCACCTATTTTATATGTAGAATTACTAGTCTTATATGCACGCGATGCATGTGGAATTATATCAAGTTATGCGTAAAAATATAACAATTATTAGAAAGGAGATTATTGAAGGGAGAAAAGGAATAACTGATGGTTTGTTTAGGGTGTGTTGTATTCTTTCTTTCAAAATAAAATCATTTTACTATGAAGATTGTGCCATCAAATTAGGGATCTTTAAAGAAAAAATTGATGTTGATTTTTGGGTGTCTCCCTTCTCTTCACGTATATAATAGAGGTGCAGCATTGTCGCAGTGGTTGTGGGATTGTGATGTGATGCGCGCATGATATTATTGTCTAATATTGATGATAAAGAAGCTAAGTAAGTATTTAAAATTAGTAAGATTTGTCTAAATTAGAAATAAAATTCTAGAGTCAAAGACACTATTTTAGAAATCTAATCTTAGCTGCTAGACGTTTTTCTTGTTGGACAGAGAAGAGTGACATAAGGATTCCTTTGTATCTTTATTAATAACCAAAAAAAAAAAAAAAAAAAAAAAAATCCTTTCTCTTTAGCAATTTCGACTGGGGCCTGGGAATAAACACTATATCATTAACGGCCATGCTCAAAGTGGGGATTATTTTCACACTCCACATACTTTATACTTATTATCCCGAGTCATGACAATCCACGTGCGCTCCCATATTCATACAAGAAAGTAAAGTGATCAAGTGAGTGTCAAATGTCAAATGTCAAATTGTCAATGATATGACCATGTCAATATGACTTTCCAAGTGCCAAATGATCACACTTCTCACTATAGGAACTTAGGAAGTGTATAGCATGGGCACTCAATGTTATCATCTACTTATTGATATCAAAGAAACAAACCTCCTTCGTTGAGAATGGTTAGTGCACCATCATCTAACCACAGACTAGAAACAATACATCAACCTTGTAGGAATGTTATTAATATTCTTTGTCGGATATCATTGTATAATCGTAATCGGTTAAGACGACAAATGATATCGTAATTTCTGACCACTTAGTTCTCGTGTTTGTACACTTGTTTCCCCAACTTATTTATGTATGCTGTATGCATAGGAATAAAAAAGAGCAACAATAAAACAAAGTACCTACAACTACAAAATGCGTGAGGACAAAAAAACCTACTACAAAATACATATAAGGTAAATGTTACTTGTATAAAGACCAATGCTATATGTACAAGAGCTATAAACTGCAAAGTACATCTTTCTAACAATTGACTAGCATTTCTTTTGGTGCTACAGCCTACAATAGACTAACATTCTTTTTGGTGCTACAATTGACTAACATTTGATACAACAACAATTTCGGCAAATGCAGAAATAACCTATTCAAAATAATGAGGTGCTGCACCATCGCATTTCTCTTCCATACAAAACTGCCTACAGGATTGGTGGAGGTTTCCAGTTTCCAGTTTCCACCACCGGTCTAAGCTAAGAGTTGCAACATGTGAATGTTTTCTTACTCAAACCTACCAGTAAATTATAAATATAATTATCTCGAGTACCAAGTAAGTTACCTAACATCGGACCATCCTTTAGTTACCTTGCTTCGGACAGGGCAGACATCTGGCTGCCTCACTATGTAAATCTGATCTCCAGCCACTTTCTCGCTGTCTTGATTCCTATACCAAGTCCACAGGGCCCAAGTCGCATTTTTTACCTGCAAATCAGATGACATGGGTACAGAAATACTTAGTTCATGCCATGTATACAATTTAGTACATGCGTTGGATGAGGATAAGAAATTAAGGGCACCTCAAGAATTCCATGGCCAAAGCTACTTTCTCTGTATGCGCTGTAATCAGGTTGACGATCCCAGCAGAATTTACCTGCAGCTGGACCAGAAGTAAAGTTTGCAGCACAGAAGCCACCCATGTACTTATCTGGAGTAGTTGATGGCTCAGGGCAGTTCCCTGGCTCATCAGCATGCTTAACTGCCATCTTCTCACGATTACCTCCATCCCCTATTGTAATGTGAATAGGAGCACAAGGATCTAGGGTATAATTATATACTCTGTTCGATCTCTCATATGCATGTACCTGAAGTTGGATCAGCAATGTTATTCAGCAGTGTATTGGCAGATATAGCTCACAGTAGGGGAGGAAAAAGCAATGAGGATACGCAAATATAACAGCACATTGCAAGCTGCACTCATGGTAGACACACATGTAAGCAATTTGTTTATGTGTATGATTAAGAACTAAAGTTCTTATAACTCGACTGCCATCACTGGATGATGGTGTGTGACTGCATGATACACACATGCGCTTTTCAAAGAGCTAAGTGCACATCAGTCGATCACCATCACTCAATGATGGCTTCAAACTGGAAGATTTTCATACCCACTCTTCATTTGTGTGAAAGATAGCGTGTTAATCAATTAATTCAATGGTTCTATGGTTATCATATCTGACATCATGGCACTTACATGTCCATTGAAGACTATATCTACACCAGCAGAGTAGAGTAAGTCTTCCATCGCGACTCTCATGCACTCTGCTTCTCTATAGTGAGCTGTATAAGTAGTGTACCATGGTGGATGCCATGCAGCAACCAGCCATGGAGTTACATCTCTATCAACTTTAGCCAAGTCTTTCTCCAACCATTTGTATTGTTCAGCTAAAAAGAACAAGTTAGTAATAAACGCTTTCGCTTTGTGGTACCATAACTAATAAAAGTAAGAACACATAATACCTGACTCGTTGTAAGCAATATAAGCCCCGAGCATTACAAAATGTATTCCTCCAGCATTAAAAGAATAGTAAAATGTCGATGATGACTGACTCTCTTCTGAAGGAAAAGCAAAGCGAGAACTATATGCTGCAAAGGTTTTATGATCAACCTGTTCCTCTATTTCATGATTCCCTTCCACCACCATAATCGGGACCTTTGATATCAAACTCTGCATAAACCTGTAAAAAGCATATTATGAATAAGCATAGCAAGAGGAGAAAGTTCAAATGGCATAATGATCTTTCTGTCACAGTCAAATCAGCATATGGATAGTAATTAGTAAGAAAATGAGGTTCGAACCTTCCCCAATAATCCCAGCGTGGTTGATATGTCTCGTGAATGGGGCTTTTTGGAAAGGCACAGGAATAACAATCAGAGCCAGTTCCATTAGAGAGATATAGGTTTGCATAAGTCACATCACCAACTAGGAGAAGAAGATCAGGATTATTGCTAGTTATGTGACTTATAGTGTCTGTTGAATTATATGTAAGACCTAGGTCACCAACGATTGCTATTTTTCCAGGGTAGTTCTGAGGGCTAGGAATCGGCATCGTCCTGAAATGGTTCAAGCCACTCATGGATGGTAGATGGGGATCTCCACATCGATAGTAGTACAACGTGTTAGGTTTCAACCCTGCACAGAAGACAGTAATAAGAACAACATTTGATACTAAATTATCAATTGACAGACATCTCATGCTATAATATGAAAAAACTCCCAGCTTAGTATGAAAGTCAAAATTTAACAGGTGAAGTTAAACACAAACACTATCAAGAATGATAATTGACGTAAGAAGATTCATAAATCATGTTGTTGACATCATTCCTTTCCAACAACATTATATAAAATATTCCTGTAACCTTCAGATTGAAGAGGGAGGTAATCAGGTAATCGATAAATATATATAAGGATCACTTGTTTTAGTTGATAGAAGTTGAAGGGCCATTGCAGCATATTCAACAGAAGCGGGATCAATTTTAACAAAAGAATGCAATCTATACAAAAAGGCCAATTCCTCATTAAGAGTTATATATCAAGTTACACCCAAGATATAATATACTGACCTTAGAGTTCTGAACTCACTTCACTTGGTTAAACACATATTTACAAATACATTCAAAACCAATAGATGGTGGCAGGCAGTTCCAAAAGAATTCGAGTTTACCTGTGAGACGAACGTGGTGGATTATTCCAGAAGTATAATTCTGAAGACCTTCAAAAGGATAAAGCTGACTGTAGATTTGAGAATACCCTGTTGCTTCACTACTTAATGGGTACTGTAATATCCCATAATGAACAATGCTCTTGACACTTTCAGGATTCAATGGCTTTATATCATAACCAATCTGATATTCCCCTGAAAAAAAAATTTAACCAGCTAGGCATTTAATATCACACATAAAGGCGTCATTCTAAATTTACACCCAAATAGACAGAAACATTACTCTGGTTATAATAAATCTATCAATAAAACCCACTGCAGAAACTAAATCTGAAAATGTCAAGCAGAGCAGCAGAAAATCCGATATCGATATCAAAGACAATTATCATATGCTATCAAGCCTTAAAATCACATTATTATTACTCATTTCACTTTTAATTATGTTCCATAATCCTGCTTCTACTTTTGCTACAAAATGTAACTAGATAAGTTTATATTCTAGTTAGCTGACCTAATTCAGTGTTACTAGCATGATCAGAACTCAAAAGTCACAAATAATACAACTGTGAATTATGATCCCTTAAAATGTTCATTTTTCAAGATACACGAATTCTCTTTTCAATTAAGCTTTTACAAATTAAACATGGTTCAAAATCAAAAAATTTAATTTTAACTAAAGAACTAATTCCCAGAGTTGATTGCCTTCATATGATCAACAAAGACCAGTATCCAAAATTTTATAATCCATGACCCAGATATAACATAATTTACCCAGATCTTCTCAAAAATATAATCAACATGAATATGATTTTTCCATAGAACTATAAACAAAACAGAGTATAGTTGATCACATATTCTGCAAAAATAGCTTCCTGTACCAAAATTAACATTATACTTTACATGCAGATAAAAATTAACTCTTGTAAGAAAAAAAAGAATTTTAACCAGAAAAACTACATGATTGGTTGAGAATCATGCAAAAGATGACAGCTCAAAAAAAAACATGCAAAAGTTGACAACAACATTAACAATTTTACAAGTAAATTTTCCAAATCCAAACTAAAATTACAACGCAACCTAACAAAATAAAAATCAGGTCCAAAATTCTGCAATAAACAGTTCCAAATTTACAGAGAATAACAAAAATCACACAAAAACATGTATTCCAGCATCCAATTGAAAAACAAAGTAGCTAAAATTTGCAAAAAAAATCCCCAAAAATCTCAATCATTCATTCATTATTCAACCAAATATTCACGAAAAAAAAAAACCTGTGATCCAAGAAATCCAAACGGAATGATAATCAGAAGAGAGAGAAACAGAAATCTGCTCCGGTTGAAATCCATTAACACGACGCTGAACCCTAGAATCTGTGTCAGGCAAATCAACGGCGTTACCACGTAAGCTAACGTCATAGGGCGTTGTAACGGGCTTAAACGGGCCGTCGAGAGTCGTCGGAATATTTGCTGCTGCGGAGGAAGAGGAGGAGAGAGAAAATAAAAAGAGGAGAGAGAATGCGAAAATGGTTGACGCCATTGTTGTTGAGTTTTGTTGGTTTGATCATGAAAAACAGTTTATAAGTTGCTCATTATGTTTTCGCGTTTTCGGAAAACAGAAGTAGTGATGAATGATGATGAGAGGGCACAGGGCAGAGGCGGGGAAGTTTGTTGCAACATTTTATTTTATTTTTTTTCTACGAAATTAATTAGTGGAATTGCGGATTTATTATTTATAGGAGGGGGGAAATGTTTTTTTATTTGGGAAAAGAAAAGAATAAAGAGCGGTGATAAATTGGTTTTTTCCTTATTTTGAAAACAGAAAGTATTTATTTATGGGTTCACTGAATTTCACAAACAAACAAGAGTTTGAAATGGTATAAACCGAATATGCTGCCTCGTATATTAGTATATTACTTATGTCCACAGCATATTCTACGTCGTATAATTTTGATTTTTGGATCAATAGTGGATTGTTTTTGTAGATTTGTCTAGAGTACTAACATGCGGTTACAGTTTTATTTATTATATATATATGAGGCCATGAGGGGATTAGACTCGTAGAAGCGCCACGGGCCGGGCCACTGGACGCGCCAGCTGGCCCAGCTATGATAGCAAGCTGTGTCTGTGTTGCAACACCAACGGGCTCATGTGTCTGGTGGGCTAAGCTCGTGCCGTCTGCAAGCTTGCTCATGCTACTTGTTCACGGACGTAGCGGGATGTTTTACGAGCCAACCCTTGCTTGCTGCAGACTGCAGTTGTGTAATAGTGCAAGTACAAATGACTTTTGAAATGAAATTGAAGAAGAGAGTAGATTAATAAGTTTTAGTCTCTAAAGTATCAGGAGATAGGATTATTTGGTGGAAAGCAAAGGCGGGAAAATTATGGATATATAGGAGTCGAGATGACCTTATAACAATAGGATGATAGATGTCTAATCGTATATGGTAGGAATTTGAGAAAAAGTATCATAAAGTAATAACAAAGTAATGTTCCAAAGTTATTAGGTTTGGAAGTTGCTTAGGGAGTAAGTAAAGCATCGTAAAAAGCATATGATAATTGCATATACCGCAAATTTGCAGGTTATTGGCTGTAGAAAAAGACGATCCACCCGTGTGTCTAACATAGGGGTGCTAATGAGCCAGGGTTACTCGCAAACTATTTGAGTTCGGCTCGGTCAAAACTCGGTCAAAGCTCGGCTCGAGACCCTAACGAGTCGAGCCTGAGCTACCTTAAGCTCGGCTCGAAAGCTCACGAACAGGCTCGATAGTTTTTTAGTTACTAAAAATATTTCATTAATGTTCACTATAAGATAAAAAAAAATTAATTAATAATTATGGTTAAAAGTAGCCATGTTAGTAGTCATAATATTTTCAAAGTCGTGATTTAATTAGTTTGAATAACAAAGTTGAGATAGCCGCTAAAAGCCCACTTGTATTCTTTTCCGCTTCATGGTTTGCGACAACTAGGGGTTGAGGCGGATCCAAGACTTTAAGTTTAATTGGGGGTCTTGAAAAAACCATCTAATAAGAACATATTGAGTATAATGAGAAATTGAACAATAATTTTATGACACGCATATCGGCAATGAGAACCAAGTCAAGCTCAAAGTTTATATTACTCATGTCAACTATTAGAAAATGCTTTCATTATATTCTTTTTTCCACACACCATCTATCTTTTCGATATATGTAGCACTTTAACTTTTTTTAAAAACAAGAAAATTTAACTTTAATACCTCAAACACACAATTTTGCCCATTAATTTCTTAATTACTTATTTATTAAATAAAAATTATAAGGAGTTAATAATTAGATAGTATACATAGAGATTAACAAGTAGTTCAACATACTACATGATAATCTTTTACTTAGTCAAATTTAGTACTACATATAAAAAATGAATGTACTCAAATTATTGCATTTATTTGAGAGCAAATAAATTAATTGTTAGAAATGTATGATTTAAAAATCACTTGTTAAAGACTTGGAGCACATAAAAACAAATGAATTTGTAGTCCTTAAATTCCTTTTAAAAAAAAGGACAAAAATCAGAAAGAAGAAAAAGAAAAAGAAATATTAGAAATCAATTGCTTCTTTTTTTCCCAGAGGAAAAGTTCATCCAACGAAAAGTAAAGCAAACTCCAAATAAGTCATCTTCAAAGTACAAACCTCATTAACAGAGAGAGAATGGTAGAGAGAGATTCCTCTCCATCCTCTAACCCCAAAAATCTACAAAATACCCATTCGACCGCCCTTGCGGCTGAAAGTGAGGAGAGATCCCGGAGCCTCCCCCTGCAATCCTTGGAAGTTCAAGCAAATGCCCTGGTAAGTCTAACCCAAGACCCCCCCCCCTCCTCTCACCTCTCCCCCCTCCCTCTTTTTCTTCCCCCACCCTCTATTCCTCAATCCTTTAAAGACGCCATCAGTTATGTTGTTGGTGGTTTGGGGAGGGATATTGTTGAAAATATTCCTCTTGACATGTCATCCCTTCCATTTGCCGTCTCTCAACCGGAGGCATGTGGCGTTAATGAAGTGTTCATCCCTATTTTCGAAAGCAAATATTCTGAGCTTGCTAAACCTTGGGTGGATGCCCTCATTTGCAAGATAGTGGGTAGGTGCTTCTCTCAGGAGATTCTGAAGAAGGAGCTCATGAAAACATCGGGGTGGAAAGGTGTGATGGGACTTCTCTCCTTGGGGAAGGGATTTTATGGCGTGAAGTGCACGTCGGCTGAAGAAAGATCTCGAATCCTTGTTGATGGTCCGTGGTTTGTCATGGGATCTCTCATGTGGACTCAGGCATCGATACCGGGTAGGGCTGTTCATTTCAGATATCCGATCCGATCCGATCCGAAAGTTCGGATATCCGAAAATTTCGGATCGGTAAAACTATGATCCGAATTCGATCCGAAAATAATCGGATATCCGAATTTTTCGGATCGGATAACCGGATATCTGAAAAATAAAATCAAACAAAAAGTAAAAACATAAAAAAATAAAAAATTCTGATATGTGTAGTAACAACACAACAAGTTCGCCAAGTTCAACCATATAAACTCGAGATTTGACAAAATACAACAACATTTCAGATACATAAAGTCATAAACCCAAGATTTATCCCCAAAATTATCTCATTTTATCCCAAAATACTAAAACTTGAAACTATTCCCAAATATCAACTCATTTTCTTCCTAAACTCACGGAGAAAAGAGCAAGACTCATCTTTGTTTTTACATTTCTCTTGTTCATGTTTGGGCAGCTTTCGATCTCTAAATTTGAAAGTCTGTCTTTGTAGAATCAAGTGGGGAAACTTTTACATGGATGACTCATCTTTGTCATCTGCTTTCTGTGATTCTCTCAAATAGTTGCAGAAGAGGAGGTGAGAAGGTGAGTTCGACTTTAACGGCGCCGACGCAAGCTAGGTTTCTTGCAAGTAGAATTGTGGACAGAGAACTAAGAAGAGGAAAGTCAAAGAGATAGAGATCAGAAATGAGAAACTGAGAATTGAGAATTGAGAACTTATACGGCGGCGGTAATGCACTCAACATTACTAGTCTGCTTGCCTTTAATGTTTAGACTTAGGTTTTCTCTTTTTATTTTATTTTTTTGTAAAAATGAAATTATACTTTAACGAAAAAATCGGATATTTCGGATATCCGAAAATAAAAAAAAATCCGATCCGAAATATCCGAAATTCAAAAAATCGGATCGGATCGACCTGATCGCGGATCGGATCGGCCGGATCGGATCATTATGAACAGCCCTAATACCGGGGTTTAAGCCCTCAAAGGCTTGTGTCACGCAATATCCTGTGTGGGTAAACTTGCCGGAGTTACCGATTGAATTCTTCACTAAGGAAATGCTAGAGAAAATTGGTAACTCCCTGGGAAACACCATTAAAATAGATGCCCATTATCTTGAAGGGGAGTGTCGGCGTTTCACGGCAGTATGTGTGTTAATGAACGCCAATAAAGTTACGCCATGGTTGGGCCGTACTTGTCAAGACCTGATCTACCAACAGAATCCATGGGTCTTTGAAAAATGTCGGCGTGTGGATCACAACGCCAGGAATTGTCCGTCAACTAGTGTTGTGCAAGAGGGACAAGTCAATGGAGAGGGAGAGGTTGACCCTCAAAAGGGCAAATTCGGAAAAGGCGTTGAGTGGACCTAGGTGAAAGGTAGAAATTCTAGAAGGGGTGAAGCACGTGTGCGTATGGATCAGGGGGAGAAGCTTGGGGCCCAGTCCAGGTGGACGCCCAAGAAAAAGCAGATAGCTGACAAGGGAGAACTAGAAGTGGTGGTGCAGCCTTTTGCAGAAGAAATCCAAATTGTGGATTTAAAGTCTTCCCTAAGTACAGATGGTGGGCCCAAGGATCATGGGAAATCCCAAATTCAGATTTTAAATCAGTTTGATGTCCTTGCTGAGGCATCGGTTAGCGTGCTGAACTCTTCCTTAACCTCCCCCGAGGTGACAGGTGTCAAGACCCCTGATAATACCACTGTTTCCTGCCCACCTCTCTTCACATCACTGTTCACCCTCTCTTCCCAGTACCAAAAAGGATAAAAAAGTGAAAGAAAAAGATGGATTAGAAAAAGAAGAAAAGGAAAAAGGTGAAAAAAGAAAAGCTGATAAGGAAGGAAAGAAGGCGGCGTTGCAGGATATGTTAAGTATTGTTGGGGAAATCCGAAATTTGGATTTGCAATGCATGGGTAGTACTTTAAACACTGCAGTTGGGGCCGAAAAATTGGGGATGTCCGTGAGAGGTCCTCTCAATCTCTCGAATGTGGTGAAAAGTGGAGTTGTCATCTGCCCCTCTGATCCCTCTCTTCACTCTACCCTAGTACACTCTTCCCCATCCCCCCACGTTTCCCAAAAACCCCAGCAATCCCCTACAAAAAACGACCCAGTATATAAACAATCTCAACCCCTCCCTTCTTTCTCCATGGAAAATTCAGACCAACTTCATAAACTCACTGAATCCTCCCTCTCACCAGAAAAAACCCAGTTGTATCATGTGGATGCCATGCGACCCCCGAGACCCACACCCTATCAGGATCCTTCTCCCCTCCTCCACCTCTTTCCCCGCCTGCCTCGCCGCCGGAGCCGAGGGTTGTGTTCATGAAAGCCCTCGGTCCGGTGGTGTTCAACCGTCCGGTAAGGCCACTCAAGCCCGAATTGAACATGGAAGCTGTGGAGTTCTATCTCTCGGATTGTCTCGAAGATCCAAGCGAGTATCAGATAAGTGCGTTTCTAACGCATTTTGCATACTCTTTTTAGCTTATTTTGATCCTATTTCTCCTTTTTCTTCCCTCTTTATTCTCCATTTCCTCTTCTATTTCATTCACTTGATTATTCTTGATCATAGTAACATTTTGCTAGATTTTCAGTCATTTTCGACCGAATTTCTAGTAAATTTACTTTCACCCTATTTTGCCATATTCTTAATATAGGTGGAACTACCTAAGATAGCTATGAGTTGTAGATTTAGGAAAAGGAAACAATGAAAATCGAGCACATGTTGAGAAATGGTGTGCTTGCACCATGCCCTATGTCCGCTCATACAAAGGAGCACATAGGGCAATAAAATCTTGTACGGGGAACTTCAAATGGACATAACTTTCAAACCACAGATCGGATAAAGGTAATTCTAGTTGGAGTTGAAATTTCGTTTTGATAGCTTTCCAACGACTGGTCATAAACTTGATTTGGATGTAAAACGAAGAAGTTATGCTCGTTTTAAGTTGAACTGTCCGACCAGATCCAAAAGAATGGTGCGCCCGCATGTTACTATGGTGCGCGCGCGCCACTTAATTCCGTCAGAAAAAATTGTAAGGCTTGTGCCTATTAAAAACAATAGAAGGTTATTGTTTTTCGATTGATGCTTTTATTCCAGAGTTTAGAGAGTTTATTAGGGTTCCATATTAGAGAGAAAACACTTTGCTTATTCTAAGATTTGGGATTCGTAGATTATAGTTTGTGATTTCTACAACATTGAAGGTACTTTTATTCTATTTAATTTCAAAGTTTCAGTTTTTATTCTCTCTCTTTTCATTGTTATTATTTGTTCTTCCATTTTATTAGATCCCCTCTCTTATAGTTTCATAGTTGTTATTTTCATTAGATTAATTATCTCTTAATCATGTTTACCCCTAGATTAGTTATAAATTTCATGTTTTATTGCTTAGAATCCATGATTAGTGAGTAGTTCCCTATCTAGGGTTAGGGTGAAAGTATGGATTAGGGTTTAAATGTATTGTTAATGTGATTGTGATGATTTAAAGACATTTATGCATTGATCTTGGTGTTTTAAAGCCTTAGGATAGATATTGATCACATTTGTGCTTTGGTATTTTGATTTCAAATGTTCTTAATTGAATTATGAACTCTTTTTATCATCCCCATGAATCAACTTAATTTCTAGGCCAATATATTGGGTAGAAATTAAGGGGATCTTATATTAGGGGTTTTCCAAATTCATTAGATCTCTTAATCAATTAACTAAAGACCATTCGAGAGAGGATTTAGTTAATTGATTAAGCGATCATTCTCGAGGACCATTAGAGAGAGGACTTGTAACACCCGTCCTTCTACTACTAAGATACCAAACAATATCTAATCAAGAAATACTAAAGAGACGTTAGCGGAAATAACGTCGGGACGGTTATGCCACTCTAAAACAATAATTAAAGATAATTCTTCAAACCAAGTTTCATAGCTTCAAAAGAAAATTAATATCCAAGAAAACATAATAGTTCTAAAATAAAAGAAATATCCCAATTACTTCATATCATCAATCCAAAAACTATAAGACATGCAAGTCTCCCGATAAAAGTGAGATAAAAACTAAATGTCCTTGAAAGCTATCCAAAAGTAAGTCTCTCTATGGTCTACATAGAATTCATCCACCAAAAACAAAACCAGGAGCTTCTTCTCACTACTAACCCTCACTCTGCTAGCCCAAGTAGTCACAAGTCTAGCAGTCATTTCCATCTGCAAGGATATATATTAAATAATTCCACAGTCAGTGGGGAGTAACTAGCAGTTCTCCCAGAACAATAGCAATCAAAGCACGATTCAGAAATAGATTATTAAGAAAGGAAAATCATGCAATCATTACATCAATAGCATGCACCTAAAAACCATAAAGCTCATAGGTAAAACAAGTGATCATCAACAATAAGTAAACAAGATATAGTGAGTGAAACAATTCTAGAATATATAAATAATAATAAATCAAAACTACAACAAGTTATTGAGTCAAAAACCGAACGCCAGTGAATCGCAATTCACTTCCTAAGGTTTGTCAGATCGCAATCTCCAGGTCAGTCTATGGGCTTACGTTCCCCACTGCCTGTGTCAAAGAATGGCCAAACTCCCGATGCAGGGTAGAACACGCAGAACTCCCTGACCTCTCGGACGACAACAATTAACCCAGGTGTACCCCTAGTTCGCAAACCAGGTGGTTGGCATGTTCTTCACCGGGGACTACATCTATCCCACCGGGTATTCTTATCTCAAAATAAAATCATGCATATCATCCAACTATCATTCATTTAAAATATTCATCAAAAAGGGATGCCACCCGGCCTTATACCCAAAATTCATCAAAACAACTCTTCATAATTCCCCAAAATTAATAACTTACAAATTTCCAACAAATGTCTCCCACAATAAACACTTGAACATCTCTAAACATCAACAATGATATTAAACTAATTTTTACAGCACCAACAATTCAATCAAACATACATCACCAATTAACTCCAAAACTTATTCATTAAAAGAGTAGTAACAATTAATCATTTTCTTTCATAAATCACACATAAACATGTTAGAATAAATAAGAAAATTAACAAGGGTCACAAGATAACAATCTTCTAGGCGTGGATCACTTTCCCAAAAGTAATATTCCGACCCTAATCGTAAAGCACGGGTTCACGGAATTCACCTTCGAGATACAAAGAAGAAACAATAGTGGTCACGCTTACTATGAACACTATTCAATGAAAAATGAGTTTGTGAGATTTTGTAGAGATGAAGAATTTCTGATTTTTTGATCTTTAGAATTTGTATGCAAGAGAGAGAAGTAATTTTTCCAACCCCTTCATCATATGAGAGAGCCTCATATATATAACAATGCTATACTGTTTCAGGAAATCCGAAACGATACATCGACAAACCGTCAAACTTCGCGAAATAACACAAAGAATAAACAAGTCAGAAACCTCGTCGCGAGTCGCGAGCTGGGCAGAACCCAGCAGGTCGCGAGGTGCGACACTGGTCGCGAGTCGCGAGTCGCGACCAGTTTTCTGCCTCCCACCAAGCCAGCGTGCTGCTGGTTGGCTACCACATAGCTGCTCGCGAGGAGTGCGATGCCATTGATGTCCTATTGCTACTTCGCATGATGAATACTAAGCAAGGTTCACATATATAGCATGTTATTACATATGTTATTTAAGTTACGACACCGTATCCGAGCAACTTAAATAAACACATCATGAATTAAACTAACCTTATACTCTAAATCTCCAACAATCCTCCCCCATTTAGAGTATACAAAATAGTTATTGCACAAAACATCATCATAACAAAACAACCTCATGCATAAATGAAAGTGTACAAAGACTTGAACTTCCACTTAGTATAATACACATTCCAAGCACTCGTATCCAAATGGTGTCGATAAACGATTGAACCATTAGCAACACATAATGAAAACTTGAAGATATTACACACACAAGATTAACTACTCATTTTTCAATATATACTTGACACTAATTAGCCATGTGTCCATATCAATTCATAAGTGCATCAAAGCTATGCCTCACTAGCTCCTTGAAGCGGCCAAACTTCGCACTTACATAGGTAGATCTCTTAGAAAAGCATGCTCCTGTGACAAAGCACAATGTCAAGAGACCTATTAAGATCAAACAACCTCTTATAACATCACAGATTTAAAGAACTTTACCTTGGATGATTATATAAGTTCTTTCAATCATCAAATAAGGAAATTAATCTTATTGAACTCAAGACCCAACGTCTTATTGGGCGTTAAGTTAAGACTCCCTTACTCGTGATTTCCAAAAGGCACCAATCCTAAACCGATTGCCATCCTCTTTACCGTATCTCTAGCTAGCGCCTTAGTGAAACAATCCGCTAGATTATACGTAGTCCTCACATAGTCAATAGTGATAGCACTATCTTTGATAAGTCCTTGGACATAACTATGTCTCACACCAATGTGTCTTGACTTACCATTATACACTTGACTATAAGCTCTTGCCAATGCTGCATCACTATCACAATGTATAGCAATAGGTGATATTGGTTTTGGCAACAAAGGTATCTCAAACGTGAGATTCCTTAACCACTCGGCTTCTTTGCTTGCCGATGACAGAGCTATAAACTCCGATGTCATTGAAGAATCTGCAATGCAAGTTTGTTTCTTGGAAGCCCAAGATATCGCACCTCCCCCAAGGAGGAATGTCCATCCACTCGTGGAGGAATGATCTTCTCTATTAGAGATCCAACTTGCATCCGAATACCCTTCTAAAACTGAAGGATATCCACTATAGGACAAACTATAGTCCATGGTTTTCCTCAAGTACTTTAACACTCGACGAATAGCTTGCCAATGTTCCATACTAGGATTACTAGTATACCTACTTAATTTCCCTACCGCAAATGCGATATCCGGCCTAGTACTCGTCATAGCATACATCAAACAACCTATAACCCTCGCATACTCAAGTTGAGACACGGCATTGCCATCATTTGGCAATAATTTTTCACTTGGGTCGATAGGAGTTGAAACAAGAGAGCAATCACTAACATTAAACTTCTTGAGCACTTTCTCGATATAATGAGATTGTGACAAGATCAATTTTCCATTGTCTCTCTTAATTCTTATACCTAAGATGACATCCGCCTCCCCCAAATCTTTCATGGAGAATTGTGAAGATAGAAAAGATTTTGTCCACTCAACTTGTGACAAATCCGTTCCAAATATCAACATGTCATCTACATATAGACAAATCATGACACCATTACCGTTGTCATCAAATTTGCTATAAACACACTTGTCTGAATTATTCAATTTGAAACCATTAGACAACACAATCTCATCAAACTTTTGATGCCATTGCTTAGGTGCTTGTTTTAGCCCATACAAAGATCTAATCAACTTGCATACTTTATGCTCTTGACCTTTCACGACAAACCCTTCCGGTTGTCGCATGTAAACCTCTTCCTCTAGTTCTCCATTCAAGAACGTCGTCTTGACATCCATTTGATGGATCACAAGCTTATGAATAGCCTCAAGAGCTATTAATAACCTTATAGTGGAGATTCTAGCAACGGGTGCATATGTATCGAAATAATCAATACCCGGTTTTTGTGAGAAACCTTGAGCCACTAAACGGGCTTTGAACTTATCAATTGTTCCATCTACTTTCATTTTCTTTTTGAAAATCCATTTACACCCAATTGGTTTACACTTAGGAGGTAAATCAGCTAAAACCCAAGTGTTATTTCCCATGATGGAATCCATCTCATCATCAATTGCCTCTTTCCAAAAGGCGGCATCTTGAGACCTCATAGCCTCATTAAACGTTAAAGGATCCTCTTCCACATTAAATATATATGGAAACTTAGTCACTATGGAACTCCTTGATCCTTCAACCAAATATACATGAAAATCCGGCCGAAAGATTTCTCTTTTCTCGCCCTTTTACTTCTCCTAGGTTGTGATGATGTTGATGCAACATTCTCATCAAGAGTTTGTTCATCAACTTCTTGATCAATGTTAGTGTGATCAAGACCAATTCCTTGATCAATATTAATTTGATCAATTGCTTGAATATTGGTATTAGGAGTGATATCCTTTGGTTTAGGAATTGATGAATAACGATTTTCATCAAAAATTGCATCTCTTGACTCCACAATAGTGTGAATTGACCAAAAGTCATTTTGTTCTATAACATAGAACCTATAGGATTTGCTATGAAGAGCATACCCTATAAAGATGCACTCAACTCCCCTTTCACCCAACTTTTTACGTTTGGGTTCCGGCACTTTGACAATTGCCCGACATCCCCAAACTTTGAGATAACTCAAGTTTGGTTTTCTTTTATACCAAAGTTCATATGGGGTAACCTCGTTCTTTTTCATTGGAACTCGGTTTAAAATATGACAAGCTGTTAACATAGCTTCACCCCAAAAACCATCACTTAAACCCGAATAGGATAACATAGAATTTACCATTTCTTGCAAAGTTCTATTCTTTCTTTCGGCTATACCATTTTGCTGTGGTGTATAAGCCGCTGTAGTTTCATGTATAATGCCAGTAGATTGAAAATAGCTCGGGTCATAGAATTCACCACCCCTATCGGTTCTAAACCGTTTAACTTTGTCACTTAGTTGCAATTCAACTTCATTTTTATAGATCTTAAATTTATCAAGGGCTTCATCCTTAGTAAATAACAAGTATACATAACAAAAACGAGAATGATCATCAATAAAAGTTATCATGTATTTCTTGTTCCCTAAGGAAGGAGTGCTATGAAAATCACATAAATCACTATGCACCAAATCAAGCAATGAAGTATCTTTTTCCACATTGTTTGGAAAAGAATTTCTAGTTATCTTTGTTAACATGCATGTTCTACACTTCTCTATACTTGGATCAAAAGAGGGAATCAAATCATGCTTAGACATGGAATACAACTTTTTATAGTTGACATGACCAAGCCTATTATGCCATAGAGAAGAATTGTCATTAACAACAAAGCAAGTATCTTTCAAAGCATTCAAAATACTTAGTTTGAACATACTATTACAAAGATAACCAAGACCAACAAATGTACCACCCTTAGACAATATAAATTTATCAGCTTCAAACACCATTTTAAAACCTAACCGATTCAAGGTAGCACCGGAGACTAAATTTCTCCTAAGTTCCGGAGCATACAATACATCTCTTAAAATAAGAGGCTTTCCAGAACTAAACACTAATTCTACTTGTCCTACACCTAGAACTTTAGCTGTAGAATCATTCCCCATGTAAAGAACTTCTCCATTCTCAACCTCCTTGAAAGTCTTGAATAGAGACCGCTCCTTGCATACATGTCTTGATGCTCCCGAATCGATCCACCATGAACAATCATCCTGTACACAAAAGATTTCAGAAATCATACACACAAAATTCAGATTTGAATTAAGTGAAACTTGTGTACACATACCTTGCTTGGTATGGGTTGGCTAGACTCGCCATTCCCACCATTCTTTTTGTTCATCTTCTTCTTCCAAATGGTGCAATCCTTCTTGAAATGACCGGGCTTTCCACATTCCCAACAACCTCGTTGAGCACCTCCACCAAACTTAGGCTTCTTCCCATAGTTGCCTTTGGTGAAGTTGTTAGCCCTCTTCTTAGGATTAGAAGACTCCTTTGATTTACCATCCTCCACCATGTTAACGGTGGAAGAATTAGGATTGACATCCTTTTGTCCATCTTGGACCCGAATGCCCTCTTTAATCCGAAGATGAGCACCCAATTGTTCAACATTCATATCGTCTTTCTTATGCTTAAGGGAATTTCTAACATCCTTCCAACCGGGTGGTAATTTATCAATTATAGAAGAGACAACAAAGGTCTCATCCATCACAATGTTGAGTTGCTTAAAACTCCCTAAGATTCTTTGAATTTCATGGAATTGCTCCATTACCGACCTAGAGTCTACCATTTTAAAAGCATTGAAATTACTAACAAGAAATTTCTTACTAGAAGCATCTTCGGCCATGTATTTACTTTCTAGTTCTTCCCAAAGAATCTTAGCGGATTCAACAAATTGATAAATATCAAACAAAGCATCGGACATACCGTTAAGAATGTGGCCACGACATATATAGTCATCATTCTCTCATTTGCTCCTCCTCCGAATTTCTTCAACAGTTTCATTTTCCACTTCCTCGGGTTTGGGAGTGCTCAAAACATACGCCACACTTAACGAAGTGAGAAGGAAATGCATCTTCTTCTGCCATCTTCTAAATCCAACACCTTCGAACTTATCAAGTTTATGAAAATTTGCAGACATTTCACGAATTGAAGTCATCTTGTAATTGTTATTACTTTTGGATTGTTAGAATAAATAAGAAAATTAACAAGGGTCACAAGATAACAATCTTCTAGGCGTGGATCACTTTCCCAAAAGTAATATTCCGACCCTAATCGTAAAGCACGGGTTCACGGAATTCACCTTCGAGATACAAAGAAGAAACAATAGTGGTCACGCTTACTATGAACACTATTCAATGAAAAATGAGTTTGTGAGATTTTGTAGAGATGAAGAATTTCTGATTTTTTGATCTTTAGAATTTGTATGCAAGAGAGAGAAGTAGTTTTTCCAACCCCTTCATCATATGAGAGAGCCTCATATATATAACAATGCTATACTGTTTCAGGAAATCCGAAACGATACATCGACAAACCGTCAAACTTCGCGAAATAACACAAAGAACAAACAAGTCAGAAACCTCGTCGCGAGTCGCGAGCTGGGCAGAACCCAGCAGATCGCGAGGTGCGACACTGGTCGCGAGTCGCGAGTCGCGACCGCTCTCGCTCCCACCAGCCGCCGCCGTCGCCGGGTTGGCTACCACATAGCTGCTCGCGAGGAGTGCGATGCCATTGATGTCCTATTGCTACTTCGCATGATGAATACTAAGCAAGGTTCACATATATAGCATGTTATTACATATGTTATTTAAGTTACGACACCGTATCCGAGCAACTTAAATAAACACATCATGAATTAAACTAACCTTATACTCTAAATCTCCAACAAAACATATGGATGCTCAATAATACTTACTACAATATACTGAACATCAGCAACCCAGAACATAATAAATTACAAATTATTTCTGATTAGCAAGTTCTCAAATAATTTAAAAGAATATCCTCAATTTCACAACAAAAACCCAATAATAATTATTAAACTATTAAGTTCGAGCAGTAAAATCACATAAAAATTATCATACGACCCTAATGGCTCTATTGACATGGTATATTTTTTTATTTATAATTTTAAGACTCCAAAAGTATTTTTAACAGTTAATATACAAATTACTCAATAAAGCCAAAATAATAACTAAAAATATAAATTAACGCCCAAAAATTACCAAAAATTTACATAACATGCATAAACTCACGGAAATACATAATATACAAAGAAATGAATTTTTCGGCCTCTATAACTAATTTCCGTGATTTATATACTGACAGAAACGCAATTACAAAAACAGATATATCAATTAAATAAACCATTACACAGTAGACAAAAATTATTCTAAGGCATGGAATACATACTACGCATATAACATGATCTAATAAAAATAATTTCAGCAATTTTAACATCCTTTTAATAATTATTATGCAATTTAGCCAAAAACGCACAAAACACCAATTAAATCAAATAAATACCAAAAATCATACGAAAATTATTTTTCTCTTTACAGTACTCCCGCGGAATGCATCAAGTATATTCATGTCAAATTTTGTCAATAATTTCATTCAAAAAGTATTTTAAATAATTCCTAGCGTAATAATCTAATACCGAATAATACTCTAATCACTATGGTTCTAAGATAACTACTAGTTACCTGGATCGTCGGAGGCGAGCTGAATACTTTTGGAAAATCCCAATATAGGCGTGTACTCCTCTCCTTCTTCAATTCCCAAGCACCAAGTATAAGAAAAAGACAAGAAGAACAAGTCACGAACAATTAACAAGGAGTATAAAATGAAAAATTTTGAGAGATTGAGGAAGATGATGATGGCTGAAATTCATAGAGTATGGCAGCAAAGGAGTTCTGATTTTTAATCAGAATTTGAAGTGCTAAAGGTTGGATTAAAGGGGTTTAATTAAGAAGAATGATTAGGGGGGTTATGGGAGTTACAAAACCACAAAGAGTCACAAGGAAAATAAAAAGAAAAGAAAGAAGGGGAGCTCTTCTTCTCCTTCTCCTTGGCCGGCTGTCCCAAGCCCAACACACCAAAAAAAAATTTCGGCCCAAATCAACAAGGGTCCATGCTTCAAAAGTCCGCCACGCGATAAATCGATAAATTCCTAAAACGCGCCTAAACTTTGAAAATACTTAATAATGAAAATAACTCTAATAAATTATATTATAAATATAAATATAATAAACACATTAGCATGCCATAAAAATAAAAATAATAATTCGGCTCCCAAAATTATAAAATAAAAATCATTAATTTAGAGAAAATAATAATTTTAGAGAAAATTTTTGCGAAAAACTAGGAGCAAAATTATGGGTTGTTACAGGACTCGAGTATTTTAGAGGAAAACTAAACCTTGTGTAATCGTTGCCTTTGAATCACAATTGCATTAATAATCGTTGTCCGCTTTGATCCACACTAGTAACCTTAACTCTTGTGTCTTCCTTATTCATATTTTCATCTCATATTATTTGCTAGTTCTTTGATAATAGTTAGTTTTAGTTGTTACAAAAATCATTCAAAACCCCCAAAAACCCTTCAATTAGGTAATTTAGACTTAATAGACTTTGATTAATCCCAATTTCCTTGTGGATCGGCCCTTGACTTGCCTTTACTACATTCTTAGTAATTGCTTGTTAGGAGTTATAAATATTGTTTGAAAAGCGATTTTTGGTACCATAACGACACACTAAAAACCTCTTATCAAAATGGCGTCGTTGCCGGGGAAATTGTGGTATTGATTGAAGTTGTTTTTTTTTTGTTTGAAATTGCTTAATTGATTTTTTTTTTTTTTACTTTTCTTTATTGTTTTGTATTTATCTTGTTTTATTTTATGTGTTAAGTGTTGTTTATATGAGTCTAAGAATTTGTATATAATTTTTTTTTTCTTCTTGTAAGAGAATTCCAAAAAGATGGCAAACTTCTTTTTTCCTCAATACGAGGATGAACCATTTTGGAATTATTATCAGAGATTTGAGAACACTCTTCTAACTAAGTATAGACTTGAGATTTGGGAGATGTGTGAGGTGATGTATGAGGGTTTGAATATGCATACAAGAGAAATGGTGGAGTCTATGTTTAATGGTGAATTTCGATCCCAACACTTTGATGAAGCATGGAGTTTCTTTGGGTGGTTGTCTAGAGACACTTATGAGTGGGACCATGGAAATACTACTATCTCAAATTTAGAAGAAGATGTTTCTAGCTGTGAACTACATGTCTATTATGAAATTCTTAATTCACTCAAAGAAAGTATGTCATTGTTAAAGAGATGTGATTCTATGATGGACAACATTGTCGAATCTAGCAAAATATCAATCGAAATATTGGGTCAAATCATCAATAATCAAAATCACTCTTGCATGACTATAACCGATGAATATGATGATTGGGATATGAATGAGAACCCCATAGTAGAGGAATCATTTGTTGTGAAAGCTTACACTATAGAGTCTAATGATGTTGAAGAAGTAGTTAATGAGACTTTTGTTTCTACTCGTCCTCTTCATATTCCCTTTTCAAGGAAACTCGACTTACTTCCTTCCTTCCTTCCCCATCTTATTCCCTCTCCTCAAAGTTTCACCATTGGAAGAGCCTTTGGCCTCTTTAAACCTTCACAAGACTCAAATGGAAGTCATCGAGGACAGGATCACGCTTAAAAGTTGCAAGGAACATCAAAAGGAGAACTCATTGTGTTCTTTTTATTTGAATTTTGATGTTTGTTCTTCATACTTTCCAGCATTCTCTCGAAAATTTCATTATTTTCGACACTTATCACTTGGTAAGCATATAGACGCATTGAAATTTGTGCATGCTCTTTGTTTATGTCATACCTATTTGATCCACTATGAAATGTGTGCTAATGCTTATGACAAACTATTGAGATCTTTGTCAAATTATTTAGTGATAAGGTCTAGCTAATGATCCTAAAAGAGCACTATTTGGCAGGTATTCTGAGACCCTTCTCCTTATCTTATTTGGTTAGGATTTTAGCTTGATTTTGTGCCCTTACCTCCTCCCTTACTTTCTCTTTGCTTGTACGCTCCGAGGACGGAGTTTGTATTAAGCTTGGGGGAGTTACCATGTGTTCCCTCCATCTCAACATTTTCTTCGTCTTCTTTGTAATTAGGTTCATATTAGTGTATTTGCATGTTAATTAGGTTCATATTAGTGTATTTACATGTTAGTTTTGCAAAAAAAAAAAACTAACAAAAAGATTTTATTTTTCTTTTCGTAATTTTTTTTTATGCATTTAGATTAGTTTGGTTGCATGCATGATATGTTGCTAAGAGTGTTCATAACTTGATTGGAAGACCTTCCTTGCATTTCACTTGATGGTTTTGGAAGCCTTGCTATGACTTTAGGTGATCTTTGAGACTGGTAACTTTTGGTAGAGTCTTTTTTAAATTAGATGAGTTGGTTGATTGGATTGCCTTATTCCTTAAGCGATGAACCCCGAAGGAGGGCCAAGAACCTCGTAAGGCTCATTTACAACCTTCATCATTGATCGTCTAAATTGTGACTTGCATTTTAGCTCCCCAAGATTGCATATGACCGAACTAAATAGAAGAATGATTTAGGGCATTTCACTTTGCTAGAATTAGGAGTTCAAAAGCCAAAAGCTTTTTATACCGGCATAATTATCCGCTTCTCAACCCAACTGAGCCTTTCTATCATATTTTTGCTTAATCCTCATAATAAGTCATGGCCAAACTTTTCTCAAAGTGGAGTACATGTCTAGGTTGTGTTGAGTCGAGTTATTTTGATGCTAAGTTTTCGGGTGAAAGTGAGTTAATGTCTTTGTATAATTGCAAAAGATGAAGAAAATTGCGAAAAAAAAAATAAGAAAAGAAAAGAAAGCTCTTATTGATTCATTTGGATTCTTGTTGAAAGAAAAGAAAGTGAAAGAGCAGATTGATGAGAAAAATGAAAAAATATGTTCAAAAATTAAAAATCAAAGTGAAAAAGAAAAAAAAAGTGGTTATGTTTGATATTTCAAATTGAATTGGTGCATGTTAGGACTAGCTTGGGGGAGTCTCTTCCCCCTAGTTTGTACTCCGCTTTACCCTTTTTGCACCACATCCCCAAATTGAAATCCTCACCCTTAACCTAGCCTCGTTACAACATTGATAAAAGTCCCTTTTGACTTCTAGATTAGTCTTGGTCAATTTAGTAGTGGCGGGTGAGATTTTGTGCAAGTCATGATTAGGGTCATCAAAATGTGGTAGAGGTGAGCTATTATGGTTGAGCATCCCGAGGGGGGATTCAAACTCGGGACTTGGAAGTGGAGAGGGGTGAGAAATCACTCCTAGAAAGCCTATTTTTTAAGAAGACTCGGTTGATTGGTGGATTGGATCTCTTAAGTCACTCTTGTGCTTCCTGATCATCTTTCTTCTTATGTTTGATTGGTCTACTAAATCTTGGTATGAACTCATTTAGCCGGCATGTCATGTTTGTAGCGTCGCATATATAACATTTAGGCTAGTCCGCTGCATGGTTTTTCTTTTTCATCTTTTTCTCCTCTTTTCGTTCTTCCTACTCATTCTTAGTTTACTTGAGGACAAGTAAAATGCTAAGCTTGGGGGAGTTTGATAAGTGCGTTTCTAACGCATTTTGCATACTCTTTTTAGCTTATTTTGATCCTCTTTCTCCCATTTCTTTCCTCTTTATTCTCCACTTCCCCTTCTATTTCATTCACTTGATCATTCTTGATCATAGTGACATTTTGCTAGATTTTCAGTCATTTTCGACCGAATTTCTAGAAAATTTCCTTTCACCCTATTTTGCCATATTCTTAATATAGGTGGAACTACCTAAGATGGCTATGAGTTGTAGAGTTAGGAAAAGAAAACAATGAAAATCAAGCACATGTTGAGAAATGGTGTGCTTGCACCATGCCCAATGTCCGCTCGCACAAAGGAGCATATAGTGCAATAAAATCTTGTATGGGGAACTTCAAATGGACATAACTTTCAAAACACAAATCGGATGAAGATAATTCCAGTAGGAGGTAAAATTTCGTTTCGATAGCTTTCCAACGACTGGTCATAAGCTTGATTTGGATGTAAAACGAAGAAGTTATGCTCGTTTTAAGTTAAACTGTCCGACCAGATCATAAAGAATGGTGCGCCAGCACCTGTTACTATGGTGCGCGCGCGCCACTTAATTCCGTCAGAAAAATTTATAAGGCTTGTGCCTATTAAAAACAATAGAAGGTTATTGTTTTCGACTGATGCTTCTATTCCAGAGTTTAGACACTTTACTAGGATTCCACATTAGAGAGAAAACACTTTGCTTATTCTAAGATTTGGGATTCGTAGATCATAGTTTGTGATTTCTACAACATTGAAGGTACTTTTATTCGATTTAATTTCAAAGTTTCAGTTTTTATTCTCTCTCTTTTCATTGTTATTATTTGTTCTTCCATTTTATTAGATCCCCTCTCTTATAGTTTCATAGTTGTTATTTTCATTAGATTAATTATCTCTTAATCATGTTTAGCCCTAGATTAGTTATAGATTTCATGTTTTATTGCTTAGAATCCATGATTAGTGAGTAGTTCCCTATCTAGGGTTAGGGTGAAAGTATGGATTAGGGTTTAAATGTATTGTTAATGTGATTGTGATGATTTAAAGACATTTATGCATTGATCTTGGTATTTTGAAGCCTTAGGATAGATATTGATCACATTTGTGCTTTGGTATTTTGATTTCAAATGTTCTTAATTGAATTATGAACTCTTTTTATCATCCCCATGAATCAACTTAATTTCTAGGCCAAGATATTGGGTAGATATTAAGGGATCCTATATTAGGGGTTTTCAAAATTCATTGGATCTCTTAATCAATTGACTAAAGACCATTCGAGAGAGGATTTAGATGATTGATTAAGCGATCATTCTCGAGGACCGTTCGAGAGAGGACTCGAGTATTTTAGATGAAAACTAAACCTTGCGTAATCGTTGCCTTTGAATCACAATTGCATTAATAATCGTTATCCGCTTTGATCCATACTAGTAACCTTAAATCTAGTGTCTTCCTTATTCATATTTTCATCTCATAATATTTGCTAGTTCTTTTATAATAGTTAGTTTTAGTTGTTACAAAAATCATTCAAAACCCCCAAAAACCCTTCAATTAGGTAATTTAGACTTAATAGACTTTGATTAATCCCAATTTCCCTGTGGATCGACCCTTGACTTGCCTTTACTACGTCTTTAGTAATTGCTTGTTAGGAGTTATAAATATTGTTTGAAAAGCGATTTTTGGTGCCTTAACGACACACTAAAAACCTCTTATTAGTATCATACGGAACTTGCATGGCAAGAAGTCAAAGCCCTCATAGCCAAACCGTATCTCCATCCCGAAAAATCGGGCCACCTGATGATGTATTCCAATTCCGAGTTCCTTCCAGCACATGTGCCACAGGTGCAAGATGCCGCTCACCTTCCCCCCTAATGAAAATTTTTCTGAATTGGTTCCTAAAGAAAGAGGGAAGAGTAGAGAGCGAAGAGAGAGAGATGCTAGCAAGGTTAGGCCCGTGGGTGGACCCAAGGCCACTTCTGCCGATGATTCGATCCATTTTAGTGATAAAGCACAAGGATGTTCGGATGATAGCTCTAAGCAACACAAATGCGCTGCTCCTAGCACGCCTTTGCATCCCTCTCAAACAATTGGCTCTCTCGCTGACTTGGGGAGAGGTAAACGGCAGAAAAAGCCCGTGCGAAGCAGAGGTAGTCCTATGGCCTCACACGAAGAGTTGGACGTGCCCAAAAACTGGAGTAGAAGTAGACCCGTGGGTAGTAGGAGACGAGGAGATCCTTTAGATGCTCCTAGAGAAAACTCTGATATATAAGGGAATGAGTGTTTTGTTTTGGAACGTTAGGGTCCTGGGTTGGCATTCTTTTAAGCCGAATTTAATTTTCGGCTTCTCATACAGCAACATCATCTACCTGCCATGGTTGTTCTAGCTTAAACTTGGGTGGGTTGCGAGAAAACGGCCGCTATTGTGGGTGATCTGGGTTATGACTTTTGGCATTTGCTTGAACCTATGGGTTTTTTGGGTGGCATTCTTCTTCTTTGGAAATCTCATATACTAGATTTTCAAGTTATATGAGAGAGTGCTCAAGGAGTCTACGGCGTGGTTGAGGTACTATCTACTAAAACTTCTTTTGTCCTTACTTCTATTTATGCTAGTACTAAATTTAAAAGTAGAAAGTTACTTTGGAATGATCTTGAACGGTTTGCTCATAATCTTAATAAACCTTGGCTTGTCTTGGGTGACTTCAATGAAGTTATCAGCCATAGTGAAAAGTTGGGGGAGACCTGTGTCAAGAAGTAGGTCGGCTCTTCTTGCTAATACTATGGATAGTTGCAACTTACTTGATCTAGGGTTTAGCGGACTGAAATACACGTGGCCAACAAAAGGAAGCGTCACCCAATTTTTGAGAGACTTGATAGGGGTGGGCAAATCTTGAGTGGCTGCAGTTGTACCCCAATGCTAATCTCTGGCATATCTCCCGAGGGTCACCTCTGATCACTACCCTATTTTGATGAGGTTTGATAAAGACCCTTTCACTCAAGGTGAGAAACCATTTAGATTTGAGCCCATGTGGATTCTGGACGATAGTTTTAGAAAGGGTTGTCCTTGACTCTTGGCCGCATAATAACCCCTCTATCCAGAATAGCCTTCATTTGTTTAAGGATAGTTTGGTTGAATGGAATAAGACCACCTTCGGGAACGTTTATCGGAGGAAGAGGCATTGTCTCGCTAGGCTGATAGGGGTTCGAAAGTATCTTCAGTATAATCCTATGTCTAGGTTTCACCAAGATTTGGAGACAGAACTCCAAAATGACTGATCCATACCCTTGAGCAGGAGGAAATGCTCTGGAGAACCAAGAGTAAGATGGACCGAATTGGGGAGGGGAAGAAAAATACGAGTTTCTTTCATAGAAGTGTCATCATTAAAATAAATGCCTCCCGGATTCATAGCCTCAGGGACGAAGTTGGAAATGAGTTTCATGATCAGAAGGGAATACATGACCTTATTCTCAACTTTTATAAGAAGCTTTACACCTCTGACCACAGGTCTTCCCTAATATGCCTATGGCTAGTATGGGTGAGGTCAGTGTGGGCCACGTTCCTTCTTTTGAGGAAATCCGAATAGCCTTTTTCAGTATGAAACCCCTTAAGGCCCCTGGGCCTGACGGTTTCCATCCAATTTTCTTCCAGAAAATGTGGGACATTATGGGGCAGGATGTCTGTAGGGATGTCCAAAAGTGGTTCCATCAGGGTAAGGTTCCTAGTGAGTTGTGTCGAGCTTTAATTTGTCTAATCCAAAGCAGCCTTCTCCCGAAACGGTCAAGCAGTTGCGGCCCATCAGTTTATGCAACACTTTGTATAAGCTTGTGACAAAAATCTTGGTCAATAGATTAAAGCCTATTATCTCTTCTTGGATTTCGCCTAATCAGAATAGCTTTATTAAGGGGCGTGGCCCAGATATTAAACTTGTTGTCACCTCGGAAGTTCTCCACTCCATGAGGAATGAAAAAGGGAAGACTGGATGGTTTTCCCTTAAGATTGACTCAGAGAAAGCCTATGATAAGGTAGAATGGTCTTTTGTTAGGGAAAGTCTTCATAACCACAATCTCGACCCAGTAGCCATTAATTTGATTATGGATTGTGTGGCCAAGGCCTCTTCTTCTATCCTGATCAACGGGAGGAAGTCGGAGGGTTTTCAACACACGAGGGGGTTAAGGCAGGGAGACCCTATGTCTCCGTATTTGTTTAATGTGTGTCTTGAGGGTCTTACCTGTAAGATTAATGAGCAGTGTCACCTTAAAAACTGTACACCTTTCTGTGTGGGGAAAGGTCGGACTCATATCTCGTACCTCCTGTTTGCTGATGATCTTTTGTTGTTTGGGAGAGTGGATGAGTCCACAGTTTTCTCGGTACGTCAAGTGCTTGAGAAATTTTGTGAGGTTTCAGGGGAAAAGATTAATGAAGCTAAAAGTAAGCTTATTTTCTTCCCCAATACTCCTAGGGACCATGGAGACCTCTTCATGGGAACGATCAATGTGGAGGAAAGTGCCAACCTTGGTATGTATCTTGGGCTGCCTATCTCGCATAAAAGGCCCACTCGTGCGCAAGTCCAATTTGTGGTTGACAAGGTTAGAACTAGGCTAGCTAATTGGAAGACTAAGTTCCTCTCTAAGCTAGGTATGCTATGTCTAGTTTCCTCCACCCTTTCCACTATTCCGGCATATTACATGCAGGCGACCATGCTCCCTATAAGTACACTTAAAGACCTAGATAGTATTGTCATAACTTTCTGTGGGGGGAGGAAGGAGGTAGGAAAAAGTTTCACCTGATAAATAGACAAACCACCTTTTTACCTAAGGATAGCGGGGGTCTAGGTATCCGTAGTCAAGTTCTTATGAACTAGGCTTTCATGGCCAAGTCGGGCTGGAAGATTGCCCAGGGCCCATCTAACTTGCACAAGAGTGCATTAGATCTAAATACTTGTACAGAGACCATATAACGAAATTTGAGAACGGGTCGGTCATATGGCGTAATATTGGAGCTTAGGTAATGGCAAGAGTATTAATTTCTGGGAAGATGATTGGTTGTATGTTGGTCCGATTCGAAGTTGGGTTCAGGGGCCTCTTCCCCAGGCTGAATATGGTAGGAAAGTACAGAGTTTGGTTTTTATGGGGAAATGGGATTTGTCTGCCCTTCCTATTGCCCTTCTTGATTGCATTAGGTATCGTATACTTAGTTACCCTCCGCCCATGATGGGATCGCAGGAGGATCTCCTCGTCCCCCTTTTTCTAAAGCCAAAAGGGTTTTCTCTCAAGTTAGCCTACAAGTCCCTTCTCCCCATTTCTCCTGGGGTTGTAGACATATCCTGGTTGTGGCAGGGCCATATGGAGCCAAAAATCAAGTTCTTTATGTGGTTGGTGTGGCATGACCGCATCCCATATAGGAGGCTCCTTAGCACGAGAGGAATTGTGTCTGATGAGTCGTGCCCTAGGTGTCTGGAACCTACGAAAGATAGTGTGCACATCCTTGCCTTCCGTCCTAAGAGCCGAGATGTTTGAAACCTCGATGGGGCCCCTCTGTCCCTTGTATTGACCTTCGGGGCTGGCTTAAAATGAATATGTCGATACATAGCATGTTTAGGGGTTTACCTTGGAGTACGGTTTTCCCTTATCTTTGCCACGAGATATGGAAAGATCGGAATTTGTGTGTGTTCAATGTCACGGATCCCTCGCCCCCCCCAGTGATTAGCTTTCGAGCCTCGGGGAGCTGCCAGAGAATTTATGAATGCGGCTCCCTTGAGCCCGTAGCAGATTACGCTTGATCACCTCCGTTTGATCATCCCTTGAGTTGCATGTTGATGCTTCCTTTGTTGGTCCTAGTGACATTGTGGGATTAGGAGGTGTGGTCAGAGAAGGTAGGGGCAATTGGCTCCTGGGGTTTAGGAAGCAGGTTTACACTAATAGTTGTCTTGCAGCGGAACTTCTAGCCATCTTGGAAGCTATGTATTGTGTGGAAAATCAGAAATTTTAGGATGCTATCATCTATTCGGATTGTAAGAGTGCGGTGGAACTTATTCTTGGAGATAGATCTGATATTTGTCTTAATATTCTGAATGCTTGCAGGCAATGGCTCAGGGTGTACCTGAGGATTCTGATTAAGCATTGTAACCGTCAATTTAACCATGTAGCTGACAGTATGGCCAAAGCATGTAGGGTCATGGACTCAGCTTGTTTTGTAATTAGGTTTTTCCGCACACCCCCTAGTTACTGTATTGAACAATTAACTCTGGATTGTAATAGCTTGTACGTTATTAGTTAATGAATGAAGGTCTTTGTTTACCAAAAAAAAAAAAAAAAAACTCCAAATAAGTCAACCATTATTAGAGGTGGCAAACGGGTCATATTGGTCGGTCATTACGGGTCAGGTCAAAATCGGGTCACCTTTGTTTTCGGGGCTGCGTTCGGGTCGTTCGGGTACGGGTCCATGTGATTTCGGGTTAGATCGGGTTTCTATTCTAGCAAATAAATAAAACACATATAAGACTAATAAGAGCTAGTGAAATAATTAATAGGCAATGGCTAACTCATATATAGTACTTCATGATAATTTTTTCCTTAAATTTGATTAAAAAGTAACTAATATGATAGCTTTTCGAGTCGGGTCGAGTTTGGGTCATCATTATCGGGTTAATTTCAGGTCGGACATATACGGGTTCGGGACATATTCGGCTTTATTTACTTTCGGGGTGGGTTTGGGTCGGGTCGGATTATTTCGGGTATCGTTTCTTTTTCGGGTGAAGACAGGTTTCGGGTTGGACATTTCAGGTCGGGCCAACGGGTACGGATCTATTTTGCCGGCTATAATTCTTATCATACAGACAGTGGCGGAGCCACGTAGTAACAAGGGGTAGCACGTGCTACCCCTGTTTTTCTAAAAAAAAAATCGAAAAAACAAAAGAAATGCTATGCGCCGTTTCCTTTCTCTCTCTCTCAAACTCAAACGTTGCTCTCAACTCTCATTCTGTCTCTCTCGTCGTCGGTCGTCGGACGTCGGCTTCCTTTCACTCTCTCTCAAACTCAATTGCGCGCGGCGCGCTCGAAGGCTCAACTTACTGGGACTGCACTCAAACTCTTACCCTCTTCGACTTCAATTACCGGCACGATTAGCACGACTTCGATTTCGATTGCCTTTTTTCGTTCTTCAACGTTCTTGCTTCTTCGTCGTTCAAGTACTTACCGGCGACTGCTCTCAACTCTTGCTTCTTCGACTTAGGTTTTTTTTTTCATTTTCTTTGATGGTTCAATACTCTGGATTTGCTTTTTAATTGTTAGTTAATCTTCTTTGATGGTTTAGTATTTCATTTCTGGCGTTTGGTGAATTTCAATTGTTAGTGAATTTTAATTTTTAATTGTTAGTTAAGGATTTATTAGTGATTTATTGTTAGTTTATTGTAATCTTGGAAATAATTTTTAGTGAATATTTGATTTTGGGGGGTTAATTCAAGTTGAAAAGCTACAGAAAAACTTTTTTCCTAATCAAGGTTTAGGAGCCCTTAGTGTATTCTTCTCCAATTACAATAACAACTCTTTGCTTTTGGGTGTTCCCTTGTTTCACATTATCCCGGAGTCTTCTCTGAGTTGAGAGTGTGGTTAAAAAGACTGCAAATTTCTAATACATTATCTTGGGGTTTTAGGTGTTAGGAATTGGGTTGGATTCATGAATAATATATATAACCTTGACTTTGCAGCCGTGAGAGGTGGTTAAGGACTTGAGGCTATGATATGTTATGATGTAAAGTTGTTGAATTTTGTTCGAGTTGTAAAATGATGTTTTGCTTAAATTAAAAGTTGTACACTCCAAGCTTTAATTTCTAATGTTTAGTGATTAATGGACTCCTTTTGTAGTTTGGACTTCTTTGATGTTTTGCTGGTAGTTTTTCTTACAATCAAGGTGTGATATCGGATAATTGTTGGATCTGATACAAATTCTGTTCTAGATATTAGATGTAAATTTTGCAAGGTCTGTGGTTGCCATGAGTGGCTTCCATAAAATACCTGTTGTTTGCAGTTCCAGTATTGCAACTTCAGTTTAAGTCTTATAGGTGATGCATAGTAGATAGTAATGTTGAAAGTCGATAATGATTGAAATTTCTGCATTATGTAAGTTAATTACTGCATGTTTTAGCTTCATTAATTTTACTTGGAGCGTAATAGATAGTATAGCAAAATTACGCTACCCCTGACTTCGGATCCTAGATTCGCCCCTGCATACAGAAGAAACTAACATAACCATCCAAAATTTTACAGAGCATCAAATGTATTTAAATCCTACCTTGAACCTAATACAAGAACAAATTGTTTAACTCCTTATTGACGACTATCTTACACACAAATTACTAGCTCTGAGGTGATGCTTTGGCAGCTACATTTGGCTGAGCAGTAGGCTGATAAGCATGTGCAGGTGCGGTAGCCACCCCATTATCATGAGCTGAATATCCATCAGGCTGAGAATAAGCACCACCATAGTATGGTTGTTATGCATAAGCTGGTGTGGAGGCAGGTGGTGAACCATATCATAGGCCGGAGGATAAACACCTGGTTGGCTGAGTTGGTCCCCCTCCGTAAATCGCAACTAGAGATGGCAATTATCCATGGGTGAGTGGATTATCCACCCACCCGCTCCGAATAAATGGGTGATCACCAGCGGTTAAACGGGTGACTGGCGGGTGGTGGATGAATCGGGTGGTGAGTCGGGTCAGATATGGATGATATTTTTTGGATCCATCACCCGCTCCATCCATCCACTCATGTATGTATGTATGTATGTATGTATGTATGTATGTATGTATGTATGTATGTATGTATGTATGTATATATGTATATGGGTGACTGGCGGGTGGTGGATGGATCGGGTGGTGAGTCAGGTCGAATGTGGATGATATTTTTTGGATTATCACCCGCTCCATCCATCCACTCATATATATATATATATATATATATATATATATATATATATATATATATATATATATATATATATATATATATATATATATATATAGCAAAAAAAAACAAGCCTAACCCCCCACCTTGATTCCATGGCAATACTGCAACAACCTTGATTCCATGGAGGTACAACAGCAACCATCATCCCCGACTCCTTGATTTCCATCTCCTCCTTCTTGTGCGACGCCGGTGAGCCATTCCGTCGACAATATGTAGAACCCATTGCTCAACACAAACGACCTTCCACCCTCCCCGTCGCTCAACACAAACGACCCCCCACCCCCCCCTCGCACGTCACCGACGACCCCCCCACCCTCCTTCTTGCACGTCGCTGACAACCCGGAGCCCTACCATCACCGGAATTATACGACCACTTTAGATCAGTTTCTTGAACCTTTAATTCTTTTTGAAAAAGTCAAAAGATTTTTGATTGTTTTGATGTAATTTGAATATATGATTAACTGTTTTGATTGTTTTTGATTTTTGATGGGTAGTGGGGCGGGTACAACTTAAAGATTTTTGATTGTTTTGATGTAATTTGAATGCAAGCCAAATCTCGACCCACCATAAACTACAAATTTGCAGTTTATTGGCTGTAGAAAAAGGCAACCCACCCATGTGTCTGACGGGACATTTGCGCAGGCCGATTTGCTGGCCAAATCTTGGGCCACCATATGCTTCAAATTTGTAGGTTGTTGGCGGTAAAAAAAGGTGGCCCGCCCAAGTGTCTAATGGGCCATTTGCATAGGCTAATTTGCGGGCCAAATCTCGGCACAAACTGCAAATTTGCAAAATATTGGCTGTAGAATAAGGTAACTCACCCGCGTGTCTAACTAGGACATTCGCACAGGCCCATTGGCGGGCAAAATCTCGGGCCACCACATACTTTAGATATGCATATTATTGGAGGTAAAAAAAGGCGACCCACCCGCGTGTCTAACGGGCCATTGCATAGGCTGATTTACGGACCCAGTTTCGGGCCACCTATGGGCTCGTGTCAACTACACCCTACATCAAAAAGTCCACACACGGCCTGCAACCCGCTTAACACGCCTTGTATCGTGCCGGGTCAGTAGCGAACAGGGCCTGCGCCGCCCACGGGCCAACCCACCCCATGGCCAACTCAAATTACACTAATACATGAAAAGTTGTAAATAATGATAGTATAACGTGAATGTGTTATCTTATTGATAGTTGAATATGGATAAAGATTAAATACCTATCTAGATGTACCTAGCTAGGCCCATTATTAACTCTAACACCCCACCCCCAAATCCTTCTTTTAATGTCTACTCTCACAAAATTGGGTTGACAAAATTTGACATGGTATAATATCCCAACACGAAATAAGTGTGTTTGGATCAACACTATTTGAATCACTTATATTAATTTAGACGACAAGACGAACATAAAATTATATATTTATATTTTTCAATCTGAAACCACATTTAACTTATTTATAAATGGGTTGAAGATCGACTAGCTAACATGTTGATCAATATAGATTAGGTTGGACTGAATTTCAGGTAGTTTTGCTAAATAAATTTGGTGGTGAGAACAGGTTCAATCCATAAATCTACTTTATAGAAAGGGTGTCTCTACATATTAAATAATGCTTTTTTAAGGGGAATTAAATGATGTTAATATATGAGTTTGAATCTTTCCCATTCATAATACCAAATTTATTTGAATGATATTTTTTCATGTCGACACAAATCTCATATTTTTGTTCAAAATAGTCGATCATAAGTAATATTTTTATGATACTAACAAGGTAACGACGATGGTCTTTTCTTGTTTCCAAACCAAGACCGATTCAACAAGCACAATATAGGCTCAAACTCAAAATACATACTTCAATAAGAAAGCACAAAAGGATGCAAGTGAATCAAATTCTTAAGCATTACAAAAATCTTCGATCTTAATGCAGCCGTGTAATTGCATAAGCACCATAGTTGTCACTAAATAAGATATACGATTGTTCATGTAGTATTTTGTATAGTTTGTATGGTTTTACTTTATGGAAAAATTGATTTAATCAGTTCCAACTATGGGCGTCCTGACAAAAACAGTCCCAACTATCATTTTTTATTGTTCGGTCCCAACTTTGAAGGGCATTTTACAATAGTAGTCCCACCACGTTAGAAACCTACTGTAGCAGGTAATTTGTCATTTTTTATTTTTTTTCTATATTCTTCCTTCCTCCTTCCTTCATTGCTCCCCAACCCCCTTCCCTTCCACCCAACTACCCCCTCCCCCCACCTCCCCTAACCCCCTAATCCCTAACCCCTCCCCCGCCACCCCTCCTCCCGCCCCCGCCACCCCATCCCCCCGCACCCGCCCAACCCCCCCCCGTCCTAAAAGCCTCGCCCCCAACCCTCCCCTTCCCCCACCTCCCCTTTCCTCTCCCCCGCCCCCGCCCACCCTCCCCCGCCCCCCGAAACCTCCCCGCCCCCCGAAACCTCCCCGCCCCAACAACTTCTCCCCCGAAACCCTCTCCTTCCTTCGCCTCCCCCGCCCTGACCACCCATCCCGCCCCCGAAACCCCTCCCCCGCTCCGCCCACCCCTCCTCCGCCCTAAAATTCCATCCCTTTGTCCCGCTGCCACCTCTCCCACCCCCAAAATACCTCCCCCACCATCCCCGAAATCACCTCGAAACACCTCCCCCGTCGCTCAAAACACCTCCCCCCACCCTTTAAATCACCCCGAAACACCTCCCCCTCCCACGAAACACCTCCACCACCTTTGAAACCACCTCCCGAAAACCCTAGTGATGAAGGCGAGAGAGAAATAGGGAGGATGCGGGGATTAGGGTTGGGGGGTCGGAGGGGTGGGTGGCGACAAGTAGGGCGTTCTAGGAATGCGGGTGGGGGCTGGGAGAAGGTTGTGTGGTGGGCGGGGGGATGAGGGCGGTGGCAGTAGTGGCTTTATGATGGTAGGGTGGCAGGGGAAGGGGAGGAAGGAGGGAGGAGAGAGGAATACTGAAAGAGGGGGGTAGAAAAAACAGGTGAAAAAAAGGGTTAATTCGTTTTTTACCGGATTAGCAAGTCACAAGTCCACTTGGACCACCAGTGTAAGGGGGGGTTAAAGTTGGGACTGAACAATAAAAAATGAGAGTTGGGACTGTTTTTGTCAGGACGCCCATAGTTGGGACTGATTAAATCAAATTTTCCTTACTTTATAAGTTTGAGTCACATGTTTGATCCCATCATCCCAATGGCTAATCTTGTTCAAAAAAAATATATAACGGGTCAAAGTTTGAAATTTCAAAGTACGATCAAACTATATGTTACAATACTATTTATTTTTAAAGCTTGTGTATTTAATAGTTCAAGGAAATAGTCAGGTTCCGGTCCCGACTCGCCGTAGTGGAAATCTTTCGCTGTTTGATCCCTACCAATTACGAATTTTTCTACTCACAAGATTTGGTATGTAAAACTGCTAAAATTATGGAATGAGATTGATTATGTTACTATATGATCATTTTTCTTACCATTTTAGTATATATATTTAAAAGCAAAATGTAGGAGTACGAATTATAATGAGACTCATCTCCAAGACCAAGCACTAGTTTTTTGAACATAGAAAGACAATAAGAAAAAAATTGTTGAAATAATTATAACAATATATATATATATATATATATATATATATATATATATATATATATATATATATATATATATATATATATTGTTATATATATATAGTTTAAGTTCATATAAGAACCACCCTTATGGTGAGAACCATAAGAACTGCTCATTTTTCCTCATTTACGAAGATTTTACCATTTTACAATGTTTATGCTCATTTTATATTTTGCTTATTTTATGTTTTTGTTCATTTTATATTTTGCTTATTTTATATTTTTTCTCATTTAACATTTTTATGCTCACTTCACAATGTTTTTGCTCATTTTACGTTTTGCTCATTTTACGTTTTTACTCATTTAATTTTTTTATGCTTATTTTACGTTTTTCTCATTTTACATTTTTGCTTATTTTACGTTTTTGTTCATTTAATGTTTTCTAATCATTTTATGCTTTTGCTCTTTCTTTGTATATTTTTCGCTCATTTTATGAAGATTTTGCTCATTTTTAGTGGTTCTCACGGTTCCCACCATAAGTGGGTTTTCATTAGTTACAAAGTAACCAAACTATATATAACATTTTAAAATAGACTTTTCATTGGTTTTTTATAAGGCCTTTAATACACATCCCACTCATCACGTAGTATCATACTCCCTCCGTTTCATTTTAATCTACACACTTACACTTTTCACGCATGCCAATGCAAAACTTTGAGGACATATATCTTTAGTTTTGTATTTGTAAAAATTATAAAAAGTACATATTAATAAAAGGATTTTTTGATTTTAATAATGCAACCTTTTAGCCATTCGCAACGAATAAGCTAACATTTTAGTTATTCCTAAATAATGCAACCTTTATACTAAAATTCCTACAACAAGTCAAATTGACTGGTAACCTGTGAAACAGGTTAAAAAAATTTTGTAGGAAAATAAAAAAAGCTAATTCTCTCACTCCCTCCTCCCACACCCCGCTGCCCACCCCGTCTCGTTCCCTTCCCGTCGCCCCCACCCCCGTCTCCTTCCCCTTCCTGACCCCCAAAACAACCCTCACCATCGAAACAACCCACCCCATCCCCGAAACCAGCCAAACCCACCCACCCCATCCCTTAAACCAACAAAACTCACCAAAACCCACCCACCCCAGCCCTTAAACCACCAAAACCCACCCACCTACCCCTTAAAACCGAAACTCACCAAAACCCACCCACCCCACCACCGAAACTCACCCTCTCGACCCTTAAATCTCGAAACCCGCCCACCCCCGAATTGAAATCCAACCCAAAGTTCGCGAGTTGGTGTGTTCGGTACAGTGGTTTGAGTTTTGTGGGGGTGGTTCGTGTGTCATGGTAGGTGCGGTGGTTCGCGTTTCGTGAGGGTGGTTCGTATTTTGCGGGGTGGTGCGTTGGGTGATGATGATGGGGTGGTTTCGTGGGGGTGGTTCGTGTTTCGTGGGGTGGTTCATGAAACGAGGAGGTGGGGTGAGTTTCGGTGAAAGAGAGAGAAGAAGGCGGTGTTGGTGGTTCGTAAAAGAGGGAGAAGCTAAGAAGGTGGTGATGGTGGGGGGTTGTGGAGGAGGTCTGCATTTTTTGGGGGGTGGGGGGAGGAAAGAGGTGGTGATTTTGGGGACTAAAGGGAGGGGGGTTTTCCGGTGGGTAAGGTCGTGGGGGTGGGTGGGGAAGAGCTAAGTGTGCTGGTGGAGGGAGATGAGGGAAGAGAGAGAAAAAAGATTTTTTTTTTTTTAAATCCAACAAAAATTAAAAACTAACCAATGAAATTGTGACAAGTGTCCCAGGCAACCTGTTTATCAGGTTGCATCCGGTTTTTACCCATTCAGAGAATTTTTTGTTAAAAGTTGCATTATTTAGGAATAACTAAAAGGTTAGCTTATTCGTTGCGAATGGCTAAAAGGTTGCATTATTAAAATCAAAAAATCCTTAATAAAATACATGTTATGATGAATCTAACAAGATCCCACATGACTATATTTTCATCCGCGTATAAATCACAAATGATGGTCAAAGTGAAATTTGTGAATAGTGTAAAATGTCAAAGTGTGTAGATTAAAATGAAACGGATGGAGTACCAAATTACCAATATGTTCAAGTTAATAGGGATGCTTAGTTGCTGTGGATAAGATTTTTTTATTTTTTGCTGTATGTCTACTTTCAGCCATGGAGATTGATCTCAATGTGCATTTTTCCATGGACTACTTCACAAGTACTCCCTCTAAGTACTCCCTCTGTTTTATTTCATCATTCTCACTTTTCTGTGCGCGTCTCCCAATGCACGTCTTTGAACTTAAATATCTTGCATTATATATTAGTAAAAATTGCAACGATTGAATATTAATAACGTACTAATTGAGACGAATCAAACAAGACCCCACATGACTATATTTTTTCTTATAAATTTAGAAAAATTAAAAAGATTCTATCTAAGTATAAATATTATCAAGATTCCAAGTGAGAAAGATTCTAATACTCATGTAGTGTACTTTTGTTATTGGATCTTATCTTAACGAGACAACGACTATCTGGATCAGACAAACGTTTTTACACCAACAATTTTATGGGCCCGGCCATTTTGGGCCCAGCTTTTTCTTATTTTCTTTAAATTTCCATTTAACTCCAAAAAATAAGATTAAGTCATCATGTTTGGGGCCATTCTATTTTGGACCTCTAGACTCTAGTCTCTAGGGGTACGATAAATTTGTTAGGCATGCAGGTGAGTTGTGCTTCTTACGCAAGTTATTTTTCTTTTAACCTTACTTTTATTTATGTATTTAAGTTTCATGTTGGATCAACTAATAATTTATAATATAAATATTTTTCATAAAACATAGTAGTATTAAGTGTCATATTTTAATATACACAGATTGACTTTCATGTATTACAATGTATAATTTTGACCCAATGTCGAAGACCTCTTGGTTTATTAGCGTTGCCTCTCATCTCCCACAATAGAGACCTAGGTTCGAATTCTGGTAGAGGTGTGGCAAGCAAAGTGTTGGGAGGGGGAGGAGGGGGATTGTCATTCAATTAGGCTAAGGTTTACCATGAGATAGGATAGCCTAGCCATTTTTCTATGTACCGTGTAAAATAAATAAATAAATTTGACCCAAGATTTTAATTATCAATAAATATAGGTTACTATAAAAAGTTGATATATTGAAAATATTGAGACAAATCTAACAAGATCTTGCATAACTAAGTCTTTTCTTTTGGTATATATCATAAACAATAATCAAAGCGAAGTATGTGAGTAGTGCAAAAGTACATACTATGTAGATTATAAGAGAACCAAAAGAATATTATATTCTTGATATCAACAAAGGTGCCCAATAGCCCTTCAATTCGTCCCGTATTAGTTGCAATATTTTGACCGACACATTTACGAAGACATAACCTTGACCATTAATATTTCTAATTATTTAGCAGTAAATATTTTTGAAAAGTTGATATGTTACCAGTTACATATATACAATGAGATATTTATTAGAGCATATTTATGTTAACATTTTATTTTAATATTTGTTAAGAATTATGGTCAAAATTAGGCAACTAATATGGAATCGGATTTAGAATGTACTCAAACTTCTTTTCGAATCCTCGAAACAAAGTGTTAAATTGTGTCCACTACCAGCCCATTTAAGTGCCCAAAACATATAACAGGGAATTGTTGATAAAGGAAATAATTGTTTACAAAAAAGTTATCTTCAATACTATTTGGTCGAGTTAAAGAGGTTACTAAAAAATAAACAATGAATAACTCATTTAAGATAAATAGTAAGACTATCTTATTCGAGAATTTGACCAAGTAAATGAAGGTAAATTCTCCATGTAGGAGATCCAAGATTCAAGTCTCCCTTATCTAGTGACTAGAACTTCTAGCATTAAGTACTTTATCGAGGTTAGGGGTGATAATGAGCCTGACAAGTTCGCGAGCAGCTCGGGCTCGGCTCGGTCAAAGCTCGGCTCGAGCTCGGGCTCGGCTCGAGACATAAACGAGCCGAGCCGAGCTAGGCAAAGCTCGACTCGTAAAGCTCGTGAACAGCTCGATTATTATTTTATACTAAAAAATATTTTATATTGAAAAAAATATTTTATATCAAAAAATTATTTATATATATTAAAAATTATATTAAGTAATCCTTTTAAGATACTAACTAAAGTATATATTAGAAGAAAGATAAAAAGAAAAGGTAAAAGCAATTAAACGAGCTCACAAGCCACAATCGAGCTCACGAGCCGAGCCTGAGCCTATTCGAGCTCACGATCCGAGCCTAAACGAGCTCACGAGCCGAGCACGAGCCGCAAATTCTAATCACGAGCTCGAGCCGAGCTCGGCTCCCCCAAGCTCGACGAGCTCACGAGCCGAGCCGAGCCTATGAAAAGTTAAACGAGCTCGAGCCGAGCCCAGTGCTATTCGGGCTCGACTCGCTCGATATGCACCCCTAATCGAGGTAATCTACTAAACAAATCCCAATTTCCACGTGATAGCATTAAAATTCTAACCACTATTACATAAGTTGACCCACATACATACAGTAATAAGAAAAGGCTACAAATATCAGAAAATGACAACTCAAAGAAGGGAATTTGGGACATCTCAAGGACCTCGACTGTATACCAAAACTGAATTATAAGTATACTTTATAAATCCATCTATATGAATATGACTATCTCCATTAAAAGACGTACGAATCAGAATAATCAATTCAAATACACTTTTTTAGTTTTATCTACCATATACAGCTATTAAGCAGCTTTAGCTTTGCAATTTAATTAGAAAAATGACCGTAAAAGCGTCAAAGGTGGAAACACAAGAAGAAACAAAGTACAATAAGTAGCAAATAGGAGTTGTAGCATACAAATATACAATATCTTCAAGTCTATTTATTTCATTCTTTTTTATAGAAGTAATTTATTACTTTTATCCCCTCAAAGCAGGCAAGCATGCCCACAACTTTTACTCTAATTCCCAAAAGATCAGTTATTGGTGGAGGACCAAAAGCTATGTTCAAGCACATTAGATATGAATTCCATTTGCCATTGTTGCCACTTTCTAACATTGCTAATACTATACTTTAATTCCCATTCTTAATGCCTAGCCGTATGATAGATTAGGGTTTTTTTTAATACGTAACGAGTAATAGATTGTCAGAACAAAACAAAATATTTCATCCGTAACAAAATAAATGTTACACTTTGACTTTCACGCTTATCGATTCAGTACTTTGACCATTAATAACTTTAATTGTGTATTAATAAAAATTATAAGAAGTTAATATTATGAAAGTATACATTGAGACGAATCCAACAACATATCATATAGTAACGGTTGATTTTATCTAAAACTAAAAAATATATGGTCAAATATAGTAGGTGAATAGTGCAACTTTCAAAGTATAACATCTATTTTGTTACGGAGGAAGTAAAATTTATCATGCTAGACCAACTTCTTTCTTTTTATTGTAGAGAATTCACATTCATGTGAAGTCCTGTTTTAGAATCCCATATATCGATCGACACAACTATAAACTAGTATTATCATGCAACTCGATTTTGCTGAAGAAAGTCAAAAATAACTATTAGGAAACTAATGTCACTCTGATTGGATTTTAGGTAGGTCGTTTAAGTAAAAACCCTAGCCGTCTCCCCTCCTCTCCTCTCTATCTCCTCTTTTCATAGAAAACCCTCTAGAGGGGCTGCCATGGATGTTTTCGTCCATGGTAAGCCCCTCTTTCTCTCCTTTTTGCAGTTTCTAGTTTATTTCTTGCTTTTTTTTCCTTTTTTTGCAATTTTTAATAAGTCTCGTCTGTGTGATGGCTTTAGTCTCCTTTATAGTTTTTGTAGTCACCCCCTTCACAGCGGGTCTATTAGTTTGGTTTTTTTGTGTGCTAGCGGGGGTTGGACCCTGGCTCCAGTTGAAGGTTGATTTGTTGATAGGATTTTGTGCGGGGTTGCAACGGCGGTCAGTACTTCGCGTACAATCGGTTGAATCAACTCTAGTTCTACATCAAAACTACATCAGATCGTTAGACCCCCTTGTAGAAGGCTGCATCAGACAGCGATGTGAAAGAGGATATTTAGAAGGGTTATTTCTGCTCAACGATCATGGTTTTGCTATATTAGAATTAAGTTTCTTTTAATTTGATGTGTATTTTTTAGTTTCTGACTTCTATTGTAGATGTCGTATAACTTTATATTAATGAATAAATTTTCACTTCAAAAAAAAAAAAAAAAAACTAATGTCACTCAAGTAACAGAAATTGGTTTTAATCTATATAAGTTGTTTCAATTCAATCAATATTTGGAAAGATCAAGGTTGGCGTAGTTGGTTGGATACCCTCCTTCCACCCTTATGACAAGGGTTGGATTCTTGCCCCTTGCAATGTGGAATCCCCAATTCCCCCCTTCCCACTTGCAGGGGTTACCTAAAAAAAATATCAATCAATATTAGGTGAAAATAACATATGCTAAACTTCTTTTTGGATAAAAAGATATAAAGAACATATTAGTCATACAATTAAGTAGCGAGAATAATCTTATATAAAACGGCCTCATACTAACTTCTTTATTCATCCTCGACATGCTTTTTTTTTTGGGAATAATGCATTTGAAAAAAAATCAATAGTTGTTGACTCGCCAAAACAAACAAAAAAAATGTCATACAAAGCATTCAAGCTTGGTTTTTTCCCTTATCTAAATTTAGCTAAACTGAGCAGAACTTGAAAAACTGAAAGATAAGTTCAAATATAGTGCCATTTTAGATAAAACAGTAATATCGACTTGTTAGAATACTGAATTGAATGTTTGACGAACAACACTTTGTCCCTGACATTTTGTGTTTCTGTTCAGTATGAAAGTTTAATTCAAATAGGTATAAGAAAGGTTGCTTCTGCATAAAGAATGAGAAAGGCTGGATATCTAAATATGAAACTTAGAAATTAATAGGCTTCACTTTAGGTGAAAGACTAAAATGCCGCACACTTATATTCCAAATTTAGATGTCTAAAAATCTATATCTATACTAATATATTAAAAGACATGTCAAACAACGTATACACGCTACGTGGCACCCCTCTTACCTCACTAGAATTGTCCAATGTGTACATATGTTATGTTATGTCAACTAACAAAAGTAAATTGGCTTGCAATAAAATTCGAACCCTTGACATCTTGCTATTATATATAGCACAATTACCATCTCAACCAACTTTTGATCATGCTTTAAATGTCGACATTATTATATTTGTACCTTTTAAATGTGGGGTTTCCTTATTACATTTTAATGCGAATGGAAAAAAAATGCATATCAAATTTGGAAAAAGTACCACCCGGGGCAAAGCCCGGACCCAAATACTAGTAAATATATTAAAAGGCGTTCCTAAACAAGAAACTGTGCCACGTGGGGCTCTCCCTATGGAGTTTTAGTTCATGTAATCCATGTACAATAAAAAAATTTAGAAATTGCATAGTATAGGTTTGATCCCGTAACCTCAAGTTCATACACTAAAGTTTTAACCACTAAGTCACTGCTCGTATTTAGTGTTATCATATCAAAGTACAATATTAATAAATGAAATTTTTCTTATCCGAGGCATAGCCCGGGCCTAATAACTAGTTAGATATCTAACCTTTCTCACAAAGAATTATAAGACTATCAGAGTATCAGTCTTGTCACCCCGTAAAAGTATCAAAAATAAATAATAGTTCGACTCTATTCTTTGAATATGTAAAGGCCCCTTTGATATTTAGGGATGCATCATGCATATGGGTCCAATTAGTTTCAGAGGCAAAGCGAATGCAGCAAGAATTATTTTTTCCTAATAGGAAAAATAATGGGATTATGGAATGAATGGAGATTGGAGACAATTGGTCCATGCATTGGCTAATATAGAGTCTAGACTAGGTTGATTTGACAAGTTGTTTTTCATTTCCCTTCGCTTACGCATTTGTTGTGTTCAAACAACCAATGAGGCCATATAGTAGAAGAAACTTGACTTTGGTTATCTAATTAAGTACTCCTCTTGTTTTTTTTATTGTTCTAGTTTATCTTAGTGTATCGAGACTCAATTTTGACCTCTAATATCTTGAATTGTTAATTGGTATATAATAATACAAATTTGGAAATTCATCCTATTAGTGTGAACGCATTTTATTTAATGGAATCACTGTACTCTGGAAAAAAAAAAACAAAAAATAAGTAAAAAGTTCTCTCTTGAATTAAGGTGAATAGAACATAACCTAAGCTCTATATCGTGATCCAAATTGAAAGGTTAGTAGATCTCCAGATCGCAATGGCAATCTCGATCTAGTCCACCGTCCTCCAAACTATAAAGTGAGCACCCTATCTGAAAAAACTGTAACGGCTTAATTCTCAGAAAAATAATGTAAAAAATGGCTTCAACTTGATGAAAGTTTGAATATAATTGCAGATGGACCAGACAGGAATTATACATAGAAACCAACCAACAATCTCTGCAACTTAAGTGGACATTATTGTAGCGGAATAGAAGAAAAGAAAAAACTCTTAAACTTTCTTCCTAAATTCCAAAGAAGATTAAGAAGTACTCCATTTTTATCTCAGAAAGTCAGAAGTCAGATTGCATATTTGCATGTATTTGGAGGCCAAGAAACAATTCTTTCTATTCATTCCATCCCAATAAACCGAAGCAACAACATCGAGTAGATACATCAAGGAATTTGTATTTCATAAACCAACATGTACAAAAAACACCACCATGATTAACTTCGGGACTTATAATAACTACGCTACAGATTTTGTAACAGGCTAAAGAATACGCCTGCAATGGCAGCCTCTGAAGAAACCAAAAAATAAGCTCTCAATCTTGCACGAGCTGCCGTTTCACACACCAACACTTCCATGTGTTGTGTGCTTGTGTGATGCATAAATACTACTTAATTATAACCTAATGTTGCAAAATAATGCCAAAATGATTCAGCCCAGGAATATATATGTGAAGGAGAGCCACAAAAAAAAAGAAGAATCAGATCCTCAATTCATCCTTTCGTTCTCATAATTGTAATGCTACCTTTTCCTCCTTGAGTCGGAATTTTGGTTTTACCAACAACAGGTTTACCAGAAAAGGCTGAAGTAGGATAGGCAGGATCTTCCTTAATTTGCTTAGATTTTGAAGGAGGTGGGGTAAGTATCCGCTGATTTATATCCTTAAGAGTCACATCTCCACGAACTCCACAAGGTTTAATGAAATCAAATGGATATGCAACTGAAGAAGCAAGTTTTGTTGGTGTTCGCATGTACGATCTCCTACCTACATTTCATAATATATAAGCATCATTACAAACGAGCGAGTGTGTAGTTGAAGAAGTGAATCGATGAATGCAAACCAAAGGACATACAAGGTACCTTTAAAAATAATATTTCGAGAACTTCTGACCGGTCGTTGAGCCATAATGGGTGGTTCAGAATTAGGTGCAATATTGCAAACGTCTGTGAACACATAATCCATATTAACACCATAAAATTGAAGAACAGAATGTATAAACATAAACAATTTTCTGAGAGAAGTAGCACAGTTTGCTCTAGGGCATACCTTTCATACCTATCTGAATATCAGATGGTACTGATGCATACCTGCATTTCAATGGAATCCAGTCAAGCAGCAACAAAACTGACTGAAAAAGTGAATATTGTTTTAGGAATCAAGTAAAAAAACATACCCATCATCGGAGCTAATATTCATGTCGGCATCAACAAGGCAATCAGCAAGCCAAGCTTCAGATTGAGCCAAATCCTCAATACACAAATCCTCTGATATAATAGTGCATTGTAAATATAAGATGCCTTAAAACATAACTTCAAACCCTGTTATAGTACTTTTGAGAATAGAAGCAAACCTTGCAAACAAGCTTCCCATTGTGATATTTCTGGTAGAATGTCAATGTCATCAAAAGAATCAATTCTTTCCTGTCCAGAAAAACAAATGCTGCTGAATTTGATGTTTTACAGTTCTACACAGAACCTCAGTCTAGTTCATCAGAGATACTAAAGTTCATATGTCAAGGTAAAAAAAGTACTTCACGAAGGAGAAGTTAAATGGATCATGATCATGGATCTTTAACAAGTTAAGGGTGATCTAAATATGCATTTACTAAAAGGAACACAAGGTAAATAGATTCCCATTAGATCTAACTGATAATGATAATGTTGTTTTATGGCAACATCCCTTAAGCCAAGTGATCATCCAACACTTGAAGATCATTGATAATTTCACGAATTGTTCACTAGTCAGGAATCAACCTTAGATTTGAGAAATGAGGATGAGATATCATCAATTGTATTATCAAAGTCCAGCATACGCCGCCGCTTTACTTGAGAAGTGTACTCTTTGCACTCTTGTGGCGTCTTGCTCATAATGGCTGAAATTGAAAGTTATAAATGAGCAAACATTTTTTACTAAACACAATGTTGGCCATCTGAAGGAAAAAGGCTCTGATTAGAAGGGAAAAAGGCTCTGATTAGAAGGGAAAATGTCTCACCAGAATTATCAAATTCGTAAGCCAAGTCACCACAAGCCTTAATCGGAGTTGTTTCCTCTAGTATGTAAGAAATGTCTTCTTCATTTTGAGTCACAACCATACCATTCGACATACATTTGGCAATATCTGCTATGACATTCATCATTTAATATCACTCAGTTCATTGACGAATCTCATAATTCAACATGTATTTACAACCGAATCGAATAGCTCACCGCGATTAGATTTGTTCCTGAGTTGACGATCTTCCCCTTGCCATTTCCATGACTCCCTAAGTACACAAAATTTATACACTATAATCAGAGCCAATTCTTCCATTAAATGAAGCATTTAAACTACAAGATCATAAACATTGAGGCACACCAAACTTGATACAACACAAATTACTAAACAAAGCAAACGAATTGCGAATCCAAGCCAAGATCACAAAAGTGCAATCATGAATCCCTATCTTTTACAAAATTATAAGATAGGGTTATATATATAACAGTAATATCATGGTTGTGTACCTCTAAGAGTGAAGAAACAACATGTATAATGTCTAATTTCTGCACATTCCCAACTCAAATGTGACAGACATAAAATCTGACACACACACAAATGAGCATGCAATCAATCATCTAAATCTAGGCAATGAGGCTATAAAAAAGCACAATCAACAAGAACAAGTATAGTAGATTAAAAAGGCACAAACTTCTCTCATCAAACCCTCACCCCTTCATCCAACCAAAATCAACGCAGTTTTCAGAAATCTAACAATGAAAAAACATGAAAATGAACCCAGAATTATCAAATGAAGTTACAAAAGAAAAGATTTATCAAAAACAGATGGGATAAACTCACCAATCAAGTCAAAACCCTCATTTAAAAACTAATTTTCCACTCAAAATTCAACAAAAACCAAACAAACCCAGAAAACAAAGGAACATAATCAAGCATTTTCATTGACCAAAAAACTAAAATCAACCCAGAAATTTAAAAGTAACCACCATCAACATTCCACATTTTTGTCACAAACCCAGAAACATAAATCACAAAAACTGCATTTCCAAACCAACCCATCAACAATCTAACAACTCTAAAAAAAAACCCAAATAATAAAAAATCAAAAAACAACACATAACACTAAAACATACTTATGATTTTGATAATCCATAAGATTAGCAACACTTTTTCAAACTCCAAAAATCGCAATCTCACAACTTCAGATATAGCCGTTATAAGTGATTTTAGACCATAAGTGTGTATGTACTCCTCAACCCACACCTTTGATACTCCTAATTTATACCCAAGAAAAAGAAAAATAATAAATAAAACAAGTTCTGCTTGAGATGTGTGCAGTAAAGACTATGAAATGAAACGTCGTCTCTCTTCCCTATTTTTCTCTCTCTTCTCCCAAACTCCTTCCCTTTTCTGCGCTTTTATTTGTCTCTCTATTTATGCATCTTTTTCCTAGTTTTAATTTTTTGGAGGGTAATAACAAAATCTTTTTGCGGGGATTTTATTTTAGTGGGTCAAAAGGCCGTTACTTGGGTTTTGGGGGGTGATTATCTTTACTAATTAATCATTAATTACTTTTTGGTCTTTTCTTACTATATACTTACTGGAGGGAGTGAATCTTGAGATTTTAATCCTAATTTAGTTTCTACTTAATATGGTTATAAATTAAGGTTGAGTGTTATATACGCGCCATTTTTTAGGGGTGAAAAAAATTGTCCTAGCACGCGACACACGTGACGTGACCGACATAAAACATCCTAGATGAAAGATGTTTTGTGGTGGTGGAGTATGGTGGTAGACTGGTAGTAGTGGTGGTACCACTTTTTCTAGTTTTTCTCCACATTTTGAGCCATATAAATATACAATACTCTAAATATTGCTTCACATGGTTTCAAACATGGTGTGTATACCATTCTTTCAAGTGTCTTTACCTAATGTGTGACTATTTTGCAAGGTTTCATTATACCACTTTATGGTCTATATGTGTGACTAAACTATAGAGGTTGGATTGGTTATGAGTTATGACATGTGAGTGATTTATTACTTCATCTACTATTGCATGATATTTGCTTCTTGGTTGGATGTAAAATTTTGCTCAGATTAGTATATTAAAGGTTTGAGTTATGTTTTTGTGCGCGCGTGTTGAGAGGAGATAGAAAAAGGGAATGAATATAATTGGATTGGTTTTTTTGATGTTTCGTACAATCTATCACAAATTTTATCGATTAAAAGAAGTAATATTTATAAAATGAATTGCTAGGATTTTTCGATTTATGATACAGATTTTTAGAGCTTCATAAGTCATGTGCTCGAACTTTACGTAAATTTTTTTGTGCTGCTAAGGTGATACTAGGGTATAATAAGTTTTAATATGTAACATATATTTTTACTTCCTTTATCACTTACTTTGTTGAATATTCGGGATTCATATCATACTTCCTCTTTGTTTTTAGTAGGATTTACTCCCTCCGTTCCTTAATGATGTTCCTAGTTGAATCTTAACACCAGGGATAACTTGGAATCTTCTAAATTTTGCTCAATATATAAGAGAAAACATAGTCATGTGAGGTCTTGTTTGATTCGTTTCAATTAATACTTTGATAATATCAAATTTTTATAATTTTTACAAATACGTAATTACATATTTGTAGTCAAAGATGTGCATTGAAAAATATGCAAGTTAAACTATGAACATCAATAAGGTACGGTGGGAGTAGTAAATTTTTATATTTATATTATGTAGGATCTTATTTTCTCCTCAAAGTGCATTTTCAAATTACTAAGTTTATATAATTTTATTCATGTACAATCAAATATAATAATGGTTACATAAGTGCTTTGTCAATTGTTCCGAGTCAAAATAATGTCCCTATTAGAAAAACGAATGCACTATATCATTATACATGTCTTAAGGAATTTTCAATGTATAACATATATAATATTTGATATTAGTTGCCATATACTTCCTTTATAATATATACTAATATATTAAAAAGTGTTCTTAAGCAAGTTTACGCGGCACGTGACACTCTCCCTTTAGTTGTTTCATTCTATGTAATCATTATATATTAAAAAAGTTAGAAACATGTTTCGTATAAGATTCGACCACTTGACCTCAAGTTAATATACTAAAGTTCTAACCAATAAGCTATGCAAAGATTAGATGTTATTTTTCAACATGCAAATGTTAATAACTCATGGCATCGCCCGAGACTAAAAACTAGTTTAATACTCACAAGTCGCAACGTTGAGATATGCACAAGAACAAGGAGAGGGGAGACATAGAAAAGAACCCCCACATGCTAGGAGCAAGAAAGACAACGTATATTGCAAAAAATATTCGTTGTTGCAAGTAATAGAGAACTTATTAAAATGAAAAACGTTGTAAGTATCAAAAGAGGAGGAAGTATATTATTTTCAATTTTCCATAATATTAAATGTGATCATAATAATCAAGAATCTTGAAATAATATGGAAAGTTGTTGAAATTTTGAACCATATATATATTCTTTCTATAAAAAATTTATGTGATAAATAGTTGTATTGTTTAATCATTTCTTATCATAGTTACATTTATGAAAATTATAATTTACAAATGTTTCAACACATAAATACTTCCATAAATTGAAACAAAAACATAGAGATACCTATATGATAGAAGATTGATACAGAAAACTTTTAACCACATATAATAATGTTATAATTAATATTGAACTTTCATAAATAGAAGTTGTTGCAATAAGTATAATATTGTTATAATCAAATTTTCTAACTCTCTGTCATGGGCCACAATCCTAGTCCATTAGGTAAACAAGAATTCTTGAACAAACAAACCATAGTCTATCACTCGTTATGTTCAGAATTTTCATAACTTTGTTTGGATGGAAGGAAATGGAGAGAAATAGAGAGGAATTAGTTCATCAAAATATGAGAATACTAGTTTTGAAGCCCGTGCGTTGCACGGGTTGTTGCTTATTTTATCTTTTTGTAAATTTTTTTTGTTAATATTATTGTCAATTTTGTGTTGCTGTGAAATGAGATTTTTCAACACTATTGTATTTATAACTTTCTCCATTCCTTTTCTATTACAACAATTACCGCTTTGGGTAGTTTCATCTTTTGGAACCATTTCACTTTTGGTAAAACAAAAGCAACTATTGTTGACAATATTGCCTTTATTTTATGTTAATAAAACCCTCATTAATCATCTAAATTGCCTCATAAAGTAAAGGTGCGTTTACTTTATTAAGGATTATTTATCCCCTACTCTAGTTAATAAAGGGGTATCTCTATGCTAAATCACCCATTTTTTATTTCCTTAAAAACCATGCCCACACCAATTGTTGTAGAAGAAAAAGAACAGGGAAAGTATTTGTCATTATACTATAATTTCTAGATTTGTTACTACGATATATAAATTTTATAATTTTTAATATCCAATTAAATATAGTAACTAACTCTATTATTAAATGGTATCCTAATAATAGGTATGACTAATAATTTACACAGTTTTAACATGAATAATACCCGAATGATAATTTAAGAAAGTAGAGCGAGGGTAATAATTTAATAGATGCAGAATAGAAAGAATAGAGAAAAACATGAGTGTCAGCCACAACTTCAACTTTGAATATAGCACATAAATACTAAAGCATATAGAATGGAAGATGAAAAAGCAAAAAAGAAGATCATAATTATAGTTTCATGAATAAAATTAATTAAATGTAAAACTAACCTCTATTAATAATTGAAAATACTATTTAAGAGAGAAAACAATACCTCTTCATCAATCATGACCATATCAAGACTTATCAAACTTCCCCCTTTTTATGATCCGTGACCTTAAACAGTCTAGAAACGCGAATCTTGATTTCCAAATAGTTTTAGTAGAATTAAGTTCATGGAGAAAAGAATAAGATCTTACATATAGATATATGGGAAAAAACATAAATAATTATGTATGCAATAAATATTCTAGGAATAAAATAATTAGTTAATCGCATAATACCTCTCGCAATCTCGATGACAAACTTTCATTTGATTCTTCATGTAATGCCATCATGGAATGCTATAGGTTCAAAACTATGGATACGAATTTTTTATCTTTATATAACTCAATTTTTAAAAGTATGATTCTTAAAGACATAATTAGTATTGTCAGGTATAATACGCTATTTTTATATATTTAAAATAAAGAATAAATAATATGTTATTGTTCATCTAAATAAATACATTTTCATAAGTTGTAAAATAATATTATATATAGATCTTATTTCAAAGCATATCTCGAGCACTCTCCGCGGGTAAAAAAATATACTATTGCGAATTATGTAGCAAAAGTTATAATCAATTTACATTGTATAATAATTTAGATTTTTTATTTAAAATCAGACTATCAATTTTACATTGTTGTTTATTTAATTATATTTCATAAGTTGTAGAACTATATTGTAAATTGATCTTATTTCAAAGCATATTTAGAGGCTTAGAGCACTATCCAATGGTACAAAAATTAGTATACACAATTTAGATAATATAATAATTTAGGTTGTTAATTCAAAACCAAACTCTAATTTTCGCTTATCAAAAGCTCCTTATATGCATTTAAATCTATGTAAAACTCTATTCTTTAAATATTTTCATGATTTGTGACCCTATATTGTAAATGGATCTTACTTTGAAGCATATTTCAAGCACTCTCCAATGGTAGACGAATTATAATATTTTGAATTAGGTAGCAAAAGTTATACACAATTTTACATAATATAATAATTTAGGTTGTTTATTCAAAATGAAACTCTAATTTTCCCTATCCAAAACTCCTTTTAGGTATTTAAATATATGTAGAACTCTATTTTTTATAATATTTAAATTTAAAACTAATGACATGACAATCCTAGGTGGCGCTCTCTATTTCATAAGTTGTCGAACTATATTGTAAATGAATCTTATTTCGAAGTATATTTCGAGCACTATCCAATGGTACAAAAAAGTTATACGCAATTTACATAATATAATTATTTGGGTTGTTAATTCAAAATCAAACTCTAATTTTCGCTTATCCAAAACTCCTTATATGTATTTAAAATTTTGTAGAACTCTATTTTTGTAAAAAATAAAAATAATAATTAATGACATGACAATCCTACGTGGCGCTCGAAATCTTGAGGAGCTCCCTATGCTCCCGAAAAGTTACTCTTTTATTTGTAAAAAATAAAAATAATAATTAATGACATAGCAATCCTATGTGGCACACTCTATGACCTCAAAATCTTGAGGAGCTCCCTATGCTCCCGAAAAATTCCTCCTTTATATATATATATATATATATTGATGATTATGCATAACTTTACATAGGAAGTCTTTTGCAAAATCACTTTACAAAAAAGTTACAATAAGATGACCTGAAAATTTTAATATACTTCCTCCGTTCCATTTTAAATGAAACACTTACTATTTTAGGCCTTTCAAAATAAGTGAAACGTTACCTTATTTGGTATTCACTTCTCTCTATCTCTCTCCTCATCACATGAGTCCCTTTTTTTTCTCTCTATCTCTCTCCTATTCTAAATCCCCGTGCCAAGGCCCTACGTTTCATTTAAAATGGAACGGAGGAAGTATAATTTTTTTTTCACATTGAACATAGGCTATAATTGATATATGAATATATGATGCAGCAAGCATAAACTTTTGACTCATTTCTCGCCAAACCAGTTCATCATATCATATAGCTTATAGGGCTTCTCCCGCCAGCCGAAGCCCAATAACAAAAAATTACGATATGTATAATGAGTATGTAGACGACATTACAAGACACAAACTCTATAAAGACTAAGCTCAAATGAGAATGTAATCGACATTACAAGACAAATTCTATAAAGATTAAGCTCAACCAAATCATCTCCGTCTAGAATCTCGATAGGATCCTTCACTTTCTTGGTCTTTCAAGAATCCAAGGAATGCAAGAAAACCAAAAAAGAAGAAACCGCCACTCCAGTTTCCACCTCCTCCACCTCCACCACCCCCTCCACCATCATCATCACGAGGTGGGAATCCCGTTCCACCATCGTCGAGTAGTGGTGATTTCTCCTTACCTGCAAACATATTTTAGAATAATATCAATGGCACGAAGACTGGAAGATGAGCATTTCCTCTATCATTATAGTTGATCACCCTAATGAGTAGAGTTTCCATGTTTGAAGGCAATATACAAATATCATAATCAAATTATCAGCCAGCCTTTTGAATGAATATCACAAGCATATTCATGAGCCACAAATTAAAACATATTGAATAAATCCTTTGATTAAAAAGACCAAATAAGAAAATTTTAGAACAAGTTCATTTTTGTCTTTATAATCCATCACTTTCCTTATTAATAAAAACACAGTAAGGAAAAGAATATGAGTTAAAGAACCCCAATCCAAGAATTGCTCGCAGCTAATTCCTGAAATGCATAAATGTCAAACTTACCAGGAGCATTTGAAATCACAGAAACTGGTTTCTCCACTGTTTGAGTCTGTCCTTCCGCTCCACATCTTGCATTCTGCAAATGCAAAAATATAGACAGATCTTACTTAGCATGCTAATGCATACAGATCATGTAAGTGGACGTGACAGGAGCATTAAACAGATAAACCATTGTTACATCATTACATGGCCTCTTCAACCAAGTCTTACGAAGCAAGGTGAACGATGTAATTCTAATTCGAAACTTCAGTGTCAATGTGTGATGATGTACATCAGATACTGCTGAAAAATACAACTGTATGGAAACTTGGTTCTTACACTGCCTAATTGTAGAAGTGCACTAGAAAACTTCTCTCTTCTAAACCCCTGCCCCAACCTCACCCCTCTTCAGTTTGGGTCTTCTAATTGACGCCCAATTTCACATAACTACAGGGGAAAAGCTGTTGAAGTTCCCTCCGATATGAGAGCTCTTTTTACAGCCAATTATTCAAAATATATCTAAGATACCAACATAAGATGTTATTATGTGCTCCTACATACCATATAATATGTCCTTCATGACTTCCGGTAAGGCCTAAGTTTGTTCATAGTTTTCTGGTCATTGTATAATTACACACAAAAAAAAAAAAAAAAAAACACTCATCCAAATACTTGAAACTAATCACGCATCAGTTTTTTCACAATGTCTTTCAATTGAGCTCTTAACAAACAATTGCCAAAATAGAAACCTTTGGCCTGAAATATCATTTGGTGACCATAAAATTGGGATTGTGGAGCTATCACTTCTTTCCCCCAAACTGTTTAGCTAGAAGCCTAGGATATCAAGGCATCTGCACAGTTTTATATACTACGTTCCTATTCCCACCCTTTCCCTGCAGGTTTAAAGTCTTAAAGTCTTTACTCTTTTACCGCTTATTAACAACTGACGCAGCTGAATATACATCAGGCTGTACAGAATTGCACTTCCTCTGAAATCAACATATATGCATTTCTTGCAACTTTTACGAGTATATAAAGCATCCCGAAGTCAGCCTCACAAATAAACATTTCAATAGCAGAACATAAAAGCACATAACTGAACAAACACCTAGAAAGAGAGAGTAGAGACCCACAACATGATAAAAGTCGGTAGTCTCATGGAAATGCCCATTTTTGTTTCAAAGACTACTCATGAGTAATTTGACAAACATAATATATATAGTATACATGCTATGCATTTAGGGTTCCCCCAGCAGCTCATCCATTCTAAAACAGCAAGAAGTAGTGGTTTATATAAATACGACTGTAATACAATCTTCTCTAACATTCACATAAGCAAGAGTCAGATTCACTCAAAACTTATCACAGCAATTGTCAGAAGATCTGGAAGATTTGGATCGGCTAAGAAGTGAAGAAAGATAAGCTTACCAGAGCAGCTGAGCACACCAAAGAAGCAGAACGCACTCTGGTTATAGAAGTTAACTTTTGATTGTGACTTAAACATAATGATAGCTTGCCAAGCCTCACTAATTGTTGTTCACGATTCAAACAATATGATACCCTGCCAAGGCCTCCTACTCCATGGTTATAGTGCTTTAATGGTCCCCTCCTCGGAAGCTCAAACTTCACTGTTCATTGATGTATTGCCATTAGCTACCATAGAACAAGTAGAAACCACCAAGCCATCTTGACAAAGAAACAAGACACTAGAGCCTCAAAAAATAAAACGATGTAAACTTTTGTCATATGAATAAAATCACACTAGAGCCCTTTCATGAAAAGTATTCAACATTCTACAACACTATAAAGTAGTTTTCCAAACGTTTTCCACCTCTAAGAGTCTAGTCAGTGCAAGCATCCAGCACCCCTAAGACACCTAGAAGACTAGAACACACTACCATCAAAACCATTGAGCAAAAAGCAGAGATAATTGGCATACACAATACAATCATAACCAAACGCAGCTACAATTTCACACATCAGAAGATATATTCTCGATATCACAAGCCGAATGGCCCCAATCCATAGGCTTCCTAAATAATATCAATCAAGGTACTTCAATATTTTATAATCAAATTACATAATTCAGCTAACTAATTTCACCAAAACTCCCAACAATACCAACTTAGCCAACAAACTAAACAGATGAACACCCCATCAATAAACATTGCAACATCTTACTTCAACTTGTGAACACCATTGACAAAGTTCACATACCTGGAGGGAATAACGCCACGGTTACACCGGAAGTTGCACTTAATGAAGATATCGCCATATATAAATCATCAACTTTAACCTAGTCAATGTCACACCATCAAAAACATACCCAAAAACTGATAAGCAACACCCATATACCATACCACAATTTCTAACTACATGCCGAAGAAAAAAGAGTGAAGAAGCAATGAAGATGAATATATGATCATCAACTTCAAACGAACTAATAAATTTATAACATCAGTATCACATCACCCAAAATCCAAGCAACGCAATCCAAAAATACTGAAAGAAACATAATAATTTCGAAAGTAGGGGAAAGTTAGGCTAAAGTTTGTTATTAATCTATTTCAGAAGAACACACAAACATATACTTCAATTCGAATTAGGGCAAAAACAAAAAAAATTGAAACAGCAAGTACCTAAGAATTGGAACGAAGTTGGAGAAACAATTGTCTACAGCAAAGAACGCAGCAGTGTTTGAATTTTCTTCCCCTTTTTTTATTGTTTTAATTTTGATTTATTTTGGGGATAGCAGCTGAGCCTGAGGCGGTGTTTTCTCCTCCAGCGAATCTTGTAGCCGTAGGAGACCGTCCCACCCCAAATACTGTGTGAAGCCGAGGTCGGTGGTAGACTGGTAGTGGAATAATCTATATACACTATGCTCCAGCTAATAGAGGTCATCATGGGTCAGGCTTTTATCTACCGGAGTATTTTGGGTTAAGAAATTGTGTCGGGCTTTTTTATATTTATAATTAAATTACCACTATTTATAACCACTAACTAGAAGGATCTTTAAAGTGTGTTTGTGGAGGAATTCGATAGAAAATAGAGAAAAAATGAAAAGAAAAGACAAAAGACTTTTCTATGTGTGATAAAAAAAATTATAAATGATTCAATTGGAAAGGGAAGGAAGTGAGAGCGAAGAAAACCAAATAAATCTTCTCTTCTCATTCCTCCCAAAATTGGATGCAGTTAGGAGGAAAAAGATAATTAATTAAATTCCTTCATATAAACCAAACATTAGAAAGTTTAGTTCCCTTCTTTTCTCTTCTTTTCTGTTCTCTTCCCTTCCTTTCATTTACTAAAAAAAAGTACCAAACGCACTGTTAAGGTAAGAGTATTGACAAGTGACTAAGTACTACTTGGTGGTATATATTAGCATATGATGCTTCAAGTTTTTTTTTTTTTTTTTTATTATTGTTTTCCACCTACACAAATACATCAATATAAGCGATCTCTTTAGTTTAGCACCTCCAAATTCTTCTGATCTTATATGCAATTCGGAGGTTAAAGAGGAAAAGTAGATAAATCAAGGATTTATTATTGTGTATCATACGAAAAATTCAATAATATAGGATTACCACATAAAATTTTCCTCTATAGACACAATTCATCGTCAATTTTTTTGGAGACAAGCTAAAGATATAAATAGCATGCCACTTATAGCTTGGAATACCATTTGTTCCCCTAAGTCTTAGGGAGGTATTGGTCTCAAACGCACTCTGCTGCTCAATAAAGCTTTTCTAGCCAAACTTGGTTTGAGTTTGATTTCCAAACAACCAAGTTTTTGGTCTACTCTAATTAAGGAAAAATATTTATCTAATGCATCCTTTTTTGAGTATCAATCAAAGTATAAGGACTCTTATATTTGGAAAAAGATTTTGGCTTAATGCAATCTTTTGCGAAAAGGTATTCGTTGGAAAATAGGAAATGGCCAGTCAATTCTTTTTTGGCTTGATAATTGGTTGGGTCATGACAACTTATGTACTCTGCTCAATATTGATATTAATAATATCGATTTGAACCTAAAACTAGCCCACTTCATTACTCCGTATCATACTTGGAATCTGCCTAAGCTAACTCAAATTTTGCCCCAAAATCTACTTGCTAAAGTGCAAGGAATTCCCCTTCCTATACATGAACTCCCTGATAGTTCGATTTGGGGCCTTACCCCGAGTGGTAGCTGTTAAATTTGTCACTTGGCTAGCTCATGATCTGCAGGGCCGTTCCTGAATATTATTGGGCCCGGGGCAATATATGAAAAAAGGGCCCCTAACGCATAATTAATTTAATTAAAATATGCATGTTTATAGACTAAAAATTAATTGAGAATTGACTAACTCATGTTTCTCAGCAATTGTTTCTTCAAAAAAGGAGAACTTTTTCATTTTTATACGATTAATATATATCTAATATTCACTCTGTGCTAGAAAGATCTTAACACTTATTGGGTCATATAATGTAAGGAATAAGTTCTAGTGTGGTTATCAAATGTTATTTTTATTAAAAAAATAGATGTATGTGATAGGAGTTGGTTGGTATCTTTTATTGAAAAAGAGAGAAATCACACAATAATAGTGGGACTATGTAAAAAATAAGAGTGTTTAAAACTGAAATGGAACAAATAAAAAACAAAAATATTCATACTATTGTAGGACGGATGGAGTACCCCTTAATAAACTAGATAAACTAATAACTTAACGAATAAAATCGGAATATCAAAATATAAAATATACTTTATCATCCAACGCCTATAAAGAATATTAAAAACCTAAGTATAGGCTTTAGGTTGTATGCATTATTTTTTAACAATTTACAATTTAAGGTATACAAGATATAATATCATACTAAACTAAAAAATGAAATAATATAATATGGTGGTAGGAAAGAAAATCAAGAAGCACATTGGAGTTATTGTAAAAAGGAAATAAAAAAGTAAAGTAACAAAAAAACAAAGGAAACATCTTTGCCAATTGTAAAAAGAAAGAAAAAGAAAAAAAAGAAGAGAGAATTGCAGTAACAAGGGATTCGAACCCTAGTCGTGCACACTCAACTTCCACAGAAACAAACAACTAACCATCTTCACAATACGAGATAACTGCATTGCTAACGCTGAGTTGCGTACTTAAAGAATTTCAGATTTATGGGCCATGGCGCCCGCCCGCCTCGCCCCTTGAGGCGTACACCGATGATCTGCCTCCGAAACCTCCTTGGTCGTTCCGTTGGATCTGGAAGCTAGATATTCCTCCTAAACTGCAAATATTTTTTAGCAAATTTGTCATAATAGCTTGGTTGTTTGAGCAACGATGTTCAATCGGAAAATCCTTCCAACGAATACCTGCCCTCGCTGTAATAGTCACTCAGAGACTATTGACCATCTTTTTTTCAATTGTCCGTACTCCCTTAGCCTTTGGCGCCTTGCGGTGGTGAATGATTGGTGTTCTCCACCTGCGCCCTTCCCCCCATCCTGCAATTTTTACAGGAATCAAAAGGAAAAAAATCAATTGCCACAATGTGTCCTTCTCTTCTGGAGTATATGGGAGGAGAGGAATGCAATTATTTTCAATAATGAAAAGTGGTGTCTGAATCGTGTTTTCCATCGGGATCATTTTGCGCATGATGAATGGCAATCCCGAGTTCATGTAGATTCTTGTCATGCTATTGGATCTCCCCTTAGGGGAGCACCACCCCATTCCCTTACCCCTCCTTCCCCAGCTATTCTCGTAGCCTGGGACCCTCCTCCTCCTGTGATAAGTGAGTTTTTAACTCACTTTAGCCTCCTATTTCCCATCATTTCTTGTACATATTTCCTTATCTTCATTAACTTAACCGCCATTTTGCTAACAATCTCACTTAGTACCTTTTCTAATGACGAGTTTCGGGTTTTAGCCATTTTTCCCTCCATTAGGACTCTATTTTGCTCTTTGTTTTGGTTTCCTCTTTCTTGCAGGTATTCTTAGTGTTTTAACTCAAGGGAGAAAGATCGTGGAAAGCAGAATTTAAGGAAGAGCCTACACCCCTAGCCCATTGGGAGGACTCATTTGGGTGCCCAAGAGGAGAGCACGCTTTTTGTTATATGGAGCGGGCGCTCCATTGTTTCTAGCGCGGGCTCTCCCCTCATTTTCTCACCGAGGCAGGAAGTTTAGAAGCTGCAAAAATTGCACAGCGCGGGCGCTCCAGACACTATGGCGCGGGCGAGCCGTGCATTTCCCGCACCCGCGGCCGGCCGGAATTTACACTGCGCGGGCTCTCCAGATTGTATGGCGCGGACGCGCTGTTCTAATTTTCTCGCGATTTCCGGCTTTTCTTGCGGATATATAAGGGGTATAAATACCCTATTTGTTGCCGTTTTGAAGGGCACGAAAAACCTAGCCACTTTATTTGGGCCTTAATATTATTTTACTCTCTAATCTAGGAAAGATTGAAGCTTTTGCAAGGAATATTTTGGAATTTGAAGTTTGAATATTTGGATTCTCATGAAGATTTGAAATTTCTAGTATAATTCTTTATCTCACTTTTATGTCTTATCTCTCTTACTTTGTCACTAGTTTTCAATACTTGTTGTTTATGCTTTGATATTAGTTTTGACTTGAAATCTCTAGTATTTACCTCCCATTTATGACATTGAATCATTTAATTTGTGTTGTGGATCCCATGAATAGTGAGTAGTCCCTTTTCTAGGGTATGGGGTGAAACCCTCATTAAAGTTATGAACTTTGCACTCTTTTTGGGGGTCTAACTTGGTTGTTGGATTTAAATGAACTATTGGGGTTCCTATTGGTAGTTTTTGTGGTTGGCCTCCTTTGAAACTTAAATGTTAGTCAATTCAATGAAGGATTGAAAGATGAAATTGAAGAGTTGACTCCCCATATGTTCACTTAGCTAGACTTGCATGAAAATAGGGGTTTTTAACTAAGGGGTTTAATTTGTCATCTTGTCATTCATGTTATTGAGTTGGAGTTTTGGTGCATGAAAATAGACCTTAATTCTCAACTTAAGTAGCCCTTTTTAGCTTGAAAGAGTAATTAGGGATTTAAGAGATGACCCCTTTTTATCCATTGCTATTGTTATCCCCCTTCTTGTTTGTTGAAGTTCATGTTTGATTTGAGTGGTGAATCCCATATCCTAGTCCCTCTAATTTTATTGTAAACCTTTGTTCTTTGCTTGATTTAGTGCTCTTTAGTTAGTTCCTACGTACATAGTATAAAAAACCCAAATTTCAATCACCATTGTCTTAGCCTAGCTTATTTTACATTAGCTTATTGGTGTTTAATCTTGTCTCCCTGTGGATTCGACCCTTGCTTGCCCTTTCTATTTAGTTAGAGAGACCGAGTTAGGTTTATCTTTGTTAGGCTCGACGACGGCCTATCAAATTTTAGCGCCGTTGTCGGGGAGGCATAGCATTACATTGAAAAAGCTATTGTAGATGAGACTAAGTCTTTTTTTTGCATGTAAATATCGTGTTTTCTTGGTTTTGAGTGTCTTACTTGTTATTACTAACGATCTACTTAGCTTTGTTTGATTGTGCATGACAAGGAAGAGCAAACAATTACCACTTATACCCTATAATCCGGAACTGGGCAAAACTCTAAGAAGTGCGAGAAGGCTACTTCAAGATTAATCCGAGTTTGCTATTCAATTTTCGGATTCCGAAACGGAAGAGTTAGTTGAGTCTGATATGGCGGAAGAGGATCCACCTCAAAGACTACTCCGTGACTATGGGCATCCCGAAGCCTTTGAGCTTCGAAGTGGTATCGCACTTCCTACCACTACCGCCAATAATTTTGAGTTTTCACCGCAACTTATACGGATGATAAAAGCCGATCAATTTGGTGGAGATTCCAAGGAGTGTCCCTTTGCTCACTTGGATAGCTTTTTGGAGTTGTGTGCTACGGTTAAACATAACAATGTTACCTCGGAGTATATAAGAATGCATATGTTTGGTTTTTCTCTTCGGGACAAGGCAAAACATTGGTTGAGATCGCTTCCCGAGGGTTCTCTTACAACTTGGGCGCAAGTTACAACGGAATTCTTGGATAAATATTGCCCACCCGAGAAAACCGCAGAAATGAGGAGAAAAATTTCTAACTTCTCTCAAGACGAAGATGAAACTTTGAGTGAGGCTTGGGAGCGGTTCAAGCAATATATTCGAGAATGTCCTCATCATGGTTTCAACCAATGGCTTCTCATGGAAAACTTCTATGATGGTCTCACACCTACATCTAAAGCCAACTTGGATTCCGAATCCGGGGGTCAAATCAAGAAGCTTCTGGTGGACCAAGTCCAAACTATGATTGAAGAGGTTGTGAAAAACTATGCATGGGGTGGAGAAAGAAGGCAAAATCAATCAAGGAGAGTGGTTAAGCATGAGTTGGAAAGCATTGACCTTCTAGCATCTAAGGTAGATTTGTTGACCCGAAAATTAGAGAAAGCTAACCTTGCATCATCTAGTTCAACTCCTACACAAGTTCTATCATGTGAGACTTGTGGTGGGGTTGACCACAACTCTTCATATTGTGTTTCCACCATGGAACAAGGGGCTATGGTTGGCCAAAGAAATGACCCTTATTCTCAAACCTTCAATCCGGGTTGGCGAAATCACCCCAACTTTGACTGGAAACAAAACCAAAACAATCAAACCACTCCTCAAAACTCCTACTAACCTCCTCAAAACGCTTACCAACCCACTCCACAATCAGCCTCCGGGTTTCCATCAAATCCAACAACAAAGGCCTTCATTCAACCAACCGTCGAATCCCGAATCCAACCTTGAGTCAATATTGGAAACTTTCATGATTCAACAAACCAAGGCCAATGCGGAGAACGATCGAAGGCACAATGAGCTCTCCTTCTCAATTCAACAAGTCCAAGCCCACAATAAGATAATTGAAACTCAATTATCTCAACTAGCACAACAAGTGGGTAGTTCTCCTTCAAACTCCAAAACTTCATTACCGGGTCAACCCGAGGTAAATCCCAAGGCCTTTATAGGGGCCATAACTTTGAGATCAGGAAAGGAATATGAGGGGCCGGAGATAATAGAGGAAGATCACACAAAGAGAGATGAGGGAGTTGAGAAAAATGAAATGAACATTGAGTTTGAGAGTGAGGTAGTTGAAGGAGAGCAACACCAAAGTGAGGAGAGATTGAGTGGGAAAGAACTTGAGAAAGAAATTGAAAAAGATGGAAGTCCATGAGAAAGAATTAATGAGACCTTACAAACCTCCCATCCCCTTTCCACACCGGGTAGTTGAAAAGAAGTTGAATGCAAAATTTTCCAAGTTCTTGGAGGTCATGAAGGGCCTTCAAGTGAACATTCCTTTTCTTCATGCTATGTCACAAATGCCGGCATATGCCAAGTTCTTGAAGGAACTTCTCTCTAACAAAGCAAGGCTTGAAGAAAGTGCAACGGTTTCTTTACCTATGGAGGTGAGTGCTATTCTTCAAAACAAACCCCCCAAGAAACAAGGAGATCCGGGTAGCTTCTTCATTCCGGTGAAGATTGGTGATCTAGATGCTAAGAACGCCCTATGTGATCTTGGAGCAAGTGTTAGCCTTATGCCTCTTTCCTTAGCAAAAAGGTTGAAGATTGGTGAGGTAAAGCCCACAAGGATGTCCATTCAATTAGCGGATCGTTCCGTTAGAATTTCCTTGGGTGTGTTGGAGGATGTTCCGGTTCAAGTGGGAAGAGTGTTTGTTCCTTGTGATTTCGTGATTATGGAAATGGAGGAGGATCATGTCATGCCCCTTATTCTTGGGAGGCCATTCTTGAAGACGGTCGGAGTTGTCATAGATGTAAGAAATGGGAGACTAACTTTGAATGTGGGAGATGAGAAGATTGAGTTCACCTTTCCTCAAGTGATGAATGCACCGATGCTTGGTGAGATTTATAGAATTGATATTCTTGAGGGAGACTTGGATGAATTCAAGCCTATGGTGGAATTGAAAGATCCTTTGCAAAAAGTGTTGATGGGAGAAGTGGTTGAACAAGATGAAGAGGCCCTTGCTTATGAACAAAGTTTGAATGAAGCATCAATCTACCAACCTAAGGGAGGCAAGTTTGAGGTGCTTGAGGTGACATCAAAAGAGGAGAGACCAACGCCTCCTCCTAAGGTTGAACTAAAACCCCTCCCTAACTCTCTTAAATATGCTTTTCTAGATAAAGATGAAACTTACCCCGTGATAGTCAACTCTAAACTTGATGACACTTCTCTTGCTAAATTACTTGAAGTTTTGAGAAAAATTCGGAGTGTCATTGGGTATACAATTGACGACATCAAGGGAGTAAGTCCCTCCTTGTGCATGCATAGGATCTTGCTTGATGATGATCATGCTTTCTCAATTGAGCCCCAAAGGCGGCTAAACCCCAATATGAAGGAAGTTGTGAAAAAGGAAGTGCTGAAACTTCTTGAAGCGGGCATTATCTACCCTATCTCCGATAGTAGGTGGGTAAGTCCGGTTCAAGTCGTCCCAAAAAAGGGTGGCATGACCGTCATTAAGAACGAAAAGGGTGAAACCATTTCTACAAGGTCGGTCACCGGGTGGAGAATGTGCATTGATTATAGGAAGTTGAACAAAGCCACCCGGAAAGACCATTTCCCTCTCCCCTTCATCGACCAAATGTTAGAAAGGTTAGCCACTCATAGCCATTTTTGCTTTTTGGATGGATACTCGGGATTCTTTCAAATCCCGATTCTACCCGAGGATCAAGAAAAGACAACCTTTACATGCCCTTTTGGTACCTTTGCTTATCAAAGGATGCCGTTTGGGCTTTGTCTCCCTCCACTTTTCAAAGATGCATGACTTCTATTTTCTCCGATATGCTTGAATCTTCTATTGAAGTTTTTATGGATGACTTTTCCGTGTGTGGTTCATCTTTTGACACTTGTCTTTCGAATCTTGTCAATGTGTTAAATAGGTGTCAAGAAGTGAACCTAGTTCTAAATTGGAAAAAATGTCATTTCATGGTTGAAGAAGGGATAGTCCTTGGGCATGTGATCTCTAATAGGGGCATCGAAGTAGATCGTGCCAAAATTGAGGTGATTGAGCGCCTCCCACCCCTGACTAATGTGAAAGGGGTGAGGAGCTTTCTTGGACACGCGGGTTTCTACCGCCGGTTCATAAAGGAATTTTCAAAAATCGCAAAGCCGCTCACTCAATTGTTGGTTAAGGATGCCCTTTTTGTGTTTACTAATGATTGCTTGTTAGCCTTTGATAGATTGAAAGAAGCTTTGATTTCGGCCCCCATTATTCAACCCCCAAGTTGGGAGTCTCCTTTTGAGTTGATGTGTGATGCTTCGGATTTCGCTGTTGGAGCCGTGCTTGGGCAAAGGAGAGATGGGAAGCTTCATGCTATCTACTACACAAGCAAAACATTGGATGATGCTCAAAAGAATTATGCTACTACGGAGAAGGAACTTTTGGCTATTGTTCATGCTATGGAGAAGTTTCGCTCCTATTTAGTCGGCTCAAAGGTCATCATCTTTACCGACCACTCCGCTTTGAAGTACCTTCTAGCTAAAAAGGATTCAAAACCCCGGTTGATAAGATGGATATTGCTCCTATAAGAGTTTGACATAGAGATAAGGGACAAGAAGGGGGCGGAGAATGTAGTAGCCGATCATCTCTCACGACTCTCCCTTCATGAGGACAAAGATGAGTCGTTGCCCATAGATGACTCATTCCCGGATGACAAACTCTTCGCTATCCTTGCAACACCGGCTCCATGGTATGCGGATATAGCCAACTTTCTCTCATGTGAAATTCTACCTCCCCAACTTTCTAGTCAACAAAAGAAGAAATTTCTCCATGATGCTCGCCACTATGTTTGCGATGACCCACTACTATTCAAAAGAGGACCCGATGGGATATTTTGGAGGTGTTTCCCCGACAATGAGATTGAGAATGTTATCACCATGTGTCACTCCTCACCTTGTGGGGGACATATGAGTGCTAACAAGACGGTGGCCAAGATTCTCCAATGTGGTTTCTTTTGGCCTTCCATGTTTAAGGATGTGTGGGGAGTAATCAAGGCTCGTGATCATTGTCAACGAGTAGGGAATATCTTAAGGAGGCACGAGATGCCTTTGAACAACATACTAGAGCTTGAAATCTTTGATGTTTGGGGTATTGACTTCATGGGCCCCTTCCCCTCTTCATGTGGAAACAATTACATCTTGGTTGCCGTTGATTACGTGTCAAAATGGGTGGAAGCACTTGCATCGCCCACAAATGACTCCAAGGTAGTAATCAAGTTGTTCAAGAAGGTCATTTTCCCTCGTTTTGGTGTGCCCCGAGCCGTGATTAGTGATGGGGGCTCTCACTTTGCAAAAAAATCTTTCCAAGCTCTTCTTGCAAAGTATGGTGTAAGCCACAAGATTGCACTAGCCTACCACCCCCAAACAAGTGGGCAAGTTGAAATATCTAATAGGGAGGTGAAGATGATTCTTGAGAAAACGGTAGATAGGTCCCGGAAAGATTGGTCTCTCAAGTTAGACGATGCCCTTTGGGCTATAGGACCGCTTTCAAGACCCCCATAGGCACCACGCCTTACAAGCTTGTTTATGGTAAGTCATGTCATTTACCGGTGGAACTTGAACACCGAGCACATTGGGCTATTAAAGTATTGAACTTTGACTTACAAGCTTCCGGGGAAAAGAGGCTTCTTGACATTAATGCTCTAGATGAATTGAGAAGAGATGCATATGAGAATGCAAAGATCTACAAGGAGAGGACAAAAGCTTGGCACGATCGTCATATTATCAAGAGGGAATTCAAGGTTGGGGATAAGGTTTTGCTCTACAATTCCCGGTTGAAGTTGTTTCCGGGTAAGCTCAAGTCAAGATGGAGCGGACCTTTTGTAGTGAAACAAGTCTTCCCCTATGGAGCGGTTGAAATTGGAGGGGGAGACACAACACCATTTAAGGTAAATGGTCAATGTTTGAAGACCTACAATGAAGGTGCCCCTATGGAGGAGACTCATGCCGTCTATCTTGACGAATTCGACTCCATCACTATCCATGAGTGACGACTTGGTAACACGGTCAAGCCACGACCCTAAAAAGAGGCGCTTATCGGGAGGCAACCCGACTTTCTTTTCACTCTTTGCTATACTTTTTTTTATTATTATTATTTGTGTGATCTTGGATCTTAATTAGTAAGACCATGTTTTATTAATTTTTTTTTTGTTTTTGTTTTTTGTTATAGCAAAAATTTAAAGATAGGAAGAGATGGCGACAAAAGGAGAGAGGAACGGGCGCGCCGTATAACCCGGAGCGGGCGCTCCGCCTAATCTGGGTTTCCACTGAGCCTAGTCGTGAGCACATAGCGCGGGCATGTCGTGTGTTTAAGAGCGGGCGCTCCGGCCCTTTTTTCGTCTGGCAGAAGGCTAAGCAAGCCCTAAAATGTGCACAGCGCGGGGGCGCGTTGGACACCGGCGCGGGCGTGCTATGAAAAACCGTGAGCAAGAAGTCACAGCGCGGGCGCGTCGTTATCTCTAGCGCGGCCGCGCCGCACAAAACTAGAGAAGCTGAGAAATAGAACGGGGCGGGCGCTCTGTTCTTTTCAGTGCGGGCGCGCCGTTGTTTTCTTTCGGGCAGACTGTTTGGACACCCTCAAAAATTGTACAGCGCGGGCGCGCTGTGTAAACCCCCTGACCTTCTCAGCTTTTTCCGAAAAAAAAAAAAACGTTGACCAGTTTTTTTTTTTCTCCTTCTCCCCTCTCTCACACTCTTCTCCCTCACTATTTTCTTCCTCTCACCATTTTTTCTCTCTCACCATTCTCAGTCTTCTCCCTCACCTCCACCCTACCCAACATCAAATCTCCTCAAATTTCAACTCACACCCTCCTTTTCATCATCTTTCACCACTTTCACCACACAAAACCTCCACAAAAACAAGTTTCACCATTGTTGTGAGTTAGGGTTTTTGAAATTTTTATTTGCAAAATTTGAAAAAAAAAGAAAAAAATTCGGGAAAATCCAAGTAAAAACAAGCAACCAAAGGCAAGAGATTCAAGTATACTTGGTGAAATTTTAGAGTATTTTCATACTCTAAGGGGTAACTTCTTTTCACTCTCTTTTATTTTCTTTCCTCTTTAGATAATTGTCAATCAATTGAACAATGTGTGGTGAATTTGTGGTTGTTCTGTGAAATGGTGAAGATTTTATGAACTTTTTGATGAATTGTTGTGATGTGTTTTGAAATTTAAGTTGATAGTTTAGTGTTGGAGCTTATGTGATTTTTTTGATAAGTGGCATTGGTGTAAAAATTTGGTAGATTTTGCTAGGACTACTTGTGGTGGTTTATGGGTTGCTTTGAGCATTTAGGGTGGTTAGATTGTTGTGATTGAGTGTTTTTGTTGGGGGTTACATGGGTAGGGAATCCAAAAAACAAAAGGTCCAAGCCTCCACATCCACACCCGCACCACCACCACCCTCCGTCAATGTGCCACCCCTTAAACTACCCAATTCCTCTCATAAAGAGCGGTACGCGGCCCTAAGTGAGAGAAAAATACGCCCTACAAAATTCTACCACCCCGAGACTTGCCAAGCTTTGGGTATTGACGAGGATATCAAGGGTCTTGCTACCCAATTTGGGTGGGCTGAATTTATTCAACAACACCCACTCACCTATGAGCGCCTCACCCTAGAATTCTTGTCAACCCTCGAGAAGAAGAAAATCTCCAAGGAGGGTGAATTTGAAGAGTTTAGGCTTACTTTCCGCCTCTTTAACAAAGAGCATTCCCTCAAACTCTCTCAACTCAACCGGCTTTTTGGTTGGGACCCCTCACATCTAATCTTATGGCCCCAACACCATCCCCACCCCACCTAGAATGAAAATCAATGGTGGATGGACATCGCCCAATACCAACCCTTTACCCAACGTAGCTCCCATGCCTCTCACATCACTAGCCCCGTTCTTCGGTACTTCCACCGTATGTTAGGATATGCGTTGTTTTCTAGGCAAGACCTAGGTAAGCTAAACACGGAAGACCTTAAAACTTTGTACTTTCTTTCCGAGTCGGGAGCGGGTGTAACACACCGACCCATCCCGAGTCGAGTATATTGTCACCAATGCGCATCCAGGGCCAACAAGCGTCCTCAATAACCAACATAAGTTCTTCCGGCGCATTTTGTCCTCACTCATGCGCACCCTGAGAAACTTCCCAGGAGGTCACCCATCCCTGGACTACTCCCAGCCAAGCACGCTTAACTGTGGAGTAACTAAAGAAATGAGCTCCCTAAAAGAAAGATGCATCTTGTTGGAATGAGTAGCCTGCTAAATCCCTTTAAAGCAATCATGAGGGGTATTACAGCGGGAGCTAATGCAGGTAAGATCAATTTTGGGTTTTTATTCATTAGGCGTTGCCTTGAGATACGGGAGGATCCGACCATGACTGGGGATATCCAACTAGGTGGCATGATTACTATACTTGCCTATGCACTTGAGTTAGGCCACCTTGTTGATGCTTGTGAACCCATCCACCTCAACCCATTTCTTGACCTAGAGGCAATCCGATCCCGACAATGGATCAAATTCACGAGAGTCGCGGGTCGATTTAGTTGGAGGGTGAGAAACACACACTATTGCTATCTCCCTAATGAGGAATTGACTAGGATGGACAATCCCGGGAACCCTTGGGTTTCCCTCCCGAGCCCCTCTTAGCGGATGACCAATTTATCGACCAAGAACCACAAGCCGTCCCTCCTCCTCCTCCGCGTACCCGACTTACCCCTTCCACTACTACTCGGGGTGAAAGTAGTTCTTCCCATCCTTCTTCACCCTTTGATTTTCAATCTATACAAGACTCCCTAGCTTTGATAGCTATCAACCAACAAGAGATGGTTCGAAGTCATCGAGAAGAGATGGAAAATTATGGGTTCTACCAAAGGCGTGTCTATGATTGGCACATTTCGCAAAATCACTTTGAACCCCACCTAAACTACTCCTACCACCCTCCTCAACAAGGCCCCGTCCCCGGATGGCACAATGAGCAACCCACCTTCCCTTATTGGCCTCCCCGCCCCGAAGGCTAGGATTATCGGTACCCCGGAGGTACCGACCCCCGCTATGATCCTAAAATCCCGCCCACCACCGGTCTTCCCCCTTTCTCGGATGGCTATTATGCCTCCACGGGCGCGGTTGACACCACTTGGGGATCGGCTCCCCCTCCCCCTTACGGCAACTACGGCTCCTATCCTCATCATGGGGATGGGTCCGATGGTTGCTAATTTTTCCCATGTGCACATCCGCCTACTCCCTTCCCTTATGTTTTTGCACTGAGGACATTGCTTCACTTAGCTTGGGGGGGATGATCTTAACGTACTTTGTTTGTATAGGGCGGATGTTTATCTTGAGAGGGGGATTGTTAGGAGTCTATGAGTTTTGATGGTAGAGCTTTAGGGTTGGTGGTACTATGTGGTTTGTTGGATGCCTTGGTGAATCCTTTGGGGTTTGTTGATATCATCACTCATGTCCTTTATGCATGCTCTATGAACAAAAATCGTGATTGTGGTTGATTTTGGCTTTACGGATGCATGAATTGAATTGTTGCTTTAAATAGCACATGTCTACATTAGGATTTTAGTTGTAATTACCACGCTATGACTTGTGTATGCTAAAGCACCACTTTTTAAAGCAAATTGACTTTGATCCACTTATTTTGATGCTATTGGATGTGAATGATGTTCTTGTGATAATTTGATGGTGAGAGATGATAATTTGTTGGACAACTTGCTCCCCTTGTGAAAAATCCAAATCCTTAAGTATCCAAATCCTTGAAAATCCAAACAAGAAGGGTAGAGATCCTTCATTTGAGGCTTCAAATTACTCAAACAAGCTAGTAGAACCTTTGTGTACTACCTTTTATGAGCAAGTTGGGAGGCTTTAACATGTTTTAAACTTTGTTGCAAAACTCCCTATTTTGAGCAACTCTTCTACCGGAAAAAAAAAACATAAAACAAAATAAAGAATTTTTCTCTTAGAAAGCCTAATAGTACTTTTGCGCTCCCAATAGAAAGTCCTTAGATCGTTTTGTTCACCTTTTAATTTCTCCTTACTCGCACATTTTTATCTTACCAAGTTAAGTATTCTTGTTAACAATCTTCTATGACTCTCTCAAAAAGTAAAAAAGAAAAGAAAATGGGGCTAGTAGCCCCCCCCAAAAAAAAAAGTGAAAAAAATTGAGATATGCAAATAAGGGTGGTTAGTAACCGAGATTCCTAGCACATTCCTATGCCTAAGTGGAGGCTTGAAAATAGAAGTAGAGCTCCCTAGTGGCGATTTGGATCGTCGCGGCTTAGGTATGAATGTATCAACTCTTAGTGCGTCTCCAACTGTGTACTTGGTACCGTGCCTCAGAAACATGACTATCTCGTCGGTGGTTGGACCGCATGAAGAGGGCAAGGCCTCAACCCGCTATCTCGTGTTTCGTTCTAGTATAAAATCATATATATATTTAAATCAATAAAAGTTTGTTCTCAATGAAAATGCTTAGCTTGGGGGAATCACTTTGTGTGCGATAGGGTAGTAAGGTGTTCGGATGATCATTTTCATTCTATTAGGAGGGCCTTTGAATAGTGTGGATCTTAGAGAAGCTCATTAATGCTTTTAGAAGAGTTCGAACGTTTGTCGACGCCGCACCTTAGTTTGGAACATGTTATAGCCCCCTTCCTTACTCATGAAAATCGGCTTGCTATATTGGGTTCGAAAGCTTGTTTTGAAGTTTGATTTGTTGGTTGTCTACACTCTTCCTCGGATCCTCGATCTCGTGGTTCATAGTTTAATATGATGTGATTGCCTCCTTATTGCTTGAGGACAAGCAAGTGATTAGCTCGGGGGAGTTTGATAAGTGAGTTTTTAACTCACTTTAGCCTCCTCTTTCCCATCATTTCTTGTACATATTTCCTTATCTTCATTAACTTAACCGCCATTATTTTGCTAACAATCTCACTTAGTACCTTTTCTAATGACGAGTTTCAGGTTTTAGGCATTTTTCCCTCCATTAGGACTCTATTTTGCTCTTTGTTTTGGTTTCCTCTTTCTTACAGGTATTCTTAGTGTTTTAACTCAAGAGAGAAAGATCATGGAAAGCAGAATTTAAGGAAGAGCCTACACCCCTAGCCCATTGGGAGGACTCATTTGGGTGCCCAAGAGGAGAGCACGCTTTTTGTTGTATGGAGCGGGCGCTCCATTGTTTCTAGCGCGGGCTCTCCGCTCATTTTCTCACCGAGGCAGGAAATTTAGAAGCTGCAAAAATTGCACAGCGCGGGCGCTCCAGACACTATGGCGCGGGCGAGCCGTGCATTTCCCCTGCACCCAGCGCTGGCTGGAATTTACACTGCGCGGGCTCTCCAGATTGTATGGCGTGGACGCGCTGTTCTAATTTTCTCGCGATTTCCTGCTTTTCTTGCGGATATATAAGGGGTATAAATACCCTATTTGTTGCCGTTTTGAAGGGCACGAAAAACCTAGCCACTTTATTTGGGCCTTAATATTATTTTACTCTCTAATCTAGGAAAGATTGAAGCTTTTGCAAGGAATATTTTGGAATTTGAAGTTTGAATATTTGGATTCTCATGAAGATTTGAAATTTCTAGTATAATTCTTTATCTCACTTTTATGTCTTCTCTCTCTTACTTTGTCACTAGTTTTCAATACTTGTTGTTTATGCTTTGATATTAGTTTTGACTTGAAATCTCTAGTATTTACCTCCCATTTATGACATTGAATCATTTAATTTGTGTTGTGGATCCCATGAATAGTGAGTAGTCCCTTTTCTAGGGTATGGGGTGAAACCCTCATTAAAGTTATGAACTTTGCACTCTTTTTGGGGGTCTAACTTGGTTGTTGGATTTAAATGAACTATTGGGGTTTCTATTGGTAGTTTTTGTGGTTGGCCTCCTTTGAAACTTAAATGTTAGTCAATTCAATGAAGGATTGAAAGATGAAATTGAAGAGTTGACTCCCCATATGTTCACTTAGCTAGACTTGCATGAAAATAGGGGTTTTTAACTAAGGGGTTTAATTTGTCATCTTGTCATTCATGTTATTGAGTTGGAGTTTTGGTGCATGAAAATAGACCTTAATTCTCAACTTTTTTTTTTTTTTTTGACGGAAAATCTGCCACATCTTATTCATTCAATAAATGTAAATCATCCATTACAGCAGTAGCTAGTTCAGGAGGATATTCCTCCAACCAAACTCTCATCTCCTCCCAACTAACACTTGCTTTGGCTAAGTTATGCGCTACTCTATTACCATTTCTTCTCACAAATGAAAATTCTATCTTATCACAAGAGCTAGCAAGCAAACGGATATCAGCAACAATTCGACCAAACGAAGAGGATGTATTCTTGCCTTTGAATAGCTGGTCATACAGTTGCATATTATCAGTCTCAAGGATGAGTGATTTAAATCCCGCCTCCATTGAGATTGTTAATGCATGGCGCATCCCCAGTGCTTCAGCAACATTCACTTCAAACTTTCCTTTCATCTTGCAACAAGTAGCCATCACCACTTCACCGTCTTTATCTCGAGCAACTCCCCCAACGCCTATACTATTATCATTGAAAATGGTTGCATCAGAATTCACTTTTATAGCCCCTTCACAGGGAGGGCTCCACTTACTACTTCCCACCCTTCCTTCCTGCCCACGCCTAGATGTTTCATTAGCTTTCACATACTCCCCCACTCTACCCAATGTGTTATGTACCATCTCTATGATATCTATCTTCTTATGCTCAAACACCCACTTGTTTCTTCGATTCCAAATACTCCACACCAGATTCCAGAATATTTGCCACCACTCTTTCTCCGTTTGATTATTCTGTAACATCACACACCAATCAAGAAGAGAGCTTACCTTAATATTCATCACATCCAACCGCAACGGAGAGTAATACCACATTCTTTTCACCTCAGGACAGTGAATAAAAATATGGGCAATAGTCTCCTCCCCTTCCCCACACATGGGGCACCTCGGGTCAACTCCCATGCCTCTTTTCATAAGTTGCGTCATTGCTGCCAGGCCACCATGAAGAGCTCTCCACACTAGATGTTTGGCCTTTGGGAATACAGATGCACTCCACATTTTCTTCCAATCAAAGTTCTCTTGCAAATTAGAAGAAGACGCTTTTCGAACTTGATCCTCACCAAGAGCCAAGTAATACGCATTACGCACACTATATTCCCCATCTCTACTCCCCTCCCAATTCCATCCATCTTGCGTATTATAAACCGGAACAGGAATTTTCAGAATTTCTTCCACCTCCCAGCTCGAAAAAATTTCATTCAGCATCCCTACATTCCAATTCTTATCCTGAATCAATTCACTCACCATTATGGGCTTCATCTCATCTCTTTCCTCTCTTGTAAAAACTCGAAAATTTGGCAGCTTCGGGACCCATGGATCAGTCCAGATGTTAATCAATGTACCATCACCTACAACTCTCCGAGCTCCCTTCTTAACAACATCTCGTGCGGACAAAAGCGATCTCCAAGTATAGCTTGCATTAGGTGATGCAGTGACCTCCATAAATGTTTTTGCAGGGAAGTATTTACCCTTTAAGACTTTTGCCATCAATGAGTCCTCATTTGTCATCACTCGCCACGCTTGCTTAGCTAAGAGAGCTTTGTTAAAAATCTGCATATTTCTGAACCCCATGCCACCCTCTCTCTTCGACTTGTACATCTTCTCCCATGCTATCCAAGCCACCTTCTTTTCATCACCTCTTTGACCCCAAAAGAAACTCCGATAAGCCTTCTCAATCTCCTTAAGGATGTTGACAGGAATTGTAAAACACTGCATCGCATATGTGGGAATAGCTTGCGCTATAGATTTAATCAAAACCTCCCTTCCTGCAAAAGATAAGAATTTTTCCTTCCACCCCTTCAACTTCTTCCAGACACGATCTTGAATTATTTGAAAAACCCGTTTCTTAGAACCACCTATGTACGTAGGTAGTCCAAGATACTTATCATGCTCATCAACTGCCTTAAAATCTAACTTCATCTGAAGCGTATTCCTCTTTGCAAGCTCAATATTTCGGCTAAATGAGACTTCGGATTTATCCATATTCAATTTCTGACCAGAAGCAGCTTCATAGATAGAGAGAATTTCTAGTACATTTTCCACTTCTTCTTCATTAGCTCGGATGAACAACAAACTATCGTCTGCAAAAAATAAATGACTAATCGGCTCAACATGTCTTCCCACTTTCAACCCATGAATTACTTTCCTTCGCTCTGCATCTCTCAGTAGCGCAGACAAACCTTCTGCGCATAGAATAAACAAGAAAGGAGATATCGGATCCCCTTGTCGAAGGCCCCTGGAAGAAACAAAACTCCTAGACGGTTGACCATTTACTAGCACCTCAAAGGAAGCCGTCGACACACATTTCATGATATTTGCCACAAAACCCACCGGAAACTCCATTTTCTCCATCACTGCTTCCAAAAAATTCCATTCAACTCGGTCGTAAGCTTTACTCATGTCCAGCTTGAGACCAAGAAACCCTTTTTTTCCTTTCTTCTTCTTTCGGAGATAGTGAAAACACTCATACGCCACCAAAATGTTATCTGTGATTAATCTTCCCGGGACAAAACCACTCTGAGACTCATTAATAAGGTATGGGAGCACTTTCTTCAGTCTATTTGCTAGTACTTTCGTCACCACTTTGTATAACACATTGCAGAGGCTTATAGGTCGGAAATCCACCGGAGACTCACACTTCTTTTTCTTAGGAATTAACACCACGTGGGTATTATTGATTGATTCAATCTCATCCCCATGATTCAAAATTCTCAACACTCTATCAATCACATCACCCCCTACCCGTGACCAGAAGGTTTGATAAAATATTGCCGACATGCCATCCGGGCCTGGCGCCTTTGTGGGGTGCATTTGGTCCAGAGCATCCTTCACTTCCAAACCCGAAAAAGGTGCAGCTAGCATACTAACATCTTGCGGCTTCAGCTTCGTCTGAATTTTCGCCACCACTTCACTCGGGTCAACCTGATTTCCAGCTGAAAACAGATTCTCAAAATAATCAACGAATACTTCTTGAATTTGTGCTTCATCTTCGTATTTTTGCCCCGCTGTATCATGAATTATGGTAATACTATTACGCTGCACTCGTTGGTTTGCCTTTTGGTGAAAGAAAGAAGTGTTTTTATCCCCACATTGCAACCAGTCCTGTCTACTTCTTTGACGCCAGTAAAGTTCCTCCCGCTTCTCTAATTCATCCATTCTATCATCAATCTCCCTCATCTTTATAATGACTTCATCTGATTGAGTTTCAGCCATTAATTTCGCCATCTACGCAGTACACTCCCGCATCTCACGAGCAAAGTCACCAAATTTTGTTTTTCCCCACGAAGACAAATTGCTAGCAGTACGTCTCAGTTTCATACTAATATCCCCACCTTCCTCCCAAGCTTTTTTTATCACCTCTGCACAAGCATCATCCCTTAGCCACATCTCTTCAAAACGATAAATTCGTTTTTTCCTCCTCCTTGTCCCTCCCTACAGATTCCGTTTCATATGCAAAAGAATAGGCAAATGATCAGACCTTCTCTTTGTGAGATGAGTAACATACGAACTAGGGAAAAGATTCCTCCACTCAGCATTGGCAACGAATCTGTCAAGCCTCTCCTGTACATTATACTCACCACCTCTATTATTGGTCCAAGTAAAATCATGACCCACATAACCCAAATCATGAAAGCTACATTTCTCCATAGCTTTTCGCAGTATATTAGCTTGATTAATATCAAAGTCCACCCCTCCACTCTTCTCACTCGATATCAACATTAGATTGAAATCTCCACCACATAACCAAGGGCTCTCATTCTCCTCTGCTAATTTCGCCAATAAATCCCCAGTTTTATACTTATGTTCATCCCTTGGGTACCCATAGATCCCTGTAAAACGCCAACCCCCTTGCTCACTCATATTAACTAGCACATCAATATGATTAACAGAATATGATTGCAACTGAATCATCATCACATCCTGCCATAATAGAGCAAGTCCTCCACTTCGCTTACGACCCTCTCCCTCACAACTTACAACTACCATATGAGAAAACTTCAACTTACGTTTAACTTCCTCCATCTCGTGAGCCTTCAACCTAGTTTCACTCAAGAAAAGTAACTGAGGATGTTCTGTAATGATCAAACGCCGCAACGCATTGACTGCAAAGGCCGTCCCCAAACCTCTGCAATTCCATGATAGGATGTAACTCATTGTTCACCAAGAGCCCATTGAGTGGGGCCCGCCACCTTCATATTGTTTTCCTCTTGATCAATCTTTCTCTTCTTGTCCATATCGTCCCCTCCTATCCTTCCATTGCTTTCCCATACACTGGCACTTTCAATCCTCTTTAATCCCACCCTTGGAAGGTTGTCCTCTTCCATACTCGTACTCTCACGCATGACCCTACTCCACTTTTTCTTAGACGAACTTTGCTGCAGATTTTGCTGGACATGATCTTCACCCACAGTGAACCTGAAGAGAGCTTGACTCTCCTCTATAGAGTCTGCCACTGGACTACCCAGCATTCCACCAGTAGAGTTTTCCAGTTCCAAACCCTCCTTCGCCTCCAATCCTTCCACTACAGCATCTTCCTTTTCCATAGGCTGTCTTCTTTCATCTGTGACCACCACCTCCCCTCCCTTTTCCTTCAAATCCACCTGTTGTAATTTTAACATCATATCAATAACCTGAGATTTCACCAAAGGTTTTTCACCTACTTTCGGTTTCGTCACAAAAAGAGTCTTCGCACAGGTTGAAAGAGTAATTAGGGATTTAAGAGATGACCCCTTTTTATCCATTGCTATTGTTATCCCCCTTCTTGTTTGTTGAAGTTCATGATTGATTTGAGTGGTGAATCCCATATCCTAGTCCCTCTAATTTTATCGTAAACCTTTGTTCTTTGCTTGATTTAGTGCTCTTTAGTTAGTTCCTACGTACATAGTATAAAAAACCCAAATTTCAATCACCATTGTCTTAGCCTAGCTTATTTTACATTAGCTTATTGGTGTTTAATCTTGTCTCTCTGTGGATTCGACCCTTGCTTGCCCTTTCTATTTAGTTAGAGAGACCGAGTTAGGTTTATCTTTGTTAGGCTCGACGACGGCCTATCATCCTGCTACCTTCAAGCTGAACTTTGATGGTTCGGTTAGGGGGTCATCTGCAGCCGCTGGCGTTCTCATTCGTAATCATGAAGGCCATCTTCTTCAAGCTAAAAGCTTTCAACCTCAGCCATTCGTCGGTGCTTATTGTTGAGGCCACATCGCTTCATCATGGCCTCAATCTAGCTATGCACATGTGCCTCTACAACATCATAGTTGAAGGCGACAACCTACTGGTAATCAACAGAATCAACGATCTTTGGTCTGTTCCATGGAAAATAGCAAACATTATTACAGATTGTAAGCTCCTCCTCACTCACTTTGCCTCGTTTCAAGTTCGTCATGTCTTTAGGGAAGCTAATCGAGTTGTTGATAGGATAGCCAATGTTAGTCACTTAGTTACTTCCAGCTTTGATATTTTGCCTTGTAATAATTCTTTACTTTCTTCTATTCTTGTATCCGACACATTAGGTATTCCCCTCGAGAAGAGGGGAAACTAATGTTTTTATCTTACCTTATATATAAAAATATATATATATAATTTTCCTCTATACTTTTTAATCAACTTATCTAAATTACAATTTCGTATAGCATGCTTATAGAGTTAGCACACATATATTTTTAATCAAACTATAAAGGTAGCACGGTTGTCAATAATATTTTTGTGTATCATACCAAAAAGTCAGTAATAAAAAATAACATATATAATTTCTTGTTGTGAGAAATATGTAGAGAGAGAAGCTATTGATAGAAATTTATCAGAAGAGTGTATTGTATTTAATTGTGTAAAACTGATTTCTTACATCGACCGTATTTATAAGCAAAATTTTTATTGTGCGCAATTGTAAATTCAACAATTTCAGCGCGGCGGAAGAAAACTTTTCCTAACATGCATTAAATGCATGTCAGGGCATTCACCATACTTAAACAGTGTAATTTGCCATTCCACTGTTTCTCAACACTCCCCCTTGAATGTCCACTGATAACTCATAATAGACGTTGTCTCATTAAAAACCTTGTTAATGAAAACTCTGTGGGAAAAATCCATAACTAGGGAAAAGAGTACAACTATTATGTATCCTTATATGCTTAAAATTAACTGCCTCATTAAAAACCTTGTCAGGAAAAACCCGGTGGGATAAAAACCTGATTGAAGGGAAAAAGAGTGCAGTGCATATAATACTCCCCCTGAATCTAGCATATATCATGAAGATGACGCATTCCAATTTTTCGGACTAATTCTTCAAATTTCTTCGCGGGGAAGGGATTTGGTGAATAAATCTGCAAGATTCTCACATGATTGGATTTGTTGGATGTTTATCGTCCCTTCCTTTTGGAGGTCATGAGTGAAGAAGAGCTTTGGTGATAAATGTTTAGTTATGTCTCCTTTGATGTACCCTTCGTTTACTTGGGTGATACATGCAGTATTGTCTTCATAGATGCTAGTTGGATATGTTGTTATTGTTTCCATCCCACATTCTTCTTGGATATTCTTGATCATTGACCTTAGCCATACACATTCCCTTCCAGCTTCATAAAGAGCAATTAATTCAAGCATGATTTGATGATGTGGCCGTCAAAGTCCGCTTCGTGGATTTCCAAGATATTGCCAGTACCTCCATAAGTGAATAGATACCCGGATTGAGACTTAGCCTTTTGTGGATCTGATAGGTACCCAACATCTGCATATCCAATGAGTAACGCAATTGGTTTCAACTCGTAGAATAATCCAAGATCTTGTGTTCCTCGAAGATAGCGTAACAAATGTCTGACTCCATTCTAATATCTCTTCGTTGGTGCATTGTTGTATCTAGCTAACAAGTTTACTGAAAAAGATATGTCAGGTCGAGTATTGTTAGCCAAGTACATTAAGGCACCAATCGCACTTAAATATGGTACTTCAGGACCAATAATTTCTTCATTTTCTTCTCGTGGTCCGAATGGATCATCTTTGACATTCGAGAGAACGCACTATCATTGGAGAACTTATTGGGTGGGCTTTGTCCATGAAAAACGTCTCGAGAATTTTTTCTGTATAGTTTGATCGATGGACAAAAATCCCATTTCTCAAATGTTCTATTTGCAAGCCAAGGCAAAATTTTGTCCTCTCGAGATCTTTCATCTCAAATTCTTTCATCAAGTACTTTGCAGTTAATTCGAGTTTTCTGGGAGTTCCAATAATATTCTAATCATCGACATAGACAGCAATGATGGCGAATCCTGATTTGGATTGCTTTATGAAAACACAAGGACTGATTTGATTATTTTTGAATCATTCTCTCAATAGGTATTCACTAAGAAGATTATACCACATTCTTCCAGATTGTTTTAACCCATAGAGTGACTTTTTCAATTTTATTGAAAACATTTCTTTGGGCATGTGATTGTCTGGTAGTTTTAGTCCATCAGGGACTTTCATATAAATATCTGTGTCAAGTGACACATATAAGTATGCAGTCACTACATCCATTAACCTCATTTGCAATCCTTTAGAAACTGATAAGCTTCCCAGAAATCTTAGTGTAGTTGCATCAACTACTGGAGAATATGTCTCATCATAATCAATCCCTGACATTTGCGAGAAGCCTTGGGCTACTAGCCTTGCCTTATATCTAGTAACTTCATTTTTCTCATTTTGTTTTCTCACAAATACCCATTTGTACCCAACTGGTTTTACACCTTTTGGTATTTGGGTTATTTGTCCGAATACCTCACGTTTTTCAAGTGATTTCAATTCTGATTGAATTGCTTCTTTCCATTTTGGCCAATCTTTTCTGCGGCGACATTCATCTACTGTATTTGGTTCTAAATCATTTTCATCGTATGTCATTTCAACCACTATGGAGTAAGCAAAGATTTCATTCAAGACAACATCTTTTCGATTCCATTGTTTCTTTGTAGAAACATAATTAATTGAAGTTTCATTGTTGTCTATGCTTTCATGTTCATGTTCTTCTGGAACATGCTTATCTTCATTTTTATTTTCATCATGAATTTCATCATGCTCCATTGTAGGATTTATATTAATTTCGTTCGTTGTTTCTCCTTGCTTTTTCATTTTTCTCGGTTTTGAGTCTTTAGAACCGGGTGCTATTGACTCATCTTCAATGGCCTTATTGTCACTAGGAATTTCAATTCGTGTCGGGGAATTCTCAGCATGCACATGTGACTTTGTCACTTTCTTATTATCTGTGAATGCATCTGGCAATTGGTTTGCAATACTTTGCAAATGAACAATTTTCTTGACTTTTTGTTCACATTAATTTGTTCTCGGATCCAGAAACGACATTTGCGATGCGTTCCATGTAATTTCTGTTTTTATATTTTGTGGGTCCACTTTCTCTCCCCTAAGGATGGGAATACCGACTCATTAAAATGACAGTCAACAAATCGAGCCGTAAATAAATCGCCAGTTGTTGGCTCTAAATATTTGATAATTGATGGAGATTCAAATCCAACATATATTCCCATCCTTCTTTGTGGACCCATTTTAGTACGTTGGGGAGGAGCAATAGGTACATGTACAGCGCACCCAAAAATTTTCAAATGTGAGACATTCGATTCTCGACCTGATATTATTTGTAACGGTGAGAATTTATGATAGGTGTCGTCGACCTTAATCTTATCAATCTTTGCTGCATGTAATATAGCATGACCCTAAGCGAGAAGAGGGCAATTTTGATCACATTATTAATGGTCTTGCAATTAATTGTAGTCTCTTGATTAATGATTCAGCAAGACCATTTTATGTATGTACATGAGGCACATGGTGCTCTACAACAGTCCCAATAGACATGCAATAGTCATTAAAAGTTTGGGATGTAAATTCCCCAGCATTGTCTAATCTTATTCTATTTATTGTATGATCTGGGATTGAGTTCTTAATCGAATTCTTTGAGCCAGAAGTTTTGCAAATGCAACATTTCTACTTGACAAAAGGCTCACATGTAACATCGAGTAGATGCATCAATTAATCCCATGAAATAGCGGAATGGTCCGCATGCGGGGTGAATAGGCCCACAAATATCTCCTTGTATTCTTTCTAAAAACATTGGAGATTCAGTGGCAATCTTATTTATAGATGGTATAATTATCAATTTGCCAAGTGAGCATGCAGAGCATGATAATCCATTTGACCGAGGAATTTTGACATTCTTTATAGAGTGTCCAATTGAATTTTCAATGATTCTATGTATCATTCCTGTGCCAGGATGGCCAAATCGGTCATGCCATAGAGTAAATAATTCTCTATTATATAACTTCTGGTTAGATATCATATTAATTTCAATCGGACGTATATCTATGCGATATAGTCCCGAGGAAATTGCTGGCAATTTTTCATAGATGTATTTCTTGCCGCATTTTTCTGCCGTGAGGCATATAAATTCCTCTTGGTTCACTGTCATTGTTTCCAAATGGTAACCATTCTGACGTAGATCTTTGAAACTTATGAGGTTTATTCGAGATTTACTCGAATATAATGTGTCGTTGATTATTAATTTTGTCCCATTTGGAAATATAATACAGGCTTTCCCAGGGCCTTCAATTAATTTGGTTGTCCCATATATTGTGCTTACATTTGCCTGGAATATTGTAAGTTTTGAAAAATACTCTTTATTTTTCAATATGGTGTGTGTTGTCCCACTGTCGAGGAGACATTGTTCTTTGGATCCAACTTCTGGTAAATCCATATCTTCATAAATAATAAATATGAAGATCTGTATAAGAAAATGCATATTTTATTAATATTCAAAAGAGGGAATACATGAAAATGAATATTGAAGCAATTAAAATAAACTAAGCATATTAATGCATTGCAAAGTTGTTTTTGGCTTCAGCATTATCCATAAAAAAATCTGAAACATCAAGGCTGGGCATGGATGTATTAGCTTCGTTAACAAAGTTTGCTTCAGCATTTTCCCCTTTGTTCTTTATTGAAGTCTGATATAGGTCTACCAAATGTTTGGCAGTACAACATGCGTGACCCCAATGCCCAGTCATGCCACATCTGTGGCAAGTGTCATTTCCTTTATAGGACCACTGCCTCTGATTTCCAGATGATTGTCCCCAATTTTTTTCAAAATTTTTAAAATTGTTATTTCTTGGGGAAAATCAACCTCTGCCACGTCCACGCCCTCGACCACGGTAATAACCATGTCCTCTCCCACGACCGTTGTAATTACTGCGTCCACCTCTATGTATAGCATTTGCTTCAGGTGGATCAGAGCTTTCTATTGCATTTATTTCATGTGTGGCTGAAGACCCCGTAGGTCTAAGATTATGATTTTTCAGCAGAAAATCATTATTTTGTTCAGCCACAAGTAGTACTGATATTAGCTCAGAGTATTTTTTGAAAGCTCCGAACATGTATTGTTCTGCCAATATTATATTAGAAGCGTGGAAAGCGGAGAGCGTTTTTTCTATCATCTGCTCTTCTGTGATGGGATGATCACAATATTTCAATAATGAAACAATTCTAAATGACGTTGAATTGTAATCACTGACTGCTTTAAAATCCCGGAATCTCAAATTGAGCCAGTCAAAATGTGCCTTTGGGAGGAGCACATTTTTGTGATGCCCATATCTTTCATTCAGGCTATCCCATAGTTCTTTGGGATCCTCCACAAGGAGATATTCAGTTTTTAAACTTTCATGTAAATGATAATCGAGAAGGATTAAGGCTTTTGCCTTTTCTTATTCAGTCGCTTTTTTAACTGATGCGGCTGATGTAGTTGCATCCCCTTGTTGGGTTGTCACACCCTTAATTGTATGTTCCAGTCCTTAGGCCTTTAAATTCATTTGGACGTCCACCGTCCATTCTAAAAACTTTTGCCTAGATAGATCTAGTATGTTAAATTGTCTTCTCACTAGATCTCCCATTTTTTACTACAAACATGTAAATATTTAAAATTAGTAAATGATAATAAATTATATATATTATTTCCCCCTGATTTATATCATTATAATTATACATAAACAATACAAACAACAAAAAGAAAAGCAAAAAAAAAAACTAAAATAGCGTACAATATTAATTAAGCAAAAAAATGCCAAAAATAGAAAAAAAAACAACGAGTGAAAGAAAAAAAACTTCCTAAAATGCACTTAAAGATACAAAAGAAAATGATATTCATGTGCATTTTTTTCGTCATTCTTCCGAGGACATAAATTTTTTTTTGTCTCCTACTTGTGTATGAGGAGATATATCATTAATGCCATAAGAAGGAAAAAGAAAACGGCTATAAGGAATAAGTATAGCCTTAATAACCCAAAATCCTGCTCAAAAGAAGAAGAGGAAGGTGGAGGACGATTGTCGTCGGCGTGGAACATGGTGGTCGGAAGGTTGAGGAAGAAAGGAAAAAAATTTTGTGAGTTTAGAGGAAAAGTTGGAAGAAGATAAGGGATGCGTGGTGAAAATGGGGTGGATAATCCGCTTTTATAGAGGGTTATCCCTAACTGTGCAGTTCATCTACAGGTAAAAATATACAATGCAATAAAATTTTAAGATTGGCAAATATATATATTAGAGCAAATTATATGTACTAAATTTGTCTACTATTTTGCATGTTGGTAAAATGGTGATATAGATATGTATCTACAAATACAAAAAAAAAAGTAAAAGATTAGAGACAATAATATATAATAGTGTTCTGAATGCTTGTTCCCTGCATACATATAACATTATTGCACATACAAGAGGTTAATGTTATCACTTCACTAGGCTGTCCATTTAGGCGGCAAGTTAAGAAAATAATTAACTCGTCTATATAGGCGGTTCAAGAGCAAAAAGAAGTAACATAAGGGAAAATTTGCCAGAAACCACCTTTTATAATCACTTTTTTGTGAGAAACCACCTTTTAAAAAAATTGGTTAATTAGCCACCTTTTTGGTTATTTTTTTTTTGTTGGAAGCCACCACTTGCCGGAATCCGGCGTTGACCTCGATTTTTCGGCGTTGACCATCAGATTTTCGCCATTTTTTTTTTCGGATTTTCGCCATTTCTTCCACACGGGATGTCCGGGGATGCGAGGAGGGAGAGGGGCTTAGGGCTTGGAGGGTGGGGATGGTCGTGGGGGGTGTGTGCCGGCGGGTTGCGAGGGAGGAGGGGGTTCTCGGGGGATGCGAGGGGGAGGGGGTTCTTTGGGGGATGCGAGGGGGGAGGGTGGGTTGCCGGGGGATACGAAGGGGGAGGGGGGAGAAGGATAAAGGGGGAAGAATGGCGAAAATCTGATGGTCAACGCCGGAAAATCAAGGTCAACGCCGGATTCCGGCAAGTGGTGCCTTCCAACAAAAAAAAAAGAACCAAAAAGGTGGCTAATTAACCAGTTTTTTTTTAAAAGGTGGTTTCTCACAAAAAAATGATTATAAAAGATGGTTTATGACAAATTTTCCTAATATAAAATAAATGTCCTTACCCTCCATGAAGGTGACTTTATTATCAAATTACTTATTTTCTGGGTTAGTGGCATGGTGACATTTACTACTAGTCCCTTCCTGTTCATCCCTATTTCTTTTATTACTTGGTGGAGGTTAATTTTCAGTTGGTTGTATAGGAGGGTTATTATTGGTGTTCGGAACAGGGGTTTGTGGGTTTTCTCTGGTATGGGTATTTGTACCGTCGTTAAGGTTACTGGGTTGGGGCTGTCTTACAGTTCCCCTCGCTGGGTTGGTAGTGGATGACACATTGTTTCACTCTATCCAAAAGTAAACACCAGAGACAGAGACATTGTGTAAAACAATGTTAATTCCGTTACTTTGTTGATCCATATTCGGATAGTAAAGGGTTGGGCTTGGAGAAAAAATTTTAGAACTTGAAACAAAATGGATGTACCTTTAATTTTTTTCCGGTAGTAAACTCGTGCTGATAACGTGTTGTGAGAAATATGTAGAGAGAGAAGCTATTGATAGAAATTTATCAGAAGAGTGTATTGTATTCAATTGTGTAAAACTGATTTCTTACATCGACGGTATTTATAAGCAAAATTTTTTCTGTGCGCAATTGTAAATTCAACAATTTCAGCGCGGCGGAAGAAAACTTTTCTTAACATGCATTAAATGCATGTCAGGGCATTCACCCTACTTAAACAGTGGAATTTGCCATTCCAATGTTTCTCAACATTTCTGTAATTTTTTAAAAATAATCTAAATACATGTAGTGTTAATTAATCTCATTTTATAAAGTTTAAACAGTCCCAGTCTCAGTTTATCAGACATGCAAAAATGTTGTTATAGTGTCTATAGAGTCTGAACAAACAAATTTATCCTTTTCTCTCTCCTCCATCCCTCACATTCTCTCATTTGCTCATAAGCTAAAAAACCAATCAATGGAATTGAAATAATTTCACATATCGTAGCACAAAGAAGAGGGAAACCCTAAAATCAATTTCCAAACCTTCATAGATCCCTTTAGATCTAAGCTTAAAAAACCATTAAAGAAAACTTACATTTTTGGGGTGATCTCTATATTATAGATATTTTGAAGGGTTTAATCTTGTTAATCGAATATATACAAGATGAATATATTCAGATTAGCTGGTGATATGACCCATTTGGCTAGTGTTCTTGTCTTGCTTCTCAAGATCCATACCATCAAATCATGTGCTGGTACTTTTTCAATCCTTAATAGTTTTTGTTTACGTTACGCTTATTTTAATGTAGCTCAATAACTAGTAATTTCTATAAATTTTGTTATTTTCTGGGTACTTGTATATGCTTTGCACTTTTGTTATATTTGTTCATGAATGTTTTTTGGGTTAAGAATGGATTTCAGTAGCTTTTATGTTATGGGTAGTTGAAATGGGTGAAGTTTTGTTGAAGTGTATGTGTATGTGTATGTGTATGTGTATGTGTATGTGTATGTTTAACTTATTAGGGAAATATTGTGTGGATTACCTTGAAATGGAAGTGGTAATGTTGAATTTTTGCCGTTGAAAAAGGCGAAGGGTTGCTGATATTTATTGACTGGTAATGGACCTTGCAACTTGCAAGAGCTTTGTAATTTTTGCTGGGTGATTGTGATTTTACAAGAAATTTTTGCTTATTAAAAACTATGCTATTGATGGTTGTTACTTGACATGGTAAAACAAGCCTCACCTTGGCTCTGACTGAATCAAATTTCAGTGTAAGTGTCTTGGCTTTGGCGATTTGGGTGTTACATGATTTTATCTTCATGCTTTGTAAACTTTTAGTGATGTCTTAGTCGTGAACCTTAGGTACTTCTGTTTGATGCCTAGTAGTGATAGGTAGGAAGCCGAAAAGGGACTGGTCGTGAAGGCTGATTAGTTGTAAATCTGTAGGTCCTTCACGTTACTTAATATGGGTTGAGTTATCGCATTTCTTTTGAAGGCGGGGACTATGGTGATTTATGGTCATACCATGTTGGTTTCTAAATAAGCAGTCTGTTGAATATGACTTGTGAAGTCAAAAAACATAGTTACCTAATATCTGGTTCCACTTTCAGCTCTTAACATTTCTGAAAACTGGTAGATTGAGGTAAATATCAGGCTTTATGCGCTTTCTCGAGGTCTAATTTTTTTGAGCAAAAAATATTTGTTATTGAGGAATATATGTTTGGTCATGTGCTAGCCAATCAACTAATATATGTTATCTAACTCAAGTGGGATTCTGTGGGAATTTGGTGATGTTCATGCTATTCCTGCTGTTGCATGTACAGTTTAATAGTTTTTCCTATATCTAATGCTCATCATGCACCTTTGAGGGGAAAGATCTTTCTGCTGTTAGATATTCCATTGAGATCATTGCAATCTGTTTCTTTGGTAGTTTATTCATCTACTTGAACTATTATCATTTTGGTGCCTGTGGTGGCCCTCAGTCCCCTGACAACCTAGATGCAACTGATTCTACAGCTGCTGCTTAAATAGCTCAGTGTATAATGTATATGCCCATATACCTCTGTATTCTCACATGAGGTGCATGAGATTCCCTTTCCTGTGTATCTTTGTGTCTTAATTATATTGAAGGAATTATGGTGTTGTTAGGTGTATACCTCCCTTGCATTATTCTCTCTGCAAATTCTGATGTGACTGTTTTAAATCTAGTTGACATTGCAATTTGAGAATTATACTTCTTCGCTATGTCTAGGTGTTTCTTTGAAGACTCAAGAACTCTATGCTATTGTCTTTGCTACTCGCTACCTGGATATTTTTACGGACTTCATATCGGTGTATAACACTGTCATGAAGCTAATATTTCTCACCAGCTCCTTTTCAATTGTCTGGTACATGAGAAGTCACAAGATTGTTAGAAGGTCATATGACAAGGACCAAGATACCTTTCGACACTGGTTTCTTATACTGCCTTGCTTAGCCTTGGCTTGCCTTCTCAATGAGAAATTTACTTTTAAAGAGGTGATGTTCTTATAGCCATTGGCCATTGCTTTTGCTTTATAGCTATCTGGTGGTATGCATGAGAAAGGTAAAAGCTGTTTCTTTCTTTTTTCTCATCTGTTCTGTTACATAATTTCAGGTCATGTGGACATTTTCCTTGTACTTGGAAGCAGTTGCCATCCTTCCCCAGTTGGTGCTGTTGCAGAGAACTAGAAACATTGACAACCTGACCGGACAATATATATTTCTTCTAGGGTATGCATCTGTTCATGCTAGTGATGCTAGGTTACCCTTTTGCTTTAGCTTCCTACTGTTTTCCCCAAAAGTTAATGAATTGAGTGAGGTGTGGGGGCAGCGGTGGTGATGCTTGATACTTGAGCAAATAGTTTTCGTAGTTTTTGATAGATGTTGACTCTGATTTGCTTGTGTTTTTTAATGTCTTTAAAGGAAACTTGTAGGTTTGCACCCTCACTTGTGCGAGAATCAGATATCTGTAGAAAATTACTGCAGGACAAAAGTTATCAGTGACTGAACTAGATCCTTGTGCAGACTGAGTCTATGTATGCGTTTGATTGGGGTCATTCAGATTGGGAAGGTGATTGAGTGCTTTCTGTGTACCCAAATGACCCCCCGTCTTGGGGAGGTGTTTATATGGGGTGCTTTAACGGAAAATCAAAATTTTGGAATTTAGGGGAGGAAGGGGTTGGTGGGGGAGAGGGGAGGGGGGAAGGATTAATTCTAGATAGTTGTCATTGTTTTTGGAGGTAGTCAACATAGCCATTAAATAAGGCTTGCATTTTTAAACTAAGGACATAAGATAAGACACGGAATAGATATGAAATAATTTGAATTTGCTTTAGAGAGGAGGAAAGAGGTGAAGGAGGTGAACACAAGAGTGGTTGTGACTTAGGAGGGAGTTGTGGTGAAGGAAACAGGTTAAGGGTGGGTGTTAAAGGGGAGTGGTGGTGAAGGAAGCAATTGGTTAAGGGTGGGTCTAGTCTCCATTTGAACCCATTGCAAATGTCACTTGCTTCATTGATGTCTTTTCCTCTCCCGTACAAGAACCAAGCTGTTCATAGGTTGATAGGCTTGTATGCATTTCCACCTTTTCCTCTCTAGGTAACATGAGGTTATAGTGTGAAGAAATGTATATTTGGGGTAAATTAATTTGTGGGGACATTTGGGCTTCTTATGACTATGACAGAGACTTGAGAAAAGTGAAAAAGTGGAATATGTATTTAATGGTAACGTTTGTTGCTGTCGACATTAGTTAATTGGTGGCCTTAAATGTAGCTAGTGGTCATGCTGGAAGCTGGCTTATTAGCGAATTAGTGGCGACTTTAACCTTACATGACTTGACAAATCCTTTTAATGACTGGTGGCGGCGGCCGGGGGTGTGTGTGTGTGTGTTACCCTTTACCTATGTTTGATTATTTCTTCAGGGATCTCTTGTTCTCTTTGGTACCTTTATTTGGTATGAATCCTGCTTGTGATTAGTGTGTCTTTCAACCGAGTTGTGGCTTTTTTGTTGTTGTTGAGTTTATTAGTAATGATTAATGCTAACTCCATATGAGCAAGTGACATGGAGCACTGGCTATTATATTAAGGCTAATGCTCTTCATAAATTATGACAAAAGTTAAACAAGATATGGGTTTGCAACTGTCTGGTTTAAGTTTGTAAATCAGTTATTATTAACTGAGCAACATAATTTTTTTTTTTTTTTAAAAAGAATTGTTGAAGATATGTACGCAGACTGAACTTGGAGCTCCTCTTTTAGAAATTGGAAATAAAAATTATATATAAATGAAAATCTACTGAAAGGTGATTTATTGGAAGGGTCTCATTTCGGACTTTGCTAACGACATTTGTTGTGCCAAAAGCTAATTGTCTCAATCACAGACTTACAATTTTGTCTGCTTCATTGGTTAGACTGTGCTGCATATGAAAAGCCTATGTCTTAAGAAATGTCTACAATTTGCACAAACCTCAATGACTTTTTACTCAACTTCTTCGTCATCTTTTCACTGTCTTTGTCTCCTCTTCTTTTAAAACTCTTTCCATTTGATTTGGTTTTAACCAATGGCCATCTCTCTTGCAGGGCATACCGTTCGTTGTACATCCTCAACTGGATTTATCGCTACTTCACTGAGCCTCACTATGTCCACTGGATACGTATGCTTTTCCTTTTGTGCTTGCTTTCTTTCTCTACTGCCCCCCCCATTGCATTGGTTGATTTATGCTTTTACTGAATATAGTCGTGTTCGATTTACTTAAGTATAAGAGTGTACTGCAGCATGATTTTTTTGTACCACATACTTTGTTAGCTGTATATGTCAGACCTTACACATTTCTACTTTCCCGTGGCTTTATAAACAATAGCATGGAACAATCAATTGTCTTTTTTTTTCCTGTAATTTTATACTTAATTAATGCTTTTGACTTGTGAGCTTTACTTTGACCTGGATTGGACATACTATTAATAATATTAAACATGTTGCGAGACAAACTTAAATTTAATTTTCTAATCCTTCTTATGCATTCACTCTTTTGAATCTGCTTCTCTAGCCGCGTATCCCATAAAACCCGCTCCTCTGATGTGGGTGTTTGACCTTTGTTTTGCACATTTGTTAGGGTCTTTCATTTTTGTGTAATTGGAAATAGGTATACTTCTCTCTATTATGTTGTAAGGTTTTGTTAAATTTCCTTATACTCCCTTTGTCTCTCAATGCATTTCTCATTTCTTTTGGGTGCGTAGCTTTAGGAATATGGTTTAGGTGGGTTTTGGGTCACATTAAACTTGAAATTAAAATTGGAAGAGTTGATTACTTTATGATGTCACCAGAAATAATGAGAGAAAGAATAGAACAATATGTGAAAGGAAATTGATATTTTAATAAGTGTACCGAGTCCAAATAAGGAAATGGAAGATGTATTTGGGACAGAATCATATACAGAAAATGGAAAATATCATTGTCTATGGTCTATGGAGAAGTGGTGAAGAGTATCCAGCATTCCAGCTGCTATTGCCCTGTGCTAGGTAAGGAAATGATCTATTTCATGATTAAGCCCTTTGGGTCATGTAACGATGTCAGCACTCAGCATTGCGTCTCTGTAGACCTGGTTATGGATAGGGTAGTCCAATGGGCATATGGGTAAAAGGGCTTTCATGGAGAGGGTCTTAGCCTTTATTGGACGTGGTCAAATATATGGCCACAATATCAGGCTTATAATTTTTTAAAAGTGAAATGGTATGAGGGCAGTTGACCAATTTGCTTAAAAAAAAAACCTTGTGCGACAATTTGGTAAAAAGAATGAGTCCAGCGACAATTTGGTAAGAAAAAACTGCCTAAGCGACTTTTAAGCCAAAAACTGTCCGAAAATCCAATCATCAAAGCAACGTGTGAAAGTAAGAAAGCTTGTTGATTATCTTTATTTTCTTATTTTCCTACCCTTGTTTCCTCCCATTAGATTTCTTAATAAAATATCTCAGCCACCTTATTAGTTATTAGCCCCTTTTTTTCTGTCTTCCCCCGTTAGCACCTTCTTCTCTTCCCCTTTACTGCTCTTCTTAAAGCTAGGATTTTAAAAGATTTTTTTCTGAAAGAGCCTAATTCGATTATGGCTTCATCGAGTACTACTGCATAGGTGTTAGTATTAATAAAATTAAGAGAAAATGATGTTAAAATGAAGAGGAAGGCATGTCAGTATTGGACAGAGAGAAATGGAGGAAGATAAAAAGGTTGGTGAGAGATTTTATTAAGAAATTCCATGGGAAAAATAGGAGGAAAACAAGAAAATAAGGAAAAAAATAAAAATATTGTACAGTGCATCTGACGGATGGCTTTGATCGGCTTTTGGGACAATTTTTGGCTTAAAAGTCATCTGAGTAGTTTCTATTTCCCGGTTGTTGCCGGACTTATTTCTTTTACCAAATTGTCGCACAAGGTTCTACTTTTTTTAACAAATTTGTCAATTGGCCAAAGATATGGTAAGAAAATTTCACGTACGGTCTAGTTTTATGCGTGCTAACTGTTCTCTCTCTCTACTTCTTTATTGTCTTGCCTGTTATCGACTTGCAACCCACATGGCCTGCCCCGTTTTGGCTCATTGAAAAGGTAACCGCCAATAAAACACACTGGTCCAGCTCGATCCATGTCACCCAATAACCAGGTCTATCTGCGCCTTCAATCTATCAACATTCTGTGTTTTGTTTTATTTTGATTTGACCTCCAATTTGTTATGTAGTCTATTGTTTTCGCAGCATGGGAAGTTGTTGGCTGCTTGCAGAGGGGTTATACCTACAATTTTTTCATTACTGTAAAGGGAAGATGTGCATCCTTGTTTTTTTATTTTTTTTTTGGGTTATCGGGGTGCGAGGATAAATTTACATTTTTTAATAGGAACGGGAAAGTACATACTTTTTGGAAGTCATCCTTGGCTTTCTGTTTGCTACCATATGCGTCCAGTATGTATAGGACTGAATCTGTGGTCATCTCCCTTGTTGGGCAGGAATCTGTATAGCCTGCCCTTTAGAATCCTTTTGCTTTCAATTCAAGTATCATCTCAACTTGACTGTGTATTGTGCCACTCTGGCATGTATGTACGTGATCTTGTGTAGGAGCAATTCAAAAATTAATGTTCTTATGGCTCTCTTTTCTCTCTTTCTCCATGCTGCCTTCTTTTTCTTAAACATTCTTCCATGCGTTGATTGTTGTTATTTTCTTAATTTTGCAGCATGGTTGGCTGGAATTATCCAGACATTGCTTTATGCTGACTTCTTTTATTATTACTTCCAAAGGTAAATAACGCTCGTTCGTTGCACGTACCTTTTGTAGCTCTTTTTGTTGATGTTATTTGACAATATTCTCCATTGCAGCTGGAAAAACAACAGAAAGCTCCAGTTACCTGCTTAAGCTCTTCAATATGTCGTCTGGGATGTTGTTTGTCATGGTACTTTCGGAAAACATGGCTGACAATTCATGCAATGCCCATGATGTGTGATTTCATTAACGTGGTCATCAGTTTAGCCTAGCTTTATTTTTCGCCATATCTGGTTATCACCCTGAATTTATTGGGTTTTTGCTACTCTCAGAACATCTGTGTACACTCAGAATCTTAGATTTATTTTCTGTCAAGAAAAGTCATTTTGTCTCTCTAATAGTGACACTGACTGAACCTTGAAGGATCCATGAAATATTTTATCTGGAGATTACTTGTATATACTCTGCCTAGTTTCTCATCTGTCTATTGGAGAAATCTTCCTCTGTTGTTCGGTGTCTCGTACAGTTACTTATGTTGAGTGATTGATTTTGTAAAATTCTGTGGTGAAGGCTAATTGTTCATTGGATAATCAACTTTAAAAACATTTGACACCCAAAATCGTGGCGTTCTTAAACAATTGAGATAAGATGGTGGATCTTGGCGTCAGAAAAAAGAGGCTCATAAAGGTAATTAAAGATCACTTGTCAGATATCCAATTCTGTGTTAAGCCAAACACGTTAGTTGCTTTTACACTAGAACGAAAGATCCTAAGTTCCCAAAATCAACAATATTAGCAAAGCTTTGATGCAAATTGTGACTCCATCTTCCAAAAAATACTCCATCCGTTTCTAAATACTTCATATTTTTTAGTTGCATCATTTCATTTTTGGCACTATTTATTGATCAATTTGAAGTAAATTATCTTATCATTATATAAGAAAAAATATAAGTTAAGTGGAATACTAACATGCCTTCTAAATATTTCTAAATAAGACTGTTGAGTGACTGATTTCGTACAATCTTATAATTGACGATTAAAATTTTGACCTCAAATCTCGTACGTGCCTTTTAAAAAGAAATAGAGGCTGTATATGTATGTACCAAATTCATTCCAACGTGTATCTTAATTTTTCATATATTTTTGATATGTAACTGAAGCTATAAATGGTGAAATGTGTGCACTAGAAACCATGCAAGGTCAAATGAAACATCTACTATTTGAAATAGTAACTATGCCTTCTACAGGGTAATGCACTAAAGCACACATAATGAGTGCATCAAACTTCTTAGGTGCTCCATACTTGAATGACTCTCAGAAACGTCAAGCTTGACATTCTTAAAATGTCATATAACCATTATACAGTAATTCAGAATCCATTTTACGAGTCACAAAGTGAATTCGTACTTGACTACCAAGTATTCTGGATTAAAAAAAGTTACTGACAACCTAATAGGGTCTGAAGTAACAACGACCATTTAACTTCAAAGTCCAAAAGTGCATATCCTGTAGAAATGGAAACAAGGCAGTGATCATTGTTGTCTATATGCTCAGTCACAGATTCACAGCAAAACAGAAGTTGGCAGCGACTCAATTTTCCCTGAACAAGCTAATAATACTATACTAATGATACTAAATCCATCATTGGCAATGCAGCTCAGTTAATAACCACCAGTCTGGTGCAACATTGCGTCAATCTCATCACCATCTTCCATCTCCAGCTGAAACAATCAGCAACAAAAAGTAGAAAACAAGTGAGAAAAAATTAACACAAGGTTTCCACAAAAATAAAAGTTACCAATTGCCTATTACCCCCACTACTATCACACAGAGAACAGATCTTTTAGATTGAAATATCAAGATGCAAGAAAACCAAGTTTTAAAGCATATCAAATATGCAATCCCCCTACTACAACTTAAACTCCTCTTGTCCAACTTTACTTTTAGGGAAGTGCATATTTCATGTAACTTTCACCTCATTCCCAATTTTTTGTAAGGTTTTAGAAAAAGAATTTGCAATCACAGGTTGCGAAGGTAACCCCTTTAGGCCTCTATGATAATATGCAGTTCCAAAGAGAAATGGTCACAAAGAAACATTGAAGAAAAATAAACAAGAACCAAGTATATTGCAAGAAAAGCATTCACCGCTTCAGGAGTCTGATCTCCTTGAAGTCGCCGACCATCAAACAGGAAAGCTATGGATTGCATGTCCACAGATTGCCGGTCACAGTAAGCACTCATAAGCTTCTTCAAAGGTGTGGTACGCTTGGTCCTAAAGAATACCTCACTTCCATCCTTCAAGGGCAAAAGAAAACGTGTTAACCAAGCCAAAAGAAATAAACGACAATAACAATAGAAAAGAAAACTAGATCACTTTGCACACTAACGCAACAAATTTGTCCACAGCATACAAAGAAATTGACTGTGTAGTGTTATTACAATTTACAAGAATTCTTAATTTCTGTCCATCCCGTCTGTAGACCATAGTCCAAGTTCCAATACTTTTCTTTCTAGAGCGCTCGATCCCGGCAGAAAGCTGCATCAATCCTCTTTCTCCTATCCCCTTCATTCTACCCAGCCTACTACACTTCATACACCATGCATAATTTCCAAAGTAACCACTTGGCAAAAGTACTTCCTAGCCAAATACAAATGATTTGCTCTTTTGCTGTTCTTCAGAACTCTGTAGAAGCATAATATGCTCTCTCCTCGGCTTTCTTCCGTTTCTCCCTCCACAATTCACTTTTGTTCATGGTTCCAATGTCAACTGTTAAACTACATTGATATTTAAATACTTTAGGACTCCTGTTTCAATACTAAAGCTCCAATATCAAAGAGTTGCACTAAGTTCCATCCTCTACCACCTCCACAGTGACAAACCCTATTCGAATTTGTGATATTATATAAATCTTATATACAGATCAGACGTGCGGAAGAAACAAAAGACAAAGGAAAGAGGAAAAAGCAGCAAGAGAGACAAGATCAGAGAGGAAGGTTGGAATCACTGGAGCTAACTTTTGACATGCTCTGTTCTCTTTAACCAGACTGCGAATGCCAGGAACCGAGTCTGTCAATTTGGAAAGTGAAATACTAGGGTAAAATTCTATTATTAGCTAATATAGCAAATATCTCTAGAGCAGCCCATTTGGTAAACTATCCTCATCAACCACTAGCCTAAAGTAAAAACATAGTAATATATTAATATTGAGAACATACCAAGCCAGGAACAGGCAGACAGCCACATTAAGCTTATATTCTGTAGTCCGTACTACATACGAGATTTTCTCGACAAGAACCACTGTAATAATTTTTACCATTAAACTCAGTCACTGACAGATGTTTAACTCAAACCTACCCCAAAGACTCAAATCACATCTCATAAAGATATTATTGTTCCATTATTGTATTCACAAGTGTTAGTGACCCTCATGAGTGGCAATACACTCGAATAGTTCCATGAAAGAACTAGTTACTACTAATAATGGTCATATTGCAAAAAATCATCAATATTGAACTGCTGAAACATCATACATAAAATTTATTTTATTGTCACACCAAATAAGAAGTATGCTTTAAGAAATGCTAAATAGGACAGGGAAAAAAAGAAAGGAAGATATCAATATCATAATTCGTCACACATCTACCGAATTTTACAAAAACTTATGCGCTGGATATACACATAATCGAATCTCAAGTAGTTCAACTGATAACTATAAACGAATAAGCCTACGAAATTCTACGCAGTGCAAAATAAGTAAATACTCCTAGATTCTACTCAGCAATTTGAAGCTCTAAATTAAATTAAAGAACCACATATAACCATTTTAAGAAAACAAAATCAACGCAGTTCAAACAAAATTACATAAATTCATAAATCAAAGTCCTAGTAAATTGTTTATCATGCATGGTCATGCAACCATCGCAAAACAACAGATCACCTGATAATTCAAAACAGAGGATTCTATTTCCTTTCCTCGTGTTACAAATTCAACAAAAACAAAAACTCATGATTTCATTCAAATCATCCAAAATAGCAAAAAACACACCATTTCTCTTTTGTCCATCGCATCAAAAATATCAAAAACTAACGAAGAGAAAATCACAGAATAGCAAAAATATTCTCGAAAAAGAAAAAGTTGCAAAAATCCATCACACAATAAAACAGAAAACAAGGAATTCATCCATCACATAGAAAATTATGGAAAAAATCATCCATACCTGACCCTTGACCTTCAAATTGAGGTGAGTAATTTGATCTGGCTTCTTATCCTCCATAGAAGCGTTGTTTCCTTCGTTGTTGGTGTCAGGTGCTCCTGTCATCGTAATTTCTTCGCTTTCAAACTTCAAATTTCACTCAGTTTCTCTCTCCTAGGGTTTTGCTTCAGACGATCACGAAATTTTGCAGAAGAAGAAAGTAAGCGAAAGAGTTCCCTCCGTTTCTATACCCTTTCCTAAACCCACGATTACGCAGTTCCTTTCTCTAATTATGAGAAGACGATAAAAGTTCACTCGCGCGATTAGACTTGAATGGCATAATCGTAGGTTTTTGTACCCGGATTTTGCCACGTGGTGACAGAGTGTGGGTTGGAACTTGGGTATAGTAAAAGAGTAAGCACTGTTCTTTTGGGCTTATTTTCACTTCAGTTCAGTTTAGTTACTATATATATTTCAGTTTTTTTCGGTTCAGTTCAGATTCTCTCAGTCACAAAAAACGGGGCCTAAGACTATTTTCTTTTGGACTTATTTTCAGTTTAGTTCAGTTTATTGTAGTTTAGTTCAGCTCAGATGAGACACTCTCTCATGTTCACCTTTCTCCCTGTTTAGTTCAGTTTAGTTTAATTTCTCCCAATCCAAAAGAATGGGGCCTAAGTGAAAGAGTTCAACAGAAAAGGAATTTGGTTAATCCAAAATTGAATTTGAATTGTCTTTTGAACTAAGCAAGCTTATCTAGTAGAGTTTATTAATTATTATTATTATTATTATTATTATTATTATTATTATTATTATTATTATTATTATTATTATTATTATTATTATTATTATTATCGGGTACCCTTGCGTTTTAGCTTAATCTATGTTGTATCCCTAATGTTCTTTTCTTCCAAGTTGTGGCCGTATACTTTTTATTCATTCTGCGTTTTATCCCGCCGTTAAGTTTTCCAGTTAATATCTTATTTTCAGTTCTTTAAACTTATATTAAAAGCGAGATAAATTCTTCAACTTTAAAAGGATTGGACTCAAGGAAGCAATAAAGTGAAGTTTCCAAGGGAAAGTTCCATCCTCATGTAAGTACAAAGAACTGAATATAAGAAAATAAATGGAATTTTTATTGTTCACTAATAAGATGAGGATCAAGGTTAGCCTAATGGTTGCAAGACCCTCCTTCCACTCATGTGACAGGGGTTCGATTCTCACCCCTTGCAAGAAGGATCCCCAATTTTCCCCCTCTTTGCAAGGGAATTCTCCTTACCTTTTAAAAAAATAAGATTGTTTGGTTGGCTCTATCTCAAGGAAATCCTAGACCTAATTGAACTACTCTCGTCTCCCTCCCCTCTTGTCCCCTTTGTTGTCCTCAGAATTTGAACCCTTTGCTCCACGATGATCGGTGGAAAACTACAAATTTATATTATACACCTAAGTAAGTAAGTGTATATACAATATATCAAAAGTTGTTTCTTTGTTCATTGTTCATTTGGAGAGTTTCAAATGAGTAAAAAGTTAGTAATGAGCAACCAAGTGTATTGCATACATTTTGGTAGAAGGTAGACAAGGGGTAGAATCAAACTTTAGGAATTTTGGTTTCGAGCATGTTTGAATAGAGATATAATATTAGGATAAGTTGATAAAGAGAATTTTTACTAGACTGATTTTGTAGGTAAGTTACTTAATCTTTCTTAGAAGGTTGAACCTTTTGGGAGTAAGGAGAACCGAAAATTGATGAAGGAATTTTGTGAATGGATCCTCCTTGCTCGGATAACAAATTATGAACCGAATCGCTATTTACCGTCCGTATTTACTTGAAATCGTCCGTATTTTTTTCATTATATACCCCCCATGCCCCTCCCCCTTTCACCTCACTATACCCTCTCCACTCTCACCAAACTTAAGCTATCTCTCTCTCTACCATCAAGCACTAACACCACCACCACCTTCCGAACACCACCGCCGGACGACCACCACCGGAGCACCACCACCGGAGCACCACCACCGGAGCAAGTGAGGAGTACCGAAAATGTCCGATGAAGGACCGTCAACGCCGCCGGAACGAAATGTGGTAAGTTGAAATTTTTTTTTTTTTAAGTCGCCGGATTTTTTTTTTTGGCCACCGGAGCAGGGTAACGGATTTTCAGTGGAAGAAACGGATCGCTTTTCCGGTGCTTCCACAAGTGGCAACGGAAATTTTATCCGTTGCCTATGTGGAAGCACCTAGGAAAAAGCGATCCGTTGCTTTCCACCGGGGTAACGGATTTTAGATCCGTTACCCCCGCTCCGGTGCGCAATATTATTTTTTTTTCTTTTTAATAATTTCTGTATAATTTATGTTTTAATAATATATTTCTTATTTATTTAAAATAATTTACGTTTTTTATAATTTATGTTATAATAATTTACGTTTTAATAAATAAAATTTGTGTGTATTTGGGTAGTTATAATTTTTTGTTATTTAAATTTATAGGCATTTGAATATTAATAATTATTATGTTAATTTGTGTGATTATGTTGTAATTAGGATTTTATTATTTTAATGCATGTTATTATTATTTAATTTGTTTGATTTAATGATTTAAACATGTAAATATTATTAATTGTTTTTATTAGGATGTTAATATTATTAATTGTTTTTATTAGCATGTTAATATTAGTATTTAAAAGAAAATTTGTAGTTAATATTAGCATGTAAACAAAAAATAGTATTAATATTTGTTGATATTATATTCAAATAATTAGTATTAGTATTTTAAAAAATTCCATTTAGTTAATATTTGATTTTCCGTCATAATTAGTATTGATTTTGTAATTAGCGAATAATAGTACATCCGTTTATGTTAATTTTGTTAATGAATATTTAGTTAATATTTTTTGATATTGTTTTCAAATAACTATGCATATTATTATAATTATTTTCATAATAAGTAGTAATTTTTGTGATTGGTAACTAACTAATATTAAGTTAATGAATGGATTATATTAAGTTGAGAACATGTGCACTATGTAGTTAATAAATTTTGTGATTGGTAAATAAATAATAATGATTATTAGTTACGATAAGTAAGTAAATAATAGTGAATAATATTATTGATTATATGTTGTCTAATTGAAAAAATGCTAAACATTATAGGCTTATTTGCCGGACTTTGGGGGTGATTATATATATTATAATCACATGTTTTATAATGAAACACTATGGGCTGGGAAAAAGGAACTACAAGATTGGGTTAAGAAAAGGGCACATGAAATCGGGTTTGTGATGATTATTATGTCAAATCATAAACACGATCCTAGTGGACGAGAATATGTATATATGAAATGTAACCGGGGCGCACCATATAGGGGTGAAGGTAGAGATCTTAGTGTAGCAGAACGGGTAGTTACAAAGACAAAAGCACGTGGGCTGTAGAGCGGGAGTTAAGGTTGAGTATTTGGAGTACCCGGATCGAACTGGATGGGTGATCAAAGCGAACGGGGGATTAGGGGCATGCACAATCATGAGTTCATTCATTACCCTGAGGGCCATCGACCCATCAGCGGCCTTAGTCCGGCGGCAAAGGTATTCGCTCGCGATATGATAAAGTCGCACGTTAAGCCTGCTAGTATAATGAAAGCTGTGAATGAAAAATTTCCCGATGATCATCCAAATATGAGACACTTGTACAACCTGAAGGAAAAGGATAGAAGGGAAGCAATGGATGGTAGAGACGTGATGCAACACTTCCTTCACCTTGCTCGAGAGAGCGACTACCTTCCATTGGATTAGGCAAGACGAGGAGACAAATGCAATGACTGCAAGCATTCATGGTGCACCCTCGTTCGGCAAATATCCTCCGAACTTATCCACTTGTTGTTGGTATGGATGCAACATATAAAACCAACAAATATAACATGCCTTTTCTAGAGCTCATTGGGATGACGCCGTGCAACAAGAATTTTATGGTTGGGTATGCTCGATGGCCAACAAAACAGTGATAGTTATAATTGGGTGTTGGACAAGTTTAGGTTGCTTATTGGAGTGAATGTTGTCCCCTGTTACACTCATTCTCGACCGTGATTTGGGCCTTATGAAAGCGATCCGGGAAGTATTTCCTAACTCTGCACATTTGCTATGTAGATGGCATATCAACAAAGACGTGCGAGGCTAGAGTGAGTAACATCATGGGTAACACCGATGCGGGTCCGAGATTCGTGAGCCGAACTTGGTATCGGATAGTCAACGCGACCGACGAGAGGAGTTATGAGGCCGAGGTTGATAATATGAGAGATGTGTACAGAAAGTGGCCTAAAATAATCCAATACGTTGAAACAACTTGGCTTGTGTACAAAGAAAAGTTTGTGCGGGCATGGACGGACAATGTACTTCACCTTGGGAACACGTGCACTAACCGAGTTGAAAGTGCACACTCGCACCGAAGTCTTGGGTTTTTAGTAGCACAATTGCCTTGGACTCCATCTTTTCTATTGCTCACAAGTGAGATAGAAAATCGAGGTGAAGAAGGTTGAGAATGATTTGGAGGAAAGTCGGCGTCGGCACGGAATATTGTACAAGACTCGGGCATTGTATCAATTAAATGGTCGAGTCTCGCATTACTTGTTTAGAACTGTTCTTGCATGAGGAAAATCGTATGCGGGAGTTAGGCTATGAGGTATATCGGCGTTGCGGTTGCTCGTTGAGAACCACACATGCAATCCCCTGTGCATGCGCCATACGCAGACGATTGGAGGCGAACCATACAAACGATGTAAGCAATGGAAAGTCAAGGTGCCCAAACATAATCCGTGGTAGCTGGGCAATAAAAGATCTATCCAAGCGCTGCAAGACAGCTGCGGGAAAACCCAAGTCGGCTACGGATCAAATGCATTGGAGCGGTTATGGCACAAACATAACATCCCTAGCGATCGTATCGTGGTATATACGGGAGCCGACGTGACCCTCGCCAACTAGGAATCGGGGTACCGTCAAGTGGGCCCCCGGACATCGCCTCGGTAACTAACCACGAAGTATCCCTAGCGACTCCTAGTCCTGCTCGACAGCCTACTACCTCCGGACCTCGACCCCGAAACAAACCTCCCTCTACTACCTTCCTCACAGGCACATGGGAGGCGGCTTCACCCACATCAGCTCCATCACCACCGCTCAAAGCATGATCTAACTCCTGCTCGTCCCCAGTATCCCATCCAGCACTATCAGGCGCGTCCTCAGGAATAGGCATCTGGCTAGCCTGAGCATCAGTCCTCGCCCTCCTACTAGATGCATCAACACCACGAGATCTAGTGTGTCGTGGCGTCGATCCCTCAGGACCCTCAAGACCCTAATAATACATTATGTTAATTATTTATTATTTAGTTAATGTCTACGTTATTATATTGTAATTACTACTAATCTATAACCATTGACACTCTAATAATTACTTAACTAAAATTATAAGGAAAAATAATACTAACATGCATTAACATTGGTGATGGTGTTAACATAATATTAATATATTAACATGCGCAAAGTAAGTAAATTAGGGCATTATTATATAACTATTCACTTTCTAATAATTAATTAACTAAAATTACAACAATAAATCATATTAACTTGCTAATATCATTAGTAAACATGCTAATAAAAACAAATACCCTACACAACTAATATTAACATGCTAATAAAAACAAATACCCTACACAACTAATATTAACATGCTAATAAAAACAAATTAACATGCTAATATCATTACAATAAATAATCGTAATATGCTACTAATATAAAATAATAACATGCTAATATCATTGAAATATTTTAATAATATAATAACATGCTCAAATCAATTTATTAACTAATTATATAATAACTATTAAAATTAAATAATACTATTATCACATGCTATTAAACAATTAAATAAATTAAATCAAATAAATTAAATAATACTACCATGTTACTAACATGCATTAACATAATAATAATAAAACCTAATTACAATATTATCACACAAATTAACATATTAACTATTCAAATTAAATTAATATATTCAAATAACTATTGACATAAATTATAAACGCCCAAATAAACACAAATTATTTTTTTTTAATTCAAACAGAAATTATTAATACATAAATTACGAACAAACATAAATTATTTAAAATAAACATAAAAATATAATTATTAAAAAACAGAAATTAATAAAAACATAAACAAAACATAAATTAATAAAAAGGAAAAAAAAACCCAAAGTTCCCCCCAACCCTCGCCGGAAAACACGAACAGCAATGCAAATTTTTTTTTTTCGAAATCTGCGGGGCAACGGACAGAAATCCCGTTACCACCGCACAGTGGTAACGGACATCTTTACCGTTACCACCACAGAGGTAACGTAGATTAACGGATTACTTTACCGTTACCCACCGCAGAGGTAACGTAGATCCGATCCGTTACCTCTCGCTGGTGGTAACGGTAAAGATGTCCGTTACCACCGCTTGTGGTAACGGGATTTCGTCCGTTGCCCCGCTTTTTCGTAATTTTTTTTTTTTCACCATCTTTTCCGGCGACATATTCGCATTTTCTATTGCTCACTTCCGGCTTAGGGTTCGGTTTTAACCACATAAAACAACAAAACTAACCTGATTTGATGATTCTCCCACTTCCTTTGCCTTCTTCCTTGGGCCCATGCTTTTTCCGGCAAGTTGTGGTGGTGGTGGTCGACTTTTATCACGCGAACTGGATCTCGCGGTGGTGTGCTTCGCGGTGGTGCTTTGTCGGTGTTCGGTGTTGTTGGGCGCTGGAGATGTGTTGTGGTGGTGGTGGTGGTTGCAGTGGGGGTGGTGGCTGCAGTGGTGGTGGTGGTTGCGGTGGTGGTCTTTGTGAGTGATGAGTGAGGAGTGAGGAGTGAGGAGTGAGGAGTGAGAATGAGAGTGGTGGGGGTATGGGGTAGTATTTGTAGGGGTAATTTAGGAGTATTTAAGAAATAATACGGGCGATTTTTCAGTAAATACGGGCGGTATTTAGTAAATCCCATTATGAAGGTGGCTGTTATAAGTAACGTCCGAAGTTGAAAAATATTTGAGGGAAAATAAATAAGAAACTATTCTGCCATCATGTAGAGGTACAACAACTAAAAAAAGGGATAAAAATAAGAACCAATAGGCAATTATTCGTCAAAGAAATCCACATTTCAAGTTTGAACTAAAAAGCTTATACTTTTTAAATGTTTCACCTTATGTACTTATACATACACTTTGCCCCAGTCTACAAATATTGGCTCTAAGGTTATAGTTTCTCATAAGAAAAACATAAAAAAAAAACAAAAGAACTTACGCCCAATTGGCACTATTGTCTTTGATTTTATACCAATATGTTAGGTGTGTGCATGCTTGTAAAAATTTAAAAAGCACCATTGACTCGTTTTGTAACTTTTGTCAGCTCTCAGGCCAATTAATAAATTTCCATAGATCTTCGATTATATTCTCTAAAAAGATTACGCCTACAAGAAAAATCTCTCTAGCTAGCCAGTTTCATATGGTTCCAAACTCCAACTTAGGTTGTTATTTAGGAATTTTTTTCAGTTCTTTTCAACCAACTACAAATGACTTTAAACGAATTATTCAAAAGGCTGAACAAAGGATGCACAACTGGGAATCGAGATTCCTTTCCAAAGCTGGCAGACATACCTTCATCCAAAGCAATCTAGAGGCTCTTCTAGTCTATGTTTACTCCTCTTCGCTCCTACCTCACTCCATTGCCAAATCAATTGATAATACGCATTGTTCCTTCTTCTGGAGACAACAAAAAGACAATAATGCCATCCTTCTTACTGCCTGGAGCAAAGTTTGTAAACCAAAATCTAAAGGTGGGTTAGGCTTTTAGAAAACCCTTCCATTGAACAAAGCCTTTATAGCAAAGCTTGGGTGAAAAATCCTCACTCAACACAAAAACTTAAGGGTAAAAATTATCAAACATAAATACTTGCCTAACATGAATTTCTACCAATGTAAATCCAAGCCAAGTGATTCACAGATATGGAAACAGATTTTAGCTCAGCGGGACATAATTAGAAAAGGAATCAGATGGAAAATTGGTGACGGAAGATCCATCTCATTTTGGTTTGACAATTGGTTATCCCATACCCCGACCCCTTAATTGATATACTTAATATCGGACCTAATCGAGTGGATCTTAATTTAAAAGTCTCGATTTCATTCTACAATCCAATGGATGGGACTTACAAAAGATGCAGGGTTTCTTACCTTCCCATCTTATTCGGCTAGTCCAAGGTATTCCCCTACCGTCTATATCTACAAATGACATCCCCATTTGGGGTTGCACCCCTTCTGGGGATTTCATAGTTAAATCAGCTACTTGGATAGCCCATGATCTTGACCCTACTGAGGAAAATTGGATCATTAATTGGATTTGGAAGCTTGACATTCTACCTAAACTTTAAATTTTCTTATGGTAAATTTTTCATAAAAGTATAAGTGTCAAGGACATTCTCTATAAAAGAAAAATTACTCCATCTAACTTATGCCCATTATGCCAATCTCACCCTGAAACCATTGACCACCTTTTCAATCAATGTACATCATTGAGAAAAGTATGGGATCTTCTAGGAAACTCGTATATGGCTTAACTTCTACCACACGAACCCTCTCTTCTAAATGCTTTTCAATCCCTAAAATCTCAAAAAATGTCATACAAAACTTATCTTCTTAATATGGTTTATTTGGAAAGAAAGAAATGACATTATTTTCAATAACGTTACTTTCAACAATTACAGAATCCTCCATAGAGCCAAATTTCTTTATCATGACTAGGCTCCTCCACCCCCATCCTACTTCAAATTAAATTTTGATGGATTAGTCTCAAGAAAATCTGCTGCCGCGAGGGTTATTATCCGCAACAATCTCGGTGATCTCATTCATGCCACGACGTATAATTTAGGAATAACCCCGGTGTTCGTGGACGAGGCAACCGCCCTTCGAAGGGCCTTATCTTGGCTTTGAGGCATGGCATTCAACAAATTCATATTGAAGGTGATAAACTTCTCGTCATTAACGCGGTAAAAAATCGTGGAAAGCACCGTGACAAATTCAATTCATAATAGAAGATGTCTAAGCTCTCCTTCAACAATTCCGGTCCTATCATATTCAACATATATATCGAGAAGCAAACAAAGCTACTTGGTTGGATAGCAAATGTAGGCCATTTAGTTCGATCATGTTTTGATATTACTCCTTGTACTAATTCGACTCTCCATACCATTCTTGTAAATGACATTTTAGGAATACCCCTCGCGAGGAGGATCTCCTAAAATTTATTTTTTCTTACCTTAATAACTTTTTTTATACCAATCAGTCTAATTGGTTGTAAAGAGTCTTAGAGAACATTTAGTCATTCATACGTATTTAGTACATCCCGAATCATAAGACATTTTGTGCTCCTGGAACAATAAGTCATTTCAAAGGTCACAATAACTTATTTTAAAAGTACATGTACAGTTGAACTTTTGTTTCTATTGATGTACCTTGAAGTCACATTAAAAGGAATTTAGTTAAAAGAACAATAACTTAGAGCATGTTCTTTTTGGTATAAAACAACTGAACTGAACTGAACTGAACTGAATTGAACTGAACTGAATTAAATTATAACTAATTAATAGCAATGATTATCATTTAGGAACTGAACTGAACTGAACTGAAATGAACTGAACTGAACTGAACTGAACTGAAAATAAGCTCCCTTATTTCAAAAGTACATTTACTGTTGAACTTTTTTTCTATTAATGTACCTTTAACTCACATTAATGTACTTTTCATTTGCATTGAAATATCTTTGAGTCTTCACCCTGGGAGTACGCTTGTCACTTATGCTCAAGGGTGCACAAAATAATTTGCAGTCATGTGTTCACGGGTCCTAATGTTTGATTGTCCTGCCTGTATGCCATAGAGCAATATAGGAGTATGGATGATTCTTCAGTGATCATACCAAAATTATGACCACCGAAGTCAACGGAAGTCAAAGGGCCTATGCACCACACATTTTGCCAACTCAGCAAGCCATTTTCTTTTTCATTTCTTTTACTAAAATTAGAAATATTTATGATAACTACTTAAAATAATTTTGTAAAATCCAAAAAATTAATAAGAAAATCCTAAAAATTTAATACTTTCATTTTTCTAAAATTAATTATTTTGACCAAAAAAAAAAAAATTACCCATCTTTTTTTTCTCTCTCCTCTTTTTCCGCCTGAACCCCGATGAACTCCTTCCTTCCCTGCGTTCTCTCTCCATCCATCTCATTTCCTTTCTCGATCATTTTCGACCAATTAACTGCTCTTTTGTTACTCTACTCTTCATGCATAAGTGAATCTTCTTCACGCAAACACCAAGGGTAGAAGTGTGCTTTTAGGGAAATCTCGATTTCAGTCTTCTTTACATATCTAGGGTTTTGGTTTTGTTTTTGGGGAAAGTTCGATTTCAGTTGTCTTGATTTGTTTGATTTAGGTCTATACTCCATTTCGCATGAACAAAACCCTCATGTTCTTCAATCTCGATTTTCGTTTAATCGATTTCGGGGTTCTTTCAGTGTTTTATCAGATTCAACAGGGTCTGACCGTTGGCTGTTTCAATTTTGGTGGGTTCTTGGGTGATGACCCAACTATGGGGCTTACGGTGATGACTCAACTATGGGGATTTGGGTGATGACCCAACTATGGGAACTGGGTGATGACCCAACTTTATGTATTCGGGTGATGACCCAACTATGGGGCTTTGGGTGATGACCCAACTATTATGTTCCAATAACAAAGAAAGATTCAACTATCATGTTGATCCAGCCAACTTAGATTGTGGTTTGTAATCTGGATTCAAATGAACAATGATGTATAATCATGTTTTAGGAAGAATTAAAATTTATGACAAACATTAGATAAAATTGCTAGTATTAATTTTGAAAAAACTGTCATGTTTGGGATCATAATATCATTAGTAACACGTTTGTCATGGATCAAAATGTTTAAAGAGAAATCTGTCATATTTGTATTAATTAAAGATATCATTTTATGTGGTTAATAAAAAAAAAAATATAATGATCTAATAAAATCTTACGCTGCCCAGAACAAAATTACAAAAAAGGCCAAACACTGCTCGCCTTTGAAAAGATTCGATCCCGCGCCGCATAGATGCAAGTGATTTTCATATCAGGGCTAGTGACCACGAAGACGGGGGTATCAGCACGACAAATGTTTGTCCCCAGTTGTTTATGTATTATGGTGCGCAAAAGAAAGACAAAAATAAGATACGCGTATGTTTACATTTCTTCGATAGGAAAACGAGTTTTGACACGGAATAAATGTTTAACTTAGAATGTAGGGTAGCTAAAACACTCTTTCTAATTTCTACTACGAAATAAAGATTAGTGTTTATTAAATACTACCTCCGTATTTTTTAAGTAAGTTGCACTATTTGCTTTTTGGCACTATTCATCAACCAATATTATCAAGTTATCTCGCACCATTATATAAGAAAAAATATAGTCAAGTGGGGTCTTGTTAGATTCGTCTCAATGCGAACATTCCAAATATCAATTTTTTTAAATTTTTACTTGCATATTAACGTTTAAAGAAGTGTCTCGACAAATGTGAAAAAGCAAATGGTGCAACTAAATAACTACAAAGGTAGTATAAAGCGCTAGTAAATGACCCCATTTTACACATGATAGCCTTATTAAATTTGCTAGTAATTCAAAGTAGTGGTTAGAGGGTTTCATCATCCAACCAAATATGCTCATACAGAGCGTCGGAGGGCTAATTGATCGTTTATCGATCGTTTGTCTTAATTTTTCTCTCCGAATAAATCATTCCAAGAAATACAATAACGTCATCCCTCGTACCCTATTGGCTTATTATCCTATGGTGAGCCACTATGTTCCGGGGGTTTCATCCATACCGAGACGCAAGACCCATAGTGTTGTGTAGAATGTCTAATTAAAGGCTATGACAAGAGTAAGAAAGGTGATCATAGGTACACGGGGGAGGTAGGGGAGGGGAGGGAGTACGATATTGGTTGGAGAGACTGCTATGTTACGAGGCAAGTGTATCCGCATCCTCGGTATTGGTGCGAGGGGGTAATTGGTTTCTTCACGGCTTAGGAAGTCTAATGAAAGGCTACGACAAGAGTAAGAAAGGTGATCATAGGTACACGGGCGAGGTAGGGGAGGGGAGGGGAGGGGGATCTAATACATTGGTTGGGTGTTTCGATCAATCTTGTGTTTCGTCATGTCCTAAGCCTGACATGCTTAGGACGTGGCCTAGATCAGTGTCCTAAATGGCTAAAGCTGGGTCATTTCCTAAATGGCTATCCTAGAAAATCGAGTAAATCGACCAACGCAAAATATTTGGGTCGTGACCTAAAATATATGGCATGGCATGAAGGTTGGGGCATGCCCTAATTACTAAAATTCTGGGTATGTCCTAGAAATCGACCAAGTGCTAAAGGTTGGGTTTTCACCTAAAATATTTGGCAGGACATAAAGTTTGGGGTCATGTCCTGATTTTTTCTTTCTTATTCTGTAGGAGAAATCTTATATCAGTTTGTCGCCGATAAATATCTCGAGCTACAATCTAAAATTTCTGGTGGAAAAATCCTAGTCGAGGTGGAGGTCAGCGTTGCCGGCGCAAGGGTTTGATTCCGGGCATATAGGGATACGGGAAGGAAATGGCAGACTACAAAACGACGCAGAGAAATCTACTTCCACGAATATCAGTCATTCGTCGCCGGCCGAGTATCGGTCATCGTCGACCCTAGCATCATTCATCGACGCCGGCACAAAGCTAAGAGATTTTTTCCATGGGGGATAGGAGAATTCACAATTGTCAAAGAGGAACCGCAGGAAGTCGAAGGAAGAAGAGAGAAAATTCCCCAAAAGTTTAAAAAAAAAATTTCCAGCAAAATAATTTTTCGGAATAATTTTTTTTTTTGGGAATTTTTTTTGGTATTTTTTTTTATTATTTTGGTATTTTTTGGGATTTTCATAAATGAATTTAAGGTATTTCTATAAATATTACAAATGTTTTTGAGGAAAAGAAAATACAAGTGGGCCATGTTGAATGTGTGGCTCATATTCATTATGATCACCTTAGAATTTTCGATAGGAGTATTATGTAATTATATGCCTAGGAAGATGAAAAAGAAATTCAAAAATTCCGGTGGAAAAATAAATTCAATAGCACTAACTGTAAAATTTACACTTCCCAAAAACATTTTTCGCCAACAAGGCCTTCATTACTAGAAACAGACTGCAGAACACCAGTTACTCTGATCAAAACAGACTGCAGAATACCAGTTCTCTGATCAACTTTATTACTTCATGTTGAGATACAATCTATAAAATGAGTCAATCATATAACTTGGTCTTGGAGCAAGTAGAAATTTGCCAAGCACAAAATTTACAAAATTGTGAATTTAAAGGCTAAGATATACCAGTTACAGATAAGCTCAGTGGAAACCAATTATCGGTATCCACACACAAAAATGGAATTAGCGCCTAGACAAACTACAAGTGACAATACATTCTGAGTTAGTTCTTGGTAGTTGAGATGCGAGTCCGTCCACATTTGTACTGAAGTGTTAAGGGAGCTCAAGCTCAACCTTCCTGTTAATGGCAGAATAGAGAGAGAATAGAATAGAACAGAATAGAGAGAGAAAAGACACAGAATTTCAGAAGAAGAGAAAAAGAATTTCAGATAGAGAGGGAAATTTAGATTTCATTTTTAATGATTTCCTAACCTGAAACATTTTATTACAATAGTATTTATATAAGTCTGTTGTGTAACAATCAAAACAGAAACTAACTATGTAACAAAAAGTAACAGAATTTTCAAATCAGTCTTTAACTGATTTTGGCGCCAAGTTCAGCAGCAACTGAACTTGTGTTTAACAACCTGTAACATTCCTCCCCTCTTAAGAAGAACTTGACCCCAAGTTCAAATTGGACATAAATGCTGGAAACTTGGCTTCAAAATCAACAGCCACTTCCCAAGTTGCATCATGAATAGGTAACTGAGCCCATTGAATCAAGTAGAGCACTTGAGCCTGGTTCTGAAATTTGACAACCTTTCTGTCAAGAATAGCAGCAGGCTGAAGGGTAAAAGTAGAATCTTGTCCTTGCAGCCAATAAGGAATATGGGTAGCCAAAGGCAGTGATCCATGAAAAGCTTTGAGTTGAGATACATGGAAAACATTGTGTATCTTAGCTTCAGCAGGTAATTGTAATTTGTAGGCAACTTTTCCAATCAAAGCTAGGACCTTAAAAGGCCCATAATACTTGGGTGATAACTTGTGATTATGCCTTGCTTGTACTGACTGTTGCCTGTAGGGCTGAAGTTTCAACCATACCCAGTCTCCCACCTGGAACAGCCTGTCTGACCTGTGTTTGTCAACTTGTTGTTTCATTCTAGTCTGAGCCCGCTGTAGATGGAACTTCAATAGAGCCACCATCTCTTCCCGTTTCGCAAACTCCTATCAATAGCTTCTACATTAGAATCCCCGGGGAGGTATGGTAGATGCAAAGGAGGGGTTGCCCATACACCACTTCATATGGTGTGAGTAAGGTAGCAGAGTGGAAATGAGTGTTGTACCACCATTCGGCCAAGGGTAACCAAGCACTCCGGTGATGAGGTTTATCATTGCACATACACCTCAAATAGGTTTCAAGGCACCTATTGACAACCTCCGTCCGACCATCGGTCTCGGGATGGTAGGGCGATGACTGATAGAAATTCAGTACCATGGAGGCTAAATAAACCTTGCCAAAACCGACTTAGAAAAACAAGCATCCCTGTCACTCACAATGCTCCCTGGGCCAACCATGCAACTTAAAAACATGATCTAAGTAAGCTTGAGCAACTCCGAATAGCAGTAAAAGGATGGGAAAGAGCAATGAAATGGCTCGTATTTCTTGAGCCTATCCACAACAACAAATATCACATCCTTGCCAGAAGATTTTGGAAGACCAGTAATAAAGTCCATGGAGATATCTATCCACACAGCTTCGGGGAATAGGGAGGGGCTGAAGAAGGCCAGGTTGAGTAGCTGTATCGTATTTAGAAGCTTGGCAAACTTGACACCTTCTCACAAACTCCCTGACTTCTTTTGTTAACCCTTTCCAATAGAACAAGCTTTTTACCCTTTTAATAGTCATATCTCGGCCCGAATGACCACTTTCGGGGGCGGAATGAAGCCAAGCTATGACTTTAGATCTCAACGACCATCGGAACCAATTACCGGCTTGCCTTTTCTTCTAAGCAACCCTTCCTTGAATGTAAAACATCCCACCGAAGCGGAATGTCAGAATCGATTTAACAATTTGGACTAAGCTATCATCCAACACATAACTAGCCTTGATTAAACTAACCAAATCAGAAGAGAGAACTGAGATTGCCAAGCACAAAATCTCTGCACCTTGTACCCTTGAAAGAGCATCTGCAGCTACATTCTCTTTGCCACTCTTATACTGAATTTCATAATCAAAACCCATTAGCTTAGAAAGCCAAAATTGCTGAAATGGAGTACTCACCTTACGTTGGAGTAGCCACTTTAAACTTTTCTCGATCGGTTTTAATCACAAAATGAGTACTCGGTAGGTCTTGCTCCCACTTTTGAACCGCAAAAACTATTGCAGCAGTTCTTTTTCATAAATGAGATAGCCTTTGCCACCTAGGACCAAGTGACTTGCTAATGTAGGCCAAAGGATGACTTTTTTGCATCAATCTGACCCTATACCCTTTTTGGAAGCATCGGTTTCAACTATAAATTGCTTTGTAAAATCTGGAACAGCTAAGACAGGAGCTGAAACCAAAGCAGTCTTCAAAGCAATAAAACTTTGCTGAGCTGAGTCAGACCAGGCAAAAGCTCCCTTTTTAAGTAAATCAGTCAATGGCTTGCTAATTATAGAATAGTTTTTGACAAACTTTCTATAATAGCTGCCGCAAGACCTAAGAAGCTCCTAAGTTCCTTGATCGAATTAGGAACAGGCCGACTTTCAACTGCAAAGAACTTTAGTAGGGTCGGTTTCCACCCCCTTTGATGAAATGTAATGCCCCAAATACTCCACCTTGTCCAAGGCAAAACCGCACTTACTTTCTTTTTGCAAACATTAAATTTCGTCTCATGAGCTCAAAAACAGACTTTCAAATGTTCCCAATGTTCTCGCCTTGGTTTCTTTGTACACCAATATGTCATCAAAGAAGACAAGCACACACTTTCTCAAGAGTGGCTTAAAGACACTATACATCCAACTTTGAAAAGATGCGGGAGCATTTGTCAAACCAAAAGGCATGACTAAGAACTCAAAGTGCCCCGAATGTGTCTTAAAAGTCGTTTTTATATACATCCTGCTCATGCACTCGAGTTGGTGGTAACCGACTCTAAGATCCAACTTGCTAAACACGGTTGCCCGGCCCAATTCATCAATTAATTCATCTATGACAGGTATTGGAAACTTGTTCTTGATTGTTACGTGGTTCAATTCCCGTAATCCACACAAAGCCTCCAAGTTCCATCTTTTTGCCCACCAAAACCACTGGAGAAGCAAAAGGACTAGAGCTATTCTGGATAATACCCCTTTCTAGCATCTCTTGCACAAGCCGCTCAATCACATCTCTTTGCTTGAGAGGGTACCGTAAGGTCTAATGTCGATGTGTCTAGCTCCGGGTTCTAGAGGAATAGTGTGATCAAACACTCCTCTACATGGTGGTAGACTCTCGAGGTCAGCAAAGATGTCTTTATATTGCTCTTTAAGTTGCAATAAAGCTTCGAACAAAGAAGAGATACCATTACCAACCGAAGCTGAACATAATTGCATGAAGTCAACATCCCCGACTTGTAATAAGCACAATTCAATAGCCGCACTAAGCATCTTAATGAAGGAGCCCCTTGCACCAATTTTACTTTCGAGGATGCACTCCTTTTAACAAAAAAGGACAACCATCAACATCAAATTTCATGAACAATTCCTTGAAATCCCAAGTATATAGGACCAAGGGTTGTCAACCATTGCACACCTAGAACCATATCACGCCCACCTAAGTCAATCAATAGCACATCTCGCTACAAACATCAAACCCCCGCATATGCCATTGGAAACCCTTGCAAACATGTTGGCATGCTAACCGATTGCCATCGCAATCGTGTGACGGCTGAGAAGGAATGCTTGTAATTGCACATCCCATTTTCTTAGCCAATTGCGAGATCAAAGAAGTTATGTGTACTTCGAGTCAATCAAGATATGGAAGATCTTGGTATTGACTACACCTCGCACTCTCATGGTCTCGAAAATGTTGATCGCCAGATAAAGCATTGATAGAAATTAATGGATCACCAATTTCTTCATCTTCAGAATCCTCTCCTTCTTCACTAACATCCAATTTTTCATCAAGTTTAGAAATCTCTACCGTAAATAGTTGAGACTCTTTAAATGGGCACCTATGTTTTTTCGTCATAAGGCTGATCCACGGTAATAACATAAGCCTTTGGCTATCTTTTCACTCTTACATCATTTGGGATATGTGGAATGTTTTGATTTCTAAAATTTCTAGGATTGAATTTGGTGAGAGATAAGTGGTTATTTGGTTTCACATTAGGAGTAGGAAGAAGGGGTGGTTTATTACTGTTAATAGGAACAGCTTGGATAGGTTTGTAAGGAAAAGAAGAAATGTGTTTGAGTGGTTTTGATGTAGCAACTAGTGCTTCCTCCCCGAACCGGGCAAACTCAAGCTTACGCTAATGTAGCAGGTTTAAAGGCTTTCACAAATGGCTTAATTCCGGGCTTCAAGCCCCCAATAAAGCTCGTCTAAGATAAATTCATCGGGGAGAGAATGATGTGTTTCTAACACATCAGATTTAAGTTCTTCAAATTCATCTAAGTAAGTCTCAATAGAATCAGTTTGTTCAAGTTTATTGAACTTCTCAACAAAATTAACTCCTCTGCCCTCCTTAAACCTTGCTGACAAATCCATTACAAATTCGGGCCAATCCACATTTTTCCTAGAAGATAGGTAACTAATGACCCATTTTTTCGCCTTGTCAACCATATTCAAAGCAAACTAAGTCCACTTTCGATCATCACCGATTTTGCACGACTTAAAGTATTTTTGCCGCACTTCTTAACCCAAACTCTACGACTAGTTCCATCAAATTTAGGAAAGGAAAGTTTAGGATTATACCCGAGGGATTTGGAGGAGGAATTAACCTCTTTACCTCCCGATCTTGATCCTTCAACGAGAGGAATCATTCAATTTATCTTTCAACTCCGGGATTACATTCATCGGATCATCTATTTTCTTAGATCGATCATGAATGCGAACGATTGATCATCATATTTCGTGATTGATCTTGAATTTTCTGTTCTAGCATTCTCAATTGATCTTCCATTGCTAGAGTTCTACGAGTTTGAGGAGCCGAATTGAAACAATCAATTTAAGATTTTACACAAATTTCGACAAAATAGGGTGTCAATTTGCGGCGAGATATAGCTCAGATTGACACAATTTTTAGATGTATGAACTCAGAATCTTGTGGAGATTCTATTGATCAAATTTTCACAAAATTTGATCAAGATTTGCTCTGATACCAATGTTAAGGGAGCTCAAGCTCAACCTTCCTGTTAATGGCGGAATAGAGAGAGAATAGAATAGAACGGGAATAGAGAGAGAAAAGACACGGAATTTGGAAGAAGAGAAAAAGAATTTGGGATAGAGAGGAAATTTAGATTTCATTTTTAATGATTTCCTAACTCTGAAACATTTTATTACAATAGTATTTATATAAGTCGTTGTGTAACAATCAAAACAGAAACTAACTATGTAACAAAAAGTAACGAGAATTTTCAAATCGGTCTTTAATCGATTTTGGCGCCAAGTTCAACGAAGAATCGAACTTGTGTTTAACAACCCTGTAACATGAAGTGATGACAAATTTGTTGTTCAATCAAGGTGAACGTGATTTTACGGGCTTTCTTTGTAAGACACAAGGTGTTAGGAAAATGTCAATTACATTTTTGAAGGTCGTGAAGTGGAATTAACAGAAACATGAAACATAGAATTATATATGCTTGGTAAAAGCACTTTACTACATGATGTCAATTTCACTCGATTGAATTATCCACCATGGTTTTCTAAACTTCATTTAAAGCGATTTCTTACATAATCTTAATCTTGTGATACTCTTGATAGCACATTCAACATGACATCACAAGTTACAATTATGATAATGATTCAAGTCAAGAAACCAAAGTTTGCCCTTCAATCATAGTTGGCTTGTCTTTCGGCCTTTTAAGCAAGAGTTAAGTTGATAGATATTAGGTGATGACGTGTGTGCATGAGGATATGAAGAGGCATAGTTATGGAACTAGGGTATCGTTCTCCATATCATAAGGTCGCTAAAAATCTTGAGTTTTTCATATGGAAGTACATATTAATGCATAATGAACAACATTGTACATAAACAACTTTCCAAGGGTGCGTTATCTTCACCTGACTTTCACTTATCCGAACTTGCCATAATTTACTAGCCCTATACTTATCTGAACTTATAATTTATTATCCCTGTACTTAAGTGAACTAATTTGAACTTATTTGCTCTGGAATTAACTTTGAACTTCTTATATGAAATTATCAGAACTTATTGCAGTTGTGGTTTGAACTTTTAGCAGGTAACCTTTATTGGTCATGAACTAATTTGAACTTATTACCCCGAACTTATTGGCCCCAACCTTAATTTATTTGAACTCATCTCTACTTAACTTTCGTGAAATAAGTGAAAATCAGTGAGGAAAAGAAAGCCTAACTCTATTGTAGATTGATTCAAGAAATGCACAAGAGCAAATACCTGCTGACAACTTTCCTCGGGAAGGGTTCGCTGAGAACCCTCCAGTCCTGATGCTGGAAGTGCTAGCTGAGAACCCTCCAGTCCTGATGCTGGAAGTGCTAGCTGAGAACCCTCCAGCCTTGATGCTGGAAGTGCTCGCTGAGAAGCTTCTAATCCTGATGATAATAGTTCAGACATGCGCCTTATGCATTCACTGAGATGGTTAGATGTGCTGCATTTCCAATGAGTTTACATGCAGTTAATATAAGACTGAAGCAGGAAATTCGAAACAGCTTGAAAACAGATAACACTTTTTGTACACTGAAACATGTAAATGCTGACTATTGGCTCAGAGAAGTTGGTAAGATGGAAAAGTCAGATATATATATAATTTATTCAAGAATACACATCATATGCTTGGATTAATTTCAGCTAGTTGATCAAAGTATCATATGTAGGGAAAAGTGAGGAAAAAAAACGACAGAAGAGAAAGAACAAACCTAAGCCTATGCCGGTTGCATGTATCCAAGAATGCTATTAACCCATACGAAATACTCCGGAGAGAACGAAATACCTGCAAATTGGAATCATAATCAGACCCTCGCCATTTCCATGATTAAACTAGACCGACTCTCAACAGTATAAATATATAGGCAAGTAATTAGCCTACCTTTGAAAATAGATCTTGCCATAAAGAACTCCACATGGAAACTTCTGTTGTGGTTGGCTTTGCTTTAGATAAATTTGTAGCCAAATGACCAGCCTCAGTTGCTCTGTTTACTATGAGCATCACTATCTCTTGAACAACCTTGTATATGCTACCACAGAAAGAGGCAGCATGATTGACCGCAGGAGAACACATCTGGAGTGGAACACGGCAAAGTTCCCACAAGGAAGCAAAGATAGGTCCGAAGAAGGAAACTGCATACCAAAAGAAGTTGAGAAGTCGAAGAATACATAATCGACGTGTTACATTATATCAGTACTGTTCAAACAAGAATTTTCAATAATAACAGCCTTAGATAGCAAAAGTAATATAGAAAATATTAGAGCACACGATTTGATAAAGTGACAGCACACCTATTGTCGTCATGTACGAGTACAGAAGCTGGAATGGTGAGAATAGAAGCTCAAATAGGTCAACAACTAGGCCATATATAGACATCAAAGCAACTGACACCAAACTGTATAAGTCTGATCCTACTTCACAGAAAAGAAGCCATACGGGTGAAGTAAACTCCATTATGTCCTGAAGGGGTTCCATTAATGGTTTTGTTAGTAGCAACAGCAACAATTTGAAGACTCGGCCAATTTTGAGAGACCACCGCATTGCCTTCTCAAAATTCTGTATAAACAGCATTGTTCCTAAATATCTAACTCGGGAGATCATATTCCAGTCCTCTATCCAGCTGAAGAATGGCCCACAAATATGTGATGCAGTTGCCTTCAACAATGGAACATTCTTATAGAGATCATAGAATCCGATCACGCAAGTAACAAGAGAGATTATTACATAAAGTGTTCTCACTAGAGGCCGCATCCAAGGTCGATACACTTTGCAGAATAAAGGATATGATTGAAGGAAGATAACCCAAGAAGGAAGGCCTGACTCAAGTAAAGTTAGAAGTTTTAGATCAGATGTTATTATTCTTTTGAAGGTAAAAAGGAAGATCCCTGTCATCAAAGTAAAATTTCAGTAGAGTATCTTTATAATGTAAAGATTCAATATCTGTATCCTGTTGTCTTCTTGGTGTCTTCTGCTCGGTTTGTTTCTCTCGGAGCAGTTGCTTACAACAAGCATCACTTGCGTGATGAATGCATTCTCTGACATCAAAAAAATCATCACTTGACAGCCTCTTGGTGTGCTTTCCATCATTTTCTAAAAGCAAATCATTAAAAGAGACTCTTACTTTTCGGGGAGATTGTGAAGGAACTTTATCATCGAGAAACATTAGACATTTCCATAATGATTCAATCTCCGATGGTGACGCTGAGAACCATGTTTTGATACAACTAGAAGCCTGGTCAATGCTGTGGAAATCCCACTTCCTCATTGATTTCACTTCAAAAGCCATTGATATATCTGTCTGTTAGCAATAGTTAAAGACCAAGAAAATTTTGTGTTAAAAAAGAGACAATATGCAGCTACACAGCAAAAAAGGGTGGGAAGATCATCATTCATCATGTACCTGAAGTTCACTGAAGTAGTTGATACCACGTATATCATCCCAACAAACTTCGAACACAATGAAGCCGTGTAAAGCTACATGTAAATCCACCAAAGAGAAGAAGGCTGTTGCTCTCTGTCTTTGAGAATTGACAACAGACACCCACCTATACAATTTCTTCCTCTCATCATTTGAAGAAATTGAATTATCTTTGTATCGTGCACTGACACGCCTTAACAAAGCCCTAGAGTTTTTGAAGGGTGACGTTCTGTACTGTGTTAATGCAAAAACCACAATGAGCAACATACACTTGAGTACTCTTACTTAGGCAAGACAGAATGGAAAAAGTGGAGCAAGGCAATGACCTTAGTGGCGAACAGCTCTCGCAGATGGGTAGATTTTGAGTGATTATTATTCATCCGCCAGGAATGATTATCGACCAGGATCAAGAACTTGTGACTATGAGTTGCAAAAAACAGGTATGCTTGTGAAAGGTAAGATTGTACATCCCTGCCCAAGACATTAAAAAGTCCCAGTGACATGATTAATTATCAATTCGGTATTCAGGAGAAATCTGTCATTCCTTCCTGTATTGTTTCATACAACATCTATATCATATTTAGACTAATTTGACATAAACCATCAAACAATATGTTATGTTTCCCTTAGAAACCAAAAAAAAAACGACAACAATCAACTCTGTAAGAAATGAAGATTAAGCACCTAATGGCCCATTTGACAAGTGGAACTAAATGGCGGTAAATTAATGGTAAAGAAATCATATATAACTTGCAATGAATCCTCTAATCATTACCATGGTAAAAAAAATCCATCCCTAAGGTCTAAACATGTGATATACTCTACAAATTCCATCTCCCACTCAATACCGTCTCTAAAGAGGTAATGGATGGTAATAATAAATTTATCAAAAAAAACCACCGAGTTCAAAGGTGGACAAGCATTACCACGAATATAGACATAATACATTCAATACAAAATACCAGTTTACCACCATTCATTACCAGTTACCAAACGAGCCATAAGTGTATTCTATCTGGCTATGATGATGACATGATCACCTGAAATTGGACAAAGGTTGATACCATATGCAAAAAGACATTCTTGCTATAGTTTTATTGACATGAAATTAGACAAAGGTTTTTTCTGAATGCAAAAGGCTATATTTTTTTTCAATATTTATTTTAGTATTATTTTTCTGTGATGAATCAACAACTCTAAGATTCACCCAAAACCTCAATCTTCCAATAAATAATAATTCAATTATACAAATAATCTCATGTAATTCATGAGAGCAAATTTTATAGCTATATAGAACACATAGCATATCATAATAATGATAATTCAATTATACAAGTATGCAATAATTAAGCTAGTATAATCATCTAAAATCAAAAACCCAAAAAAAAAAAAATCAATGCAAACATGTAAACATTCAAAAATCATAATGAAGTTATGAAGCAGATGGTGATGATAGGAGAAACTTTACCCAATTTGCAGACTTGTCAATGGGTAGAGATCGCTTACGTCATACTCCATTTCTTCTCCTTATCTAAACACACCCAGAAAAAATCATACACCAAAACCAAACAAATCCATAATTCACATACTGTTTTAATTTTGATAAATTATGACTTGATATGAAAAACATCTAAAATATATGTAGACCAACGACAATAAGAATAACGAATATCTAGCACATATTATATTCTCATAAACGTGTAAAAAAGTCTAATGTAATCCGTATCTAATAAGAACGCATTTATTCGAAAAAAAAAAATATTTATTCTTATAATATTATTTTACCTGAAATTATGTTGAACAAGTTAATTGCTTTATGATAAAAGAAAACTGTAATCTGAGAAATAACATTTGAGAAAATGTATGTTGAGATGTTTCATTGGAGAGAGAAAATGGATGAAGGAAAATGGGTAGCACGAAACTCCAAACAATGACAACATGTTAATGTTAACGGATATTCATATTCTTCCAGAAAAAAAAAAAGAACCGAGGATTTTGCTGCCCCGCTATTTCTTATTTAGCTGATAATTTTGTGGAATTCTAATAAAAAAATTTTTTTTACTAAACTCCTGCGCGCCTTAAATTGATTCGTTGCTTTAACGTTGTCGTCTACTCGTCTCGTGTCATTTAACTTCCATTGATGGATGCTCCCTTTTAGCGGAAACTAGCAAGCAGCAATGACGATTGAGTGGTTGACGTCACGTCAATTTGGATAAAACTTTGTTGACCCAGTGGGCAATCCGCCCACTACTAATAAAATTTATTGGACCCCTCAAAAAAATTTAATGTAAGGTATATTATAAATTATTTTTTAATGGTTTATGAAGAGTGGATTATTCACCCATTGGGTAGATGTAGTTATGTTCTGTCAGTTTGGGTTTGGTATTGACGGTTTTCGAGTTAGATTGAGTATTTATGTTTGACTTAAGTTTAAGCTTATGATCTTCGAGTGTGGTTTAGATCAAACCATTAGGATTGATGAAATTTAATGTTATGATGTTCGAGTTGCATTCAGTATCGATTCAAGTTAATATATTAAATCAAAATTTAGAAAATACAAAAAAAAGTTGTTAAGTTTTTAATTTTACGAACAACTACCTAGCTTATCATATAGTCATTTTGTTATAAACTATCTTATATAAAGTTTTTTTTGTCAAGAATCACTTTTTATCATAAAAAACAGTTGTGACAGGATACGAATATCATTTTACTATTCATTGACCCTATGTTTCTAGTGTATCCTATGCACATGCAACTCAGGTGATTCTTTTTTCTTCTTTCTTACTTTTTTTTTTCACTTCTTCCAACTTATTAGAGGAGGGCCTAGTATAACACACCTCAACACGTAGCTAAAATTAACCATTTGATTAAGTACTGTTAAGGCAAGCCGGCCTAGGAACGCCGCCTCAAAAAATTGGCCAATGAAGGCGGGCCCTGACAAACTAGTGGCTCTACTGACAAGACAACTTTGTTTCGAAAGGTGATAGTTTCTACTCTACTAGTCGAAATGATGCCCATATGAACAGTGGTTGGAAACATCTTCACCTTGGATTACTTTGTATATAAGAACATGTGCTCATTTGCATCAAACCTTCTATAATACCTTGTTTTGCTCTTAATTACTCTTTTATGATCATTGTGTAGAACGAAAACTTTTGTGGTCAAGCCTACAACATCAAATACATAATAAAGATGTAGCACATTCCTAGTTATCCTACCATACCAAATTAGCTAGCCAAGTTTATTATGCCCCTTATCCTAGTTTAAGTAGGGGTAGAGTGCAATGGTGGACAATGTTTCAGACTAAGGCAAGGTCTTCGATTAAAACTCCAGTAGACTCATTGTTCTTTCAAGAGGAGATAAGTGATGTTCTTCAACTCTTTGTGCTCCAAATGAGATTCCAAACTATGATTTTGACGGGGAAGAAGAACAAAACGAGAATACAATACTTAACGATAGTGGTGATTCAGATGATGGCGACGAGGATGATAGTGATGAAGATGATCTCCAAGAGTATGAAATCATCGAAGATTTTGATAATGATGATGCGGAAGAAGATCTAGACCAATTTGATTTTATGTAGTTATAACGCCATGAATCATACATTAAATTTTGTAGTATGCTATGAACTTCTAAATTTAGATTCATTGTATTATGTTTGGTGGATCTAGTAATGATTGGTTTTACAATTCTTATGGTATTCACTTTATATTATATAATATGCTCAGAGTTCAAATTGATTCTTATTTTATCCTTAAACTTGATTAAAAATTTTATTTTTTGAAGTTTATACTACATTATTTATTTTACTAATCTATGTTATTTGGCTAAATTTATTTTAGATGTCTTTTTCTAGCGGGCGAGGGAGAGCTTTAGGAGGTAGTCATGCCCAGCCTACGCCACATTCGGCGAATGATCATAAGGGCGAGACTCCTCCATCGAATGGTGATATTGTCACCACAGAGGAGTAGGATGAAGGCACACGTTCTGCAAGCAATCAGTTGAACCCTATTATGCTATGGTAGAAAATAATTTTTATCCATTATGTCTCATATTATAATTTCTATTAATCATCTTAGTACATGCTAATTCTTTCTTAGTATTATTAGCTTTTTATGGTAATTATTTAAAAAAATTTGTGTTGTATTGTAATTATTTTTTCCTTTGCAAGGTTTGACAATAACAAAGTCACTCGATCTATTACGGAATGTTTCAAAGAGTAATTCTTTTAACCAAATAGAAATTGGATTGAAACAAGTCAATCAACAAAAGATCAATGGTTTCATCTTTTCAAGGTTAACATTTTAACTTAATTTTATTCTATCACATATTAGACTATAGATATTTAGTTAGTTCTAATTTTTGCATGATACAACGGAAATATTCTTGGCGTTCGGAGTTGGATTCGCAAGTAAGAGATTTTGAAAGTAAAGCAGCTAAAAGACTGAAAGATTTGCACCATTGGGTGAAGTCGAAGAAGAAAGGTGTAAGACCAATATGGATGCCAGAGCAAATACACCAACAACTTATGCAAAAAAGAAGATGATGACTTTAAGAAAAAACTAGAACAAGCCATAAAGAACAAGAGAAGAGGATCGGTGCAAGGTATTGTGGAACCTGGACATTGTCAAAGTTCAATTTCTACGGCCGAATATGCAAGAAGGATGGTGAGTATATCGCTTTTAGTAACCATTCATAAGTTGGATATTTCATACTTATAATATAATAATAAAGTTTATTATTTTTTAACTAGGTTGTAGAAAATGGAGGAGTGCCAAAAGTTGCTGATATCTACTTGAAGACGCATTTAAAGGAACGACAACCAGGACAAGGCAAACAACTCATTGGGTCCAAATCAAAACAACTCATGGTTAGTCAACTAAATTTGATCAAACGACAAATTATAAACATATTTGGATGGTCGGTTGGATAAAATATAATATTTTTTTGATATTTGATTGGATGAAATATAATGTTTGGATGATTTGTTGGTTTTTTGGATGAATGGTTGGTTCTTTAGATAATTTGTTGGTTCTTTGGATGAATGGTTGGTTCTTTGGATAATTTGTTGGTTCTTTGGATGAATGGTTTGTTCTTTGGATGATTGGTTGGATGACTTTTTGGGTGATTAGTTGGTTGGATTATTGGAGAGATTGTTAGATGAAATATAGTATCTTTTTTGCATGTTTGCAAGTATAAAATTATTTTTTTGGTCCAAAATACAAACAAAACTCTGCCAATCTTTTTCTAGAAATGTAAGTATTATAATCATTAGAGCTTCATTATTTTTCATATCGTTCGTTGTTTTAATTAGTTTACAATTTACTTGTTTGATTATGTAAGAAATATGAGAATTTTGTTTTTTTACTTTGGTGTTATAATGTTGTTGAAGTTATATAGTTTGTGAACAATCGTGGGATTTAGGTTGATTGGTTCTTAGTCTAAATTGTTAGATGAGATATAGGATTCTCTTGCACTTTGTATGTTTGCAGGTACATATTCATTTTTTGTGTGTCTAAATACAAACAAAACTCTGTCGATTTTTCCTAGAAATATTATGTATATATATTAAAATTGTCTATTTAATGTAGGATGATTATGAGAAGAAAATGGCTGAGTATAGAGAGAAGGGAGTCGGCAAAGATCCCAATGAGGTGTACTTTGAGACAATGGGTAGAGGAAAAAAAAGGATTGGTTCCTGGCTTAGGTACAAGTGATGATCGATATCAACAACAGCTAGCTGATCAACAAGCTGAATTTGAGAGGCAAAGAAATCAGTGGGAGAGTCAGCGTCTCCAAATGGAAAAGGAAAGGGAAGAGGCAAATAAATACATAGAGGAGATGAAGATGACAATGCAAGAGTATTCTCAAGTGATGACTCAGTGTTGAGGTACTTTCCCTTTCACCCAACCACGTGACCCACGTGATCCTTCTGGTGGTAGATCGGGATTTCCTGTTGTAGTTAGACTTATAGCCTTTTGGACAACTTTCATGCGACTAATGTATTAATATATTATATATTTTGAGAAAAATGATGTTTAATTTAGTTGTTGAAATTATTGTTAGATATATATCATGGAAAAAATGATGTTTAATATAAGTTGTTGGGATAGAGATTGTAACAAACCTATTACTTTATTATCGAATGGAAATCAAGTTTATATTGTGGAAAACATAATTAAAAAATAAAAAAACAACAGCTGTAATTACCAATCGCATAATGGTAGGCTTCCACAACAAAGTATGTTGCCCAAAGTAATAAAACCAGTCGGTATTAATTTCGAAACCGTTGGTACTAACCTACCGTTTCCTACAAATTACTGACGGCTACAATATCGCTAGGTAAATACAGACAGCATAGTTGTAGGTGATTACCTACCGCACTTACCTACCGAATAACAGTAGGTAAATACCTACTGCTACAAAACAGTCAGTAATGCTTGGAAATCGGTAGGTAATTATTTAGCAAATGTCCCATTTGTCGGTATTTTCGGATTACCGACGAGTATTTTAACGACCATCATCCACCGATCGTTTAGCGATGCAGTAATATGTAAACCGACCGATTTTCGTGTTTTACCAACCGATTTTGACTGTCAGTAAAAGCATGGATTCTTATAGTGAACTCAGATAAAAGACTAATATTTCCTCTGTTTCTTTTTAAGTGCAAAACTTTGACTTTTACACTATTCACACATCTCACTTTGACCTTTTTTTACTGATATATAAAAGCAAAAATGATCATATAAAATGTTGTTAGATTTGTTTCAATGAATATTTTCATAATATCAACTTTTACAAATATATACGTAATTAGAGATATTAATGGTCAAAGTTGTGCGTTGGCAAGTGTCAAAACTAAACTGTTGCACTTATTTAGAAACAGAGATTAGTATATTATAAGAGGGCTCATAAATAATTTCTAGTTAACCTTATTGGATAAGAGAGGGTGATATCTTTGAATCTCACTCCTTATAGCGAGCATAACCAATATATGATTAGAAAATTTATAGTAAACCCGGTGTACCATACTTATGGTATACCCAAGACTATTTTTTGCTCATTGCTCATTTGAAAAGATTATTTTTACTCATTGCTCATTTGTAAACTCAAAATAAGCAAAATTCGGCTCAAATCTAATTGCTTCTACTCATTCGCCTAAATAAGCAAACTTTCTTAGATGGACAAATATTTCTACTCATTTGAGAAAATGAGCAAACACTTTAGCCCAGATGTGCAAACTTTTTAACTCATTTTCTCAAATGAGCATAAGTGTTTACTTATTTTGAAACTACAATATTGATTTCAAATGTGAAAAAAAGTTCGAAACTTCAATATATGTTTTGCCATTGATGAAGCCCAACTTTATGAAATCGTATTTTACAGTTTATCAATTTGGTTAACCATGTTGAAAGAAAAATCATAAAGGAGAGAGAAACTTGCAGGTGAGAAACAATGGAGGAGATAGAAATTTTGAGGTAAGATAAATCTAAATTAAATTTAGTGTAGATTCTTATATCATCTTTTGCGTCATCGATTATAAATTTTGCCCTTAAGAATTATTGAAACTCTAATGTCGATTCTCAAATCTGAAATTAATTCCGCCATTGATGAAATTCGGAACTCCAATATTTGTTTTTATCATTCATTAATTTCTATGAAGGTTGCAAATTTGAAGGAGAGAGGGAAATAATACAGGAGAAGAATTTGGAGGTGAAAAACAATAGAGGAGAGAGAAATTTGGAGGTAAGAGAAACAATGGAGAAGAGAGAAAATTGGAGGTAAGAGAAACAATGAAGAAGAAGATGAACAAAGAAGAGGAGGAAGGAAATGAGTAAAATGATTAGAAATACGTTATTAGAAATGAGTAAAATTTTGCTTATTTGGAGAGCTTATTACAGAATTGCCCCTAGGTGGCTAGATGTACCATGCATGTGCTCATATATGATTTCCTTTCTATTTAGGGTGATTAATTATGCTATACAGTATATCATGATTTTATTTTCACTCCCCTGTGATCTTTTATTTTTGGTCTTTTTGAAGAATTGCTCTTCATTTTTTTTTCTAGATTTCTTTTTTCTCTCATATTTCTTTACATTAAAATTATATCTTATCTCCTCATATCCTCTCAACACAACAATAATTAGCCTCTCTCTTAATAATAAACATAAATTCTTGGAATAAACTCAAAATGATATAAAACATACCTATAAACAATGGAGGTGGAGATTATTGTGAGGGAGGGCCACAATTGATGATGGAGGAGGGAGAAAATGTTTGGGGGAAGGGGATTAGATGTGGTTAGAACTTAGAAGACAAAGAGTGAGAGTGAATTTAAAAATGACATGGAACAAACTCAAAATGATATAAAATTAAACATAACAATAATAACATGTCATAGATTTAAAAATGACATGAAACAGTTTTAAATGATACATACCAATAATGACATGAAAGAGTTTTATGAATAACATTAAACAGATTTAAAAATGACATGAAATAGTTCTATAAAATGATATGAAACATAGCAATAATGATATGGAAAGAGTTTTATAAATGAAATGAAACAATTCAATAATGACATGGAACTAACTCTAAATAATATAAAACATACATACAATGATATAAAACGTATTTAAAAAGGACATAGGATTAAACAGTTTCCAAAATAATATGAAATATATTAATAATGACATGAAAGAGTTTTACAAGTGATATGAAACAACTTTTAAAAAAACATGAAACAGTTCCAAAATGATATGAAAGAGTTCTATAATGATATGAAATAGTTATGATGTGATTGTAACATGTTACATCCAAAATGCACTCAAAAATAGATTGTGAGACGCATGTTACTTGCCCTCTAAGTCAAAGCCATCATGGCAACCTTAAAACATCAAATCTTGGCCCAAATATTTTGACTTTCTGTTTGAGACACCAAAACAACAGAAATTGACTAGACAAGAGATATAGCAATAGGTAAAATTTGTGACTGACTCTTGACAAAATGTCTTATACTATATTTTTATGCAAAGTGTTAACTTCTCCATCACATAGTTGAACATATATAGAGGTGCAAAGAAACAAGAATCTTTACTCTTTGGTTATTTTCCACGCTATTTTTTGGGTAATTTGATGCAACTGCCAACTAGTAGTATGGGGAACGAAGGCATGGGTGTAGTGTTTTACGTGTGGGAAATTTGGAGGATGGCAAACATATAATTAGGGCTCACACTCTCTTTGCTTTACGACGACACCCATGTGATGTCCACAATTTTCTCATATATATATGCAACTAGTTAACCACTACCAACATACAAAATTCGTTAATCTTCAATATCATTACTAATTTCTTAGCTTAAAGATAATCAGATGCTTGCTTCTTTTTATATAAAAAAAATGGCGTCATATTCTATATTTGGTAATCTAGTGTTGGCCATACTTTTTATTGGTGGAATATCTACTAGCACTAGTGAGCCTACTTTTGAAGAGAATTATGGTGTTGTTTGGGGGTATGACCATGTTCAAAATGAAGCATCCGAAGTTCAGATTTACTTAGATCAATCATCGGGTTAATTTCTTTCTCTATCCAATGCTAATTCATGCATTCATCCTTAGAGTGTAGATATTATTATTCTTTAACACTAAGTGCTACTCCCTCCGTCCCATAATATAGTGCTTACTTCTCATTTTTCACGAGAATTAAGGAAAATAGAAGGAGTAAGTACTTTCTTGATATCTTTATCTTGGAACTAACTCTTTACTTTCTTTTTCCTTTAAATTAAAATAAAAAAGCAATAAATGTTCATTGGAATGATGTAAAACAATAAATAAGGACACATATTTTAAAAGATTTGTAGGGGTATTTTGGAAACTTTATGTAGTAATGAAGGATATTTTAGTCCAAATAAATTGATAAAAAAGAAAATAGGCACAACATTTTGGGACACCCAAAAAGAAATGTGAGCACTATATTATGGGACGGAGGGAGTATTATTTAAATCCTCCGTTCTGAAATAAGTGAAACAGTTCTCTATTTTATGTGAGAGCTTTTCGAGAAAAGTGTTTCACTTATTTCAAAATGGATGAAGTATTTTTTTCTTCTTCTAAAAGATAGTATAAAGGTTAGACGCCTCTTGTCTTACACTAAACATGAAAAGCTCATTATATTCTTATAGTTATTTACTTTGTATATTTTTTTTTTAAAAGACCATATAATATTGTATATATTGGTATTTATTTTAAAGCAATACATACTCTTAGGCTATGTTCTTTTAAACTTAATTTTAGTTCAATTTAGTTCAGTTTAATATAGCTAGCTAGGTCTTTTAAACTTTAATGGAATAAGAAAAAGATGGTAAAGGGAAAAGACATCATGATATTAATGGAGTACCATGCACAGCTAATTTCAGCTAGTTCAACACCCTAGAAATGTAAGATCTAATATACATTCTAATATTCATGTGTACATCTAATATATGCTACTATATATATGTTAGAGATATATATATATATAGTATATCATAAGATATATAGAGTAGTATATTTTCCTATTAAATACTTATATGCAAAAATTTAATTGTGTAGCTGTATTAGAACTAAATATGTAGTTTATGCAGGTGCTGGATTCGGATCAAAACTTGGCTATGGATCAGGGTTCTTTACCATGAAAATAAAATTACCATCAAACGATTCTGGAGGAGTTGTTACAGCATTTTATGTAAATATACTATTAATAGTACTTGCTTTTAATACATATCTAATCCTCAATTTTCTTAAATTAATTTGCCAAACTTAAGCATTTTATGAAACATTAGTGCACGCACAACTCGATAATTAAGTGCTAGAAATTATAAACTTTGCAGTTGACATCAGTGGACGATGGTAATCGTGATGAGCTAGATTTTGAGTTCTTGGGGAACAGAGAAGGGAAACCTTACACATTGCAGACTAATGTTTTTGCACATGGAGAAGGAAATAGGGAGCACCGAGTTCATCTTTGGTTTGATCCCACGGCTGATTTTCACACTTACAAGATCCTTTGGAACCAACATCACATTGTGTAAGTTTAATTCTTGAATTATCTAATTATCTCCATTGCTTTATTAATTTTAACTCAACTCGATCCAAATGCACGTACATTAGACGTACAACACCCTTATTTTGGAAACTCCCGATCCACGTACATGTACACCACTCTTATTTTGGAAACTCTTGATACTTTAAATTTAGTTTAAAATCATAATTAATTTGCCTCTCATAAACTTCATTCCTAATTTATAGAAAAAATCTTATCACTAATAAAAGTGGTGCATATGTACAATGAGTGTACATCTATCACTTTCCCTTTGTGTAATTTATGTCTTAACTTCTCACTAAGATAATTAATGAGATTGTTGATCATTTATGTGAAGTTTTTAGCTTTTTATCCAGTACTAATAATTAACCAATTCATCATACTTGTCTTGCAATCCACCATTCTATAAGGCTATTTTTCACATCTTTTTGGATCTTTTTGTTAGATAATACCAAATAAAAAGGATGTTTTGTGGGAGAATACCTAATAAAAGACTTTTTACATGAAAATACCAAAAAAATATAAATGTTTGTTACTTAAGATCATATTAATTACAACTTTTCTAGAAAAAAAGTCAACTGTCCGGAATTATCTTCTTATTGTCCCATTTTATTTTGTCATTTTTTCAGCAATTCTCCTAGAAAGAAGGGTTTTATATACAGAGAATGCTTTGCATAAAAAAATATAGAGAGAAGCTTGGGGAAATTGCGTTTGAAAATGAAAAAAAAGAGTTAATCTTATAAGAGGCCGCCTACTTTTAATAATTTAAAATTAGGCAACGGCCAAGTTCAATACTAAGAAGAAAATACCACAATTCCAAATATAGTGACTAGTTTAATCTATTTAGTGACTAGTTTAATCTATTAAGTAATCACAATCTTTAATCCAGTTAGTGTCTAGTTTACCCATATAGTGAATAGTTTAATCAATTCAGTAAGAATATCGGGTTATTTTTTAAAATTTTCTGTTATAGTTCGAGATTCGAAGGGAAACAAAAGATGGAGAAGAGAAGGGACGATTACATTAGTGACTAGTTTAATTCATTCAGTAAAACTGCCAGGTTACTTTTAAAATTGTATGTTGTAATTCGAGATTCAAAGGGAAACAAAGGAAGGAGAAGAGAAGGACGACTAAATTGTTGCGAAATGTCTAGGGATATTGTTGACTTAGAGTGAGAGATAGAATGGGCTTGTTAGGAGAAAATTAGCCGCCTATTCTAATAATTTTTGCAAAAAAGAAGAAGATAAATTAAGAAGTCAACCTCAAAGAGTTGATTTTTTTGTCCGAAATTGTGTAATTTGGTCTTAAACAACAAACATTTATACTTTTTTTTTGAAATTAAAAATTAATTCATTGATTCAAAGTCATACGACATCTACAATAGAAGTAAAAACTAAACAAATACATATCAAAATGAAACAAATACAATTCTAATATGACAAACCACGATCGTTGAGTAGATTTAACACTTCTGAAAACCCTCGTCTTTCACATCGCTGTCTGATGCAGCCTTTTGCAAGGGGGTCTATCGATCTTTTGTAGTTTTGAAGTAGAACTGGATCCATTTCAAGTGATTGTAAACGAAGTAATGACATCTGTTGCAACCCCGTACAAATTTCAATCAACAAATCAACCTCTTGAATTACACAAAAACCCAAAAACAAAGTCTCCAAACTCTCACATGGGGAGAGATAAAACCCAATATATGGGTAGATATAACCCAATAAATGGGTAGAAAAACTCTCCATTAGAGAGAGACTGAAGTTTATTAGAAACATTAACATCAAAAACTAGTAACAAAAGGAGAACAGGGGCTTACCACCGCCCAAAAGGGTGGCGGTAGCCCCTAGGTTGAAAATTAGGGTTTTGTGGGAGAGGAGAGAGAAAAGAGAAAAACTGTGTGGTTTTTTATCTTTTAATTTTGTGGCTGCATCTTTTTTCAATACAAACATTTATACTTAATAGGTCTTTCCATGCAAAAAATAAAAAAATTAGGTCCTTTTCTACCAAAGACGTTTTTTATTTAGTCTTATTTGACAAAAAATTCTATATTTTTTAAAATAAACTTCTTAATAACCATTTTATTATTTAGAATAGGAGTTTAGAGGGAGGTAGAGAGGTAACTAAACATGCATGATAATGTTGCCTCCTAAAATCGTTGCTCTTTTCAAAAAAAAAAAAAATCGTTGCGGGCTTAAACTTATGATTTTTGAATGGTTACAATAAAACCACAATATACATGTGCTTTGCATGCAATCTAATAGCTACGTTAAATTCGAAGTTCAGTATAAGTGCGATATGGACACATGTATTCTGATGTTCAAATTTTACAAAGTTTTCTAACATGTTTTTATACTATTCTATAATTTAAAATTTAAAATGTAGTAATTTGCAATCTTGTTAACTTATTTTAAAGTTTATATAAGACATCAACTTTTTTAACTTATGCTAAAATAAAAAATAAAAAAGAAGATATTAGTGATTAAAGATGTACATTAACGTTGTGAAAAAGCAAGGGTTACATTTGTGAGATAAAATATTTTTTAAAGTTGGTATCTTCACGGACGTTATAGTATGTTCAAACTTTTTCGAGAATAACCGCTAGATATATTCTTACAATTGAAAGATTATATATGTGAACAAATACAAACAATCACTTTAATTTCAAATTTCTGTATTATTATTAGCTAAACGAAACAACATATACATATTCTCTGTGTTTTTTGAGCTTTACTCATTGGAATTTACATGGTCTCCAATATATAACTTGACTTATAATATCTCCAATACCTACATTAATTACAATAATTTTTCTTATACATGAATAAAGTTACTAAATTTGATCAAACTTTTTTAACTTCGACTTTAAAAAATAAAAACTAATATAGCAGAGCTTAAGAAAACGAAAATGTGTGTGTTATGAAGCCAAAAACAACCCAAGACAAGTATAACCGTTAGCAAAAGGACATGATCAATAAAACCTGGTTGGACTTGAGGTGGGATCAATGATGTCCATTCCGACCAATTATAAAAAGGTTAGGTGGTCATGTTATAGGAGCATCCTTTCCTTAGTATACTAGCTAAATTTGGATTGGATTGTTTTGTTAGTTGTTTAAGATTTTGAATATGATCGATGATTATGATTTAAACATAATATTTAAATTCAAGGAAAAATCAAATTTATTTGACATGTCTAATTTCTATCTTCTGAATTAGGTTTTTTGTTGACAACATACCCATAAGATACTTCAAAAACAACACACAAATGGGAGTGAGCTACCCATCTAAGCCAATGAAGATAGAAGCAAGCATATGGGATGGATCTAGTTGGGCAACTGATGGAGGGAAGACCAAGATTATATGGGAACATGCCCCATTTAGGGCTTATTTTAAGGGTTTCAACATTAATGGATGCTCAGTTAGTGATGGTGGGAGTGTTGATCCATGCAACTATGATCAATTTTGGTGGAACAGCAAAAGATATTGGGAGCTTGACCCGACTGAACAAAAAGCCTACCAAATTGTTAAGCATCATTATCTTACTTATGACTATTGTGTTGATAAGACTAGGCATCCTGTTCCTCCTCCTGAATGCTCTCAGCAATAATTATAATTAGGAGCTTCTCATATTTTACAATTAGTCTGTCTTAAACTTTATTCCCTAGATATAAAGTTGACTATAAGTTAAGATAAAAAGTATAGTTCTTACTTCTGATATACTAATATGTTCTCTCTCTTTTTGACGTGATCATGTACTGATAAGCTAGTGGTTGTAGAGAGCATTATATATATAATGAATTGCGATAGATTATTTGTTATCCAATCCATCGATCATTTATCTTTTCAAAATCAATAAAAGAAAAGATCTCACATGAGCCACAATTATTAGAGAAAGGTGTCCGTTACATCCTACATGCTAAATAATCATAGTCTTGAGAGCATGCACAATACAAAATATATAATAAAGTTGCATGCTCTAGCGATAATGTAAACAAGAGATCTTCCACATTGCTAGATCTACTCAACGATAGTAGCTTTGGTTGAAGAAAATCTTTAGTTATTTCAATAATCTCATGTATTTTTTAGTTCAAAATTCTCTTGTAGATTTGTATGACTTTTTATTAATGAATTGATTTTATTATTCAAAATAAAAATAAAAAGTAACCATTTAAACCTTGAAATGTAACCCCTGAAATGCATTAAAAGCATATCTTTTTCATTCATATAAAAAGTCATTTGATACCGGGTGTTTCTATTAAGCTTATTTTTGCTTATCTGGACTTATTAGACCTTATTAATCTTTATTAGACCTTATCTGAACTTATTTTGCGAGAGTGTCAGACCTTATTTTTGTTAATTTGAACTTTTAATCCTTATTCGACCTTATCTGAACTTATTTCTACTGATAAGAATTGAAGATAAGGTGAACTAAACAGGGCGAATCTCTACGTACACAATTTATAATTATGGGTTTTGTAAATATTACTCCCTCTGTATATATGTTTTCACTTTACCCACTTATTTTGTGCATGTTTGTCGATGCACTTTATGGATATTAAATATATTTCATTGCATTTTCATAAAATTAAAACGATTGAATAATACTACGTCCTCAGTGCTTATTAGTTGTTCCATATTTACTTTACACGTGTTACCTTTCAAATCTCTAATTGTACATAAGTAAAAAATATAAAAAGTTGATATTTGGAAAGTACATAGTGAGATGAATCTAACAAGATTCCACTTAACTATTTTTGCTTATGAAAATATAACCAAAGATGATCAAACTACATGAGCTGAGTGTCAACTGTCAAATGAAACAACTAAAAAAAACGGAGGAAGTATTAAAGTATTAATTTAGACAAATTAAGCAAAACCCAACATTACAATTTTTTTTTCTTATATATTAAGAAAAAGGATTTTTTGATTTTAATAATGCAACCTTTTAGCCATTCGCAACGAATAAGCTAACCTATGGGTTATTCCCTAATAAAACAACCTTTGTAGTCGGGGTTTCTACAGTGGGTACATTGTACCACTAACCTGTTGAACAGGTTACTCTTCATTAAATGACTTGTTTTCCCTCCTAAATTCTCAACAATACCAGTAAAAATTGAAAACAGTAAAAAAAAACCCTAAAATCTCTCTCTTCCTCCATTAGTTCTGGGCAAGCTTTCTCTCTCATCAATTCCATACAATCAACACAGTGAGGTAAATTCTCATTATTTTTGCAATTCTCTCTCTTCTCACAATTCTCTCTCTTCTTGCATTTCTCTCTCTTCTCACATTTCGTTGTTGATGCAATTCGTGGAGCTTAATTTGGTGGAGCTTAATTTGGTGGAGTTGTGAAGAAATTGGCCAGAATTCCGAGTAATTGGAGGTAATTTTGTTGAACCTTAATCTTTAAGTCCTTAAAATTGTGAATTTGGTTGTGTTGTGCTTGTGTTTGAAATCAAATTGCAATCTTTAATTTTTGTTATTTTACTGGTAGGATGGAAAATGTGACCTTAAAAATTTGCCATGGTGGTGGTTTTAAGATTGATAAGAGGGGTTATATGATTTATGAAGGTGGAGTAGTACGGACATTTAGTGTAGATCCTGATGAGTTGTGCTACTGGTACTTAGAGGAGTTAGGGAAGAAATGTGGTGAATATGAGCAATTTTTTGGGATGTTTTACTTGATCCCAGGACTTCCCTTACACACAGGTTTAAGGCATCTTTATCATGATGATGAGGTGTTAGAGATGGGTGCACTTGCCATGAAGAATAGGTGTATTGACATCTAAATATGTCACACTAAGAAGGGTTTACCAGTTGTTCTTTCCACTGACCCACCTATTCCACAAAGTCATTTGAATCCCATTGCTCAACATCCACCAAAAATAAGACATGAGAAGTTGACTATAAGGAGGGGAGCATAACCTGTGAGATGTAGTCCTAGGAAGAAAGTTGTTGACAGCACTAGTGGAAGTCCACCTAAGACTAATGACCCCACATCAACTTTGCACCAAAAATCTGACCCCACACAACCTTTGTACAAACAACCTTCCACCTCAGCAAAAACTAAAAAAAAGCCAAATGAACTTCCATTATCCCTCCCAATATTAAACACTCAGCCTATCTCACATGACTCCACATCAGATTTGCACCAAGTACCTGACCCCACCCTAGCTATGCACAAAGAACCTTCCACCTCAACAAAAAGCAAAAAGAAGACAAATGAACCTCCCTTCCCCCCCCCCAACCCTAAGCACTGATCCTAACTCACATTTAAAGCATACAAGTGCCTCTCTTCCTTCCACTTCTGCTGGGAACACAAATCTGAGCTCAGAAGGTTATGAAGATGAGTTCAATATTGAAGATGAACTCAATATTTTAGATCTGTCTGGTGATGACACTGATGTGAGTGAACTGCATACAAACCACCTAAAAACAGTGAGCATATTAGTGATGGTGAGGAAACTGAGTTAGATTTAAGTGAACCTGATCCTGATGAGTTTGAGCCTGAATTGAGGGAAGAAGAATTTGAAGATGATTGGTTGGATTCAGATAATAGTGATGAGGAGTATTTGGATGCTAGGGTGAAGGTGAAAGAATGCAATAGGAAGCTGAAAGAGATTGCTGATCAATTGCAAAGAGAGGCAGCAGAAGGGCTTCAAAGGACAGAACAAGGGGTCAATCAACCAAGTAAGGAAGGAGGGGAGAGAACATCTAATCCTACCAGTGGGTATGTTAGGGAGTATGAGGGGAGTGATGATGAAATCCTAACACCCCACACCAGTGATGATGATGAAGATCTGACTTTGGAGGAAAGAAAAAGAAGAAGGTCAGTGCTTGTGAGCTCCAACACAGACTTCTCCAAGTTCACATGGAAGGTAGGTCAGAGATTTCCTTCCAAACATGACTTTAAACAAGTTGTTGCTAAGTATGCAATTTATCAAGGAAGGAATGTAAGTGTTGGTTTAAGTAATAAGAAGAGGCAACAACAAGTAGGAATTTATTGCTTACAAGGGTGTCCTTTTTACTTATATGGTGCTTGGGACAGTAGAAGGGCCACATTTGTTGTTAGAACTGTTAAGGATATACACACTTGCAATAGGAATATGACTAAGAATAGACAACTGAAATCCAATTGGGTTGCTACTCAATTCTTAGATATATTCAAGTCTAGGCCTCATTGGCCAGCTAAAGAGATTAGGGAGACCATTAAGAGAGGTTTTAAGGTTGTGGTGAAAAGAGATTTTGCATACAAAGTTAAATATGCAGCCCATAAGTTGCTACACGGTAGTATGCATGAGCATTACAAGAAGATTGTGCCATATACACAAGCATTGAAAGCTAGCAGCCCAGGGATCACATTGGATGTTGTGACTGATGTTAGCATAAGTGATGGTCCACCTGTATTTCAGAGACTATTCACATGTTTTGAAGGGTTGAAGGTTGGGTGGTTGCAAGGATGTAGGAAAATCATTTGTGTGGATGCATGTTTTCTTAAACATTCTTGGGAGGGCAATTATTGTCTGCAGTGGGAAGGGATGGGAATGAACAAATGTTCCCAATTGCATGGGTTGTGGTGGAAGGTGAAAATAACATGTCATGGGGCTGGTTTTTTGTGCACCTACAAAACTGTTTGGAGCTTGGAAATGGTGATGGTGTTGCAATATTGTCTGATGAACATCCTGTAAGTAGTTATTTCATTTCTTCATCCAAATTTATTGTCATTATCATACTACATGCATCTAAGTGATAATCCCTTGTTTCCCCCTCTTAGGCCATTTTGCATGCTGTGTCGACAATTCTTCCAAAAGCTGATCATCGTCACTGTGCTAGGCACATATATGCATTATGGCAGAAACAATTCAAGGGAGATGAATTCAAGCTTGCCATCTGGAAAATAGTTAAAGCCTACAATACCATTGATTATGAGGATGCTCTGGTAGAATTGAGGGAGATCAATGAGCATGCTGCAGATGCATTTGTAGCTCACACCCCAAAGGTGTTTTGTAGGGCTTTCATGGACTGTAGGATGAAAAGTGATGCAGTGACAAACAACATGGCAGAAACTTTCAATGGCTACATAATAAATGCAAGAACAAAGCATTTGCTTCATATGATGGAGGAAATTAGAGCAGCACTAATGCAGAGACTAGTGTTGAAGAGAAAAGAAATGGAGAAATGTACTTCCTCCTTGTGTCCAAGAATTATGGTGTTGCTAGAAAAACAAAAAAGCAAAGCAGCTCAATGTGATGTGATGCCTTCAACAGATACATTGTTCAATGTTAGTTATTTCTTGGATTAGTTGGTTGTTGATCTTCAAGCAATGACATGTACTTGCAAGATGTGGGAGTTGATGGGTGTTCCATGTTGCCATGCCATAGCATGCATCTTTTTCTTGAACAAGCAAGCAGAAGATTATGCTGACAAGTGCTATAGTAGAGATGTTTATTTGTTAGCCTATGGAGGTAAGCATCTATTGCATTCAATCTGTTTTTTTTAAGTCAGTGAGTATAGTTATTTAATGAGATGTTTGTGTGCTTGGTTGCATGGTCAATTCCCCCCTGTGTGGGTGAAAGGCATTGGCCAAGGGTAGATTCCAATATCATCCCTCCTCCTATTAAAATAGGTCCGGGAAGACCTAGAAAAAATAGGGGGTTACTAAATACCGCCCGTATTTACTTGAAATCGCCCGTATTTTTTTTAAAATACTCCTAAACTACCCCCTACAAATATACCCCCCACACTCTCTCACTCTCTCACTCTCTCACTCTCTCACTCTCACTCCTCACTCCCACCATAGCCACCACCACCCCCAAAGCCACCACCACCACCACCGCCACCACCACCACACGGCAACCACCACCACCCGGGCGAGGAAGGCCGCACCGGCGACCACCAGGAAGAAACCGACGCCGACCACCACCACAATACGCCGGAAAAAGAATGGGCCCAAGGAAGAAGGGAAAGGAAATCGGGGAATCTTCAAATCGGGTTAGTTTTGTAGTTATTTGTGGTAAAAAACAACGTAGGGTTCTTGGGAAAAAAAGCCCCGCTCCTCGCCGGAAAAACGAGGAACAAAAAATTTTTTTTTTTTCCGTTAATGCGGCCCAACGGACGAGAAATCCGTTACCACCACACGGTGGTAACGGACATCTTTACCGTTACCACCGCAGAGGTAACGGTTCGGATCTCCGTTACCTCTGCGGTGGTAACGGAAAAGTGATCCGTTACCACCGCAGAGGTAACGGAGATCTGAACCGTTACCTCTGCGGTGGTAACGGTAAAGATGTCCGTTACCACCGTGTGGTGGTAACGGATTTCTCGTCCGTTGGGCTGCATTCACGAAAAAAAAAAAATTTTTTTTGTTCTTTGTGTTTTCCGGCGAGGGAGGGGGGGATTTAGGGTTTTTTTTCCTTTTTTTTAATTTATGTTTATGTTTATGTTTTATTAATTTCTGTTTTTTTCTAATTATGTTTATATGTTTATTTTAAATAATTTATGTTTGTTCGTAATTTATGTATTAATAATTTCGTTTGAATTAAAAATAATAATTTGTGTTTATTTGGGCTTTTATAATTAATGTCAATAGTTATTTGAATATATTAATTTAATTGGAATAGTTAATATGTTAATTTGTGTGATAATATGGTAATTAGGTTTTATTATTATTATGTTAATGCATGTTAGTAACATGGTAGTATTATTTAATTTATTTGATTTAATTTATTTAATTGTTTAATAGCATGTGATAATAGTATTATTTAATTTTAATAGTTATTATATAATAAGTTAATATATTGATTTGAGCATGTTATTATATTATTAAAATATTTCAATGATATTAGCATGTTATTATTTTATATTAGTAGCATATTACGATTATTTATTGTAATGATATTAGCATGTATTAACATGTTAATTTATGTAGGGTATTTGTTTTTATTAGCATGTTTACTAATGATATTAGCAAGTTAATATGATTTATTGTTGTAATTTTAGTTAATTAATTATTAGAAAGTGAATAGTTATATAATAATGCCCTAATTTACTTACTTTGCGCATGTTAATATATTTTAATAATATTATGTTAACACCATCACCAATGTTAATGCATCTTAGTATTAGTTTTCCTTATAATTTTAGTTAAGTAATTATTAGAGTGTCAATGGTTATAGATTAGTAGTAATTACAATATAATAACGTAGACATTAAATAAATAATAAATAATTAACATAATGTATTATTAGGGTCTTGATGGTCCTGAGGGATCGACGCCACGACACACTAGATCTCGTGGTGTTGATGCATCTAGTAGGAGGGCGAGGACTGATGCTCAGGCTAGCCAGATGCCTATTCCTGAGGACGCGCCTGATAGTCTTTGGATGGGATATTGGGGACGAGCGGGAGTTAGATCATGCTATGAGAGATGACGATGGAGCTGATGTGGGTGAAGCCGCCTCCCATGTGCCTGTGAGGAAGGGTAGTAGAGGGAGGTTTGTTTCGGGGTCGAGTTCCGGATCTAGTAGGCTGTCGAGCAGGGCTAGAGCTGCTAGGGATACTTCGTGGTTAGTTACCGAGGCGATGCCTGGGGGCCCACTTGACGGTACCCTGATTCCTAGTTGGCGGGGGCACGTCGGCTCCCGTATATACCACGATACGACTGCTAGGGATGTTATCTTTGTGCCATAACCGCTCCAAAGTGCATTTGATCCGTTCTTGACTTGGGGTTTCCCGCAGCCGGTCGTTGCGGCGCTTGGATAGATCTTGTATTGCCCGGCTACCGGGGATTATGTTTGGGCACCTTGACTTTCCATTACTTACAGCGTTTGTAGAGCGTTAGCGGCCCGACACGAACACGTTTCACATGCCTTTTGGAGAGATGACGATCATGTTACATGACGTTTGGCGGATCCTACGTGTTCCTATTGAGGGTCGGACTGTTAGTCTTTTTTGCCGACCGACTTCGAGTTGTATGTACGGTTTGAGGAGCTCCTCGGCTTGACTCGTGAGGAGTTATTATGTGAGGACTCACGGGTCCGGAGGGAACGGTGGCGTTACCGTTCGTAAGATTTTCGATCCTTGCATGGATCGGGCCGTCGGCCGACGTGCGGGTTCGCGCATGGTTCCTCCCGACACTTGGGTGTACCCTCTTCACCGATAAGAGTGGTTCCCGCCTCATGCCCCGGAACATAACCGAAGTTGGATGACCTTGATTCAGTTCATACTTACTCGTGGGGCTGTTTGCTTTGGCGTACCTATATCGTCGCCTAGGGGTTGCGTCTAGAGCGGATAGCAAACGAGGTTGCCGGGTGTTTGACGCTCCTCCCGGTCTTTGGATATACGAGTACTTCCCGTGTTTCCGACCACGGCGAGAGGGCGGCCTTCGGTGATCATGATCCCCGGGCACGGAAGTGGGATTATCACATCGTCGGCAAGGATTTCGTCCGACCGGAGTCCATTCGTAGACGCTTGGACAACCTTCAAGGTTACGGAGGTACGAATATTTAATGCATTAGTAAAATATATATTATTATGTTCTCATATATTACTACTACGTTAGTAACATGAAATTATTACATTTATCCGTTTCGGGTCGATCGGACGCCATATGGGGATGATCGTCTGCCATGATTCCGAGGACGTTGTATGTCGGTTTCATACGTTATCGAGGTATCATTGAGCCGTACAACCCGGATCGTGTACTGCGACAGTTGGGTTTTGTTCAGGTCATTCCTACCCCTCCTATTCGCCTGATTTCGCATACGGCACCGAGCAACCCGAAGAGGTATGAGGTTCAATTCTCGGTCTCGTAGGCGAGTCCGCATGGCAGCGGTTCACGCCATATCTTGGGGGTCTCAACGTATCACGGTTGAGACGGGTTACTCGTCGCGGAGAGTGTTCGAGGGAGTACATGGATTGGTTTTGTACATATTCCCATCCTACCCTCATTCTTTGCAGATAGGACGCATATTCCGCCCCGGGCCAACACTTCAAACACCCACTATGTACGCAATATAATCATTATTTGTTTACTATTTTATATGTTATATTATTGATACATAACATAACATAACTAACTGACTTTTTGCAGTGGATGGCCCGACATTTTGACGCCACGAGAGCGTTGACGGAGGATCGGCACAATGACCAGCGACCCAACACTTCTTTCGCATATGAGATGTTGGCCGACCTCGCTCGGGATTGGGATGCTGCATTGCGTCTAGATCGGGCACGGGACGGCTGCCGAGGACGAGCATCATCATGACATGTAGTCATTGCATTTCAATGTTCTCATTCCATTAGTTATGTATGGGTGTATTATGTAGTAACATTTTTTTATGATATTACTTTGGTTTTATGATGATATTTATTATTTCAATTTGAATCATTGCAACCTATTGTTTCAATTTGAATCATTGCAACATATTATTTCAATCTCAATCATTCCAACTTATTATGATCCAACATTATAAATTAATATGATCCAACATTATAAATTAATATCATATCAAATACTACTTATTCGGCTCAAATTCAATTATCAAATAGTATTAATAATTACAAATGCATTTATCAAATACATTACATAAAATATTACAATGAATAGATCGCACTATGTACTATATACTAAGAAGAGAGTACCTCATCCCATAAAGCGCGTCGCACACCATACAACAGATCCCAACCATCAACACTATCTTCATGCATGTTATGCCACAAGTTATGAATAGGTGGTACGGTGATCCGGGAAGTAACTCCAGTCTAATATAATCTTTGAAAGGTACCAAGATGTGCAATTACGAAGTTCGTTAGTTGGACCCACCGTGTATTCGAAGCACGCCAAGGAAGGACAAGTGATACACGGATATAGTTGTCCCTCGGGCCAAGTCCTACTAAAATGACTGCGGCATTGAACATCTGCGCAATAGGAAACAATTCTTGCGAAGTAACCATCCAATGAGCCTCGAGATCTTTGCCCCCATTCCAAATAATGCGCCTTATTGCTTTGCGTCTATCCCATCATAATAAATATGTGTGTAAACATCCCGATGAGCAGCAATCTCATTTGCCATATTTTGGCGGATAAAACCCCAATGGTCTTCACTCCCTAAAAAACAATCTGCAACTAGTTCGAAATCCACGATTCCGTCCGCTTGGACATTAGTCCATCTAGTAATGAATGGTCGAAGAATCCCGGGGAATCCTGCGGTAAAATGGAAATCCACTAACACCATCTTGTCCATCCACGCTTTCCCGACCTACAACAATCAAATTAATTAACATAAAATTTATCGGTACGTATCAAATAAATGTTATCAATAATCAATACATACAATTAACAAACATATTACCCGTAGAAGTTGACAAGCTCATAATCGAACTCGAAGATCCGCTTCTCTTTGAAGACGAAGCGGATGTGTGCTCAAAGCCACTCTTCTTTCGTTTTGTACTTGGGTGATTCTTTCGGCGTGGTCTCCCTTTGGGGTTCTCGACAATATCGGGCTCAAAAGCTGAATCGCCCGGATTACGCAGATGTTCCTCTAGAACCCGGGTAGCGCTCCGCAATACGGCAGGGATCACTACTTTGAACCTGCTCAACCAACTCTAAGAAGTAGCGAGAATCTTGTCTTTGCCTCGGATACAAACACAGGGGTTGTTGACACCATCACCAATGATCAAAGTAGTCCAATAAGGATGTAAGTCCGTCGGTACGGACTCTCGTTCGCCTCCAATCGTCTCCGTATGGCGCATGCACGAGGGGATTGCATGTGTGGTTCTCAACGAGCAACCGCAACGCCGATATACCTCGTAGCCTAACTCCCGCATACGATTTTCCTCATGCGTAACAGAGTTCTAAACAGTAATGCGAGACTCGACCATTTAATTGATACAATGCCCGAGTCTTGTATAATATTCCGTGCCGACGCCGACTTTCCTCCAAATCATTCTCAACCTTCTTCACCCGATTTTCTATCTCACTTTGTGAGCAATAGAAAAGATGGAGTCCAAGGCGATTGTGCTACTAAAAACCCAAGACTTCGGTGCAGAGTGTGCACTTTCAACTCGGCTAGTGCACGTGTTCCCAAGGTGAAGTACATTGTCCGTCCATGCCCGCACAAACTTCTCTTTGTACACAAGCCAAGTTGTTTCAACGTATTGGATTATTTTAGGCCACTTTCGTACACATCTCTCATATTATCAACCTCGGCCTCATAACTCCTCTCGTCGGTCGCGTTGACTATCCGATACCAAGTTCGGCTCACGAATCTCGGACCCGCATCGGTGTTGGCCATGATGTTACTCACTCTAGCCTGCACGTCTTTGTTGATATGCCATCTACATAGCAAATGTGCGAGTTAGGAAACACTTCCCGGATCGCTTTCATAAGGCCCAAATCACGGTCGGTAATGAGTGTAACAGGGACAACATTCACTCCAATAAGCAACCTAAACTTGTCCAACACCCAATTATAACTATCACTGTTTCGTTGGCCATCGAGCATACCCAACCATAAAATTCTTGTTGCACGACGTCATCCCAATGAGCTCTAGAAAAGGCATGTTATATTTGTTGGTTTTATATGTTGCATCCATACCAACAACAAGTGGATAAGTTCGGAGGATATTTGCCGAACGAGGGTGCACCATGAATGCTTGCAGTCATTGCATTTGTCTCCTCGTCTTGCCTAATCCAGTGAAGGTAGTCGCTCTCTCGAGCAAGGTGAAGGAAGTGTTGCATCACGTCTCTACCATCCATTGCTTCCCTTCTATCCTTTTCCTTCGGGTTGTACAAGTGTCTCATATTTGGATGATCATCGGGAAATTTTCCATTCACGACTTTCATTATACTAGCGGGCTTAACGTGCGACTTTATCATATCGCGAGCGAATACCTTTGCCGCCGGACTAAGGCCGTGATGGGTCGATGTCCCTCGGGGTAATGAATGAACTCATGATTGTGCATGCCCCTAATCCCCCGTTACGCTTTGATCACCCATCCAGTTCGATCCGGGTACTCCAAATACTCAACCTTAACTCCCGCTCTACAGCCACGAGGCTTTTGTCTTTGTAGCTACCCGGTATGCTACACTAAGATCTCTACCTTCACCCCTATATGGTGCGCCCGGTTACATTTCATATATACATATTCTCGTCCACTAGGATCATGTTTATGATTTGACATAATAATCATCACAAACCCGATTTCATTTGCCCTTTTCTTAACCCAATCTTGTAGTTCCTTTTTCTCAGCCCATAGTGTTTCATTATATAACATGTGATTATAATCTATATAATCACCCCCAAAGTCCGGCAAATAAGCCTATAATGTTTAGCATTTTTTCAATTAGACAACATATAATCAATAATATTATTCACATATTTGAAAACAATATCAAAAAATATTAACTAAATATTCGTTAACAAAATTAACATAAACGGATGTACTATTATTCGCTAATTACAAAATCAATACTAATTATGACGAAAAATCAAATATTAACTAAATGGAACATATTAACTATTAACATTTAATTAATATATTCAAATTAACTATTCACATAAATTATAAAAACCCAAATAAACACAAATTATTATTTTTAATTCAAACAGAAATTATTAATAAATAAATAAATAAATTAGGAACAAATATAAAATATTTTAAATAAACATAAATATATAATTATTAAAAAACATAAATTACTACAAACATGAACAAAACATAAATTTTAAAAAAAAAAATAAAAAAAAAAAAACCCAAACTCCCCCCCCAACCCCTCATTTGGAAAACACGAGGCTAACAAAAATATTTTTTTTTTTTCGAAAATGCGGGGCAACGGATAGGAAATCCGTTACCACCGCCTCGGTAACGGATATCTTTTCCGTTACCACCACGAAGGTAACGGATCGGATCTACGTTACCTGCGTGGTGGTACCGAAAAGTGATCCGTTACCATGGTAACGGATGACTTTTCCGTTGCTTCCACAGAGGCAACGGATTTTTGGTCCGTTGTTTTCGTGGAAGCAACGGGTTTTACGGCCGTTTCTTCCCTTGGGGTAACGGATTTTCGATCCGTTACCCCTCGCTCCGGCGACCAAAAAAATTTCCGGCAACTTAAAAAAAAAAAAAATTTCCAACTTACCACATTTCGTTCCGGCGGCGTTGACGGTCCTTCATCGGACATTTTGCGTCGGTGGTGCTCCGGTGGTGGGTGGTGGTCGGCCGGCGATGGTGTTCGGAAGGTGGTGGTGGTGGTGGTGGTGTTAGTGCTTGATGGTAGAGAGAGAGAGAGCTTAAGTTTGGTGAGAGTGGAGAGGGTAAAGTGAGGTGAAAGGGGGAGGGGCATGGGGGGTATATAATGAAAAAAATACGGACGATTTCAAGTAAATACGGACGGTAAATAGCGATTCGGAAAAAATAGGAGGAAAGATCCTTATGAGGACCCCAAAAAAACCTGGGGTATTGAGAAGGTTTGGCATGGAAATGACATGTGGCATATGTCAACGGAAGGGTCATAACAAGAGGAAGTGCCCAAACAAAGACCACGGCTACTCCTCCTGCACCACCTCCAAAGAGGCCCGGAGGAAGGCCCGAAATGATGGCCGGCCACCTAGGAGGGCGACTGTAGTCACCACAACAAACACAACAACAACAACAACGGCACCTCATCATTCTGCAGCAGCCCAACCAAGGCAGTTGGGTAGGAATGGAAGGATGATTCTAGGAGGAATTGGGTCAAGGGGTGGTGGTGGAAGATTAACTTTACAAACTGGAAGACAAAAGGGAGTTGCGCGGGGGAGGGGAGCTAATAATGATGGACAAAGAGGGGGGGGAGCAACTAGTCTTTGGAAGAGGCGGGGGTGCCGGGGTGTTAACAATGATGGTGGAAAAGGGAGGGGTGCCGGGGGTGTTAACAATGATGGTGGAAGAGGGAGGGGAACAAGAGGCGGGGAGCAAGTAGTCTTTGGTATAGGCGGGGAAGGGGTAGGAATCAAGTACACCGTAGTGTCTTGGTATTTTTTTTTTTACATCCGATGGTGGCCATGTACTTGATGTAAGTTTATTTTTTTGTCACTTGTGTTGTTGTTATATGTGAATTTTTGTATTACGATGCTAATGTATTATAGTAATTGTTTCCTCTGCAGCCATATCAGTCTACGACACAAAGATCACTGCCTCACCATGAAGCTTCATGCTCACAATCAAGCCAAGTATCCACTGTCCATCACCCAACTCAGTAGCTTACTTCATTAGTGTTGTGATTAGGATTTTTTTTGGATTAGTTTGGAAGCCTTGTGGCATTTTGCAAGACAGTAGTCTTTTGGAAACATTAAGTCTTGGGTTCACTTATTTTTTTACTTGTATGACATTATGACTTGTGGCATTAAATCAAGTAATTTTGTATGACATTATCAAGATTATGAATTGCAATGACTTGTATTCAAGCTAAAATGCCAATTTCCTCATATATTAGTCATTAGAAAGGTGTAATACATTCACCAATTTAGGTAAAGGTGTCATACATTCACCAATGTAGGTACAACACTAAAAGGCAAACACAACAACTCACAACATTACTTTAGGTAATACAACAATTGCAAAAACAATTGGCAAATTGTTGTCAGTCCTTGCAGCAGAATTAATCCTCTCAATGCGCAATTGGCTTTGTTCCATGTTCAGCTCCTCATTGATTTCCTCCAACTTCTTCTTTTTTATCTGTAATTTTTTGATTTTGTCATCCTTCAACTTCAACTCATATTCCAACTCTGATATGGTCACATCTTTTTCTAGAAGGCGAAATCGAAGGTCATCCAATTCGTTTGTGAGATTACCTTCATCAATCCACCTCATGAAGTCACACTTTGTATCTTGCAAAAAATCCAATTTCACAAATTAAACACTAATTACAAAAGTTTTGGTGATTGGTGAAAAATGCAATTAACACTAACGGGCCATAAGGGACATCCATGGAACTTCCTCTCAATATTGGATTCATGTTTCACTGTTCGTAAAACCGCAATTCCACCACACTTGCAGTACTCTACTCCCTTTGAATTTGAAGAAGAAGCTGAATATGATCGTCCTCCTCCTGCCATATTCTGGGTGAATTTGTTGAAGACCGATTTTTCTTTTTGGGGTAAATTTAAAAAGGATTGAAACTTTTTAGGGGAATTTTTTTGCAAATTTCTGGGGAAATTTCGTGAAGAACTCAAGGAGGAAGAAGGTTGGTAAAGGAAGGGAAGGTGGGTAAGTAAGGGGAAGGTGGGTAAATATAGAGGGCAATTAACTCCCCCCCAACAGTCATATAGCCACGTCAATAGTGAAACATGTTACAGTAGGTTAATTACATGTTGACCCCAATGTAGGAACCCCGACTACAAAGGTTGTTTTATTAGGGAATAACCAATAGGTTAGCTTATTCGTTGCGAATGGCTAAAAGGTTGCATTATTAAAATCAAAAAATCCTAAGAGAAATTTAGAAGAATATTTCGAATGGTATCAAGATTCAAGTGGGTAAAATAAAATAAAAATACGGAGGGAGTAAGATTTTTTTAGATTCAAATAATTTAGAAAATACAAGTAAAAAGAATCCAAATATTTTTGTAATATTTCCACGCTGTTGACGAGGGATGATAAAACACTATCAGCTAGAGGGCACCTTACCCACTATCAGGGACAATGTTGCAATTTATAAACCCATGTTTGTGTGTCAAAAACACTTGTTATTGATAAACCAACTCATGTTTATGTGTTTGAGACACTTGTTACTTACAAAACAACCCTTGTTGGTGTGAATTCAATGTAACTTTTGTCAAAAAGTAAGACTGTAATTTCTGACAAAAAGTAAAAGTTGCCTCGATTTGCGCGTTTTCTCCAAAAAAGTGCAACTTTATTTTTTATAAAAACTCATGTTTGTGTGTTCAAAACACTTGTTATTTATATATCAATATCTGTTTGTGTATCTTATACACTTATTATTTACAATTCAACCTACCAAGCTTAGCTTGGCTCACTTTGGTAGGAAATTCACCTCATGACCTCAAGGTCAGGGGTTCGAATCCCACTAAGTGAGGGACACTTAGAGGAGAATTCCCCTTACAACTCCCCCTCCTTCTAAGTGCCTGGGCCTATGGGTTAGTGGGTTCGAATCCCACTAAGTGAGGGGCACTTAGAGGAGAATTACTCTTACAACTCCCCCTCCTTCCAAGTGTTTGGGCCTCTGAGTTAATGCGAGGGCAGCCCAGAGGTTATTCATCTTACCAAATCAAAAAAAAAAAAAAATTTACAATTCAACCCCTGTTTGTGTTTGTTAATATGCTAAAATTACAACCTTGTCCCTGATTCATTATAGGCAAGGTGTCTCTAACCGATAGTGTTTTTATCATGCCTCCTTGACGGCATCGCAGTAGAACACTAGAACCCCCAACTTCGATGGCTTCATCATCGTCTTCTTCTACTTGCCCTTAACTGCTCCTATCGAGAACTCATCAATGGCGGAATTGAAATGGATTTTCTCTCTCCTATTACTCTACTTCTTCATCTCTCCCGCCTCACTTTTTGCTGCCAGTGAACAAGCACAAAAAGAGGAGTTCAATGAAGAACTCCTACTTAAACCGTTGCCCGATCGGAAAGTTCTAGCGCATTTTCACTTCGATTCAAAAGCTAATTTTTCCTCCTACAATGGCGGATATCATCTCCATCTCTTTCCTAAGGCTATCTATCAGCTTGTATGTTTCTTCGCTCTTCTTTATTCTCTCCTTTCAAATGACCTTTTTCTTTTGTTCTTTTCTAGGTTTTCAGAGAAATAATCATAGCTTCAACTTAATTATTCTGTTGCATAGTGTTTGATTCTGAAAAAAATATGATTTATGAACTTAATTGATGTTTAATGTCCCCAGTTGTTGTATGATTGCATCTGTTTGTATATATAGATGAAGTACTGTAATGCTGATTGTGAAATTATCTGAAATTATTCTGAGTTTATCGATTGAATTAGTAACCTTTCTATTGAAAGTAATTCTATGTAGTTGCAGCCGGCTTATTTATAAGATCACTTTAACTCATTACAATTAGCTCAACTGTGCTATATGCTAAAGATTGTCTATTTGGAAAACATCCAATCGCCAATTGACGCCGAGAGGGTCCTTTACTTGTTCATTGTTTAAGGGTTGATTCACTTTTCATGTTTGGGGTGGCTAATGTGTTTGTTTCCAAATCTGTTCTTTTATAATGTGAACAGAAATTCATGAAAGGCAAATATGTGAATTTAGTTGTATACCCAATTTATAACGTGTTTATAGATTTTTGCATTTTGTTATTTTGAAGGGAATCACTAGATTTCGAGTTGGAATCTTAAATATTTCTAATGGCTGATTGTTAGAAGTGATGATTGTCTTGGTGCACATGTATATATCTTTTATGGATGGGATTAAATCAGTAAGGTAGTGCAGATTCATTGTTTCCTCTTGGAGGGTGCACTCGGTGGTTGATGCAAGAGTGTTTTAGAAAATTATGCTGATAATAGTAGTTTGAAGAGGTTGAGCACCTTAAATTGTTTTTACAAAGAGTGATTTATCAGATAGTTTTATGATATGTTTTAGTGTTGTATGTTCAGACTAGACACAACTGAGGTATTGATTAGTAGCATGATGATATTCGAGTCCTTGAGAGTTGAGATAGTGCTCTTTAATGAGTTTGTTCATATGTGATCCAATATGTTACCTGGACTCGTATACCCATGTCCGACACGGATATGTGTCCAAGTGTCTGACTCTGCTATTGTATGAAAATTTTCAATGATTTTGGCCCAAAATGAAGTGTCCAAGTGTCCGTGTCCACGTCCGAGTGTCAAGGATCCGACACGGGTACTTGAGATGAATTGAAGAGTCCATGTAACTAGACTCATCCATGCATTTACAGGTATATTTCTTTCACTGCCAGATGATTCTGTCCTGGTAATCCACATCCCCTGGACAGAAATCCTACTTGAAATAGAAAGCTCTTGGTTTTTCTTTTCTCTCTCTTCTCTATAGGAGAGGTGTCTCTCTGAGAATGCTGTTGTTTGGGCAACCTCTATTACATGGCCTACACAATTATAATGCCATTCTTGTAGAAGTTATGCTAATGGAGGTGTCGAGAGATGATTCACTTGGCGATAGATGTTTCTTGTTCGCGGTTTCAGCTATTTTTGTTTACATATTTTGACAAGGGCAGTATTATGTTTGTAGTGCTTATGTTTCATCTAAAAAATATATCTGGCAGTGTGCTTCCTGCTGCGATATTATTTGAATTATCAACCTATTATGATCTGCTCCTTGTGGATAATCTGTTGATGTGTATGATTTGCTTAAGTGATACATCTGAGCTGCTTGACCAGGTCCACAAATTTCATATCAAGGAAATGGAACTGTCTTTCACTCAGGGTCGGTGGAACTATGAACGTTGGGGTGGGTTTGATCCTATTTCAAGTAGTAACGCTAAGCCTCCTGGAGTCGAATTATGGGCAGATTTTGACGCTCCACCATATCAGGTTGATACTTTATGGAAAAATTTAACTAACACTCTGTCGGGTCTGTTTTGTGCTTCTATCAACTTCCTGGAGTCTTCAACTACTTATTCTGCACCTGACTGGGGATTTCGGGCATCTCCAGGCAATTTGAGGTACGGTACGTTGCCTCGTGAAGCTGTTTGCACGGAGAACTTGACTCCGTGGCTAAAGTTACTGCCTTGTCGAGATAAGGCTGGTCTTGCTGAACTAATGGATAGGCCATCTGTTTATCGTGGATTTTACCATTCTCAGAGGCTGCACTTGGTCTCCGTCGGCTTTGGTTCAGATATTGCTGATTCAGAAATCAAACTTGCACAAACCCTTACTGTTGTTCTCCAGCCTACAAGCCAAAGATGGGCCAAAAGTTATAGCAGTGGCTCTGCTATGCAACCAAATTGGTCTTTGAGCACCATATTCGGAAGGAAGGTCAACAAAAAATGTGTACTTGCCAAATCTAGCAATATGTTCGTGCAACTTGATAGAGGTCTAGTTTCTGAACTGAAAAATAACGAAATTGACCCTGATTTTGCAACTTCTGAAAGTTTCATCACTAATTCAGTGTTTGAATTGTCGCCTACCCCTGATAAGGTGATTAAGGAAGTTGATAAGTCAAAAGATGAGGAGTCATCTATTCTTTATCTGTTCATTATTGAGGAATATGCCGATTCTAAACCATTTGATTTATCACTAACTTGGAAACTTCCTGTTGTTTGGTCATGCTCTCAAGCACCATTACTTGCCAATAGATTCTTGATGGGAAGTGGGAATGAAAGGGGTGCTATAGTTATTTCTTTAAAGTCGGTTGGTCAGCATAAGCATTTGTTGGGAACTGGTGTTTCTGGGGACAGGTGCACTTTACATATCAATGTTTTCCAAGTTGTCCCTTGGTATGTTAAGGTGTATTATCATACATTACAGATATACATCAATGGTCAAGTTCACCCTGCCACTAATGTCACCAGAAAGATGCGTGTTTCTCCTTCTGAAGACAAGATTTCACCTGGAGCATTAGAGCTAGCGCTGACATTTCCCTGCAGCATGAAGTCAGCTGCACTTTCTCTGGACTTTGATAAGGTAGGCCTGACATATCTTTCTGTTTCGTGTTGGTCTATTTTTACTGGGTAAATTGAAATAGAGTTTGCATAGCCTCAACTCTATTATTGATTATAATGGAAGCAAACATCATAATCTACATGAACCAAGACTAGTAGATGGAATCTAAAAGGAGTCTATTTTTACTGGGTAAATTGAAATAGAGTTTGCATAGCCTCAACTCTATTATTGATTATAATGGAAGCAAACATCATAATCTACATGAACCAAGACTAGTAGATGGAATCTAAAAGGAGTCTACTCATATGTATCTCTTTGTATAACATCAAGACATGAGTTGTTGCAGCCTCTGGAGGCACTTTACCAGAGGGGGTGAAATTGCTGTGAATGGATAATGTCTTTGCTTAATTCGTTTGCCAGTTGAGGATGGATCCTTCATACACAATAATGCATAGAACTCAAAATACTTTTAGCATTATCCAAATTGTGAAGTAGCATTACCCAAATTGCATCACCTTTGCTAGACTTCTTGCTTGGCTAGAAGCACTTAACCAAATCACTGTACTTTGGTCCCAGAAGATGGGATCACTCAATGTCTTGATGACGCAAATCATGTATTTTTTTTTCTGAATGGGGAAACAACATGTTCTCTAGATGGAGATATTGTTAAGAATTTTGTGGTCCAGTATACCTAAGCTTAGTAAGTTTCCATCTTCATGCCGGACAGAAATGGCTACTGTTCAAACTTTTCCCTCTCGTCTTCTCTGATGTAAAAATTTTGCGATGGAGGTTTCTCATGTCTCACTGTCATAAAGTAAAGTCTTTCACCTCTCTCTTGCTTCTGTGACATAGTTACAAAGCAATGAAATTACCATGGAGGCTTAGATGTGTTTCTTCATTTTAAAGGGGCACTATATCTGTGTTGTAGTTTTTGGTATGAGAAAAAACACCCCCCCACCCCAAAAAGAAAAGGTGGATTACGGAAAAGTTTGAATTTAGAAACAAGAGGTTGCGATGTTTGTGGGCATGGCACGTGCCTTATTTGGTTATCTAGGCATCTGAGTTTTCTGTTATATAATTAAAATATATGATTGCATAGTTCATGATGTTATTTTTTGTGTCCAGGGATTTCTGCACATAGATGAATACCCGCCAGATGCCAATCAAGGTTTCGACATTCCTTCAGCTCTAATTACCTTTCCTGATTTCCATTCAAGTCTAAGCTTTGCGGAAGATTCAAATGTGTTTCCTATGTTATCAAGATTGCAGGTAACGTGGAACACTAATCTCTTTAGTACTCTCTTCTCTTACTCGGATACACTAATCCCTGTTTCCCTCTTTCTGATGGTTTTCTTTTGGTGCAGAAGAGAAACCCTGCTCTGGCTTATACAGAAGTATTGCTCGTGCCATTGACTACTCCAGACTTCAGCATGCCTTACAATGTTCTCACAATTACTTGTACAGTATTTGCTTTATATTTTGGGTCACTGCTTAATGTACTGAGGAAGCGTGTTTCTGAGGAGGAAAGACTATTGGAAGAAAGAGGTAAATATATTATTACTATTCTGTAGATAATGAAGTAATTTTCTGTGATTTCAAAGCAATTGTCAGTTGCTAAGGCTTCTTTTTAGATAACCTTACCCCCTTCCCCCTCCCTCCTACCCCATCCCCTCTGGAAACAGAAAATAGAGGAAAATGAAGAATAAGTAGAGAAGTTTATGTGAAAATGGAATCTTGCCTTCAAGCGATATATCTACATTAATCTGACACATATTTTAGCTGTAAGCATGTAACAGCCAGAGATCCCGAAATTATCTCTTGTGGTGAAGCATGATGACTGATCATCAAGTTTTCTCATTCTTCTCCGTTTTAGTTTGGACTTAGTTGGCCATCATGGCATCATGTGGTGTTCAGCCAAGCATCAGTAAAAAAATGGCATGGGAAATTGTTACATATCTCTTAGACATATCTCTGAGACAGCAAAATCAATATATTTTCTTTATAAAATGTGGCTGGCTTGTCAGCGTGCGTGATGTAGAACTCAAACTTAAGTGGTAGAAATTTGCCAAGAGGTCCATCCTCCCTCTGGCACTCTGAACAATGGAAGCCTTTAGAAAGGCTTGCACGTTCTAGTGGCTCGTAGAAGGTGAGAATATCAACATAAAATTAGAATGAACCATATAGTTTGATTACATCTTTCATGCTCCTGGTTTCAACATTTTAGTCTTGGTTTTCTCTTGATGCAGGTGTCCTGTTATATATAATCAGGATCTGTGTAGATCATTCTCATCTTACTTCCCCTCAAATTGAGTGTCATGAGAAAGCCAGAATCAATCTGTTTCTGTTCCCTGTCATTTAAGTAGGAAAGTGAATATTGAACTTTGTCTTCTTCCCCCTCTATATCCGCTAAATCAACCTACCCAAAGAAAATGGATGATTGAAGCTGTAACATATTTCTCTGCTTTTAAATTCATTGTGGATGACTGATGCCGTGCTCATTATTCAGAAGATCAGCCTACTTCTTTCTCCATGTCAAATTTTCTTTTCTCTTGAAGACACGCAAAGTCCTCTAGACAGCATGGAATATGGTTCAAAGCCCGTTTCACTTGTTTAACTTCTTCTATCTGAGATTTGTGTGGTTATTTTTTTTTTTTTGGCCCTCAGACATCATGTTTTGCAATACTTCAGATACCAATAGTTAAGCATGATCTTTGACAGATGTTTTTTTTAACTACCATAGTATGCTAATATAGCTTTGCTTGTCCTGCTATTAACGATATCCCCCTTCATTTTCTGAACATGATCACAGCCAAGAGAAAGAGTAGCAAGCTCCATCAGCTGTCGCAAATGTTGTTTGCTAGATTTAGGGGAAAACCATTGGAGCAGCATCAAACCTCCTCTTCTTCAACAACTACTACCAAGTTAATTTTCAAGGTTTTATTGGTAGCTTTAATTGCTGTAGTTTGGCAGTTTTACTTGAGATAATAAGTTTCCACAAACTAGGCCTTCGTCTTACTACAATTTTTACTTCTTTTTTTCTGTAAATTATCTGTTAAATCAATGTTGATTTTTGGTGTAGAGATGACAGGTAAGTAGAGGTAGCCAATTTTGTTCTTACGACGGAGTGTTTGTCAAGTCTCATAGGTTATGCAAGTTGGTTTTAGTGTAACTTACTATTTAATCATTAACTATTATAGTCTGATACTTGAATTACATGCTGGTTTCTGACCAACGAAGGTTGTGCCGTATTTATGCTGTGTTCTTAATTATATTGTGTTTTGAAGCTGGTTACATCTACAGTAACTGGACATTGTTCTGGATTTTACTATATCGCTCTCGTCATCAAGGCATTCCATCAGAGCAAGAGGACATAAGTGAACCTTGAACATCATCATCATCTTGTATTAAAACACAATTATCTCACCCCTGGGGTTCGTTATTGCAAACTTTGATGGATCCTGGGATAGGCATGCGCAATTAGGGGGGCTGCTTGGGTTGCCAGTTCCACTGGTTTGCAAGTTACTGCCCGCCAAGGCTGGGTTTTTCACGCTTTATCTGCGCTCCAAACAGAAGCAAAGATTTGTCTCCTAGCTTTCAATGGGCTTGCTCTGTTTCGCTCTTATATTATGGTTTACACGGATTGAGAGCTGCTAGTTTGTCTCGTGGGGTCTACTAAAGCTTCGGATATGTCACTTAAGCATACGCTTGCTGATATTTGTGCCATCGCCGCTACGTTCCAATGGTGCCGACTTATGAAAGTTCACAAGAATGATGTCGCTCCAGCTCATGATTTAGCACAATGTGTAGGCGTAAAAGGAATCCTTTTTACTAGTATTTATTTCTGTACGTTTTCTCGATGTCAAAAGGAAAAAAAACACAAATATCCTCGACTCTAATGAGCTAAATACCTTGTTGTACAAACAAAACATAAATATATAATTTTTATTTTTGAAAATTAAGATACACGAAAAATTAAGATACTCTTCTCTCGAGGCTGAAACAAACATAATATGTTGACTTACCTAATTGCAATGACATTATTGCGTCACTTTGTCTAGACGAGATTTTTTTTATTTTTTTGACAAAGGCAACAGCTAAAACTAAGAAAGAAAAGGATCAAGGACAAGAACGATAGACTCTAGCTAAGTCATTAGCATTCAGAACTTGGTATCTAGACGCTTTACAAATTACACACCATGCAAATAGATATTGAAGCAGCAATGTTGATAATGTGTTGTACTGTCCAACGAAGAGCAATATTAGTGGCCCCTTTAGTCTTGGGAAGCTAAATAATAGCAGTAGAATCCGTGAGGATTTGCATTAACTCGTGATCAATGGCCCATTGAATACAAAGAAGAGTAGCTTGAAGTTGAGCTTGCATAGCACTCTTAGCGATAAAATGACTACCCCCAATTCCCAAATAGTTGCTGATGATGATTTGAGGATGAAACATTAAACATACCAGCCAGCTCCTGCACACATGGTGTTCTTATCCCAAGAACCATCAATATTAATTTGGATAATAGTAGATGCCACTCCTGCACAAACATTGACCTATATGCAGCATCAACAAACCAGGAGGAAAACCAGTCGTATATTCTGGGGGATCAAGGAATCTAAGTTGTTTCTCTAACAGCTCCTCATATCTCATATGCTGAGAACTGAGAAGAAGCAACAGCAATAAACACTCTAATTTTACCATATCTAGATAAGATTGGACCATTTAATAAGTAACCAGTAATCGTTTGATTTAGCATGGAATTAATAATTTCCTTTTTTTTTTTTTTTTTTGACAGCTAAATAATAATTTCCTTAGAATTTGTTTCTCTCATTTAATGACCATTTCACAGGATTTGCAATAAATTATTTGGTTGATCAAAGTAAATAACTTCACATAGTATTTTGTAGAAACTTTTACTTCCAACGTTTTTTTTTTTCAACCAAACACACACTTAAATATCTATACTATATATTAAAAGGTATTCCTATCAAAGGAACGGTGTCACGTAGCACTGTTCACTATATATGCGCCATGTAGCTTCGCCACGTCATCTTATGTACCATGTATATCGTTACATCATCTTACAAAATAAATATTGTTTGCCACTAGATTTGAACATGCAACCTTTTTTAGTGCTTTATAAATCCACATAATGTTATATATTCATTGCAAACATAAAGTAAATTAAATGTTAGATTTTTTTTAAAAATTAATCTTTACAAGAGTGGAAAAAATACATATAAATTGTGAAGAAGAAAAAAGGTAACACCCAAGGCAACACCCGGGCCAACACATTAGTTATTTATACAAACCCATGACAACCACCCAAAGAGAAGTTACAACTAATTATGACATACACTCTCTTATTCTTAAAACCTAGCCACGTGATTAACTTTTCTCATTCATAACTATCAATTAATTCAAAACTATTATTTGTGATCTTTAAAATTGATGCAATCATGCAATTAAAGTTGCATTTTCTTCGCCTAAAATTCGTTGGAAGTTACACTTATCTAAAATTAATATTATAATTCTTATTGAACATTATCAAAATATGATAGAACTTATTGGAACTCATATAAACTTATTTAAACCTAAAATTAGTAATTTTCTTAAAGGTAAATGTCCTAATTAGTATCTAGTATCTCCAGGGCCGTCTCGTACAATTTAGGGGTCGTGTGCTACATTAAATCATAAGGATCGGAATTTTTGATGAATAGGAAGTGATGGAAGAGTCATCAATGGAGATTTTTTTGGAGAATAGGAAGAGACGAAGCAAAACATCAAATATAAATTAACCTCTTTGAATCTGCATCCAACATTATAGTTGCTCACCCTGCTCATGGCCTTAGCCGTCCCTGGGTATCTCATCAAAACTTATGACCTTAAAAGACACACGTTAATCTAAAAAAGAAGGGAATGATTCAGAAGCAAGCAACGGAGGATAATTAACAAGTTGGCCTGGTTTAGGACTTGAAGCATTTGTTAATCACAGTCCACAAATTGGGAGCGATGAAAGAGAAATGGAACTCATATCATATACGTAGTGACCTCAACTTTGCCAAATCTTTCATATTTTTAAGTTTTAAACTTTCACGTACAACATGTCCGTCAATAGGTTTTTAAAGTCATTTAAGAGAGGGCAGGAAAAAAAAATACAAAGAACAGGGCAATACATAGAACAAAAATTGATGAGGCAAAATATGCAACTGTCCATTGATTAGGCAATGGTTTAAATAGTTCAACTGGTGAGTTCCCTAGCTCACAAAATATCAATAACATCTGCTGTGTGCTGTCTGCACGATATATTTCACTTGGCTTAGGACTAAAGCTTCATCTACACTTGAAAATAAAATGTTGGGCGATGGCTTCAATCAGATAAAGAGCACGAGGACCAGATCTCACAAAATCGAAAATGTCTACGGTCTACTGATGACCTAGCTGCATAAGAATTAAAGCAGCTAAAGAGTCATCCAGATCAGGTCTCCCTCCACGAACATCACCCGTATCGCGTGGACAAGGAGTTGTGTTGTATTCCTGTAATGCCTCGGAAGGATTATAATTATGGGGAACAAAGTTGAAGTTAAAGAAAGATGTATCAAGTTCAGGAAATTTGTTCTTAAAATTAAAAGCCTTGGGCATAAGCATCCTTTGCACCCTCCAAGCGCCCTTCTGCGAACTCCTTAGATGACTTGTAAGTATTAACAGCATTTTGGACTGCTTCAGAGATCTTTTCCTGAAAGATTTTGTTCAGATTTTGCTCAATAGTCTTGTCAAAATCAGCTTTTAGACCATTTTAGCTCATCTTGGGTCATCTGCAATTTGCATTCAGCTCGGTACTTCTGATCTCTATATTTACTATTTAGCTTTGCGCTTCTTGGTGGCCTTCAGCTCGTCATCCTTACTCTTGATCTGCTCTTCAACATCTTCTATACGCTTCTCTAAAACACTCTTTATCATGTTGAACCTCTTGCTTTCCTCATGATATTCCATCAGTCGGCGCATACATTCATAAGAACTGGACGTAAGCTGGAAAACAAAAGCACCACTATAAATAACAGAAGTGGGAAAGAGAGAGAACGAGGGAGAGGAAGGCGGCTGCAAACTGGCAAGTGCTAAGCAACCCACCCGCATAAAATTAGTTATTGCTTCTTCAACAATCGCGGGATCAGAAGGGTGACGACCACGAAAAGGTGCATCTGCACGGAGCCTCATACCTGCGACAACTCTTCAGCAACAAAAGAGGCGTTCGGGCCATAAATCGAGTCGTTCACACTGATATTCCAATCAGGAATAAACAACTCATTAGTCTCGTCAGAACAGTCGTGAATTGCAGGAGAAACTTGTTCATCCAGCTGCAGCACCTGCCATATGATGGACACATCAAAATCATATATCACCATGCAATTATAAGAATAGAGAGGAGGTATTAGAGCTACCAAAGCTTCAATAGGTAAACTCTTAAGATATTCTCGGTCCTTGGGAAGCACCAAACAGTGCTTTAGTGCTAAGTGCTAAGTGCTAAGTTGGAATTCTTGGTGGAACGGAAAATGATTCAACTGACTCATATACATAAAGATACTGAGATTCGATCATCTCCGACTTAAGAGTTGTGCAACTGAGTTTATGAAGTGAATCATCTTTATAGACTTTCCAATCATGAACATATATCTCGCTAGCCTGCTCTCACTTAGGAGCATTATCCTGCATCTCGTCAATCTCGTAAGGACCACTTACAGGTCTAGAACATTTAGGAGCACGCTCATCCTCTTCGGTGGAAGATGGCCAAACACATAAGGCAGCCTTTGAAGTAGATGTATTTATTGGCTGGGCACCAACATGAGAATCCCTCTCATTCCCTGAATTACTATGACCCCTGTTCTCCCCAGCTTATTTTCAGTTCGGTTCAATTCAGTTCAGTTCAGTTCAGTTCCTAAATTATAATCATTACTATTAATTAGTTATAATAAAATTCAGTTCAGTTGTTTTATGCCGAAGAGAACAGACCCCTAGAGGGATTGGCTGTACCAGATCATAGACATTGAACCGAGTTTCTATCTCTATGAAAAGATCAACAATACTAGGAGTTAGCAAAGCATCAAACTAGCAAGGTTACAAGAGAAGCTTGAAAGGAGCACTTGAAAAACATCAGACTAGTATTGCTAGAATTTGAAATTATGTTTGCATGCAAGAGAGAAACAGATATGATTCCTAGCTAGTGAAACCAGTTCACACCTTGCAGTTATGTCCATATGGGAATGCGGATCAGTTTTCAGCCAAAAGTTATGGTGTTCTTGTAGATAAATAACAACTTGTCTCATATTTTATGGTGCCAAAGGGGGGCAAATCCAGTTTGCAAGTCAAAGGTGACCAATGGTTGGTTAGATAAGAGGCAAAAGAGTTAAAAACGCTTTCTTCAGAGTTCAGATAGCAAATAACAATCATGTAGAGAAAGATAGGGAGGGAAGGGGAAGAGTGAGTTTGCCTTTTTCCTTCGAAAGCTTTCCAACATTGAAGTATTTGCCAATTTGGTTTATCAAGAAGGGAAGGAAAATGAATCATCCCATGTCATTCCCTTCCCTTCTCCATGTTATATCCAAACAAGGGTAATTAGAACGACAGAGAAATAATGACTTCTTTTTCTATTTAAAATCAGCAACGTTGCCTTCTCCGAGCATGCTTTCTAGATGCTTACAAGTCACCTCATGAATCTACCAAGCCACAAGGTGTTCTCTATGCCCCTAGAGAAAGTTTTAGTTGTGTGTATAATTTTTGATATAATAGTAAAATGAAAAGATCTTACATTTCTGTGAAACAGCAATTTAAAATTCTTGAGATTATCAGCTTCACCTTCATCAATAAGGTGAACCATAGTCTTTGCCAACTTAACAATGAGGAAAAGGCAAAAAAGTACATAACTTCTTATAAAACAAGTGTCCAGTGTTCCACTAGAAAGTTGAACTTAAAACTTACTGAATCCATGGTAGAAAGGCATATCATAAATCGCATCAAGAACACGTGTTTATAGTAATGTGGCAACAATTTAAAGATGGACATAAGGAGTGGACTCCGTCTAGATCTCCCCTCGGACTATTGGCACAACATACAAGTATACAAAATCATGTATTCTCAAACATACCACTAGTCACTAGTCACTAGTCACTAGTCAGCTAGTAAGCTCTTCACACATATAGCCTAATCTCATCATGGTATAAACGCAAAAGAACCGTATGCATCCATGATAAAACAAACCAGTTAATAGATTGAGAATCTTCAACACAGCATTCACTGGCGAATTTAGGCTTTAGCATAAGGTGACGGAATCTAATAAATAATTTTTACAATGTTCAAGAATTTCCTTATAGGAGTTTTTAACAATTATCTGTAAAATTACCTATGGCCTATTTGTTCTACCCCCACAAATACTTCGTTTGGATCCGACCATAATGGTTTACACTTTACACAGTTAAATTCTTCACCTTAAAATAAAATTTATACTTATTTCAAGTTAAATAAGTTTAGATTAAGTCGCAAACTTGCAATAAGCACTACCCAAGTTCATTTGATCACTTTAGAACTATATTAAGTTTAATAAGTTAAAACAAATTCAAATAATTAAATTACAATAATTAGTCACATGCAAGTGAAAAAGAAAAAAACTACAAGTTCATAGAAAAAATAGCACAAGCTTATCAGCAAAGAATTACCAACAAGACAATCAAAGTCCAATCCTCCACCTTGTTGTAGATAAGGTAACATAAAAAATACTACCTTTGTTTTTTTTAGTTGCAACGATTAGACATTTTCTACTCACACTTTATGTCAAATCGTTGCAACTAAAAAAAACAGAGGTAGTATATAAATAAGAAAAAAATAAGTTTAGATGAACTTAAATAAGGTCTAATAAGTTAAATTCAATAAAGATAAACATAAGATCAGATAAGTTCAGATAAGCAATAATTTGTTAAAATCCAGTAAATTAAGGCTCCGTTTGGTTGGATATAGAACACTTTCAATATAAAATAATTTTTCATATAAAACATTTTATGACGTAAAATACAATTGCAAAGCTAATTTTTCTTTGTTGGGTTCAATGTAAAAAAAGCTATAGAAAAAAGTGAAATGGAAGGGGAAGGGATATGATGGATAAGCAGAGAGTAAAAAGTTCCTAAGGAGGATAAAGAAAGATGAGTTTTTCCTTTTTCGAAAGGAAAATGATTTTGACGAGCTTTTTTTCCCTTAATGAAAAACTTGTTTTACAGCGGAAGATGATAGAAAAAAGAAAACTCATTTTCATAGAAAACAATTTACGCCCTACCAAATTATGGCAAATACTCTCTAAAACAGCCTGAGTAACAACACAATATATAGTACTAAATTAATCTAAACCTACAGTTAGGAAAAGAATATGCACAGATTGATCTAGTCCATTGTATAAGAATTTGGATGAACAAGAAAGTAGAACTCAAAATTTGTAACTACTGAGTTTGAAGCCCGTGCGTTGCACGGGTTGCTGTTTATTTTATTTTATTCCAATCTTTTTGTTAATATTATTGTTGATTTTGTGTTGCTGTGAACTAAGATTTTTCAACACCATTGTATTTACATACTTCCTCCGCTCTTTTTCTACTACAACAATTACCGCTTTAGTGTTAGAAATTAGTAATGGGTTTGACAAAGATGATTACAAGATGAACAATGAATCTTCTAGGCGTGTTGGGACACTTTCCCAAAAGCAATATTCCTACCCTACACTGAGCACGGGTTATAAGGAATTCACTTCCGAGATACAAAGAAGAACAACGAAGATCACGCTCGTTATGAAATTCGTAGAATGAGAGTAAGAAAATAAGAATTTGTTGCAATGAAGAGAACTTGTGCTTATGGAACTTTTGAGAGAGTTTCTCTGGTTTCTTTTCATTCATATATATTAGATAATGATCATTAGAGCCTTTGCAACGTATTAAAAGAAGCAAATACACGGCAATAACCGTCACTCGAAAAGCCGCAAACAAGCGAAGGCAAGCAGGAGCTTGCGCTCCACAAAGGAGCGAGCGCTCCTTCAAGGAGCGGGCGCTCCAAGGAGGAGCGAGCGCTCCTCCACCCTTTCCTTCATTTCTCGTTTGTAAACCGAGTTCGCTCTCCCACTAATGTATCACGTACATTAAGCAACTCTAATTTACACGTTACTCTAAGTCACGACACCTTATCCTATATGACTTAATGTAACGAAACATGAAAACCAACACTCCGATACTCTAAATATCCAACAATCCTCCCCCATTTAGAGTATCTAATTGTATAATTAGCACATACATCATTAGCAACAAATACATCTCATGCATAAATGAAAGTGTATAAAACTTGAACTTCCACATAGTACAGTACACATTCCAAGTAACCGTATCCAATTGGTGTCGCTAACGATTGAACCAATTTCAATACATAATGGAAACCCGGAGATACCATACACACAAGATAAATTACTTAAACTCATTATAAACCGACACATAAAGCCTTGTGTCCATATCTATTCATAAGTGTATCAAAGCTATGCCCCAGTAGCTCCTTGAAGCGGCTAAACTTCACACTTACATAGGTAGATCTCTAAAATACATGCTACTGTGAAAAGCACAAACAAGAGACCTATTAAGATATACAACCTCCTTATACAACACAGTGATAGAACTAAAAACAAGGATGAATAAAAGTTCTACAATCATCCAAATGAAAGAATTAATCTTATTGAACTTAGGACCCAACGTCATATTGGGCGTTAAGTTAAGATTCCCTCATTCGTGATTCTCGAGGGGCTCCAATCCTAAACCGATTGCCATCCTCTTTACATTATCTCTAGCCAAGGCCTTTGTAAAACAATCCGCTAGATTATACGTTGTACGTACATAGTCAACAGTGATAACACTATCCTTGATAAGTCCTTGGATGTAACTATGCCGTACACCAATATATACTTGACTATATGCTCTTGCTAAAGCAGCATCGTTGTCACAATGAATCGCTATCGGCGATATCGGTTTTGACAACAAAGGAATCTCAATCATGAGATTTTTTAACCACTCCGCCTCTTTACTTGCGGAAGACAAAGCGATAAACTCCGAAGTCATGGAGGAATCCACTATACAAGTTTGTTTCTTGGAAGCCCAAGAAATTGCACCTCCTCCAAGTAGAAATACCCATCCACTTGTAGAAGAGTGATCTTCTTTATTAGAGATCCAACTTGCATCAGAATACCCTTCTAAAACCGAAGGATATCCACTGTAGGATAAACCATAGTCCTTGGTTTTCCCCAAATACCTTAAGACACGACGAATAGCCTGCCAATGTTGCATACTAGGATTACTAGTATACCTACTTAGTTTGCCTACCGCAAATGCGATATCCGGCCTAGTACTCGTCATAGCATACATCAAACATCCAATCACCCTCGCGTACTCAAGTTGAGACACGGCACTACCTTTATTAGGTAATAATTTTTCACTAGGATCCATTGGTGTTGATACAAAAGAGCAACCACTAACATCAAATTTCTTAAGAACCTTTTCGATGTAGTGAGATTGAGACAAACTCAATTTACCTTTGCTTCTTTTAATTCTAAGGCCTAGAATGACATCCGCCTCCCCCAAATTTTTCATTGAGAACTTAGACGAAAGAAAAGATTTAGTCCACTCAACTTGGGATAAATCAGTTCCAAAAATTAACATGTCATCTACATATAAGCAAATCATTACACCATGACCATTGTCATCAAATTTGCTATATACACACTTGTCTGAATTATTCAATTTGAAACTGTTAGACAACACTACCTCATCAAACTTTTGATGCCATTGCTTAGGTGCTTGTTTTAGCCCATACAAAGATCTAATTAACTTGCAAACTTTTTGTTCTTGACCTTTGACAACAAACCCAACCGGTTGTCTCATGTAAACCTCCTCATCTAACTCTCCATTCAAGAATGCGGTTTTGACATCCATTTGATGAATCACGAGATTATGAATTGCCGCAAGAGCAATCAATAACCTTATAGTGGAGATTCGAGCTACGGGTGCATATGTATCGAAATAATCGATACCCGGCTTTTGGGAAAAGCCTTGTGCCACTAACCGGGCTTTGAACTTGTCAATAGTACCATCGACTTTCATTTTCTTCTTGAAAATCCATTTACACCCTATTGGTTTACATTTAGGAGGTAGATCCGCTAGAACCCATGTGTTATTCCCCATGATCGAGTCCATTTCATCATCAATAGCTTCCTTCCAAAATGGAGCATCTTGAGACTTCATGGCCTCATCATACGTTAAAGGATCCCCTTTCACATTATAAACATATGGAAACTTAGTTAAAACACTATCTCTTGATCCCTCAACCAAATATACATGAAAATCCGAACCAAAGGATTTCTCTTTCCTAGCCCGTTTACTTCTCCTAGGTTGTGACGATGTAGATGCAACATTCTCATCTAGAATTTGTTCATCTAACGCTTGATCATTAGTTTGATCAATTTCCTGAATTTCGGTACTTGGAGTTATATCCTTTGGTCTAGGAACCGATGAATATCTATTTTCATCAAAAATAGCATCTCTAGACTCCACAATAGTGTGAACCAACCAAAAGTCGTTTTGTTCTATAACATAAAACCTATAGGATTTGCTATGAACAGCATACCCTATAAAGATGCATTCAACTCCTCTTTCACCTAACTTTTTACGTTTAGGTTCCGGCACTTTAACTATTGCCCTGCATCCCCAAACTCTAATATAACTTAGATTTGGTTTTCTTTTTTACCATAATTCATAAGGGGTTACTTTGTTCTTTTTCATTGGAACACGATTCAAAATGTAACAAGCAGTTAAAACCGCTTCACCCCAAAATCCATCACTCAAACCAGAATAGGATAACATAGAATTTACCATTTCTTGTAAAGTTCTATTCTTTCTTTCCGCTATACCATTTTGTTGTGGTGTATAAGCCGCGGTTGTTTCATGTATTATTCCTAAAGCTTGGAAATAACTAGGATTATGAAATTCACCACCTCTATCGGTTCTAAACCGTTTAACCTTGTCACTTAATTGCAATTCCACTTCATTTTTATAGATCTCAAATTTATCTAGGGCTTCATCTTTAGTGGACAACAAATATACATAACAAAACCGTGAATAATCATCTATAAATGTTATTATATATTTCTTGTTTCCTAAAGACGGTGTACTATGAAAATCACAAAGATCACTATGTACAAGATCAAGCAATTTAGTATCTCTTTCCACATTATTAGGAAAAGAACATCTGGTTATTTTTGTTAACATGCATGTCCTACACTTCTCAATACTTGGATCAAAAGAAGGAATTAAATCATCCTTAGCCATAGAATACAACTTTCTATAATTAACATGACCAAGTCTTAAATGCCAAAGAGAAGAATTGTCATTAATAACACACACATTGTTAACTAAAGCATTCGAAATGCTAAGTTTAAACATACCATTACAAAGATAACCAAGACCAACAAACAAACCACCTTTAGATAAAATAAACTTGTCCGACTCAAAGACCATTTTAAACCCTATACGATTCAGGATAGCTCCAGATACAAGATTACGCCTAAGTTCCGGAGCAAATACAACATCTCTAAACACTAGAGATTTTCCGAAACTAAAGACTAACTCTACTTGTCCTACACCAAGAACTTGAGCTGTAGAGTCGTTGCCCATGTATAGAACTTCTCCATTGTCCACCTCCTTGAAGGTTTTAAATGAAGACCGCTCCTTGCACACATGCCTTGAAGCTCCCGAATCGATATACCATGAACAATCATCCTGTACACAAAAGATTTCAGAAATCATACACACATAATTCAAACCCGAATTACATGCAAATTGTGCACAAGTACCTTGTTTGGCTTAGGATTGGCTAGACTCGCCTTTCCCTCCACCTTGCTCATTCCTTTTGTTCATCTTCTTCTTCCAAAGGAAGCAATCCTTCTTGAAGTGTCCGGGCTTGCCACACACCCAACAACCACGTTGTTGACCAACTCCACCATTCTTAGGCTTTTTGGAATTGTTGCCTTTGGTGTAATTGTTAGCCCTCTTCTTAGGATTTGAGTCTTTGGACTTTCCATCCTCCACCATGTTAATGGTAGAAGAATTAGGATTTACCTCCTTTTGTCCATCTTGAACCCGAATGCCCTCTTCAATCCGAAGATGAGCACCCAATTGTTCCATATTCATATCATCTTTACTATGTTTAAGAGTATTCCTAACATCCTTCCAACTTGGTGGTAATTTGTCAACTATTGAAGATACAATAAATGTCTCATCCATACTAATACTGTGTTGTTTAAAACTTCCTACTATCCTTTGGAGTTCATGGAATTGTTCCATCACTGGCCTAGTTTCAACCATCTTAAAGTTATTAAAATTGCTAACTAAGAATTTTTTACTAGATGCATCTTCGGCCATGTATTTCGACTCAAGGTCATCCCAAAGCATTTTAGCAGATTCATAGAATTGATAGACATCAAACAAAGTATCAGACATACCGTTAAGAATGTGACCACGGCATATGTAGTCATCGTTCTCCCACTTGTTCCTTCTCCTTGAGGCCTCCAAAGTTTCTTCTTCCACAAACTCGGGTTTTGGAGTACTCAAAACATATGCAACCGAAAGAGAAGTGAGAAGGAAGTGCATTTTCTTCTGCCATCTACGGAAACCCACGCCTTCAAACTTGTCAAGTTTCTGAAAATTCGAAGTCATCTCACGAACCGTAGCCATCTTCAAGTATTATTGCTTTTGGATTGTTAGAAATTAGTAATGGGTCTGACAAAGATGATTACAAGATGAACAATGAATCTTCTAGGCGTGTTGGGACACTTTCCCAAAAGCAATATTCCTTCCCTACACTGAGCACAGGTTACAAAGAATTCACTTCCGAGATACAAAGAAGAACAATGATGATCACGCTCGTTATGAAATTCGTAGAATGAGAGTAAGAAAATAAGAATTTGTTGCAATGAAGAGAACTTGTGCTTATGGAACTTTTGAGAGAGTTTCTCTGGTTTCTTTTCATTCATATATATTAGATAATGATCATTAGAGCCTTTGCAACGTATTAAAAGAAGCAAATACACGGCAATAACCGTCACTCGAAAAGCCGCAAACAAGCGAAGGCAAGCAGGAGCTTGCGCTCCACAAAGGAGCGAGCGCTCCTTCAAGGAGCGGGCGCTCCAAGGAGGAGCGAGCGCTCCAAGGAGGAGCGAGCGCTCCAAGGAGGAGCGAGCGCTCCTCCACCCTTTCCTTCATTTCTCGTTTGTAAACCGAGTTCGCTCTCCCACTAATGTATCACGTACATTAAGCAACTCTAATTTACACGTTACTCTAAGTCACGACACCTTATCCTATATGACTTAATGTAACGAAACATGAAAACCAACACTCCGATACTCTAAATATCCAACATTTAGGTAGTTTCATCTTTTGGAACCATTCCACTTTTGGTAAAAAAAATTAACTATAGTTGATAATAGTACCTTTACTCTATGTTAATAAAACCATCATTAATTACTCAAATTGCTTTATAAAGTTGTGTTTAATTTATTATGGATTTATTTGTCCCCCTACTCTAGTTAACTAAAGAGGTACCTCTATGCTAAAAGGACCCTTTATTATTTCCTTAAAAACCATGCCCAAACCAATTGTTGATGTTGGAAAAAAAGGGAGAAAGTATTTGTCATTATACTATAATTTCTAGATTTGTTATTGTGATATATAAATTTTATAATTTTTAATATTCAATTGAATACTATAGTTAAGCTATTATTAAATGGTATCTCAATAACAGGTATGACTGCTAATACAGTTTAACATGAATAATACCCGAAGGATACTTTAAGAAAGTAGAGGGTAATAACTTAATAGATGCAGGACAGAAAGAATAGAGAAAAACATGAGTGCCAGCCACAATTTCAACTTTTAATATAGCACATAAACACTAACGCATATAGAATGGAAGATGGGAAAACCAAAATGAAGATTATAATGATAGTATCATGAAGAAAATTAATTAAATATAAAACTAACCTCTATTAATAATCGAAAATACAATTTAAGAGAAAAAAATATATCTTCATTAATCATGATCACCATATCAAGTCTTATCAAATTTCCCCCTTTTTTATGATCCGTGACCTCAAATAGTCTAGAAATGCGAACCTTGATTTCCAAATGGTTTTAGTAGAATTAAGTTAATGGAGAAAAGAATAAGATCTGAGATATAGATATAGATATATGGAAAATAAATAAATAATTATGTATACAATAAATATTATAAGAATAAAATAATTAGTCAATTGTGTAATACCTCTGCAATCTCGATGACAAACTTTCATTTGATCTTCATGTAATGCCATCATGGAATGCTATCGTTTCAAAACTATAGATATGAATTTTTTTATCTTCATATGACTTGATTTTTAAAAGTATGATTTTAAAAGCCATAATTACTATTGTCACATATTATATGCTATTTTTATAGTTATTTTTATAATTATTTAAAATAAAGAATAAATAATACGTTATTGTTCATCTAAATAAATATATTTTCATAAGTTGTAAAACTATATTGTATATGGATCTTATTTCGAAGCATATTTCGAGCACTCTCCGACGGTAAAAAAAAAATACTATTGCAAATTATGTAGCAAAAGTTACATTTAATTTACATAGTATAATAATTTAGGTTGTTTATTTAAAATTAGACTGTAATATTCACTCATCCAGAACACCTTATATGTACTTATATCTATGTTGAACACCATTTTCTTTCAAAAAAAATAATTGTTGAACACTATTTTCTTAAAAAAAATTAAAAGTTAATAAGAATGACATGGCATGCTTAGGTGGAGCTCTTTATAATATTCTAAGGTTGTCTATTTAAATCAAACTCTAATTTTTACATAATCCAAAACTCTAATATATATGTAACTTTATCGCTATATATTTTAGTTTTTGTTGTAACAACAAAGTTTCCTTAATAAATTTTGTTGCAATACTATATTGTTTTGGTTTAGTTGAGTAAGGTTGAGGTTTTAAAAGATAATATGTTTAATCCTGTAAATTGGACCTATAATCAAATGTTATAATCACATGTAATACACTATACTTAATACTTATAGCTATTATTATATTTATCTAAAAAAAGACTAAATAATGTCTTACAATTCATCTAATTTAATATATTTTCATGAGTTATAAAACTATATTGTAAATAGATCGTATTTTAAAGCATATTTCAAGCACTCTCCACTGATAAAAAAAATTATAATATTTTGAATTAGGTAGCAAAAGTTAAATTCAATTTACATAATATAATAATTTAGGTTGTTTATTCAAATGCAACTCTAATTTCCCCCTATCCAAAACTCTTTTATGTATTTAAATGTATGTAGAATTCTATTTTTTTTTTCAAATATTTAAAATAAAAACTAAGTACATGGCAATCCTAAGTGACACTCTCTATTTCTTAAAAAAATAGAACTATATTGTAAATGGATCTTATTTCGAAGCATATTTGGAGCACTATCTAATGGTACAAAAATTGTAATATTCTGGATTAGGTAGCAAAAGTTATACACAATTTACATAATATAATAATTTAGATTGTTCATTCAAAACGAAACTCTAAATTCTGCTTATCCAAGACTCCTTATATGTATTTAAATCTATGTAGAACTCTATTTTTAGAAAAAAAAATTGATGACATGACAATCCTACATGGCGCTCTATATTTCATAAGTTGTAGAACTATATTGTAAATTGATTTTATTTCGAAGCATATCCTGAATGCTCTCCAATGGTACAAAAATTATAATATTTCGAATTTTGTAGCAAAAGTTATACACAATTTTCATAATATAATAATTTAAGTTGTTAATTCAAATACAAACTCTAATTTTCGCTTATCCAAATCTCTTTTTATGTATTTAAATCATGTAGAACTCTATTTTTTAAAAAATAAAAATATAAATTGATAACATGGCAATCTTACGTGGCGCGCTCTATGAGCTCGAAATCTTGAGGAGTTCTCTATGCTCCCGAAAAGTTCATCCTTTATATATATATACTAGGTTTGAAGCCCGTGCGTTGCACGGGTGTTGTTTATTTTATTTTATTGTAAATTTTTTGTTAAAATTATTGTTGATTTTGTGTTGTTGTAAAATGAGATTTTTCAAGATCATTGTATTTACATACTTCCTCCGTTCTTTTTCTATTACAACAATTACCACTTTAGGTAGTTTAATCTTTTGGAACCATTCCACTTTTGGTAAAAAAAAGAAACTACAGTTGACAATATTACCTTTACTTTATGTTAATAAAATCATCATTAATTACCCGAATTGCCTTATAATAAGGATTTATTTGTCCCCTACTCTAGTTAACTAAAGAGGTACCTCTATGCTAAACTATCCATTTTTTTTCTTAAAAACCATGTCCAAACCAATTGTTGAAGTAGAAAAAAAAAGGAGAAAGTATTTGTCATTATACTGTAATTTCTAGATTTGTTATTGTGATATATAAATTTTATAATTTTTAATATTCAATTGAATATTGTAGCTAAGTCTATTATTAAATGGTATCCCAATAACAGGTATGACTAACAATAGCTAATATAGTTTTAACATGTATAATACCCGAATGATACTTTAAGAAAGTAGAGGGTAATAACTCTAAGGCTGTTTTATTTAAATCAAACTCTAATTTTTACATAATCCAAAACTCTAATACTTCCTCTGTTCTGTTTTAAATGAAACATTGGGTGAAATGACACAATTCATTGATCAATTTTGACTCCAATGTATCGCTATTATATAATGAAAAACACAGTCAAGTGGGATCTTGTTAGATTCGTCTCGATGCATACTATCAAATTATAACTTTTTATCTAATGGTACAAAAATTATAATATTCTGAATTAGGTAGCAAAAGTTATACACAATTTACATAATATAATAATTTAGGTTGTTCATTCAAAACGAAACTCTAATTTGTGCTTATCTCAGAATCCTTATATGTATTTAAATCTATGTAAAACTCTATTTTTAGAAGAAAAATAAAAATAAAAATTAATGACATGGCAATCCTACACGGCGCTCTATATTTCATAAGTTGTACAACTATATTATAAATGGATCTTATTTCGAAGCATATTTCGAGCACTCTCCAATGGTACAAAAATTATAGTATTCCGAATTACGTAGCAAAGTTATACACAATTTTCATGATATATAATTTAGGTTGTTGATTCAAATCCAAACTCTAATTTTCGCTTATCCAAATCTCCTTATATGTATTTAAATCATCTAGAACTCTATTTTTGTAAAAAATAAAAATATAAATTGATGACGTGGCAATCCTACGTGGCGCGCTCTATGAGCTCGAAATCTTGAGGAGCTTCCTATGCTCCTGAAAAGTTCTTCCTTTATATATATATACTAGGTTTGAAGCCCGTGCGTTGCACGGGTTGTTGTTTATTTTATTTATTGCAAATTTTGTTGTTAAAATTATTGTTGATTTTGTGTTGTTGTAAAATGAGATTTTTCAAGATCATTGTATTTACATACTTCCTCCGTTCTTCTTCTATTACGACAATTACCACTTTAGGCAATTTCATCTTTTGGAACCATTCCACTTTTGGTAAAAAAAGAAACTACAGTGGACAATATTACCTTTACTTTATGTTAATAAAACAATCATTAATTACCCGAATTGCCTTATAATAAGGTTTTATTTGTCCCCTACTCTTGTTAACTAAAGTGGTATCTCTATGCTAAACTACCCATTTTTTATTTCCTTAAAAACCATGTCCAAACCAATTGTCGAAGTAGAAAAAAACGGCGAAAGTATTTGTCATTATACTGTAATTTTTAGATTTGTTATTGTGATATATAAATTTTATACTCCCTCTGTCACAGAAAGATCTGAACACTTGTTTGGACACGTAGTTTAAGGTGATAAGTTGTGGTGTGGTTATCAAATGTTATTTTATTTAAAAAGTAGATGCGATAAGAGTTGGTTGGGTATTTTTTGTTAGAGGAGAGAGAAAGTTGGGTAACTTTTTATTGATAAAAGGTAGAATGGCAAAGATGTGTAAAATAAATAATATATTAATGGTGGGACCATGCCAAGAATGGAAGTGTTCAAACTAATTTGGGACAAACATAAAAGGAAAGTGTTCAAACTATTATGGGACGGAGGTAGTAATTTTTAATATTCAATTGAATATTGTAGCTAACTCTATTATTAAATGGTATCCCAATAACAGGTATAACTAACAATACCTAATATAGTTTTAACATGAATAATACCCGAATGATAATTTAAGAAAGTAGAGGGTAATAATTTAATTGATGCTGGACCGAAAGAATGCTTTCTTAAAAATTGATAAGAATGACATGCCATGCTTAGGTGGAGCTCTTTATAATATTCTAAGGATGTTTTATTTAAATCAAACTCTAATTTTTACATAATCCAAAACTCTAATACTTCCCCTGTTCTGTTTTAAATGAAACATTGGGTGAAATGACACTATTCATTGATCAATTTTAACTCCAATGTATCGCTATTATATAAAGAAAAACATAGTCAAGTGGGATCTTGTTAGATTCGTCTCGATGCATACTATCAAATTATAACTTTTTTATATTTTTTACATGTGCACAACTAAAGATATTAATGATTAAAGAAGTGAGTTGGGTTGCGTGAAAAAGCAAACATTTCATTTAAAACAGAACGGAGGAAGTATGTAACTTTATCGCTATAGATTTTAGTTAATAAATTTTGTTGCAATACTATATTGTTTTAGTTTAGTTGGGTAAGGTTGAGGTTTTGAAAGATAATATGTTTAATCCTGTAAATTGGACCTATAATCAAATGTTATAATTACATATAATACACTATACTTAATACTTATAGCCATTATTATATTTATCTATAAAAAAGACTAAAGAATGTCCTACAATGTATCTAATTTAATATATTTTCATGAGTTGTAAAACTATATTGTAAATAGATCCTATTTTGAATCATATTTCAAGCACTCTCCAATGGTAAAAAAATTATAATGTTTTGAATTAGGTAGCAAAAGTTAAATTCAATTTACATAATATAATAATTTAGGTTGTTTATTCAAAACGCAACTCTAATTTCCCCATATCCAAAACTCTTTTATGTATTTAAATATATGTGAAATTCTATTTTTTTCAAATATTTAAAATAAAAACTAATGACATGGCAATCTTAAGTGGCGTTATCTATTTCATAAATTGTAGAACTATATTGTAAATGGATCCTATTTCAAAGCATATTTCGAGCAATATCTAATGGTACAAAAATTATAATATTCTGAATTAGGTAGCAAAAGTTATACACAATTTACATAATATAATAATTTAGGTTGTTCATTCAAAACGAAACTCTAATTTCTGCTTATCCTAGACTCCTTATATGTATTTAAATCTATGTAGAACTCTAGTTTTAGAAAAAAAAAAAAAAAATTGATGACATGGCAATCCTACATGGCGCTCCATATTTCATAAGTTGTACAACTATATTATAAATGGATCTTATTTCGAAGCATATTTCGAGCACTCTTCAATGGTACAAAAATTTTAATATTCCGAATTACGTAGCAAACGTTATACACAATTTTCATGATATAATAATTTAGGTTGTTGATTTAAATTCAAACTCTAATTTTCGCTTATCCAAATCTCCTTATATGTATTTAAATCATCTAGAATTCTATTTTTGTAAAAAATAAAAATATAAATTGATGACGTGGCAATCCTACGTGGCGCGCCCTATGAGCTCGAAATCTTGAGGAGCTCCCTATGCTCCCGAAAAGTTCCTCCTTTATATATATATATTGATTGATTGATTGATTTTTTTTTTTAAAAAAATTGTTAAGATAAATTACATTAACGCCCTCTTACAGGGCCCCTAAATACAACCTACCCCAAAGCCCCCCAAACTCCCCTAATGAGAATCGAACCCACAACTTGCGGAGTAGAAGATGAAAGGCCTTACCACCCTTCCACTCCCTCATTCTCCCATATTGATTGATTGATTATAACGTGTAATGTTCTAAAAACGAATGTGTAAGAAGTAAGGGGGCGTTTGGTTGGGGGTATTGTGGAAAGGGTAAGGGAATCAAGAGACTTGATTCTCTTACTTATTGTTTGTTTGCCCAAATCAATGAAACCCTTTACCCTCTCCTTACCCCCAAAGTCCTCTACTTTCATTCCCCTACCCCCCCAAGGGTTTCACTTACCCTTTCTTTGACTTATGATTGACCATCTCTTTGACCACCCAACCACCACTTGACCTAACCTTTCAACCACAGCTGACCACCCGACCACCACCACCTGCGCACCTTACCACCGCAACCCGACCCCTCCACCACAACACCATACCACCGCGACCAGCCGACGCAGGGGAGGGGATCGGGAGACCGCGACGGCGCAAGGGGAGGGAGGGAGATAATGCAACGACGCAGGGGAGGGGAGGGAGAGAACACGGCGGTTCGGGGGAGGGGAGGGGGGAGAACGCGACGGTGTAGGGGAGGGGAGGGGGAGACCGCGACGACGCAGGGGAGGGAGGGAGGGGGAGGGGGAGACCGCGACGGTGCAGGGGAGGGGAGGGGAGACCGCGACAGTGCGGGGGGGGAGGGGGGTCAACGTGACGGCGCAGGGGAGAACCGCCGTGCGAAGGGGAAGAGGAGGGGGCGACGAGGTGGCGGAGAGGCGGCAGGAGAATAGCAACAGAGGGAGGAGTGGTGGTGCTAGGGTGGAAGAAGGGTAAGAGGAGGAAGAAAGAGAATTGATATTGTCTTAACCAAACACCACTCTAAATCTAAGGGTTTTCATTTCCTTTCCCCTTCTCCCCCTTTCTTGATTCCATTCCCTTTACCCCGTAGCAACCAAACGCCCCCTAAAAGTATATAAGAAAGAATCAGTGCGAGTGGTGGACCCAAAAGGAATAGGGATAGTTGATGGAGAGAGAAAATGCGATAACTTACCTTTACGTTTGGCGTTCGACTTAACCGAATTCTCCTTGCTGCTCTCGCCCATTTTCTTGATAATTTCTCAATTTCCTTTACCTTTCTTCTGCTTTCTGGGCATCAGAGTTCAGACCCATAAAACTTATGTTGAGTTGATTTTTGTAAAAAGATGGATGCTTTACAGTTTAAACATTACATTTACATTTACGACAACTAGTCCCAGTGTGAAAAACAAATGACGGTTAAGGGAAACTTACACAGTGTTACTCCACTATTCCCGTTGTAAAGGTTTTCGGAAGTTGGTAGAGGGACAATGCTCTACCTACCTACCAGATAGACAACCAATGAGATTGAGGGAGCATTGAATGGAAGTGTCAAAACTCATGTGAAGAGGAGGAGGGAGAGAGAGTAAAAAGTGATGTTCTAAAACGGAAACAAAGTAAATGGGAAGAATAGTTTGGGACATCAAAATAGAATACAAGAACTATATTTTGGGATAGAGGGAGTATATGCAATTTGTAAGTATTGACTTTATATATTTGGAAAAATTGATAATAGGGGTCTGAACTTTGGATGATAATTTTTAAAAGATTTGAACTATTGATTAACCTGTGTAGGTCCCTACTTTAGGGGGACCTAACTTTTAGCAGACTTCGGTGACTTAAAACTGACGATTTTTTTTAAAATCTCACCTAGTTCCTACTTCACTCCCTCAATTAACCCTTCTGGTGTGACCCAAGTTTTACAAGTTATGACCTATTAAGTCAGTTTCAAGTCACTAAGGCCCGCTAAAAGTTAAGACTCCTAAAGTTGGGACCTACACAGGTTAATCAATAGTTCAGACCTTTTAAAAATTATCACCCATAGTTGAGACCCCTGTTGTCAATTTTTCCTATATATTTTATTTTTGTTATCATTATCTCTATTATACTCTCTCCGTTTCATTTTAATCTACACACTTTCCTTTTTGGTCTATTTCTTTTTAATCTATACACTGTTGCTTTTTTCATTTTAGGTAACATGTCACATCTACTTTCTCCTTTTTTTCCACTCATGTCATCCACTTTTTAATATTTTAACCCACTTTTTACTTTCTCTCTCTTACTTTTCAGTTTCTCTCTCCACCTTTTCAGTTTATCTCTCATACTTTTATACTTATTCCTTAGTTGTCCCCCAAAGTGAAGTGAGTAAATTAAAATGAAACGGAGGGAGTATAAGTGAAGGGGGAGGAAGATGGTGTCCCCTCACAAAAAGTCTAATATACCCTTAATAATTTAAATTGTCATATATATTAAATAGTCTATTCTTCTTCCTACTTGCCATATATATTGAACAAGTTAATAATGGAATTGAATTTTAAATTTCAATTAAATATTAAATTAAGGAGAATGATTTATTCTTCTCAAATATGTGTGAAAAACTCTCATATAAAATTAGATTGATAATATAACTTGATTGAAACAATCTGTACAAAAAATAAAAACTTTAATTTCATATTAATAATTATAACGATAATATTTTAAAAACTAAATGTTGATTATTTTTCGGTAATCTCTATTATATAAATCAAACTCTTCCACATTAAAATATTCAACCATTGAATCTGATACACAAATTCTTCCACTTTATTTGAACACATGTTTTCTTCTGCTTTGTATTTCCTTCACTTATATAATAGAGATTTGAATAATGATGAACACATAACTAAAAAACCAACGTAACATTGATTTAAGAAAAATATATTAAAAAATTAAAAATCATTATAAATGTTTGTTTGAATCAATTTTTTTATGAATTAATATTTGAGAAAAAGAATGTTAATATCACACGCACGCATAGCGTGCAAAAATACTAGTGTATATATAATTCAAATAGTGAATTGACCTAAAACATATCCGTCTTGAATCCGACGTGATTGCATAAAACTGAAACAGACTTGAGTTGTGTCAAAATTGATTCGTCCTAAACCCGGTTAAAAAATAAGAAGACCTAAACAGTCTCGATCTTAAGTGACCCGACAAGAACGAACCCTTGGCCACCTATATGTATGAATATGTCTCGGCATAGGCCGTTTGGCAATATAAATTAAGCTAACTCCCAACACGTAGATGATACACACACTAGTATAATTAGTATTGTGTTTGCGGGTCAAAATATTATCAGATATAAAACAATACATATGTTCGCTAATAAAAGACAGATATGCAAATAAACAACAAGTCAAACAATTAAAAGCCTTTTTAATTTTTTTTTAATAAATGGAAACCAATTATAGTATTCTTTTAAGGCTCATCAAAATATTCATTTCAAAACAATGTTATGTTCATCTAATGAGGGTCTATTCTCGTCACGTTATTTTGCTTATTTTTCAAAGAAAAATATAAAAGTTATAGAAAAAAAATAAGAAATTTTCATGAAAAGTAGCAAAAGTTCAAAAGAGAATTTAATAAAAGTTTAGAAAAATAAGAAAAGTGAAAAAAAAATACAGTAAACAAAACCGACCCTATATTGTTTATGTTCAAACACTACAAAATAAGTTTTTTAGGTTTTAATTATGGGATCCAAATTTAATGTTGTTTTAGAATCTTTAAATATACATTTCAAAACAGCGTTATGTTCGAAATTAATGTTCATTTGATCGAATTAATTAATTGTTCTTTTAGACTGCCATGTAGATCTGAATAAAATCGATGTTAATTAGAAATTACAAAAATATTTTTGCACAACAAACTCTTTTTTTCGGACGTATGCACCTTCTAATTTGCGCTAAAGTAACATTTTTTTACGGAAATATAAATTTTAACTTATCCTGCTTTATATTAGCAATAAGTCAAAACCAACAAGTTCAATACAATAAGTGAGCGATGAACTTGATTGACAATTGACATATGTTAGCACAAAAATCTACAACCTCATTCCCCTCTCAAAAATTATCAATCTTCATTTGAAATTTTTAGACAATAAAATTCAGGAAAATTTGTTGATTTTTTTTTTTGCGAGAAACAACCTTCTTAGAAAAATCTGGCAAGAAAAAGACTTTGAACATTTTTTTTTTCTTGTTTTTTTGCGAGGAACAACCTTAACCTATTTTTCTAATACGTAATTATATATTAATAACCAAATACGAGCATTAGTAAATGCGCAAATTAAACTAAGAACATCAATAAGAAACAGTGAGAGGATGGAAAATTTGATTATGAATAACTCGGTTACTATGTGCATTATTTATGGTGTATGATATGACCTTTCTTTTAATTTTTATTTTGAATTGACTTTGTTTTAATTCATTGTTAGATGCAACATAGTAATTTATAAGAAAAAAAGAAATATAACTATTATAGACAAATTTACAAACAATTGAACATGCAAATATTATAATGAGCAGGATCTTTTATTTATCACCTCATTTACGTCCATTAACTCTAACTGTATCACATTAAATATAATTAATAATTGTGCATTACATGGGTTCCAAACCTAGTTGTTGGCCTACCATCTACGGCTCCTTTGAAGACACTTGGGCTCATCAGGGCCGAACATGTGTCCTCTCCTAGTTAATAGAGAAAAAAAGGATTCAGACTTTGGGTTGTACTCAGTTGGGATAAAAGGTTACTTTTCTGGCCCAAAAGATAGTCAGAGCCCAGCTCTGTGAGGTGGCTGCAAGTGAGTGGTTGATAAACCTTCATAAATCATGGTCTGCCACGTGTCATGATCTGATTCCTTAGCCAATCAGAGGTCACTATTCTAGGGCAGATTTTAAGGTTAGCTGTCATCTTGCTATCACTATAAATACCCCTGAAATCAGGAGAAAAGATCATTCAATGCAAACAGTGCAAAGTTACTGTAACAGCCCGCACTTCCGAGCTGCTAGCTAATCACACTTAACATTCATAAACCTCAATTACCACTTAATAAACCCAAATTACATTTACTCGCAGCGGAAACATAACTTATAAAACGATCCTGGACCTGTGGGTTATGGGCCCACAACAAATCATCTCCAAAACAAATAACAGATTACATAATACCTTACACGATTCCCAAACAAAGAATATTTTATACTCAAATACATACTTGAATACTTCTAGTCACAACATCTGAATCATTAATCTAATTACAACTCCACAACCAACTTTCGCTTAAAATCCACTTCGAGCTTTCAAGAGAACCTGCGAAATCACCACCAACGGACTCTGCCCCCACCAGGACAGGTTCCAAGAACAAAATCAGAAAAACTGAGTACACACACTGTCCAACCAGAAATTATCTTTTACATGATAATTGAATTCACAATATCCACATTACATGATCTCGAGTAGCAAGGTAATCCATCCTTTATCACTCATAGTTTATTCTACTTAATAGGGTTTTGAAAATACATATGAAAAACTCAATAACACAATCTTAGCCCTCTCGAAGGCGAAATATAAACTTAAAACAGATAGTCCTTAACTATAATTTCAAATAAATTAGAAACATCTATCCAACAGTCCAGAAAACATCATTGCATTGGAATCATAACTCTTAGTATAACTATCATGGAAAGAAACCATAGTATAAATTTGTTAATTGTACAAGACAAAAGCTTTTGCTCTTGAGTTTCCATACGAACTTATAGTTCATAACTACTCTATAAGTTATGCAATAACGACTTACAACTATCCGGGGAAGAAAATACGAATAGAGGGGACTATGCCTCCACCTCTAAACTCATGGAGACGTCTCTCCCTAATAATATTTGTACTGCTTGCAAGGCTTATTTCCCATGACATATGTCCCATCATTTCATAATACACACATACCACGATGTGTTCATCACTGCTGCTGCAGTTTCTTCCCCATCATAACTAATAATTTCACAAATCCATATTTTCCCACCACTCAAATTCATAGCTTACTTTAATTGACTATTTATCATCAAAATCTCGTACCATAGATACACTTTTCCCATATACTTCATAATTTCTATATAAAACTTATATCGCAAATCATTGATATACATCAAAGTCATAAGTCAAACATACTTTGACCAAAAATCATTTCATTTGTTCCAAAGCCTTTGAATACAACTACAGCTTAGATCGAAATCAAGTTCGATAAAAGTAACATAATCGGTACTTCATAGGTTCGTAAATTGGTATCTCGTATAATTATAAAAATATCGAAAGTTCTAGCTCAAATACTTGTAGCTACAGTTATTAGTACATCATTTTAGAAAACATAGTTCCAAAATAACAAGTTCAAATAACAACACCACAAATCAGTAGATGCACAAACTAGACTTTTAGGTAATCCACGTTTTATAATATATAATAACATATCAACTCAATGCAAGGAATTTATATATTTTTACAAAGTACCAATCTCTAGTTCAAAAATGGAGGACATGTGTGTACCTCTATGCATCTTCAAATAGAACTCGACTCCATCATAATCTTCGAGAGTCCAATATCTCCTTACCCATATTATACTCGGATCCACAGAGTTTACCTCATAATAATAATGACAACCATTAATATCCATCTTCACAACAACCACAACCCTTATATACAAATCATTTCACAATCTACCTCACAATGACAATCTCTAACTCTAATTACTGCAATATTGGAAACCATCACACTGATTTGCAGACATGAATTTATGATTTGGGTTTGTAATATAGTAAACAGAACTTGTAATCATCTAATTTAGCGATAATTTCAATGGATCATAACTCACTTTATTAATTCAGGGACTAATATACTTTAGTGACCATCACCCATAAATTTACTCAACCTTGTTCATAAATTTACGACCATTCTATAGCATTAGTAACCTCTAATTTCATCTGAATCTCGTCAGTCGGCTCTGTTAATAATAGATCTGTTTTAAGACTTTTAGTAAATACTTACTCTCACTGCATCCTATATATTTCTTAAATGGAATCAACCAATTAACACCTTCATATAATCATTCAACACACCCAACATCAATTTAGAATTTCAGTACACCAACACCCATAAATCCATCATCCTAAACAACATCACATAACTATTATTCACCATCCACAATTGAATCATAAATTTCCATCCAAGAATTTGAACCATAAGAATAAGAACAAGGGAAGGAGTAAGGGGTTAGTACCTCTGCTCACTTGGAGCAGGGACGAAACAAAGGCAGCAGTGAAAGGAAGTTGTGCTCCGGCGAGCACGGGTACACCGGCGAGGCTGGCAGCAACGCACGACAGGGCAGCAGCGAAGGACGAAGAACAGGGGAGCTAACACAGCAGCAGCAACGAAACAACAACAGCACCGCGGTGGCATGCGAGCAGCACCGATGGCAGACACTCGCGGACGGAGGAGAGAACGCTCCGGCGAGGTTAGGGCTCCGACGAGAAGGAACGAGGGAAGAGAGAGAAACTGGGTTGGGGTTTCATTTTGGGGTTTCACCGGGAGAGAGAAGTGATGGGGTTTGGGGTTTTCTTTGAGTTCCATTTATTTTCTTGAGATGAGATGAGAGTTGGACAGCAAAACAATAAGGTGGCATTTCTACATAAAGCCACGAGATCAACAGAGAGAGATAGAAATCCTTTCTTTTTTTTTTTTTTTTTTTCAATTTAAACTAAATACTCACTTACATTATATATTTTTTTTTTTTAAAAAAATATAAATGCTCAATAAAATTAGTATAAACTCATATTTCTCAAAGTCATACAACATTATCGTAATCAAGACTAATAAAATATGATTAATTCTTAATTAAAGCTACTTAGAAAAATAGGCTATTACAATCTACCACCCTTAGAAGAAAAGTTTCGTCCTCGAAACTTGAAAACAAAACAATAAAGAAACTTCAGAACATCTGAAAGCAAATAAGTTCACAGAAAACATTTTTAACGAAAAATCAAATCAAATTCAATTCTTAACTTAACTTCAATACCTCAACAAATCAATGCTCCCGAAACCAATATTCACTAAATCTCGAATCCAAATTCTCCACAATCTCAATGAATATAATTCGATCTTTCTCTAATAACAATACATTCTCAAGCTAAAATCTTAATAGAACTTTTCACTTTTGCAAATTTTCAATCTCAATACTCAACCTTCAATATCTGAATCCCAATTCTTAACAAAACAATAACCCAATTTAATTTCAATCAATCCCAAATATCTTTCACCCCTCGCTAGGTGGCTTACTCAGCACACAATCGTCAGGTTGCTCCGATAACTAACTAGGAAATATCAAATCCTCACTATCCATATTCCATAACATGACTCAAGTCTTAACTCAAAATATCAAATTTTCTCTCCAATTGCGAATATTTAGTTTGAGTAACCATAATAATCAACTAATTCCAAAGCATTATCAATATATTCTAAAATAAATCATTTCATCCATCATCCATAAATCATAGCTCTAACACTCCTGCTCTGGATTCTTAGTACATTTCACTTACTTTTTAATTGCTCTGCATAACACTTCATAACTCATCACGAATTACACATCAAATAAATGCTCAAGACTCTAAAATCAAAATTTTGCATACGCCTCGCAACTCAAACAAGACAATTAATGCCAAGTCATTCGCACACTTCTACTTTTCGTCATAACTTTAAATTTTCATGTCTCTTATTTAATCTTGCCTTCTTTACCAAATACTTGAAAATCAATAACTAATTTTTTTTTTCCATTACAAAATTCACCACATCCTATCTTTAAATTCAGACAATTAATTCTCATCACCCACGTCTAGACAAGTTGGTTTCCAAAACCATGATAACACATCGCATACTAGTTTTCATTAAGTAACAACTTTACTTGACTAAATTTTAATGTTCAAAATTCCATTCGAATAATAAAAAAAAAAAAAAAAAAAAATCAGTCCATAATCAACTCGGCAAGCATATTCGAAGCAATATCCCAATTCAATGGAAGCCATTTCACTTAATTTCCTATGTGCTTACTCGTATGACTATCAAACCTTTAAACTCGAACTCTTAACATTTACCTCCGAATAACTCAATAACCTGCATAACTTCCTAATTCCGCAAATCGAAACTCGAATCTCCGAGCTTATCAACCAATATAATTCATATACGTTTAACTATTAACCAATCTCAACACCTATCTCCACTCATATGCCGTGATATGAAGATCAAGACAATTCTAAAATAACCTTGCCCTGATACCATCTGTAACAGCCCGCACTTCCGAGCTGCTAGCTTATCACACTTAACATTCATAAACCTCAATTACCACTTAATAAACCCAAATTACATTTACTCGCAGCGGAAACATAACTTATAAAACGATCCTAGACCTGTGGGTTATGGGCCCACAACAAATCATCTCCAAAACAAATAACAGATTACATAATACCTTACACGATTCCCAAACAAAGAATATTTTATACTCAAATACATACTTGAATACTTCTAGTCACAACATCTGAATCATTAATCTAATTACAACTCCACAACCAACTTTCGCTTAAAATCCACTTCGAGCTTTCAAGAGAAACCTGCGAAATCACCACCAACGGACTCTGCCCCCACCAGGACAGGTTCCAAGAACAAAATCAGAAAAACTGAGTACACACACTGTCCAACCAGAAATTAATTTTAGTGGCTTAAAATATATTTCTTTTACATGATAATTGAATTCACAATATCCACATTACATGATCTCGAGTAGCAAGGTAATCCATCCTTTATCACTCATAGTTTATTCTACTTAATAGGGTTTTGAAAATACATATGAAAAACTCAATAACACAATCTTAGCCCTCTCGAAGGCGAAATATAAACTTAAAACAGATACTCCTTAACTATAATTTCAAATAAAATAGAAACATCTATCCAACAGTCCAGAAAACATCATTGCATTGGAATCATAACTCTTAGTATAACTATCATGGAAAGAAACCCATAGTATAAATTTGTTAATTGTACAAGACAAAAGCTTTTGCTCTTGAGTTTCCATACAAACTTATAGTTCATAACTACTCTATAAGTTATGCAATAACGACTTACAACTATCCGGGGAAGAAAATACGAATAGAGGGGACTATGCCTCCACCTCTAAACTCATGGAGACGTCTCTCCCTAATAATATTTGTATCTTGCTTGCAAGGCTTATTTCCCAGGACATATGTCCCATCATTTCATAATACACACATACCACGATGTGTTCATCACTTCTTCTTTGCAGTTTCTTCCCCATCATAACTAATAATTTCACAAATCCATATTTTCCCACCACTCAAATTCATAGCTTACTTTAATTGACTATTTATCATCAAAATCTCGTACCATAGATACACTTTTCCCATATACTTCATAATTTCTATATAAAACTTATATCGCAAATCATTGATATACATCAAAGTCATAAGTCAAACATACTTTGACCAAAAATCATTTCATTTGTTCCAAAGCCTTTGAATACAACTACAGCTTAGATCGAAATCAAGTTCGATAAAAGTAACATAATCGGTACTTCATAGGTTCGTAAATTGGTATCTCGTATAATTATAAAAATATCGAAAGTTCTAGCTCAAATACTTGTAGCTACAGTTATTAGTACATCATTTTAGAAAACATAGTTCCAAAATAACAAGTTCAAATAACAACACCACAAATCGGTAGATGCACAAACTAGACTTTTAGGTAATCCACGTTTTATAATATATAATAACATATCAACTCAATGCAAGGAATTTATATATTTTTACAAAGTACCAATCTCTTGTTCAAAAATGGAGGACATGTGTGTACCTCTATGCATCTTCAAATAGAACTCGACTCCATCATAATCTTCGAGAGTCCAATATCTCCTTACCCATATTATACTCGGATCCACAGAGTTTACCTCATAATAATAATGACAACCATTAATATCCATCTTCACAACAACCACAACCCTTATATACAAATCATTTCACAATCTACCTCACAATGACAATCTCTAACTCTAATTACCGCAATATTGGAAACCATCACACTGATTTGCGAGACATGAATTTATGATTTGGGTTTGTAATATAGTAAACGGGAACTTGTAATCATCTAATTTAGCGATAATTTCAATGGATCATAACTCACTTTATTAATTCAGGGACTAATATACTTTAGTGACCATCACCCATAAATTTACTCAACCTTGTTCATAAATTTACGACCATTCTATAGCATTAGTAACCTCTAATTTCATCTGAATCTCGTCAGTCGGCTCTGTTAATAATTGATCTGTTTTAAGACTTTTAGTAAATACTTACTCTCACTGCATCCTATATATTTCTTAAATGGAATCAACCAATTAACACCTTCATATAATCATTCAACACACCCAACATCAATTTAGAATTTCAGTACACCAACACCCATAAATCCATCATCCTAAACAACATCACATAACTATTATTCACCATCCACAATTGAATCATAAATTTCCATCCAAGAATTTGAACCATAAGAATAAGAACAAGGGAAGGAGTAAGGGGTTAGTACCTCTGCTCACTTGGAGCAGGGACGAAACAAAGGCAGCAGTGAAAGGAAGCTGTGCTCCGGCGAGCACGGGTACACCGGCGAGGCTGGCAGCAACGCACGACAGGGCAGCAACGAAGGACGAAGAACAGGGGAGCTAACACAGCAGCAGCAACGAAACAACAACAGCACCGCGGTGGCATGCGAGCAGCATCGACGGCAGACACTCGCGGACGGAGGAGAGAACGCTCCGGCGAGGTTAGGGCTCCGACGAGAAGGAACGAGGGAAGAGAGAGAAACTGGGTTGGGGTTTCATTTTGGGGTTTCACCGGGAGAGAGAAGTGATGGGGTTTGGGGTTTTCTCTGAGTTCCATTTATTTTCTTGAGATGAGATGAGAGTTGGACAGCAAAACAATAAGGTGGCATTTCTACATAAAGCCACGAGATCAACAGAGAGAGATAGGAATCCTTTCTTTTTTCTTTTTTTTTTTCAATTTAAACTAAATACTCACTTACATTATATATATATATATATATTTTTTTAAAAAAATACAAATGCTCAATAAAATTAGTATAAACTCATATTTCTCAAAGTCATACAACATTATCGTAATCAAGACTAATAAAATATGATTAATTCTTAATTAAAGCTACTTAGAAAAATAGGCTATTACACAGTTACTCTGTAAAAATACTCTCTCACTTTCTCTCTAGATCTACTTTTCTCTTTACAGCTCCTGATATCTGACTTAAGCTTCGGAGGGGGAACCACCACCCAAACCTCCAGGGTGGGTCCCTTTTTGCAGGTTCGGGAACGAAGTTCCGGCTCGGACTAAGTTGATTCAGACATTGTTGCACAAGTCTCCAAGGAAGAACATCTTAAGGGATACACGATTGCTTGCTAGACAAGAAAACTCATTCTTCAGCTTACTTGTTCGACAAGTAGAGGATTAAACATTTGGCGCCGTCTGTGGGGAGACGCAACGATGACTGATTGTCAATCGTCCAACATTGCCAGAAACCGAAGTCTCCAGGTTAATGTCGAAGACACAGTAATGCACGAGAGACAGCCTCGAGGAAGGGATAGACCTCCAACCATCGTCCATGTCCCTAGACCAAGCCAGCAGTCGGTCATTCAGGAAAATCTTGAACTTCCAGTGACGGCTGCCCATCTAGACAACGTCCTGAATGACTTTCAGACAAAGATGACAGCAGTCGTCCAAGAACAGATTAGGAGCAACATGTTGTTCTTCCATCATAATTCGGAGCCAGCAGTCAACAATCAAGCTCCTCCTAGGGGACGTTCCCAAGAAAATTGTCCAGGTCCTAGTCGACCGGTCCGTCAGGAACCCTCTAGGAGGGCGGCAAAAGGAAAACAGCAAGAAGGCAGTGAGCAGCGAAGGAAGATGGACTGGAATTTGGTGGTTAGGACCCAAGATCAAGCTCGTCCGAGTGGGCATCAAATGGAAACACATGTCAGGGATTATTTAGAAGCAAAGAGAGCTGCAACATTGCAACAGTCGGCTACTGGCTCTACCCCGTACTTAAGAGATCCTCCTTTAAGGATACCATCCAGAACAGAGGGAAGAAGTCTGGGTCCATCGATAATTCGTCCGAGACAAGAGAAGACGGTGGTTCAACCAATGGTCTATAAGCGACTAGTACCAGCAAACACTTCATCTAATCCAGTGTTGAAGGAATATCGCCAGGAGTTCATTCCCATCGAGGGACAGCTGGGATCCCTCTGGATCAATTGGCCCACTCCAATCTCGGCCAGGATCATGGAGGCGCCCCCCCTTCCCAAAGGTAAAACTCCCAACAATAGAGCCTTTTGATGGAACAACCGATCCTGATGATCACCTGTCCGCCTACAAGCATCAGATGTACGTCCAAGGAGTAGATGATGCTACTTGGTGTAAGAATTTCCCGGCTACCCTGAAGGGTGTAGCTCAGAAGTGGTTCAATAATCTACCCCTCAATTCAGTCAACAATTTCACCGAACTCAGTGTCTTATTTACTAGTCATTTCGTTGTAAATCGTCAAGAACAAAAGACAAGCATGCACTTGGGCAAGGTCGTCCAAGGACCAAAAGAAGCTCTTAGGAGTTTTGTTAAGAGATTCAATCTGGAAGCCCTTCAAATTCAAGATCTCAATGTCGGAGTGGCTTTTGACGCCTTTATCAGGGGTCTGACGCCAGGAAGTTTTAAGTTTGACCTTGTGAAGAAGAAGATCAATACTCTTGCCGAGACATTAAAGGAAGCTGAAGCTTTTATACATGCCACTGAAGTATGTGCTGAGGCAAAGCATCCCGAGTCCAAGAAGCCTGAAGAGGTTGCTCAGCTAAAGAAAAGCAACCCCAAAAAGGCCAAGACTTGGGCCATAACCCTTACCACTACTTCGTCCAGAAGAAGCAAGAGGAAAGAATCTGAGCCTTCTTCATCCAACCCCATCGAATTCAGCAAGGACCAATACTCCATTCTCATGGAGATAAAGGACCAATACGAGCTGAAAGCTCCAAGTGAGATGAAGACTCCTTGCAGGAATAGGGACAAGAGCAAGTATTGTCACTTTCACAAGGAGTGCGGTCATGAAACCAATGAATGTAAACACCTTAAGAGAGCTTTGGAGGATCTAGCCCGAAAAGGAAAGATGAATTCATACTTACCCCAAGGGGGAAAGAAGTTTCAGAGGAGAGATGACCGTCAAAGCAAGAAGAAGGAGAGTGAAAGCACTGACGAAGATGTCGTCCTCGTTATTTCAGGAGGATTTGCTGCTGGAGGGCCAACCAATAAAGGGCACAAAAACTACCTCAGGGAGCTCGGCCAAGTCTTGTTGACTAATCCGACAAAGACCGAGCCCTTCCCAAAAGTGGTGGTTAGTGAGCAAGATCGGGGCAAGTTGAGGACCCCCCATGATGACCCTTTGGTTGTAAAGATGAAGATAGCAAACTTGAGAGTAAGAAGAATTCTGATTGACGCCGGAAGCTCGACGGACATCATTAGTGCTGATTGCTTGTCCAGATTGAAGTTTGATGAAAAGAACTTGGTTCCAGTCCATCATCCCATCATAGGGTTTGGGGGAGGAGTCATCCATCCCATGGGAACAGTCACGTTGCCCGTCCGAGTTGGAGAGAAGGAGGCCTCGCGGACTTTTTTCATCAAGTTCTTGGTTGTCCGGGATTTGACAGCCTACAATGTCATACTCGGACGACCAACTTTAAATCATGTTAAAGCTGTAATAGTGACTCACTTGATGCTTATGAAGTATGAGTGTGATGATGGCAAGATTAACTCCTTGTATGGAGACCAGCAGGCGGCTAGGGAATGTTACCTAAACACCCTCAAGCCGTCATCATGGAAAGCATGTAATGAAGACCAGACGATGATCGGTGGAGAACGGAAAACGTCTGAAATTGGGAAAGATAAGACGAAGGTTCTTTGGCGAAAGGAAAACGTCCGAAAGTGTAAAGGACCAAGTGGCCTCGTTGAAGGCGGCAATTGAGAGTCCTCAGACGCCTCTCGCCCCCTCAAGGAAAACGTCTGAACATCTCCCCAGCAAGAAAAGAAAGCATGAGCCAATCAAGGAAGAACCTCCTTCGTTTGACGAAGTGATGGCCATCATGGGACTAGCAATAGAACGTCCAGAGCCGGTGGAAGTTCCAGAAGATGTCTGTTTGGATGAGGCTCGTCCAGAGCGAACTTTAAAGATTGGTTCTTCCCTCTTTTCCCGAATTGAGGGGCTTTCTAATAAGCTTCTTTGAAAGAATTTCAAGACGTGTTCGCTTATTGTGTTGAAGAAATGTCCGGAATTGATCCGAGAGATAGCCGTCCACCGGCTGAATGTTGATCCAAATTTAAAACCGCTTCGTCAGAAGAAAAGGCATTTAGGACCGGCCAGAAATCAGGCGGTCGACCAAGAAGTTCAGAAGTTGTTGGAGTCAAAGTTCATCAGAGAAACCTATTATCCAGAATGGATAGCTAATGTGGTCATGGTGCCAAAGCCTAATGGCACTTGGAGGATGTGTGTGGACTATACTGATCTCAACAAGGCTTGTCCTAAGGACAGTTTCTCTTTGCCTAAGTTGGATCGTCTGGTAGACTCCACAGCCGGCCATGCTTTGCTAAGCTTCATGGACGCCTATTCAGGTTTTCATCAAATCTCCATGTGGTTAGAGGATCAGGACAAAACGTCCTTCATTACCGAAAAAGGGTTGTATGGCTGGCTGAGAATGCCTTTCGGCCTACGTAATGTGCCGGCCACCTTTCAAAGATTGATTAATACCGTCTTTCAGCCACAGTTGGGAAGAAACATGGAGGCCTATATTGATGATATGATAGTCAAAAGTCGGCAAGAGGAAGGTCATGTTGGTGATTTGAGAGAGACTTTCGAGACTCTCAGAAAATACAAGTTAAAATTGAACCCCGACAAATGCGTATTTGGAGTCTTGTCTGGGAAGTTCTTAGGCTTCTTGGTAGATCAGAGGGGAATAGAAGCCAACCCAGAAAAGATCCAGGCTATTTTAGACATGAAATCCCCGTCAAGGATAAAGGAAGTTCAGCGACTAACGGGTTGCTTGGCTGCCCTTGGACGATTCTTGTCCAAGTCAGGTGAGAAGTGCCATCACTTCTTCGCCACTATCAAGAAAAAGGCCAAGTTTGAATGGACGTCAGAGGCTGAGCAAGCACTTCAGCAAGTCAAAGACCACCTTCGGCAGCTGCCTAGGTTGGTCAGTCCAGCTGAAGGGGAAAAACTGTTTGTATACTTGGTTGTGTCCACTCAGTTGTGAGTCTTTGTTACGCTTCTTGAAAGAGAATCCGTGCAAGTCCCAATATACTTTGTGAGTCATGTGCTCAAGGATGCGGAAAATAGGTATACTCCAGTTGAGAAATTTGGTTTGGCCCTCGTCATGGCCAGCAGAAAGTTAAGTCCCTATTTCTTGGCGCACAGCATACTCGTCTATACTGACCAACATCTGAAGCAAGTTCTGCAAAAGATGGAAGCCGCCGGACGAATGCTAAAATGGGCTGTTGAGCTTAACATGTTCGATATGTCATTTGAACCAAGGAAAGCCATTAAGGGGGCAAGCCTTGGAAGATTTTATAGTTCAACTTACTCGGCCAACTATAGAGCCAATATCTGATCCAGCTGAAGGAAGGAAGCATTGGACGCTCATGGTTGATGGGTCGTCCACTGTCAATTGATGTGGGGCAGGAATCATTTGTCAATCTCCGGAAGGAGGCAAGTTCGAATATGCGCTAAGATTCCAGTTCCAAGCGTCCAATAATGAAGCTGAATATGAAGCACTTCTAGCTGGAATCAAAATGTGTAAAGCGGCAGGAGTGTAATAACCAAGAAAAAAAAAATTATTAGTAAGGGGTTGAAGGTTAAAGTATTATTATAAAATAAACTAGTCCCTAAGATCTTATATACGTTATTTTGTCATTTATATGATTATTTTAGATGAAGTTATGTGTTTCCTTGGCTTTGTGCATTTGCTCAGGGCAAATTATATGTGCATACATATATCATTTATATTAACATTATAGTTTATAGAGTACTTTAAGGGTCAAAGATTAATAAAATTATCAATTACTAGTTTATGAGCTTATAAATATATCTAGTAGAATTTTTAGTAAGTACTGCATAAACCTACAATGCTCCTAACTTATAAACGGTGAAGCTAATGACCAACGTAATTTAGTTTTTAGAATCGTCACTAATGACTTTACCGAAGGACGGACAGTCGCTATCCATTTTAAGACAATATGCAAAATACAATATTTGTAGGTTTCGGATTGAGTAAATTTGTGACACTTAATCATTACTAATTGGTTGTTATATAGTTATGTGATAAAATCAAGCATGCCTATCTATGATTTACGTGAAGTTGTGATACAAGTAAAATGTGAAGCTTTGTAAGAAGTTGACTTTGCTAAATAATGTTTATCTCCACCAATTCTTAACCGACTTAAGCTCACCAAAATCAACTTGATTTTCTCCTACCAAACACTATAGATACCAGCCAACATTCAATAGTTTTGGACATGCCACAGCGCAGAAAAATAAAAATAAGAAAGTTATAAAAAAAAGATAGTGAGAGGCATATTGTGAGAAAATCATCCGAGAAATTTGGTTAACACACCTTTAAGGTACATTCTTGGATACCCCTTCTTAATGTAGTTTTGCTACAATGTATTGTTATATTAATCTTTTTAGATAAACTATTAGTAATAGTTTTGCCTTAATAGTAAAGGTATATTGTGATTTGAAAATAACGTGTTTATAATGCAAATGGTATTTGTCACATTATGATTTATATACAAGGTGATTCTAAAAATACTATCATATGTGGTAATAATGATATTATATAAAGATGTTACTATGATAATATAAAATGGAGGTTCGTGGTATTATAAAATGGAGGTTCGTGGTTTGTGTTGGAGGAATAAATTATATGGAGTGACGTACGTCATTGTAGGGGTGTGCACACGGAAGTATCAGGAGGGGCTAAAGGCCTGAAAATATTATCCGGAGTGACGTACGTCATTGTAGGGGTGTGCACACGAGATTTGTCGGGAGAAACTATAACAAATAATTTTATATAATCGTAACTGATTATTTTATATAATTATCTGCAAAGTGTTTTTACATGGTATTGGGAATGTACTGGACCCTTTTGGATTGACTGTTATAAAATGTTTTGTTTTCAGGTACCAGCGATGGGAATGGGCAGGAGTGAGGAATATAAAATATTAGGACTAATATACTATATGTTGTTATTTTTTTTAATTTATTACATTAGTATCATGTTTTATTTTGTCTTCGCCTAGTATTTCTATTATTAGGAATACTGCAGTAATGTCCTGTAAACTCTATATTATATAATAAATAAAAGATGTAATATTTGGTTCGATCCTGGTACTATCATGTAGTGTTTCATTATTAGAATTATATTAAATTACAGGGCGTTACATGGAGCTCTAGAGATCGAGGCCAAATCGGACTCTATCTTGGTCGTCAGCCAAGTCAATGGAGACTTTGAATGTAAAGAAGCATCGATGGGCAAATATATGCGTCTGATCAAAGATAAGATTGAGCCTTTGAAACGATTTGTTCTCGACCAAGTACCAAGGTCAGAAAATCATCAAGCAGATGCACTATCAAAATTGGCCAGCTCGGCTGAAGGTGATGCGCCAAGAACAAAGTTTTGGGAAGTTAAACCCAAAAAGAGTATTGACCCAGAACAAATCATGTTACTTAGCTGAGGGGCGGTCTGGATGGAGCCTATCATAGAATACAAGAAGACGAGACGGTTGCCTCCAGACCCTGTAGAGGCTAAGTATGTAAAGGCTAGAGACAACTGGTTTGAATTATAGGATGAGACTCTTTACAAGAGGTCATTCAATCGTCCTCTCCTCAAGTGCATCACCAGGGAAGATGGTCTAGAGGTTCTGAAGGAACTCCATGAAGGAGCTTGTGCATCTCACACTGGGGGAAGAGCATTGGCAGAAAAGGCTTTAAGGACGGGGTATTACTGGCCTACCTTAAAGGAAGATGCCATCGTCTATGCAAAGAAGTGCGACAGTTGTCAGAAGCACGGAAATCTGCACCAGAAGCCGTCCAACTACCTAACTTCTATCTTGTTCCCTCTGCCTTTTGCCAAATGGGGCATGGATATCCTAGGACCGTTCCATGTGGCAGCTGGACAAAAGAAGTTTGTGCTAGTGGCTGTGGATTACTTCACTAAATGGATAGAGGCTGAAGCCATGCGAGGTATAACAACAAACGACGTCAAGGGTTTTATTTGGAAAAACATTATAACTCGTTTTGGCATGCCACAGTCCATCGTCTTTGATAATGGCCCGCAGTTCGAAACACCTAAACTGAAAGATTGGTTGGCAGAACGAGAAATCAAGGCTCACTTCGCTGCAGTCGCCCACCCACAAGCCAATGGGCAAGTAGAGTCCTTCAACAAGATTCTATCTAATGGAATCAAAAGGAAGTTGGATAATGCCAAGGGACAATGGGTTGAAGAACTACAGTTAGTGTTATAGTCCATCAGAACAACCGCCAAAAATTCTACAGGGGAGACACCCTTCATGTTAGTTTATGGCACTGAAGCCGTCTTGCCCATTGAAATTGAAGAACCCACCCTGCGAGTCATGTTGTACACAGAAGATGCCAACTGGGCTGCATTACGCACGGCTTTGGATCAAGTACCAGAAGTCAGGGGCAACGCTTTGCTAAGAATGCAATTGTACAAGTTACGAATGGCTAGGGAGTTTAACAAGAGAGTCGCTAGACGACCACTCAAGGTGGGGGATCTGGTTCTAAGGAAGATGGAGGCGGTTGGACGAGCTAAAGAGATGGGGAAGCTAACACCAAATTAGGAAGGACCTTATCTGATTATCCAAGAGGTGCGCAGTGGAACCTTTCGTCTCCAAGATCTGGATGGACGAGTTATACAGCGCACTTGGAACTTAGATAACCTGAAGAAGTACCACGTCTAACTCAATTCATCGTCAAGAATCTAGCTGGTAGGTTGTAGTAAGTCCAAAGTGCCACGACACATGCTAGAAAAAAGAATTGTATACATGTATCTTGGCATTCAGTTAAGCAACATTCATATAATACAATTCCTACTTTCTTATTGCCTTTGTTTACTTTCACCAAGTTAGTTCTCTTTGGGGCATTAAATCAGTTACTAGTCTAAAAGAGACAATAACTTGGGACAAAAACACACAAAACAATAGAGCGTCAAAAATACTCAAATCTATGCCGAACATCACTCCCTCGAGGAGACCGACCAAAAGTATAACAACCTAAAGGTTGACAATACATAAATGGCAATCAATTTGACACAATCTCTAGTAAGGGAAACGTAAAGGTCTCTAAGAGAAGGCTGACCAGAAATAAGCCCTTAGTAAATGATACTTACTTTCACATACACGGACAACTAAGTAGTAAAGACCCTAGTAAGGGAACACTAATTCCGGACGAGTGTTGTTCCCTCAAGGAAGGCGGCTAAGACATGGTCAGACCATGTATCTAAAGCTCGTCCTTAGCGGTTTCAGTAAACTTGGCCAATGTTGGCTGCTCTCCTTCTTGGACTATGACTTGTCCACTATATATGGTTGAGCCTAGCCCAAGAAGGGGGGATAAGACAAGCCTATAGGACGAGCTAAAAGAGGGAAGGTCGTCCAAAAAACCAGGATGAACCAGGCAATAAATACTGCAGGACGAGTGTTACCAACTCGAGAAAAACGGCTAAAACGTGGCTAGTCCACAAAACCATATGTATTGGCCGCAAACCCCCTTGGGGTAAGACACGTCTGAATGAGAAGACCATCCAACACTAAGTACTTGGATATTCGGGAAAGATTCACAATCGTCCAAAGACAAGGATGGAAATCTTCCCCTATACTTATTTTACAAACCATCCAAAGACCCATAGTCGTCCAAGGACAAGGATGGCAATTTTCTCCTATGTGTATTTTGCAAATCGTCCAAATACCCGACCGAGTCTCTTTTTGTACTTGGCTACATTTTGTAAAGACTCTAGACCGTCCAAGGGCAAGGATCGGGGTTTGGCAAGCTTACTGTATTTATAATTTTGTAGACTGTCCAAAAGTTCAAGACGAATCTCTTCTTGTACTTGGATGCATTTTGAAAAGATTTATCATCGTCTAAAGGCAAGGATGCCGCTCTTTCCTTAAAAATCTGTGAGGAACATCCAGCATTCGGGACGAGGCACATTTTATACTTAGACAGAATTGTAATTCAAGAGGAGAAGAGACAAGCAATTGGCAAAAAGTCTTTCATATATATACTTGGCAAAAAGTTTACAACTTAGGACTAGAAGATATAAAGCTACAACGGCAAACAAGCTGAGAAACTTAGGAAAATAAGCCTAAAACTAGGCATCATCTTCAGCGTGAGTTTCTTGGTTGTCTTTAGGGTTCTCCACCTCAACCGCAGCTTCGTCGTCTGAGTCCAAAAATTCTTGAGGTTCCTCGGCACATACTATAGCACGATGAACACTCTGTTGATATATATTCCAGACGACGAATGAAACTGGGGACCTCAGAAGGCTCAGCCATCATCTCAAAGGCCTTGACGGCCCAGTCCTTAGACGTTTCAACGACTTGAGCCAAGCCTTCTTTGGCGTCGTCAAAGGCCCGGGCCGCTTCCCCTTCCAGACGGGCATTCTTCGCCCTTAAGAGGATGTTCTCCCTTCTCAGTTGAACGACAGCTAGAAGAGCAACATCCCTTTCACCCTTCAACTCAGCAGAGACAGTATCTATGACCATCTTCAAACAATCTTGCTCCGGATACAGCTTTTTAATGGCAACAAGATATTTCTTGTTCTCGGATTCCAGGGTTGCTGATCTCTTCTCCAAGGCGTCCAGTGACTGACGATGGAGAGTGTTGGCCATCTCAATATCATAGATAGCCTTGTCGCCGGCCGTTGTAGCAAGGTGAACGAGCTTCTTGTTCTCTTTTCTAAGATCCCTCGCCCACTCTTCGGTTAGCATGCTGCGAGCAAAAGGCTGGAAATAATGAAAACCAAACAAGTCATTAGACGAGTATTAAACCCAGCAATTTTATTTAAGTATAAAATGAAAACGGCATAAAATTATACCTCAGCAGCAAGTTGGGACATGTAGCCCACATGCCCGGCTGATGCTCCCCTTAACCCTTTAATATAGGATTCAGGGTAACACTTGAAGAGCTCCTGCTTAAGCCGATCTTTTTCTACCTTTGACATTTTGGCAAAAGCAGGAGAAGGCTCCTCGTCCTAGTCTATGGTGGGAGTAGCCGAGGGTAAAGCGGGGCCTTTGCCCTTATCTGAAAGAGGAAGAGAGTCAGTTCTCTTGATGGGAAAGACGATGGCTTGTCTATTGGACGGACTCATAGACCGTCCTCCGACCCGTACCGTCCTAACTATATTTGGATAATACGACTCACCAGACAAGATGGATGCCGTCCTAACAACTAGCGGCATCTGCGGCACCAGCTTGGCCACCGAGCCGCTGAAGCCCGGGTAAATCTTAGCAACCGTCTCCGACTCTGGAACAACCAAAGCCAAGGCCGACTCTGGTCTGATCTCAGCAGAATCCGTTAGCAGAACGTCCAACTGACCAGCAGGATCCGCACTTTTTCCCCCCTCGGCAGGGGCAGCAGCTAAAGGCTCATTCTTCAGGACCTTGTCCTTTGGTGGAGGCATGGTTTTCTCCCCAACTTCACCAGCAGAAGTTGTCTTCTCCGTCCTCTTCCTTGTAAAGCCCTTAGGCTTTTTCGCTGGAGGCTGGTCCGCGGCCGCTGGAGGCCTCTTTTTGGACGAGGACGACTTCCCAGGTAGAAGTTTGTTTGTAGGAGCATTTTTCTGCAAAAGACAAAAAAAAAATGAACAAGTTATCATATTGGCCGTCCAAAGGACAAAAGTTATAAATCATTCACAAGGCTTCAGGCGAAAATCACCCAAAGAAGGAGGGCGTCCTATAATGGACGCCTCCGTTCCTAAGGGAACCTCGTCCAAAAAGAAAATTTTTCTGAATATAGACAAGAAGGCCCAAAGAAGGTGGCCGTCCAAGCATGGACGCCTTCCTTCTTCAGGTTATCCTCGTCCAGAGAAAGAAACAACGATTTGGACGAGTCCAAATGACACTCGTCCAAAGACGTTCAGCATCTCAGACGAGAAGGGCCCAAAGAAGGTGGTCGTCCAAGCATGGACGCCTTCCTTCTTCAGGTTATCCTCGTCCAGAGAAAGAAACAACGATTTGGACGAGTCCAAATGGCACTCGTCCAAAGACGTTCAGCATCTCAGAAGAGAAGGGACCAAAGAAGGTGGCCGTCCAAGCATGGACGCCTTCCTTCTTCAGGTTATCCTCGTCAAGAGAAAGAAACAACGACTTGGACGAGTCCAAATGGTACTCGTCCAAGGACTTCCAATATCTCGGGCGAGAATGGCCCAAAGAAGGTGGACGTGCATGCTTGGACGCTTTCCTTCTTTGGGTGATTCTCGTCCAAAGGTTGGATGCAAATTCTTGACGAGTCAAAATGGTCCTCGTCCCAAAAAAAAAGGGAGGTATTCATATCTTACCAGTGTTTCCGCCCTTTTCTCGGCGCTCTCTTGGCGTATTCCTTCCACAAGTTGTCTATGAATTTAGACATGCTTATATCTCCCGTCCAAGAAGCTTTGAGACGTGCTTTGGCTGAGTCTGCAAAAAAGAGATGAAAAATGGTTAATCTGACGTATACTATGGACGAAGAGTTTTACTTGGAGAATTTGAATGTATACCTTTATCTTCGGCCAACCGCAAACCGGTGGCAACTAGGAAGTCATCATGCAAAACATTTCTTTAAAGGGTATCCAGTTAGCTGGTCCCTTAAAAAATCGCTAGTCGGGTCTAGAGTACTCCATTATTCTAAAGTACTCCACAACCTCCTCGTCAAAGCTGTCCTCCAAATCCAGCCAGGACTGCTTCCGCCCAGTATTCGTGACGGATCGATTATAAAATCAATAGCTCCCAGTGGCATAGTCGTTGGCCGCCCTTAAGAAGATGAAGTCAGCCTTCCATTCGTGCATCTTCGACGGCTTGCCCCAAGCAGTCATGAAGCCGGGGCTGTTGCAGATGCTGAGCCATGCCCCATCCACGGCCCCAGGTACCTTAGCCGCGTAGTGAATATGGGTAAAGCTTGGAGAGAAAGAGCTAGGCAGCGCAGCTCGCAGACGGCAATAAACGTCAGAACGTTGTGCCAAGCATTTGGAGCCAGCTGATTATGGCCTATGTGGTAGTAGTGCAGCACTTGTTCTATAAACTCGTGGAGAGGGAACCTTAATCCCGCGTCCAAGGCCAGCTTGTAGACGGCGAAGTGGTTCTTTGGGGAACTCAGAATCGTCGCGTCTTTATTTGGGATAACAAAGGAGAAGCCCGGCATCGGCATACAGGAAGATAAATAATTAGGGTATGGTCCTATTTTCTCTAGCCATTTACGATTGACCAAAATGAAGCCGGGGTCAGAAAGGGGACCTAAGCATCTTCTAATTTCCGACGAAGTTGTAGAGACTTCGTCCGATTCTTCGGCAGCGTCAGATTCACTACCGTTATTATCTTCGCCGGTTTCCTCCATATTGACGTCTCTGCCAGAAGTACTGGCCTGAGGGTTTATTTCGGAGTCTTCTAAATTACGGTCAGGAGATGGAGGCCCGCCTAAAGGCTCAGCACTTTGGGCCCCCCTTGTCTCATCTGGAACTCGTCCAGTAGATTCCTCCATGTCTGAACTATGTGAGAGTAGTATTACCTTTCGTCTTAGACGGGCCATTTGCTTGACGCGCGCCAGATTACCCTGCACAGGTAAAGACTGGGTCGTCTGACTTTCTCGGCCAAAATCACAAAAAAATATATACTCGGCCAGAAGAGGCCCAACTCTAGAATGTCCCGAAGAAGAAGTATCGGTTCTAGGGTCAAGACAAGCTCTTGGTCGGCTAGGATTATTTGACGAAGAAGATTCCATTTTATTAATTTTCTAAGAAAAAACAAAGAATAAAGAAGAGTAAAAAGAACAAAGAAAACATACCTGCTAAAACGCCTAGACAAGTCGGTGAAGAAAGCTGAGGCTGGGCGATCTCTCTCTCTCTCTCTAGAAAAATTTAGAGTTTATCTCTCTAGAAAAATTCGTTCAAGGTGTGAAATGATTTAATGTCCTCACACCAAAGTTATTTATAGAGGGGTAAGAAACATGTGGAGCCGGTCAAGGATGACCGAAGGGAGGATAAAATGGTCGATTATGACAGGTAAAACCAAGGAAAAGGCGCGTCATTTCCTTCATTTTGAATAAAACTACCTTGGGTAAAAGGGCCTTAACCGTCAGATGGGCCAACAGTGAAAGCCCTTTTAGGGGCAAATGTTGTAGCCTACCATATACGGCTCCTTTGAAGACACTTGGGCTCATCAGGGCCGCAAATGTGTCCTCTCCTAGTTAATAGAGAAAAAAAGGTTTCAGACTTTGGGTTGTACTCAGTTGGGATAAAAGGTTACTTTTCTGGCCCAAAAGATAGTCAGAGCCCAGCTCTGTGAGGTGGCTGCAAGTGAGTGGTTGATAAACCTTCACAAATCATGGTCTGCCACGTGTCATGATCTGATTCCTTAGCCAATCAGAGGCCACTATTCTAGGGCAGATTTTAAGGATAGCTGTCATCTTGCTATCACTATAAATACCCCTGAAATCAGGAGAAAAGATCATTCAATGCAAACAGTGCAAAATTACTATGTAAAAATACTCTCTCACTTTCTCTCTCTAGATCTACTTTTCTCTTTACAACTCCTGATATATGACTTAAGCTTCGGAGGGGGAACCACCCAACCTCCAGGGTGGGTCCCTTTTGGCAGGTTCGGGAACGAAGTTCCGGCTCGGACTAAGTTGATTCAGACATTGTTGCACAAGTCTCCAAGGAAGAACATCTTAAGGGATACTCAATTGCTTGCTAGACAAGAAAGCTCGTCCTTCAGCTTACTTGTTCAACAAGTAGAGGACTAAACACTAGTAGCTACTCATATTCAATGTATGATTACTGTTCACCATGTGTAACTAACAAAAAATATTGTTGAATAAGTTCAAAGTTAAAAGTCAATTAGATCTAATAATTCTTTCTTCAAATATTATAATTAATTAATTCGTAGACATTTTCACGAGCTACCTTCAAACTTTTAAACAATGCACGGGATTAGGGATGTCAATTGGGTGGGCTGCGTACGGAGGATGGTCCCTCCACACCCGCACCCGCCTAAAAATCTCAACCACATCCTCGTCCCACCACCCATTGCGGGGAAAATTTCCAGACCCATACTCGCCCTAACGATTACTTATTTGAAACTAGCCCCGCCTCATCACCTGCATGGGTATCTACACCTACTTTATACACGCCTCGTATCCGTTCTACCACCCGCATGGATACCCACATCCACTTCGTACCTGGTTCTTAAGTCTTGAGTCTTCAACTATGGTCAAAGGCTCAAACCCATATTACAATTTGCAAAATAAGATTATTAATAATGTAACATGGATTCTTATAATATTTTTTCTAAGATATAATATATATTTTTTGTAATAGATAGAAGGATATATCTATGGCGGGGGTATAACATAAAATCCATATCCGCTCCACCATCCATTGCGGGTACAATTTTCATCCCTATCCTCGCCAACCTAAACTGATTTTCTCCCCAGTCGGACGATGATGGGGCAGGTCTCCTACTTGACCCGCCCACTAACATCCCTACATGAGATACCCTCGCATTATGAAAATAGCACTTGATCTAGGCCATACTAAAAAGCCCAATCACTGAAATAAAAGGAAAACACTAAGGCTATGTTCTTTTCAACTTATTTAAGCACTCTAGTGCTTATTTCAGATTTGATCAGATCAGATCAGAAAAGTTCAGATCAGATCAGACAAGTTCAGATCAGATCAGAAAAAATCAGATCAGATTAGATCAGATCAGAAAAGTTCAGATCAGATCAGATCAGAAAAGAAATAACATATTGCACGAGTTGGGTAAATCGAAAAAGTTCGGATCGGATCGGCCAGGATCGGAAAAGTTCGGATCGGGCCGCACCGGATCGAAAAATTCAGATCGATCGTAAAAGTTCGGATCGATCGGATCGGATCGAATCAGACAGCAGATCGATCGATCGAAAAATTCAGATCAGACCAGACGGAAAGAACATAGCCTAAGGTTGCATTCTATTCACCTGAAAAACCTAAACTTATGTGAATTGAACTTATTAGACCTGATTGACCCTTATTGAAACTTATTGTTGAGTGTTGTGTTAGACCTCATCAGATCTGATATGAACTTATTGGACCTGAAACTTAAATTTTTAAGGTAAAAAAACACAGCCTTAATCTCTACTATATAAGAGAACTATTAAGAACTTTGATATAAATTCTTTTTTACCAATATACCCATATTTAAAAATTCTTTAATTTGAAAAAAACAAAAAAAAAAAATCGATCCGTAAAAAAACCTCCACAGTGACCTTCCACGCACGGGGCTAGTTTCTTAAACCCAAACCCCATTTCAGCTTCACCTGCAGGCTGCAGCTCACACACACACAGAGAAAGAAAGAAAGGGGAGAGAGAGAGAGAGTTGAGTGTTTTCATGGCGAAGAAGATCTTGGGTGCCATCCATCTCCACCTTCTCCGCTCTCATCATGCTCATCCTTCCCTCGTATGTTTTCTCTCTCCTCCTCCTTTCTTAAATTTCTGGAATTTACTGTGGTTCTCTGTTCGAGAAAGAGGAAGAGGGAAATGGGGAGGGTAGAGAATGCATTATCTAACACTTTCTTTTCCTAAGTTAATACTGGGTTTTTAGTTAAATTAGGTCTAATTAGTGAAAAATGATTAATTTGTTGATAATACTGAAAAATATTGTTCTGTTATTGAGTTTAGGTTTTGCATAATATCTAGCTAATCAAAATTAGGAATCTTGAAAATCATAGGTTGTGTTTTGAAGTTCTGGGTCGTTTGGTTAAGGTCAAAGAGAACATTTTTCTTTGATAATGATACTATTTGTTTTACTTTACTTATTTTTTCGTTTCCTTAATTTTCTATATTATTTTTTGGTTGGTTATTAATGTGGGTTTATTCTTAAGCAGGGTATTTCATGTAGTCGATTGTTTTCAACCACCACTGTGACTCCAAATTCAAGTGATGGTGAAATTCCATCTGATTTACTAATGCCCAAGAAAAGTGTGTTAATTCCGGATCGTAGTCAAGGTATTTGATTTGCCAGAATAATGTTACAATGTCTATTAAAATAGCATGTATGATCATTAAATTGATAGAATTGGAAATTGAATATTGATTCTGCTTACATTGTTAATTCTACATATCAGGTTGATCTGTTTAATGAATCTTCTCTCTTGAAAGCATGCCCTATGCTATCTCCGACTTTTTATTTCACCTCAAGTGACCCAAATGACACTTAACACTTTATTTGGGACTAAAACATGCTACTTTTTCGTAAAATAGCCAAGTTTGACAGCTGAACATACCTAAGTTTGAATCTATAGTGAAGTCTGATTAATGTGGAGTAGCTTATAACATTGAAGGTTGCAGTATCCTAATGCATGTTTGATGCTAAGTGTTTTACTCGGTTTGCATCTTTTGGATACGTGAAACCATCATGGATATCTGTGTGGTATTTGTTTACTATTTTTGGCTTCTCTATGTGTAAACATTAGAGTGCGCGTAGCATAAAAGTACTGTCAGGCATTATGTTGATGTTCGTATTTTGGTCCATTAACCACTTAACTTGTGCATGTGATTATACTGCAAGTCTCTATGCGATGGATCTTAGGTTCATTTTGTGTGTGGGGTAAATGATTTTTAGTGATCCTATGATGAGTGTATAAGATTGAATGATTATTGCTGTTGCTGATTTGTTGTGTTGGTGGTGTAGGAGTGTACCAGGATTTGGTAATCCCTGTGACAAACTTTCATTTTGAAGCTAAGGGACTTATGGCATTAGCCGGGGATGTGTTTGATGTACCAATCAGGAAAGATATTGTTCATAGAGTTGTAAGATGGCAGCTTGCCAAGCGTCAACAGGTGACTGATCATTTCTACGTGTTTTTTTACTTAGATGACTGGAAAATCCCCTCCCCCCCAAATTCCAAAAACAAAAACAAAACGAAAAGAGGTTTAAAGACGAAAATGATTGCATGAGTGGTTCAAGAATTTATTATAGGGGCTAAAATTACTTATCTTGCAATATTTTTATATTAAGGAGGTTAACATAAACGCTTCTCTGGGAAACTGTTATGAGTTTGCGACTATGTTCATACCGAGATGGTGATGGAGTGTGCTTCCTTATACCCATAATCATCTATTACATTATATATTCTATTTATATGTTGTTGATGGGAAGTGTTTCTATCTTTGTTCTATATAGTTATCAGTTAGGATTGATCTTAATTTCACTTCTCAGTATGGATCTTTCTCTTCATGCTATTCTCTCAAAGAGTTCACTTATTTAACACAACGGTTGTCTTAAAAGTAGTATGTCATGTGTTGATATCAGGGAACCCATTCGACTAAGACGATCAGCGAGGTTAGTGGGACTGGGAAAAAGCCATATCCACAGAAGGGTACTGGTCGAGCAAGGCTTGGATCACTACGTTCTAACCAGGTAACAATTTGTTATTTTTATCGATCCATCTTTCGGCATTACTCGCCTTTGACTTGAACATGTTAAAATTGCTTGTTATTGGTCAGCAAAGGGGAGGTGCTACCATGCATGGTCCTAAACCACGAAGTCATGCCCACAAACTGAATAAAAAGGTTCGGCGTTTGGGATTGAAGATTGCATTATCTGCACGCGCTGCAGAAGGGAAGGTATGACTCTTCCTTTGCTGCTCTCACAAATTGCTTCCAACACGACCGACACAATATTGATTATAGTGCTCACAAAGTCTAGCTGCTTGGATCAATTCTATGAGTATGTGAGTCAGATAGTTTTATGCGCTATATTGACGCTATGTAATAAGCATCTTCTCTGTCTTTCCATCTATCTTTGGAACGTCTATATCTATATCCTTTTTTTTTCTCCTGTTATTACTTTAGGCTAATCTTATGCTTAACCCTGATAGGGATATGTCATTGATGCTCTTGGTGAACCTGTCAATCAGAAATTGTGGTGCATAGTCTGATTTTAATTTGGCTCGTATAAAATATCACAGTGGTTTCTTGTTGATCATGGACTGTATGAAGGTTTATCAAATGTACAGTACTCTATATTGAATTTAGTTGCAACATCTTCCTTTTCATGGTCTCCAAGACACACCTTTGATTAAAAAAAATTGAATTACATTTTAGTAAAAATTATGAAAAATTGATATTATGAAATTATACATTGGAAAATGCATTATAATTGCATGTATAATTTTTTGTTTTTATGGCTTTGGCAACTTTATCTTGAAAGCCCATTTGCATGTATAATTTGTGTGTGCCAGAAGTAGTATACAGATACACTTCGTATATTTTAATCTTATCTAAGCTGTTTCAGAATGTTCCATATTGAAGCCCACAATCCCTTGATTGTACCAAGGAAAAGGAAGTATAAGGGAATTTTCTGAAAGCTCACTGCCACCACACAAGGCCTCAAATGCCTCATCGACCGCCTGAACCTCTTCAACCAACTGTTCTGCCACCACCATAGTATACCCACAGCCTCGGAAATGCTGGAAGAGCCTTTGTCACTAGTTATAACCCACCAACTGCCATATACTGTATCTCTCTTATATTTTGAAAATGTCCACTGCTCTGACTCCCTTCAACCAAATTTAAAGATGTCTCCCTGGTTTCCACCACCCTTCTCCTTGTGGTGTTGGGAGAAAGGGGGGGTTGGGGAAGGATTGGGCTGTATATGTACCCCCTTAAAACCTCTTATTCCCCACCCCCCCTCCACACACACGCAAAAAAAAAAAAAAAAAAAAAAAAGAACCCTGCATGTTCAGTGTATTTTGTTGTGTGTGGTTAATTTGAGATTTCTTGTGGAAACATTGTCTCCCCTGTCTCTGCCTTTTCCCATTTTAAGAGCTATATGTTTTTTCACGTCACATTGAGCTAGTGAGCTTTTGTTGCCTAGAGGCCCAAGACTTGTGTTAATTAATTCTGTTTTGTACAGCTGTTGGTTTTTGATGATCTGACAGTCCCTACTCACAAGACCAAGAACATTGTCAATTGGGTCGACGAAATGGAGGATTCAAAGAAATTGCTGTTGGTCGATGATGGTCCTATAAGTGAAAAGTTGAAATTGGCTACGCAGAACTTACATTATGTTAATGTTTTGCCTTCAGTTGTAAGTTGCAGCATTCTATTCTCTCTCTTTCTCTGTGTGTGTGTGTGTGTGTGACCATAAGCTACCCTAGGAAAAGACAATTCTCTTAGAAAATCAAACCTTGCCAATACTGCTTTCCTAGCCCCCTAAATATACAATATACCTTGTCATTTTTTATTCCCAGTTTCCTTTTTGGGATGTATAACTTTGTTAGTCCCACTTTATTTTCTCTCTCACAAATAAGAGACAAGTGACTCAGTGGATCCCATCATTTACTCGTGTACCTTGGGTTGTGTGGCAAAATGAAGTTGGACTAACAAATAGATACAATCGATAACTTTATTCTTTTCTGGGGATTGGAATTTTTGTGTGATAGTGTTTAAGATTGGATTTATGGCTGCCTTGTGTGGAATCTCATGCTTTAGCTGCTTTCTGGTTAAATGGTGCAAGCAGGCAGCACGAAATAGGACTGGTACTTGGGTATAATTTATGACTTTGCAAATGCTTATGCAGCGAATGCTAATGGGACAATTGTTTTTTCCAGGGTTTGAATGTCTATAGCATCTTGTTGCATGACACTTTGGTAATGTCTCGTGGTGCTGTGAACCGGATTGTTGAGCGGATGCACACCCCAATCAGCCGATGAGAATGACAACTGATTGGTGATATTCATATCTTTTTCACGAGGTTTCACACATGAGACAAGTTTGCAGCTAGAAATGGGATGTATTTCCGAGTTCTTACGCTCGGTTCTCTTAGATTAGGACGAAATCAATTGCAATTTCTTTTGATGTCTCAATCAACATTATCGATCTGAACGAACATATATTACTTGGCACGCCATGTGTCTTTTGTTGTAGCTGTAAATCGCTTTTAGCTCATTGGATCGTCTCCTTGACTGATTAATATGAGCTTGATACTTCAATAAGGAACAAAATCGTTTGATTGTGATTTCGGAGTCTCTGCTCGAATGCTGTTAATGAATTACTTTTTTTCTACCATTTAAGCTTCATTAAAGCTCACTTGTCCAAGACCCAACAAACTGATTTCATACCACATGTTTGCTGTTTAATGAGCTGTAGCAGAAATTGCTGCTACTGGAACATAATTTGCAGGAAATGGCTTCCATTTCAACCACACGTGGAATTACAAAAATTTTGGTTAGTCCCCCCTCCCACGACATGGGAAAGTCTTCGATAAGCAGATGGTACACTATACAATATACACCTTAACGATCCGTTTGGTTAGTGGTCATAAATAGTGGTTATGATAATGAAATTTAGTGTAAATTTGTAAAGAAGTTATCATGTCAATGACCATGGGAATCAAACTTTATCATAAAACATGGGTTTCCCTTTATAAATTTTCATTACCACCCAATACCACATTCCCAAGTGGTAATGAATAGTAATGAGATTTTAGGAAGAAAATGGATATCTTGGGATGAAGAATCATTACCATAGGTAATGACATTGGATTTCTAGTGCAAATTTTCACTATAATGCATTACCATTTCCACCATTTATGGCGTCTTACCAAACGGGCCTTAAGTAGACAACTTTATTCAAACCTCAGTCCTAATATTTTATTTATTTTTCCCTAATGGGACCCACCTTAATAGTATAAATTAAAAATGAAATTGTGCCTTAGGCGTATATAACTCCATATTTAAGGAGTACCTTTACAATTTGCATTTGACATGCCAAGGGAGGAGTAAGGATATGTGCTCTTTACCTAAACTCATGGGAACTTAATTTATCAAACCTGATTGGACTAAATCATCGTTAATTTTACATTATTTTTACACAGTTAGATTTGACGAGACGTAGAACTTTTAATTTTTAAAGTAAAGAAAATACACCTTAAGTAGAAACTATCACTATAATACCCAAACACTAAATATCATTGGCAATTGTGTACACAATATGTATAATTAAATAGTACTTTAACATCAAAAACAGAAAAGGGAGGGAGGAGGGGAAACGGATTAAGCCGTGGAAGCAAGGTAAGAGGAAGCATGAAACTAAAGTTATGTTGAAGGAGGGAAGAGAGCAAGCAAAGAGAGAACTAGAAAGACTCGATTAAGACAATGGGATGTCTGGTAAATGGTTTTTGGATTGCTTTTTCACTAGATTTCGGCTTTTTCATGTAGTCGAACAACCAATAAAAAAAAGTTTGGCAAATAGCTTTTTGAATAGCTCGAAAATCAGTTTTTCAACCAAAAGTCATTAGCTGGTTTCAACAATTTTTTGTTGGCTTTTTTTTGCATTCAATTTTAACTAAACAACTAACACTAATGAGTTTACCTTCCATAAACTATTAACAGTTAAACAACCAACATAACCCGACAGGCGGTCAATAAATCTGCAAACATCTAAACAACCAACAACCAATTGTCAAGTAATATGACTTTCTATAATGTGTTACGAACTAGTATGAAGATAAAATATGACGTAACTTACATATTTGGTTGTATAACGAATTGAGATATATGCACATTGTATAAACCCACTGTATGGTTAAGGTTATTAATGTGCAAATACTTCACCTACTGTGACCTACACGGCTACACCATGTTACATGTACCCCTTTTATAGATTTGGACAACCTCAACAGCCAATGTTGGACAAAAGAGGATGTTGCTAATTCACTGACAGAATGAAAACGAGATAGTAGATCGTGTCTTCCAAACATAGCGGCAATCTGAACTCCTACAATATTATAACTTTCAACAAAATGAAAACGAGAGCTCAGACAAGAGTTGGAAGTTGGAACAAAGACCTCAACTGCCATACCATTCACCATCATAGTGGGCATTTGTTCTGTTTGAAACCTGCCCTCAATGAAGTTTAACCAACAAAACAGCAATGGAAACGGTTTAGGTACTTTGTTCCGGAAAGTAGGGGTTATGCCTAGAATTTCATTTGATCATATTTTCTTCCTGCAAGTTCCTTCTACAGCAGTCCAATGGAGATGACGAACATTATGTACTGAAAGTACATAACAGAGAGAAAATTGCACAAAATTGTTTGTCTAATAACACCTATTACTTACAGAGGCATGAAACACGAACGCAAAAATCCTGTGAAGGCAAAAAAAAATTCATTCATCGAGTTCTCTTACAAGATCCTGTCACTATAACATCATCTTCTCTCGTTCTCTTCATATTGTCATGCAGCAGATAGCCACAACCTAATTTGGTGGTGCAACAATCTCTTTCTTTATGTCCTGCAATACAATGGGCACTCCTTTCTTCAGTCACTCTTTTGGTGTAACCTCTTTTGCTAATTACCGGACATCACTTCAATCGTCCATGCTTATGTTTTCATGCGAGTTCGATAATAAGGAATGAGATACACCAGTAATTGAACACGTACCTTGAGAAAATTCATTTGGATAGCTTCTATCAACTCTAACTCTCTTGATCAAGGGACTAATATTTTCCAACCAATTTTTCCTTTTTAAACCAGTATCATTGCATTTAGCTTCCTGACTGTCATTTTTACACACTGCATGAAGTATAATTTTCACCATTAGTAATAAAGTTACAAGCTAAGCTTAAATAATAAAGTGCCACCAGATGATATCATTGTCAGAAAAGTCAGATAGATACACCATTGCTGCTCTCCTTCAGCTGCTTGTAGTTGGGTGAGTTAATGTCTTCATGGTCGGAAGTTTGACCAGATCCTATGCCTTCCTCATGTAGTTTTATACAATTTACCCTCCTCTCAACTTCAGATGTTGGATAATGAGCTCCTGGGAAAAACAATTAAGTCAAGAACTCTTAGCTTGAGAAGAACACTAGTGCTCCACATTCGTAAGTCATCAAGTTCTAGATGATAACAACTCTTTGAACCAATTCACCTCTCCAAATTAAAAGCAAAATACTCAAGAATCCAAAAGAAAAACTCGATTCGGCTAAATTTGAGTTGGTTAAATAAAATCCATGAAGATTGTGATCCCCAATCATAATGAAATTATAGAAGTACCTCCACTAGACTCATTGAACAAAAAATTTAACCAAACATCATACTCAAATACTCAATTCAAAAAGTAAGTATAGTGCGATTGAGAAAAGATCTGATACACATACAAACAAATTCCGCCTAGGGATTTGATGACACACCATTGTGGAATCATGTTGAGGTTTTATGTACACAGGGTTGGAGGTGGAAATAGGGTTTGGAGGTGCAAATATTGCAACAAGAACAGTAACTAGCTCTCATTCTAAAGTCAAAAGGGCATTTGTTGAAAATTCCCAACCAAGTTCAAGCTTGCAAGACAGTGCCAGATGACTTGTATCGTCAGATTAAGAGAGAAAATGATGAAGCAGAACAGAAGAAAAGAAGTTTAGCTTTGAGTGAAACAGAAGGATAATTACATCTCGCTTCCTGAAGGTTTTGATCTAGTTCAACCAAAGAAAAGAAAAGGGCCACTGGAGATGTCCTTCAATGTTGTAGAGAGAAGGAAGCTGACAAAGAATGTGCCACGATGTTTTATACAGGTATGCTATCATTTAATTTAGCAAGGAATCCCTACTTCAGAAAATTTTGTCAAAGATTAGCTAATGGAAATTTACATGGCTATGTCCCTCCAACCTCTGAAAGACTTAGAACAAGTCTTCTTTTGCAAATGGAAGCACATGTTGATGCAGGAGCTTAGCTCCCTGCTACTGATTACTATATTCAAGGAGTATTTCAGACAAAGAAGAGAGAAATCAGAAGAGATAGAAGAGAGAGAAGAAAGATATACTGTAGAACAGAAGAGAGGAAGAGAGATAGAAATGAGAGTGTTTAATTTCTTGGATGAATCCTCTATTACAACCTCAGCTAGTACTTATAGGTATCAATACATGTAAAAGAATACCCATAATCTAAGAAAGTTAATTACAAACAAATAACAGAGATTGGCGCCAAACTTAACTAACTTTTAGCAAGTTAGTTTACACAATCTGATTTGGCCCAAATCATACCTTCCCCCATGAAAAAGACTTGACCCCAAGTCTAACATTACATGAAGCTTATACAACAAATGTAGGAAATTGTAAACTCAAAAGCAGCAAGTCTAACAGTTTATGGAACTTATACAACAAATGTAGGAAATTGTAAAGTAAACTCAGAAGCAATTTCCCAAGTAGCTTTATGTGATGGAAAACCTTTCCAATGAACTAAGTATTGCAGCTGGTCGTGGCCTTGAACTTTTAACTGTTCTCTGAGCTAGAGTAGCAGCAGGTAACACAGGTGAAGTAGGAACTTGGCCTTGGAACCAAGAGGGAATATGAGATGTCATAGAAAGAGTGCCATGAAAGCTTTTCAACTGAGACACATGAATACATTATGTATTTTAGCTGTGGCAGGTAACTGTAACTTGTAGGCAACCTTCCCTACTGCAGCTAAGACTTGAAAAGGGCCATAGTACTTAGGACTCAGTTTGAGATTGCTCCTATGCTTGACAGTAACTTGTCTATATACTCTATAAGGCTGTAATTTAAGCCAAACCCAATTTCCAACACCAAAACTTCTCTCTGACCTGTGTTTGTCAGCTAGATTCTTCATTCTGAGCTAAATGGAATTTAACCAAGGCAATCATTGCTTCTCTTCTCACTAGGCTTCTATCCACTTCATCATTTGATGAATCTCCAGCTAAGTAAGGCAAATGCACAGGAGGAGCCTGGTTGTAAACTTCTATGGTGTGAGTTGTGTAGAAGTATGAAAGTGGGTATTGTACCACCATTCAGCTATTGGTAACCACATACACCAATCTTTTGGGGAATCTCCACACATACACCTCAAATAGGTCTCCAAACACCACTTAACTACCTCTGTTTGGCCATCTGTCTCAGGATGATAATGCGATGACAAAAGGAACTCAGTCCCATAAAGAGAAAATAAACCTTCCAAATATTGCTCAAGAAAACAGAATCAACCATGCAACTTGAATACATTATCTAAGTATGATTGAGCCACTTGTATTGTTGTGAAAGGATGGCTTAGTGCCATGAAGATGCAATGGAGTTAGTTCGGAAATGCCCTAAGTGCCAATTGTTCTCACATCTCCCTCGAATAGTGGCAAACCCCCTTACATCCATACAAGCTGTGTCACCCTTCGACAAGTGGGGGATGGACCCACTCAGCCCATTTCCCCCAGCCTCGGTCAAAGAAAGTTTCTCATTGTCGCCATAGATTACTTTATAAAGTAAGTAGATAGAGGCTGAGCCGTTGCCATAATCACGGACAAGCAAGTACAAATATTCATATGGAAGAACATCATTAAGAAGTTCGAAGTTCCCAAAACTCTCGTATGTGACAATGGCAAACAATTCAATAGTGGGCCAACCCGAGATTACTGCAATTGTTTCGACATAAAAGCTAGATTTCCAGCCGTCTCAAAACCCAGAGAATGGCCAAGCTGAGGCGACCAACAAGGTTGTTCTGAAAGGGATCAAGAGGTCCTTGGATGGAGCCAAAGGAGCATACGTCGACGAATTGACAAGGATACTTTGGTCAGCAAGAACGACTGTTAGGAGGCCATGGGCTACTCCCCCTTTCAGCTTGTCTATAGGAGTGAGAGTTGGAAGTCGGCATACCCTCTCCTCGTATGATATTTTATGACTATGCCGAAAATGAACTCGAGATACCAATCAACTTTGACCTTCTACCACGGATTAGGGGCAATACTTTCCTCCGATCCATCCAATACAAGCAGAGGGTCATTCGGTACTTCAACCGAAGAGTGAAGTACAGGCCCATACAATTGGAAGATTCGGTTGTTCGAAAATCGAAGCAACGGAAAACTGGCACCTGCAAGGTAAGCTCAACCCCGGGAAGGATCTTACAAGATCACTTAGGTAATCAAACCAGGGACTTACCGGCTCGAATCACCTGAAGAAGTCCCACTTACTCGACCATGGAATACGGATAATCTGAAGAAGTATTTTGTTTAACTATTGTAATACAGAGGCATCAATATCCATGGGCCAGACTTTTAGTCTCGGCGCAATTTTTGTAAAATGCATTAATAGTATTGAATGAAAAGAGGTCAAACATATGTTTCAGCGCACTCCCTAAGTCCAACAAAAACATATGTTACACATTGTCATCCAAAATAATGTGAGCCAGAAAACATAGCCTCGGCCTAACAAAGAACTACAGAACAAAAAGCGAAAATTGAAAAATCACAACACTCAACAAACAAGATCAATGAAAGACAAAATTTTCATTACCAATATAGTGCATTACAACATAAAGGAGGCAGCCTTGAACAACAAGCAAACAAAAAGCTACCCTTTTGAAGAATAAAACACAAGGGAGACAACCCCAAACTACAAGCAAACAAAAGGCTACCTCTTTAAAAAGGAATAAAAACTAAGTCCCTACAAGAGCACTAATGAGAAGAGTTGCCTAAGTCCCTACCATCCTCAGCATACTCGGCATCCTCATAACCCTCCGAGAAGTGCTGGGTGCCATGCTCAACCTGCTGATCCAGACAAGTGGATTGTATTTGAACACGCAGCGAACCCATCTCAGCTTCGTAAAGGGACTGGTAGGTCTGAGTTTGCGCCTCCCAATCAAAGGCTGGGTGGTGGTGACTTACAGCCTTCCTCATCCGCTCTAGCGCATCAACCTCACCAGCCCGGTAGGAGCTCTCACGCACTTCGACGTTGTACGCCTCACACTTGTCCAATTTTTGCCAAGCCTCGAACCATTCTTCAACACACTTGTCAGCCTTAGCCAGGGCCTCATCAAGCTTCGTCGTAAGATAGACACACCCTCCTCAATGCATCATCGCGCTCCTTTGTCAAATAGTTGATCCGGGCATTCATCTCATTTGACTTCTTATTAAAGTCAGCTTGATCGTTATCAATGGCCCTGATGGCCCTCGTTAGTTCACACTCAGATTTATGAAGCCTTGTCTCCAAGTCCTTCACGATCCCTCCCTTTATGATGCTGAGCTGCAGCCTCAAACTCAGACACCGAAGAAGATAGCTTCTTGTTCTCCTCGACCAAGGTAATGCGACGACGAGCCAAGGTAGTCATCCGGATGGATCTGCAAAGATAAGACAAGAAATCAGAAAGACATACAATGTAATTAAACACGAAAAAATGACCAGAACACATATGTCGATTTAGGAATGATGAAGCTCTTCCACCTCATCCTCACCTATGGAGTCCAAATACCCCTCATCCTTGGCGGAAGATAGTTCCATGCAGAGCTTCCTCAACCGTCGACCCTTATCATTATGGGTCATTCTAGTAAAAGGGACATCGGCACCACTTATAGGCCCACGAATCTTCTTCGGCAACGGCGATGGAGATCACGGAGTATTGGTCGGCTTTTGAGGAAGCCCATGCTCATCCTCATGAAAGTCGGCATCTCCAAGCCCCGATTGATATGATATCCCCTACTCGATGAGGGCCTCCTCTCAACGCTCGAGTGCGGCCACTCCAAGGCAATCAGTGTCTCAGACCGCTCCGCTTGATTGGTAGAGCGCTCCTTCTTGCGCGTCCACTGAGCAAGATCCTAACGACATCAAAAGGTAGCATAAAAATGAAGGTGACAAAGAAACAAGAAGTAAGGCGCAGCTTACAGAAGGTGGTTGGGGCACTATCATCGCCTTATCCTGTAACTCTCTCTTTATCCTCAAAGCCATGATGGCGTTCATGTTGACTCTGATAGCCATCTTCCCCTCTAAAGGTGATCGGGCAACGACTACACAAAAACAAAAGCAACACAACATCAACATACATCAACAAAAACTAAGTACAAAGATACAACCCCCTCAACCTCATTACCCTGGGGTAAGTCAGACTCACTCCAAAGGCCGACAAAAATGTTCATTGTGAGCATATTTTGGCTTGGGGAGCCAAAAATTACGGATTAACACTTCTTCCCCATCTACCCTTGTGGGGTGAGTCTGGAAGTAGCAGACCACCACGACTTCATCCTCTGACATCTTGGGCAACACCGAGTTCAAATGGCTATGTGGTCCCTCTCGAGACCACATGGCGGGTAAATCCCAACCACCTCCGTAATAGACGTAAACTAACTGACGTCGAAACTTCTTTTGAGTCGAAGGCATCTTCTGGACTACCTTGTACCCCGTTAGGCAATGAAAGCTCCACCAACCAGCGCCATTATCTTTAGACTTGGGAAATTTTCACCAGCTTGAACATATTTCGCCATAGGCGAAGGGTAGGCATGACTCCCAAGGAGTGGCAAATCATAATAAAATGCAGGATGGGAAACCATGAATTGGGCACCAATTGAGTAAATGTAAAGTTGTACGCTATCATGAGTTCCCGAATGAAATAGTGAAGAGGGAACCTCAAGCCTCAGTTTAAACATGCTCGGTACACCGCAACACACCTAGGGGGCGTCGTCAACACCATATTCGTGTTCTTCGACCTATACAGAGCATAAGGATCAAGATTCAAGAACAAACCACCTCACCCCAAAGGCGGACATGTCCCTCATTATCACTTTCATCCAAGAAGGGTGTGGGTATCGGCCCCCCATCGTGCACAATTGTGGGATACTGTACTTAGCCTGAATTCTCAGCGGCATTTCCATGGTCGGCCATAACTACACCATCATGAAGGAAACGATCTAAATAACTCTGTTGTGCGTATAGATACGCCAGGGATACCTCCGAGGTGTAGCGTAAGTCTCCCTCGGCCTCTTCTGGGAGGGCTCTGAATGAGAACCGCCTCAGGAATGACAGAAGGGTCGAGGCAACCAACTGTCATCGTCACCAATGTTATTGCTACCCCCTGTCATCGTCACCAACGTTATTCCGACCCCTCGAATCTCCTCCAACATTCTGTAGGGGGAGATTTGGGACGGGTACCCGACTCAGACGTGGACCCCATTATCTACTAAAAAAAGAGGTCGGTCGTCGGCCTTTATTAAAAGAAAAGACAAAGAAAGGGAAAGTCGGACGTACCTTAAGTGAAGAAATCGGTTGAAGGAAGAAGTTGACTCCAATTCTAGTGAGATAAATTAGAGAGAGACAAGGAAAGCTTTGAGTGGGATAAGTGCGAATGAGAAAATGAATCTCTTTCTCCTTTTATATAGAGAAAAACTTTCTCTAAAAACGGGGAGCGTCCCATACTTAGAAAAATAAACTAAGTATCACTACCTCATGCCTTCTCGGACATAGGAGCTCATTAGCCCCTCCGAAGGGTGACCTGGGACCTGCTTCGGACAACGAGGAGCACTTCCTACTTAGAAAAATAAACGAAGTATCACTACCTCATGCCTTCTTAGATACAAGGATGGTTGAAAATAACAAACTTAAATTAAATAAAACTATTATAAGGAGGATATAAATTTAGCATTCTCATATTACCAAATAATGTATGGTAAAATAAGAGAGTTTTAGGAATCATATCCAGATCTTCGAAACACTATAAAAGCAATACATTGTAGTTATCAATTATATATATAGAAACAAGCACATTTAATATAAATTTTACATATTCTTTTTACTCCTATTGAGCTTATTATTATTATTATTGTTTAAAGATTACGAATTAGCAAATTCCTATTATTCTACATGGTATCAGAGCTTGTGTTGCGTATATAATAGGATATAAGCTCAAATATGGCCCTTAGTTTTAAAAGGCGCGAGGCGCACCGAGGCGCAAAGCGCAAGGCGAAGGCGCGCGCATCTCGTAGACGAGGCGCACCTTTAGTGATAAACCTTAAAATGAAATTATAAAACATATTTTACACTCAAAACACATAATAATTAACAAAGTATTAACTGCTGTAATTAAAAAATATACCTGCTGATAGTAACATTAGCTATTAAAAATACCACCTACTGGTATTAAAAAAAATTCTGAACAGTGCTAAGAAGAACAGGATCTGAAGTAAGGTTTGTCAAGAAAATAAAAAGTGCAGCAAAAATGAGCACAGTTATTATTATTATTTTTTTTTTAAACGAAAATGAGTACATAACAGAAGAGAAGGAGATGTGAGGAAAAGAAGAAAAAGACAAAAGAAAGAAGAAAAAAGAAAAAAGAAAAATAGAAAGAGAGCAAAAGAAAACACGTGAAGTCACTATTCCTTATCTAGGGAGTTGAGTCTTTCAAAAAAAAAAAAACATATCTAGGGAGTTGAGAGTGGGGTACAACTCACAACTCAGAATAGAATAAAGTAATTAAATTTAACTGCCCATGCTCACTATAGTTGGATCAAGGAACCCTAACAAAAAAGTTCGAAGAGAAGATCATCGCAAATCACGGCTGATCTGCAAACTGCCTTACCGGCGACGGCTACCGGAAAATTTTACCGCCAGTAACCATGGAGCAGTCTGGTCGGCAGTCACTGTCATGAAGATTGACCTTCGATTGTCAACTTTTACCAAATTCTGGGAATTAGGGTTTCATAAATTTGGGGATTTTTGATTTAGGGTTCAAATTGAAGCAATTTTATGCAATTAAATGCTCGATCTTGCTCGAATTTAACTCCTAAAGCATGGTTAAGTTTTAATTTACAGGAAATTTGATGATTTTCTAGTTCCAAACTCAAATCTCCTCCCTCTCTCTCGCGTTTTCCCGGTAAGCGTCCAAGGCGATCGCCTGGCGCCTCTTCGGAGGCGCGCGCCTCCTTGCGCCTCTCGTAGGTCGCTTCGCCTAGGTCTTCGGATGCGATTTTCCTCACGCCTGGACTCGCCCCTTGCCTAGGCGCGCCCAAGGCGCGGTTTTTAAAACTAAGATATGGCCACAAATAATACATTTCAACTACAACTTCCTAAGTTGAATACGAAAAATTATGATAACACGTCTGTCCAAATGAAAGTATTTTTTCGTGCACAAGATTTGTGGAATTTAGTGGAGACAGGTTTTAATGAAGTTAAAGATTTAACTGCATTTGAGTCTTTAAGCAAGGAGGAGAAAGATGCTTTGTTGGAAATGCGAAAAAAAGATCAAAAGGCATTATATTCAATCTTTCAAGTTGTGGATGAAGCAATATTCCATAAAATAACAATGGCAGTTACATAACATGCAGCATGGGATATTTTGAAGAAATCTTATGGAGGTGATGATCAGTTTAAACAAGCTCGTCAGCCTACACTTCGAGGTGAATTTGAGACCTTAAGCATGAACGAGTCATAATCCATCTCTGATTATTTTGATCGTGTTCAAGTCATTATAAACCAGATGAGAACCAATGGTGAAGGAATCACTGATCAAAGGGTCTTAGAAATAATTAATCGAACTTTACCACACAAGTTTGATTCAGTCGTAGATGCTATAAGAGAGAGACAAGGTATTTTAAATTTCTCAATAGAAAGGTTGTTTGGTTCATTATCTTCACACGAGCAATGATGGAAGCAAAGAACCAACAATTCAAAATTCAAAAAATGCTTTGCAAAGCATGAGTGTGCTTGCTGCTCACTCGCTGTCTACTAAATAAGCCTTCACTGCGCTCCTACCGCTTAACTTAACTAACGTAATGGGTTATGTACCGGTTGAGGATCGATTGCAATGTCACTAACCGAGGTTGATATCAAGGTAGTCGAGGTCGTGGACGAGGTCGTAGTCGAGGAAGAGGAGGAAATTTTTATACCTCCAATAGAGATAGAAATAGAGAAGGTAGTTCATCATGTGGTCGTGGAAAGACATTTCCTACTCGTAATAAGTCTAGAATACAATGTCATAGGTGTAATCGGTTTGGACATTATGCATCAGATTGTCAAACCAAGTTACAAAGCTGGCGGGGCAAACAAACTAATGCCACCAAAATTGAGGAATCATTAGTTCTTGGATGCAACCAGGGTATTTGGTATCTTGACACAGGTTGCACTAATCATATGACAGGTAATAAATAGTTGTTTTCTTCTCTAGACGAATCAGTGCAAGGAGAAGTTATTTTTAGAGACAAATCAAAAGTTCCTGTCAAGGGTAAAGGTAACATCAGCATTCAATCTAAAGATGGTACTAATGTTACCATTGCTGATGTATTTTATGTACCTAGTTTATTTTCAAATTTGTTGAGTTTAGGCCAACTTTTGAAGAAAAGGACACAAAGTTCATCTAAAAGACGGGCATTGTGAGATTAAAAGGAAAAATGATAAAATAATTGCAAGGGTGAAAATGACAAAGAACCACATGTTTCCATTATTGCTCCAAACCAAATCATTTATGAATTTACAAGCAATGATTAATGATAGCGAGTGGATTTGGCATCTTCGTTTTGGCCACTTAAATTTTAGAGGTTTGAGGTTATTGGTGCAAAAGCAGACAGGCCTACCACTAATAAATGCTCCTAGCAATCCTTGTGAAGAATGCATTTTAGGAAAGCATCAGTGAGACTCATTTCCAATTGGGAAGTCGAGGCGCGCAAAGCAAGTATTGGAATATGTTCATACAGAAATATGTGGACCTGTGGATGTGGAATCTTTAGGAAGCAAAAGATACTTTCTTTTGTTTGTTGGCGATTTCACAAGAAAATTATGAATTTATTAAAGAAAAATCCTAAGCTTTTACCAAGTTTAAAGAATTTAAGGCACTTGTTAAGAAACAAAGTGGATTTTGCTTGACGATTCTGAAATAAGACAGAGGAGGTGAATTTACATCAAAGGAATTCAATGAATATTGCAAGAATGAAGAGCGACGTGAGTTGAGTGTTAGTTTACTTATTTATGCTACACAACATAATGGTGTAGGTGAAAGAAAAAACACAACAATTTTTAAGATGGCCAGAAGTATGTTGAAGGTCAAACATTTGCCAAAGCCTTTACGGGCAGAGGCCGTTGCATGTGCAGTTTATTTGTTGAATAAGTGTCCTTCAAAGGGTGTTCGTGGAAGGTAACCAGAGGAATCATGGAGTGGAAACAAACCATATGTTTCTCACTTGCGAGAATTTTCCACATACCTGATGAGAAAAGGAAGAAGCTTGATGATAAAAGTAAAAAAATGTATCTTTACTGGATATAGTGATATTACAAAGGGTTATAACCTGTATAATCCAAACACAAGTGAGATGACTATAAGCGTAGATGTCCAGTTTGTTGAGGATGAAGAATGGCAATGGGATCAAAACAACTAGCAATGTCATTATAAATAAAAGTTTTTCTAATGATCTATTGTCTAGACAAGATACCATATCACCACCATCACCATCGCCGGTGAATAATAGACTCAATGCCATCCGAACGACCTCAAAGAAATCGAAAATTACCTACTCATTTGCAAGATTACGTGCTTAGCAGAGATGATGATGAAGATGATGATGTTTTGAATGATGATATGGCAAACTTTTGCTTATTCGTAGATTGTGATCCAGTATCCTTTGAAGATGCATTAACAACTGAGAGATGGATCCAAGCCGTGAAGGAGGAGATTCGATCAATTGAAAAAAATGATACTTAGGAGCTAACTTCTCTACCAGCAGGAAAGAAACCGATATGAGTAAAGTGGGTGTACAAGACAAAGAACACACCCAATGGTGAGATCGACGATATAAGGCAAGGTTGGTTGTAAAAGGCTACAAGCAAAAGCCTGGAATTGATTACTTTGAACTTTTTGCCCCGATTTCAAGGATGGACACAGTTCGCATAATTTTGTCACTGGCTGCACAAAACAAATGGAAAATCCATCAAATGGATGTTAAATCAACCTTTCTAGATGGAGTACTTCAACAAGAAGTTTATGCGGAGCAGCCAATTGGTTTCATTAAGAAAGGAAATGAGAACAAAGTATATCGTCTCAAGAAAGCTTTATGTAGTTTGAAATAAGCACCCCATGCTTGGTATTCTCGCATTGACTCATATTTGCTACAAGAAGGTTATCAAAAATGTTCTCATGAAAACACACTCTATGTCAAGTCAAAGGCGAATCATGAACATTTAATTTTATGTTTGTATGTCGACGATCTCATATTCAGTGGAACTAGTGAGGCAGTGATTGCAGAATTCAAGGAAGCAATGACACTACAATTTGAGATGACATATATGGGATTGATGTCGAATTTTCTCGGCATTGAAATGCGACAGGATAATGATGGTATAGTTGTTTCACAAAATAAGTATGCCACATATATCTTAAAGAAATTCAAGATGGATACAACTTCACCGATTCGTACTCCTATTGCAGAACGTGTGGAGATGAAGAAAGAAGGAACCGGTACTTGACATCTACTAGGCCCGACATTATTTTGGTGTTAATCCAACTTATCTCAAAAGTACAGTGGGTAGCCTACTACTAGTCTACTACTACTACCAGTACCAGTACCACTACCACTACCACTACCATCACCATCACCACCACCACTATTATTACTACCACTATTACTACTACTACTACTACTACTATTACTATTATTTAAAGATTAGGAATTAGCAAATTCCTATTTTTCTACAAGGATGACCTAGGATATAGGGGCTCATTAGCCCCTCCGAACGATGACCCAGGACCTCCCTCGGACAACGAGAAGCGTACCGTACTTAGAAAAAATAAACTAAGTATTGTGACTCAAGAGTCAAGACCTCCCTCGGACAATGAGGAGCGTCTCATGCTTAGAAAAATAAACTAAGTGTCATGACTCAGGACTTCCCTAGGAAAACAAAGAGCGTCACGTACTTAATAGCCCTCCCAAGGGTCATTAAGACCTCTGTAGAATATAAGCCGCGACATGTCCGAGTCACTCGCAATGAGCGCCCTTCCGTCCAACCAAGCTCGATGATGAAATAACACGTATCCCCTCGGCTCACAGAACCACGTTGGGCCTTGCACTTAAGAGCTACAGCAGCGAGGGAGGAGTGCCTCGGCCCAGTCTGCGTCACGCGCGAACGGCTTGCGCAGATCGGATGAAACGTACGTTGAGGACAACACGTACCGCCTCAGCCTCTTCGTTGTACCGCCTCAGCCCGCATTAAGTCACTCGGCAGACTTGGAGATGCATCTCGGCGTGCTTGCGTCGCGTGCGAATAGGGTGCCTCAGAGGCATGTGGTCTGCTTCTTGCGCCACGGCTCGCGTGCCATGCACTATTTCCGCGTGCCGCGCATTGACTCCTCGTCGCTCGCACGCCATACCCCCTCGATCTCGGCTCGAACGCTACCCCCTCAGCTCGCGTGAGTCCCTCGGTTAGTACGAGACACTCCTCTCGGCTCAGCCAACACACAAAGGTCTCCCCATGGGCTTAAAAACTCCCTCCACTATGATTCGACATTGAACGCGCCCCCCAACTACTTGTGGACCCCGCCTAGCCACAAGACAGAAATGTGATTCGTTTAGTTCCGCCAATCAACAACCCTTGAAAATCGGATCTTCGCACCGATTAATTGGCGTGGGGCTAATTGTTTGGGTCCATTTAATGGACCAACCCATTTCCGGTGAAATTACTAAAATACCCCTACTTTTAGGGCAATCATCCCTCCACCAGCTGGAGTTGACCTAAATACACTAATTTATTGGGATTCACTACCACTATAAATAGTGATTGTCCCATCAGTCAAAAGGTATACAATTATCACCTAAAAAACTAGAGCATCTCTCTCTACAATTATTGTTCTCTCTCTACCTCAATTACTGACTTGAGCGCCGGAAGGACATTCCCGGAAAAACCCTTTGGGGAAGTTCTTCAGTGTATTTTTCAGGTTTCCCGACGACAAGACCCACCAGACCTCTCGTACTATCTCAGCATCCAATTGTCATCCCCTTCATCATTAATTGAAGTTTCTAAGCTGAAACACCTAGCCTTCACGCTTCTTTCCCAGCCTGCTTCTTCTTGTTGTGAGAGAAATTGGAGCATATTTGGCTCCATTCAATCAGTGTAAAGAAACAAACTGGCATCTAAAAGCTTGGAGACTTTGGTTTATACTAACAACAACTTAAGATGTTTGTTTCGTAAGCAAAAGCAGTACATTGATGGGCCATCAAAATATTGGGATATTGGTAAGATTTTAGAAGCTAAAATTATGTATATCTAAAATTTAAATGGTAACTTTTTTTATTATGGTTTATACTCGTGATTCTTCTTTTTGTAGGGGGAGACAACATAGATGCTGACAACATCATAGAAGATGTCGAGCAAGACTAGTAGTTTCTTTTTGTGTTGTTTTGATCCATTGACTTGTGATATGATTTTGTTGGATATTTGATTAGAAATTTGGAACAATCTTGAATGTATTTGATGGAAATTTTTTATTGTATATATATCTTAAACATAAATATATATAGATACTACCTCCGTTCCAAATTAAACGCACCAATTCACGTGGCACGGACTCCTAGTTGAAATTTCTTAAGGGGTGATTAGAAAAAGGGAGGGGCATGTGTTTAGTTTAATTAAGCACCACCTACCAACACCACCTAATGAAGCCACCACCTACCAACACCACCTAATGAAGCCACCACCTACTGCCACCACCTAATCCACCGAGGCACCACCACCACTGAGATTACAACCACCTAATCTACTTCGTATTCACCTTAACTAGCACCTTCCACTCAAGCCACCACCCCTCCACCTGAGCCGCCACCACCTTCCACCCGTGCCACCACCACTAGCCTGAAACCACAATCTGACGCACCGCAACCCTACCCGTCCCTCGCAACCACCAGCCAGCCCCTGAAATGAGAGTAATATGAGAAAAACCACCCACACCGAAACCCACTCGACCCGCCAAAACCACCAATGTTACCCATCAAAACCCCATTCCATCTGAGAACAACCACCCCCAAGCAACTGAAACCAACAACCTCACCCCTGAAACCACCACATATACAAGAAAGAGAGGGAGATGAAGAAGGAGATCGGAGAGAGAGAGATGCAGGAGATCGAAGAGAGAGATGCAGGAGATCGAAGAGAGAGAATAGAAAGAGAGGGAGATGAAGAAGGAGATCGAAGAGAAAGAGAGAGATCGAAATTCGAAGGGGAAGAGATTCAGACGAAGGTGAAGAGATCGAAAGTGGTTGGGACGAATTCCGACGGGTGGTCGAGATCCGGCGGTTGAAGAGATCGAAAGCGGTTGGGATCGAAAGAGGAAGAGATCGGCGGGTGGTGAAGAGATCGAAAGGGGAAGAGATCCAGAGGGTGGTTGGGACGAATTCCGGCGGGTGGTCGAGATAGAAATTGGTTGTGGGTGGGAGTGAGGAGAGAGAAAGTGGTGGTGGGTGGGAGTGAGGAGAGAGAAAGTGGTGGTGGGTGGGAGTAAGGAGAAAGAAACTTAAGGTAGGTGGGAGTGAGGAGAGAGAAACTTAAGGTGGGTGATGATGGAGGTTTAGATAATCATTAGGTATAATTAAGTGTGGTTTAATTTTTTAGTAAGGGTATTCTCGTAAATTCACACCTAAAAAACTTACCAAATATAGCAAGTTTGGAATTGTTGCATTTAATTTGAAACTTCCCAAAATGGAAACTGTTGCGTTTAATTCGGAACGGATGTAGTATGTTTTTTAATTCATGTATCCTCTTAACCGAGTCCAAATTTAGGATGGTGTCTGAGTATCCTAAATTTGTAATATTATCGTATCGGATACTCGCTTAGTTTTAAAAGGCGCAAGGCGCACCGAGGCGCAAGGCGCGAAGAGCAACGAGGCGCAAGGCGAAGGCGCACGCATCCCGTATGCGAGGCGTACTTTTGGTGCCAAAAAAACTTAGAAATAAAAAATAGAAGCATTGTAATATTTATAACAACATAAATTTTATATTAAGGACCAATAAAGGGATATAAGAAAATATAGTTCATCGCTAGAATACCGCACCAAGTCAAAGTACTAAATAGAAAGAAAAGCAAACAAACTTCTCAAGATTATCCATCAACAAAGTTACAATTCAAATGATTCCTAAAAAACCTACAATTCAAATGATAATTCTAAAAAACTAATTAATGTAGGAACAATATACAATATAGTAATGGAAACATAAAAGCCTAATATAGTCCTGCCTCTAAGAAAAAAGAACTTTTATTTTTGAAAGAAAAATTGCTTAACTCAAATCCTACCGTCCCTGCTCTACTTATAAAGAAATAAAGTGAGGGAAGAAAGAAAGAGGAAATATCCCCTCAAAAAAAAAAAAAAAGAAAAAAAAGAAAGAGGAAGTATAAAAGAGAAGACAGAAAAGGCGTAATAAACAAAGTGAAAAAAGATCGAAAGAGGAAAAGGAAAAAAAGGCAGAAGAGAGGAGAGATAAAGAAAGAAAAATCTCCTCAAAAAAAAAAGATAAAGAAAGGAAAAAGAAGAAGAGAACGACAGAAAGAAGAAGAAGAACGAGAGAAGAAGAAGAGGAGAAGATAACGACAGAAAATATGAACTTACCTGGGACAGCCGACCACCGGCGAGGAGACGCAGAGAATATGGGGACCACCGGCGACGGACGACCACCGACGGTAAACGACCACGCGACTGAAGCAACACGTATATCTAGGGTTTCCAAAATGGAAAGGCAGAGCAAAGGACGCGCAAGTAAGACCCATTCAAAACGCTAAAAACGTGGATTTTTTTTAAAAAAAAATAGGCGGTGCACTGTACGCGCGCCTCAACCCAGAAGGCGAACGCCTCCTGCGCCTTACGCCTCTTTAAAAGGCGCAGCCTCTCGTTGCTCGCCTCGCCTGGGTTGGTCAAGGCGTTTTTCTCGTCGCCTGAGCTCGCCTTGCGCCTAGGCGCGCTTTTTAAAACTAAGGATACTCGTAACCGTGTCCATGTAACATAGGTTCTGGATGATGAGAACAACTCTTTGAACCAAAATGCTCAAGGAATTCAAAAGAAAAAACTCTATTCGGCTAAATTTTAGTTAGCTAAATAAAAAGCACGAAGATTGACATCCTCAATCATAATGAAACTACGAAAGTACTCACTACACTCAGCGAACAAAAATTTAACCAAACATCATACTCAAATACTCAATTCAAAAAGTAAGTACAATTGAGAAAAGATTTGAGACAAATACAAACAAATTCCGCCTGATCACATATTAATATTAAACTTATAGGGTTCCTATACCTAGAAGCATAAAGTTTGATATAATCATATGGAGGGAGTATCATTTTTGCATATTCAACACGACTTCACACTTTCACTACTCAAATTTTTATAAATTGTGATAGTTGTGCCTCGCCCCAGCCCGTTCAAACGCTAACCCTCCCCGCCCCATTAAATAGCTCCTTGTTCAATTACAAATTAGGGTTTCATAGAAAATTTATCCATAGTCCATTGGATAAAATTTTGCCTTTCCAGTGGGTAATCAACTAACTAGAGATATATATCCAAGCTTGTCTTGGCAACCAACTGGTGGAATCTCAAAAAGACTTCACCAAGGTCATTTGATACCGTCTCTCTCAATTGGTATCATTTAGTACCTATGCCTCTTTCGCTTATTACTAAAATGGTCATAGGTGAGTACCAATTGGTACAGAAATGGTATTAGCAATTGGAAGAGACATAGGTATGAAAATACCAAAATTATCCCTAGCATGTTACCAGCACTTTCTCATACCAAACCGATGCCCGATAGATAGTATCAATCTCCTCGTCCATCTACTATTACAGGAGTCCTAACAACTAATTCTTAGTTATTCTTTTGAACTCAAGATTTCAAACCTCAATAGCTCTAATAAATTAAATTAACTTTCTCAAAAAGAAAATAACCAAACCAACTTAAAACAAGCTAAAAAAAAGTAATTAGTCCATTCTGAAATAAGTGAAATACATCCCAAAAAAGCTATCACCTTAAGGAGACAAGTGTTTTACTTGTTTTAGAACGGAAGAAGTATAAAGATTATCGAGGAGAGAGAAAACACACGTACTCTTGGTCCCACACTTGACGAGCTTGCCGTCGACGACGAGAGCAGCGGAAGAATCAGTACCAGTGCACAAACCCCGAGAAGAAAAGAAAGACAGAAGCGACCTCCATGTAACAGAGGAAGCAATAAGGTCTACTCCTCTGCTAATGAAGTGTCCGTTGAGCCTCAAGGTCGCGGGTTCGAGCCCAAACATTCGAGCAATGGTGCCTATATCTAATCTCTGGTCTTCCCACGCCATTATTTCTGCTGTATTTGATGATGCTGGGCAATACATCTTTATTTTCTTTGTTGATTTTGTGTTGTTCTTGAGTTCTTCTGTCTTTCTTCTTTTGTTGATATGTTGTTCTTCCATCTTTCGAAACTTGGTATGTGATTTGATGGAATGAGTTGTTGTGGAATTCAGGAAGAGATTTTGGTGGGAGAGAGAGGGGTTGCAACTTTGGGGTTTTAACGGCTATCTAGAAGTGTCTTTCCAGGCATAATAGAAGTATGTTTGTTCTACAAAGTTCGACCTCACTAGTTTGTCGGTAGTCTTGATTCAGGGTTTACTATGTCTTGTGGCCTTTATTACAAAGTTCGATCTCACTAGTAGTATTTTGGAAAAATTCCTTAGAATAAGCCAGTTTTGGCCAGTCTTCTACAATTAAGCCAACCTTTTAAAATCCAGAAATAAGCCAACCTTTTAAAAATCCAGAAATAAGCCAACCTTACCATCATTTAAGCCAAATTTATATTGGATAACCTGTAACTTGTTTTACAGGTTATTTTGATTTTTTTCTTCTTAAATTCAATTTATCATTTATACTCTCTCTCCTCCCCTTTTCTCACTCCTCCACCTTTCTCACTCCTTCCAATCTCTACATTCAACGGCACCACCTACGCCTACCGCTGCCGCTGCCCTTTCTCTCTCCTCTTTTTTTTTTTCTTTTTGACGACCCCCTGGGTTTGTGGGGTTCGGTTATGGGGTTTGGGTTAGTGGGAGGAGTTGGGTTTGGTGGTATTCGGTTGTGGGGGTGTTGGGTTTGGTGGGGTTCGATTTTGGGGTTGCGGGGAGTGTTGGTTTGGCGGGGTTTGGGTGTTGGGGGTGTTGGCTAGGTGTGGTCTGGTGGGGTTGGCTCGGTGGTGGCTAGGTTTGTGGGTGGGTTTTGGGTGGTGGGGGTGTTGGGTTTGGTGGGGGTGGTTCGGTTATGTGGTTTGGGTTAGGGGTTGCTGTCAGATTTTTTGTGGTGGTCGGAGTTGGGTTCGGCTACCAAATCTAGTTGTGGTTGCGATTTCTCTATGACCGTGGGGGTCGAGTTAGGGGTCGATTAGATCTAGTTTTGTTTGGTGGGTTGGTGGAGTCAGTTTGTGTTGGTGGTCGTGGTAGTGGTTAATTTGGCGGTTGTAGGGATGGTGGTGATGGTACCGGGTTAGTTTAGTGGTGGTAGGGATGGTGTAGTGGGTTAGTTTGGTTTCGGGGAGGGTAGAGGTGGTTTTAGGGATGGGCTAGTTTTTTCGGTGGGTAGGGGTGGCAGTGGGTTGGTCGGAAATAACAAGAAGAAGGTCGGGGTGGGGAAGGGGAGGAGGGAAATGTTTTTTTAAAAGAAAAAGTAAAGATATCATATTTTATTATAATTATTTATAATTAATCATAATCTGTAATAATTTATTACTATAATTAATCGTAATTAACCTATTGTAACCTATGATAATGGGTAAAAAAATCATTAACCTAAATTTGGCTTAAATGATGGTAAGGTTGGCTTATTTCTGGATTTTCAAAAGGTTGGCTTCATTGTGGAAGATCGGCCAAAGATTGGCTTATTTTAGGGAATTTTTCCTAGTACTTTTCCCCTCAAAAGAAGTACGATTTACGAATGAGTTAAAGCGGGTGCAAGCATGTTAATTGTTATGTTCGGAGTTTCGGACTATAAATAAAATGCTTATAATAATTAGTGGCAATCCTGGGTCGGTGTGGGCTGGACTACTGCACAGGATCTTGGTATTAGAAGGGTCTAAAAATTGGTACTTAATGTAGTGCTACATATACTTTCTCCGTCTTATTTAAATGACCCGTTTTGACTTTTGATACTATTCACATATGGGAATTTGACTATCTTTTGTGATTTGTACTTAAGGAAAAATATAGTCATGTGGGATCTTGTTAGATTTGTCTCAATGTATATGTTCCAAATATCAACTTTTTGTAATTTTTGCTTAATTATAATTAAAGATATAAAGGTTCAAAATAGTACATTGGCAAGTGTGCCAAGAGGAAATAGGTCAACTAAAAAAACAAAGTAAGTATGTTAGTAGAAAAATATTGTACAGCATGATAAGATGATAGGCTTTTTAACCAAGTGGTGTAATCCTCAAATTATTGTGAGTTTTAACCAAGTGTATAATCTTCAACAGTTAGACATAATTCTTCTCTGTCTCCCCTTTAACCAAGTGGTGTAATCCTCAAATTATTGTGAGTTTACCAAATGTATAATCTTCAACAATTAGACATAATTCTTCTCTGTCTCTTTTTTTCCCCCTTTTAATAGGCCGAGAAAGATTTCAATGCTTTTTCTCTTCATAAATTCTGCAGCTCCGTTTTCTTAGCTTCCCCAGATTCATTATTTCCTTCTTCCATATTCCAAAACCCAAACCCTTTACTTATATCCCCTAATTTCATTTATCAAAATCCCATTAATAGCATCCCCTGAAAGAAAAAAAAAGAAGTTATGCTAATATCGCATTTCTTTTTAAAGGATGTTAAAACCGAATACATCTGATAGAAGTTGAAAAGATGACTGATATGGTTCAATTAATTCTAAATGTTGACAGTATAATATTCAATTCTATCATGAAATTGATTATTAAAATGTTAGGTTTTGAGTTAAAGATCTATTCTTTCTCCCCAGTTTCCTATATATTCAGCACATAAGATATAAAATTTTTACAAGAAAAATTACAAAGCTTTAAAAATAATATGTACAATTTTTAATATTGGGGGAAAAGTGATGATTAAAGAAGAGCAACAAATTTTATGTGATTTCATCTGGGTTGTGTAATTGACAATTTTTTTTGTATAATTTAGGGTTAACTATGCGATTCTTTAACCAAAAATCTTTGTAGTTTCGAAGAATATCCCTAAGAGCAACCACAATGGTGGGAAATCACCCTCCCCATTTAAGAGTAAAGGGGAAAAATGACCTCCCCACCATTGTTGGATGCTTCCCATAAAGAAAAGGGGAAAAATGAACTCCCCACTATTGTTGGATGCTTCCCATAAAGAGTGGAGCATCAACAAAGAGGGAGTGTTCTGATAATGGGGTAAATAACATGGCGACATGTGGCTAGGACCAACCGGTCCCCTCTTCTCTCCTTCTCACGTGTGGCACGTTTCTCCAGCAACTTTTCCTTTTTTTTCCTAAAAAAAAAACTAAAATTGGCCAATGAAATCACGCCATTTGTCGTGGCAGGCAACTTATGACACGCGCTAGGTTTGGGGCCACTCATGCTTTGCCATTTGTCACTCTCATTAACTTTTTCAACGTAACATTACCGTTTAACAAAATTGCCATAACTTTTTCTAATTTAATGAAATTAAAAAACATTATACCAACGACCATATATTTGTATCCTTTATAAATAGAGAAGAATCTTGACATATTTTCAACACTTCAAAAATTCCATAATTTCTCATTTAAATATCTTATTAAGTATTTCATAAATCTTATTTGATAATTATGGATCTCAATCATCATAATTATTGACATTAATCGGGTAAATTAGTGTAATTAGCAATGAGAAATTAAACTAGAGTAATTAAAAATAATGCTTTTGTTAACGTAATACAATTAACGAATGAAATTGATTAATTAGAAGGCAATTATTTAGCATAATTACCATATTTTGATTTAATTAATACTCCCTCCGTCCCATAATACTCTTAAAACTTTCCTTTTTCATATGTTCTAGAATACTCTTTACACTTCTATTTTAGGATATGGTCCACTATTATTTTAATCCTTCTACCTTTTAACCATTGGTCCACATTCTTTATCCTCCAAATAAAGTAATACCACTCCTACCTACCAATTCTAACCATTGGCCTACACTCTCTCTCCATAAAATAAAATAATACTACTTTTACTAGCTACTAACTCCTATCACATCTACTTTTTCAATAAAATAACAATTAATAACCAAACAACAACTTATCATCTAAAACTACGTGCCTTAATTAGTGTCAAGAGTATTCTGGGACAGATGGTGTATTATCTAAAACTAATGTGATGAATCAAATTATTTAATTAATATTGGTGGGATATGGAAAATAAGAGAGAGAAAGGTAGTGGAGTATGGAAAAGTAGGAGTGAGAAGGTAAATGGGGAACCTCATGAGTGTAGGTATGGAATTGTGAAATGGGAATGGTAGATGAAAAAGTTAGTAGAAAGTGATGTGGACTGATGAGGTGAGGTGAGAGAAAATATGGGGAGGTTAATGCATGTGGATGCTCAATGTTCCTTCTTCTGCATTCTTTACAGAAACGACACCAATTTCTTCATCTTCGACCTCTTCTTCCTTATAAGCATCCCTTACTAAATTCACACATGTTCCAATTCTTCTTTCTCCTCTTTCAATATCCGCTTCGAACGGAATTGGTTTCTCCCCTTGATTCAAGTCTTACTTTCAGTCCATTTATAGGAATTGTGGTTATTTTGAATGGAATGAGTGAATTCTAGAACTTATAATCTATGAAAAGTAGTGAATATATGTTGGGATTAAGTGATCTTCTCATGATAATTTGGTTTTATTGTTGATTTCTCCTAATTGGGTTATAAAATAGGTCTTGGGGATCATGGGTGTTCAAACTTTTGATCTCTCATCATTGGGTTTTAAGTTCGATTTTGAGGATTAATGGATATTCGAAAGTCGGATTTTTCATAATTGGGTTATAGAATTGGTCTTGAGATTAATGGATAACCGAAATTCTAGTTAAATTGGTTGTCCCAAATGATGAACTCGTTATTGCTATTTGCTGGATTTTTATTGTTTGTCACATGAAGCATATGATCTGTATTCAAGAAATTCCTAACTCGTAACCGTTTTAAAACTTTTTAATATTGATTTCTTAACATCATGGACTATGCATCAAATTTTTGTATTCGGGTTATTAATCTCATAAGCACTAAGCGTAGCATTTCTTCGTGCAAAATCTGCTGCGTCAAGAGAGTATTCTACCTGAAAAGAATGATAACCTCTTCTTATGAGTGTGTGTGCAAGCATGTGTATGTGTATAGCCACCATAGGACATTTTTTTTGACATCAAAGAAGTTTACAAGATTACAAACTAAATAAAGGAATATGATTTAGCCGACAGTGTTTTATCAGGCCATGAGCTTGTTAAACTTGGTTCCTTGACACTTTCATAATTCCGACAACCAATAGAGAGATTGTGATATCCGTCGAATATCTTCTATGGCTCATTCGTGATTTGACTGTGATATCCTGCATTGAAGTTGACTTGATGTATCAAATGAGAAGTTTCTGAATCAGTCTTGATGTTTACACAAGTGTAACCCTGTTGTTGAACCCAAAGTAGAGCTTGGAGGCAATCATGTATTTATGTGATTAAGACAGAATATTATTCCTAAGAATCGCATTGTGTGATGTAGCCATAGAAAAAGGCCTCTCATAAATATTGGTATAACTAGCTGTGATAGACTTATTTCTTGCATAATCCCAAATAAATTGACCCCTAAATCAGAATATTTGAGAAACCATCTCCAAATTTTTCTAAAGTTACATCGCATAACTCAGGAAACACGGTCAAGAAGTAACTTTCTTCTGGTGACGACAAATAGTAAAAATTTCATTAAGTACTGATCGACATCAGACACATAGACCCTAACCTGAAACCTTTAGGTTTACAAGGGTACAGGTGTCTTTATGTTAGAGGTGACATTTCTGGTTCAAAACCCAAACTTTGAAGCTATTGCTGCTAGCATGTCTGGCAATTCTCGTTAAGTGATATTTTTCAAATATAGATTAAGACCAAAATTGTAAACCGGTTTCGTCTAAACTCTAAAAGCATGACTTGCTGCTCATTTTGGATCTAAGCAAATGAATATATGGCCAACCCTCTCATTTTATGAGTTGATAAGCAAGTCCTCACAAGACAAATGCACCCTGAAAGAATGGAAGTCAATGACAAACCAGGCCTTGAAATGGCAACTGACCCTGTTTTTCTAATCTCAAATCCAAGATGGTATAACCTGAACCCAAACACTTCACCAGATTGGCATCTGGTAGGGGAAGGGTTGCATGTCATATGGTCATCAGACTCATCACAGTCCAGCACGTCTCCCTCATGCGTGCATTTCATGCACACTACCAAATACTCTAAAACGCACTGAATAATTTGCGCAAACAAGTCAAAGCCGTCATACATCCAAAAAAATTGCGCTTACATGGATGGTGAAAACTTAAAAGCCTTTCTTTAAATGAACACTTAACCTGAAACAATATTCGTCCTCAGAGGCTCTAATCAGTTGCCGTTCACAATCATAATCATCGAAGTACGTAGTTGGTCCATGCTCCCTAAACACCTCTTCACAAAACCGTGAGTGGCATCACGTCTCAAACTTTTTTTTTTTTCAAATTTTACAATAAAAAAAATTAGAAACGATATTGACAGGAATATACAGCTTCATCGAATGAAAACGATTGGTCAGAGTAAAAGAGTAGTAACAATTTGAGAAGCACTTTATATTCAAAAAAAAAAAAAAACAAAATCCAACTAAATATTTTAAAATATTAAAGTAACATTTAAGACAAATTGCTGATATAGTTTCAACCTACCCTTCCTACAAATATCACCTACGTCAACAAGAAGCTCCCTGGGGCTTCCTCAGTACAAACCAATTTGTCAAATTAAAAAATGACAACATTTAGCCAGCAGGAATATATATACCAAGTAAAACACAGCGCCACCAACAGTGGACTGCAGAGAACAGGGTTGTCAACAAAACTCATGAGATAGATGAGAAAACAATTAGCTTAACTCCCCATCTCAACCCCTTGAACTCAATGCCAACAATATCTTCTTTCTCGGACCCTGTAACAAACAGCAAAGAACATTAATGTCATAGGCTTAAAAAAAGGAACTACTTTTGTGTATAATAAAGGAAACAAGTAGTACTTGGCCTAGATGTTACGCATGATGTTGCAGTCATGGAATCAAACCCCATTAGGGGATCTTGGGGGTGGCAATTTCCTTAGCCCCCCCCAAAAAAAAAAAAACAACAACAAAAAAGAAAAGAGTTTGATATGCTAAGTTGGTCTGGGTTGGAGAAGCAACAAGAAAGTATGACGCCTAGTTGCCTAGAACTCTAAATCTGAGCAATATTATGACAATTTCATTGCCCATAATGACTCCACAAAATGAAAGCAATATAACATGACTCTCTCTTTCTCTCCTTTCCCTCACTTCCCCTTATATATCAAGGAACGCAATAAAATGAAGTTCCTCCCCAAGTAATCCCTGCCATCTTTCCTACTATATCTGAGAAAGATAAATTTGGAGACAGTTGGACATGTCACCAGATCGAAATTTGGTGTTTCTGAAGAGACGAACCCAAAATATTAGAGCATCTTAAAGGAACTGGGTGTGGTTTCTTCCCCGAGGAACACCCATTATTTCATTGAACTATTTCTTCCAACTAATCTTGTTCTCGCAATGTAAGCAGCAGAAAGCGGGAAAAGGCTCCCACTTCAGTTGATTCATATAAGGCTATTAAAATGCCAACACCAGAAAAGAGAAAACTAACTTGCACAGCCTTCTAAGTAACCTGAAATATCAGAACAGGAAAAAAGGAAAGGATGGCTTCTCCATGGTTTGAAAATTGCGGCTGTATGGGCCAAATTGGGTAGGACCAAATTGCTCTAAGATGTACACAACACTTCTCCCTCAAAAAGTTGAGAGCAGTACTGAAATACATAATTTTTAAAGCTTTGGGCAGAATATTGTTGACACACAAGTCCATCTCATAAAAAATTACTTCCGTCAGCACCTTGCCCATACAGCCAAATCTCTCTAGATACATACGAAGAATATTTCGAAGTAAAAATATTACTTTTTTTTTCAAAGAGGTGAAAAAAAAGAAAAATAAATCTGTTTCAGAGTTCCTTTATCATTAATATTACTATTACTACTATAGATTTTAAAATGAGTAAGAATAGAGGAAACGTATTAAGGTTAATCACAAACGCCAAATTCATTACAAGGTATGATGTGTCAATTACAGTACCATAAATGTTGAGACATGTATGTGTACAATAAAAAATAAATATTTCCTCCATCCCCAAGAATTCTTCAGATGTGGGTTTGGTGCAGAAACTAAGAGTAGTAGAGTACCAATAAAAGCAAAAATAAAGTTAGTTAGAAGTGAACACACACACACACACAAAGAGAGAGAGATGAATAGGCCTCTCGAAGCAATATTTCAACTAGAAACCAAAGATCTTAAGAGTTATGCTTCTCGGATTCGAGTTCTACCGTCGGACATGGGTGCATGTCCTAGCGACAGATTAGACTATATATGAAAATTCTCATTTTCGATATTCTCAGTGTCAAGTGTTCACAAACTCCATACCCATGTTGGGATGTGAAGGATCCAACACGGGTACTTTGAGATGAAACGAAGGGTCGAGAGCGTAGCCTAAGAAAGGGGGGGAAGTGTTTCCTTGTTCCACAAATATAGAAGTTAATTGCAACCACAGTCCACAGCCATATGAACTGGTTACAACTGCCACCAGCCCATGGTTTGAAAATGCGGCCGTATCGTTTAAGTTTACCCGATTTGATACGGTTTTGAAGTTGTGCGTAACTATATTTGCCGAGTTGAACTAGGGAGTTAAAACACAATGTGATCTTGACCGGTTCAACCAGTATGAACCTAACTCGGCCGTTATCACGATGATATCACTACAGCAGTCTAAAGCTCAAAGCTTTTCGCCATGATTTTACTGATAATTAAAAATTATAGAAAGTAGACATATCGGAAAATATACATTGATACGAATCTAACAAGAGCCGACATAATTATGTTTTTCCTTAACTATAAATCACCAAAGATAAACTACGTAGAGTTTGTGAATAGTGTAAACCAAGTAAAAAAAAACCGAGAAAGTATTATTTTTTAAAATGGTCTATGTTCTCCACTCTGTGCAATCTGGACAACTCTATTTTCTTAAGTCTTTTTTTTTTGTCTTTTTAATTTTATTTTCACGTCTCACGTAACCACTTCCTTTTACTTCTTTTTCCACTATCAATTACAGTATTCTGTAATAGTACCTTTCAATGAAAATACTAGTAGTACACAAGGTTTTATTTATTTATTTTAGTGTCATAGTTTACTAATAATAATGATAATAATATTAAGATTATAATAATTTAAAAGCATTGAAAGACTTGTAAAATGAATTTGTGCTCGAAAATCATGACGCGATTCGAGATAAATGTATATATTCTGTTCCAGCAAAACCGTGATCGAAACCGAAACCGTAATCTCGAACCATGCACCAGCCACCTTATCAGTACCCATCATCAGTAATATCACCTGGCAATGGCATCCAAGCTAAGCACCCCTTGTCACAAACTCATGATAGCCACAACAATCAACTCTAACACTATGAAGGTCCACTACCACTTGCTACTTTCACCAAAATTCCAATCTACAAATTGGCTAATGTAAGCAATTAAGTTATAAATGAATCCAAGGTGGAAGCAATTAAGTTATGAATGAATCCAAGGTGGAAGCAATTAAGTTATGGCTGGTTCCTAGAAACATCACACAGGTTTGAAGCTTTCATGGATTAAGTTCGTTTCACAAGAGGTTTATAAAGAATTTCAGCACTTTGTTAGCCCCCTCTAACTAAGTGCATCAAGAAAGAGTCGTATTTGTGAATACGCAGAAACAAGAAACATTTAAGACACTTAAAGACAAGTTTAGTGAGGCTACTGTTTTAGCATTACCAAATTTCATCAAGTGTTCGAAGTACAATGTTATGCAAGTGGAGTTGGGATTGGAGTTGTTCTTACACAAGGAGGGAGGCCAATATCATATTTCAGTGAAAGCTTAATCATTCAAGGCTCAACTATAACACTTATGACAAGGAATTCTATGCTATTGTTAGAGCTTTGGGGCCTTAGACTCATTAAGTCTCCTTAATTTGTACTTCACTTAGAGGCACAAGCTCAATACTATGCAAGCTAAATGGGAAGTACAAGCTCAATCCTAGGCACGCTAAATCGGTGAAATTTCTCCAGTCATTTAATTTTGTTTCTTAATATATAAGACTAGAGTTTCTAACACTGTTGGAGATGCCTTATCAAGGAGATATTCTATGCTATCTCCCATGGAAGCAAGAGTTCTCAAGTTTAGTCATCTTAAAGAAATATATATAAGGAGGATCCATATTTTGCACCTATGATGATTGAAGGAAAAGATGGAGCGGACGAGCGGTGCTTACTCAATCCAAGTTGGCTTTCTTTTTCGGCACATCAAGTTGTGTGTTCCAAAGAGCTCCTTAATGGAGTTACTTGTTCAAGAAGTACATGGTAAAGGATTAGCAAGGCACTTTGGATCAACCAAAGATGGCAGGAAATGTCCATGATGTTCAACATATCAAAAGGCCAAAAATCACTTTCATCAAGGCCTTTACTCGCCTCTTCCAATTCCAGCTCAACCATGGGAAGACGTAAGTATGGATTTCATAGTTGCCTTACCAAAAGCTCAAAGAGGTAAGAATACAATTATGGTGGTGGTGGATAAGTTCTCAAAGATGGCACATCTTGTGGCTTGCACGAAGACCGGCGATGCCACTAGTGGTATTTAAGGATATTATTCATTTACATGGAGTTCCTAGATCCATTGTTTAAAATAGAGATGTCAATTATCAGGAAGATTTAATGGAAGCTTTTGGGAATTAAGTTGTTCTTTAGTACCACAACCTCTGTTACCTGGACTCGGCAATTTTTGCCATATACCCGGGTCGGTACGACACGACACCGACTCGGGTATGAAATACGTGTCGGATCCTTCAAATTGCAGTCGGACGCGGCGCTGCACCCTATTTGCTAGATCTGAAAATTTGCTGTTGATTCATGAGAAAATGGTGAATTATGTTAGGGCTTTTTGCGTCCCTAGTGAGGCGACTCCATTGGTGTTGTTTTCATCCATTTTCGATGGTTGTTGATGGTAGGAGGAAGAAGTTGCAGAGAGGACAGAGGTTGGAGGTGAATCGTCGAAGACTTGAAGTGAAGAGGAAAAAGATGAACAGTTGGTGGGCCAAGAGTTGTGTTTTTTAATTATAAAAAACGTGGGCCAAGGAGTTGTTCAGTATTTTATATTCTTTTCAAATATTATAAAAAAGGGGAGTGTACTATGTTGTCTATGTAGTCACGTGGAGGAAGCTTCAACTTTTTACTTTTTGACTTTTCTTTTCTCCTCTCTCTCCCTTCTTTATCTTTTCTCTTTTTTTTTTTTAGTGTGAGTAATAGATAAGGGTACGCTTATCCTTTCTTTCTCTTTTCTTTTTTACTATGTAGATTTAATTTATTATATATTATAAACTATTAATTTCGCGTACCCGTACCCGTGTCCTGATTTTTTGGAAGTGCCGCACCCGACACTCGGATCCGTACCCATATCCGACACTCCTAGACGAGTCCAGGTAACATAGACCACAACTCATTTTAGCGGGACTTTAGGCTGCAACTGCAAGTCCATTTCCGCAAGTCAGAAGTGAATGACGAGTCGGACCAATATGGGAATCGAGCGAGCTACCCTTGCGAACGCTTTGTTGAATGTACGACCCACACTACACTACGTAGGTACCTGTGTCGAGGCTTCCTAATTCCCATTTTAGAGGGCTGGTATCCACGCTTGAGTCAGTCATTCGCCCTTTCCCCATGCCTTTTAGGATTTGCCCCTATGATGATCCATTTATGAGCCCATTGAACATTCATGTAAAAGTTGGTAATTCTACTTTCTAATAGATTCGTTAGTTCCGCATGCCGCTGCTGATAGATCTCAAGCTGTCGGACTAGGCTGAAGGAAGAGAGAGAGGAGTCACTTAGTCTTTAAGTGCTAACTCTTAGCAAAAAGATGAACCTTATCGGATGTCAACCTGATTGGAAGCTTTTCAGCCAATCCTGTCAGATTTAGATGTCCTTTTGCAAGGTAATCCTTGCCAAATCTTGAGACACGCGGCCAAACAGAGGTGACTAGCAAACTACACTTTTGAGGACCATGGTGAGCAAAGTCCCTGAAAGATTGGAATTTCAAACTAGCACAAGAGATCTCCAACATAAGCCAGTGAACACTCTCCATTCGAGGTAATTATGGTACTACACCACTTACTCCTAAGGATTTACTACCTATCCAGTTGAAGCTCATATTAGCAAAGAAGCAGAAGTAAAAGCTAAAGAAATGAAGAAGCTGATGAGCAAATTCGAGCTAGAATAGAAAAGGTAAATGAAGCATACAAGATTCAAGCAAACAAACATCAGAATGAAGTTCAATAGCAACTAGGAGATTTGGTATGGTTACATCATTGAAACGAACGATTTCCATCGAGAAGAAAAGGCAAGCTTATGCCTAGAAGTGATGGTCCATTTAAGTTGTTTGCAAAGTACGGAAACAATGCCTACAAGATAAAACTACGAGGAGAGATGAGAAACATATCAGCAACATTCAATGTAGGTGACCTAGCTCCATACCTTGAAGATGATCTTTTGGATGATCAAGGAGACTCTTTCCAACTAGGAGAGAATGATGCCAAAGCATCCACCCTACTCAAGCTACAAGCATGGAAGATGAAAGGGCACTAGAAATGCAATTTCAAGGCTTAATTAACCCTAAGGTGATTAAGGTGTTAATTAAAAACTATTTTGCTTAGTTCAGTTTTGCACGGTTTTGTAGTAGTCAAGTGGGCAAGCACATTTTATAATTTTTGGCTCCAGATTGCTTTCCCAAGGCACCTAACACGTCCAACTAGGTGAGAGGGCTACTTAAGCATGAAGGAAAGGACAACAAGACAGACATAATGGTGAAGAAAGCCACCCATAGGCTAGCCGCAACTTTTGCAAAAGAAGTGATCTGGGCACCAGTCATTTCTCATCCATTTTCAGAGTGTGACCTATGGTTGGAGAGCTCTTCGAGAGTAGGAAATACTCCCATTGGTTTCCAAGTGGTATCAATGACGCAGGAGCATCCAGCCCTACTCAAGCTACAAGCATGGAAGATGAAGGGGCATTAGAAATGCAATTTCAAGGCTTCATTAACCCTAAGATGATAAAGGTGTCAATTAAGCAAGCTAAGAAAACTGTTTTTCTTAGTTCAATTTTGCACGGTTTTGTGGTAGTCAAGTAGGCAAGCACTTATTTTATAATTATTGGCTCCAAGTTGGCTTTCTAAGGCAGCTAACACATCCAACTAGGTGAGAAGGTTGCTTAAGCATGAAAGAAAGGACAGCAAAGATAACTTAATGGTGAAGAGAGCCACCCCTTGGCAAGCCGCAATTCCGGTGATTGCAGGCCTTGACAGAGTGATCTGGGAAGCAGCCATTTCTCATCCATTTTTGAGAGTGTGACCTATGGACTATGGTTGGCAAGCTCTTCAAGAGTAGGAAATCCTCCCATTCTTTCCAAGCCAAAGCAACAACCGATTGGAAGCAAAAGACAGAAAGTTAGCAACTGGTCTGATGAAAGTTTCTAGCAGCATGTCTAACTAATCGTTTTCAACTTTTCTTCTTCTTTTTGCTTGCTTCTTAGTTAGGAAAACTTATATTGCTGCCAATATATATATACTAGAAGGTTAGAGAGAAACGATTGTTTTATCTGGAGTGTAAAACTTAACCGGTTTTGGTTCTTTCATCTACAATATATTCTTCATTGCATGTGCGCTTATAACTGAAGTGTATAGAGTTGAGTAGGTTGAAAAATAACTTGTTCCAACTTATTATTACCTTAGATTGGTGGTTGTTTGGTTGGTGAAAGTGGTGGTTGTTTTGCCTTGCGGAGACCCAGAAGTTTTCTCGTCTTCCTTGATTTCTTTCTTACTTATCTTTGCTCTCAAGTCCTAAATCAATATGTATCAAGTGAAACTATAAGGTTTCTCAATGATCCCCAAGTTTGTTGAAATTTCTTTGAACAACATAAGTTTGGAAAACCTCATCTTCCCAAAGTATCTAGGCAAGCACAATTTCCTTAGATTGGTGGTTGTTTGGTTGATGCAAGTGGTGCTTGTTTTGCTTTGCGAACCCAGAGGTTTTCTCGTTTTCCTTGAATTCTTTCTTACTTATCTTTGCTATCAAGTCCTAAGTCAATACGTATCAAGGGAAACGATAAGGTTTCTCAATGATCCCCAAGTTTGTTGAAATTTCTTTGAAAAACACAAGTCTGGAAAACCTAATCTTCCCAAAGTATATAGGCAAGCTCAATTTCCTACCAAGATTTCCGATTGCAAATACACATTAGCACACAACCCCATCGAAGTTAAACGAATGTATATTCTGAGATAAGCACAGCGCCCTCAAAGTATTCGCACATTGCATAAAAATCATCAGCAGAGAAAAAATTTCTAACTTAATTCCAAACATTCAAGATTAAGTTGAATATCAAATAAGCATTACGTCACTGTGGCCTGAGTAGTGAGTACTGGGCATGCTATGGACATTAGAACAATACATGACAGGTTAACAACTCAGCATTCACTACTCAGTAGACATCTTACCATCGGTACTCCCATTGCTTTAAGGTCCTCGTCGGTCATGTGTTCAAGGGCTGTCATATCAACCTGAAGACAAAACCAAATTTAGCTCTTAAGACTCACTGAAAAGTTGGAAGGTAGTCAAGGTACAGAATCACATGCAACTGGTACTTACTTCCTCTGCCTGAAATGAAATAAGATACTTCTCAAGACCCAAGGACTGAAGAAATCCATCAACTGATGAATCAGCCTGCAAGAAGAAAGATATAGATCAAGAGAATGAACATAATAATCCTTTGACAGGGATAATGTTCTCCCTTCCAGCAAAGCAGTTAGCAAATAAGTTCAACAGTCCTATAGATCCACAACGCAATCACCCTTATCAAATTCTGCTGATATTCATACAATCAATCAATTCTTAAAAGAATTTAAAAGAAAGGTGCAAAACAAGCAGAACCCAGATAAAGTACGTGAAAGAAAGAAAATAGCACCTTCTGCTGAGTCTTCTTCCTTGAAGTTGAGATGGGAACTTTCTTGGGCTCTGCAACAGATGTGGCAACAATGACACTTCTTCTAGCAGGTTTAGCAGCCTCTGGTTCAGGTTTGGGTTTCAGGGGATCTTTATTTATTGGTTGTGAGTGCATTGAACCAGACAATTTTTCACGCAGATCTTGAACACCTCCACCTTGGGTATCATGCTGAGAGCTCCTCCTTTGAAGCTTCAAACGTAGATCACCTCCACCAAGTTTTCGCGCTTCAAGGTCAATTGACAGTGTCAAACCCAATGTTGTCTATAAAACATAAATGAGGAAACTTAGTACTATGTAAATGGCTCAGCTGATCCATACATATATTAGGCTGCGCATCTTCGTAAAGATCATGTTCCCATTTGTCATCTTGCCTCTGCCTGCAGATATGGATACAACCAATTCAGAGAATATCAAAAGATTGTCCACTGAATAAACTATAAAGTCCAGCATAACTTATGGTGGCATGACATATTTAGACCTATAGGCTATAGCACAATAGCATATGTAGTATTCCATGACATATGTACGCAAGTATATGAATACATAATCAAAACCAAAAAAATATGTAATTCATCAGGCTTTTGCAACATACATGACTCCAGTAGTAAATATAATTTACCACATGATGTAATAACTTACTAAAGCGGAAAGCCATTAAAACTTCTGACACAACTTACAAGTGCTCCCTCCATCCCACAAAGTTTTTCCCATTTAACCATTCATGATTCGTCCAATTACTTATATGGACTAGACCCACCAATTGAAATACTACAATCCTTTCCCTTCATTACTTTTTTCTCATTTTTTCTCTCCACCATTAACTTAGAAAAGCCACTTGCATTGTACTTTTTCTTAAACTTTACTCAACAGAGACCAACCACAAAAGTTTTCCTTAATACGTGCGCCCACAAGAAATCGGAGAGGCTTTGGTGGATGGAAGGAGTAATAGCAAAATTACCATCAGTGCACATCTTCCAAAGCTTCATTCTTGACCCCATAAGGCATTAGACATAGACTGGTTAAAGCGTACCTACTAACTGCAAGCCAAGAAACATTTTGGTTTTGAGTTCCTACTTTTGCCAATAAAATCCTAAGTTGCATAGAGACGGGTACGGGGATGGAAAACGGCAAGATTTCGACATATGAGGACATGGCTACGTGTATCCGTACACGAAACGTATTGTATAGGCACGGGTACGAATACGTGACCTAGAAGAAGTACCCGTGCTAGAGAGAATTAAAATCTGATTTCACATTCACAAGACAGCACTGACATGACATTGGATCATATACATTTCAAATTTTACGAAGATATATTGTTCTATTCGACTAAGGCGGACATAGGTAGAAACAAGTATGAAAAGGAACACAAAGCACACTCACATATCATCTAGCACAACAAGGGAAGGGGGAAACTTGCAAGCTTCGGGAAAGCATGCAAAGCTTCCTTTCCAATCACAAAAAACATCCAGATCCAGTCATCCACAGAGAGCTGATATGCTATAACACTTTGGACCTGTGGGATAGATTTATCTAAGGCTATAGTGTTAAATACTCATGGGGGCAGAGGCTTATCTACTGAAATTGGATTAGACAGATGATATGGCAGCAGAAACTCAAACAATAGAAGTGCAGATGGAATAGGCCGGAGTGGATATTTCGTACACGGTAGATTTTGTGTGGGTCAAACAATAGAAACTCATCTGTTCCTCTGGTAGCTGAAGCAGTTTGATTTCTGGTTCAGGCGTGGGAAAAAATTCGTCATGAATCATGATCTGTCAGGAGACAAGACTTACACCACCTCAGGAAGGTCAGGACTTACACCACCTCAGGAAGGTCAGCAGGCCATTGCACACCTTCCCTAGCTTACCCTGATCCATATTGGAAGACAATGAAATTCCTCCACTTCCCTACCCGCCCATCTCCTTCATTATTATTATCCATGCAGAGTGTAAATAAAGCAAATGCTTATTCCACTTATATATATATTAAAAAAAAGTTAGATCCATCACCATTTCTGCCATCAATAACCCTCATCGAAGTTTATCTTTATCAATCACCACACCAAGTTTACTAATCACAAGGGCCAAGTTTCACTCTTTCCCTTCTCCGTGGTTCATGCGTCATTTCAATATGTTGCAAGTACTAAAAAAACGGAGGTAGTATCTGTCTATATAATATTTTTATTTATTTATTCACAAGTTAGATTAGGCTGCCCCTTGATTAATATGCTAGGCCCAAGTATGCTATTGATTTCTAAAGCCCTAACACTGAATTTGCCCTAGCGCTAGCATAAAAAACGGCAGCACAAAAGAGGAAGCAAAGGAACAAAAAAAGGAAAAAAAAAATGCTCCTACACATGGCATAGCACAGAGAAAAGGAATTCTGTCAAGGGTCATCCAATACGTTTCAAGAGAAGAGTAAAAAGGAAAGAAAAAAGAAAGCAGAGGCCAACCTCATGAGGAGGAAAGAGAAACTTCAAGAAAAGTCACTGGAAAAGACGATCGGCCGGAGTACTGACCACGCCACCAGCTCGCCTTAGCCCCATGAGTAAAACCCCAACTAATAACATCTTTAATTACTAAATTACCCCTTGAACTTAAAGATCTAGGGTTTATATTTTGAACCCTATACTTGAAAGGAATTAATTGCTACTGTTTTCCTTGTTATTGGTCCTTTAACCATGGACAGGGAAGATAGCGTCTAAGGTTTTGCTGCACCAACTCATTACCAATTTACAGTTTCTGGAGACTAATTTTATTACTCTTACTCTTTACTGGGTGCCCAAATGTAGAGTGTCAGATCTGACACAAATTTATACCAGGGTCCGTCGGTGTCAGTCCGGATAACAAAGTTTACAACTTTACATGGATTATCGTTATAATCCTCCAACAATAAAAATGAGGAGACTTATAGCCTAAATAAAAGCACACGAAACTATTACCTCAAAAGCTTAGTTTTAAAAGGCGCGAGGCGCATTGAGGCGCAAAGGGCAAGGCTAAGGATTGCATCTCGTAGGCGAGGCGCACCTTTGATGCAAAACTCTATGTAAATATAGAACCAAAAGGAGAGTCCTAGGTTGTCCACATAATAAGGAGAACAAAACTCTATATAAAATAATTAATTTCCAATATTGCTCTCATGAAAACCAAGGTGCTAACTGCTAAGCCTATCATCATAATGTAATTAAATGAGGCAAGTAAGTCCATTCCAAGTCACATTGCACATAATTTCAAAATTAAATCCTTCGTAGAGTCCATCAACCTTCTCGCTAGCGGCAATAAAACCTACATTTTAAAAGATATAAATTTATAAAAGTGGGAGTTTCACCAATATTCTTTCTCATGTGCTTTCCTTTCAACAACAAATGAAAGATCAAAAGCCAATCTCCTACTTAAATCTAATTGCAAATTGCAACAATCCCATATGTAAATGAAGGCTTGCACGAAAAAGAAGGCAATTAAAGACTTCAAAGAGCCTTAGATCAGAGAATGGCACGAGACATAACCAATTTTCCTTCTCCTTCGACAGTATTCGTTATATCTTACCCATATATATTGGATTTATCTCTCTCCTTGTGAGAGTTTAGGGACTTCGTTCGTTGATTATTATTTTCAACTACAAATTGATCCACATGTCAACTATCGTGGTTTTCCCCTCTGTTACCCGGACTCGGGCAAAATTTGCCAAATACCGGTGTCGGTACGACACGACACCGGCACAGATACGAAATCCGTGTCGGATACGGCAACTTTCACTCGAACACGGCGGCACTAAACCCTAGATAATCAAACCCCAGAATTCGAATGCGAAGAGGAGAAGAAGATAAGAAGAAGAGAAGAAGAGGAGAAGAGAAAAAGAGGATAACCCACCTCGACTCACCGCCGAACCTTCGAACTCGCCGATAAGTTTCTTCACTTCTCATCCTTCGCTTCTTCTCTCTCTTCGATTCAATCTCTTCACCTTCTCCTCTTTTCTTTTCTTTTCTTTTTTGTCCTTTATGGCTTTATGAGTCACGTGACTCTGTTGCCCTTTTTCTTTTTTCTTTATTCTTTTTCTTTTTCCTTCTCTCCTTTACTTCTTTTGTTCAGCACTTTTGCTTTCTTTTTTAATTCAATTTTGCTCTTCTTAGTTGTTGTTCTTTTTAAACAAATACATTGATTTTATTAGTATATTACAAATAGACAATTATAAAATCTGAATTACCGGATTAATTATTAAAAAATTTATTATAAAAAATAAAATTTGCACCCGTACCCGTGTCCAAAATTCGGACAGAGTCCCCGTGTCCTATTTTTTGGAAGTGTCGTACCAGACACTCAGATCCGTACCCATACTCAACACTCCTAGCCGAGTCTAGGTAACATAGGTTTTCCCTAATCTTAGTTCCAAAAGGCGCAAGGCGCACCGAGGCGCAAGGCGAAGGGAGGCGCACCGAGGCGCAAGGCGAAGGGAGGCGGAAGGCGCACGCATCTCGTAGGCAAGGTGCACCTTTGGTACTAAAAACCTTAATAATAAAGTATAGAACATAATTTATGCTCAAAAGAACATAATAATTAAAAAATATACTATAAGGTATTGTAATAAGAAAATATAAGCTACTGTTCATACTTTAATAAAAAAATATAAGCTACTGTTCATACTTTAAGTTCACTACTGTTAAATTTATAATAGTATAATGAAATTAAATAACTTGTTTTGGAAAAAAAAAAAACAACCTAACCAGGCTAAGATTAAAAGCAGAACAGAAGAAGAACGGAGACAAGGGGAAAAAAAGGAAAAAGATAAAAAATGAAAGGTAAAAATCACGTGACTCCCCCACAAGCCTACCTCAGTCATAAAGGCAAAAAATAAAAAAATAAAAAAAAAGAAGGAAAGAGGATAAGGGGAAAAAAAAGGAAAAAGATAAAAAATGAAAGTAAAAATCACGTGACTTCCGCACAGGCCACAGGCCTACCTCAGTCCTCAGTCATAAAGGCAAAAAAAAAAAAAATTAAAAAAAAAAAAGGCTGGACAAAGATCGAAGAGAGAGAGACAGAAGAATAGAATGTCGAAGCGAAGAGAAGAGGAGAAGATCGAAGAGAGAGAAAACTGACCTGAAGTCTTCTGTCGGCGGCCAACAGAGATGGCATACGGTGCCTTAGGCCACCGGAGAAGCGTCGTCGGCAACTTTCCACCAACAATTTGGGCTTTTAATTAGGGTTTAATTTGATGAAATATCATGCAATTAACAGAGGGCTTTTGCTCGAAATCAACAAATTAAAGCAAAGGTGAGTTAAAATTTGAAGAAATTTTGGTTTTTCCAACTTTTAACCTCAGATCTACTTTTTCTCCTCCTATCATGCGCCTCTCTCCAAAAAGCGGACGCCTCGCGCCTCGCCAGAGGCGGATCAAGGCGCGCGCCTCTAAGCACTCGTTGTAGGTCGCCTCGCCTCACTCTTGGGATGCGTTTTGGCCGTCGCCTGGATCCGCCTGGTGCCTAGGCGCGCTTTTTAAAACTAAGTCCCTAATCAGAATTTTCTTTGTTCTAATTTGATATGTATCTTATAGTTTTGACTTATATTCTAGATGTCGTATAATTCAAGTTAATGAATTAAATTAACTGGAAAAAAAACCCTAGCTCCTATGTTACTCCGACTCTTCTAACTTCTTTATGCACTTGTGTCATGTCTGATGTGCCTGAACACTTAGATACTTCACTTTAAACCAAAATTTAAGAAATTTTACTATGAAATGGCCAAGTCCAGCACCCGAACACGTATCCTAGTGGATACATGTAGTGAGTAACATAGCTTAGCTAAGTGTCATACCTAAATAATTAGATAATAACCAAAAGCCAAAAATGATGAAGGCTAAAAAAACCTGATATTTAGCATTTCATTGCATGTCCACATCATCACCCCTAAACCTTGCCATTTAGCACTCTATCTGTATATTTGACCAATAAACACCATAACTAGTAGCACTAATCAAGATGAAGAGTTAATTTTTTCACTAGTGAATTCCACGAACCACTTGGAGACGGAGGGGTTACAACATATTAAAAAAGAAAAATCATGGTCATGAGTATCTAATTCTGTGATGTTCACTAGAAACAAAAATCTTCATCAATTAAATACTACTTCAGAATTATTAAAGAAGACAAAAATGACCAGTATATGATAGCTTCTCAAGTTGACAACTTGAAAGAGGCAATTGATCCATTCTATAAGTGGAAACTAGATGTTACAGGTGGACTCTTATTCGAACTTGAAGCTCCAATTAATTTTACCATCCCCTCACGTATATGGAAAAAGAAGTCGTCGGAGCAGTAGTACACTAAGGATCCAATGAAGAGCACTAACCCTCAAATTTCAACCAGCTACATATGTATGCACTAATAACCCTGCTCTCCACATACTCTTCACTCACTTTCTAGTCCACAAACACTCAAATACTCAAATATATGATTCGGCTATTCGCTCAACAAAAAGGTTTTAACAAAAGCACCCAAAAGATGCTACAGACCCTAATCACACGCCTCAAGTTCTTTCAAATGTTCAAATCTTCTTTCTAGTTTTCCATGAGCTTTCTACTTAAAAAATTACGCTTAAAGCCTTAAACTACAAAAAATTCACTATTTTTAATAAAATCAAAGTAAGCAAAAATTTAACTATCAACTAAAACAATCTTGTTACCAATTTATCCGACAAAAACCAAACGGAAAAAGGAAAAAAACAAAGCACCATAATTACAATTCTCCATGCTTGTTTAAATCCAAGAATTCCATAAATGAGACAAAAGATGAATCACAATTATAATTTCCACAAAAAAAAGCAAAAAAGAAAAAACCTTTTTCCGATAACGGTTCTCCGGCGAACGGAATTACCAACAGCGTTGTTGCCGTTAAGCCTGTCTCTAATTGACGGCTTGGATTCTCCCTCTAAACGATCAGCATACATTTTCCCGAGAATCGAAGATGATGTGGGAAAGTACTCAGATTTTCAGTCGCAAAACCCTAACCCTAGATTTTGTGGGACTTTTTATTTGGCACTTTGCTGAAGAAGTCAGAATCAGGGGAGTGGAGATTCGAGGTTGAGAGATAGAGAGAGAGATTTAAACAGGTGAGAGGTATTTTTCCTGAGAGTGCGATTTTGCTGGGCTTGTTGAAAAAGGAAAGAGAAATAGTTACTGAGAACTGAGAAGTGACAGTCGACGCCTACGCATTACGCAGCGAGCGCGAGGACAAAACTAATTAAACTATGCATGTCTCGTGCATTATGTGCACACATCCGTAGGATGAGCACCATATGCATGATGAAAATCAAGCACTAGGTTATGAAGATAATGTACATGTGCGCACCTTCCTCACCATACGGACGTGTGCACCATCTACGGATTGCATGTCTCGTGTGACTAACCATAGGTCATAGGTGTGAGTGTGATTATTTTTCGGAAAATTTGTGAGGGACTACCGTACAATGTTGGTATTCAACTTTCACTAAAGTTGCAAATAAGGTACCCTAGTTGTAAAAGTTGCAAATAAGGTACTCAACCCAACTTCTGTCACCAAACCAAAACTATTTAAGGTTCTGAACTTTGAGAAATAAAATAATTTTTTACATAAAATTTTCATTTCTCTTTCTAAAAAAATAAGTATTATGTCTTTCTCTCTACTTCCCCCACTAGGCCACCAACCCACCACCCCCTCCTCCTACCATTCCCCCGCCCTTCTTGAGCCTATTCTTACTTCATTTTTACTAGGTCCACCATTATCATTTTTTTCGTCACTTAACTTCTTTTCCGTCACCATACCACGACACCGCCACACCAGTAACTCTTCTTTTCCGTCACCACCACACCACCACAGATCTTTCTTCTTCACCGCCATCTAGTAGTGCAACTACGGTTAATAAACCAAGATGAAAGTGAAGGACTTTACGACCCCAATTCTGCGGGGCATTGACATCTATAAGAATGAAAACTCACAAATTCTTACAGTAACAAGTGGGTTTTGTGGTGGAGGGAATTAATATTGAGAAGTTGGGGTAGAGAGAGAAACTTGCACTCAGTTTTGGAGTAAACATTCTCAAAAGCGCCATCATGAATTCGCCACTTTGCACACTTCACTCTTCAGTTCACCATTGTCTCCAGCAGGTTTGTCTCTAAATCTCGTCCTTTTTTCCTTGAATTTTGTTAAATTCAATTTGATTTTCTATTTTCCATTGAAATTTTTATCTTCAACCTGTCATCAATCTATGAGCGATTGTAAAGCCAGTAGAATTTTCCAATCTAACAAGCAATTTCGTTTTTACTATTTTGCTAGAATTTTTTGGCTTATTCTTGTTATTTTCGTGAGTTTTTGATTGAATTCATGGTTTCATAACCTTCAATCAATATCATAAACAATTGTAAAGCTGCGTAAATCTTCCAATTTTACAAGAAAATTAAGAAAATTCTTGTTATTCTTGTCAATGGCTGGTTCTTTTGGTATGTCTTTATCTCTGTTCGTCGTGAGCGGAAAAAAATTCAGTGGTGGTGGTGGTATGCCGGTGCGTCGTAAGCGATGGTGTGGTGGTATGGCAATGCTGTTGAGATATGGAGGGGGGATGGTGGGAGGAGGTGGGTGGTGGGCTGGTGGCCTTGTAGGGGAAGGAGAGAGAAAGACATAATATTTTTTTAAGGAAGAGAAATGAAAATTTAGGTACAAATAATTTTTTTATCTCAAAGTTCAGTACCTTAAACAGTTTTGGTGACAGAAGTTGGATTGAGTACCTTATTTGCAATTTTAGTGAAAGTTGAGTACTAACATTGTACTTAACTCCTATTTTCTAAATAGGAAAATTTGTGAGGAACTACCCTGTTTTCTAAATATAAACTTTCGCCGTTTCTAAATAAGTGCAACATTTTCCATTTCAGAGAATATCATTATAGGTGCTACTAAGCTCTTTTTGGAAAGCTTTTTTCTTTTTAAACTACCTTTTAAAAAATATAGTAAGAAACTATTCCCTCCTTTTTTTAATTTACCAAGGAGAAATCCAAAAGTGAGAGAGAGAAACTGAAAAGATAGGGAGATACTGAAAAGTGCGATAGAGAAACTGAAAAGGTAGAGAGATAAATTTTGAGGTGAGTGATTATATTAAAAAAAAGTAAACCACATAGGTTGAAAAGGAAAAGAAAAGAAAATAGATGGACATATTACCAAAAATAAATAAAGCAACAATTTGTAAATTAGAAAGAAACAGACCAAAAAGGAAAAGGAAAGTGTGTAGATTACAAAGAAATGGAGGTAATAAATCTTAAAGCAACAATATTGTTATATGCTAATTTTGGCAAGATTTTAGCTGATCATCTTTTTTCGGCTTTGACCTTTACAAAAAAAATTGTTTTTATACGCTAGTTTTTGACGAATATTCCTTATTTAAACTATGATAAATACATGCTAAGGATGTCAGTGGGCCGGGGCAAGTAGGAGACCCCCCATCCCCTCCCAACTTGAGCTAGGATAGGTCTAGGTTTTGTGGGCATGGGGCAGGGATGGGGATGAAAATTGTACCTGCAATGGGTGATGGAGCGGGTGTGGATTTTATGTTATACCCGCCCAATCGCCACCCACCCCGCTTCTCCTCCATCTCATACCTTCCATCTATTAATAAAAACATAATTCCTCCGTTATGTTTTAAATGAAAGTTTGCTTTTTCACCCAACCCAACGCGCTTCTTTAATCATTAATATCTTTAGTTGTGCACACGTAAAAAATATAAAAAAGTTATAATTTGATAGTATGCATCGAGACGAATCTAATAAGATCCCACTTGACTATGTTTTTCTTTATATAATGGCGATAAATAGGAGTCAAAATTGATCAATGAATAGTGTCATTTTTTCATTTAAAACAGATTGGAGGAAGTATATATTAGAAAAATTATTATAAAAATGGATTTTTTTTGTTGAAAACCACCTTATATATTTTTTTATGAAAACAAACCTTAACAAAAAATTTCTTGCGAGAACAAACCTTATGCCTTATTCCGATCATTGATCCAAGGTTCCGGCATTGACCGTGTCATGGATTTTATTGGGTTTAAAAAGTCACTTGTCTTGCACATGACATGGTGAATGCCGAAACCTTCGATTAATGATCAGATTTCGGCATGAGGTTTGTTCTGCAAAAGAAAAATTTGTTTAAGGTTTGTTTTCACAAAAAAAATTATTTAAGGTGGTTTCTTACAAAATTCAAGTTTTATAAGGTGGTTTTTGACAAAAAAATCCTATAAAAATCCATGTTATATACTTATATTATTAATAATCGTATTTTGCAAAGTGTAAATTTGTAATATGAGCTTTGACCCATTAGGCCATCACCCATAACATGAGGAGTTGAAGACTCGAGACTAAAATTTGTCTAATTGTGGTGACTTATCAATTTTAATTATTTTTTTTACTATATTATTATATGAAGTAGTAGTCGCAGATTGTTTGACAATTGGGAGGATAGTTGCGGGTATGAAGTGGGTACGACGCGGGCATGGGTACTAATGCGGGTCGTGGGGCGGAGATGGGTTTGAATACGTACCCGCTACGGCGGGGACAGACCTGGAAATTTACCCCGCGCAATGGGTGGTGGGGCAGGGATGGGGACGGGAGTTTATGCGGGGTATGGGTGTGGAGGGACCATCCTCCACACCCTCCCCGCCCAATTGCCTTCCCTATGCACATGATGCGTACAAATGTAGTTGCTTATACGACTGCATATAAATATTGATTTTTAACAAACTTATATAGAGTATAGGAAAAATAAAAAATCACTATAAAAAGTGGGAGGTATATAGATGACACGAGGAAGTTGAAAAGACCTTGTGAAAGGGTCACAACCTGAATGAACCTCCAAATATTGGAAAGCAACATTCAAATTACGGATTTTAAAAATGTCGAATTTATCAACGCTAACATAAAATGAGAGTTAACTGGAGTTAATCCCAAAAACAACTAACAAAAACTAGACCCCAAGAACACCAAACCTTTCTCCCACTTACTTCTCCTTCCCTCATCAAACAACTTTCCCTAATGCCATTTTCAAAAGAAATCAGCGACTCCCAGCACAGTAATCTAAATCCAACATAAGTACTGCTTCAATATTCTTAATTAAACATTTACACTTAACATATCCAATTAAAATCCATATCCACAAAAACCACGATTGATTACCAATTTCAACAAGCTGATACTTGAAATTTACCAACTAAACCACAAAGACACTAAACTACTGACCACAACAAAAATATGAAAGCAAATTATTTAGAATTTAAACATTAAGAATTTAAACAGCCAAGCCTAAAGAGCAACTAGGTCGAAAACAGGTCTTTGAAATCTTAAGGGACACAATTCAGGTAAAATTAAGACCAAAACAGAAACCCTAACCTAATCTTTAACCTAGGTTTTTTCGCTCTCTCTAGTTTTTCCTTCCCCCGCAAACCTCAACATCGCATCGTCGCCTCCCTATCTGGGCTCTATGGTGGCCGGTCTGAGCAGTCTTTGCTCGCTAAAGGCTATCAACAAGCCACAAATCTAGTGGTAGGTTAATTAGACTAGTGATTTCGAATCAGCCTGAAGTGCCAAGTCCAGTTCTAGGTTGAGGCTCTCAGTGGGTTCGAGTATCTCCAGCCTTAGTGCCTATTTCCAAATCTTCCTCAAACACATCCGTCGGTAATTCGGCGGTAAAAGGTAAAGTTTAGGGTTAGGGTTTCTAGTTTGGGATAGGAAACACTAAATTTAGGTGATGTATTTCCAAATTTTTTGGCTATGTAAAATTTCATTAAATATTAATTATACATCCGCTAAAAAAGTTGATTTTCTTATCACTTAATTTGTGACCAAAAAGAAAAATTTACCGAAAAAAGAAAATGCACTTGTCTTTACAATTCTTAAATGGAAAAATTGTCAAAAATAATCCCAAGTTTTGGCCATCTTCCCAAATTAATCCCAACTTTGGATTATTTTTAAATAATCCCAAGTTTGTTAGTAGTATTCCCTTATTGGTCCCCAGTGAAAAAAGTCGGTATAAAACTTGCTTTAAAGGTCAACACGCCCCGTGAACCATTTCCGTTTGCCTTTCATTCTAATAGTAGAGTGGTGATGAAGGCGGTTAGGGTAAATTTTAAATAAAATGGTGTCTTATTAACTCTTTAAAATTGGTTCAAAGGGTTATAGGTCATTTGAACCAATATGGGAAGATGACTCCGAACTTCGGATTATTCAAAAATAATTTAAATCTGGGATTAATATGGGAAGACACCTGAAACTTGGGATTAATTTTTACAATTTTTCCTTCTTAAATTATTAACTTTTTAAAGATTTCTATGTGAATAGCCATAGACTGATCAGATTTAAAGGAGTAGTTATTAGATTGTCGCTAACAAGATGATAATTGAGCTCAACCAAGTCAAATTGCACATGAATAGTCTAATGGCATAACTTGACTCATTTACGCCCCTGGACAATAATGCAACCCTATTTTACAGAAGTTAGCAAGCTATAACAGAATCATATTCTACTATGTTATGTATTATCACAATGTAATACAAATAGTTAACTATGCATTTCTATTGTACAATCTAATGCTACTAGTGTGTAACTAGAGAAAGCACTAAAAAATGATGTATATTAGAGATGAATGCCAAATAAGTTAGAAAAGTTAAAAAGAACAAAAGTTTTTGTACAAAGAAGCTAAACCTTTCTTTCCACGCTTCCAGAATAGACAAGCACAAATTTGTGACACAAGCCCTCTACGTATATTCACTCTTGGTTACATACAGCTTATCCCACAATCACTACGGCTATATTTGGTGTGATAAAAGTTTTTAAGATTTTCTGTCTTGATCATCCTTGTTCTGCTATTATCTGTCTTGATCATCCTTGTCCATGGACTTCAAGGTTGTTGAACAGAGATCATTCCAAAAAAAGGATTGGTCATTGCAGAGTGTAATACAGACATCGCTGAATTTAGTGTTTCCATGTCAACCTTTTCCCTAGGAAGATACAAAAAATGCCCCTGATTCGTCCTTTCAAACCCACAAAGTTCCAGAAACCTGACACCTCCAGTCAGACTGCCGACTCTTTCCTGTTTAATTTAGAACAGGGGAGACTGTAAGCTAAAGAGCATACAGATGAACTACAAGAACAAAAGGTTAGATACAAGCCATCAGGTTGTCGATTGAATTATCATCATATCCAGATAGTTCACAGCCTTGTTATTAAAAGAACTTCATGACTCCTCTAGGCTCTCATCTTTTATTTTCATGAAACTACGGGAACTGTCACTACTAAATTTTAAAACTATTGGCAATCCTCCTCTAATATTCTGCAACTTCTGTACCATTTCCTTCACATGTACGGTGTACCTAGGTTTCGCCCAAAAATATGTAAAACCATCCCCATCACATCCAGGCAAAGTGGAACGTCCAAGTGTAACCCACTTGCTGTCCCATTTAACTACATTTGTTCATCTGATCCATAGCCTAACAAAATGCAGCAGTAAGTAACAGCTCATCCATACAGCCAGTGGGGACCGGACAATGGCACTACTTGCAAAGACAATCTCACGTGGAAATGTCATCCAAAGTGTATGGATTTTACATATACGAAATGTTCCCACTTACATTATGACCCATGAAATGTGTACCTGGAAAACTGAGTTATTGAGCCGTAGATTCCTGAATTTTTCCACGTCAGGATTGTTCATGACATTTCTAATGTATATTTGGAGAGTTTGGAAAGCCTTCTTTACTCTGGCATCGTCATCCTATAACCATAAAGAAATGATATATGGTTAACATTTCAATAATCAAACTTAGATGAAGTGATACATCATGGGAAAGTGTAACATAATAATTATTCAGTAATCACCACTTTCAACTCAATAGACAGTTATGAGGACAAACATAGTGCGCCTATATAGTATATATGATACTCTTCCGAAGAGGAAAAAGTTGCAGCTAGAGAACTTAGCTCATGATGGAGCTTACATGAGGGGAATGTTGAAACTTGAAGTGGCTTAAGATTTCGCTCAACTAGCTATTGCTCCTAATTTATTGGCTTGGTGCAAATCAGTTTTAGAACTAAAACTCAAGCGACTATTGTTCCTAGTATTCTTTTATCTAAAGACGAGTACTTTCACTGGTTACCTTGTCAATTTGTGAGAGAATTGATAGATCATAAAATTCTTGTGAGCTTAAAATGATGAGCAAGAAGCTTTTTCATATGTGAATTTATCTGAAGACAAGATGTGCAAGCTACAGCAGCAGACAACGTCCAACAGACACGGGATGCCTATAGTAGACATTACTCATTGCTTCTGCATATGTTAAAAGGCATATTGCAGTGGTAACCAAGAATCACACTCACAGAACATGCCCCACATATTTCCCAATACTGCGCTGATTTTCATGAGTAACTAGTTATTAGGCCCTGGCTACCCCCCGGGTAAAGAAAATGTTCATTTATTGATATTATACTTTAAGATAATAACACTAAATATTACTTGGTCTAGTGGTTAAGACTTTAGTATATATTCTTAAAGTTGCGGGATCAAATCCTATACTATGCAATTTCTCATTTTTTTTATTGTACGTGGATTACGTGGAATAAAACTCTCCTTTAGGGAGAGCGCCACGTGGCACCGTTCCTTGTTTAGGAACGCCTTTTAATATATTAGTATAGATTTACACTCTTGTAAGAGTGTAAACCCTCATTGTGCAGGCATGATTCCACCCCAAGATATTATACTTTTCACTGGTATACTATATTCACGCATGAAAAATTATTTATGTTCATGACTACCAGGCCAAAGTCTGAATTTCATCCAAGAAAAGGAGCCATCAAATCAAGCTATACAACGTATTCAGGAACAAAGTCATTTATGTTTATAATCGAAACCTGCATTTTTTAACACCAATCACTATTGTTAACAAAAACTTATCAGTGAATGCTTATAGCCATTAGCCAGTACACATAAAGTCATGTTGAGAACAAGATTGTCTTGCAGGAAGTCAATTATATTTGAAACTTTTCATATTTTATTATAATGCCTTTTAAATGAGTGGTGAAGGAAGGGGACTTTAGGAAACTCTCTGAAAATCCTACTTCTTGCAGGATAGCTGAAACAAATAAAGGATTGGAAAGCCACGCCACTAACCTTGTGGTAACGCCTTAGATATCGTAAACAGTCACTCAGAAGCTCCGCCTTTTTAGTAGATTTCACAGGCTTTGCTACCTGAAATTCAGTGAAGAAATTTAGCAATATATGTAGATAGTACAGAAATCTAGAAGTCCTTTCAGAAACATCCATTAACTATAGGCCAAGGGCTACAAACAAGATTTCCTACTTGGAAGTCCTCACCAGTTAAAAGAAAAGGAGAAAGCAATCAAAAGCAGGACCTTTTCTGGTTTTTCCTGAACCGCATGAAATGCAGGCTGCATTGATAATGACGAACCAGGCTGTATTCCAAGCATTGACCTTCGCTCTGCCTGTAAATCTTACCAATAACATTAAACTAATATTAGCTTATGACTAGCCACTACAAGTACCATAAAGCTGTAACTTAATTATATAATTGAAACCTTGTATATCAAAGAGAAATCAGTTTCTGTATTTGGTATATATGTAGAGGATTACAGAACTGAAGCGCAGTTTTGGCTTTTAAGTGAATGGTTTAAACAAATTTGGTCGTCCGAGAAGTCAAGAAAATTAGTTTTTCTGAATATAAAATGAAATACATATAATCCTGTCCATCTTCCAGTTGTTTTTAATGGTTTTTTTTTTTTCATTTCAGCCTAAAAGATTAAGTTCACCCTTGATTCTCGGGCGGATTTGGGTTGGATTTCATTAGGTAATCATTTCCAGGTCCAGAATTAAGCCGGGGATTTGAAGCACAAGTAGTCAGGTGCAGACTAAGTGGTGCCTTTCATATCCCCTTTCAGTATTGGCAGGACAGGTCCTCAAAGTCTGATACACATCGAAAGACCAAGCATTGTGTCACCATCTCTTGGTAAACTTGCTACACAGCCATGATTTCATTATCCTCATGCATCAAACTTTAATAGATACCAGGTGATTTGATGGATCTCAAAGGGCGGTATTTATATTAATGTGATGCAGGATAAATCAAAGGCATACAAATCCAAGAAAAGCAAAATACCTTGTCATCAGAGGCATCTTTCTCATAACAAACATAAAACAGCTAGTTATGAACTTACTAATTCAAGCCACCCACTCAAAACACCAAATATGCAAATAAACCATTATAAAGTGTATCGTTATCAGATGCAATTTTTATACATATTCCCCTTGATCCACGCCGACTAGTAGGAAAACCAGAAAGGTGGCTTTGGTATGACATAATCAGACTGATTTTAGTGCCCAATGTAACTTAAAACAAAAAGCTGGCTGGAATCAGACAGAGACCTTATCTGCTTCTAGCTTTTGACGTATTCTCTCCCTTGCTTTTATTTCCTCCTCTTTATCTGCATTTCTTAAAGCTTTCATTCTGCGGGAACAGAGAATGACAGAGTCTTAGACATTCAGAAGACGATCATCAAGATATTAGGCACGATCAATATTCATAAACCAACTAGCTTATAATATACCTTTTTCTTGCATTTTCTTCCGTAATTTGCTTTGCCTCAAGAATTCTCTTTCCCACTCGAATTCTCTCCTGCAGCATCAAGCATTTAACTTTATATGTGCCATATAATATAGACACTTTACTGCTTCTCTAAAAAAGAAACTCTTCGGCATCCAGTGGCATATTAAAAGACCACTTTAGTGCCCCATCATATGCGAAATTCAATGTAGCTAGCAACTACTTTCGTGGCCTTGCGCCTTTACCTAAACTATTTTACTGTGTTCCATCCCTTTAACAAGTTTAAACATTTTATGACAGCTATCATACAATCTTTAGTCCATAAATACATAGGCAAGCAATAGCTCTTACCCACCAACTCTAGATGCAAGCAGGTGCATGATTAAACAACCAATCCATAAACCTCAAGTAAAAGAAAAATAAACTTGAGGGTATGAAAAATATTACAACTAACCCATCAGATATTCTAACAAGCATTGGCATATTATGTTGATGCAAATGAAAGAAATGGGGCTATTATGCTTACAAATGAACACCACATACGTAACATTTATGATGTCCTAAAGTATCTTGTAATCTAATCCAAGTGACATGTATTGACACCTCCATATACAAGTAACGTACTAATGTCATATAAGTAACATTTTATTAGGATTTCATGAACCTACATAGATCAGAGCATCCGGGATTCATGGGAGTCACGGCAATTCGGTCAAAGCATCATCCTTTAGAGATTACAAAAAGACTACCACAAGCTACAAGAAGATGTTCTTCTACGACTGATAGTTTCATGATCTAGCGTTGTAGTCTCTTTATGGCAAACTTAATAAAGAGATGTCTTGACATCCTATATGCAAGAAATTCTTAAGAAAGGAACTAAAGAAAATCAAAATCTACATATTACACAAGGAGAATCGTCAAGCTGTGACACATATCACACATTCGATGAAACCATACTAAGACAAGATATACCTTTTCCTCCTCTCTTTCCAGTTCCTTCTCTTTCTCTTTGCTCAGTTGGTTGGCTACGTGTCTTAAGTAGAAGCAAGAAAGAAACATAATTAAAAACATAGAAGGCTTTGTCAGATGAACAATATTTCTATTTATCATCAAAACTTCAAGAGAATTCAGGTTGGAAGAGGTAAGAATTCAAGACAAATTCCAAAAAACAACCTCAGTTTTTGGGCCTTGATCTTCATTTCCTCTGTGATAAGAAATGGTTTAGGAGCATCCAAATCAATGTCCACTGGTACCTGAGTGCACTAGTGAAGTTACAATTAAAGCATCACAATGAACACAGACAATGTAGATGACTTTATTTTCACCAGCGATAATCAATTTATCATGCAAAATTTCTTCTTTACTCAACATTAAAGGTGAGAAACAATTTACTTTGTGGTTCATAATTGCCTACTATAAGTATATCTACCATATGTTTTCAGATATGCACCATATGATTTCAGGTTCAGCATATTAACCAAGTAATGATTAAGTGCCAACATATTATGTAAAAAGACGACCTTCAAAAGCAGGCAACAGGATAAATCTACAAGATGTAAGAAACAGAAAGTAATCAACAAAAACACATCTACTAAAAGGACTTCCATGCATGGAATTAAAACTCTCCCGTTCCGTTACAGAACGGCCCCGTTCTGTAACGGATTTTGGATTTGCCGTTCCGCGAAATGCCGTTACGGCACGCCATAATAAAAATCACATACTTCTCGCCGCGTTGTCCGTTCCGTAACGCGAACTCGCCGCGTTAGAACGCTTTTATCCCCGTTACATCCGTTCTTTTCAAATATTAGCCAAAAATATTTTATAATTTAACTATATAACTAATGTAACATGATATTGTGATAGATTTAAATATATTATGTTCTAATAATGCTTCATAAACTAAAATTAAGCAAATAAGGTTAGAACATATTAATGTGAATTTTTATAAAAAATTCACGCCGCGTTGGCCGCGAAACGTTCTATTTCCCCGTTACAAGCCGTTCCCGCGACAACGCGACCGTTCCCGCGAACGCGACCGCGACCGCGTTTTTTTTCTATGCAGTTCCATGTAAATTGTAAAACTATGTGTAGTCATATCTTGTTAGAAGAAGATTTCAATTGTATAGACAACTGGCAGAAGCATACATGAAACAGTTCGAAGCACTATTAAGTTTCACTGACTTTTATCTGGCCCAAGGTTTAGAAATTTCAAGCAAAAAACACACAAGAAGCTGTTCTTCAAGTGAATAGGTCCTGCATTACCCTTGATCATCAATTTCTCTAATCAAATAAGAATCAAACTAATTTTCTTCTTTCCATGGATCACTGGTTTCTCTATATTAACGTAACCTAGAACTGGAAAAGGGTAAGATTGGCAATTGATAAAAGAGAAATTTTAAGCTAGGTTTGGGGATTAGGCCTTCCAGGTAACTTGTACCCATACTGAATATACATAAGCATCACCGAAGCATATATTACAAATTTTCCATCACTCTATGAAATAATAATTAGAGATCAATATCATACCAGAGGAATCTGGTCAATATCCAAGTCATTCTCGTGATCAACGATCCAATTAATAGCATCTTCCAGAGTGGTATTTCCTAAAAAGGGAAACTGATACATTACTAACTAAAAATGCCATAATAGTAAGATCAACAAAACCATAAAGTCCTATGTTGTTAAAGTAGACAACTGAGACAGCTACCCACAAAATTAGTCCAAAAGTTGACTTTACAACTATATCCAACCTTGTTGGGTGTACATTCCAAGTCCCACATCGGAGAGATAAGTAAGAGTTGTCTAGTTTATAAGAGTTCACCTACTCCATTAGTATGAGGCTTTTGGGAAAGAGTCCAAGAACAAATCCGTGCGGGCTATGCCCAAAGCGGACAATATCATACTAATGATGGAGCTGTAAGTGAACTTGCAGGCCTAACAAATGGTATCAAAGCCGATGGTTCGGGTGGGAGAACGTGCATACTATGGTGGACCCCATAATTGGCTTGTTTATTTCTCTTAATAGAAAGAGCAGGTAATCACCAAATGCAAGTTACGCAAGAAGCACATAATCGAAGAAAAGCATAATTATAAAAGCAGAGTGATAACGAGATATGAAAACAAAGGATTCACTCGTAAACTGATAAGCCTTGAGTCCTACAAAAGCATAACATTTTATAAATCACAATTCAACATATACATGACATCCTTTTACTTAAGACTATTCAATTTAGCTAAGACTGCAGAAAATTTCACTTCCATGCCAAAATAGCAACAAAACAGCTGATTCACCAGAATAGTGAAGTGCCCGTGTCGCACAAGCGAGTGAAAATCCCATTTCTTCCAGATTTTCCAGCAACTTTTTGTCTACTTCAGGAACAGCCATTTCTGAAACAAAAGGCATGACAAGCAACAAAAACACGTACCATCAGACCACCATCTTGTTATTCATATTCAAGAAAATTAGAGAGGATCAATCACCTAGCAAGGACAAATACCGGAATAATTATCATACCAATATCAGCAGCCCACATGTACTCAGACAATATATATATATATAACCCAAGGCAAATACATGTCATGTTGCCACATGTACTCTCCCCTCCCCCCACACAATCAAATGACATACTCCCTCCGGTCTTTATTAGTTTACCCGTATTCTTTTTTGGGATGTCCCTTATTAGTTTACCCATTTCTTTTGTTTCTATTTTGGAATGGGACCACCAACTTTCCATCACACACACATTCAACTTTAATATAAAATAATCTTTTTTCTTTCTTTCTAAGTCCCACAATATCATTTCTCCTAAAGCTTTGTGCAAAAGAAACGAGTAAACTAATAAAGACCGGAGGGAGTATTAAACAATAAAAATGTGTGTTTTAAGACTCGACCCCATAACCTCTCATTTGAGGTCCACATGCACTAACCAACTACTCTACAATCTCATGTTGGTCTTTGTAGGAAAGAAAATTATTTAAAAACAAGGTAATATTTATATTTCTAAAATAATTAAATACAAATGTATATATTAATACTTATTAAGCTAATATTGATAATAGCATGTCCTACCTTTTAGTTTTCTTATATTTTAAAAAAAAAACTCTTCAAATTTTTATAACCTCCGTAATTAATATTACACCACTCAATTGCATCGGTTGCATTCTTACACATTACCTTAAATTTCAAAAACAAGATTACATCATATTCTTAGTAAGTAATTATATAATTATATACATATATATGTACTCTCTTGAGGCCGAGGGTTATATTAATGAATAATTAATATTATATTTTACTAATGTAGAAACTTTAAAAGGAATTGGAAGATCATATCCTGAGCACAATCCAATGCCTGTAACTCTGTTCTTCCACTTCTCACAAATGTTTGATTTAAGACTTCAAATTCACATTAGTAAATGATTCGGGGCATCGCCCGAGCCAACAACTAGTTGAGATTAATAACCCGAATACAAAAAAGTGATGCCTAGTCCATAACTGTTATGACGATTTTTTTATCCATAACAGTGTATTAATTGAATATATAATTATAATGTGTATATCTATACAAATATATTAAAAGGCGAGCCTAAGGAAGCCTATGTGTCACGTGGCACTCTCCTCAAATTTCTAATGCAAATACTTTATGTCCATGTGTACTCCTCACTTTAAAAAAAATATTGTGCAACTACAACGTATCAAACACATTACCTTTGAAATAAAAAGTAAGAGCTTAACCATCAATACACTATGGCTTTATTGTCTAATCTAATGTTTCAAATAAAATATGATAAAGTCTTGTAATAATTATACTTAACTAAAAAGACTTAAACAAGTATATACATCTCTAACACTCTTATTACGATAACTAACAAGAGACTATTAATGTCATATTCTCTTACCACAATTCCTTTTAAGGTATTATTTTCAAACTCAAACCTTTCAAAACAATTTTACTTATCACGTCGTGACGTAAAATTTTCAATTTCTTAATGGACAAAAAAATACGAAAAGTTGCAAAATAAATTATGAAATTTAAGAATAATAACATATTTGTTTATTGTAACTGACCCGAGGCATCACCCGAACAAAAAAAAACTAGTTAAATCACAAATACCGTGTATTGGAAACAATATCTTACCACCTTAATATAGCTAATAACTGATATAAATACCTTGGTTTTCATATACAATTATTATCGCATAGTATACAATCACAAAATGTTAAGAATATTTTTTTTTTTTTAAATGGTTACCAATACAAGTCATATACTTCATGTAACGAACAGCAAATAGCAGTAGCAACGAGTTCATAATCTAGGACATCCAATTTAATCAGAACTTCAAACCCATAAATCCTCAAGACCAATTCTATAACCCAATTATGAAAAAAATCAGAATTTCAAATACCCATTAATCCTCGAGACAAATTTTATAACCCAATGATGATAGATCAGAACTTCGAACACCCATTAATTGTAAAGACCTATTTGGCTCTTAATACCAAATTATGAGAAATCAGAATTTCAAATACCCATAATCCTCAAGACCAATCTTATAACCCAATATCAGTACCTCAACACCCATCAATCCTCAAGACCTATTTTATAACCCAGTGATGAGAAATCAGAATTTCGAATACCTATTATTCCCCGAGACCAATTTTATAACCCAATTATGAAAAATCAACAATCAAACTAAATCATCATGAGAAGATCACTTAATCCCAAGTCCCCAACACAAATTCATTACTTTTCATAAATTAGAAGTTTTAAAATCCACTCATTTCATTCAAAATAACCACAATTCTTATAAATGAAGTGAAGATAAAACTTGAATTAAGGAGAGAAACTGTACCAATTCCGATCGGAGCGAATTCTGAAAGAGGAGAAAGAAGAATTGGAGCATTGTGTGTGAATTTAGTGAGGGAAGTTTATAAGGAAGAAGAGGTTGAAGATGAAGAAATTGATGACGTTTCCGTAAAGAATGCAGAAGAAGGGGCATTAGGGAGATTCTTCAAAATTGCAAAGATTTTTGGTTGAAGAATCGAATAGAAAACCCTAGATTACTTACTACTTCGTTCTAGTATGTTCTCTCTCTCCCCACCGTTTTGGATTCGAAATTTATAGGTTGGGGTTAGCACTTAGCTATTGGCGGTAGACCTGTAGTAGCCTGTAAGGAAAGTGAAGTATATTTTACAAGCAGTCAACGCTTTCTTTATTGGGGGTCAACGCTTTCTTTATTGGGGGTAATATGCTGCGTGAAACCAATAGAACATGCATAGTCCTTGTACCTAATGTTTCCCAGCCACCGCAAGTATCTCAGTATAGACCCATTAGTCTTTGCAATACGCTATACAAAATCATCACAAAAGTTATGGTAAACAGAATGAAGATGGTATTGCCATATCTAATTTCGGAAAACCAGCATGCTTTTGTACCGGGGAGACTCATGTAAGATAGTTATCTGCTTGCACATGAGCTGATTTCATGGATGTCCAGGAAGAGAAGGGGAAAGGATTGTTATGCGATCTTGAAAACAGACCTTAATAAAGCATATGACAGGGTAAGGTGGGATTTCCTCCTACACATACTGAGAACGATGGGCTTTCCTGAGATCTGGATACAGTGGGTGTATCAATGTATATCAACGGTCACTTTCTCTATTTTAGTAAATGGAACGCCTTATGGCCACTTTACTTCGCGGGCGGGTCTCCTGGAAGGAGATCCCTTGTCCCCTTACTTGTTCCTCCTCTGTATGGAGGTTCTGGGGAGAGCTCTAAATAGAGCTAACAGTGCAGGTAGTCTTCAAGGCATGAGAATATCACGATATGCACCACAGGTGACACACTTGTTCTTTGCAGATGACGCATTATTTTTCTTTAGAGCCAAGGACCATTCGTGTGAACAAATGCATGGGATTTTAGACAAGTTTTCTAGTTTGTCTGGTCAGGTGATCAGTATAAAGAAGTCATATATAAAATTTTCAGCCAACACACCAGAAGATACAAAACAGAAGTTGAAGCAGATAATAGATTTTCCGAATGAAAAAGCTATAGGCAATTATCTGGGATGTCCCATGGAAATCGATGGTAGATCAGTAAATAAATTCCAACCTTTAATTGAGAAAATGGTAAAGGTACTTACGTCCTGGAAATATGTCAACCTCTCCTCTCCTGGCCGCTTGCTACTGATAAACTCAGTACTGGTAGCTCAGGTCTCCCACATAATGTCTATCTATTTGCCACCAAAAGGGGTGCTTAAAAAGATGGCATCGCTAGTAGTGAGGTTTTGGTGGGCAGGAACAATGAATAATAAGCCTTTGAATTGGCTGAAGTATGAGGAGCTCATAAAGCATAAGAGCGTAGGAGGGGTTGGACTTAGAGATGTAACTGCCCTGAATAAAGCCCTAGTGTTCAAGCAAGCATGGCGGATCCATAAGAATCCGGATCTACTAGTAAGTCGTATCTTACATGCGAAATACTCACAATCAGCGGTATTATTGGGTAAAAAGTGTGAGGGGAAACAACAAGCATCATATGCAGTAAGATCAACCATTAAGGTGGTTGCTGAATTAAAGGATAGGGTGGGTTACAGGCTTGGACGAGGTGACAGGGTCCTAACAGGGGACAGGTTTTGGTTAAAAGGACAGGAAGGGTATATGGAGGCTCAATTGAAGTGTGGACATGAAGACCTTCGTAGGAAGCCCATCGCTGCACTCAGAAAATGTGATGGGGCATGGGACACGAAAATGATATATGATGGATTTACCACAACCACAGCGCAAGCCATCCTCGCCACACATATTGCGTCTGCTAATGACCAAGACGAAGAGATCTGGACTCCGTCCCCTACAGGAAGATACACAACAAGGTCGGGGTATTGGTCCCTGATTAATTCATAGGGGAAATCACTAGGAGACGGTGTCTGGCAAAAGATATGGGCACTTAAGATATCTCCAAGATGGAAACATTTTATCTGGAAGATGCTGAGACGAATAATACCAGTTATGGTGGAGCTTCGGAGACGGGGAATCCATATGAACCCTAGCTGTAAACCGTGTAATCGGGAAGAGGAGACGCTGGAACATCTTTTTAGGGATTGTCCTGTATCACAACATGTATGGGCATCATCATATTTGGGCCTAAGGGTGGAGTGGCAACGACACATTCCATTGCAGGAGTGGGTGGCTAATAATATTTCCTATCTAATAAACAGAAGCAGAGATATGCCAGGTGTTCATGTACAATTCATAACTATATTATGGGCAATATGGCTTAGCCGATGTAAAATCTCCTTCAACGGCACTGTATGTAATCCGAAGCGAATTTTGCAGCTCGCAGATCAAAATTTTGGTAGATGGCAGAGAAGTGAATACGGGTTACAAAGGGAGAGGGGGCAACCTCTAGCGCATCGACATCCCTTGCTATCGCAACGTGCAGAAACAAGGATTTATGGTAGTAATCTAAGCGACGGGGATGTAGCATGGATTCAGGTCAGTGTTGTGTGTAGGTGCCCTGCTAAAAGCCAACCAACAATATAATGTTCCCCCACGCGGCTATTGGATGGGTCATCACCCAAGGCAACAGAGAAATCCAGGGAGCAGAACGCGTACACTCATCATCCTTGGCTCAGACAATATTGCTAGCCACCTTAGGCACTCTGAAACAAGGTTACAAGTATGGAACGAGTGTCATAATCTCTACTGACTCACATCTGGCCATAAAATATTTGCAAAACCCACACTTAGTGGCCACGAATCTCAAAAGCCTTACTAGGGATATTCAAAATTGGGCAGATTATTATGTATGCGTTATGGTCCGAAAGGTAGATAAAGCCGAAGTCCAGAAAGCCCATAGTATGGCTGTGTTAGTTAGGAAGAACTAGGGAACTACTTTGTGTATATTATGTCCTTGTTTTCTTATGGTTTTACTCAATGTCAAAAAAAAAAAAAAAAAAAACTATCAATTTTCTCTAATTTTGTTTGGAAAAATTGACAACAGAGGTCCAAACTTTGGGTGATAATTTTTAAAAGGTCTGAACTATTGATTAACCTGTGTAGGTCCCAACTTTATGGGGTCTTATCTTTTAGCGGGCCTCGGCGACTTAAAACTGAAGATTTTTTTAAAATCTCACCTAGTTGCTACATCCCTCCCTCAATCAACCCTTGTGGTGTGACCTAAGTTTTACAAGTGATGACATATTAAGCCAGTTTCAAGTCACTAAGGCCCGTTAAAAGTTAAGACCCCCTAAAGTTGGGACCTATACAGGTTAATCAATAGTTCAGACCTTTTAAAAATTATTACCCAAACTTGAGACCTCTATTGTCAATTTTTCCTTGTTTGGAAAATTTTTGTTGAAATAATTTACTCTAATTGCATATCTAAATACTCCCATCTCTAATTTGAGCAGTATTCACAGGTAAAGAAAATTCTCAAAAAAAAAAATTTCCAAATAAGTATAAGATAAAGTTTAGTCATGTGGGATCTTGTTTGGTTCGTTTCATTGTGTATATTTGGAAAATCAAACTTTTATAATTTTTATTAATATGTAATGAAAGATTCTGACAATACAAAACGTGTATGGGAGAAATGAGAAATCTATTAAAGGACGAAGGGAGTAACTTTTAAAATACTTTTTTTTTTCAAAATTATGATAATTCAAGTACTATGCACTATCTCGTGGCCTCCTCTCCTTTCTCCCTTCTTCCCTCTTCATACTAAAAAAAATCCCAATTTTTTTATCCAAATTGGGGCCACCATCATCTTTTTGATGGTGATAAGCCCCCAATCCTTTATTTATCTTCTAGCTTTTGTTGCTTTTGTTATTAATAATCCTTCATACTCTTTCTTTTTGAGAGCTTTTGACCCAAATTTTGGGTTCTTTCTCTCCTTTCATGGGAGTTTGGATTTTGAGTTATTCTCTTCCCATGTAAAAGATTGAAAATTGGTGTTCGTAATTTATTTGAAAGTTCTATTTTTTTAGTTGATTGCTTTTATACTTTTGCGATTGGTAACGAAATATTGGATAAGGTCAATATGGCTAGATTAGGAAATTTCTTCTCCAAACTATGTCAGAACGTCAAACTTTCCCATAGAAGGATGTTTGGTTCATTAAGCAAAAGGGAGCCATGCTATATTGTCAGATCTGGTTTATCGTCATCATAGTTACATCGAAGAAGAATTTGATTTGATCTTGTTAGATTGTGTTTTGTTTTTCTTGAATATTTATTGTAGATAATGTACGAAGTTCAATTAATGAAATTTATCTTTCTAAAAAAATTTAAATAACTTCAAGATCAATAATATTATCAATACTTAAGCTTTTTTTTGAAGGGATATTACTTAAGCTTTATCATCTCTCATATGGTATCAGCCTTACTTCGATCCTTCCTCCTTTCATTTATTTTTCTAACCATGTCTAGCAATGGTGATCAATCTTTTATTTAATAAACCTTTCACTATCATTTCTTTTAGTAACTCCATTAAGCTTACAACCACAAATTATCTTACTTGGAAAACCCAAATTGAGGTCATTCTTATTGGTTTTAATTTGTACAAATTTATTGATGGCACTAATCCTTGTCCATCTCTTACTATAACTAATGAATCTTCAAGTTCACCCAACCCTGCCTATTCTTAATGGGTTCGTCAAGATAAACTCCTTCTTGGAGCTCTTTGCTTGTTGGTACACTCACTCCCACCCTCGTTCCTCTCATCTCCCAAGCAAATATTTCCTAAGCTAACTGGAAAACTTTAGGCCCGACCTACGACATTTAATCCACGTAAGGACACATCAACCAACTCAAAGACTGCCTTAGCCATATCACCAAGTCTTCCTCTCAGATCTAATACTGATTATATGCAAGCTATAAAGGCTAGTACGATCAACTTGCTCTTCTTGGTAAACCCGTAAATCATGAGGACTTCATTGACAAGGTTTAGTAAGGAGCTTGATTACGATGTTTTTGAACTCGTTATTGACGCAATGAATGCTCGTGACACACCCATCCTTTTGAAGAATTGCATGAAAATCTTATTAAGCTCGAACTCATTCTCAATACCGACATGCATCCTCCAACTCATCCTTTCCAGCCATTGTCCATGCTACCAACACTCCTTTCTCCAACTCAAAATGGCAATCTCATCCCCTTAATGATGGCTTACTTCCTACATCATCATCAGCTTCCTCTCGTCAGCCCCGCAAATATAAAGGTACTTGTCAATGGTGTCACACCAAGGGTCACTATGCTTCTCAATGTCTTGTTTTTAAGCAACCATTCTGCAATATCATCTTCCCATATGGACACAATACTACAAGTAATGTGTAGTCAAACCGGCAGCCCTTAGGCCCCTCAAGCTCATGTTGCCACCACAACCTTTGTTCCTTCATCCTCTTGGTTGTTAGATAGACAATAGTGGATCATCTCATCATGTTACAAATGATTTAAACAACCTTGCTCTTCATGCACCTTATGATGGCACCAAGGACTCGTTATTGGCGATGGACCATCTTTTCTTATTTCCCACATTGGTTCTTTCTCACTCTCTACTCCCACGACATTTAATTTTTCTAATGTTTATATGTGACATCAATATCTCATAACGTTCTCTATATTATTGATCGGTGGTTCTATCTTAAAATAGTACACAGTGGAGTCGCTTTATAAATGATGTACTCCCTCTATACCATTGGGTTAGTTACACATAAAATTTTGACATTATTTATAGTCAAAAGAAATTTTCTAAATTTTCCTCCCAATATATAAGAAAAATATAGTGATACACAATCTTTTTTTCATTCCTCTCAATGAGCACTTTCATTTTCGTTTGATTAGGGGATGGATAGTAATGTTGGAACTCTGCAAATGTAGCATGGGGATTTCTTTAGGAATGATAAGAATGGTGTGCTCACGGGCGGATCTAGGATTCGGGAAGAGCGGTAGCGCAATTTACAATACTAGCATAGTTTTTAGCCAAGCAAATAAACTTTTGGATGAGCTTTATATTTTTTGTCTCAACAAGCTTCATAAAAAGTTATCTCATTGAAAGTGTTAACATTCCAAAACGATTAGTAACTTATGCAGTAACAACCTTTCACTAATAAATTCAGTAATATATCATTCCCAAATTTACAATGAAGTATGAACCATTCATTTACTAATAATTCATTCATAACAATTTATTAATAACTCATTTCCACAAATCGTGAACCATTTATCAACTAAAAATCCTCATTATTCACTAACAATCCATTCCCACAATAATTACAATAATAAATTTAACAATTCTATAAGAACTCACTCACTAACAATCATTCACCAATAAATTCATAATTCATTCCTAACCATCCATTAATAACTCATTTCCATAATATTAGCAATCTATCAACTAAAAGTTCTCATTCACTAAATTCATTAATCCCAAATTTCAAGATTGTGTACAACTGTTGTAGACTTGTAGCCCCAAAACCAAAGTAGACAACAACTAAAATTTGGATTCGAATAAAATTGTGTAATCAGAGAGTTGGATTTTTGGGTGGATTTGGGCGGCACAACTAAAATTGGGATTCAATTAAAATTCAGAGATCCAACTAAATAATCACAGAAAAAGGAAAAAAAACCTAATATCCACAATCACACGGACGACAGCTCTGACAAGCGGTACTGGCGGCGGAAGGCTTCGGCGTGATGGCTCACCAAGCGCTAATCAGCAGCGAAGAATGACTTCACATTATGCAGCGAAGATCGAAGTCGAAGAGGCAAAGATGAGGTGGCACAAAGCCTTTACCACATACTTTCTTACTGGTAAGTGAAGCGACATCAACGACTAGAGGGTCTAGGAGAGTGATAGGAAGAAGGAAGACAACGCAAGACTCAAGACGCGTTTAGGTTAACTTAGGATTTCTTTTTCAATTTTTTTTTCTTCAAAAAAACAGGGTAGCACGTGCTACCCCTTGTTACCACGTGGCTCCGCCACTGGGTGTGCTTCGATACTATGGTGGTGAATATAATACTTTTGAGATTGATAATATAAGAATGGTGTGCTTCGATACTATGGTCATATCTTGTTACCACTTGTTGTAATCATCTCTTCTCTTCCCTTACTTGTTTTTCTTTTTCCTTTCTTTTTTCTTTCAACTAGTTTTGGGGGTTTAGTAAGGGAACGGCCTAAGTAGAGGTAAGCTCAACCACCCAGGTCAATTTACTACAGAATTCACGATTTGTGTCTGATTATTTGCGTCGCACACGAGAGGAAATGACGCAAATGATGTATGTGCGTCGGATCTTACAGCGCATCCGACGCAAATAGCCTAGCAAAATGTATACAGGCCTTTTATGCGTCGCACGTATACCTGCAAACGATGCAAATGGTGACGCTATGTGCGTCGCATTAAGATCCCATCCGACGCAAATGGAAGTCCAGAAAATGCAAATCTTGATTTGCATCGGACAATGGACTCATCCGACACAGATGCTACGAGCCATGTGCGTCGCATTAAGCTTTCGTGCGACGCAGATAATCATCTGCGTCGGATACTACCTACCGTCCGACGCAGATGACTCTTAGTAATTTTTTATCCTGCCCCTAGCCCAGTTAAATAGTCATCTGCGTCGGATGCCGCCTCCCGTCCGACGCAGATGACTCTTATTTTATTTTTTTCGTCTCCTGCCCAGTTTGTGCCCAGTTATTCCCATAAACTCTCTCACTCGCACTTCTATATCTCTCTCATGCGAATTATGGTGCCCTAACTAACGACACCTCTCCGGCACCTCCTCGCGCCGTCGACTTCTCCGGCATTACCTATCGCCGTCGACTTCTCGCCGCCGCTACATTATGGTGCACTCCTCTTTCTCTCACTCACTCTCTCTCTCTCTTGCACTCCTCTTTTTCTCCCACCGCTACTGTACGTCACGCCGCCTCTGCACTCGGTCTCGCCGCACCTCCGCTGCTTTCTGTCTCCCCGTCTCTGGCAATGTAAGTCTTTTTTTTTTTCAATTTTCTAGTCTCAATTTTTGTCTTTTTTTTTTTTTAGCAATTTCTGTTTTTTTTTTGAATTTTTGTCTTATTTTTTCTAGATCTTAATCAAGGAGTTTGTGATTGTATTAGTAGAGTGATTGTAGTTTGTAGTTTATAGTTTAAGATTGAATTTTAAGATTGAATTTAGGATGTTTGTAGTTTGTAGTTTAAGATTGAATTTTAAGATTATATTTAGGATGTTTGTAGTTTGTAGTTTGTAGTGCTCATGAATTTATATAGTTTGTAGTGCTCTAAAATACTTCCTTTCTACTATATAGTTATATTCACAAGTCATTCTTGTTTTTTACCATTGATCTTAACAATTCTACTTTAATCTTAATGTTGTTTCTTAATCACTAATTTGTTAATGTCTTAATATTAGATAGTTGATGTTTATGAGTTATGACTTAATCACTATTTAATTTGTGGGTTGGTTAATGCCCTAATGCAGTTGCCACATTCCATCTTCTACTTGTCGGGTTGTCGGTGCTCCAAGCTCACCTCGTTGTGCTTGTCTTCGCTGCTCCTTGAGAGCAGAGGTATATATTATAGCTTTTGCTTTATGTTTATTTGTTTTATTTGTCCCTATAATGTTGAATTATGTGATTGGGAAAGTATATGTGAATTGTTTGGCTATGTGATTGGGAAAGCATATGTTGAATTATGACCAAACCTACATGGGCATACCTTAATGCGGTGGGGAGGGAAATCTAAGGAATGGATTGGTATTTGTTGTTTAATTGCAATGTGTGCATCATTGGCCTAGATACCCGTTCGAGGCTTACTCATTAGGAGTAGGTCTTGAATAGTCCCCGATTGGGGACTGTCTTTGAGTTTCTTATCTCACTTAGGATGTGAATGAATGTTTGGTTTTCGATTCTAAGAAAGATCTAGCTCATTTCCCTAAGCGTTCTCTGGGTACATATGTTGATAGTTTACCTACTATCTTCATCGTGTACTTGGAGAACTGTAGGGAAGTGCTGCCGGATTTTTCTTAGAATTGAAAACCAAATGTTCATTCACTAGTGAGATGAGAAACTCAAGGATGGGTTAGGTTGGAGTGATAAGGACCCAAATGTTCATGACTGCATTTGATAAGACACTTTGAATGATGTGATCGATTGTGTTCTTGTTTGGTGTCTCTAGTGTATAAATATGGATCGAAATTGGATGTAGTTGCGATAGAACATCAATCGCAGAACTGGTCAAAGTTAGTCTTGTGTCCTTGTTGTGATTGCAATAACTCTAGGGGGGTATCGTGATGTGGATCAAATTAAGGATCATTTGCTTCGTCGTGGGTTTAAGAGTAACTATATTAGGTGGACATGGCATGGAGAGTTTTATGATCAGGGTATGAGCTCCACTAGCTTGTGTGATGATTTGCATGTTGATCACATTGATGAGGTTGAGGTTGAGGTTGAGGTTGAGGTTGAGGTTGATATCGAAAAAGGAGAGGATGATAATGAGAATGATAGGATAGTTGATGAGAATGCTGATAGGGTAGATGAGATGTTGCACAATTTGGAGGATGAAGGAACTGATCGTCCGCATATGTATGATAGTATTCTAAGTGCAGCGGGTATGTATCCGGGGTGTAAGAATTTCACTAAACTTTCTGGCATCCTCACATTGTTCAATATGAAATCGAAGTATAGTTGGACAGATAAAAGTCTCAGTGAGTTGTTCACTATTTTACAAGAATTGCTACCTGAAGGGAATGAAATTCCCAACTCTACCTATGAGGCAAAGAAATTGTTGTGTCCATTAGGTATGAAATATGAGAAGATACATGCATGTCCAAATGATTTTATGCTGTATCGAAATGAGTACAAGGATTTGGGTGAGTGTCCAAGGTGTGGAGAATCTCGGTACAAGATAAAAGATGATGATGAGGGAGTGAGAAAGAAAGAAACTCCGGCGAAGGTTCTTTGGTATCTTCCAATCATTCCGAGATTTAGGCATTTATTTTCGGATGAAAATAATGCTAAATTATTAAGGTGGCATGCGGACAAGAGGAAGAAAGATGGGATGCTTAGACATCCGGCCGATTCTCCGCAATGGAGAAATATCGACCGAAAGTTCGCAGGTTTTGGTAAAGAACCTCGAAATCTTAGGCTTGGACTTTGTACAGATGAGATGAACCCTTTTGGCACACTAGGTACCCAACATAGCACTTGGCCGGTTATACAAACCATTTATAATCTGCCCCCCTGGTTATGTATGAAGCGTAAATTTATTCTGCTATCGCTTCTTATTTCGGGTCCTAAGCAACCCGGAAACGACATAGATGTGTATCTTGACCCACTTCTTCAAGATCTTAAATTGTTGTGGGATGAAGGTGTTTCGATGCTCGATGCGTATACGAAAACTGACTTCACATTACGTGCCATGATATTTTGCACGATTAATGATTTCCCGGCTTATGGGAATTTGTCAGGGTATACGGTTAAAGGAGCAAAGGCATGCCCTATTTGTGATGAGGATATGATTGATGGGCGGTTACATCATTGTGGGAAGAATGTATACCTGCATTATCGTACATGGCTTCCTTTAGATCATCCATTTCGTAAGAAGAAAAAGTTGTTCAACGGAAAAGTGGAGATGAGAGAAGCCTCTGTACCCTTGCGTGGAAAAGAGGTTTCTAATCGGGTAAAGGATATTGAAACAGTGTTTGGCAAGCCCTTTAAAAGTGCCTCAAAGAACTTATACAAGAAAAGATCTAAGTTCTGAGACCTTCCATATTGGGAATGCTTAGAAGTCAGACATTGTCTTGATCTAATGCACATTGAGAAAAATATTTGTGATGCCATTGTCTAAACATTGTTGAATATGCCCGGAAAGACAAAGGATGGAGTTAAAGCTAGGAAAGACATGGCTGAAATGGGAAGACCATAACTAGCACCTCAGGAGCGGGGACGACGCTATTATCTGCCACCAGCTTGCTACACTTTGTCTAAGAAGGAGAAAACGAGTTTTTGTGAGTCTCTGCATAGGTTAAAGGTCCCTGTTGGATACTCGTCAAATTTTCGAAACCTTGTCTCACTGAAGGACTTGAAACTCGTTGGTTTGAAATCTCATGATTGTCATATCTTGATGCAGCATTTATTACCTGTTGCAATACGAGGAATTTTGCCTTCCCAAGTGAGATACACGATTACAAAGTTGTGTTTCTTCTTCAAAACTATATCAAGCAAGGTGATTGATCCTAACACTCTAGATACGTTGCAAGCTGATGTAATAGAGACGATGTGTCGATTTGAAATGTACTTCCCACCATAGTTCTTTGACATCATGCCTCATTTGATAATTCATCTTGTCCGAGAAATTAAACTTTGTGGGCCCGTTTGTATGAGGTATATGTGGCCTTTTGAAAGGCATATGGGTACTCTCAAGGGAAAAGTGATGAATCCAGCCAGACCAGAAGCAAGTATTGTCCAAAGAAAAGTTGCAGAGGAAGTATCTGAATATGTAAGTCAGTATTTAGCACGTGCACAAGCAATTGGATTGCCAAAATCTAGACATGAAGGAAGGCTTGATGGTTGTGGTACCATTGGGAGAAAAAGATTGCATCTTGATGAAGAGTTGAAAAGAAAAGCAGAATTTTTGGTGTTAGAAAATCTAAAACAAGTTCATCCTTACTTAGATGAGCACAAGAAGATGCTTAGTGTTCAGTATCCATTGAAGAATGAACGTGAGTTGATGATTAAGCAGAATCGGTCGTTCGTTGATTGGTTTAAAGAACAAGTTATGAACCAACTATCTGACCCAAAAAATGATGTATCGGATACGTTGAGATGGTTGGCATATGGGTCAAAGATGCAAGTTCTTTCCTATGAAGGGTATGACATCAATGGTTATTCATTTTACACTAAATGGCAAGATGACAAATCTATAATGCAAAACAGTGGTGTTACGTTGGGGGCTTTGTCATCATAGTATAAAAGTAGAAGGGATAGAACCATTGTTGAGACAATGAAGTCTTACTACGGGTTCATTGAAGAGATATTAGAACTTGACTATGTTGACTTCAAGATTCCGCTCTTCCAATGCAAGTGGTTTGATATTCGTCGTGGTGTAAAGAAGGATGAATATGACTTTTTTACATTAGTCAATTTCAGCCGGTTAGGGCATCATGAAGATTCTTTGATATTGGCATCACAAGCAAAACAAGTATTCTACATGGTTGACCCTGCCGATTCAAAATGGTCTGTTTTCATTGAAGGAAAAAGGAGAATACTTGGAATTGATGATGTACACGAGGAAGAGGAATACAATAAGCAATTCAATGAAGTCATTGCTTCGTCAGTAGTCATTCCAAGTACATTAGGGGAAGATTTGGACCCGAATTACATTCGTCGAGACCATAATGAGGGATTTTATGTTGTCAAAGAAAAAACTGATTAATAGGTAACTAATGTAATATTATTGCAACTACTATTGTTTATAATCTTCAATTATATATTTTATGCTTATACAACTATCAGTCTATTACTCAATTAAGTAACAGGGCCGTCTTAAACATTTCAGGGGCCCTGTTCTAATATGTAAAATGGGGCCCCTAAAACAAAAAATGTGCAATAATCAAATTTTGTTTATTATGATTATATAGAAAAATGAATAGTTATTGCAAAACTATGTGTGTAAGTGTAGCTGACAGGAGCATTCTCATTTCATATTCTCATTCCCATTTCCATTTCATATTTGGCAAACAAAAAACAACAAACAAAAGTCAGAATATATAACACTTTCACTACTCATCCATCAACACTTGATAAAAATAATTATCTGTAAAAATTTAATAACTATGGAAAAATTAAATGCATTTACAATACAAATTGGCGACCAATTCAGAAACTTGCTTAACTAATCATACAAGAAATTACACCATGCTTAATCAAACAGAAAAAAAATACACACTAATGAACAACAAGAACATAAAACTACATGCGAAGAGTGAAGTCTACCTCTAATTATGGAACCGCTTCAAAAAAAAATCTGGGATTTTATGCAAATTATCTGGTGATGCAATTGGAGTCTTGAAATTGCCAGATTGGAGTATGGAGAACTGGAGACTTGGAGAGTACTTCAGATGAATCAGATGGTATTTATATATGAATCTGAATTTTTTTCCAACTAAAATTCTGATTTGTATAATGGTTGTTTGAGAAATTATTGAGATTGGGTGGATATACATAGAGGCTATAAAATTTAGCCGTTTGACATAGAAAAAATTGGTGATTTAATCTTTCTATTGATGTAATTCTTGGCTTGATTGAGAGAGAAAGGGGAAAGATTGAAAGTGTTAAAAGGAAACTTTGGTAAAGCAAGGAAATTAATGAGTTGCAGGATAATATAATATAGAAAATCTTAACTTTTATGGAAATTTGCAATTAGAGGAGAAGAATCTGGAGAATTGAGTTGAATTGAGTCATTAATGGAAGGTTGAAAAATGGCAAAGCATATCTGACGGGACTTGGGGAGATGAAGTGATTTTTACTTTTTTTTTTTGGGCCCCCAAAATTTCGGGGCCCTGTGCAATTGGGCAGCTTGCACAGGCCCAAAACAGCCCTGTTAAGTAATATTTTGTAGTATTTCATTGATGAATCTAACATGTCTTTGTGCTTTATGGTTTCAGGTGTAGTGATGGAAGATCACATAATGCATGATGCATCCGATGATGATCGGCAGCCACGTTCTGAGGCCGAGATAACTGATGGAGGTCGTAGGAAGAAAAGAGTGAGCAAGCCTAGAGGTCCTACAAAAGGGATACGTTCCAAACCCGGGGTCCAAAGAGTACTTCAGTGGGATGATTGGATGCGTCCGATTGGGGATCATGTTGGTGCTTACAAGACACATTGCGGCGAAATCAGTAGAAGCAAAGTGTCTATCTTGTACGATAGTTGGGATGATGTTCCACAAGGCATAAAAAATAGTTTATGGGAAGATGCTAAAGTAAGTAAACCTATGTATTTTTAAAATCCATTCTTTTAATTTAATTTGAATCATGTTTATTATACTAATCGTGTAATATTGGTTAATTTTATATATTGAAGAAAGAGTTTGGAATATAAGAGGATGAGAGGAAGAAACAAGATGTGTTGACTACTTGTGATAAGCGGTGGAGAGATTTCAAGTCAAGATTGGTGAGTCGATGGATCACAAAAACGAGGCCGGGGCCTAACAATGATATGCAACCATACGTGCTCTATCCTTTCATCAGGGAAGAGATTTGGGACAAATTTGTGAAAAAGTGTAGCTCTAAGGAGTTTAAGGTATATAATATGTACGTTACAATCATATAATAAGTTATAATCAATTTTTTTTTGTGAATATTAACTAATTACTTGTTTTCATATTAGGCTAAAAGTGAAAGAGCAAGAAAGTCTCAGGCTGCCAACATTCATCCTTATTTTTTGGGTCAAAAGTCATATGCAAAGATGATTCCCGTTTGGAAAGACAAAGGGTATATCCCTAAATCCTGTACAGCATCATCTGTTGACTCATCCACATCATCAATTATTTCCTCCGTGCCGGATCGAACTTTGCCATGGCTTCTCGCGAGATCGAAAGAAGGTAAGGAAGGAAATATTTTCTTCCCTAATGAAGAAACACAAAAGATAAAAGAGTCCATTGTAAGCACTCTTCAAATTTTATGATATTTTCTTGTCTAATCACTCGTATTCTACTAATCATATGAATTTTTTGAATTTGACGCAGGATGATCGGAAAAGGAAAGAAAAGGAAGGAGAGTTTGTTCCAGGTCGGATTGATGATGCTCTATCACGTGCTCTACAGAGGAAAGACTGTCCTGGGCGTGTGTTAACAGCTGAGCGTAGCATTGGGATTACATCGGTTTGGGGAGATCCTGATCGGAGTAGTACTGCTCGAAAGGGTAGGGGCATGGATGATGAGGAGATGAAGGAGTTCGAGGCTAGAGTGAGCCAAAGAGTTAGAGAACGGACGATGGAGGAGATGAACTCGAAGATAGATGCAATAGTTCAAGAAAGGTTAAAGGCTTTTGCAGCGCAATTAGGTCTTCAAGCACCAAATTAAACAAGTCCTCACACTCCAGTTGATCCTAGTAGCTGTTACTCGGGGGGCAATGATCCATTTGTGATCTTGCAGGTATATAGTTATTTTATATCTTATACGATTATGATATTATGTTTCTAAAACACTTAATTAATGACATTGTGTTCTCATTGGATGTTAAGAGTCCGGTTCCATGCCGTTTGGCAATAACGAATAACTCGGGACCGATCATTGTAGCTGAGGGTACCGTACATCCCCAAATGGAGTCATCATCACATCCTACGACCGTGAAAGTGAGTATTGATGTTTTTTTTTTGGGACTACGCAGAAGCTCTAGTTCCACTACCTACTCCATACATCGTGCAACTCAGTCAAGCCGAGGGTTCATTCATAGAATGGCCGAAAGAGTTGGTATTTTTAGTCTCAGATAATCAGGTAACTTATGTTTAATATTTTGATTTATATACTAAGAAATGTAAATATATATACTAAGATATCTTAATTATATATACTACGTAATCTTTATTTTGTATACTAAGTAATCTTGATTTATATATGAAATAATCTATATACATATATAATATGAATTAAAAAGAAGTCGAATTGAATGAGGAACATATACCTAAAGAAGGTGCGATGAAGAAGAAGAAGAAAAAAAAAGTTGGTAGTGATCCTTGCACCGATGAGTCTGCACATAGGCACGTAGATCCTTTTATTGACTTGGCACTGGATGATATTGATGATAATATCAAGGAGATGCACCGAATATTTTGCGACAAACCCTTAGATGAGCCTTTTCATATGCAAGTTCCAAATGGTACCGTCTTCGACTTTGATAGAGATCATATGATCATTCTCTCGCGACAAGATGTTTTTCAACTTCTCACGGGAGCATGGATTAATGTATCCATTTTGCAAGTATTTATGATGTGAGATTTCTCAAACTCTAAACTAATTAACATTGATATTTATTTTTATTGTTTCTCCTAACTATAAGTGTTTGGATACTAGGTACTTGGCAGAGCAGTCTGAGGAGCATGAAGATAATAATATTGGTTTCTTGTGTCCAAGTAAGATTTCAGCGACCATGATACGCAATCAATTAGATGCCGTGATCAACTACATGGCAAGTTCAATGAAAGCGAATCAATATATGCGTTACATCCTATGTCCGTATATTGAAAAGTATGTTAGTTAAACTAATCTTTAGTTTGTTTATCTTTATGAACTTGTGGTTATATATATAAACATCACATTTTGCTTCATGCCTTAGGGATCATTGGATTCTTCTTGTCATTTGTCTATCAAAGAGAACGGTATATATATTTGATTCGATCAAGAGAGATAGATCCTTAGCTATCAAGATACCGTTGAATACGTAAGTTCATAGTTGTTATACATGTTAATAAGTTTACATGCATTTTATGATATTTTAAATAATTTATAAATGTTTATAGTAATTAATTGTTACAAAATCTATATACTTAGTGCATATACAAAATACACGCGCCTTGAAGGATCAAATAAAGGAACTAAATTGTCTTGGACATATATGCGGGTAAAACTCTTATGGTTTTGTATTTGATACTTTATAATTCTATTTAGGATTTTTTTTTCGATTCTAATATATATCTTAAATTTGGTGTAGTGTGCTCAACAATCGGGAGGAGTGGAATGCGGCTATTTCGTGATGAGATACATGTTTCTAATCATCCGCTTCTACTACGATTCAGAGAATTTGTATGAGGTATATGTATGTTGTAAATCCATTATTTATACTTAAAGATTTTTATAGTATATTAAATAGTTATATATATATCTAGGCTTTTCCGTCAAGACTTGAGCCATACTCCATATATGAGATCAACGACCTCAAAGAACTTTTTGCGGAATACTTTGTACGGGTCGTTAACGAAGCAAACTAAGTTTGATGGTTAGTGTATGTATTTGTAGGTTAGAATAATATTTTGTTGCTTGAACCTTGTTGGTTGATTGATTGCAACATTGGTTGCTTGATTGAGATGTATTGAAACAGGTTTTGGTTATATATATGCAAAATTTTCCCAACGATTTATTGGGTTGTCCAAATTACAAAGGAGACTCTGCCGAATTTTCTGCTCATAATTATTAACATAATGTTTGTTTAGTTTTGAAAATAAAAAAAAAAAAGCTGGAAAAAAAAACATATGTTCGCATCGCATGCAGTGCTATATGCGACGCAGATGATAAGCCATCTGCGTCGCATATAACACTGCATGTGACGCAGATGGTATGTGCGTAGCAGCCAAGTAGGAGCCCAACAAGCACCATCTGCGTCGCATGTAGTGCTATATGCGACGCATATGGCTTATCATCTGCGTCGCATATAGCACTGCATGCGACGCAGATGGTGCTTGCTGGACTGGGATGCATGGTGGATGGGCATGTGCGTCGCACGTTTGTTGGGTCCGACGCAAATACCCGATTAACTGCGTCGTGTCTTATCCGACGCAAATGGCTATCTTCCATCTGCGACGAGACCTGTGCCGTCGGACCAAGGTCCGACGCAAATGGGGGTCCCAGGTCCGACGCAAATTGTCATTTCTGTACTAGTGTTAGTTGACAATAACCGGTTATAATTAGTAAACCAGATTTACGGACGTAGATTAGGGGGCATAATTAGGATTATACTAGTATAATCGATAGTTTGGATTAATATTGGAAGATTGACAATAGTTGGGATTAAGGGTGTACGTGATATTTTCCTAAAAATAAAGTTATTTTACAAAAGAAAAAAAGGAAAATAAAAAAATGGGTAAATTTGAGGCAATATTGTTTCTGAGATTTTGGTGGCATATGAGCGAACCTACAAATTGGGGTCTTATTTAAATATGTTCATCTTTCGGTTTGGACTAAAAGAATAGACAAGTCTTTGGTCTGATGTTTTAAGTTTCCAGTCCGAACCGGTTATACACTTATACTGGTTATCTAGTTTTAGAAAAACAACTTTTATATAGAATTTTATTTTTCTATGTATTTTTATCTAATTTTAATAGATAATGCATCCAAAAGTTATTATTATATTATATATTAGCTATAATTTTCAAATTTTAAAATAAAATATGAACATAAACGTATAAAATGATAATTTTTTTAAAGTAAAAATAAAAAAATTGATCTAGACCAAGATCGGACAAATTTTTTCTAGTCTTGTTTTCGTTTCAAAAATTTCGAAGTTTTTCCGGTCTTAGGTCATGTATTTTACCAACGAAGACCCCTAGTCTTAACCAACAATAGACTATGAATATGAATTTAAACACATAGTTGTCAAAACATGTCATGCAATGTGGAAGCACGAAGTCCAAAGTCGGGAATTGATACTGCAACCAACGACTAAAACCTATCAAGCAACATGACAACCTTTGGTTTACAACGTTTTAATCTGTAAAAAGTTGGTGATCAACTACCATTGTATGAAGTCCATTGATGTTGTTTTTGTTTTTCCATTCTATTGTTGCTCTTAAATTAACCTTTGCTCTTACCACATCCATATTGTTAGCTCTCAATAACTTTAGTAATAGTAAATTTGACGGAGACCCTTTCCGCTATTATATTGACGCCCCAAACCAGAATCTCGTTTCCACAATTATCACCTTCAGCAATTATGGTTCTCAATTGTCGGATTGGATCACCCATGTTCTAAAATTTAGATAAACCTAAAAACAAAAAAAGATACAGAAATGCGCAGTCAATATATTATTAAACATTATATCACACGCCAAAAAAAATATTCCAACACAAAAGTTTTTTTCAACCAAACTTGTCACGAAATATGCCATGACAATTTCTTTTTGAAAGCAAAAATTTATATATATAAAAAAAAGAAACTTACTGAAATATGTGCTCCATAGGCTTTAATTTCATCCCGTTTGAAACTTTGCTTTCAATCATTCGCACAGAGTAATGTGGAGAGGGTGATCTTAGATCCTGTATTTAACCAATGGAGACACCAGGTCATAACCAACAATAGCATATGAATTGCATTTAAACCCCTATACTTTTACTTGTGGTTTTTTCACCAGGTACCCCTGAGGTTTCACAATATTCACCTGGTACCCTCGCGTTTTCAATAATTCACCTGGTGCCCCGGAGGTTTTGAAAAATCACCAGAATACCCTTAATGACTAACGGACGTCAACTCCGTTAGTCATTAGGGCTAAATCAACGAAATTAACCCCTAACTAACCTATTTAATACTAGTTAATCCTAATTAACTAAAATTAGACCTAATTAATACTTTTACACCCTAATTAACCCATCTCTCTTCCTAACCCTTAACCACACCACCCTCCCACCACCCCACCACCCACTCCCCCCCCCTCCCACCACCCTCGCCCCCATTCCCAACCCCTCCCCCCACCCCCGCAGCCCCTTCCCCCCCCCCCCCACGGCCGCGCAGCCCCCCCCCGTGATTTTTTATTTTCAATTTTACGGGCTTCGATTTTCCGGGAGAGGTGCGAAACTCGATGGGGGTGGAAGGTGAGGGAGCGAAACTCGACGGGGGTGGACGGGAGGGGAGGGAAACTCGACGGGGGTGGGAGGGAAGGGAGGGGAAATCGAATCGGGGCTGCGAGGGGTAAGGGGAGGGGTTGCGCGGGGTGGGGGGGGGGGGGGGGGAGGGCTGCGACTGCGAGGGGGGGGGAAGTTGTGCGGGGTTGGGGGTGGGGGGGGGGGGCTGCGCGGGGTTGGGGGTGGGGGGGGAAGGGTTGCGGGGGTGGTGGGGTATACTTAATCTGCCTATTTCTTTCACCCTCGCCCCACTCTCTCTCCTCTTTGCTGACACAACCGCAACACCTCCTCCCTATAGCCTCCCTCTTGTCGCCTTCTGCCGCCACCAACACAACAACCCCATTTCCTTTCCTCCTCCCTTCTTTTCGTGGGTGTGGCTGTAGAAGACAAGCTTCCTCAGCTCATTGTGTTAGTGTGAGGAGAGAATTTGGACCGAGTCATCTAGTAATTACACTTTATTCATAGGGTTGCTTCCAATTTGGCTAAAGTTTTGCAAAAAATTCAAAGAGGTCAGTTTCAGTTGGAATTCTTGGGTGATTGGTAGTAACAGTGGTGAGTTGTGGCGAGAGAAATGAAATACGAGTGGAAATGTTGGCAATCGTCGAATCCTAAATTCTCACAAACCAGAGGGGTAAATGGTGAATTAAGAATGTGACGGAAACTTAACGGTAGGGGCATGTCAGGAATTTTTCCAAACCTCAGGGGTACCAGGTGAATTGTTGAGAACGCGAGGGTACCAGGTGAATATTGTTAAACCTCAGGGGTACCTGGTGAAAAATCCGTTTTACTTGGAACAAATTAATCAAATTAGAGATACTAAGAATATGATTTGAGAATTTGTGAATAGGTGATAATACCTTGAGTATGTCTTCTACCTTGATAAATGTCCTAAGTCTTTATAATTGGTCATCTCTATCCAATCTGTCAAAAAATTGGCCAATGACATTGCGGAGAGAGAAATAACTAACAAGAACTTTAAACCATAGAAAAATGGCCATAAACTAACAAATTTGAGAAACGATTGACAAAGAACGAACAACAATCACAAACTAATATTCAAATACCCCAAATTAAATAAAAATGATTAAAATAAAGGTAATTTAATCAAATTAAAGCCTAATGGATTCAACAAAGCTAATTGAATCAAATTAAAGCTACAATGATTCAAATAAAGCTAATTGGATCAAATTAAATAAAAATGATTAGAATAAAGTTAATTGAATCAAACTAAAGCCAAATGGATTCAAACAAAGTTAATTGAATCAAATTAAAGGAAAAATAATTTAGATAAAGCTATTTGAATCAAGTTAAAGGAAAAAAGGATTCAGATAAAGCTAATTGAATCAAAGTAACCTAATACAATTCAAATGCAGCTAAATAATTCAAATTTAAAGCCAGATGGATTTAAACAAAGTTAATTGAATCAAATTAAAGAAAAAAGGATTCAAATGAAGGTAATTCAATCAAACTAAAGCCAAATGGAAGCTAATTGAATCAAATTAAATCTAAAAGGATCCAAATAAGGCTAATTGAATTAAATTAAATTAAAAATGATTCAAACAAAGATAATTGAATCAAATTAAGCCAAATGGATTCAAACAAAGTTAAATAGTCCGTCCTTTTCAACTTATTTTTATTTATCTAAAGCTACCAAAACTTGTTCGAATTTATTAGACTTTATTTGAAGTTATGTAGCTCATCTTAACTTTATTGTCACTTAGCATAAGTATTAGTATTAGTATTAGATGTTTTCAGTTTTGAAATGAATTTAACTTAAAGATTATTAACTTAAATGTAGTATTGTTTCAATTAGCTTATCTTATTGATGAATGATACATTAGTTGATCTCATCCAATAACAACTTGTATAAATTGGATTAGATGTTTCAGTTCCAAAATGAAGCTAACTTAAAATGATTATCTTAAGTAGAGTATTATTATGTTGAATTAGCTTATCAACTTCTATTGATACATTCATTGATCTCATTTGATAACAACTTGTTTCGTTTTACTTAGATGTTTTTTAGTTGCAAAATCAATTGAACTTAAATATGATTAGCGTAAATAAAGTATTATATTGTTATCTTAAATTAGTTTATCGACTTAAATTAATACAGTCATCTAATCCAATAGCAAGGGCAGACCCACGTAGGGTCTTGGGTGGCATGGGACCCCCTAGGGCTGCTTATCGGTCGTGCTGAGCCCAAACTGTGGTCTGCTCGGCTTGTGTTCGTTTAAGTTTATTCGAGCCGAGCTTTGCCAAATGTTAAACGAGCTGAGCTCGAATTGTTCACGAACAAGCTTGACTCTTTATCACCCCTAGTTTTTACATGTTTTCTTTGTTTTTTTATTTTTTTGAAATTTGAGATTTATAGGTTTTCTTTTAGACAATGATACTATTAACTTATATCTAGGTTAATATATTTATGTATATATATAAATATATTATTTTTCTATATAAAAGTATAATCGAGCCTATTCATGAGCTTTCGAGAGAGCTTTGCATAGCTTAGCTCGGCCTTGTTAAAGTCTCGAGCCGAATCAGAATCCGAGCCGAGCAACCAAGAGCCGAGCTTTGCCCAAGCTGATCCCAAACTGTTCGCGAACAGGCCAAACTCATTATCACCCCTAGGACCCCCCATTATTTAAAAAAAAAAATTAAGAAAATACAAACGTGTCGAGCCGTAGACTGCATCACAGTAAGTAGTTAGGCCCTGTCCTTTTGGACTTATTTTCAGTTCAGTTGAGTTTCTCTCTACAGTTCAGTTCCTCCCAGTTCAGTTCAATTCAGATTTTCTCAGTCCAAGAGAATGGGGCCTTAGTGTAAATGGAGTAAGGCTATGTTTAGTTCACCTGAAATTTTCTGATCTGAACTTACTTTTTCTGATCTGATCTGATCTGATCTGAATTGATCTGATCTGATCTGATATGAATTGATCTTATTTGATCTGATCTGATCGATCTGAACTTATCTTTTAAAAAACATATTATTACTAATATTATTATTACTTTGTATTTCATTACTAGTATTACTATTACTATCATTTTATTATTACTATGCACAGCTTTCAATAATAATAATAATAATAATAATAATAATAATACAAATAATATTACAATAATAACAATAATAATAATAATATAGATAACATAATAATAATAATAATAATAATAATAATAATAATAATAATAATTATTATTATTATTATTATTATAATTATAGCATAATTAGTTTTTGTTTTTGAAAAAGAACACATTAGTATATGAACATACAATTAAAAATAAAAGACTAAGGACTCTTAGGTCCAATGGTATGGCTTCTTACCTCCCACATGGGAGACCAAGGTTCAAATCTTGGTGGAAGCATATATTTCAATATTGTTGTGGGAGGGGGAGGGGGGTTGGGACTTGTTGGGTCTTTAGGTGAGTGACCCTGTGCGAGGGCAGCCCAGAGAAAATTCATCTTACCACGGGATTCCCGAAAGGGGCCCAAAAAAAATTAAAAATAAGAGAACACTCATGTTCAAGGTCCATTAATAATAAGAATTTAGGTAGTAATGAAAAGAACACATAATGATATTAAAAAAAGAACATATACTGGAAGAGCATACAAGATCTATTTAAATAACACATTTTAAAAATAAAAGATAGATGTAATTTTTATATTGATGACATGTTTGGATTTAACTAACAACATGTTCTTTGTTATATCAATAAATTGTTCTTTTTTATTATAAATAAACCTATCAATATATATAATCATATGATCTTGAACAAAATGGTTAAATATTCTTCTTATATCGTTGTCTTGTTCTATATAAACTTTGTTTTAAAGATAAGTTGAAATCCTTTGTAGGAAAAATTTTGAACGTGATGACAACACCATTAGGTTATCCCATGCTACTCATGTTTTAAAATAGTAATATATAATTTATATTATTCTACCAAAATTGTTTTAAAAAATAAACATCATATACTATTGTCATGTTCGTTACATGTACAACATCAAAAAGAACATCACATATCAAAATTATTAATTAGAATAAATATAAAAAAGAACACTCACAAATGCCAAAAGAACATTCTTCTTCTTGAACACAAATAGCTTCAAATAGTGATATCAATGACTTTTATAATAATAGCAACGACATTAATAATAGTTACCAATATTAATAATTAATAAGTACAACAACGACAATAATAATAATCTTTATGAACAAATGTACTAGTAAATAGTAATAGTAATTGTATAAAGTAATAATAATAATAACAACAACAATAATAATAATAATTATTACAATAACAATAATAACATTAGTAATACTAATAATCATAATAATCATGATGATGATGGTGATGATGATAATAATAATAATAATAAGTATTTAAATATAAGCATAATCTGAACTTATTTTTTCTGTTCTGATCTGATCTAGTCTGATCTGATCTGATCTGATCTGAAATAAGCAAAAATAAGGTGAACTGAACATAGCCTAAGTATATAACTCTCTCAAATCCCAATTCCCATAACAACAAATCCCTAAAAAGGTGAAAAGTAAGATCATGGCCCACCGCCCACGTGACACTGCCTAGAGCTCTGCAGAAGAGAGAAGGTTGCAGTTTGCAGCAAATAGGACGTCGACAACACAACACTGACGTCACAGTTCAGTAATTCTCCTTTTTCTTCAAAGATTTCAGTATTTTTCTGCAAATAGTAATTTTGGTTGTTTTTTTTTCCCAAATTAAGTTCTTAATCGTTGTTAAATGAGATTGTTTATTTGCTTTCTTTGCATAAATCTGTATTATTGCGACATGTGAAGTATAAATCAAATATTCAATTTATTACGAAACTAAATAATGTCATAGAAATTTCAAATTAGAAGATTAGTATCAATGATGTTGATTTAATTGCATGGTTTTTATTTTATATTATTGCCTTACATATGAGAGAATCCGACGAGAACAATTGTAATAATTTATTTAAAATAATTGTTAGATTGTGATTTGAATAAAATAATTTTTGTCGGCTATTTTACGTAATTTTGAATTTTTTTTATTTCTCCTATACTAAGTATTGAGTCTATTACTTCGTACAGGCACCCCCAAGATAATCTTTTGAAAAATAGTCTTTATGTTCATATATGTTGGAGAATTAGAGGATTTGTATGATTTGATTTATGTTACGTTTGTCTAAGTTGCTTGGTTAAGGTGTCATGACTTGAACAACGTAGAATATAGAGGCTATACGATGTGGAGCGTCGCATCAATGTTAGAGCGTTCTCTCGAGTTTGGCAGTAACCAAGCAAACGACGAAAAGGAAGGACATGACTCATGGAGCGTCCGCTCCAAGAGCGTAAGCTCTACTTTGTCAGATTCATTTTCTCGCGAAACGGTGTTTGATGCTTTGAGCGGTTTTCGTTATTTTGTTTGTATAGTTGTTGTGTGTCTGAGTACATTTCTGACACTCTATATGTATGAAACTCCTCTCATGTTCATGGATGGTTGGAAAAACACTATCTCAACAAAAGTACAAAAGATCAAATTACTCAAAAATCAGAATACTCATCATCACAAAACCTTCATCACATTTGTTCCTAATTGACATTGCTCTTATTGAGTAAGAACTTTGTTGTTTTCTTTTTTGTATCTCGAGAAATGATTGCGTGCAACCCGTGCTCAAGTATAGAGTCCGAATACTTGTGTTTGGAAAAGTGATATCACGCCTAAAAGGTTCATTGTTCATTGTATTCATCTTGAGACCCTTGTTCTACAATAATTTATCTAACAACAATAAAATAGAATAAATAAATAGATAGATATAGATAGATTACAAGATGATTGGCTGCTATTTATTGTGGATTATCTAATACTTCTTCTGTTCTTTTTAATTGCAACATTTTAGTTTTCACGCTTACATAATTTTGACCATTAATATCTTTAGTTTTATATGGTAAAAATTATGCAAATGAGATATTTAAAAAATTCACATTGAGACTAATCAAATAACATCTCTATGTTTTTCCTTACATATAAATTATCAAAAAGGTTAAACGCTAAACTATGAATAGTGAAAAAGTCCAAATGTTGCAATTAATACACAACGGAGGAAGTATATGTTTAAATATCCGATGTTATGTGCCAAAATTTGAACTAAAAAGTTATTTTTAGGTTGTCCAAAACCTACCCCAAATCAAAAAAATCGAAGTGGGCCCAAACTCGAGCCCCAAAAATTTGCCCAAGCCATGTCACTTTTCGAGTCGGGACGGGTTCACTTATCAGATCTAGAAATTTTTGTTGAAGAGAGAGAAGGTTTGTTCAAAAATGATGTAGCAGCGCATTTATTGTGAAATTTATTATTTGGAAAATTGGTCTCAGGTACACCCAGCGCCACCAACTTTGACTAGTAGCCAAAATACCACAAACTACTAGCCTGGGTGCAGCAAGTGTCATAAATGACGCCGAAATTAACTTTTCTCGACTCATGTTCATGTGACTTAGACTTCTAATCAATGAAACAATAAGATAAATGAAAGATAAAGGGGAAATGAGAAAAAAATAACACGGATTCCCTATTGTCGGCAAGAAAAGTTTGCCTCGGCTTATCTATGACACTCGTTGCACCCATGCCAATAGTTTTGGGTGTTTGGCTACTAGTCAAAGTTGGTGGGACAGAATACACCTCGCCATATTTTGTGGTATGTTGAGGCCAATTTTGCCTTATTGTTTTGGTCTGACCGTTAACTTTGTTGTACACTATACGTTCTCTTAAAACAATATAACAATTTCCAATCTTTTGCCTTTTCTCTAGTAAATGTTTTTGCGCCTTCGGTAACCTCACGAAAATTATGGAGCTTTAACATGATGGATATATTTGCCTCAATGAATATATTAGAGCATCATTTGGCAAGAGAAGGATGGAATATTGCAAGAGCAAAACATGTCCATCAATGTCTGCTTCGATGAATCGAGAAAATACAAAAATCAAAGAAAAGCACAAGTATTGATCATCTAATCATGTTATGGTTGAAATGCAGAATATGGGTAATTGACTAATTGTTACTTCATCTTGATTTGATTCAAGGAAAACATGTCCAATTTATAATTAATCGACAGAATGCAAAGACATTAAGCATACTAAGCAATGATGGTGATGGCTGGTAAAGGTACATGCCTACAGCCTACCACCGGTCCACCGTCGCACAAACTCTTACAATTCTTACCAGATGGCTCATTATGTCATCATCTTGAAGACTTGAACCTATGAAGCTTGAAGTACAACATACTGAAAGAAAAAACCAAAAATTAAAAAGCATATAGAAAAATGTCAGATTGAATATAAATCTATTTGGCAGCAATATATGCATATCAAAGCACAAAAAACACTAGTACATGCTATAGGCTATAGCTATACTATGATTTAACATTCATTAAAAGAAACAATAATGAATATATACCTTGATTTGTGTTCTGTTGTAAGTGTAAGTGATGTGAATAAGTCCATCACTGGCTTGAATAATGGCTGGGTAAGAGAATTCCATTCCTGGACTGTTTTCTAGTGTTAAAGCTTCTGTCCATGAATCACCATCATCATCTGAGATTGCCACTTCCAGAATTTCCCTAGTAATGGTGTTGTAAACTAGGACAAGACGACCATCCTTTAACTTGATTGCATCCAATGCTAACGAAAAATAAGACTAGAGTTAAAGATCACAAAGACAATAAATAGACTTTTCATTCTACGTAGAAACCTATAACGAATATGTCCATTATAGTACACCCAAGGCCAGTTTTAGCTCGTTAAAAATCTTATATGTTCAATTTTTTTTCTCCATGACCTGAGCCAAAAAATGGTCTTGGTTGAACTCGATCTAGGATCATTTTCTACTACGAGAACAGGAAAAGAATGCAGTGTGTAGCAAGCTACCTGAATCAGGATTGGGGAGTTGAGTGGGCAGTGCATTCGTCCAAGAACATCCATTATCATAAGATTCAGACATGCAAACTCTACCAATATCCTTACGTGATTTCATTAGAATGCGTAAACTACCCTTATTCGTCCGGTAAGGTACTGGTTGAAGAACACTCATATCGTGATTTGGTACTGTTATAGGACCATATTTTCTCCAAGTTTTCCCTAAATCTGGAGTCACCTGATCAATGTCATAGCAAAACAACTAATGTCAAAAATGAAACTAGGATCATTATATTTTTATTAATTCTTGAAGTGGTTTGATGTAATATAGAAGTACTTTTTTGAGAAAAGTAGAAAATCATGGAAAAATAAGGTTATGTAGAATAATGTCTGACCTCTACCCATGATGCCCATGCGTTCCAACTTTGTACAGACGAGCCACATAGCAATTCTCCATTTTCAAGTAAAAGAGGCTGACGAGGAAAAACATTTACGCAAATCATCAGTGAATCAGAATACTACACGAGAAAGTATTGGCGTCTCATAGTGAGATGCCAAAATGGCATCTCACAAATTTTTTTGTACCAAAGCTAAGTCAAAGTGGTACCAAAATAGAGTACTTTGGTACCAAAATAGAGTTTTGGTACCAACTCTATTTTGGTACCAAGGTTACATTTTGGTACCAAATGACTCTATTTTAGTACCACTTTGACTTAGCGTTGGTACCAAATTTTTGTGAGATGTCATTTTGGCATCTCACTATGAGACGTCTATAACAACTCATACTACACTACTACTCTTTTCCTTTCAAATATTTTACATTTGACTTGGTAAGATTTGACTTCACAAGATTGTTATCTTCCCAAATTACTTGTTACATTCCCTCTTGTACGTCTTTGAGACACAAAATATCTTTAATTATATACAAATAAAAAATTTAAGATAAATTACATACTAAGACAAATTTAATAAGATCACACGACTATATTTTCTTTTATATATTTGTTGAAAAAATTGGTCAAAGTTAATAAACTTTCAACTCCCAAAAAGAAAATGTAGTAAGTAATTTAAGATAGAGAGATTGAGTATAAAATATTTGTATGCATTTTGATCTTCGAGCAAGAACCATAGGGCTCAAGTCACTTAATTCTCACCTTAACTTTCACCGGTCCGATAATGCCAGCCGGGAACTGTTCACGCTCCGACCATGTCAAGCCTCCATCAAATGATCGCCTCATACATCCTGTCCAACTAAAGCATGCATGCATATATATGTAAGCAGTAAATAAAAAGGTCACAATCATCGACCTCACACATATACGTCAGGTTGGAGTTAAGCCAAGTGATGCTTGGATGAGATTTGAGAGTATTGTTTATGCCGATTTTTGACCAAACGACAAGAGTTGCTATGGGTCCCGACAACCAGATTGATGCAATGCACTCTAAGTAAATCAGAGAAAAACAAAAGGGAAACAGAGAGACACCAAAGAGTGTTGGCGCGGAAAAACCCCAATGAAGATGGGTAAAAAACCGCGGGTGGATGTGAGTCCACCAATCCACTATATGCAATCGTCAATCTGAGTGATCAACGATCAATACAAACTAATAACTTTTGTTCTAAAGACAATGTAATCGCTATATCAAAAGAGAATAGTAAAGCAGTATATTAAACACTTTGTGAGTATGAGTTAAAAAACTGTCCCCTTTGTATAAGAGTTCTTCCTCCTTTTATATCTCCTTTCCTGCTTCAACGAGCCTCCCCAAATGTAGGGAACAGTTAGCTGAAATCCAGCTCCCTTGCACTGAGATCTCGGCCAAATACTTCAACGTTTCTGAGACCCATTAGCCTCATTGTGATATTCCTTGACTCTGTCCTCCTTATTCTTAGGTAGTCGGTTACTCCTTGACCGGGTCCATGCGTCACGACTTCCTTAGCAACGTCAGCGTCAGAAATCTTTAGCGTCAACGTTTGACCTGTAAAAATCAGCAATAACAATTTGCCCCCAATTGTCGTAGTGGTGATAACATTAGAATCATAAGACAATTGGAGAATAGCTATCTCATCATGCTAAGAATACAAAAGATAACTTTTCTTCGAAAGATAACCAAGAGTCACTAGCTAAAAGATAAGAAATAAAGACTTGCAATTAAGCCAAAACATATCCGTTGGCCATAGTAAAAACAGGGGTATAAAAAGCCGTGCCAATTAAACCAAAATCACACGCAACATTCTCTCTCTAAAAACAACTCTTGAACTTTCTTCTCACTGTTCTGGGGTTTTCTGAAGATCTTCGTTCGAGCTGCTCTTCTATACAGGTAAATTTCGCCCCTTCAATTTCAAAGCGTTCTTGTTTTCTTTCAAATCCATGGCTCCAAGTAGACGAAGCATTAGGAATTTCATCAAAAATCATGAGAAAAATAAATCGAAAGAAAAAATCGAAGAGAAAAAAGAAATTGATGACGAACAATCGACCATGTCGGAGGATGATTTAATGAAATTACTAGACATAGGTGATTTGCCAACCGACACAATTTTAAGAAATGCTGAGCCTCACGAGCGTCCAACGGACTGTCCTTATGGTTGGGTAGTTCTTTATGAATACCCTTTTAAGATAGGTCTTAGGTTACCTTTCCCAACCATTGCTAGGGAACTTCTGCAGGCGTTTCAAATTAGCCCTGGCCAAATTATGCCCCAAGTTTGGAGAGTCTTTAGCATTATTGATCGGGTTACATCCAACTGGGATATACCCTTCACTCTTCAAGATTTGATGTACTGTTACGAAGTTAGGGTTAAAGGAAACAATAGGATAGCTTTGCATGTCAGAGCGAGAAGGAATGCACTGGTCGAAGGGGTTCCATCAAATGACAGAGGATGGAAGAGTCGCTATGTCTTTGTGAAAAGGTCATCTCTTGGAGAATTAGGGAAATTCTTGATCGAGGGCTGGAACACGGAAGGTTCGTGAATTTTGTTTACACCTTTCTTAATACCACGTCGTTAACACCGTCCTTACGTCATTTTTTTCGCAGGTCTGGATCCAAGATTGTTCAGCCATAAAGAAGAGTCAGAACAACAGTGCGCTAAGTTCCTGGAACACAGCGTCGAGAATCGGACGTTCAAGAAGATATCAAGCGTCGACCAAGGCAGCTGCTCGTCAATGGCTTCCGGTAAGCACCTGCTGCGCCTGTGTCATTACATGAGGCTTCCATAAACACTTACTAATGCGTCTTAATCTGATACGACATAATCATCGCGATCTCGTCAGAGAGGTTCTCTGGATAGTAATGCTCTGGTCGACCTTCAGAAGAAGAGAAAGAGGGATACGGATCGCTCTGCTACTTCGTCTACTACGTCGTCGGGCAAACATCTTCTCCACGACGTCGTTAACGTTGACGACGAAGATGCTGTGGTACCTCCAAAAGTTCATAAGCCTGAATTTTCTGTTCCTCCTGACAAGGGAGGACCTTCGTACTCTGTGTCTTTTCCTAATGATTTTATGTCGTCGAATAAGCCGCTCTGGCCTGAAGCGGAGAAACTTCTCTTTCCCGTAGCTGAGGATCGCTTAAAGGATCGCCCTATGCCAAGTCTTATGTCGGACGGATTGGAGATGATTTTCCAGGTATGAACATGACTTTGTACTACTTTATCCTTTCATGGTTCTTACCTGACCTCAAAATTTTTACCAGGCGTCGCAACATTTCCTGATGGTTAAAAAGGAGTTATCAAACTTGTACCGAAGCCACCAGGTGATGCGGGCAAGGTTAGAGAAGAACGAGACGATGATGAAAGACAAAGACGCAGAAATCAAAAAGATAAGTCTCGAGAAACTGGGAATGACCGAAGTTTTGAAGAAGAACGGAGAAGAGTTGGAAAATCTGAAGAAGCAATTTACAGACGTTGAGGAAGTGTCGAAAGTTGAAATTAAGGAGCTGCAAGCGCAAATCGTAGCTCAGAAGAATGAGATGGACACGATAGAGGCTGAGGTGACTACTATAGTTAAGGCCAAACTCATGTACCAATACATGATGAAGCGTACTGACTCGTGGGAGCCTAAAAAAGACATCGACTTATACCTCCAATGGGTAGGCTCCATGAAAGACTTAGCTGATCCAGGCGACGCGATCTTGGCAACGGCAGAGTCTGCCGCGAACGTTGATATTCGAGAGGGTGACGTCTTTGCCACCACCGCTGCGTTACTGACATCCGACTTACCTTTGGATGGCAACGTCGATAAGGACGTGCTTCCCGAAGTCCCTTCCCTGTCGTGTGACCACTCCTAGTTTTACCTTTTCGTTTTTTGAAACAGTTGATAGTTTAGTAATTTCTATGGACATCTTGTTGTTTATTTTGAATCGTTCGTAGGGACGATTGCTACTTATGTACCTTTTGGACCATTCATGGGAATGGTCATGACAGTTTGTGTTTGTTTGAGCGCTTGTAGGAACTTCGTTTGCTTGGTATTTTTCTGCCGTTTTTCTGGCGTCTAAGTTCGTTGGTCGGGCGCTTTGAAAGCCTTTCTTTTAACTCGTAGGTTAGACTTTAGAAGAGAAAGAAAAAGAAGAAAAAGCAAAAGAGTTAATACGCATCAAACAAGTTTACTTACTTATTATAAATATGCCAAATGTTTGCAACGCTGTTGAGCGGCCGTTTGACGTTTGTAATGGCGCAATGCGCTTATTGTTTTCTTTTGATGTTATGATCCTACTCCTTATTCAAACGATAGCTGTTGGTCGCGTCGTAGAAACGTCGCGATTTTATTGAAAGCAAAACCTGAAGAACACAACAACCGGTAATGCTTCGTCGTTGACGTTTCAACGACTTTATTATGACATATTCATTACTTATTAGATGAAAGAAAAAGAAAAGAAGCGAAATATAAAACAAAAGACATGAAATGAAGTGTTACTTAGCGTGCGTCTAGAAGAAATATCTTTTGAGATTGATAGCATTCCAGCTACGTGGAACCAAAGTGCCGTCGCGTCGGGTTAATCGGTAAGCGCCATTGCCAACGACCTTGCTGATTTGATAGGGACCTTCCCATTTTGGACCTAGCTTACCTGCATTAGGATCTTGTGTATTTTGGAACACCTTCCTTAACACCCAATCTCCTTCGGCGAACGACTTGGCTTGTACGGTCTTGTTGAAGCTCCTTGCGACGATTTGTTGTTGAGCTGCCATGCGCACCATCGCTGCATCGCGCAGCTCTTCTATGGTATCTAGGTCGCTGATCGATTCGTCGTGGTTGCGCTGCTCCGTCATTAAGCCGTACCTGGCAGTTGGAATACTTACCTCAGCTGGTAAGACTGCTTCGCAGCCATAAACCAGTGAAAAAGGTGTTTGTCCAGTCGCAACGCAAGGTGTCGTACGATTCGCCCACAATATAGTTGGCAGTGCTTCTGCCCACTTGCCTTTCTTAGCGTTAAGGCGCTTCTTCAATGTGTCTATGACGGTCTTATTGCTGGACTCAGCTTGTTCGTTGGCTTGTGGATATCTGGGCGTTGATGTTAGTAACGTGATGTTCCATTCGTCGCAGAAGTGCTTAGTTTTGTCGCAAATAAATTGCGACCCATTGTCGCACCTGATTTTTGACGGAACACCAAACCTGCATATAATGTTAGTATGTATAAACGAAATTACCTCTTTGTCGCGTATCTGTTGGAAGGAATCTGAATCTATCCATTTTGAAAAGTAATCCGTTAGTGCTAACATAAAGACCTTCTGTCCTGGGGCTGGAGGTAGCTTACCAACTATGTCCATTCCCCATTTCATAAAAGGCCATGGAGTTAAAGTTGGATGTAGAATTTCACAGGGTTTGTGTGTCATACCTGCGTGTCGCTGACAACTATCGCATCTGGTGACATACCTGATCGCATCTTGCTTCATAGTTGGCCAATAGTAGCCCATCCTTAACGCTGCGTCCTCCGGAATGATTTCCGCATGCTCCTTCATGCAGATCTTGCAAAACTTGCTCCCACTGGCTTTTTTCTAGGCATCGCATATACGGTCCGGTGTTTTTGAACAGTACTCCTTGGATGACGACATACCTAGACGCCTTGAAGCGGATCTGTTATGCTTCTGTTTTGTCCTCTGGGAGTATATCGTTAGTTAAATAATCATAAAGAGGTTTCGTCCAACTAACCTCTACTTCATCGTTCGCGAGATTTTCATCGCTAGTTGCGTTGGTGTCGTTGCACCCTGGTTCGCCGTCATCTTTTGGTGGGACGTCATCATTGCTTACTTCATTATCTTTTTCGACTGTCGTGACGACGTTGGCGACGTCTTTGCATTTGCTTATCGCGGGTGTTGTGACATGGACGATAGGGACGGAGGTGAATGATACGTCTCTCAGCGACGATCCTAGGTTGGCCAACGCGTCTGCTTGTGTATTCTGATCTCTTGGTATCTGCACGATGTCGAAAGGGTGAAACATTTTACTTTTACCTTATGCGACTTCTAAATAGAGCGCCATTTTGGAATCCTTGGCAGCAAATTCGCCTTTGATTTGACTGACTATTAGCAAAGAATCATTGTAAATCTTTAACGCTTGTGCCCCCAAGTCGTTCGCGAGAGTCATTCCTGCGATTAACGCCTCGTATTCAGCTTCATTATTGGTCGCTTTGAATTCACAGCATATAGCTCGCACTATCTTGTCCCCTTGTGGTGACTTTAGGACAATACCAAGACCTGCACCACGAAAATTAGAAGATCCGTCAACAAATAAAGTCCATGCGTCATGGTCGACGTGGTTGATCCGAGCAACTTCATCGGCGGCGATCTTTTCCAATTCTGGACTAAAGTCGGCCACAAAGTCAGCCAGAGCTTGCGACTTGATTGCGGTTCGTGGCAAGTATTTGATGTCGTAGCCGCTAAGCGCGATCGCCCACTTCCCCATGCGACCTGTCAACTCTGGTCTACGTAAAACACTTTTGATAGGATAGTTAGTCATGACAACGACAATATGAGTTTCGAAGTAATGTCGGAGTTTTTTCACGGCAGTGACTAAGGCGAGTACAAGTTTTTCGAGAGAGGAATACCTGGTTTCTGCGTCTAACAGAGACTTACTGATGTAATAGATGGGGAGTTTCTGGCTTTCCGCCTCGCGCGTCAAAACGGCGCTAACTGAGATGTTGCTAACTGCTAAGTACAACTGGAGGGTCTCCCCTTCGCTGGGCTTGGACAACAATGGGGGAGTAGCTAGGTAACGTTTCAACGCTTGCAGGGCGTCCTCATGCCTCGGGGACCAATCAAATCCTTTGTTTTTGCGCAGCACGTCGTAGAATAGATGACACTTTTCGGATGACCTGGATATGAAACGGTTAAGAGCAGCGACACGTCCTGTTAATTTTTGTACCTCTTTGACGTTTCGAGGTGATTGGATGTTGATCAATGCCTTGATCTGATATGGGCTAGCCTCAATACCTCGTTGTGTCACGACGTAGCCTAAGAACTTTCCTGCGGCAACTCCAAACGTGCACTTAGTAGGGTTTAGTTTCATACCGTATTGTCGTAGGACACCGAATGCTTCGGAGAGGTGTTGAACATGAGCGCTCGCTTGCTTAGATTTTACCAGCATATCGTCGATATAGACTTCCATGGTGTCACCTAGTAGTTCTTTGAACATGTGGTTGACTAGAAGTTGATACGTCGCACCTGCATTTTTCAATCCGAAAGGCATAACCTTATAACAGTAAATACCTTTGTCGGTAACAAACGCTGTCTTTTCTTGATCGTCGGGGTGCATAAGGATTTGGTTATATCCAGAGTACGCGTCCATGAATGTCAAGAGTTCGTGTCTGTCGTTGCGTCGACCATAGCGTCAATGTGGGGGAGTAGGAATGGATCTTTGGGACAAGCCTTATTGAGGTCTGTAAAGTCAATGCATACTCTCCACTTGCCATTCTTCTTGCTGACAACAACGACATTAGCCAACCAGTCAGGGTATTTAACTTCACGCACCTTACCTGTGTCGATTAGTCTTAGAACTTCATCGTTTATAATTTGGTTGCGCTCAGGAGCGAACTTGCGTCGTTTTTGCTTGACCGGTTTGTGTTCTGGATCGACGTTCAACTTATGGGTAATGACGTCTGGGCTGATACCTGTCATGTCCTCATGTGACCAAGCAAAACAATCTTGGTTAGTCTTTAGGAAATCAATTACCTGGGTACGAAGTTCTGGTGACAATGTCGCCCCAATGCGCACGACGCGATCAGGATAGGATGGATCTAGCGCCACTTCATCAACGTTATCTTCGTTAGGCGCGTCGGGCGCTGATCCGGTTTTTAATTGCTAGATGGCCTTTATAGCAGGCTTTAGCGACGAGCTGTAACATTCTCGAGCGGCTTTTTGCTCGCCTTTAATCTCCTGAACGCCCCATTTGGTGGGGAACTTGAGCGTTTGATGGTACGTTAAAGGTACCGCTTTCATCTTGTGGATCCAAGGCGTTCCCAGGATGACATTGTAGGCGGAAGGACAATCTACGACGTTGAATCTGGTCGGTAAGTTGACTCCCTTGGCAAGAGTTGGCAGAACGATTTCGCCGATAGTTTGTTGTGCTTCTCCGCTGAAACCAACTAAGACAGTAGATTTTTTAGTTATGTCCTTATCACAAAGACCCATACCTTCGAGAGCGTTTTTGAAGATGATGTTAGCGGAACGGCCGCCGTCAATTAGCACTCGCTGAATAGGCAATTGCTGATAGTCAAAGATATGACTAATCCGTCATGATGATCTTCGTCGCACACGTCATCGTCGTCGAAGGTAATTGACATCGCCTCTAGTGCACGTTCTTCGTCTGACCTGTAAGGTTTAGGAACAATAGACGAGGGGGATCCCTCTTTAGCTAGCCGTTTGGCTGCTGAATATGTTAGTCCACAAACATCCGAACCACCAAAAATTACGTTGATTACCTTGACATGAGTAGGGGAGGCCGATTGATTTGATTTGGAAGGGTTTTTGTAGAAGGACGCCTTCCCCTTCTCACTGAGGAGATCTTGGAGGTGCCCTTTGTTCAACATGAACGCGACTTCTCTTCGGAGTGCAATGCAATCTTCCGTCTTGTGACCGTGGTCGTGATGGAATTGGCACCACTTAGTTTGATCCTTTTGAGCGTCAGGGCGGTCGCTCTTTCTCGGCCAGCGGACGGGGGCTCCGATCTTTGTCAGCGCATTGACGACTCCTCCGACGTCGACGGAGAATCCATAGGATCCTATGTCGGGATATGACGGTTGTTCTGCCTTGCTCTCAATACCTGCATTGTCAATTGTATCGTTAACAATGTGTACCTGGTTGGGACGACTATACGGGTGATTCCGCCAGTTGGTCTTTTTAGGGATGAAGGCTTTGCGATCGTTGGTGCTTTCCGGCGCATGGCGTGTAGAGATAGTGTTGAGGATGGCATCATCTTCCTCCAATCGCATTTGGGCTAGCGCTCTTGACTTTACTTCTTCAAACGTAGAGCAAGGATATTTTGTCAGACGATTGTATAGCTTGGACCGGAGGATGAGACCCTTCCTGAAACATTCAATAGCAGTCTTAGTGTCAAGATCTTTAATGCTAATCATTTCTTTGTTAAAGCGGTTGTAGTAATCGCGAACAGATTAGTTTGGCCTCTGGACGATGCCATAGAGGTCACTTGTCTGTTTATCTAGACTACGACTGCCTTCAAATTTATCATAAAATTTATTGACTAGAGTAGAGAAATTGGCTATGCTGCCAGGCTTAAGAGATCCAAGCCATTTTAAAGCTGGTCCAGTCAAGGTTGCTCCGAAGGATTTGCACATGCATGCTTCGACGAGATGCCATGGAATGGACGCTTGCCACATCCTCTGCTTGTACTGAGCGACGTGCTCGGTAGGGTCAGTTGATCCGTCATAAGTGGCAGTCAGGGTAGGCAGATTCAGCTTCTTTGGCAGCGACGCCTTAGAGATTTTTTCAACGAACGGAGAGGCTGCATATCCGTCTCGATGCTCGACGATGTTGGGCGTGGGCGCTCCAGGGAGTTGAGACATGAGCTTCATCAGCCGTCGGTTCTGCTTCTCGATCAGGATCATTCGCTTCGCCATGGGATCTTCGTCTCCATCCAGGGGAGTCTTCTCTATTGGATCCCCGCCTTGGTCGTTGAAAGGGGACCCGCCAAGGAAGCCTTCATCGTCTTCCGACTCGGTGCTCTCGGAATCAGTGAGAGGCTGCATGATAGGAACGTCGTCTCCACTGAAGCGATGTCGGGTCTTGGATGCTTTCGTTGAGGCCAACTCCTCTTGCAATTTTTGAATTTTCGCTTGCGACGACGAGAAATTGGAGGATAATTGATCATTGGCCTTTTTCATTTCGGCCATTTCCGCTTTCATTTGATCATAGAGCTTCTGCATTTCGTCGGCGCTGATTGGTGCGGCCATTTTGAAAGAATGAGAAAGAAAGTGATTGATCTGGTTGTGGCCCCATGGTGGACGCCAAATTGTTTATGCTGATTTTTGACCAAACGACAAGAGTTGCTATGGGTCCCGACAACCAAATTGATGCAATGCACTCTAAGTAAATCAGAGAAAAACAAAAGGGAAACAGAGAGACACCAAAGAGTGTTAAAGCGGAAAAACCCCAATTAAAATGAGTAAAAAACCGCGGGTGGATGTGAGTCCACCAATCCACTATATGCAATCGTCAATCTGAGTGATCAACGATCAATACAAACTAATAACTTTTGTTCTAAAGACAATGTAATCGCTATATCAAAAGAGAATAGTAAAGCAGTATATTAAACACTTTGTGAGTATGAGTTAAAAAACTGTCCCCTTTGTATAAGAGTTTTTCCTCCTTTTATATCTCCTTTCCTGCTTCAACGAGCCTCCCCAAATGTAGGGAACAGTTAGCTGAAATCCAGCTCCCTTGCACTGAGATCTCGGCCAAATACTTCAACGTTTCTGAGACCCATTAGCCTCATTGGGATATTCCTTGACTATGTCCTCCTTATTCTTAGGTAGTCGGTTACTCCTTGACCGGGTCCATGCGTCACGACTTCCTTAGCAACGTCAGCGTCAGAAATCTTTAGCGTCAACGCTTGACCTGTAAAAATCAGCAATAACAAGTATGAACATCATTTTTATTTCAGGAGATTGATTAGAGTTTTACCCATTTTCTAGTCGTTACATGTGTTGGGGTAATTGGTGGAGGTTGAGTAAATAAGCAAACGTCGAACCAAAGTCGAACCATAGGAGCGGCAAAAAAGCCAAGGAGTTCGCGTGAACAAGCGCAGGCCCCGGGCGAGCAAACACTGAACTCGGGTTGGCTGGCAGGCCCGGGCGGGCGAGCTTGGTACAACAGTTTCTGCCCTAGAGGCAGAATGGTGGGAGCTATGCTTCCCCGGGCGGGCCGTCTTCAGCTCGGGCGTGCCAATTTTCTGGGGGCTTGAGGCAGTAGCTAGCAGTGGACTTGGGCCCGGGCATGCTCTTCTTTGGGCTCGTCCGGGCAGCCCAGTTTTGTCGCGGATTTTCACGGGTTTGAGATTTAATCTTGACCCTTGGATTTGTATTAACCCCCTTAAAGTATATAAATCCCCCTCTTTTATGTTTTAGGTTGTCACCAACACAAAGAGAGATCAACCTAAGGTTTTGGTAAAAGAGGAGAGAGAAAATAGCATTAAACTCATCCATTGTTTCCATTAATATAAGGTGTTTGCTTGGTGGTTGTTTCTCCCGGTGCTCGGGTTTTCCCACATTATTCGGTGTGTTTTCATTGCTTTCCTATTTGTGCTTAGTTTCATCACTTTCCATTAATTGTTGATTAGTGTTAATTACAAGTAATTAGTGTTTTGCTTGGTCTAATTCTCAACAACATGCAGAACGTTTTGGAAATTAGAAAAACTTTGTGAAGTTTGGCCTCGTTTGTTTGTATGAATAACAATTTCAATAGAAAATGATTTTCTATAGAAAACATTTTTCGTAGTTGGAAATTAGTTTCATTTGTTTGTTTCCATGCGAAAAATGGTAGGGAAAAAAAGAAAAGCAAATGGAAGAGACACTACGAATAGGTAGAGAAAATTAGGGATATGTTTCAGGAGTGAAACAGGGACGTCAAGAGTTGACGACCTTCGAAGGGATGGCAAGACTTGGCGTCTACTGGAGTTGGCGGTCAAATAGTTGTCAAGTAACAAAGATGATTGACCTCGGGGGATTGCCGAGGAAACCCACTCTGATGCCTAAGTCAGACAAGGTCGACAAGATAAAATGCAGGCAAGGTTAAAAGTGGGTAAGAAAGTGAGTCCCTTGAGAACAGTGCAAGGGGTCTATATATAGCCCATGTAGGTCGGTTTCTTGTTGTACGATCTCGTATATACACGTGTACGATATGTGTATATCCACGTGCCTATGCCGGCAAGGTCTTACTTGTGGGCACCAACTATGACATGCTTATTAAATTGGTCTACATATCTTTTATGATCGTCAACATCTATCACTGTACATGGCGGCCATCATACCAAGGAGTTGTCGGCCGTCATGCCAAGGTGTTGTCGTGCTACTACAACAATCAACATCTACTGAACATGACGTCCATCATACGAAGGGGTTGTCAACCGTGATGCCAAGGTGTTGTCGTGTTACGACAACAATCAACATTTAATGAACATGGCGGCTATCATGCCAAGGGGTTGTCGGTCGTCATGCCAAGGTGATATTGTGCTACGACAACAATCGACATCTATTAATGAACATGGCGGCCATCCTGCCAAGGGGTTGTCGGCAGTTATGCCAAGGTGTTGTCGTGCTACGACGACAATCAACATCTACTGAACATGGCGGACATCATGCCAAGGGGTTGTACATGTCGTATCAAGGAGCTAGTATCGCCATGTCGGAACCATGGCGGCCTGATATGTTTTTACCTTTATTGCTTAGCATGTTGGTATACCGACAAGGCATACCATGTCGGGTGGTTGTTGGTCACTCTCATACACGATACAAAGAAATAAGGTGGAAAATGTGGCCTACCTTCATTCTGAAAGGAAAATATTTGTCTCTCTTGAAGGACCCTTTTCCACCTATAAGAAAACTATATTCCGTCTTTTGCAAAACAAACAAAGGAAAATAAGAAAATTATTTTTTTGGAAAATGTTTTCCGTCAAAACAAATAGAGCTTCTGTAGAAAATGTTTGTAGGGTTAACTTGGGTTTCAAGGGCGCGCGCCGACTATAAGGTGTGACCAACACATAATGTCGATTTATTTTAAGGCCTAATTGTGAAGAATCCAAATCTTGAGTTTCCTCATTTGTGCCATGTATTATTCTTATGTTGGGATTAAACGACAACTTATTTAGGCGAACAAGAGCATATATCAATCAAACTAAACATTATACTTTTATACAAACAGGACATCTATATATACTAATATATAAAAGGGCGCTCCTAAACAAGAAACGGTGCCATGTGGCGCTCTCCTTTATCGTGTTTTACTCCATGTAATTTACATACAACAAAAAAAATAAGAAAATGCATTGGAGAAAAATTGATCCCGTGACATTGACTTCAAGCTTATATATTAAAGTCTTGACCACTAAACCAAGTCATATTTAGTGTTATCATTTCAAAGTAAAACATTAGTAAATGAAAAATATAATTACCCGATGCGTAATATGGACCTAAAAACTAGTTAAAAGTAGATAACTCTATTGGTTAGTGCACAACTAGCATAGTAGCATTAGTGCATAGAAATGATAAAGAAGGATTAAGAAAATATAAAATTTCCACCTTCACCTGACGAGGGAGTAAATGAGTGTGTTTTACATATTGGACCACCAAATATATTTCTTTGTCATCTTCTATCTTCGCTACTATGAACGAGTTTGTTCAATATTCATTTGTACTGGCAGGGGTGGATCTAGCGTGGGTTTCGTGGGTTCAGCTGAACCCACGAAATTTTGGGAAAAAACAAGGAAATCTAGAAAAAACAAAAATAAAAAAATCCGTTAAAAGAATTCCGCGTGCTGTAACTTCATTTGATATAGTTTGGCCCAGTGGTTCTGTGTGTTGAGAGATACAATTACCTTGTTTGAAATACAACGCGGGTTCGAGTACTCCTAAGATATTTTTTATCTATTTTAAATTTCAAACTAGTGTGTGGCACGGGCGATGCCCCGGTTCCATACATTGAGTACTTTATTTTTTATTTGCATTTGAGAAATTTCCAATTTTTTTTTTTTTTTTTTTTGTCTTTTTTCATTAATTTTTCATATCTAAATAAGGGATTTACATATTAATATGGAGAGATATCTCACAACTCATTGCTAGTTAAGATGGTAATGAGTGAGATTTTCAACTTAGGAGGTCTAGTGTTCAAATCCTCCTCCATGCATTTTGATTGTTAGTTAAATGGATAATAACATAATGCAAGAAAAAGGGAAGGGTGACACGTGGCACATAGACTTTCGTAGGAACGCTTTTTAATATTTTAACTAGTTTTTTTTGCCCGGGCGATGCCTCAGGTCAGTTACAATAAACTAATATGTTATTATTTTTAAATTTTATAATTTATTTTGCTACTTTTCGTATTTTTTGTCCATTAAGAAATTGAAAAATTCACGTCACAACGTGATAAGTAAAGAAAATTTCAAAAGTTTGAGTTTGAAAACAATACCTTAAAAGGAATTGTGGTAAGGGTCTGTTCTGTTCAACTTATCTTGTCTTATCTTATCTTATAAGATCTTATAAAATCTTATCTGATTTAATCTTATCTTTATCTGATCTGATCTTATCTTATCTTATCTTATTATATCTTATCTTATAAGATAGTTTATTGAGTGTGTCTAACATATTATTTTATCTTATCTGATTTTATCTTATCTTATTTGATATGATCTTACCTTATCTTATCTTATCTGATCTTATAAAATCTTATATAAGTTAAAATAAGTTGTACAGAACGGGCCCTAAGAGAATATGACATCAATATTCTCTTGTAAGTTACGTAATAAGAGTGTTAGAGATGTATATACTTGTTCAAGTCTTTTTAGTTAATTATACTTATTACAAGACTTTATCATATTTTATTTGAAACATTAGACAACAAATTCATAGCGTATTGATGGTTAATCTCTAACTTTTCATTTCAAAGGTCACGTGTTCGATACCTTGCACTTACACATTTCTTTTTTTAAAGTGAGGAGTACACATAGACATAGAGCATTTGCATTAGAAAGTTGAGGAGAGTGCCACGTGGCACATAGGCTTTCTTTCGCACGCCTTTTAATATATTTGTATAGACTAGTGTGTGGCCCGGGCGATGCCCCGGCTCCATACATTGAGTACTTTATTTTTTATTTGCATTTGAGAAAGTTTCAAACTCTTTTTTTTGTCTTTTTTCATTAATTTTTCATATTTAAATGAGGGATTTACATATTAATATGGAGAGATATCTCATAACTCATTGCTAGTTAAGATGGTAATGAGTGAGATTTTCAACTTAGGAGGTCTAGTGTTCGAATCCTCCCCCATGCATTTTGATTGTTAGTTGAATGGATAATAACATAATTCAAGAAAAAAGGGAGGGGTGACATGTGGCACGTAAACTTTCTTAGGAACGCTTTTTAATATATTAGTATAGATATATTAGTATAGATATCCAGTACACTGTCAGCAAACTTAGCACTCAGCAAGCAGTACTCAGTAGCTTAGCCTATTATTCTTCGACTTTTGGGCTTTTCCCTCATCTCTCCCCTCTGCAGTAGCTTCCACAGCTACTAGGCGCTAGGCAGCTTTTGCCTCTTGAATGTGATTAATAAATCTTCTACTTTTTACTTATCTACTTCAGTCTTTACAAATTACAATTTCTTTATCAATATCCATTAATTATTATTAGTTTGTCCATTTTTTAATTTGGGTTGTCATTTATAAGTTTACCCTCTTTTTTCCGTTTTTGAATTGGTCATACCAATCTTATACTATTACTTTTGTAATAATATGCCATAAATTAAGGAAAATTGGATTTTAATAATCCAACCTTTAACCGATCTTCTTAAAACAGTTCCACTTATAAGTTTTTTTTTTTGAATAATCCAACCTTTGTTAGTATCTTCTCAGAATGGTCCTAGACCTGTTGTGACCGGTATAACAGGTCAAGTATGACATGTGTCACACTATCATTAGTCAGCCCATTTTCTCCCTCCTCTACCTCTTTTACTCCACAAACACCACCACCTAGCCACCACGACCACCACCCCATGCCAGCCCCTTACCCCCCACCCCCGCAGCCCTTTCCAAGCCCCACCCCATGCAACCCTTTTCGAGCCCCACCCCAACCCCACCGCAACCCCACTCCCCCACCCCAGTCCCATCCCACCGCCCACCTGCACCCCACCCCACCCCACCCTAAGCCCCTGCGAGCCCCGGTCCCGGCCTGCGGTACAACCCACCCCAATTCACTGCAGCCCCACCCCACCCCCACCCGAACCCCCCTGCAGCCCCACCCCCACCTCGAGCCCCCCCGCACCCCACCCCCCCTGCAGCCCCATCCCACCCCTTCCCCTCTCCCCTTCGTCCTATACCCTTATCGCTCCTCCCCCCTCTCCTCTCGCATCTCCCCTTAACCTTTCACCCAGCCCCTGCAACCCCCCTCCCCCGCGCTTGCCCATCCCACCCCCCCCCCTCTCCCCTCATGTCGCCGCGAAAAATCGAAAAGAAGAAGGGGAGAACGAACGAAAAAAATAAATAACTTCGACCGTCGAGCCAATTCGCGCCGGCAACTGTGCGCAAGACCACTAGAAGTTCGAAAACGGTGGGGGTGAGGTTGTTTCGGGTGGTGGAGTGTGGTGGGCTGATGTTTTGGGTGGAGGGGTTGCCGTGGCCAAACGGTGGTGGTCAGTGGAAGAAGGAAGAGGAGAGAGAAGTGAGTAAGAGGAGGAAAAAAAAAAAACCTGATGTTGAGGTCACAAGTCACCTAGGTCCATTATGAGAAGACAACCCCAAAAGGTTAGATTATTAAATAATAACCCATAAGTGGGACTGTTTTAAGAAGATCCCTTTAAAGGTTGGATTATTAAATTCCACTTTTCCATAAATTAACTCTATTTTTTATCTTCTACGATCCACATATTTATTTCTCCTACAACTCTGCGTCAAAAAATGGATAATCTAAAAAAGAACAGGAGGAATTAGTTGCAAAAATGAAATAAAATGCTTGATTGCAAAATTTGGATGCTTGTATAAATGGATAAATTGAAATCACCGAAAACTTCTATGAAATTGGGACACTGGGGGATTGAAACACCAAAGTACTTGATAAAATTTTCCTATTTCAGAATCTTGATAATTCTTATTCATTATTTTGTTGTATAATTTGATACCATTATACTGATCCAAGAAAGTTGTTTAGTTAAAGTAACGTGAAGGATGACTAGTTCCTATTATTTTTCTTACTTGAACTAGTGTATTGTATTTTTCAATCATTTTATTTTGGTCTTTTTATTTTAATGCATTATAGCTTCCGAACCCACGTGAGTGAAATCCTGGATCCGCCACTGTGTATTGGGTATTTGCCCGCAAATATAGGGGCATAAAGTTAAAGAGTTGTGCGCAAACAACTTTTTTTTTTTTAAGGTAAGATGAATATTCCTTATAAATAGGGAGGAATTTGGATATCCCACTTTGTAACGGGTTATAACCGAACCCTTGTCACGATGGTGGAAGAACAGCCTCCAACCAACATTGATTCTTGCCGAAACAATCTATTTGGCCTTTTGTATTATAGCATAATTGGCATATGTAAGAACGTGCACATGAACAGACCACATAAAAAAAACAAGAGAGCAACCCTGCTTCAAAAATCTTATTGAATGACTAGAAAATTAAAAGGAGCGAAAACTAACGTCTGAAAGGTTGGGCCAACTCTGAAAAACAGAAGCAACTGATCGTAAGCTTTGAACAATACAGGACTCCGCACTGTAGCAGTTGGTTCTTGTTCAATGGCAACAGGATCTGTCCAATTACCTTGCTGCTCAACAACATTATTAACTTGTCTAAATAATTTGCATACTGAAGTACCAGTACTCGCCAGAAAAAACCACCGAAATCTATGCAGTCAGTCAATATGTAATTAATAGTAGTTAATAACAAATGATGGTTTCTCCTTGCTACAAAAAGTATTCTCTTCGTTCTCAATTTAGTTGCCAATATGCCACAAATGTTTTTTTAATGTGCACAATATTTTAATGTAAGTGATTGTGGGACTCAATCTGAGAAAAAATTAGTGAAAAAAAGTTTTAATAAAAGGTTAAAGTTCATATTTTAAACAACTACTACGCTAATCATTTAATGAATAACAGCTAGCTGCTATCCAGCTACAACAATAGCTAATCGCTACTATAATCGCCAGTTTAGTCAGACAGGTACATTAAAAAAACGGTTTTTTCACCTGATACCCCCGAGTTTACAAAAAATTCACCTGATACCCTCCATGTTTTCAATATTCACCAGGTATCTCTAAGTTTCATAATAATTCACGTGGTACCCTCAAATACCCTTAATGACTAACATCGTTAACCGTCGCTAACCTTAAAACTCATTAAACCCTAATTAGGCCTAATTAACCCTACCCTACCCTAATTAGGCCTAATCTAACTTTTAACCCTACCCTAACCCTAACCCTAACCCCTAATTTCAAACCCTAACCCTAACCCCACTACCACCCAACCATCAACCCAGCCCCCACCCCCTCTCCTCCCCCTATACTCCACCGCCGCTGCCCCTACCCCACTCCCCGTCGATTTCCCCTCCCCTCCCCTTCCCACGTCGCTTGCTCCCCGTCGAGCCCCTCCATCTCCTCCCCCTCCGGCCCCAGAAAAACAACTCAGCTTGAGGTTTGGCAAACAACCCCAGCCACCACAAGCACGAGTTTTCGCAACTCAGACGAGATCTGAAGCTTCCTCGACCCAGCCCCCACCCCCAATTTCGCAACTCACCCCACGCTTGAGCGCGCAAGGACGATAGAGAGAGGCGACGCAGCACGAGATAGCATTATTGTCGGGGAAGAGCAGGAGCAGCTGTGGTGCTGCGGTGGTAGGAGGGGAAGGGTGGGGGTGTCCATTATTGTTGGGGAGATGCGCCGGAGGTGGGCTAGCAGGGGGAGCAGCGACGGGGAAGGGGAGGGGGTGGGGAAATCTACAGGGAGGGGGGGTAGGCATGGCAATGGGTCGGGTCCACCCAGACCCAGACCCGTTTATTTTTTACAGACCCGCTGGGTCTAGATTTTTCAGACCCAGACCCGCTGGGTCTAGCGGGTCCATGGGTCCTAACTGGGTCCTTCTTAGTTTTGAGTTTTCATCACATTTTTGAATCTATGTAATTAAAAAATTTCGCACTAATATATATAGATCATGCATCCATGGGTAAAGCATTATCTAAACAAAATTTTAAAAATTAACTCATAAAATCTAATAGGGATATTTCCTCAGGTACCCCTGAGGTTTGGCGTAATTCCCAAGGTACCCCCCACATTTGGGGAATTCCTCAGATACCCCTGAGGTTTGTGTTTGTGCTCAAAATACCCTTACTATGAACGGCAGGCTAACGCCGTTAAATTTTTTTTCTCTCTCTCTTCCGTTTTCTCTCTTTCATACCACCATCCTCCAAGCTTTCTCCAATTTTCTCAGAATTTTCTCTCTCCTCCCACCATCCTACCTCTCTGTTTTTCGGTACCCAAAAAACCCCATTCACTGCCATCTTTCTCTCTCCTCCATTTCATTCTTTGAATCCTCAAACTCCGACTTTCTTCTCTCCAAAATCCACGAATCTCATTTTCCGAATCTTCCATCAATTTCAAATTTCCAGATCTAGCTTATCAAAAAAAACTTTAATTCGATTTTCGACACAAAATTTTCTGATTATTTTTCTTAGATCTAGCTGAATTTTTTTCCATAAATTAATTACTGGTTTGTAGTCTGCCATTGATTATATACAAAATCTGCACTGGTTCAAATGATGATGATGTATCTCTCGGGTTCTCCATCCCTGGTTCAAATCCCACCTAAAGTGGTTTTCATTTTTTTTTTTGGTTTTAATCACTACTTGGAGGATGGTGGGAGGAGAGAGAAAGCTTGGAGGATGGTGGGAGGATTGGAGGATGGTGGGAGGATGGTGGGAGGAGAGAGAAAGCTTGGAGGTTCATCAATGGAGGATGGTGGGAGGAAAGAGAGAAAACGGAAGAGAGAGAGAGAAAAAAATTAACGGCGTTAGCCTGCCGTCATTAGTAAGGGTATTTCGAGCACAAACACAAACATCAGGGGTATATGAGGAATTCCCCAAATGTCGGAGGTATCTTGGGAATTACGCCAGACCTCAGGGGTACCTGAGGAAATTTCCCAATCTTAAAATGTTACAACTTACAAAGTTACAAGTCTTAGATGGTGTTACAACACTAACGAGTTCACAAAATCACAACTCATAAAACCTTAGAGTTTAGGTATTTTTTTTTTAAATATGAAAATAGGTCTGCGGGTCGAGTCTGGGGCGGGTCCGGGTTTGGCATATGTGGACCCGGACCCGACCCATGCTCTTCGGGACCCAGACCCGACCCGGACCTGTTGGGTCTAAAATTTCTGGACCCAGACCCTTATAAATGGGTCGGGTCTTAGCGGGTCTGGGCGGGTCCAGGACCCATTGCCATCTCTAGTGGGGGGCAGCGGCGGTGGAGTAGAGGGGGAGGGAGAGTGGGTGAGGGGAGGCTGCAGGGGTGTGGGAGGGTGGTTAGGGTTAGGTTTAGGGTTTAGGGTTTAGGGTTTAGGATTAGAGTTATGGTTAAGTGTTAGGATTAGGGTTATGGTTAGTATTAGATGTTAATTAGGGTTTAAGACAGAAAATTAGGGTTAATAACTAACGGCGGTTAACGCCGTTAGTCATTAAGGGTATTTGAGGGTACCACGTGAATTATTATGAAACTTAGTGGTACCTGGTGAATTTTGAAAACATGGAAGGTACCAGGTGAATTTTTTGAAAACTCGGAGGTATCTGGTGAAAAAACCGTTAAAAAAAGAGTACTTGGAATAATAATTTAAAACGGATGGATTAGATCGAAATATTTTGCAAAAGCAGTTCAATATTCTAACTAAAGATCAAATGTTCTAACCAAATATACTTTCCGATATAGTTTTTTGGAAATTGTAAAATAATCCCATTTTGTCTTCCATATTAATCCCAGTTTAAATTATTTTAATAATTAGCTTCCCATATTTCCAAAATATAATCGTTTGATAATTAAATAATTTAATTTAAAACGGATGGATTAGATCGAAATATTTTGCAAAAGCAGTCCAATATTCTAACTAAAGATCAAATGTTCTAACCAAATATACTTTCCAGATCATAGTATTGACGGTTTTTTTTATCAAACTTGAAGAATTATATGATGTATAATCAAAGCTCAATAATGTTATAATGGGGATCGAAATTAGAACAAGTCTTATACTTACTCTGAGTCGTTGAGTATAAATCTTTACATCGGGTGCTCCTGCTTTTGACCCACCCCTATAAGCAACCAATAAATCATCTTTACCAACCTACCAAAAAACGAAAATAAGAAAACTCCATTAATTGAAAGTTTTTAATCTAATATTTTTCGCAATCAGAAGAGAATACCATCCTACCAAAAGCAAAAATAAGAAAAACTCCATTGAACGTTTTTATCTAATATTTTTCGCAATGAGAAGAGAATACTTGGAAATTTTAGAAGTGTAAAAAGTCTTATTTCGAAAATAATCACCTCTACAATAGTAGATGCATGAAAGTTGGTGGATGGGCGACGATCCTCAGGAAAGGTGAAGTCTTCTTTAACAACAGTTAACATAGTGTAGTTTTTGATGAGATGAATACAAGATGATTTGTATTGATGCTCAAGTTAGAGATACAGAGTCAATACATATAATATACAACTAGTTTTCAATTTTGATGCCGATGCACGGATTACTGTAATGTGTTAAAATTATTATAATTGTTTTATTATTGGTTGTCCTAAAATATATTTATTGTTTATATACTACTCACTAATTAAGCGCTTGTGTATTTAATTTATATTACTCGTCTTTCTTTTATAGTGGATATTATTATACCATTAAGCATGAAAATTTATGTATATTTGACATGTAAGCGAATCTCATAATTGTTATTAACTATTAAGTAATCAATTTAAAGATTGTGAATTTTTGGAACTATCTTTTCATAGGTCTAATTTATTACCTTTGTTAGTCATTGTCACGAAATTTATCTTTTTTAATATAATTTATTTTCCAAATTATATATATGTAATTTTTTATTTTCACTTTATTTTTCTTGTTCGATAGATGCGATCTAACCAACTACTATATTATCTCATACTAGTCCTTGTGGGAAAAAAGATTATTTAAAGACAAAATAATATTTTTTATTTTAAAAATAATTACATACAAATATATATTAATACTCATTAAGCTAATGCTAATAATAGTGTTTCCTACCTTTCAATACTCTTATATAAAAGTAAAAAAAAGTTCTTTAAATTTTTATAACCTCCTTAATTAACACTTCTTGTAGACACATAATCGTGTCTCCCCATTTAAGGGCCCAATGATGAAACATATTGCGTCTTAATTGGTCCGACTCAAGGGCAGAGCAGCCCGAAGAGCCAAAACTATTTTAAAAGTGTGAAAGCGTATTTTAATAATCCAAAATCGTATTTTAAAGTCCACTTAATTATTCATTATAATTAATTGTATTTTGAGCCCAACTCCTTGAAAAATCCCAATTAATTGTTTAATAATAATTAATTGTTTTATTTAAATAAAATAAATATTTGCAAAGATATTTTTATTATTAAAATCGGATTTTATTCCCGTAAAATCAGATTTCTGGACTTAAAAGATAAAAAAAATCATTAAAACGCGTTTTATATAAAAAAAAACTGTCAAAACGTGTCAAAAGTAAGGCGGTGCGCTTAGCGCACAAGCCAAGCCTGTGTCAGGCGCACCAATGTGCGTCGACACGTGTCTCGTGAGACACACATAGTCGTGCGCCTGGCGCACTCCTCTGTGCGACACACAGGCTGTCAATTCTATCTTTCTTAAAGCGTGTGCCACATGTACGCAGCTGATTGGGCATGTTACGTCAGGCGCACCAATGTGCGCCTGACTCATGTAATTGTGCGTTACACAGGGACGTGCGCCTGGCGCACTCTCTGCGTGATGCGCGGACTTCAGTTTCTTATTAATAGGCGTGATTTTCCGAATTAAAGGGACGGTTTTTTTCTCATATAATTTTCATACGACTTTACACTTCGAACTTTACGAATATCTACAAAAACCTCTCTACAAAACTCATACTTCCATACTTTTCAACACAAAAAACACATACAAACAAATACTTTCAGACGTTCATATTTTCAGGTTTCACGATTGCTCGTACCGAAGGTTATCAATCTCTCAGACCCAAGCCACGGTATAATCCTGAGGGTACTTGAATAAATTCATTATTTTTATCTTGAAGTTACTAACTATTTCTGTTATGATGTAGATCTTAGTATAAAAATGTTCCTCTTGTACACTCTAATCTCTACTCTTTCTTTTTATTATCACATGCTTGTCTGATTATCCTGTATGCCTTTTTATCACCCACATTTTATTATTGTTAAACAAGACCTAAACAACTGTTCTAATATTAATCAGATAATTTGGACAACCTGTTAGCTAGATTCCCTATAATTTTGATTGCCTAATAAAATAGCACTATAAAAATAGTTTTTTATGTGTTTCCTGAACCAACCTAGACTAATTTATTTTTAGGGTGCTTGAAAATATTATTTGGTTATTCTATTGCATAAAAATTGACATGAATCAATATTTAGTAGAGGCCAGCAATGGGCGAATGTGGTTCATTATGACTGTGTTCTTACCCCCACCCCGAACTCAATCTATGGTTCATTAACATCCATGGAGTCAGGACGGGAAAATCTACATTGAATAAGTCATTAATTTGTCCATACGATTTCCCAATATCCAATTAGGTTTGTGAGACTTCCTTTAAATACTTGTTGGCAACTTCAAAACATATTTCAGTAAAACTTTTACAATGGAGTAGTCAAATACGTGCTCACACTGAGCGGGCGAAATAAAATCACGCCTACACTACTACACCATTTAATTGCATCGGTTATTGTAGACACATAATCGTGTCTTTCCATTTAAGGATCCGATGATGAAACATACCGTGGTCTTAATTGGTCCAACCAAGCGCAAAGCAGTCCGAAAAACCAACCCAAAACTATTTCGAAAAAGTGTTAAAGTCCTGTTTTAAAGCCCAATTAATTATTCATCATAATTAATTGTATTTTGAGCCCAATCCTTTGAAAAGCCCAATTAATTGTTTAATAATAATTAATTGTTTTATTTCAATAAAAAAAAAATTCAAAGATATTTTTTATAATTAAAATCGGATTTTATCCCGTAAAATCAGATTTCCGGAGTTAAAAGATAAAAGAAAATCTTTAAAATGTGTTTTTATCAAAAAGTTGTCAAAACGTGTCAAAAGCAAGGCGGTGCGCTGAGCGCACCAGATTGCCAAGTAAGCGCGCGCCTAGCGCACAAAGCATGCCAAGTGCACAAGACTGCCACGTAGACTTATGTGTCCTACTGAGTCATGCGCCAAGCGCACTTCTCTGTGTGAGACGCATCTTTTTCTTTCTTATCTTTTTCAAAGCGCGTACCACATGTACGCTTTCTACTAGGCATGTCGCGTCAGGCGCCCCAATCTGCGCCTGACACGTGTATTTGCGCTTGACACGTCATCCTACGCCTGGCGCAGATGGCGCATGAAGCGTATATTCGTTTTCCTTGTAAATAGGCTTCGATTTTCCGAATTAAAGGACGATTTTTCACACTTAAACACTTTGAACTCTCCGAATATATTTACGAACCTCTCTACAAAACCTCCCTACAAAAACTCATACTTTCAGACATACAAACACATATTTTCATACATACATTAAAATCTTTCATACAAGTTCGATTTTCAGGCTTCACGATTGCTCCTCCCGAAGGTTGTCAATCTGTCAGACCCAAGCCACGGTATAATCCTGAGGGTCCTTGAATAAATTCCTATTTTTATATTGAAGTTACTAACTATTTATTTCATAATGTAGATCTTTAGTATAAAATCGTTCTACTGTATATTCTAATCCTTCCTTCTTTTTATTTATTTTCATACATTATTATATGGCTGCTTGATTGTTCTATAATATTATATGATTGTTCTATGCATGATTTAATATTTTTATCACCCACATGTTATTTTTGTTAATCAAGACCTAAAGAATTGTTCTAACATTAATCAGATTTTTGGACAACCTACTAGGTTCCCTGTCTATTGATTGCATAATAACACATCACTAAAAATAGTCTTTTTATGAGTTTCCTGAACCAACCTAGACTAAATATTTTAAGGGTGCATGAAAATATTTTATGGTTATTCTTTTGCATAAACATTGACATGAATCGATATTTAGTAGAGGCCAGCAATAGGTGAACATGGTTCATTATGACCATATTCGTACCCTCACCCCCGAACTCAATCTATGGTTCATTGACCATCTATGGAGTCGGGACGGGAAATCTTCATTGGATAAGTCCCTAAGATGTCCCTAGAGTTTTCAGTATCCAATTAGGTTTATGAGTCTTCCTTTAAAGACTTGTTGGCGACTTCAAAACAATTTTCAATAAAACATTTACAATGGGGTAGTCAAATCAAATACGCGCTCACACCGCGTAGTCGAAATAAAAACACGCATACAGTTATATTCTCATACATTAACCTAAATTTCAAAAACAAGATTGTATTATATTCTTTGTAAGTAATTATATATTTATATATATGTACTCTCTTGAAGTCGATAATTATATTGATGAATAATTCATATTATAATTTACTATGTAAATTTTTTTTTTTTAAAAAGAAGATTTTTCTTGAGCATAATACAGTGCTTGTAACTCTTTATTTCTACTTCTCTCAAGTGTTTGATTTAAAACCTCAAATTCACATTGATAAATTATCCGGGGTATTGCTCGGGCCAACTACTAGTTAAATATCAAATCCCATGTGCATGTAAACATAACTCCACCAAGTTAAGATATCACCTAACGTGAACATCTATTAGTGAAGCAATCGTATAGTATCTATAATTAGAAAGGTGCATCAAGTATACATGATAAGATGAATAACCTCTGGGCTACCCTCGCATAGGGCCAACCCAGAGGTCCAGGCACTTGGAAGGAGTGGGGAGTTGTAAGAGGAATTCTCTTCCAAGTGCCCCTCACTTGGTGGGATTCGAACCCCTGACCTTGAGGTCATGAGGTGGAATTTCTACCAAGTGAGCCAAGCTAAGCTTCGTAGTATACATGATTTAATAGACCAACGAGAATCATGCAACTCCCGCAAATTAGATGGTAGACTCGGGTATACCATCTAAAATGGTGCACATCATTCAATATGATGCCGTTTTGTTATATTTTGAGGGACCCAACTCAATTTCTCTTTTCTCAACTTTTTCATCCCATGTGCGCGGCAAAAGAAAGAATATCAAGTTTATTTCAATTAACATTGCAATATAATGAAAACACAATATTGTTGATTGAACAATTGCAATTTCGAAATGAACATTTATGAAATTTTCAAATTTGAATATGTTTTAAAACAAAAGAACATCAAAATTATTCCAATAAATATTGTAGTATAATGAACACACGCCATTGTTAATTGAACAATTACAATTTCAGAATGAACATGTATGAATTTTTCAAATTTCAAAATGTTTTAAAAATAAAAACAAAAGAACATCTAGTTGATTCCAATAAAAATGTAGTGTAATGAACACATTCTATTTGTTGAATGAGCAATTGTAATTTTGGAATGAACGAACATTTTCGAATTATTCCAAAATTCAATTTGTGTACGAATTTTTGAAAACTCAAAATTGTATTTGATTTCCAAAATTCAAAATTCAAAATCCAGAATATTTACGAATTTTTCATATTTCAAAATATGTTTCAAATTGACTCTTGTTCATTCGATTCATTTTTCAGTTCATTCAACCTACTACTGATTCAAATTATTAGTTTGTTCATTCAAGTTATTCAACATTGTTCTTTCAAAGTACTTATATGTTCATTGTGATGAATATATATTTTGTCGTTATTATTCTTTGTAATGAACAAATATGATTCTACAATGAACAAAATACTATCTATAATGAACATCCCAATCGAATAGTTATATAAATATCCAAAAAACAATAATTACAAAAGATGGTAAATTCAAAATGCTATGTACTCAAAGGCAGAAATATAACCAAAATAATACAGTTAGTTCCATATGAACATCAAAGATTCACAAAAGAACATTTATTGCTAACTAAAATTATTGAATTGATTAAGAAGATATTCTTGCTTCTAAACTTCCTCCCTTTTCTGATTGATTTGATTTGTGAGATCTCGACACCGTAATGTATCCTTAGTTGTCTGATCTTGTCGAATTGAATTGATACAAGAAAAGAAAAAAGAGCAGTAGTTAAAACAAAATTATTCAAATTTATAATACAATGAATGTAATCTTTCAAACACACAATGAACACATTTTAAATTAAAATGAACATGTCCCAAACAGATATGAATATATGACCAAATATAATGAGCATCTGACTAAAATGATTTTAGTGAACACATATTAATGATACAATGAATATTGGCCCAAAAATATGCAGTTTATTCTTGTAAATACTACTATAAACATCATATAATCATAAAAAGAACATTTGAACAAATACCACACATTTGTAGATAAACATATGATAATTAACCCATCATTAATTCATATTATTTCATTGAACATATTTCAAACATACAATGAACATATGACTGAAATACAATGAACATCTAACCAACTAAACATACGCTAATAGGACAATGAACATATGCCAGAATTCATGTTATTAATACAACTAATATGTGTCAAACACACAATGAATATATGACCAAATGTACCTAACATCTGAACAACACACAATAAACATATGGCTAAATGTAATAAACATAAGACCAATGTAAATTCAATGAACATATTATAATAATAATACAATGAATATATATAAATAGTATAATGAATATTACTTGTTTTTTGTTGCACTCTTTTCCTGACGTCGAAGTAGTTCCTCCCCTTCGTTCACTGGGCTCTCTCCTTTGTTCACTGGGACATCAATTGCAAGGTTGTTTTCATTTTTTCACAAACTAAACCACCATCAACATCATAAATCTATATTGAAATGTTCACTAGAAAAGAAGGAAAAATAAGAAACGAAAGTTCAAAATGTAAAAAAAATTGTTCCCTTTTCTTATCAAATGCATATATCTAGTACATTTTATTGTCGATTTCGCTTGGCAACTCGTTATTTTCATCTTCATGTAAGAAAATTGTGCAAGAAAATGAAGAGTTTGATGAGAGAGGTTTGAGAGATGTGGAGGATTTGGGAAGAAGATAGAGAAAGTCTTTGAAATTTCGTGTGGAAAAATAAAAGTAATAAATTCAAAAAATAGGTTTTATATTTGTCAGTGTTCATCGGAGATTCAAAGATGTTTTTTCCGTGCGCGGTTGGTTTAATTAAGCTGCATTTTATTTTTTGTTGCCCTGCGTTTTGACCAATGCGCACCATTCTCATGGTGACATGTGTATACCATATACCAATTGTGCAACTCCTCGGGCTATTAGACCATTAGTGCTCATAATTTTAAGTTGGATGAGTTCATGGCAAAATGGTCCCCTACCCCTAATGCTAAGAATTAGTCTTCAAATTGTTCATCCATACTTTAGAACTGATAGTGATATGTGTGCAAGTGATTGAATTTTCGGTGAATTTATTTGTGTGTTGTGTGAATGTGTGCAAGTGAGAATTTGAGAAGAGAGAAATCTGTTAGTGAGTGTGTGCAATTGTTACTCCTTCAGATGTAATGGGGAAAAAAATAAAGCCCCCTTATACAAATAAGGGGTTCTAAATTTTTGGAGCCAAAAAATTTGAATAAAGTGAAATTTTAAATATTTCAGCCAAAATTTGAAAAAGTTGGCCGACTTTAATAAATTACATAATTTTTTTTATAAATTTCCTCCTTCTTTTCAAGAACTTTTTGCTGGAAAAGATATATTAAAATGGATATTTTATTGGGAAAAACCTAATAATTTTTTTTTGAAAAAGACCTATTATAATACTTCCCTTTGTTACTTAAGATCACCTCAACATTTTCCGGCCAAAAAGCCAATTTTCCGACATCGACTTTTCTTCCCATCCCTTTCTCATTAAATGGGACCAACCTCTATATTTTTCTATCCTAATCCCTTAAGATGGAAAGCAAGAGGAAAGGATTTGGTAGGGTTAAGGAATTATGATACAAAAAAATAAGTTGGTCCCATTTAATGAGAAAGGGAGGGTAAGAAAAGTCAATGTCGAAAAATTGGCTTTTTGGCCGAAATATGTTGAAGTGGTCTTAAGTAACAAAGAAAAGTATTATAATAGGTCTTTTTCAACTAAAAAAGTTTTTATTAGATCTTTCCAAATAAAATGGCTATTTTAATAGGTCTTTTCCAACAAAAAAATCTTTTTTCAAACAAAAACCGGATATATTAAAGATGTGGGGACCATTTGCTTTTTGGCTTAACTTTCTAATCCTCTTCCTAATTTGTGGTCCCCTACTTTCTCTCTCTAGATGCATTGGCTTTCCCCCACGTTCTCTATGTTCCACTTATATGTTGTTTGGTTGGGGGCGTTTGGTTGAGGGTTTACAAGAAAGGGAAAGGGAATTGGTTACCTTAATTCCCTTATATGTTGTTTGGTTAGAGGGTTTTGGTATTTTCTTTCCCTCATTCTAGGAATGAGTTTACCCCAAACTCCTCTACATCCATTACCTACTACCCTCAAGGTTTCATTTACCCTTTCTCTCCTCTACTCCCATGGTCACCTTGACCACCACGTTGACTACACCATATTGACTCTACAACACCCAATCACCTATGCCACCGCGTTGACCACTAGTGCCACCACGTTGACCACCATCTTGACCACTTTGACCACCAAACCTCCAAAATCACTCACCCACCACCAAAACACCACTCAACACCCTCAAAACCACCACTGAACCGCACTTCCCCCATTTTAAACCCACCCAACCTCCTCCAAAAGCACCCTCCCACCACGAAATCTACCCCAACCACCTCCAAAACAAACTCTAACTTCGCCGAAAACCACCACACCTCTTCAAAAACCAACTCTAACCACTTGGAAAACACATCATCTACCTTAAATCATAAAAAAGATTCAACAAAAACACTAGATCTAAAGAGAGAATGTGAGGGGAGGGGTAGCGGCGGCAGAGGGGGTAGGAGAAGCGACAATGGAAGGGGGTGGCGGCGTAGAGGCGGCAGAGGAAAGGTGAAGTAGAGGCGGCAGTGTTGTAGAAGAGGAGGTGGTGGTTGTATATTAAAGAGAAGAGATGAAGGGAGGATGGGTTTCCCTTTGTATTTTTTGTTAAAACAAACAACTTATAACAACTAAGGGTCTTCCTTTCCATTCTCCTTCTTTCCCTTTCTCTATGACATTCCCTTTCCCCCTAGCAAACCAAACGCCCCCTTATTTTGTAATGGAGAAAGTGTGAATTAACTTAAATGGGAGCCTTTTCGCACTTTCTTCCGCCTACATTGTGAGAACAAGATTAGTGGGGCCTTTCCAGTAGCTCTTCCAGGTCAGAGTTGGAAGAAATAGTTCAAAGAAATAATGGGTGTTCCTTGGGGAAGAAACCACACCCAGTTCCTTAAGGATGCTCTAATATTTTGGGTTCATCTGTTAAGAAACACCAATTTCGATCTAGTGACATGTCCAATTGTCTCTAAATTTATCTTCTCTGATATACTCTTGGGGTTGGGGAGGAACTTCATTTTCTTACCTTGTTGGATTTAAGGTTACCATGTAAAATTTGTTTGGTAGCCTGCGGCTTCACTTCCGTGCTTATTGTGCCATCTCTGTCTCTCCCAGCCAATCCAAGTGTACGACATAACAAAATTCCTTGCAACACGATTGTTCGAATCATGAGATGACTCCACTGCATGACTTACCTTGCTGATTGCAACTTACTTTTTTTTTTCACGATAATCAAAAGAAATTCGAGGATTGAAATTTCACAAAACCTCTTAACATATTGCACCAAATTGCGAAGCACCTTAGGCCTCGAAACTGAAATTTCTTGGAGAAATACAGTTCACCCAAGTCGGTAGAGTTTTTTACTCAACAAGAAAAAAAAGGCTTAATGATTCTTCCTTTTTTACATATACTCTCTATCCTTTAGTGTTTACCTTAGTTTCCTCTTTGGCTTGTCCTTTTGAGTTTGTCCCATACCATATTTGGCATGTGCCTCCACTTGTTGCCTCCACTTGTTTTTCCACTATATATATATATTAAAAAAAGACAAATCACATGCACAACTTTTTCCCAACTCCTAAAAAAGTGAAATTTGCTATGGGGCAAACATTAAGGGACGGAGGGAGTATTCAATAAGAAAGCATGTTAACAAGACATAAATTTACTTGTGCCAAAAGCAGAACGTCCTTGAATTTGAGAGTGATCATTATGCTTGAAAAGGGATGAAGCACCAGTAACTCGATGCCCCAAAACAATGAAGCAACTCGCAAGCTTTCTCCTACCCGATGCACAGCGTGTTTCCAGGAGTTCTCTAAAAGTTCCGTAAATGATGTTCATCTGGATTATCACCTGTTCTGCTCATCACAGTTCCCCAGGAGTTGTCAGGCTAACTTTCTGCACAATCATAAGGGATCAAGATGCAACCTCTTTCGCTTTCCATGTCAAATACTTCATTTTTTCTTGCTTGTATCGTTTCCATTCCTTGACAGCTGCGAGGAGTACATGCATTGCTACTGGTAGGAAGAAGGGCTGTCATGGCGGAGAGACACAGAAATCAGAAAGTGACACCAAAAAAGCTACAATTGACTACCATTAATTCCGGGTTATAATTTAACTGTTTGATTCTGTTAAAACTTTTATCAAATTTATACCCTAAGCTAGTATAGATCCTGCATAACCCATAAGATCTGATAAATCCTGAATGGCCTGTATATGCTCTTGCCATATTCCAAGATAATGTCCATTACATTACATGCTTAATCTCGGCCACCAACTGTACAAGATCGGATACGAGAAGCTTCCATGAATTTAAGCATATAGCAGGACAGTTCTTCTGACCAACATAAGTTGACCTTAACAAATTCTTATCTGATACAACTATGATCCGAATGGGTCAGAAATGCCAGATTGCATCAAGCATATAACAAGACCTTCAGCTGCAAAGGCACCAGTTATGATCTAATTGGATTATGTGCTGGTGTACCCTCAAAAACTTTAAGAACTCACCAATCTCATTTATGAACACTGGTAAAAGAGCAAAGTTATGTGACTAACCGAGTAGACTGCAAAGCAATGCTCAAACGAGTAATAGCTCACAGACATGATAGATGGATGAAAGAAGGCGTCTTCCGCCAACGATCTTGCTTGCCGTGACAACACTGAGTGAAGTAGCAAACAAGCAAATATCTGTAAGCATATTGTTTCTCTGAGAAGTACAATGTAACAAACAAAATTCACATCCTAGATGAAAAATACCAGCAGAATCGTCATAGGCACCAAGAGTAGCATTTCTTCGTGCAAAATCTGCCGCGTCAAGAGAGTATTCTACCTGAAAAGAATGATAACCTCTTCTTATGGGTGTGTATTATATTTGTGTGTGTGCACACATGTGCGTGCGAGGATGTGTGTGTGTATAGCCACCATAGGACAGAATATTACTCCAGGGAATTGCAGAATGCGATGTAGTCATGTAGCCACAGAAAAAGGCTTTTCATAAAAACTGGTATAACTAGCTATGATAGGCTTAAATATTTGCATAACCCCAAACAAATTGACCCCTTGATCAGAATTCAGAATCCTTGAGAAATCGTCTCCCAACTTTTTCTGAAGTTCTATCACAAAAATCAGGAAACACAGTCCAAAAGCAATATTCTTCAAGTGATGACAAATAGTAAAAAGTTCTCCAAGTACCGACATTGAGTCACATGGACCCAAACCTGAAACTTTTTGGGTTTACGACGATGTAAAATTATAACCCAACATTGATTATTGATTCTGCTAGGGAGCATCAGATGTAAGATAGAGGGTAGAAGAGCACATATATGCCTTGAAAAGAAAACAGTAAAACAGCCACAAAGAGTTGAACACAAGATCAAAGAATTACAAACTCTTTCTAGTTACCAGCCTCACATCCAATTAGTCCCCACATCAAGGTTCGGGGTTATAAATAAATCTAGTAACAACCTATGTAGCACGGAAATGACTAGGGTTCAGAAAACGGGAAATTTTGAAAACGGAAAAACCGTATGTTTCAGCCATCTCTGAGCTTCATAAGCATAAAAATGGCTGGGGTCTCAGGAACAGGCACGTTTCGGAAACGGGAATGCCTCAAACTCAGAGGTTTCTGTGATTTATAGCCCACAATTGACAACCTTCTCAAAATGGCATTGAGTCACATGGACCCAAACCTGATTTTTTTGGATTTACAAACGTACAGGTGTCTGAGCTTCCCTTTGATTCTTTATACTTAAGTATAGCCTTCAGACAGAATGAACGAATCCCCCTCCTCTGTGCTGCTACCTTCCCAATGATTGAGTTAAAGGTGACGTTTCTCATGTCTGGTTCAAAACCCAAACCAACCTATTACTGCTGGCATGTTTTGGCATTGCTCATTAAGTTATATTTTACAGATCTAGATTAAGACCAAAGTTGTATACCATTTTCATCATAACTTCTAACAGCATGACTTGCTACTCATTTTGGATCTAAGCAAGTAAATTCATGGTCAACCCTCTCATTCTGAGATGATAGGCAAGTCCTCATCAGACAAATGCACCCTGAGAAAAAGAAAATCAATGACAAGCCTTCAAATTGCAACTGACCTGTTTTCCTATTTCATCCTTTATGATCATCCTTGGCAGTGATTGAACCTACAAGAAAATAACCTTGACCATGTTTGAAGTCCGAAAATTTTACTACATGCAAGAACTAAAACTATTTAAGCTCTTTCAATATTCTACATTCAAGAAATATACCAATCTGGAAAGAGAACCGAGTGTGGTTGCACATGACTGAAGATTAAAGCACGTATGATGCCGGGCCAACAGATCCAATTCCCTGAACATATCAAAGAGTACAGAACAGAGCAGTTCAATAGTAGCTGATATATGCTACACATCAAAGCTAGTTGTGGTGCCTAAATTGCTCCAGTCTATATAAAGAAGTGCATAATAAGATTTTGCTGATGCTCCCTAATTCAAATCAATTTCGTTTTTACCTCCCTAATTCAGATATAAGTCATCCTAAATTAATTAATTTGATTTTCTTTTATCTTATTTGAAGTGCATTTATATTCAATACTGGGATGCTATATTTATCTCTTTAGCTGTAAGTAGTTTCCCTCTGATATCTTTGCTGTTGACTGTTATTAGATTCATGCAGCACAAAATGATGTTTCACATGCCTGCCTGAAAGGCAGAGACCAAAATAATAAATTTCACATTTTATTTCCTGAGATAGTGAGGTGAAATGAAAGCTTAACTATATATGTCACCAAGATTATAGTAATTTTCTAGACCAAAAGATTTTGCAGATAATTGAAATTTGGAGAAGTCGCATATTATTCAATTAAATCTTAAGGGACATCACCATTTCGTGAAGCCTTTTTCACTAGCCAGAAGATTGACTGTGCCCGAAGAACCAACATAGGGGGTTTCAGACTTAAGACCAAAAAGCTGCCGCAACTGCCCCAAGAAAATTTCAACAATGTTTTCAAGATCCTATTACCAGAAAAGAGTATATGTGTGAGAAAATTAGAGAAATAACTGCTTCAGAATTAGGGACTGAGAATGGAAACACATCAAAAGAAGGGACCAAGAGATTGTTGTGGATTTCAACAGTGTCAGCACTGTAAGCTGTTCTTACCTTGAAGGGGATTGTATGCCTAGCATGACCCTTGGTCTGAGAATGACTTGAACAGCCAGATGGATTCCAGACAATGACACCTCCCCACATCTAAAAGCAGGAAATTAGAATTTTAACACTGTAGCAGTCGAGAAGGGAAATAAAGGAGAGAATGAGAACATACAGGAGATATAAAGCCATTTGTTGCCGAGATCTCTTTATTAGGAAGTTGCAGTGAAAGAGGACACTCCTTTGCAGATGGTACATATCTGACAAACACATAGAACCAATAAAGTGTATGAGCACCTAGAACCATAGCAAAAGTGGAAAAGTACACTTCATATTAAACAAGATAAATTCAAGTGAAACATTGTGGTTTAATTTTAGAAATATAAAACAAGCTGAAATGAATCCCATTTCAGCTTGTTTGTCAACTGTAAACAGGAAACTCTTGTGTTCATGAAGGGTTATTCTCCAAAGAGCATCAAAACAAAGTTCCAAGCAAGAAGCATAAGTTGAAAAGAATGTTTTAGTGGGTATCTGAAACATTAGCATGCAGTGAAATTTTAGTTTTCAAAACCTACAGCATAACCAACCTCTTCATGGAAAGTTGGCAAATCTCTCCCGAAGACCTACAAGCAGTTGCAAAAGCTAACTGCAAAGGTTCTTTCACCTAGATCTATAACTACCTTACTATAGGGAGCTTTAAAATATTGCCTATCATATAGAGCTACTGCTGTAGTACTTTTAAAGGTTCTTTCACAATTAATTATGTTAATACTTCTATGTAACTTGATAATACATGCGCGCCTCCGCACCAGCACGCGCACGCACACACGCATATTCCAAAAGTTATCTCAGAGATTTTCACAAACTATTCCGTGCTCTTGGCTTCTAAATCATGGAACTTCCATGTGACATGAATAGACCATGGATGATAAACAGATATCATAAACATCTGATAGAAGGTTGGTTCTCCCTGATCTAACAAAACTGCATATGCAATATGATAGAAGTCTTAATATACAATTGGGCCATAACAGAGTTATGAAGTTTAGGAGTATACACAACAACGTGCAAAATTTTGGAACGTCCTCCTGCTGCGGATGAAGTATCCAAATGCCATTCATTTGAATTTACCTGTTATGCAGAGTATATTAGCAAAAGACAGGGGATGACACTTCAGAAAAAGAAGCTTAAATTGTATGTATGATAAAGCTATTAGGATTTTATTCTCAACAAACAATATGCATAAATTACTTCTAAAAAGAAAATAGAGAGGAAACAAGTAGAGGACATCCAACAGCCAGAGGAAGAGCAGAACTCATGGTTCTACAATTCACGAGAAAACACTATCCCGCTCATCCTCTTCTCTCTCTCTCTCCTCTCACTCAGACACTCACTATCTGACCTTCTGTGTCTCTCTTACACACACTCATTTTCATCTTCTCTTTATTACTAAGCCTCTATTCAGTAGGAGGGTACAAATTGGGGTAAGTGTTGGGAAACATTAATTTGAACAAAAAAGACAGATAAATTCGAATCACAATGATTATAGAAAGTGAGAGACTGCAGAATTATCAAGACAACAATCAATAATAATAATAATAATAATAATAATAATAATAATAATATAATATATATATATATATATATATATATATATATATATATATATATATATATATATATATATATAGTTTTATATGCACGTGATGCGTGCGATAACATGTAGTAAATTATATTAATTGTTAATCACATCTAATAAATTAAGGATTTTTGAGTATTTGATCAGTTTATCCCACTAAATAAGGGATATTTAAATTAAAAAAAAAAATATTAATTGAGAGAAGTATCTGACTGTGTTGTAAATATCACTGTTTCTTCTTGTGGTGCCTTTTTTTTATCTTTTAATTAATTAGGTAGTTCCTTTTTTATTTTTCCTTTTTCTATTTTTTAAAAATTAAGGGAAATTCCATCTAGTACCACTCAGTTATTGCAAATTCCATTTGGTACCCAAATTTTAAGAATTGTCCAACTAATACCACTATAATTACACCCTAATTCCTGTCAAAAAAAAAAAAAAATTACACCCTAATTGCTACCGTGACTCTAGTGTTAACAAAAAGTTAGGAAACGTTATGTTAGCTTGATGTAACTAAAAAACTAACTTCCCTCCCTCATTTAATACCCCTTCCTTGTAAACTAACTCTACTGTCAAGATTATTTCATTGTTCATTGTTATTGTCAAGAAAAAGCACCTCCTCTTCATTTGGAACACTGGCCAAAAAACAAGAATGATGAAACTCATCTTCATCTGCAAAAAGTTTCTTTTTGAGCTCATAATCATAAAATTAGGTTGTCCCCTTTTCTAATTATGTATGTTGCTCAAATGGGTTACCCAAATTGATGGTGAAATTGGATAATTGAGGGTAGTTTTGTACTGGTTGGACCCAAGTACTGGGATTTTATTTCAATTACATTTTTCTTGAGGTGTTTAAATTTCAATCCCAAAATTTCAATCCCAAGTACTAAATCGAGGTTGAAAGAGGGAGGGGATGAGCATTTAGAATTTGATTTGCAAAATAGTGAAAAGATCCATGAAGAGTTAAAGTTGGGTTTCATCAGTGAAAAATAAGCTTCTGATAATGTTTTTGGATTTGATTAGACCATCAGTCTTTTTGTGTCCAGACTCCTATGACAGCATCCATTACAAATAAAATGAGGCATCCTTAAATTGTCCATTAATTAACTCCGGGTCTCGAACTTACAATATTGTTCCTTTTTTTAGTTTACTAAAGAATCCTTTGTTTCTTTTGTCTCTACCGTTTCTTAGTATTGGTGGAATCAGGTGAGCACTAAATGCAGTCTGCAGAAGGAAGCAACTGAAATCTACTTCGTAATGGTGGTGCAGAATTGTCCAAGACCAACCAAGAAAGCAGAGCAACGAAGAAGATGGGTTTTGGTTTTGTTTGTATTTTGAGCAGTAGCAATGGGGAGGAGGGTGAATGGGTTTACGTAGTTAGATTAGTAATTAGGTTTTAATGTTTTACCTTTTTATTTTAAGGGATCTTTTTTTTTTGAAAGAAGCTAACTTAACGTTTTCTAACTTTCTATTAATAGTAGAGTCATAGTAGCAATTAGGGTGTAATTATAGTGGTATTAGTTGGACAATTCTTAAAATCTGGGTACCAAATGGGATTTGCAAAAATTGAGTGGTACTAGATGGAATTCCCCTAAAATTAAAGTAGGTAGTTACTCCTTTTTTTTATTTTTCTATTTTTTGGTGTCCTACCTCTCTTGACATATATATATATATATATATATATATATATATATATATATATATATATATATATATGTATATTTCTATTGCAACATTGAGTGTTGGCCCAAAAATTAAGGAGGCCATGTGACTAAAGAGATAGAAAGAGAGGTCATGTGATAGCAGAGAGATAGAGAGAACGCTTCAGCCAAATTTAGTAATGTTGCAAATAATATTGAACTTCCATAAATGGGAATCGTTGCAATAAAACACATACAGAGGAAGTATAAGCTTACAAAGAAAGGAAGATCCTTAGTGTTATAGATGTAGGCACCTCTGTGGTCATCCCAATGAGAGAAAAAGGATTTTGGAGTATGGTATAAAATCTGTAATGAGAAGCAACCCAGTCATAATTCAAAAAGGCCCAAGGACTAAGTTGTCTCTTTTACTTCATGCTTGGTAGTTGGTAGGATAGGAAGTAAACAAAAACCCAAGACAAGTCTTATTTTACAGACAGAGAGATAAACCTGACTTTCTACGCTTATTTTAGCTATAGATGCCAAAGCCTCAACAACTGGAGTCAGTTGAGTCTCATATAGTCTCTGGAAGTCCCTGCATGCACAATTTATGATAAATTGGCCAATCAGATAACATAAACTGAAAGTACCTCCATAGGCTATTTACACCACTTATGTAAGTGTGATAGTGTTCAGATGTATCAAACTAATTGCAGAGACATTGATTAAGATAAAAAGGCATTAAATTATTTCTCTAGCACCAATCTGTAAACTTCCACATGATCCACATAAGTATAATGACATTACAAGCCAGAAAGACAATACATTCATTAGATTGCTACCTATAAGGAATCAACCTGTGGAAGTGTTAATGGGAGGTACAATAGCATGAAAACACTGACATCAAGTTGACTACATCAGTATTTACTTTGGCAGCAATATGTATTAAATAATGTGTATGCTTCACTCAGTATATGATGTTTTACAGAGGCTCTTAATCGAAAAAAGCTAAACCTTGGCGGTAACGTTATTTCAAAATTTTGACTCTTTTGAGTTAAGACTACTGCTACACATTCCAGTACACATCACTAAACAATTCTGAAGGAAATCCTAATTATTCGAAAGGAAAGCAACTTACATGGCTCCATAGAGGAAATAATCTTTAAATTTGTCAAGAAAGGGTGAACAAATCCTTGTTTTAGGCTAATATAACTAGCATAACTCCGCCGTTGCCACTGACTTAGCCAAATCTTATAAATAATATCAGGGGATGCAAAGCATCAAAAGTGGCAAAATTTTATGCAACATATTTAACACCAAACTAAAATAGATTCCTCAATAGCTGCTACAACTGTGGAATTTGCATTTACTATATTCTATATCAGTCAGACTATCAGAGGCACTTTCCAATTTGTGCAAGGGAACTAAAAGGCACAACAACTGGTAACATAAAATAAATATAAAATTTTTAAAAATGAATGAAGAATGGCCAAGTAATACATAATCAGAGTATAACATAATTTGATAACCACTGAAAATCAATCCACTATCAGTCTCAAATATTAAAAGGTGTTATGGACATCAGCCGCAAACATTGGCAAGGAGACGTATTCAGATTTTTCAACATATCTATTCCTGCTTAAATTGAGAAAAACTTAAAGCAACGAAGGAGAGGCATGAGTAAAATACTTAAATTCATATAAATCAACAAAGACATGACTAATAAACACAAGATATGATAGTTTCCAAACATAATTGCAGCAAATCACAAGGAATAAGACATAAAACTCCATACCAATCATATATCCAGTCATGTGGATCTGCATTTAACAGGCTAAAAGATAGTACAACCCGACCATCAGCACCAACAGGCATAAACTCACTGTGAATTGAACCTTCTTCTTTCCCGCCATTAATAAATACCCTCACGAAAATTTCAGCAATCCTCTCCACTGCCTCAGCCTCGGAAACCTTACCAATGATCCACCCGTGCCTATGCTTTCCTACCACTGCCCTAACTTTCTCATCCATTTTCACGACAACAACGCTGTAACCCTTCCCATTGTCACCTGAACATTTCTGACTAATCGACAACAAATCGTCCAATAGTTCATCAACAAGTTCATCATCAGCCCATTTTGCACCAAAATCAGCATCCTTCAATACCCCACACTGCAAAGAGCAACCATTTCCGCCATTCTCGCTCTGCACACAACTACGCTCCAACTCCAAAGAAACCGAAACAGTAAAATTCGTCTCGCAACTTCCACAAACCCGATCATCCCCCACTACTTCCCTCATACGCTCAGCAATCGAAAATCCAAGTTTGTCAGCATCATTTAGTTCATCAAAACCTAGAAAAACTACTTGAAATCGACACGGAAAGAGCAAAGGTTCGGATTCAATAACACTCGAAAGCGAATCCATGTATTTAAAAGGCAGTGGTGACCGATATATTTCCACAGACTTCAATAGAAACGGAATTCCTTCACATAAAATCCACAGACAGAAGCAAAAACAGTAAAAAGTTTAATCAGTGATACAAAGTATGCTAAGTTTAACACTTCAATTGAGTAAACATAGTGCAGTAAAATCAGAATTATTCAGCATCAAGGAATAAACATAAACTTCAACACTTCAATTTGATACTTGAATTTGTAAAATAAAGCTGAATTTAATAGAAGTGAACTCAACAAAATTGAAGAAGAGAGAGAAAGAATACCTAAGATGAAAGAGAAAAGGACGGAAAGAGTAAGGGAAATGCGCTTGATTCCAGGTTTCGTCTTTCGCATTGTGGAAGAATCGAAAGATTCCGGTTGATTTTCCGACGAAAGTTTCGACTCTCCGGGAGAAATTTCTGTCATTTCGTCGGAATTTGGCGTCGGAGATTCAGATGAGGGTTTCTCTCTCATCAAATTTTCCGGCATAGTTTCGATTCTCCGACGATTTCTCGAAAACGTCTTGTTGTTCCCTTTTTCTGCTGTTCAAAGCATTGCAATTTTTAAGTGAAATTTTGATGGTGAATTCAACACTGCGTTACTGCGTTTGACCCGGCCGTCTTAGCTCAGCTGGTAGAGCGCATGGCTTTTAACCATGTGGTCGTGGGTTCGATTCCCACAGACGGCGACAAGCTTATCATGGGGTTTTTTTTTTTTTTTTTTTCAATCTTCCTTACTCAAAAGATTATTCAATGGCTACAATTTTAACTATTGATATTTAACCCTTTATTTTTATAGATTAATATTGCTCATTAATTTAATTGAACCTCAAAAACATAGAAAAATGAAAAAAAGGCTAGTTTCAATAAATAAAAGATGAAAACAAGTTGTCGTTGATCGTCATTTTGAAGGATTTGTGTCCTCGACTTAAATGCAATTACTAATTATATTATGGATCGTATTATAGAGATAATAAATTCGCTCTATTGGGTCGTCTATACGTCTTGCTAGAGAATGCTATAGAACTTTGGGTTATGAAATAATAAACCCAAAGCCCAATATAATGGATCCTATTATGTCACACAAAAGAAAGGAGCCCGTAAGGGGCCCTAGAATGGGCGGCCAAGGGAAAGGGAGAGGAGAAGTGATTCTCCTTCTAACCTAAATGTATTTTATATATTTGGTTAGGCAATAAGGAAATATACTAGATATCTCTCATTATTCTTCTTTCTCATATTCTTTCCTAAAGTCACAAAAACTCCATTAAAGTAGAAGAATAATTTCTTCCTTCCAACTAGTATTGGTGGAGTGTTGATCCGGGTTGGTGGACCAAATAGAGGAATCACAATTAAGGTTCTTAATCCGGGTTATTCAAGCTTCGTGGAATTCACGCTTCAAAGGTAAATTCCTAACTATTATGTGATCCTTGAATGTATATGCATGAGATCCTGTTTTAAGTGCTTATGAATTTGGTTCATGAAATTCCGCTTAGAGTACTTATATAATCCTACAGTGGTATCAGTTTTAGCCTCTTGCATATAATTTTTGGTCATAATAATTAGATTTATTTTGATGTGTTCTTGACTAATTTTAATTGATTAAGGGGAGGAATTGAATTATGGATGTTTTGTTTAATTGGATTAATTAAATTTGATTTAATTTGCCTAATAAACGATTTTATTTTCTATAATTCGACCTAATTTTTTTTTTAATTATTCGAATTACTTTTCTTTGGCCGAATTTTATGAAAATAAAATCCTGATTTTCAAAATTAAAATTAAATTTTAGATCTCAAATTTTTCGAAAATTTCGAGAGTTAGATTTATATTATTAATCTTTTTTCATATTTAAATTGTTTATGTATGAAAATTAATTCATGCGAAAAGAGTTTTGTGTGAATTAAAGATTAATACATATGAATAATGCTAAAATTAAATTAAAATAGAGATTTTATGTTAATTTCGAATATTCAACTCACATAATTAATCTGAATTTTCATATTTAAATTGTTTATGTATGATAAATTAATTCATGTAAAAGGAGTTTTATATGAATTTAAGGTTAATTAATATGAATAGCCCTAAAATTAATTAAAATGGAGATTTAAATTAATTTGCAGAATTAGGCATAAAGGAGTTTATGTTTAATTTATTTTGATCACTAAATTAATTTACAAGAAGTTGTGATTTAATTTAATTCCCACAAAAAAAAAAAAAAACAACAAAGGAGGGAGAAGGAGCAGCCACGGCTGGGTGGCACTGCCACCTGCTGGTGGGGCCACGATGGCTGCTCCAGGTGGTCCTTGGTGGGCTGCCGGGGCTGCGGCAGCAGCAGCGTGGCTTGCTAGCCACGTTTTGCTGTTTTTTTTTTTTGGAAATCATTAAATCAGATTTTCAGTATATTGAGCAGATTTTCAGTTAAATATTTCCATAATTTTATTCTTTAATCTAATTAAAATTAGTAGGAAAGTATAATAGGATAGAATCTTTAGGTGGTTAGGAATTACTTAAATATTTTATCAACTTGCTATAATTAAGAATATTTGATATTTTGATTGATGGCAAGTATAATATGTGATATTATGATGTGGCTTTTATATATTTTGATATAATTGCTATGTATGACTAGTATGGCCCAAATTAAGTTAGAAAATACGATCTGCGTATCGTGATGTATTCTTGTAATTTTAAATACGATCTGCGTATCGTTAAGTATTTTTGTAATTTATTTAATTTAGTTATTATTTAAATTATTTTGATACTTATGTAATCCAAAAACGAAGTCCATCAAGAGAAGGCCCATGGATAAGGTGGATGGAGATCCATGAAGAGTCCAAGAATAAGCCATTGATGCTTAGTTCTTAGGATTAGGGGCCATACTAGATCATTTTATTTTCGCATTTTATTATTCTTTAAAATGCTTATAAGTTTATTGTATGTTGGTTGTTGATGCGCTAGAGTTCACTAATTCATAACAACATAATAAACTTAGGTCCCGTAAATATTAAGGTTGCTTTTCCAAACATAAAGTACTTATCAAACTCTTAATTAATAGTAATAGGTCATGTCTCCGCAGGGTGTTATCATTAATTTTGGGAATATAAGGTAAAATTGCGAATTTTACAACTTAGTTTGGTTGTCCTTAACAAAAATTATCAAAAGCGTTTTGAATTTTGAAGCAAGAGATAGTTAAGCATGCGATGTTTATCCATCTAAACAAGAGTTATAATTTGTTATAATTAGTAAAAGAGTTTACTTACCTTGATAATGTAACGTTAAAGTTAAGGCCTCCGTCTGCTTAGTGTTGCATGTTGATAGGATCTTGTAAAACACTTATTCAAATGGGACATTCAAATTCAATAGGTAATCAACCTAGAAACCTTTGCATGTTTTAGGTTACTTTATAAACATAAAAATTGAACTTTGCTTTATTTTTCTGTCTGTAGATACTATGTCTAACAACAACAACAACAACAACAACAACAACAACAACAACAACAACTCCGGTTTCAACATTCGTCCTTTTCTGGAAAAGGACAGATTAAAAGGTGAAAATTTCCTTAATTGGGAAAGGACCTTAAGACTTGTTTTGAGGTCTGAGGGTCGAGAGGATGTCTTAGAAACCCCACTTCCTGTGATTACTGATGAGTCGACTAAAGCAGACAAATGTCGTGCTAAGCAGGCCAATGATAGGTCTGTACCGATCACTTGCTTGATGATAGCAGCCATGGAGCCGGACCTCCAAAGGAGGTTCGAAACCAAGGATGCTTATACCATCATGCAAGAGCTGCGGGCTATGTTCCAAACACAAGCCCGAGTTGAGCGGTATGAGACTAATAGGGAGATACTTGAATGTCACATGAAGCCGGGTCAAGCTGTTGGCCCCCATGTTTTCGCAATGATGGGTCTTTTCGAAAACATGGAACGACTTGGATTCCCTTATAGGGTTGAGTTGGCTACTGATATTATTCTCCACACATTACCTGACAGTTTCAATCAGTTCAGAATGACCTACAATATGAATGAGTCTGAAAAGACTTTGCAAGAGTTGCATGGATTGTTGGTCAACGCTGAGAGGAACATCCCTAAGGTTGAACCAAAGAAAGAGGTTTTGATGGTTCAAAAGGGAAAGGGTTTCAAAAAGAAATGGGCAAGAAAGAAGGACAAAGGCAAGCAAGTTGCCACTGTTGCTGAAAAACCTAAGCCAACCGCCAAGCCAAAGGTCGCTGCGGAAAGCAAGTGCTTCCACTGTCACAAGATAGGACACTGGAAGAGGAACTGCCCGGTATACTTGGAAGAAAATAAGTCTGGGGCTTCCACTTCAGGTATATATGTTATAGAAATCAATTTGACTTCTACTTCTTTATGGGTATTTGATACCGGTTGTGGTTCTCACATAGTTAATGATGTGCAGGGACTAAAAAGAAGTAGGAAGCTGGCAAAAGGCGAGGTAGAGCTACGCGTTGGAAATGGAAGCTATAGTCTACACTTGCCATCTGGGCATATTTTAGAACTAAATAATTGTTATTTCGTTCCTTCAATAACTAAGAACATAATTTCTGTTTCAGTTTTGGATTCTGAAGGGTTTTGTTTTGAAATAAAGAACAAGTGTTGTTCCATTTCTTACAATAATATGTTCTATGCCAATGCTAAATTGATAAATGGCTTATATGTGCTTGATAGGTCGTTACAAATCTATAACATAGATAGCAAGAAACAAAAATCAAATGATTCCAACCTAACCTACATTTGGCATTGTCGAATGGGTCATATAAACCAAAAGCGTATTCATAAGTTACAAAAGGATGGTATAATTCCATCATTTGATTTCGAATCATTTGATGTATGTGAATCATGCTTAATAGGGAAAATGACAAAATCACCATTTACTGGAAAAGGTGAAAGGGCCAGCGATCTTTTAGGACTCATACATACAGATGTGTGTGGTCCTATGAGCACAAAGGCAAGGGGATGGTTTAACTACTTCATTACCTTCACTGATGATTTGAGTAGATATGGATATATATAATTAATGAAACATAAGTCGGAATCTTTTGATAGATTCAAAGAGTTCCAAAATGAAGTACAGAATCAACTTGGTAAGACAATAAAAGCACTACGATCCGATCGTGGTGGTGAATATTTGAGCCAAGAATTTGATGATCATCTAAAGGGTTGTGGAATTCTTTCACAATTATCTCCACCAGGAACACCACAGTTGAATGGTGTATCTGAAAGGAGGAACCAAACCTTGCTAGATATGGTTCGCTCAATGATGAGTCTTGCTGATCTTCCGATTTCTTTTTGGGGATACGCTCTCGAAACTGCTGCACACACACTAAATAGGTGCCCGTCAAAGGCTGTAGAAAAGACTCCATATGAGTTATGGAATGGAAAACCTCCAAAATTGTCTTTTCTTAATATCTGGGGATGTGAGGTCTATGTAAAGCGGTTACTATCAGACAAGCTTGCACCCAAGTCAGATAAATGTCTCTTTGTTGGATACCCAAAAGAGACAAGGGGTTGTTACTTCTACAACCGTCAAGAGAACAAAGTGTTTGTTGCTCGTGATGGTGTCTTTCTTGAAAAGGAATTTGTTTCTAGAAAGACAAGTGGGAGTAAAATAATTCTCGAAGAAATTCGAGATGAGCAACAATTAGACGTGGTTCACACCATGTCAGAGACGGCCCGATAAGACGAAAGTCTAGTTCAGGAGATGATGTATTCAACGCATGAACCTCCTACCGTCCCTCTTGAATCAAGTGAAGATCTTCAAGAAGTTGAAGAGAACAATTCTCTTGATGCTCAGGCCCCGCGTAGGTCTAGTAGAGAAAGGATTCCAAACAAGAGGTTGGTTGATTTTCTGTTAACTGAAAACTCTGAAATTATGATTTTGGAGAATTCAGAGCCTACTACCTACAAACAAGCTTTGACGAGCCCAGACTCTGAGAAATGGCTTGAGGCCATGAAATCCGAGTTAGAGTCCATGTCTGAGAATAAAGTTTGGACCCTGGTCGACTTGCCTAATGGGGTTAACCCTATTGGATGCAAGTGGGTGTTCAAGTTAAAAACAGACAAAGATGGGAATGTCTATGTATATAAAGCAAGACTGGTTGCAAAAGGATTCAGACAAATTCATGGTATAGACTATGATGAGACCTTTTCTCCAGTAGCAATGCTTAAATCAATTCGGATACTTTTAGCGATTGCCGCATTTTATGATTATGAAATTTGGCAGATGGATGTCAAAACAGCATTCTTGAATGGGTTCTTGAATAAGGATGTGTACATGACACAACCTGAGGGTTTTGAGGATCCAGAAAATCCTAAAAGGGTTTGCAAGCTTCAGAGATCCATTTATGGATTGAAGCAGGCATCTCGGAGCTGGAATCTTAGATTTGATGAAGCAATCAAGAAATTTGATTTCATCAAAAGCGAAGAAGAATCTTGTGTCTACAAGAAGTTTAGTGGGAACAGCTTAGTCTTCTTGGTATTGTATGTAGATGACATACTACTCATGGGAAATGACAAACCAATGCTTGAGTCAGTCAAGGAATGGTTAAAAAGTTGTTTCTCTATGAAGGACCTTGGAGAAGCCGAGTACATACTGGGAATCAAAATCCATAGAGATAGGTCTCGAAGGATGATTGGACTAAGTCAAGAAACTTATGTTGATAAGGTTCTTGCAAGGTTCAACATGGAAAACTCGAAGAGAGGTTTCGTTCCCATGTCACATGGCATATCGCTTAGCAAGAGTCAGTGCCCGACTAAGCCTGATGAGTTAAAGCGAATGAGTAGCATTCATTATGCTTCGGCTATAGGATCTATCATGTATGCCATGATAAGTACTCGACCAGATGTTGCATATGCCTTGAGCATGTGTAGCAGGTTCCAAGCAAATCCAGGAGAAGCACACTGGATTGCAGCTAAGAGCATCCTCAAGTACTTGAGAAGAACTAAAGGCATGTTCTTAGTCTATGGGGGACAAAGTGAGTTGGTTATTGAAGGTTATATGGATGCAAGCTTCCAAACCGACAAAGATGATTACCGCTCTCAGTCAGGTATATCTTTTGTCTAAATGGAGGAGCAGTGAGCTGGAAGAGCTCAAAGCAAAGCACTGTAGCAGACTCTACCACAGAATCAGAATATTTAGCAGCGGTTGAAGCGGCTAAAGAAGCAGTTTGGATCAAGAAATTCTTGACAGAGCTGGATATCATACCTAGTGCTTTGGAAGGGATTGAGTTGTTCTGTGATAACAATGGTGCTATTGCGCAAGCAAAAGAACCGAGATCACATAACAAATCCAAACATGTAATGAGGAAGTATCACCTCATTAGGGAGATTGTTGACAGGAAGGATGACAGGATCTGCAAAGTTCACACGGATGAGAATGTGGCTGATCCGCTCACTAAACCACTACCTCAACCCAAGCATGAGTGTCACGCTAGGGCTATAGGCTTGAAGCAAATGTTAGAGTGGCTTTAGATTGCACTAGGTTTAGAGAAACTTGTTACAATGTAAAGACATGGTTTTGCTATTTATGTTTATAAGAATAAATTTTGTATTATTTAATTATTGGTTTGGTATTAAATAAAATGTCCAAAATATATCTTGAATTCTATGGTTTTGTCAAATATGTGATTTGATAAATGAAACACCATAAGTGAACAAAATTCATAGAATATTAAAGTTCCTAATCTAAGTCATTAAACTGGACATAAATGACTTGTTAAAGGGATTAGCATATAAGATTGATTGATAGCGCCGTTTCATGAGCTATGAAAACATAGAGATGTTTAATCAATCATATGGATATGTATAGTTGATACATAGTCGAATTAGACCTACTTAGAAGTTTTATAACTTCGAAATTATATTAGTAGATTCCTTAGACATGAGTGGAACATTACTTAGCCCAATGATTGGTATAACTTTGATACTGTCAAACGTCATGCCGTAAAAGGGGACTATAAAGGCAGCATTCAGGTTCTGCTAAAAATTGAGTAGGAATATTGATTACCATAAGATTGAAAAGGTCCTCCTATATGAGATAGGATAGGTGTCTTAGCCCCTTGAAGAGCGAAAATTGAAAAATGCATGGCCGTGCTCAAATGGATCATTCGATGATCATTTGTTTGTCAATTCGAACTCGGATTTCAAGGATTAATTTGAAAAAACTAGTATGGATGATATATAAATATGATCATACTATCAAATTAAGACATTAAGAGACTTGAGGAATTCAAATATTGCACACTCGTCTCGGACAAGTGGGAGATTGAAGGATTTATGTCCTCGACTTAAATGCAATTACTAATTATATTATGGATCGTATTATAGAGATAATAAATTCGTTCTATTGGGTCGTCTATACGTCTTGCTAGAGAATGCTATAGAATTTTGGGTTAGGAAATAATAAACCCAAAGCCCAATATAATGGATCCTATTAGGTCACACAAAATACTTGGATCAACAAAAAAAACCTAGAGCCCGTAAGGGGCCCTAGGATGGCCGACCAAGAGGAAGGGAGAGGAGAAGTGATTCTCCTTCTAACCTAAATGTATTTTATATATTTGGTTAGGCAATAAGGAAATATACTAGATATCTCTCATTATTCTTCTCTCTCATATTCTTTCCTAAAGTCACAAAAACTCCATTAAAGTAGAAGAAGAATTTCTTCCTTCCAACTAGCATTGGTGGAGTGTTGATCCGGGTTGGTGGACCAAGTAGAGGAATCACAATTGAGGTTCTTAATCCGGGTTATTCAAGCTTTGTGGAATTCACGCTTCAAAGGTAAATGCCTAACTATTATGTGATCCTTGAATGTATATGCATGAGATCCTGTTTTAAGTGCTTATGAATTTGATTCATGAAATTCCGCTTAGAGTACTTATATATTTTTTTTTTGTTCAGGAAAGATAATTGGTCCGAAGACCAACCCCTGATAGGCTACTAGCCTGCAGGGCGCACCAGCTCATTGGCTAGGTAGAGGGGATTTATACCCACAAGCAAACATTTTTATACAAACTCCCCAAATTGGGGAGTGATGAGAGTCGAACACCCGACCTTGCGGTTGGGAGGTGGGAGCACCAACCATTGGGCTCCCACGAGGACCTCGCTTAGAGTACTTATATAATCCTACACATTTTATTTCTTTTGGAGTATTGTTCCTTTCTTTCCCTAAATATTTTGTTATCACCATTAATAAGGATTTGTGAAATATGACGCTAATTAATATATACAAATTTTAATATAAAATTTTATTAATGTATAAATTTTAATTATAGTTTAGTTATAAAGTCAACTTAATGAATAGTGTGGATCTAAGATAAAAAGGAAATGGTTCAAATTATTCAAAGTTATGGTGCCTGCAATAAATTATAGTCGTTGTAAAATTGTCCTCCTTTTTTATAATACCCATTCCGTAATATTGCAAACATTTAAGATTTATCTTTACTTTGGCATAGGTTTGACATTAGACACTTGTCTTTGTTTGATGAATAGTAGAATCAAACAATGTGTGGCTTGTTTTATAGAAAGTTTGAATATAGTATTAAAAAATGTGGCTTGTTTTATAAGAAAGTTGGAATATAGTAGTAGAGATTAGAGAAGGATATTTACTTGATTGTTGTAATTTTATATGGATTTGGTGTCTTGTTTCTAAATAAAACTATCAATCTATCCAGGCTTTTTTTTTTTTAAGGGGGAGCATGATCAATTTAGACTTGATATTTCTTTTCTTACATATTTTGAATCAAAATTATATATTTTATAGAATTTTAAAATCAGTATATTTCTTAGATACATCAAGTCGCACAGGAGATTACCACATTCCTTATGATAAAGTGTTTGGTTGGGATTATTTTTCTTTTGTATGTTTCAATAGTTAGACACATATCATTTGATTGTCCATAGATGGAAATAGTACTATAGATTTTTCCATATCTATTAGGATTAATTGATTCTAATAATCCCACCTTTAACCGGTCTGCTCAAAATAGTCCAAACTTTCGATAATCTTAAAATAATCCCACCTTGATACCTTATCTTCTTAAAGTGGTCCTTTTAACCTAAAACTTGTTGAACATGTTAAATTTTATAATTTAAATCCCTTTTTCTCTTTTTTTTTTTTTTTACCGTCAACCTCAACTCTCAAGAGCCTTACTCTCTCCACCACCACTCCACCAGCACAACCCAACTCACCTACTTCACCACCACCACTCCACCAGCACAACCCAACTCACCTACTTCACCACCACCACTCAAAATCCTGCTCAGCTACAAGAATGTCGCACCCACTATCCTTGAACATACATCACCCACTAATAAAATCCCACACCACACCACTCAGAAGGGGGGGGTGTTTGGTCTTTAGAGGAAATGTCGCTGTTTGTGACGGTGGTGGTAGTTTGTGACGGTGGCGTATTGCCAAGTCTCAATTGAAATGGGTGGGGACTGGGGTTTAGATGGGGGTTGGGGACTGGGGTGGGGGCTGGTGGAAGAGGGAAGGGTTTCACGATGTGAGAAAGTGCGCCCAAAAAGAACAACGGGCCTATCGTCGGGCTTGAAGAGATAAAAGAAGGACTAAGTAGCGAGGAGGAAGGCGAGGGTGAGGAGAGAGAAATGGTGGGAAATGAGAGAGAGAGCGACGACGGAGGAGATGAAAGCGAGGTAATTGACGCGGAAGTAGGAGTAGTTTTTGCGGAGGCGTGTTGTGGCGTCGGAGATAGAGTCGGGCTTAGAGATGGATATGCGGTCGATGAGTTCGGGCCATGGACGGGCTTGAGAGAGAGCGTCTTTGATTTGGTCGTGGAGACGAGAGATGAATGTGCGGAAGGCGGGGGTTGTGGTGGTGGTGTCGGAGATTGTGGTGGTTGAGGAGGTGGTGGGGATTGTGGGGGGTTTGGATTGAGGGGTGGAGATTGGGAGGATTGGTGGGGCTGAAGTTGCCATTGAGGAATGAGGAGAGAGAAAATTTGGAGGATTTGTGATTTGTGATTTGTGATTTGTGATTTGTGAAATTGGTAGATTGGTTTGTGAGAATGAGATTTAGAGGAAGAAAGGATTTCGTGGGTAGAAAGGGAAAGGGGAGGGGTGGCTGCTGCCTGCTGGTGGGGAGAGGTGAGGAAGGAAGTGGGGGGCTTTCGGTGGGTGGAGGGGTGGTGGAAGAAGGGGAGGGATAATGTTTTAATTTTTTTTAGTTAATTAATAATTAAATATATTTAATTAAGAATTCATTTTTAAAACATATCATGTTAGTTTTTAATTACAAAATTAAGGTTTTTAACCTGCTTTTACAGGTTACCAACAAGTAATGGCCTATTTTGGGCAGATGTAATATAAAGTTGGGATTATTCTCAGATTATGAAAAGGTAGGACTATTTTCAGAAGATTAGGTAAAGGTGGGATTATTCTTATCAATTAATCCTATCTATTATTAGCCAACCCTTGTAATTTTAAATACCGGCGCATTTAGCTTGGGCGCCCCTGAGGCCCTTAAAAATAAATGGCGCCAATGACCAACGGCTATATTATTAACTGTACGTTCATACTTTTATCAATAGATGTGGTTAACCAAACCCCTTAAATCTTTACTATCATCATGCACAGACAAATCAACGCTTTCAAAAACCCATGCACTTCTCATTACGAGTGGTCTACTCAACCACAGAAATCCAGCAACGAAGCTCATCGCATCCTATGCGAATATAGGCGACATCGAACTTGCACGCCAAGTGTTCGACAAATTGCCTCTGAGAGGCGTGGATGCTTGGAATGCCATGATTGTTGCTTATTCACGAATGGGATTTCCTAGTGAAGTTGTGAGTGTTTTCTGGAAGATGGTTTCTGAAGGAATTAAGCCTGACAGTTCGTCTTTTACAGTGGCTATTAAGGCGTGCACGAGCTCGGCTGATATGGGGATGGGGGAAAGGATTTGGCGTCAGGCAGTTGATTATGGTTACAAGGATGATGATTTTGTTGGGTGTGCGATTCTGAGTTTGTTGACGAAGGGCGGGAAGATGGTGGAAGCGAAGGCGGTTTTTGAGGGGATGAAGAGGAAAGATCTTATTTGCTGGACGACGATGGTAACTGGGTTTGCAAAGAATGGGCAGGGGATGGAAGCGATTGGAATTTTTCGAGAGATGCAAAATAGAGGGATGGAAGGAGATGGGATTGTCATGTTGGGGTTGATCCAAGCCTGCGCTGATATTGGGGATATGAATATGGGTCTTTCTGTCCATGGGCATATGATAAGAAAGAATCTTCGGATGGATGTTGTTATTCATACTAGTCTTGTGGACATGTATGCAAAAAATGGACATTTGGGATTAGCATATAACATTTTCTGTAACATGCCTCAGAGGAATGTTGTTTCTTGGAGTGCTTTAGTATCAGGCTACGCGCAAAATGGTTTTGCAAGGGAAGCTCTTGAATTGCTCATAAAGATGCAAAAAGTTGGACGCAGACCAGATTTAGCTTCGCTTGTGAGTTCTCTTTTGGCATGTTCACATGTTGGCTACTTGAAAATGGGTAAATCAATACACGCATATATTCTTCGTATGTACGAGTTTGAAAATGTTTCTGCTACTGCTGTGATTGACATGTATTCAAAATGTGGGGCTCTTTCATCTGCTCGTATTCTCTTTGATATGATAAGGTGTAAGGATGCTATCTTATGGAACGCCATGATTGCAAGTTATGGGATTCACGGACATGGAAAGGCTGCCCTCTCAGTTTTCCATGAGATGATCGAGACCAGATCAGATCCTGATGATGCAACATTCTCTTCTCTTCTTTCAGCTTTAGGTCATTCAGGTCTTGTAGAGCAAGGTCAGTACTGGTTCAATGAAATGATCAACAGATTCAAGATTGAGCCTAGAGAGAAACATTATGCTTGTGTTGTTGATCTGTTGGCTCGTGCAGGAAAAGTGGAAGAAGCTCTTGATTTGATAAGTTCCATGGAAAAACATAAACCTGGAATTTCTATCTGGGCTGCCCTTTTGTCTGGTTGTCATAACCACAAAAAATTTTCTATTGGTGAGTTGGCTGCAAAAAGAGTTCTTCAATTACAGCCAGATGATTCTGGCGTTTACTCCTTAGTTGCAAATTTTTTTGCATCAGCAAAAAAGTGGAAGGAAGTGGCTGAGGTGAGGAAATCAATGAGGAAGGCAGGTATGAAGAAAGTCCCTGGTTATAGCATGGTGGAGGTGAAAGGTAAGCTCCATGCTTTCCTTATGGAGGATAAGAGCCATTATCGACATAAGGAAATGGTCAAGATCTTAGAGAAGTTGGACCACGAGATGAGAGCCATGGGTTATGTGCCAAAGACTGAGTTTGTTACGCATGAAGTTGAGGAGGAAGTGAAGGTGAGAATGTTAAGTAATCATAGTGAGAGACTGGCTATTGCATTTGGCCTCTTGAACACTGAAGTGGGAACTAAGCTGGTGATTACAAAGAATCTAAGAGTTTGTGGAGATTGCCATGAGGCAATCAAATATATATCAAAAATTGTCAACAGGGAGATTGTTGTAAGGGATGTGAAGCGGTTTCATCACTTCAAGCATGGTGTCTGCTCATGTGGAGATTTTTGGTGAGTTGTGAGTGCCAATGCTAAAGCTAGAGAGAGGTATTAATCTTTTTGTCAATTGATATGCATCAACTGTTGAGAAAATTTTGGGTTTTGGTATATATCCATCTATCTGTACCAGAAATGGTAGAATGATCCAAATGATGATCATTTGCAGTAAAACCTGACATTGGGTGGTACAATTTGCTAGGCACCGCTACTGTTGAAACCATGGCTTTCATTAAAATCAATCTTCTGGGCAGATTTTGAGATGGATATTATGCAGCCTTCAACTTGCAGGGGAAAAGCTACTTGTATGAAGCAGAAGAACGAATTAAATGACTATTCAATGTTGAAGTAACTTTGTTTCATTAAGCACTTCAAAGGCTGGGTTTGTTAACGTCCTGGATTTATGAGGTTGCAGTCTTGCAAGACATACTTAACTTCTTGGGTTGATTCTATGATGTCCGCTGCACTTTGCCTGAAACTAATAACTCTCTGAAGGTGGCTTCTTTAACCGAACCATATGTTTGGTGAGACATTATCCCCACATGATAGAGATGTTTTAAATTGTTTGAGAGGAAAGAGGGGTACTCCTTCGTAGATCTTATTGGTGAAATTGGAATGTCACAGGCATTTGTGGGGAGGATTGCACTGAAGCAATGCAATACATGTTCAAGATTTTTGTTCCTGTGTCTTGGAACTAATTTTCAAGACACGGATGCTAATGCGAAAAAGTATAGGTGATTCAATGCCTTATATTCTCTTTTCTGAATAATCAATGGTGTACTAGTACAAGTGGTTGGAGATCAATAACCCCCTTTCGATATGGATAATAATTGATACATAATGCAGTTTAGCTTGGTGCTCATTGATGGGCACAACAACTTGCTATTTACAAGATGATCATACCAGTCATTCTCGGTACAACTGATATAAAGTACTCTGGATGGCCGAGCAACGTTGTAGAAAAATCAACTGTGGTCTAGGAAGTTATTGATGGAAATATAAGTGCTTGATAACGAACCTGATACAGTTATAAGGCTGTTAGCGACATACGGGTTTTCACAGTCCGCAGAAATGTGTAAGATGGAACAAGAAGTTGAAGAAGAATCACTATTTACTGTAGTGGATCAATCATCTTTTGATGTTGAAATTGGACAATGCTATGAACAACAATGTTTTAATGAGTATGGTTTGAATTTTGAAGAAAACAAACAAAAAAGCAGGCCCAGATGTTGCACTGGTTAACAGAAAAACAAATTTTAGATGCCTTTTCATCTTTCCTTGAGGAAGTTCCTCCGCACAGGCGTCAGTTACGATAGAAGACCTTTATGTTTGACTTATAATCACCCAAATCCTACCAAGTATAATCACCATTCCTTTTAGGCAATCGTGCATTGGACTTGTAAGCTGTAACAATTTTAATCTATACTTAATTGTTCTTCCTCCTAATTGACAAACATAGTTAAATTTAAATTTTACTAGCCTTATATGCACGCTATGCGTGCGAAGTCATTATCTAAGTTTGATAAGTCCATATGAAAGTAAAATAAATATACTAAATATGATAGATAACAAAGCATGAAAGCGCACAAACCTAGTTAAGAAGATGCCATGTGAGGCTCAAAACACCATAAAGTTCTCTTTATGACACCATAGACTATTGAATGGAGATTTTGCAGTCTGCAGATAATAGAAGATGGAGAAGAGGAAGTAGAGAAACCGACGTTGTTTTTTTTTTTGTTGTGCAACAATTTTTTTTAATTACTTTACAGGAAATTGATGAAGTGCACACCAAACTTCTCAAGAGTTCTCATATATAATAGAAATAACATCTCTATTATATTCTCCTTGCTGCAATTATTTGATTCAATTTATTACTATACTTCATATCCCTATCTCTGTTTATGCGTTTCACTTGATATTGAGAAATAATTAATGATTTTGATTATTTTTAGTAATTATATACTCAATGATTTTGATTAATTATTGGTAATTAGGGGGATTTTGATTATTTTTAGATAATTTAACAAACCCTTAATGGATTCAATGAACATTTTATCTGTAACTAAATAGTATTTATAAGTAATTCTCATCCAACACGCATGATTTTCTTTTAGTTTGTTAGTATATGAAACTTTTAAGAAAATCTCTTAGTAATAGACCCGACCCATTACAAACACGAAACACCTGGGCTCCATAAAAAAGTTTAAATTACGTAGTAGTAGTACTCTTGTACTCCATGAACAACCAAATATACAAATGGCCTTACTTAAAAAATTACGGAGGAATGTCAAATATCTCAAATCTCCTCATTTTCTAGGTGTATCTGCTAACAAAACCTAACAGACCACCACAACCACCTCTTAATTTCACAAATATCTCTAACCTTCTCCGCCTCTCTCTCCTCCCTTCGTCCACCCCACCATGAAAACCCCATTTCCCATCTCTCCAAAACCGGAAAGATTCTTCGTCAGCAATTCATTAGAAACCGAAGTCTGCTTTTTTCTTTAAGTTTGAAGAATTACTCGAGGTCGGCGAGGGCTTGGCGGATTTCTTGATCTTTTAAGGTAATGACTAATTAGAATTTTGTGATTTCAGATGGGTTACAGGTAACTGCAATGGCGCATATTGTTTTTAATTACATAATTCTCTTTTTTTTAAATCAATTCTTATTTTTGTTCTTATAAGACTGTCATTTTTTGGGGATTAGACTGGAATTGGATGTAGATAATAAAAGGGAAGAAGAAATTTACGTTTTTTAATAGTTAAAGACTCAAGAATATTATTTCTCATAACAAATTTATTTGACTAATTAACATTGTCATGAGTTCATGACGCAAATTTAATTCAAGTATAAGTCTTGAAACTTAAGTACTATAAGAAAATCAAACTTAAGTACTAATTACATTTGAATTTCTTCATCTCTTGATCAATTGTCCTCTTTAACTTTGATTTGTGCGAAATTTTAATAGATGATCTACTGGCTTTGGCTTTGTGTTTTTAAGGCAAGTCTTTTAAGGTCTTGAATAATATACCTAAATTGTGTGACATACTTTATGATGTAGTAGTAAAATTGATTGTACATTGTGATTTTGAATCTAAATTATGATATGTGTGCAAATATTGGTTTATTCTTTTGTAATAACATACCTTTTTTTTTTTCTGATTGAACCGTGCAACTGCTTTGCTTGCTGCTCTTGAAGATCTATGGTGGTTCCATACTTCCATTATCCTTGACTCCATAATTAACATCACAAAAAAAGAATGTTAGACGTTATATTTGTACAGAGTTTATGAGAAAATCAAATTTACTTATACTTTATAATTATCTAATGTCGATTTTCAGTTTTAAATTTTGTAGAGGCTTGGAAGAGGATGATTAGAGTATTTCTAGTGTAACTGAAGGTTTTGAAGAGGAAGTAGATGGAAGTAGAGATGGAGAAAAAGTTCCGTGTAGTGTTTCTGTTTGTTTGTTTGATCTCGTTTTTTTATCTTTCTCACTTAATCTTGACACTATTCACAACTGGAGAATCTTTGAAATTTTTCTCGATATATAAGAAAAATATAGTCATGTTTGTTTGATTCGCCTAAATGAGTAGTTTATTTATATTCATTATTATAATTTTTACTAATATGTAATGAAAGATATTTAAGGTAGAATATTGGCAAACGAAATAAAGGGAAAGATAAAAAAATACAGAGGGAGTATTTGTTTTGGTTACTTTATTGGTACACTGAGTAACTGCTTCAGTTAGTTTTCTTAGTGCAATTTTTTTTCCTTTTATTATGTTTTGGGTTGTAATTTGTTTAATTTATCAAAGGGTAGAATGATAATGTAATATATTGGTGTCTCCTCCTAGTTGCCTTGTATAATAGAGATGATTTTCTATATTATTGATTTTTCATCCTTTAAGCTTTCGGACACACCATAAAAGTACAATGTGATTATTCGCACTCGTACTCTAGAGTCTAGATTATAGATGATTAATTCAAAACCTCAAAGTTGGTTAAACAACTTAGTAAATGGAAGCATCAATCAGAAATCTTCCAATTTTTTGTCAGCCCAATATTCCTAGCTAAATTACTAATCCCACTCTTAAAAGGAGCACCAAAGACGAAAAAACTTATAATTTAACATATTTTGGATTACCACCACCTCCACTATCATTCTATCAATACATGGAAGGTAACCGTCTACTCAGGTAACTGACATTTTAGACAATAATTCAAAACTTATATTCTCTCTCTAGCTTATTCGAGTTAAATATTGGAGGAAAAATCCCTAGAACATACCTTTCTTGTCTTGCTAAACCATTGACATACATTTTACAAAAACCTTCATTTAATCTCCTAAATCCCATTTCGATTTCAAATTAAGTTGTTGAGCAAAAACACTTTGACAACAATTGTCGGAAAGACAATTTTGGGCAGCTATGTTCTCAATCATCATTTGGTCGATATGGAAAAAACGAAATTCCCGTATTTTCAGAAATGTTGCTTGCTCCTCCAAGCAACTTCAAGAGCTCATTTTAATAAGACTCAGTTGGTGGATAAAAGGGTGGGGGTCTTCCTTCCCATATTCTTGTGATGAAATTCTCCGCAACCCACTCTCCCTTTCTTGGTCAATACCTCGTGCTTCTTCTGTCCAGCTGTCCCCCAACCAGGATAAGTCATGGCTCCCCCCCATATTCGATTCCATTAAATGGAATGTAGATGCGTCAGTGAACCCTTTTCATCAGATGTCAGCAATCGGAGGAGTTCTTCGTAATAATCTGGGGCACTTTATGTGCGTTTTTTTCAAGTCCGGTGCCGCCAATTGAGATCAACTCAGCCGAAGTTTTGGCTATATTCAGAGCAATCCAAATAACAATGGCCTATGAGAGCATGAAATCAAAGCGTTTGATTATTGAATCAGATTCCTCCAACGCGGTGAGATGGTGTAATGAAGATCACGGTGGCCCTTGGAATTTGAATTTCCAGCTGAACTTTATTCGTAATGCGAGAAGAAAATGGATGAATGTCTCAATTATTCATAAAGGAAGAAGCTCAAATGTAGTGGCTGACATTCTAGCAAAGCAAGGCTTGGTTCGTGATGCTGAATTTATGGCGTGGCTCTAATCAATCTCATTCTCTCAGATGGAACTGATCTGTTTTCAATGTTTTGTGTTTGGTTTGTCTTTGATGGGCTGTGAGCCTCAGTTCTGTATTAAACTCTTTTTGACTGGACCTCTGGGCAATAATTTAAAGAAACCAAAATTATCAAAAAAAAAAAAAAAAAAACAATTGTCGGAAAGACTCAAAAGGAATCAACTAGCGACCTAATTGGGAAGCGGCTCACAAATTATGAATTCAGACCAGTATAGAGAGTTAATTTATGTTAACACTTCAACGCTTGATAAATAATGCTCTTTTAATCAATTGCGTGAGGGAAAGATGGGAATATTGTTGCTTGCAACTTTCAAATATTGTAAATTGCCAATGACCAATTCAGGTTAATTGTATAATTTCTCTCAGAAACATATCCAATTATATGAATGACTGCATCGATGCAAGTACATAGCATTAGTTAATGAAGGGGAATATGTTAGCATTAGGAACTTTACTAATTTGCTAATGCCAAAATATACACAATTGCATTTGAAATTTAACGTGTAGCAATAGATATTTCCAATTTTCCTTTTCATAAATTAAAGAACATGTCAATTATAAGGAGAGAGGGACAATTTATGTCCACTAGATCTTGGCTAGTTGGCCTGGCCAACTTTAAAACATATTCACACCTCTCTAGTCTCTGGTTCTCTCTTAAATGGTAGTACATGCATTAGGTATATCTTGAAGATGGAATGGCCTAGCATGGTCTTTTTCTATGACCATTGAAGATGCCATTAAAATGTGAAAAATCTATAGATATAATAGATAATCGTGACTAGACTGACCTTATCTTCGCTAGCTCTCGGGGTGTCTCGTATGAACAATTATTTCAAAGAAATTGAGTTGGTAGTCAAACAGCTGCCTTCAGCGGGTGAAATCTACCGAGGTCAGGTGACCAGAATCACCAACTGTAGATCACTTGCGGAGTAAAACAAGATTGGTTGTACATGGCCATCAAAATCTGCCCTTTAACCATAGGCTGGAAACAGCTTCAACTTCAAAGGGGTCAAATATGCAAGTGTAGTTGCATTAAAACAAACCATATATGATAGCCTAAATGGAAACGAAGATATGTTTCAAATAACATAAACCAACTATCAGAGTTGCAAAAAGATCTAGCACCATCAAGCCCATAGATTAACCTGGTTCCATCCCTTCATTCTAACCCCCAAACACCAAACCCCAAAAGAAGGGATGAATACCCTTCATCATTTTCATCAAGCTGAAACGAAAAAAAGGTTTTTGGCACTAGCAACCTTCACCAATGAATATATCAAAATGTTTGTATCGACTTAAAATTGTAAAATCTTGTATAATTTCTTTCATCACCTTCTCAGAGCTTGGGTCTGAAGGTTCTGATTATCCTCTAAAAGACGGTCATACTCGAGAAGCAAATCAGCAGCTTGTTTCTGAAGAGCAACTACATGAGCGTCTGCAGTCTCAATTGTCTTGTCTTTTTCTTGTGATTCTATCTTCAACTTCTTTACTTCATTGCTTACTTTCGATAGCTCGTCTTGCAGCGCCGTTATTTCTTTAGAAGCCTTCTCTTCCTTGTCCTTCAGCTGTTGCTTTTCTTTCTCGAGCTTCTCCACTTCCTCTTTTGATGATCCAACCTTGCTTCTTATATTGATGAGTTTACGAAGATAATGGTGCATACGATCAATTAAGAAGCCAAGAAACAAAGTGAACCCTGCAAAGAAAATAAACATTCTTTGTTAAATGTCTCACTCGGTAAATCCAAGATATCTATAACCGCATTTTTGCAGTCCAACTTTGGTGAGAACATATATGACTGCTCTACTTCTTTCTATCAAATTTTTACGAGGAAAGAGAAAAAGAAAAACTGTTTTGTCTATAGGATAGCCCTGATACAAGTTGAGATATTAACTATCAACAAAAATCACACAAATTTTACACATATCACCAATTTGGCGGCATTCAGAAAAACGAGAGCAATAGAGCTAGTGTTAACTATACAAAAGACTGATATTAAAGTATTACTAAATAAATAGCCACATACGGTTGGAGCTCAAGTAATAGCATACCAACTTGACAGCCAGCTTTAGGCTTTATGCCTTTAGAACTTTCCAATAAACCAAAAGCAGAAGGCCACTCATTTCTTGTAAAATTCTCTCTTTCTACATACACTTCTTTATGCTAAAACATACTCCCTCCGTCCCTTAATAGATTTTGCATTTCTAATTTGGACACTATTCATAGGTAAAGAAAATCCTAAAAAAAAAAAAAATTCCAATATATAAGAAAAAACAGTCAATGAGGGTCTTGTTTGATCCGTCTCATTGTGTACATTAGAAAAAATCAAACTTTTACAATTTTTACTAAATATGTAATTAAAGATACTAACGATACAAAACGTGCATTGGAGAAATGGGAAATCTATTGAGGGATGGAGGGAGTAGTAATTAATAAAAATGATGCTATACAATTGGTCAAATTTCTAAATGAAGGACTACAATATAAATTAGCGTGCAGTCGTAAATGCCAAAGTTCTATTATTCAAATCAAAAACCAAGCATGGCTTGAGTACTATGTTATATGCATAGCACGACATGTTCGAACATACCCAACACTCACCGGCAACTTGAGGAGTAGGTTCAAGGCATTGCAGCAAATTTAGTGCCTAGTCAACTACTCAACTGTGATTCATTCACCTCAGCACCCGACTCTAATTCTGACATAGTATGGCCACTTGAACTGTTGGGCACATTAAAAAAGCACTTTGGAAATGGCCACTAGAGGCCAGGTAAGAAAACACATAAGCACTTTATTGCACTAGCCAGGTAAAGGCTAGTAGGCCTATAGGGATAGCTAACGGACCCCTAGAAGGTCATATTAAACAAAATGTTTTTCAGAAGAAGAGCCACTGCCAGTCAAAAAACTGTAATTCCTGTAACATCCAATCATTCATATCTGATCTCATTTGTGTATATCTAGCAGGAGACTTGTATTTACTATGATAGTAATTCTTATGTCTACAGTTGCAAGTACCAACTGGTCCACACTTTCTTCCTCCAAAAAAAATCAAAGGGACGAAGCAGAACAAGAGTAAGCAGCAATGGTTTTCCAATTGATGTACTCAATTTACACCATATACTCTACCCTAAGAGCTACATGACCCAAAAAAGGCTGGATGGTTCAAGATCATGACAGATCATAATATCATTTTTCACACTGAAGAACTAGGTGTAAAGTGACAATAAAAAGTATCCCTTAATATGCCGTTCCAGCTACCAAACTCACTTGAAATGCCATCTAGCCTATAAAGAGTAAAGACCTCTATATCGTCCAAGTGTAGAGATGAAATAGTCTACATTACTTGGTTATAAAGTTGAACCTAAGTCCAAACATTATTCAACAGCAGGGTCATTTGACTAATCAGAAAGCATGCAGGATAACATGTTGACACTGCAAAATGGATGAGAACGCCCACATAGGACCTTTCTATGTTACTCGAACAGTTCAATTTACCTAACATAACCGTGTCAAATCCTTGACTCTCAAACATGGGGGTATGGACACTTGACACTTGAATTAGGATTGAAACATCAAGTTTCTTATAACAGCGAAGTCCAACACTCGAACACATACCGATTCTCGACATGTACGTGTGTCCGAGTGACATTTGGAGCCTTTCAAAAGAAGCAAGTCTTCAGAGCTATTCATAGTAGTTGACGTGTTGAACAGCCATGCGCATATTATAACTTGAAATACTCAACCAAGAGCACTTAGAAAATCCTTCTCTTGTCAACACTGATTGCACTAATTCACCTTATTTTAGGAAAGATAGGTTCCAATAAGTCCAAATGACGGTGAAGGAAACACACCCTAAAATAACTCAAAAAGCTGCATAGTAGACGGTTGGTCTGTGCACCTCAAATTGCTTGGACCACATCAAATACAGAACTAGAAAAAACCATCCTCTCTAGCCTTGAGACTAAGTCAATGAGAATTAGTAAGCTAATGATGTTTTCCCATCTTAAAAACAAATGCCTTCAAGTCCAATACATGCTTACCTATCCTCCATAGCCTTTAGACTTAACCCTTTAACCTACAGGTAGCTTTAGAAACCATAAATCTAAAGCTCATATCTCATACACTTCTCAGGAAAGGAATTATACTTCAGCAATCCCTTAGGATTAGCAAAATAGAAGTCTAAAATATTTATAAAAAAAAGATGTCCACAAGGTATTTGCCCAAATGAAAAAACATTGCAGACACCCAAATTAGTATAGATTATAAATTTTCCCATCCAGAGAAATCAACCTTTGAAAACCAAACAAAGAATACAAACCAAAATCTCTAACAACGGACATTCCCAAATCAAATACCCTATTTTGTCTCAAGATATTAGAAATCAAAACGCGAAATGCTAACTATGTTATCCTCACACTATACCACAAACATAGACATTGGCTTGTATAGTAAACCACATTTTAGAATGCAATTTTGTTTTAGAATATTTGGGTTGCATTTTTCTGATCTAGTCAATATATTATAGCAGCATTTGGTGAGTAGTATAGTCAATCAGCATATTGGCTTTCTTATGATAATTCCCAAAACGCCAAAATTGCTCTTTCAGCCCATGATTCAAGTAGCACTGTAAGCCTTCTTACCACAATGGCTAAAATTATAGCTAACCATATACTACAGAAATTGCTTATTCTTCACAAGCTAGTCGAACATCCTAACACTAAGCCCTCACGACTATGTTGCTACCATGCCTATCCATCTCTCTCCCGTGATAAACTGATAATAGATCATAAAAACAAATGAACGTGATATCAAATACAAGGGAATTTCCTAATTCACACACCCCTCAAGTATAGCAAGTATAGCAAGAAACTAGAGATACACACCCCCAAAATCAAACTATATGATCTCTCCCTATACCACTAATATTACAACTAACCACTATTTCACAATGCCAAATGCCAGTGTCATTAGTTTATACAATTTCCACTATTAATCGACACACATGCAAGCGCACGCGACCGCGCACACACACACACACACACACACACAAAAGAGCCCCTAAAATGTTTACCTTACCATTCATAATACATATTACAAATTACAACTTCCAACATCAACCAAAACCAATAAAAAATGCAACATTGAGGATGTGAGCCGCAATCTAGATGAAACACACCAAACCAACAAAAAATTCATTTGAAAGAAAGAGAGAGAAATTTAAGATCATACCCATAAGTGAAGCCTCAAGCAAGTGGGTCCTCCACAGAACTTGATCCATGGGTGACATAGTACCAAGTTTAGCACCCTTATTCTGGATCTTAACAATACTCATTAAACTAGACAGCAAAATCACAGACATTGTACCAGCAATTGTCTTTACAGTTGCTGGACCTTTCCCCATTTTCACCTGATCCAAGCTCTTCACAACCAGCTCTCTTAATGGTCCCACCTTCACCAACAAAAGAAAAGCCACAAGACCTTCCACAAACAAAACCATAAACAACAGCTGAATCATCTTTTTCTGAAATTTTTCTTCTTCTTTTTGTATTAGTTTTTCTAAGAAAATCCACCTTCATGTAAATTAAGGGTGGAAGAACAAAGTTTACAGCTAAAGGAAGAAGAAAAATGAAAAACCCAATTCAGAAAAATCTTTGAGAATCCATAAAAGTAGCATGAAGTGCAAAATTAGAAGAGGTCTTCAACACACCCATTAAGCATAAAAATGGCAAACGAAGAGTAAAATTACCAAATTAAAGCTGAAATGCTAACCAAAACCCACTTAGAAGCAACAGAAGAAAATACCCAAACAAAAATTTAGAAAAGATTAAATCTTTCAAAAACTCAAAAAAAAATTAGTCCATGTCAATCTTTACAAAAGAAACTGCTAAAACCCTTTCAACAGAAAGCAAGGTTCCTTAAGATAAAGACCTTACTTAGATCTGTGAATTATGCAATTTTTAGTAAAGAAATACTGTATTAATTAAAGTTTTTCCATTGGTTTAAGGGGAAAAAAATAAACTTTTTGGGGAATTAGTAGAAGGGTTAGCTTGTGAAATGCCCTTTTTCTTTAAAAGGTGCAACTGAGATGAGGGTTTTAGCAATTAGCAGTAAAAAGCAAAGAGAAAGAAATAAGGTGATTAAAGAGTGAATTACAAAGGAAAACAGTGATTAGAAAGTAAGAATGTGCTTAAAATGGTGCAGGAAAAATGAAAATGGATTCCCAAAACCGAAAGAAGAGTGGGGAGACAGAGTGTCAGAAAGAGTGAGAGAGAGATAGTAAGCTGCTTTTGGAATTTGGTTTTTCGGCCAACTACAAGTTGTACTCTCACATCTAAACTGTACATCTTCACTCGCCATTATTATGCGACGCGTGTTACTTTGATATGATTCCTAAATTCCCCTTAAGCCCTTAATTGCTGAAGATTAACAAAGAAAATCCCAGTGTTTGGTTGAATTTCTTAGGAAATTCCCACATTGAAAATCATATACCTAAAATGGAATTGGAATTTTTTTTTCATGTTGTTGGAATTTGCAAGTCTGAAGATTTAGCACATGAATAAGGTCCGCAAACACGTAGTGGGTTTTGAATATGGTTGTGGGAATTACATCAGCAAAGTAAGACGAAACAAGCAAAACACTTGGAGCTTCCGCTCCTTGGACAACGAAATCGGCATTGCAAAGTGGTGGGCTAGGAGCTCGCGCTCCTAGTTTATAGGAGAGCCTGCTTTTGCTTCTTCATGACACGATTTTGACAGCGGGTTGTTTATTGCTTGTCTGCTACGGAGTTTGTTACCTTTTGCTAGTTTAGGATTCTTGAAGGTATCATATTTGCCTAATTAGTTGTTAATTCTTTTTTAAACATGAATATTATTATAGTTTCTAGTTATCTTATCTTATTTTGTATGGTGATAAGAGGTTAGTATATCTTGTAATATATGAAGGGGTCTTGGATCTTGGATCTTCCAGCACATATATATTAAAGTCAAATATAGAGAGGAATTGCAAATAGTCTAAGGCCCTGTTCTTTTGAACTTATTTTCAGTTAATTTTAGTTCAGTTAATTTAATTTCAGTTTATTTCAGTTTATTTCAGTTCAGTTAATTTAATTTCAGTTCAGTTAATTTAATTTCAGTTCAGTTCAGTTAATTTCAGTTAATTTAATTTAATTTAATTTCAGTCAAAATAAGTTCAAAAGAACAGGGCCTAAGACTCTTAGGTTTGTAGAACAAAGTTCTTTAAAGGAGTTGACATTTTATGGAATTCGTACGTGTGGTCCTCTATTACTAACTAAAGACCTGGGATCTTGATTGTTGTGAGATGAAATGCTTAAAGATACTCACTAATGCGAGTTATCGTGCTCAGAGTTAAGATGACTCAAGCATCAAGAGTATGTCAAGTTAATCTCCGTTCAATGATAACTTCCACAATATCTCCTTAAATTGCCTAGTTGGCAGGCTGGATTTATCCTTGATGCTGTTGAGAGGGTTCCCTTAGCTTATGTGAAGGGCCCTCATCTCCATCTTATGTTGAGTGTGAGAGCCCTTAGGCTAATTTTGTTGGTGGGAATATTCCCTTTGGCATGGACGATCTGTTTTCAATATGTGATCACGAAGGAGAACAAAGGATGGGTTCTCTTAAGAGTGTCTATAACACCCCGCTAATAACCACAACTAAGCATAATTAGGCCTAAATTAGTGGAAGCTTACGAAGTATAATGGTTATTACATGCTAGAATCAAACCATTAATATGGGTAAATTGACATAAAAGAGCATTAGAAATACACGCATAAATATAACTAAGTTTACCTAATCATTATTACATTTACAATACCAAAATACTATAAAACATAAGTTATAGAAAGTAACGTAATTAACATACGGTATTATGTCTAAAATAACTCGTCTTTGCCAAGTAGCAATACACTTTACTTAATCCTAGGCTGCTTGGCTTTGTACCATGGGAATCCTGCACAACAAAAGAATTTGCTCCCACAAGGACAAATCACAAAACAAGGTCAGCTTACGCTGGTACACAAACCATACCAGAATATAGTAAGGTGGCTGAAAATAAAAGAGTTATACTCCGCAATTTCTTTCATTGAACTCATATTTATTTTGAGAATAAAGTAAGTTCCCTTAGATAAAACAACTTACCACATGCTTATCACAATATCACAAAACATGGCATTTATAAAATTGTATTTCGGGTGAGTGAAGACAAGATAAGAATACTCTTGGTATTGACCTCCACACATTTCTAGGCTTATACCCCTACTGGTTTTCAACACTTGCAAGTTTTTCTAGGACATGCCCCTTATAATTTACACGCGTAACCCTTTGCCGCAAAAACTGATTCATATAACACATTCTTGATCATAAACTTTGTTTAACCAAGCTTTTGGAATTTCATTTCCTTTAGTAAATCACTCAAGGACTTGAGAAGTAGTTGGATGGCCTAGGGTCAATAGACAATAGTATCATGGCTATGAGGCGCTAAAGAAAAACAAGAAAACATCCACGCAAAAGCCTCTATTATAGCTACAATTCACTAACTAAAAGCGTGGTTTGTGATTGCATATGTATGTCAAATGCTTTTAATTAAAAATTATAATGTGGTTACAACTCTTATAATATCAATTAGATATTGTCTTTCTAACAATATATTAACCAAAAATAAAATTCAAAATCTGGTGGCTTGAATTTTCTAAAACAATGCCTGAAAAACGTTGTTTTTTGGTTCATAGGGAAATTCCTTGAAATAACTAGAGTCCATTCATGGTACACCAAGGACATTTCTGTAATAAATTATCTAAATGAGTAAAATTTTACTCATTTCTATTCACTTAGTTCTCTCTTCTTTCCTCGTCTTCATTACTCTTCTTCTTCTTTATTGTTTCTCTTACTTCTAATTTTCTCTCTCCACTATTGTTTCTCTTACCTATAAATTTCTCTCTCCTCTATTGTTTCTCACCTCCATATTTTTCTCCTACATTGTTTCTCTCTCTGCTCCCAATTTGCAACATTCATTGAAATTAATGAATGGCCAAATCAAATATTGGAGCTCCAATTTTCATCAATGGAGGAATTAATTCAAATTTGAGAATCAACATTAGAGTTTTAGAATTTTTCAAGGGTAGAATTAATGATCGATAATGTAAAGATGATTTAAGAATCAACACTAATTTAGATTTTTGCTACCTCCATTGTTTCTCTTACCTCAAAATTTCTCTCTTCTCCATTGTTTCTCACCTCTAAATTTCTCTCTTCTTCATGGTTTCTATCTCATCGTGGAAAATCTAATTGATGAACTGCAAAGTATAATTTGAGAAAGTTGGGCTTCTTAAAGTGAAAAAAGAAAAATAAAAAAAAGTAGAAATTGGTCCAAACGATCCAAACAGGGTTCAGACCAACTTTTTCTAATCCCTTTCTACGTTTTGAAAATTTCGAGTTTTTCGGTCTTTATCCAGTCCTACAATCCAAATATTTTGGGAGTTGAATAAAATATATATATATATATATATATATAAAGGAGGAACTTTTCGGGAGCATAGGGAGCTCCTAAAGACTTCAAGGTCATAGACCGCGCCACGTAGGATTGCCATGTCATTAATTAATATTTTTATTTGTTTACAAAAATAGAGTTCTACAAAGATTTAAATACATATAAGGAGCTTTGGATAAGCGAAAATTAGAGTTTGGTTTTGAATGAACAACCTAAATAAATACATTAGGTAGATTGTGTATAACTTTTGCTACGTAATTCGGACTATTATAATTTTTGTACCATTGGATAGTGCTCGGAATAGGCTTTGAAATAAGATCCATTTACGATAGAGTTTTACAACTCATGAAAATATATTTAATTAGATGAATGGTATGAATGGTAATGCATTATTTAGTCTTTCTTTTAGATAAATATAATAATAGCTATGACTTATGAGTATAATGTATTATATGTGATTATAGCATTTTATCATAGGTTCATTTTACATGATTAAGCGTATTATCTTTCAAAAACTCAGTCTTACTCAACTGAACCAAAACAATTTAGTATTACAACAAAATTTATTAAGGAAACTTTATTGGTACAACAAAAACAAAAACTAAAATCTATAGCGATAAAGTTACATATATATTAGAATTTTGGATGATGAAAAAATTAGAGTTTGATTTCAGAAAATAACCTTAGAATATTATAGAGAGCTTCATCTAAGCATGCCATGTTATTTTTTAAAATTTTTTAAGAAGAAATCTCCAACCGTTGTCATACCATGTCTAATAACCAAGTCTACACACAACCAAAAATCTATAGTTTCCATAATATACTTCTGCATTCTTTTTCTATTGCAACTATTACAAAGTCTATAGTTTCCGTTGAATGTACTTCCTCCGTTCTTTTCCTATTGCAACAATTACCAATTATGTAGTTTCCTTTTAATATATATTTCCTCCGTTCTTTTTTTATTGCAACAATTACAACTTTGGGTAGTTCGCATCTCTTGCAACAATTTCACTTTTGGCTAAATACAATGTTATGCTAAATCTAATTTTAAAGCAACACAATCAACAATTTTACAAAAAATATATATAAAAAAATAGATAAACAACAATAAACGTTTTAAACATATTGTCTTTCAAACCTCGGCCTTACTCAACTAAACAATTTAGTATTACAACAAAATTTATTAAGGAAACTTTGTTGTTACAACTAAAAAAAACCTAAAATCTATAGCGATAAAGTTACATATATATTAGAGTTTCGGATGATGAAAAAAATTTGAGTTTGATTTGAAAAAAACAACCTTGAATATTATAGAGAACTCCATTTAAGCATGCCATGTCATTCTTTTAAAAAAATAATGTTCAACATAGATATAAATACATATAAGGTGTTTTGGATAAGTGAAGATTACAGTCTAACTTTAAATAAATAACCTAAATTATTATACTATGTAACTTGAATGTAAATTATTATACTATATTAAAAGTTGTGGCTGACACTCATGTCTTTCTTTATTCTTTCTGTCCTGCATCTATTAAATTATTACCCTCTACACTTTTCAAGTATCATCCGGGTATACTTCATGTTAAAACTGTGTTAGCTATTATTAGTCATATCAATTATTGAGATACCATTTAATAATAGAGTTAGCTATAATATTTAATTGAATATTAAAAAATATAAAATTTATATATTACAGTAACAAACTTAAAAATTAGAGTATAATGACTAATATTTGACGTGTTTGCAACGAGCGCGTCAGATCGCGCATACCATTTTTGGAGCTTTTGCGAGGAGATGAAATTCAACTGAGTTGCGGGGGAAGAGGAGGGGGAGGGAGTTACGGGACTGCGGGGGAAGGGGAGGAGGTCGGCGGGGGAAGGGGAGGGGGTGCACGATTGCAGGTGGGGAGGGGGTTCGCGACGGCAGGAGAAGGGGAGTGGGTTCGGCGGGGAAGGGGAGGGGGTTCAGCGGGGGAAGGGGAGGGGGGGTGCGTGACTGCAGTGGGGAGGGGGGCTTCGGGGGTGGTGGTGGAGGGGCTGTGGGGGTAAGAAGTGGTTAGGGTTAGGATTTGGGTTAGGGTATTAGATTAGGGTTAGGGTTAAGGGTAGATTTAGGTTAGTTAAGTAGGGTTAGAGGGGGATTAGGGGTTAATGACTAACGGAGTTTAACTCCGTTAGTCATTAAGGGTAAGTGGATGTATTTTTTCAAAAGTGGGGGTATATGGTGCAAAAAAAAATTTGTCAGGGGTATATGGTGAAAAAACCGTAATTTTTACTATAGGAGAGAGGAAGTTGGGTAACTTTTTATTGATAAAAGGTAGAGTGTAGGCCAAAGATGTGTAAAAGAATAATATATTAATAGTGGGACCAAGCCAAAATGGAAGTGTTCAAACTAATTTGGGACAAACATAATAGGAAAGTGTTCAGAATATTCTTCTGGGATGGAGGGAGAAGTAGGTTTTTAACTTTGTAACTTTCTACTTTTTAAACTTTTTTAATATATAAACTTTTTTTTACTACAAAATCAGAAATTTCGGTCCGGACCAGACCGAAAACCCGGAATCGGGATTTTCTCTGGACCGAGGACTGGACCGGAATTTTCGATCCGGTCCGGTCCAGATTTCGGTCCAGTCCAGATTTCGATCTGACCCTGGTCTTTGCACAGCCCTAAAAACAATGGTATTCAAAAGTCACACATATTTACAATAATTTGAAATATTTACAACCTGTTTGGTAGAAAGGATTTGGAAGGAAAAGAAGGAGTATAAGAGGCTCTTTACAAAATTTTCATTTTTCTTTCCTCCCAACATTGGAGGCATTTGGGAGTGATAGCCTTTGTATATATTAGGAAATAATATATTAGCTCCGTAATCTTTCCCTTTGTATAGCAAATCAGTTGCTATACTTTAGCCTTAGATTATGTTTTACTGTTATGTACATTGTTGTATATATTGACTCTTAAGCATCAATGATAATCTCACGGATGATTTCCTACATGGTATTAGATTAGGTTCCTTCCCCTGTGTTTAACCTAGCCGTCATCTTCCTTTCTCTCTCTTCCTCCCATTGCTGACAAAACTCCATTTCACTCGGCCCTTGCTGTCACCAATGTCAAGTTCCCTCATCTCCATCACCCTAGACTTAGAAACTGCTCAATATCATGAATGGGCCACTCCCTTTAAAGTTCAGGCCAAGGTACACAACGTACTCGAGCACATCATTCCTCCCACCGAGGCTAAGGCACGCGCCACCTATGAAGCCTCCAAAGAGGTTGATCACTCTCTCTGGAAAAGGCTCGATGCCGCTGTCCTCCAGTGGATCTACGCCACTATTTCTTCTGAAATTCTCACCTCCATTCTTGTTGTTGATGATGTTGCCGAGAGCGCTTGGAATCGGATTACCCAACTCTTTCAAGATAATAAGCATTCCAGAGCAGCCTATCTTGAAATGGAATTCACCAATACCAAACTGGTTGATTACTCTTATGTCGTGGCCTATCATAGTAGGCTTCAATCACTTGCTACCCAACTCGCTAATGTCGGGTCCCCGGTCTCTGATCAACGTTTGGTCTTACGTCTCCTTGCCGGTTTGCCTAGCACGTACTCCACATTTGTCACCAATATTCAGCAAAAGGTTGTTTTACCTTCGTTTTCTGATGAGTGCTCACGTCTCAAACTCGAAGACACTACTGCCAAAGAGAGGGCTCGTGATTCTGGCTCCACCGCCCTTCTCGTTGATGATGATACTACCTCTCAACAACCGACATCTCATCATGGAGGTAATAACTCTAACAATAATGCTTATGGTCTGATAAGTCATATTTATATATAGTTTTAAGGTGCATTTAGGTTACATTTTAGAGCATTTAGATTCATATTTAGGTTCATTATTGCATCATATTCTTAAGTTATGTAATTCTACTCCTATTCGGTATATTTTCTTGTTTTTGATGAATTTCAGGTAATGAGAACGTATTTGGAGTATATTTAACTGAGCTTGAGGATTAGGAGCACTTGGAAATAAGCTACGATGCATAAGGATAGTATGGATATGTCTTAGTACAAGTTTGAGCGAAAACGAAGCGGAAAATCATTAAGAAATGTGAAAAAGGAGTCATGTATAATCTTCTGATCATAACTTTTGATGTCCTTCTTAAAATAAGAAATTCCAGTTGGGTTGGAAACTAGACTTGAAGGGCTTTCCAACAATAGGTCACACGCCCCAAATGGACTTCTGGTTCGAAAGATACAGCCTTCGCAAGTAGACGCAAAAATCGCAGTTTTTCCGCCCGGTCGACCGGGCGAGACGAAAATTTCTTCAGAGTACAAGGCATGTTTGCCCGGTCAACCGGGCGAAAGTGGCTCCAAAAGTGCTTGCCCGCCCGACATGGTGGCTCTGCCCGGTTGACCGGGCGGAATTTCATTTTTGTCGTAGTTTCAGAACAACGTCGCCCGACCGGGCGGTTTTGCCGGAAGGTTATTTTTTGCCTTTTTTAGCCGGTTTTGTAAAAACTATAAATAGGTCTTCTCTCTCTCTCCCCCGAGACCTCTTTTCTGACGTTATTTGGTATTCTTAGGTTTAGCTTTAGTTTCCTTCTTCCTTTTCTCTCTAGTTTTTCATGGCAAACCCTAGTTTCTCTTTTCTTCATTAATTCATGAGTTTATAATTTTCATCTCTTTTCTTTCATTGATTTCTTTGATCATGCTTTTCTTTGTAGATTAAAATTTCTTTATTTATTTCATGATTGAGTAGTTTATATTCTAGGGTTTGGGAATCCATGTTTATATGCTATGATTCTTGATTGATATTTATTATTGGTTTGATTAGTTATTGATATCTCTAATTGATTAGTGTTTTTATTGTTAATCTTGCAATTTGATCAATTGTCTGATTAGATATTGCTAATATCGAGTCATAGATCGAGAGATAGTACTCTTTAGAGGCTTACCTACAATTAGCAAATCTGATTATGTTGAGCGACCCTACTAGCATATGTTGATTTGAGAGCATTAAGGCCCGACCGTAGGATTAACATGTGCTCTAGATATCTGATTAATTGAATCATTGATGATATTTTGATAGATTATAGTTATGAACATGGTGAACCATTGCCCTAGATCCTTTTTAGCTTGATTTTCGTAGTTTGATTAGTTTGGAACTTTAATTAATTCATTATTCCTGATCTTGTTTAGTTTTTCCATGCATTAGAAGCTAGATTAAAACAACCATCTCTCTGTGGATTCGACCCTACTTACCCTACTACATTGTTAGAAGGTTTTGCAGGAATTATTTTTGACAGGTGTACGACAGCCTATCAAATTTTGGCGCCGTTGTCGGGGAGACGGTATAGTTTTATTTAGTTTTTATTATTTGGTGAGACTAAACTGTATATATATATATATATATATATATATATATATATATATATATATATATATATATATATTTTAATTTTTCCCTTTTGTGAATATTTTTTTTATTTTTTTTAATAACTTTTCTGTATCATGGAGTCATGCTATTTTGATGATGGGGATAATTCTTTTGCTAGGCAACATAGTAATAATTCTTGGGATTCTCGTGTTTACAGTTTTGATGCATCATATCAAAATCCTCCCAATTTTTGTATGAGTTCTCCCGAATTACCTCATATGTTCTGTGAACCCCATGTACATGTTAGTAATTCTAGAGCAATTTTTTCTTTTCCTCAGTATGAGAATGAAGTGTTTTGGAAGTACTATCATAGGCTTGGAGATTTTATAGGTCCTAATCATGGAATTGAACTGTGGGATATGTGTCTAGTGATTTATGAGGGTTTAAATGAAGAAACTAGGATGGTGGTAGAATCTATGTGTAATGGAGGATTTCTATTCCAAGCACCTGATTATTGTTGGGATTTAATTATGTGGTTGGCTAGGGATACTTACGAGTGGGAGATGTCTTCATCTGCTATTTCACCCCAAACATACATGACACCACCCCCTTATTGTTCTAATTGTCAATCTACTTTTCATGATTTTTCTTCGTGTGATGTGACATTAGTTTATGGTTTTGACCCCTCTTCCCATTATGAATGTCAATCAGCTCACAATTCTAGCCCCAAACCGTTTATTTATGATGATGATGAGGGTTGGATAATAAATGAGAGCTATTGGGATGATGAAAAGATTGAGAGAAAGACCAATGTGATGGATGTTTTGCAGGAGGAAGAAACCATGGTTGAAATTTCTTCTTTGGAGGAAAGTCAAGTAAAGAGTGATGTGATTTATGAGTCTTTATCGGCATCACCTACTGTTTTTTAGTCTCATTCTTTAAAAAACTTGACCTTATTCCTTCTTCCCCTTTATTATATCCTCCATCGTTCCTTCTTTCTCCCCTTTTGAATGGCTCTCATGATAATGTAAATGATGTACAATTAGTTTTTTTTCCTTCTTTTGCGTCATGTAAAAAGACTAACATTTTTTCTTTTTCTTCTTCTTGTAAATATAATTTTTCCTTTGATTTTTCTTTTTGTAGTTTTAGTAATTTTTTAGTACTAATTTTTTTCATTTTTCCTTTCCACTCTTATATAATATGCTATGAGATGTTTGCAGGAACATATGATAAGCTTCTTAGAGCATTGAACTATTATGAGTGATGTACTAGTCTTAAACGGTCATGCAAGACCTTAAATCAGCGCTTATCGGGAGGCAACCCGACTTTGTTCATATATATTTTTTTTATTTTTTTTTTAATTTTTGGTTTGACTAACTTTGCTAATGTGTGATGAAGTCTTTTTCTAGGTACAAGCATAGCCAATTTTTTTTTGGCTAAGTTCACTGCCTCATTACAACTATCGATTGTGGTGGAGGTGTCGATGCTTTTTGACACTCCCTTTGATTACCCAACCCTTTTGTAAGTTGTACCTCTCCCTCATTTAATTCCTCTTTGTTCACATTGAGGACAATGTGTCATTCAACTTGGGGGAGGATGTTTGTCATTACTTAGCGCATGTTAGTTGCATTTAGAGTAGTTTTTTTTTATTGCTTTCATAGGTTGTTGCACGGTTTGTACTGCTCATTAGGAGTTACGTGTGACCAAAAAAATTGTACTGCTTTCTTAGTTGCATTAGCATATTTCATTTCATATTAGACTTCATCTCATTTTATTAGTTGCATCTATAGGACTATTGCTGGCACTCTTTGAGAACTTTGATGATATTTTACTACATTTCCTAAGCGTCATTCATCTTGAGCATGATACTTTATAGCACGATTGTTTTGCAATTGATTGTTTGTGGTAAGATTGATTGATCTCTCTCTGGTTCGATTTAACTTTATTATGCAGACACCTTAAACTAAGTGAGCTTCTATGCCTATAAACTGACGTATCTGTGTCAGTTATGTTCTTTCATGTGTGATTAATTCCTTAGTTGTCGCATTGATCTTGATTTTGACTTGGTACTCTTTGATATTTGATAGTGCATACATTTTGATATGATTGAGGCATTCTATTTCATTATCTTAGCTCCAGAGTTATTTTTTTTCATATTTTCCTTTCTCTAGCCCCATTGAGCCTCCCCGACTGTGTTTAATTGAAACCTACATTACAAGCCCTTGGCCTCATTTGATATTTGTCCTAAGCCTAGCTTGGGGGAGCGAGTATTAGTTTTGGTTCAGTTAGTATTAAATTGAAGTGCTCTATTTGTGGTTTAGATGGATGGAAAAGTATGTTTAGTGAGCTTTGAAATTAACTTGAAAGTTCGAAAAAAAAGAAGTGAAAAATGAAATGAAAAAGAAGTGAAAAAAAAAAGTTGTGAATAAAGTGAAATAAAAAGGATTATGATTGAATTTCTTGAGTGAAAAAGGTTGTTGATTATATTTGGAGATTGTTGGTTGTTGCACGGAGTTGTTGTGACCTTTCTTGGTCATGTTTTCAGTTATATGATGCTTCCCCTTCTTGGTTTTTCCACCACAATTCCCAAATTATTCCATACCTTTAATCTCAGCCCCATTAAAACCCTTAAAAGTCCTCTTGATCAGTGTGTATTGTATTATTGAGTATTAAGTGAGTCAAAAAGTCAAAGTTAAAGAGTATTTGTTTCATCTGAGTCGACTTGATTAGGTTGAGTGTCAACGTTTATGCCTTAAACACATGAGAGATTTGAGTGCACATAACTATAGTGAGGTCTGTCAGGTTTTGTTAAATCCAGCTTGGGAGAGATGCTAATATCGAGTCATAGATCGAGAGATAGTACTCTTTAGAGGCTTACCTACAATTAGCAAATCTGATTATGTTGAGCAACCGTACTAGCATATGTTGATTTGAGAGCGTTAAGGCCCGACCGTAGGATTAACATGTGCTCTAGATATCTGATTAATTGAATCATTGGTGATATTTTGATAGATTATAGTTATAAACATGGTAAACCAATGCCCTAGATCCTTTTTAGTTTGATTTTCGTATTTTGATTAGTTTGGAACCTTAATTCTCATATCTGTGATCTTGTTTAGTTTTTCCATACCTTAGAAACTAGATTAAAACAACCATCTCTCTGTGGATTCGACCCTACTTACCCTACTACATTGTTAGAAGGTTTTGCAGGAATTATTTTTGACAGGTGTACGACACCCTATCATGGTCGCCCCTCTTCTCGTGAAAATCGTGGCAGGAATAACAAAAACTGCGACCTTGGCAACAATAACAACCACCGTGGCAAGAACATGGGAAATTAAACAAAACATGGGAAAGTAAGGTTTTTTTCCTTTTTTTCCTCTTCCGTTCCTTTCTCTTCTTTTCCTTTCCTTTACTAAAAAGGAATCAAACAAGTTGTTAGTGGGAGAAGGTAATTTTTTAGTTGTGACACGTTCAAGAATTCATCATTTGCATCAAGGAAAATATGAAGTTAATTTTCGTCAAACAATAAATTTAACAATCGCCCAATTATGATTATATACATGAATTGCTCATCACCGCATTAGCAACAAAACCATTAATAACACCAATCATATATAAGAAGATAGGAACCCAAAAGACACATCTTAAAAAATGAATGAAATCATGACCAAGCATTCTTTAAGCATTAGTATTTGCATAGTAAATATCAAGATTGCATTAGTATTTGCATATTGAAATATCAAGACTACATATCAGAGCCATGATCATTGTTTTCTATTCTCAGCATAGTTTTGTCCTTAAAACTTTAAAAAACATAAAAAGATTAGGCCTTTGCCAACAACTAAGTACAAAAGATGAACTAAAGAACGCCAAATCTATGTGAGATATTGGACATTAAATTCATACAAAGAATTAAAATTGACACAAAAGTTGAGCAAAATCAAGCCACTTAATAAGAATGACCATTGTTCCCCTAATAAGAAAAGGAATCTATGGAAAGCAAAGTAATAAATAACATTAAGCAAAATAAGAAGCAACGACTATAATAAAAACTAAATAAATAAAGCTTACAATAAATATCTATGGCATGCACAGTGACACTTGATTCACAGAATGCCTATATGACTAAGTATGTAATTGCACACAGTCATGTGCACAAGCCTTAACAGTTAACTCCGTAAATATGGTAATGATCTCCATAATTAGATTAGAAATAGATGTTAATAGTCTTATTGATGAAGTGGAAATTGAGTGAATAATTATGATGATTAGTCTTTTTCTAGTATATGAGAACTTCAAACGATTGTGCTATATGGTGGATTATCATCCTTTTGAAGATTGTAAGAAAGATTAGTGTGCTTATTATTCATGTTATACTATCACATTAATATAAAAGAATATTGAAATTATGGATGATCTAGAAGCTAAGGAATAAGCTCTAGCCAAAATGAGAATCCAAAAAGAAAAGGTTGCTAGGGCCTACAACAAAAAGGTAGTGCCTAAAGAATTCCAGGAGAATGATAAGGTTTGGAACATGTTTATGCTAGAAGCAGCTTACAAAGATCCGCAATTAGGGAAATGGTCACTAAGTGGCAAGGTCCCTTTATCATTCATAAGAAAAGGTCTGGAAATGCATACATATTAAAGTATATAGATGGCAATATAAAAGAAAGAGCCCTAAATGGTAAATTTCTAAAGAAATATCATCCATCTATATGGGAACAACATGATCCTGTGTTTCAACAAAACCATGCAAAATTGTTTCAAACAGCAAGGGGTCATTAAAATTACAACATTAATAATATAATAATGTTACATCTTAAACATTCCAACAATGTCTAACAGCTAAACTAAGGTTTTTTTATGGCTGACCTGGCTGACCAAGCATTACAAAGTTTCTCCTTCTGGAGAATCAAGCTTTGTTGTACAACCATGTCTTTGAACATCTCTTGCCTCAAATGAGCAAGTTTGGTTCGCCCTTGGTGTAGCTTCTTCTCTTCAGTAGCAATGGAGTTTTGGAGAGAAGACTTCTCATTGATAATATTGATCTCCTCTTTATTAATCTCAGCCAGGCGATTCTGTAAAGATTGCCTTTCCTCAGAAAAAAGCTTCAGCTTTTGATCAAAAGACCCTAGAGAATCTTGGATCTGTTTACTGAAGTTTCTGAAGGATTTAGCATGAGCTTCCAAAGAAGTCTCCTCTTCCTGAAGTTTCTGAGCTGAGAACTTTGGAGGTTGGACTCTTGATTCGGCATTACATTATTGAAGAAGAAAAGTCTTTTTTACATAATCAAGACAAGGTATCCAGTATTCAAAGCCTTGAGAAATCAGGGATTCCAAAATATGTTTAAGAGCCTGTGCAGAAGCCTGATCATAAGGGTTGTTTGTTAAGGTCAAGCAGAGATCCTAGACTTTGTCTTATTATTTTATGTGGTCAGATGATCCGTCACTGGAATGATCACTGTTAGCAGAGGTAGGTTGATCCCTTACAATGATAGCTGTCTGCAGATTAACCTCTTTCCCTCCATCAGACTCTTTCACCACACTTGCTTCTTGAGTGCTTCCCTCTACATCATAAAGAAGAGAAGCCAAGTTAGCAAGAGAGTGAAGTCTGGTATCGTGAGGACATGGACTCATATAGAGGAAGTCTAAAATGAATTCGTGTGGAAAGAAAGGCAGACCAGTCCCTGAAGTAGATGCTGAAGTTGATGAAGAACCTTTGCAAACAGAGGTAATCACAAGTTCAGTACTGCTCCATAAAAGTGTGACCTCTAAAGGAATAACATCTTTTGGAACTTCAATTCCAGCAATAGAAGGAATTGCTATAACAATAGTGGTATCAGCATGAGAGCATGAAACTTCAACATCTAAAGGACTTGATTCCAAGGGATCTTCATCAAATTGAAGAAACAAGTCCTCATCAGCAGATTCCACATGAAGATGCTCAGTCTCTTCCAACTAGGGGGCAACACATCCTTCCAAAGAGGGGTAGCCATATTCTCCAACTAGGGGGAAGCACCACTTGAGGTGGGATGATTGATGACAGATTCATTAACAGGACCACCCTTTGAACTTAACTCTGGATCAGCTATCTTAGAGCATTTCCTGAAGGATGGCTGGCAGAGCCAAGAGGCGATAACTTCTTAGAAGAAGGATCACTGACAGTCTTAGGCTCAACGCCATCAGCACCAGAGGAATCTGGAATAAATTAATCAGTATTCCAAAAAGTGAAACTTCTCATAAAAAGAGTAAAGGTGAAATTCATACTTGCTTTGACTCCTGGGAGTTTCCTTTTGAAAATTTGAGATATGGTCTTGTCATCATCTTCATCAAAGGAGATGATATATTGCAGTATCTCTAAAGAAGTCTCCAATTTAGGACGTTTCTTGTTGGAATGCCTAAAAGGTTTGGAGGCAGAGAGACAACCATAATCTCTTTTCTTTGTAGCCTTCTTAAGAGGCTCAGGTTGCTCCACTGACCTCTTGGGTTGAGTGTCCTTGGAAACAGAGAGACAATTGTAATCTCTTTTCCTTGCAGCTCTTTTGAAAGGGTTAATCTGCTATAGTGGCCCTATGGTTTGGATGTCCTCCATAGTTTGGACATCTCCATAGGAAGCCCCTTGATCATAAACAACATCATCTTCATACTCTGAAGAGGTATGAGGTGGAACCCTTTTGTCTATGGTATTCTAATAGAACTTGTCATATCTAGAATCTGTTGTCATGCCATCAGGCACTCTTAGCTTCTTCTTGCCAGCTTTTTCTAAAAGGAAAGCACAAAGAATATTTAGTAATATTTATTCCCACCAAAAGTTATAAAAAAACTGAGGATAGAAATTACTTACTGCCTAAGAAGAGCTGATCCTCAAAGTTCGCCAAAGCATCAAAACATGTTGAGTTGTTTGGGAATACATGATCCCACCACAGATGGAAGCCTCGAACAGCTTTAGTGATCCATTTCCAAGGAGAGATAGACATGGAAGTAAGGCTGAGAGTTCTACTCTGGAAAGCTATGCCTTCTTCAAAACGACCCCTTGAAGTCCAAGGATCATTGCGGGTCAAGAAGTAAGGAATAGCTAGCGGTTGGACCAATCCAAATTGTCTAGCCACCAGTTGTGGATTGTAAGCCTCAAAGCCAAAGAATTCAGGCTCAACAACTATTAAATCCCTAGACCTAATAATACTGCTCCAAAAGTTTCCACTCCCTAAGGAGCTAGAGTAGATGTTCAGGGATTGTAGCCAAACATGCACTGCTTGATGGCGCCAAGTTTCATTTTCAATAGAAACAATCGTCTTACTCGGGAAAATATTCCAGATACCAGGATTGGACTTAGAAGCCAAAAAGTATGAAAGAATCAAACTTGGATGCCAAGCCTCGTCTGGAGATACAAGATTGAAGCTGATTTCACCATAACATCTACAATCATCAAGACTAGAAAGGAACAAAAGGGGATCAAAAGAAAAATCTTCTTCCTCTGAACCCTTAGATGCTTTAAAAGCAGAAGAGGGATTGATAACCATCAGACAAGGTGGATACATGTGTCCCCAATAAGTCAAAAGCCATAGAGGTCCAAATCCCTTGTCAGTAGAGAATATGAGAGACTCAAAGGTATGAATTCCAAAACCTTTGAAGGATTCTATACTCCTGAAAACACATCTATAAAGTTGTCCCAATAGAACAGGAACCAAAGCTACTTCTTCAAAAGTAAAGGAGATGTTAACAGCTAAAGATAGCCATAATGTTACCACTCCTCCAGCTCTAGACATCATTAATTTGGAGAAAGCAAAAGTAAGAAAAGTACTTCCTCTTGAGGAGTAACTTCCTCACTAGTATCCTTATTGATGAAGAAATCAACAAATTTCTGAAAGCCACATTTGCTAGCACTGGCAGAAGGACTAGTAACCTGGCGAAAGATTGATAAGCATTGACTGTAGAGCTGATTGTGTTCTTTAACATGGTGATAAGCATTAATTTGGAGAAAGCAAAAGTAAGAAAAGTACTTCCTCTTGAGGAGTAACTTCCTCACTAGTATCCTTATTGATGAAGAAATCAACAAATTTCTGAAAGCCACACTTGCTAGCACTAGCAGAAGGACTAGCAACCTGGCGAAAGATTGATAAGCATTGACTGTAGAGCTGATTGTGTTCTTTAACATGGTGAAAGATAGGAAGTTCAATTCCATATTTACCTGTTGGAGAAGTCCCAGTAATGAAGGCGATATCAGCTAATGTCATAGTCATTGGTCCCCATCTGAACAAGAAGAAGTTGATGGCAGGGTCCCAACATGCCAACAAGGCCATAGACATAGCCCCATCAAAGGGGATGGTTTCATAAGAAGCTAGTCTCAAGAAGGGCAATATTATGTTCTTGGACCATTTGTCATGAAAAGGTCTCATTCGCAGAAACCATGCTCTTGCATCCAAACCTGAAATCCAACCTTTAAAAGGTTTGCTGGTCAAAAGGCCAATGCAAATGTTGAAGAGATTTTGGAGCAAATGGAAGCGTTCTGGGCTTATTATCTTCTAAGATAATATGGTCCAAGAATGGGTAGCATTGTTGCTCTAAGACAATTTGGCGCTTTAGTTTTTGAATCTTGAAAGGAAAACAAGGACTAATAGTGGCAATCCTCTCCTCTAAAGGAGTATTCGAGTCAGAGCTTTTGTTCACATACTAGAACACTTGAGACTTATAAGTCCCAAGGTTCACTCTAATGGCGTTGCATGATTGACGAGCTGCCTCAGATTACATGACATCACGTTTTTTAGCAAGTGCTTCACGAATTTCATCCTCACAAACTCTTTCATTAGACATGGAAAATTGAATTTTGGTGATGAATGTGAATTCTTAAAAAGTGAATTATATTGGTCTGAAAGATCTTCAATTTTCCTAAAATCCTTGAAAAGGGTATTAATGGAGAAGACAACCAAAATGAAACAATAAAAGAAGAAAACACGTGCAGATTGCGTGATATGTTTTATTTTGGGTCATGTTTAATTAGGTTATGTTAAAGCCCTAGTTTTAAAAAATTAAAAACATAAGGTCCTGAAATCATCTAAAAGCCCAGTTCCAAAGGGCGAGTGACATGAAAGCCCATTTCAAAGGGGCATAACTTTTCGTTTTTCAAGAGACGGTCAATCTCTTTATAAAAGAGGTAAGTGAAATGAAATTTTCACATTACTCATCTCTTGAAACAACAGTCTCCAAAAAAACCTTTCATCTCCCAAACCTTCTCAAAAAATCTTCTTCGCCAGACATGGATGCACCTCAACCATCCGCAACCTACAGCCCTTCCTCCCTCCTCCAGATATACCAAAGGAGAGAGAAGAGGAAGAGGAGGAAGAAGAGGAAGAAGAACAAGACGATGAGGGTTTTCCTCCATCATCAAATAAATCTGATGATGATGACGATGTGCCCGCCGCCAAGCGGAGGAGGGTTGACGAGGAAGATCTCCTCGAGGAACCTTTCGCCAGGGAGGAACGCTTCTTCTATCCTCTTGGCGATGATTCCAGCAACGCTGCTGCTGGAGATGATGAGGAAGATGTGGATTCTGATGGCGACAAGCCACGGTCTCCAAGGGATTAGACCTAGAGTTTAGAATTATAAAATTCTAAAAATTGTAAATTTTTATCCTAAGATAAAAATTTTAATCTAGGTTGTAAATTTCCCTTTTTAATTAATGAAATTTAGTTTCTACATTTTCGGGTTTTTATAATTTTTATCCATGATTGCATTATTTATTTATTTTGTTCAAACTAAATTGTGCAAATTATATTGTGTTGTTAAAAAATATCTGTCAAGTCAAATAATGCAAAATCTACGGTTAAGATTAAATGGAAGAGAAATAAAGTGTCTCTTGGGATGCTAACTCTGAGAATGTATTAATGAAATGGAAAGAAGTTACTTCAAAAAGTAATAATTACCATCTAACTTCACACGCCACTAATGGCCAAATCCTAGCAGTGATGTGAAATATTAAGGGGATAATGGGCATATCCATTCCTACCCACTAGGGCCATAACTTGAAGTGATTAAGATCAATTATAAAAATAACGTGACATATTATCTAAAAAGATAATATCAATCGCTTCATAAACCCCTAACAAATAGGGATGACTGTTATGGTAATCATATTATAAATGTGCTATCTTAACCTTGAGATTTCTCACTCCTAATATCTTTATTCTACCATCAAAAAATCCCAAAAATCTGTGAGCATGGCTAATCAACAAATCGCTCCTTTACCATTTCCTGGTGAATGTTGGAGGCATCGATTCAATAAAGACATCACACAAGAGGATTGGGAGGAATTTAAAGAGGAAGAGATGACGAAATGGCAATCCAAAATTATAAGACTCTTTGGAAAGGGCCCCAAGGTCCAATCTGGAAGTCTAAGGGAGCAAGGGTCTAGTGCTGCTATTATGGGAAGTGACATGGACTTCCTAGCACTAAATCTATGGCCAAAAATGGAGAAATGAGATATATTGAAACTCCTAAGCGTTTGCAAGGCATGGGGAGAGTGCATTGCAAAGCAATATTTTCCTCCTGAACTCATATTGAAGTATCACAAGTCCATAGTTTGTGAGAGCAGTTTGGGTGTTTTCACTAGAAAGTATAGGGTAGTCCAAGTGGACGAGAATATGAGTTCTAAAAAACTTATACAGTACAAATGTACATTCTCTTGTGGCAAGAACACTTATCAAGAAGAAGCATCCCTATGTTACTGGATGAGGACTACTCTAATGATGATGACCCTGATGTTGATGAACATGAGGAGCCACAAATCACCATTAGTTTCGCCCATCTCCGCACTTGATAGATCAAGTGGCATGACAGATGTTTAGTAATCACAGCAATAGTACGTGGTTTAGATATTCCCTAATTAACTATGTACTTATCTTTAATTCAATAAATAAATGTCTTCTTAAAGATGTTTTATTATTAAGAGATATTATTTCACTTTATGTCATTCTTCCTTACTGCCATATCGTATAAAATTATGGGCTTGATTGTTGTTCATAAAATGAATGGTGAACCCAAGGAAGTAATTTTAGGCCCAAATGCCTAATACAAATGCCTAAAAATGGTAATATTAATTTTAAGACGTATCAACAAATTGATAACCTTAAAATAAATAATAATCAGCAAAAAGTCCATAAACTTCTTGAAAAAAGAGGTCAAAGTACTCAATTACTCACTGATCCTAGAAGTTATTATGAAAGTAACCGTTGAACAAATGAACTGGTTATTTAAAGGGACTTGGCCATAACATCCCATCATCACATTTTCATTTCAAAAAATCAAAATGAACAAACAAGCATATGCAAACTTGGCAGCCAAGTTTGATGATGATTGTTTCAATTATCGCTTCACCCTCAACATCATAGAGAAAGACAAAGAATCCTTCATCACAATTGAGAGGGCCAGATGGGCAGAGCAAATGGCACGCATCTTTGGTGATGAACCTGTAATGGGGCCAAGAGATCCTGGGCTGGTAGAATTAAGAGCTACAAAGGTCGGTACAAATATCGATCTCTTGTCTACCCACATATGGCCCAAATTGGACGGGAAATCACAAGACAAACTGCTAACAGTTTGTAAGAAGTGCTAGTAGAATTTTTGCTTATTGCTGTGATTTTACCCGTACGCAGCAATAAACCACGAAAAAGAAAACGAAAAAATTCAAAATAAATCTATTGTTGCAGTTCCCAACCAAAACCGCAGCAATAGATGTCAACGGGACAATTTTTCAAATTTGGTTGACTAGTTTGACCAGCTCTATTGCTGCGGTTTTCTTTAAAGAAACCGCAGCAATAAATTAAAATATTATATAATAGTATTTAAGTAGGAAAACCGCACCTCTCTAACTAAACCCTAAATGAAACCTTACATCTCTCACTCTCCTCTCACGCCCCTCTCTCTCCTCTCTCTCCTCTCTCTCTCTCCTCTCACTCTCAATTCTTCGCCTCTCCTCTCTTAATTCTTCGCATGAATCGCATCTCAACACACTCCTAAACATCAACGAACATCATCAACGCATCATCATCAACACATCATCAATCAACGCATCAATTTATCTCTCATCAGATCGAACACATTAATTTGTTTAGATCGAAGACTCGACCCTTCGAAACCTCGCGCCAATCTCAGTCGTCGGTCGTCGTTCAACCTTGTCGTCGTCACCAATCTAAGTCTTCGTCGGCGAATCTCCAGATCTTGTTTTCATTTTTTTTTTCTTCATTTTTATTTTTGTTTTCATTCACATGGATTGAAAGTTCATACCCATATTCTGAAATCTGGCTATGAATTACATAACAACATTACTATAATATTTAATGATATCTTATCTGAAAAGTTGAAAGACTATTTAAAGGAGATGAGATCAAGTAGTAATTATAGCAAATCTCGAATGTCATAGGAGTATTCGAGTTTGTAAAGTATGCACGGAAGTTGCTTGATGAAATGCTTGACCCATCTTTAGCTACTTATAATTATTTGATTAATGACAAAGTTGTAGAAACATTTGTCTTGGTTCGTCGGACTGCAAATCTGATGTAAAGCTTGATAGCTTTACTTCAAATGTACCAAATTCATTGTAATTACCAATCCCCCTTATTGTCAATGAAAGTAATGAATTATGGAAGTTCTTTCACTTCTTTTTCATCTAATTTAGTTGTTAATTTTGAGAGTTATGATTTATGAATTTGGTTATTTTTCTTTTAAAGCTCTTTTGCTATATGGATTTTTGTATCTTTAATGTTTTTGAATTTTGTATAAGTATTATTTGTCATTATTTTGAATCAGTAGTGTTTTATTTTGTTCCTATATTATTTTCTTTAAAACTTGATGGAAAAGTGCAAAATTTTTGTTTTTTTACCTGTCCATGTACCTATTGCTGCGGTTTTGGCTAGGAACTGCAGCAACATGTGTAGCATATCGCAGCGGTTTTGGCCAAGAACCGCAGCAATAGCTTGGCCTATTGCTGAGGTAAAAAACCGCAGCAATAGGTTAATTACCTATTGTTGCGCGGCCAAAACCGCCGCAATATGCCACTTAATGATCGCAGCAATAAGCAATTATTCTACTAGTGTGGGGAAAGGAAGTTTCCACTATCTTAAATCTAGCAAGGCCTCAAAGGATGAATTAGGTCTTCGTCAAGAGTCTAACTCTTTCTTGCACTCAGTCCTCCCTCAAAGTGGTGAGGACAGGAGAAGGCCAAGATGAGAGTCAGGGGAGGATAGTGCACATGTGCAAATTGTGGGAGATGTTGGTCCAAGAAAACTTCTTTTCGTGGATGTACGTCGCATTGATCGACAGGAGGTACGCTTGGGACAAAAGATACTACATGACCATCTTCAATGCAAGGTTCAACAACTCCCCTGAAGAGGACTACTACTTTGCAGTTTTTAGGAGTAGTGCAGGGCGCGAGTTAATTGGAAGCCGATGAATATAAGGCTATGGTAGAGACAATATGTAGGGAGCATTTCCAAATGTTATCTCTAGATACAAGTCCTTTCAATTAAAATGTAATTAATGATCTTATCTTCATAGAGATAAATCATACTCATATAAATGTAATGAAATTACCTCAAATGGTAAACTTACTAAATATATTTTCAATAATACAATTGCTTTAACATCAATTTTTGGTTCACCAAAATGAAGTAAAAACGAACACGTGTCCATTTAATACTTATACTCCTTAAAGAACTATCCCCATGAAATTAGGCAGTTGAGAGAATTTATTGGACGGTTAAAACACTCAAGTCTTTACATATGTATATATGTATGGTTTCTAAAGGATTCAAAACTAAAATCAAAATGGATTACACATATCTTCCCATGTTTCGTCAATCTGCTCCAGAGCATATGCCATATCCATCAAAATGCCCAAATCATCACAAGGCATTGAATGTGATCATATCTGGAAATACAAAGGCGAATTTATTAAGAATGAATCCACTAAATGGGTTTCTTCTATTCAAAAATATTTTGGAGATAATCCTGTCATACAACAGGATCCGGAAATTAACAGAGGATCTAAGGCCTTCCAAATAGGGTCCAATTTAGATCTCGTAAAAGAATTGATATTTCCTAAACTTGAAAGGAATGACCAGGTTACATCTCTTCTGGTTTGCAAGTCATGGAGCAAAGTCATTATAGAAGAGATATGGAAACCTAATGTGCCTTGTAGATATCTAAAAAAGCTCTTTGTCAAGGGAACTACAAAGAAAATAAAAGTCTATAGACTATTGGATGGTCATCATCAAGAGATGTGGTGCAATACAAATGTGCGTGTCAGATTTGGTACGATCTCATGGCCTATGATGTAAGTCCTTGTTGGTTATTACCAAATAATCATACAAGTACACATCTCGAAGAATATATCTTAATGGATTTCACAATGGCTAGAAAGCAAGGTGAAGGAATACACAAAAGATTAATCTTTTCGACTAAATTTAGCCATCCTAAAAAAATGTTCATTGACCATCTTAGAACAATGGAAGAAGTCACATTCAGAATATTACTGGATGATATTGGCTATAACCATTGAAAGTCCTTCTCTACTCATAATTTATGGGTACATCACTCCATATATCAGGGGGGCAATTTATTACCATCATTTTTAGATGTCCCGTTACATTTATTATGGCACATTGAATTGAACCTCAAAAGGTTTAGTTTCTATTTAATGTAACGGCCTAACGCAAGTATAAAGCCCATCGAACAAAGTCAACAGAAGTCAAAGTCAATAAAAGAAGACCAAAATGAGATGAAAGTCAAGAATGCATGGTAAAAGGATAGGCGGTTAAAGAGCAATCATGAGGCAGATCCATATAAGGAAGAACGTGTAAGACTACAATTATTCAACGCCAGAAGACGGTTGAGATTTGAATCAAAGATGATTCAAATGTTTTACCTCCAAGTAAGCACGGAAGTTACACAACACGCTTCTCTATAAATAGAAGAATGATCATCAAGTAAAAGACAACGAACAAACACACATCAAATCGCATTACTTCTTTTCTTAACGTAGCCTAGCCTTAACCTAGCCAACCCCCTTTTGGGGTTATAGTTTAGTTCCTTAGACTTATAACATGTTCTGGCGCCAAGTTCTGTAATTCTCCGATTGAAGCAAGGAACCATGGAGGTAACAACCTTCGTGTCTTCCCTTTAGTTGTCCAGCCTGGCTTATCCCTCTATGTATTGTAAAATCTTTCTTAAAGTTTGTGGCATGTATGAGAATGTTGTGCTTTAATTAATAGATTAATTATTGCTTGCTCTATTTATTGCATTTTGCCTGAATTTATTAGGCGTAGTTTAATTCTTAATTAAATTGCAACAAAGTACGTTAGCAATGTTTTATCTAATCAAAACCGGTAACCCCCAGGGGCTAAGTCCCCCAAGACATTCAGTATCAAACTATTGGGTGTGCATCAACTTGTGTGCAAAGTCAACCAATTGATTTTGGCACCAACACAACCCTATCCCCATATATTCTGATTGTGAGCTTTGAGGAATTGGAAAACTCTAACACTAACCTGCAATACAAGAAAAGGAAATAAACAAACACGTTAGACATGCCATGCAACCACATGCCATGAAAGTGCACAAAGATTGAATCGTCGATATGTCGTATTAGCACAAATTATCTTTCTCTTCTAAAATGCTATCCGAACAGATTATTAGCTAAAACAAGATAAAATCACATGCATATTACAGTACAAATAAACGTAGCAGTAATTATAAGATTACAATAATAGCAATATAGCAATACAATTCCAATGATAAAAGTAAAAAACTTATATGGACTTGGTCATTTAGTGTGGACCTAATACTAATTCATGTGATTTAATTTATGGAAAAAACAAAGTCACTATATAAAAATATAGATATAAAATATGAGTAGATATAGATTGTAAAGTTTGACTATGTGAAAAAAAAAGGTTACTATATATGTCACAAAGTGAAAATTTCATTATGATAACTAAACTTATGTGAGAAATAGTGACGATATTAAAAAAACGGTCACTATGGTAGATAGAGTAACTTAAGATTTTAAAAGGTTACCATATGGAAAAAAGGATCACTATATTAAATAAGTGAATTTGGTCCACAATAATATTATTGTAAACCAGGTCCACGCAAGACTAATTCATGATAAAATATCACATATACTAACTTTATTACAATAATAGCAATATAGCAATACAATTCCAATGATAAAATATTACATATAATGATAAAATATTACATATATACTAACTTTTGCATAGGAGTTAGTATATGTGATATTGACAGATTGACCTTTACCTTATGGGTGGATAACTTTTATTAAAATTCATAAAAGAATCCGAAATAAAAAGATAAACTAATGGCAACTATTGGCAATTTTCCCTCGTAGCTAGGGCTGATAATGGGTCGGAGATAGGTCGGATGGACCTCAACCCGCCCCATCACTCGTGAACCAAATCCCCATCCACGCCATCCATCACCCGGGAAAAGTTCCTCCATATCCTCCCCGTCCATCAACCACGGATGGGGCGGGTGGGAAATAGATAATACTACAAAAAATTGTTTGTATACTTAACACTTTTAAAAATTAATAAATAAAAATTTAGCCTTCAATTAACAGCAAAACGACTAAATATCAATTGACAATTCTTAACACATGCCAAAATTTGCTAATAAAAATATATTTATCATATATATATATATATATATATATATATATATATATATATATATATATATATATATATATATATATATATATATATATTAATATCTATTAGTATTTTAATATTATATATATATAGGTTTAAGTTCATATGAGAACCACCCTTATGGTGAGAACCGCTTATTTTCCTCATTTTACGAAGATTTTACTCATTTCACAATGTTTTTTCTCATTATATCTCTTGTTTATTTTATGTTTTTGCTCATTTCACAACGTTTTTGCTCAATTTACGTTTTGCTCATTTTTACGTTTTTGTTCATTTAACTTTTTTATGCTTATTTTACCTTTTTTTAATCCTATAATTTTGCTCATTTTACGTTTTTGCTTATTAAATGTTTTCTATTCATTATATATTTTTGTTAAATTTTTATTTTTTTTGCTCATTTTATGAAGTTTTTGCTTATTTTTAGTGGTTCTCACCATAAGAGGATTCCCACTAGAACACAACCCCATATATATATATATGGGATCCGGTGAGAATGAAGAGTTATGTGAGAATAAAAAAATATATGAGAATAAACTACAACCGTTAGATCATACAAAATCTAAGGGCTGCAATTTGCCAAAGCACCAACAACAATACCATTCTTTTCACGGCAACATTTCAATTGAAGTGTGAACAGTACCTTTCACACGAGGGAAAATTGAAAACTCATACCTCTCACATCGATCTTTTGATTGCAAACAAAAATCTTAAAATTTTCTATCTGATCGAAATTCATACATCAAGTAATTTCTGGTACTACTTATTTTTTGATTTCCAATCATCATCAGGTACGAAATAAACCTAACTCATGGAATTCGATTTTTTTAGAATTGATGTACTTGTGTTCTACTCTTAGTTCATGGATTCCCTAATTATAAACTATGTTTTCACATCTTTTATTCGGAAATTAGGTGTTTCATAGACTATACTTGATGATGATGGAATGTTACTGAACTTTTGTTCATGTTCTTCTATATATGTCGTTTTGTTCTGTGGTTGTGTACTGTTGAGGAACTTTTGTTCAAGTGGGTTGCTTTTGAAAAATTTGATATCTTTGTGTTTTGTTTAGCTGGATAATGGGTACAATGGGTAATGGGTACAATGGGTAATGGGTACGATCAGATCAGTTTGGCCATGTTCATCATATATTTACTACATGTACATCAGTGCCACACTACAAGTACATTAAATCTCAAGGACTTTAATAAGTAAATAATAAGTACGAGTTGGAAATTCATATTTGGATAGAAGGAAACCAATTGATTAAAAGAAAGAAAATGTTATAGAGGTATAGGAAGAGAAGTGAAATGGGAAGTTTATAAGAGTAATAGTACACTACAAAGGAGGCATAATAATCATGGAGGTCTCTTTAAAACAGAATAAAATTGTAGGTTCAAGAATGGTAGCCTATCTAGTATCTACGAGCTAGCTAGCTAGCTCAATATGCTTCGGTCTTTCTTTTAGAAAAAGTTAGTTAGCACTTTTATTTAGTTAGCATTACGATGGGGCTATTAGCAGAGATTACAAATTCCAGGTAACTTTCGGGATAATATCGTCAAATCTTTGTGGAGAAGATCCTGCGCATCTTTGTATGTCAACATGCTCTGGCAGTTGGCTTCATTGTCTTGTCTCATATACTTTCTCCTGGTTTTTTTTAAACTGGGTCTTGTTGATGAATGATGATGCCTCTCGGACAAAATGACACTTATTTATTTTCCCTAAGGCCACTAAAATAATATGATTCTGATAAACCTAGTGAGAGTTGGATTCTTTCATGTATGTCCAACAGTTGATCCAATCTAGACTTTTTGAGGATGTATTGTTGAGTGAGAATTTCAACCTTCCTTTCCCTTGTGATGTATGTATAGGTGGTATTGAAGGCCAAAACTATAGATTTAAAAATATATGAATTAGCATAAATTCAATTTGAACTTAGTTATGAACTCAATTAGTCGCTTATCCAAAATTTGTCATGTGGAAAGCTTTGTACTTTATGTATTCAAGCAATCTATCACAACTTATAGTCAAATGATTTCCACCTCTCATTTATATTGGTACAACAAAATTACTCAATCATGCATATCTCTTTTGTTATAATTAGATTATCGGCATATCTCTTTGCTTAACTTTAGTAAGGTTATTAGAAAAACCAATCATAGACCTGTTAGCTAGAATCAAATATTTTTATTACGGCAGGATTCATCATGCTCTTTGGAGGTTTAGAGTTTGGAGTCTTTTTCCAGGGAAGACTGTGGAAAAGACCTGTAGGGCCATTGCTGCTATTGCACCTATAATTTGCACTCTTTTTATGAAAATTAGAATAGAAAGATCATATCCCATTTAACAAATTGAGCACGACAAGGCTAGCCTATGATGTTCATTTCCTGCCTGCTATAGGTGTTCAAATATCATTTTTTTTCTCTTGTTGGGGGTTCTCTACTTCTCGTCTCTCTGTTGCTTATCTAAATTGAAGTAATTAACTACTTGGCTGAAAATGAAGATTGTTTAAGCAGACCAACACTTTACATGTTTTCTATATGTTTGAGTAAAAAAAGTCTGGCAGAAGGGCCGGTGACATTAAAAATTAAGTGTAGGCCTTTTTGGCTTGACTTGTGAATGAAAATGGTCGTTAAAGCAAAAAGGTTTATTTTCATGTACTGTTGGTTATAGACTTATAGTATGTATGTATATCTTATGTTTAAAGTTATATTTGGTGATAGCTATTTCAGGTATGTCATTCCTTGGGAGGTGGTACAGGTTCTGGAATGGGAACTCTGTTGATATCAAAGGTGAGAGAGGAGTATCGTGATAGGATGATGCTTACGTACTCTGTCTTCCCATCTCCGAAAGTTTCGGACACCGTTGTTGAGCCCTACAATGCCACTCTTTCTGGCCGCCAATTGGTCGAAAATGCTGGTGAATGTATGGTTTTGGACAATGCGGCTCTCTATGATATTTGCTTCAGGACTTTGAAGCTCAGCACCCCAAGATGTGAGTGTTTGTGGTCTTATGTTGATTGGCATTCAGTCCTTAATATTGTTTAATGTGTTGTTAGATCTGTATAGAATGCTGGTAATTTAGGTGAATTCTGTTCGAGTTAATTCTTGATCAATTTTAAAACATGCTCAAATGTTAAAGATTGGATCGCAGTGAATTAACCTCCTTCCCCACCCCCGACTTCACTTCTTCATGGTGGGTTTTTGCCCCACTTACCTCTCGTGGGAATCATCATTATGTCTCCCTCTCTCACAGTCCCAGAACTCACTCAGCAGATGTGGGATGCCAAGAACATAATGTGTCAGGTAGATGATCTGGTCTTAAGACTCTAGATTGAGTCGTTAGACAAAACTTCACATAAGTAGAAAGATCAGTATCATTAGTGTTACTTGTAATAAACTGAGACATAACTTCACAAAAGTAGGAAATAACAGTATCATTAATGTTACTTTGAATAAACCGAGACATAACTTCACAACTTACTTTGGAACCATAGCAACATCTAGTTGTTTCTCGTAATATGTTTATATTTTATCAGTTCTCATTGTCTGTTTGTTTCCCTCCTATTATATCTATGAGAACGGGCAGATAACGCCATGAGATTACATGCTAGAATACTTTCCTTTTTTCATTAAGAATTATTCTGATTGTTGCATTCATATTCCTTGTTTCACTTTTGTAGAGGTTAGCAATCAAATGTTGGAATTGTATGAGCAGAACAGAGCACCACCAAACCAAGGTAGTGAAGCTAAAGGCAATGTAACAGGAGGGGCTGCTAACGGAATGCTGCGAACTTTCTTCACTACTGGAAGTCTGGAAGTGTCACTTGTTGTACATACGATGTCCATGAAGGACCACTTCTCATTTAAGCAACTATTAATATGGATATATTGTGTTCTGGTAAGTGTATTTGTCTTGAATGTTCCACTATTAATATAGATTTGAGTTTGGAAATGCTAAAAACTGAAATGTTACTATATAAGCAAGAAAAAGTTTTATATTAGTATTACAGTCTGACTTCTACTCTCTGCTTTCTCCCTAAGTTTTATAGCAATATTTTTGTTGTGATAGTAAGTAGTAACACCTTAGCTTGCTAATTGCTTTCAATTTCGAGCAACTCACTGCATCAAACAGCCCTGTCACTTCATGTACTTTGCTTCAATCAGATATTCAATGAATGTTCTTATTAACATTTCCATCCATGTATACTATATACTATTGTCTACAATTCATGGAAAGAGCCAAATCAAATTGAAAACACATCGCTAACTATACATTACTCCTAAGGAGAAAAAAAAAATTATGCGTTTTGTATCCTGTCCCTAAAATAGGCTAATGCAATAAAGTATACCATGGTATCTGCCATCGTCGCATCGAACATGAGTGCATGACATATACAAGTCTCATGCAATGAAATCCAACGACATTTATGTTCTTGAGCACAGCTTGCAAAGCTGATTCCATACTCATTATTGTCTTGAACACAATCGATGGTGGAGGATGCCACAACGCAACACTAGGAGCGCTGCCTACATCTACATTTGCTTCTCTAATTTGTAATCAACAAAAAAAATCAGATCTTTGAGCCTTGCTGTATATGGCCTACACCATGTCAAACTAAACACCATTTTTCTTTCTTTATTAAAAGTACATCACCAATGGCTTAAAAGTACATCACTGATGAATCAAAAGTACATCAAAGATAGCTTAAAAGTACATCACTGATTATAAATGTTTAGAGCAACAATAGTTACAATGGAGTTCGATAAACATAACTAGTAAAACAACCCTCTGGATCTTATAATTAAGTTTTAAACTATACATATAAGAAAAAGCGATAATGGATCGTATATATAAGAAATTCTATTAGATATTTGAAATGACAAAGCAATGTACAGTACTCATAGAAGCATGTCAATGTACATATAGTGTACCAGTGATGTATATGAAGTAAAGATATGATGTACATTAAGTAAATTCAATAACTTCATATAAGAAAAACAATAATGAATTGTATTAATCAATCTTAATCTGTACAAACAAATTCTAAGAGCTAAATACATGTTCTTGAGAGATCAAGGCACAATACTCATTCAATGTGACTACACATTATCACTAAAACCTTCATTGTCATCATCCTTCATCACTTCCTTCACGGCGTTCGGACCCATAGGAAATCCAAACACTTGGACATCTTCTCGATCAATCTTGATATTTCCATCTTGCACATATAACGTACGACTATATGGGTCCAAGTTCTCAATGAGCTAAAGACTTAGCTTGTTGTTTAGAGACCCCAAAGCCCAAATCAAGAAAAATCACCAAAGTCGGTATCTTTGACAACTTTTTTTGTTCAGAACTCATCCTTTCAATCACAAAGTGAAGTCTGGATGGAGACACACGACTTCTAAACTTACAAACATAATCTTTACTTTCAACTTCCTCCATAGACATATGATCTACAAAATCAAACCTAATGAAAATCATATAAACAAATTATATCAATTCATAACAATAACCAATATGCAGCAAGTGAAATAGCAAGTATGTGATATGCTCAATCATATTGATGTAGGTGCATTCACTCGCATAGAACTAACAATGCCTAGAAACTCGGGACTCAGAAGGTTCACTTGTTAATTCGAAAATGGAGTTTTAGCTAATTCTTGAGCAAATATATAGCTAGTCTATACTGATGTAAATTCTATATTATGTTACTATATCATAGGGAGTATTTGTGCACCAAAAGAAGCCAAATGTGAGGTTACAAAGCACCAACAATTAACTCGTAGAAAAATTATATATCTTGGAGATTATAAGACCAAATAACTGGCAGTAGGACTGAACTGGTTAAGTAGACACTGACCTAAATTATTCATGTCACTTAAAAGTATATTAGTAGGTATAGCTAATTCTTCAAGAAAAGGAGGATCACAATCCACATAATTTTTAAGAAGGGAAACAGAAGTGAAATATGCAGCAGCACTTTTGAAGCAATTTTGTTAAATGTCCACATATGTTCTCACTCCCTGTAGCAATTATAATCGATAGATATGAATTATAGAGCTTGAGATGGGATTGGACGAGTTATTTCTATCATTCAATTGAGCTTCTTGTCGAAAAAAATCCTTCAATTAGTCCAAATCAATTCTATTGCTATCACTCATGTAAGTCCAAAATCTGGAATTTATTGAGCTTATCAGTGAGTAAAAATTCTTGAAAAACAAGAAAATTTAATTCTGAATCTACTTAAACATTAGAACCATATATTGTCAATAATCAATATTTACATTATCAATAATTATCACCAGTTATCCATGAATCATTATCAACTGATATAACTAATGGTGGCTTAAAAATACATCACCGGTGGCTTAAAAGTTCATCACCAGTTGCTTAAAAGTACGTACATCACCAATTGCAAATACAAACCAAAAACATAAACGCCATATTACCTAAAAAGATGGAAGTTTTACATTACAAAGATCAAAATCGAAAAATAAAATAATACGAAACAAGTAAAACAAACAAGCAATATGAGAATCACCTTTTTCCCATAGCTTAATTCATAGTAACAACATCAAAATTATGAAAGCGAAACCCTAACACTCGGGATATAACTAAAAAATAGAGCTTACAAAATCCGAAAAAATACCTCTTTGAATCTTCTTCGAGCTTCAATGGAGAAATTCGAATCTTGATTCTTGTCCGAGCTTCAATTGAGGATGAAATTGCTAGTTTTGAATCTTGTTCGAGCATCGATAATGGAGGATGAAATTGTTGGTTTGCTACAGTAGATTGAGCTATTGTAGATAGGTGAAGGAATCAAGGAAGCACGATAGTTCTTTTTGGATTAATGAAACACAATAAATGGCGACCGTTAGATTAGAGTGATCCAAGCGCTCAGATTTATTCTCATATAACTAGGTATTCTCATATAACCAGGTTATTCTCACGTGAGCCCAAATCTATATATATATATATATATATATATATATATATATATATATATATATATATATATGACATGGGTAGATGGATGGAGCGGGTAATGGGGCGGGTGTTGGGTCAAAAAAATCTCACCCATTTCCGACCCTTCTCGCCACCCACTCCACCCGCCACCCGTCCGTCACCCTCATCATTGCGGGTTTTCACCCATTTATTTGGAGCGGGTGGATGGATAATCCACTCACCCATGAATAATTGCCAACTCTACTCGTAGTTACACTATATATTAGATATCAAAACAAAAAATCAAACACTAATTTTGCTTTTCAACAAACAAGGAAAAAACACGTATGACCAAAGCCAAACATGGGCTGGAGGGCAGGAAGCGAATGAAGGTTAATTATTTGTAATCTATGCATAGCCGCCATGTAGAAATTGGTATTAGCTGAAGCTTTTCTCATTGAATTGGTCAAACAAACACGGCCATTTAATCTAACCATCAAAATTTTACCTTGTATGGCGATTAATGTTATATGAACAAATTCAATATTTTTTTTTATCACAATTTAAATAAGACGGTTGCATAATAAATTATTAGTAGGTTTTATATAAGATCGCCTTACAATACAGTAAGTATAATTCCAATTTATTATTATCCATAAAATTATAAAAGGGTCGTTGTTAAAGGGGTCACTTGTTAAGTTAAATGAGTAACTTTTTTTTATAAAGGGTCCTATCTTACCTTGAAAGTGTAACATAGTTCACCCCATCTCACCGTAAACTATGGTGTGTGTAGGACTTTTATTAGAATTTTAAATAAATTTTTGTGAGTTGGGAGCAACTTTTTGTGCTAAATAAGTCACTTATATGGAAGTACCCCTTTTAAGTAAAAAGTTTTCCCATTGTGATTGTTAGATACTAGTACCATACAAGAAAACATTGTTAAAAAGGGTACGATCCAATGCTATTGAAGAGTGACGTAAACAGTATTGTTGTCTCACTTTTCTTCAACTATACAACTATACTCACTCGAAATCCATAGTTTCCAATGTACTATTTTGACCATTAATATCTTTCATGATGTGGAATATTAGTGAAAATTATAAAAAAAAAATTAATATATTTTAAAAGCACATTGCTTGTCTCCTTCCAAATCTTTATTATAGGTCAACGATCAATCACCTTAATTGAAGTTTGAACCCTGAGAGAAGGTAGGCCTAAGCGATCCATGTATATGCTATTAACTGCTCTCTTTGTATACATTTATGTGTACATTCTATTTTGCAAAGTTTTTGAGACATCTTTTGACCTTGAATATCTCTTATTTCATCTAAGTTAAATTTATAAAAATTTGATATTATGAATCTACACATCAAGAATAATCTATCAATGCCACTTATGACTCTATTTTTGTTCACAAATACAAATAAAATAATTGGTCAAAATCAATATATATATATAAATGAGGAACTTTTCGAGGAGCGTAGGAAGCTCCTCAAGATTTCGAAGCCATAGAGTGCGCCACGTAGGTTTGTCATGTCATTAATTATTATTTTTAAATACGTATAAGGAGTTTTGGATAAGCGAAAATTAGAGTTTGATTTTGAATTAACAAATCAAATAATTATATTATGTAAATTGCGTATAACTTTTGCTACGTAATTCGGAATATTATAATTTTTGTACCATTGGATAGTGCTCGAAATATACTTCGAAATAAGATCCATTTACAATATAGTTTGACAACTTATGAAATAGAGAGCGCCACGTAGGATTGTTATGTCATTAGTTTTAAATTTAAATATTATAAAAAATAGAGTTCTACATATATTTAAATACCTAAAAGGAGTTTTGGATAGGGAAAATTAGAGTTTCATTTTGAATAAACAGCCTAAATTATTATATTATGTAAATTGTGTATAACTTTTGCTACCTAATTCAAAACGTTATAATTCGTCTACCATTGGAGAGTGCTTGAAATATGCTTCAAAGTAAGATCCATTTACAATATAGGGTCACAAATTATGAAAATATTTAAAGAATAGAGTTTTACATAGTTTTAAATGCATATAAGGAGCTTTTGATAAGCGAAAATTAGAGTTTGGTTTTGAATTAACAACCTAAATTATTATATTATCTAAATTGTGTATAATAATTTTTGTACCATTGGATAGTGCTCTAAATATGCTTTGAAATAAGATCAATTTACAATATAGTTCTACAACTTACGAAATATAATAAAATAAACAACAATTTAAAATTGATAGTATGATTTTAAATAAAAAATCTAAATTATTATACAATGTAAATTGATTATAACTTTTGCTACATAATTCGCAATAGTATAGTTTTTTTTACCGTCGGAGAGTGCTCGAATATGCTTTGAAATAAGATCTATATACAATATTGTTTTACAACTTATGAAAATGTATTTATTTAGATGAACAATAACATATTATTTATTCTTTATTTTAAATATATAAAAATAGCATATTATACCTGACAATACTAATTATGTTTTTAAGAATCATACTTTTAAAAATTGAGTTATATAAAGATAAAAAATTAATATCCATAGTTTTGAACCTATAGCATTCCATGATGGCATGACATGAAGAATCAAATGAAAGTTTGTCATCGAGATTGCAGAGGTATTATGCAATTAACTAATTATTTTATTCCTAGAATATTTATTGCATACATAATTATTTATGTTTTTTTCCATATATCTATATTTAAGATCTTATTCTTTTCTCCATGAACTTAATTCTACTAAAACTATTTGGAAATCAAGATTCGCATTTCTAGACTGTTTAAGGTCACGGATCATAAAAAAGGGGGAAGTTTGATAAGTCTTGATATGGTCATGATTGATGAAGAGGTTTTTTTTCTCTCTTAAATAGTATTTTCAATTATTAATAGAGGTTAGTTTTACATTTAATTAATTTTATTCATGAAACTATCATTATAATCTTCTTTTTTGCTTTTTCATCTTCCATTCTATATGCGTTAGTGTTTATGTGCTATATTCAAAGTTGAAGTTGTGGCTGACACTCATGTTTTTCTCTATTCTTTCTAATCTGCATCTATTAAATTATTACTGTCACTCTACTTTCTTAAATTATCATTCGGGGATAAATAATCCTTAATAAAGTAAACTCAACTTTATGAGGCAATTTAGATAATTATTGAGGGTTTTATTAACATAAAACAAAGACAATATTGTCAATAATAGTTGCTTTTGTTTTACCAAAAGTGAAATGGTTCCAAAAGATGAAACTACCCAAAGCGGTAATTGTTGTAATAGAAAAGGAATGGAGAAAGTTATAAATACAATAGTGTTGAAAAATCTCATTTCACAGCAATACAAAATTGACAATAATATTAACAAAAAAATTTACAAAAAGATAAAATAAGCAACAACCCGTGCAACGCACAGGCTTCAAAAATAGTTGATAAAATGTAGCAAGTAAATATAGACGAAGAGCTTAAAAAAAAAAAAAAAAAAGTTACTACCATGAAAACATGATCATATGAGTACGGCCGTACGGGTACTGTCCTAGTGTCCTGTAGCCGTGGTGAAACGGTCTTGCCAGACTAGACCAAAAATGACTTTAGTTGTAGAGAGGAGGAGAGAGAAACAACGAAGAATTGTCAAATATTACACAGTTGTCTTGCTAAGTCAATGCTCAACTAGATTATAAAAAACTACAAAACCCACCCATTTGCATTATGTATAGCACACCCTCCTCTTCTTCTCTTCTCTAACCTCCCTACAATAATTCTTCTTCTTCCTTCATAAACACACCTTTGTTTTCTCTGAATTTTCTTACCTAACACTTTCATAAATTTGCGTAATTCTCCTGTGTTTCCTCAGGTTTCCATTCCAAAGTTTGCTGCTTTAATGGCTGCTGTAAGTATTTCTTTGACCTTTCAAACTGTCTTTTTCTAGATTTAATTCTGGATTTCTGGTGTTTATTTTTGTGGGTTGTAATCATCTTTCATTGATGCAAATTATTTTAGGTGATTTTTTATTTATTAGTAGTGAAAGATGTTCATAGTTTGTTAATTGTTAAATGATCTGTAATTGGGTTTGAATTTGTTCACACCTTTTACTAATACTATATCTTCTAGTAAATTTAATATCTGAGACTTTAATTTGTGGCTAAAACATTGTACTAATAGTTGTAGCTTATGTTATTTTGGGCCATTCTATGCAGTAATTATATTTATAATATTATTGGTTTAGATTAAATATAACATAGCTTTAATGTATGACTAGGACTATTTTATTGTGAAAAAGGGTTTTTTAGAGGTACCAATTTGAATTTGAGCTAGCATGAGGTTGTATGTCAAATTGTGCATATAATTCATCAATCAAGATATTTTTATATGGTGTTCATCTTCATGATCATCAAGATGCTAGGACAAATCATGACTTTCTTTAGTTATCCAAAGTAGTATATACTATGGACCATGCTCCACTAGCTAGTCTAAACTTCAACCTCTTTATGCATGGCATTTTTGGAGTTGCTTAAAGAGATTCTATGATTGAAGTGGTGTAGATTTCAGTCTAGAGGTTCTAAATTTTGGAATATGCTTATGCTTAATGAAAAACAAAAAAAGATCATGGTCGGTCATTTGTGGTAGACAATCTAAATACGATTGTACTTGAAGAGTTGATGGATCATTGTCTCATCGATAAGTATTATAACATATCTAAATTGGTATTTGTACAAGTTTAATAATGAACCATCTAGAGCCTCCTAAATTGGCGAGAAAAACTCAATTTGGCTAAATTTTAGTTAACTAAATCGCAGATGAAAGGAGTTGTGGACCCTCGAATGAAGTTGCAAAATGTCCTCCACTAAACTCATGAGACATATATTGAGTTAGCTAAAATCTAGCCAAGTAATATTATTGATTAATCTCTCATCTTTTGTTGGTTGTCTCTTTGTTATTTGATCATCTATGTTACTTCAATTCTTTCATTAATCTTAAGTACTCATGTCGGGCGGCAGACAATCGACACTCTGTCAAGACACCTCGATTATCTTGTGCCACATATTTGTAGTGAACAACTATAACAACAGAGGGAAGGGGAAGACAAAATAACGCAATAATATGCTAAACAAGTGATAAGAATTATAGCAGAAACTAGCAAATACGTCAATCTAAAATGTGTTAACATGTATCTGTTATGTGAGAAGTCATGCTATAGTCTCCATAATTAACAATATGTTTTAAGAATATCGTGTCATCGCACCAGAGCCCAACTCAAGACATGGTGCTTGTGTCCAAATTATGTGTCGTGGCATGTGTGAAGTGCCTGATGCTCGTCCTGTGTCTGAGTAACATAACTGAGCATTACATCACTAGAAATAGATCCTCAAAGCGTCCTGTTGCAGCATAGCTAGTAGGAAGCAACCATATTATTGAATCTAATGCTATGCAATACCATTAAATCACTCATTGTGAAATGTGGATTGCATTCTCTCCCTGTACTCTGTAGTCTGTGACAAATTTGGTTAGTGTATCTTAACATTTAGTCTAATTAACTGATAATGATGAAGCTTTTGTGCTGTATTATAATTAGTACTTCTTGTGCTTGCCAATCTTTGCAGTCCAAAGTACCCAAGTTTGGTGCCTGGGAGGGTGGAGAAAACTACACAGTTTACTTTGACAATGCACGGAAGAAGAAGACTAATGGACAGATGATCAACCCGAATGATCCTGAAGAAAACCCAGAAATGTTTCAACAAAACGGAGGCCCAGCTCAGGCTCCTAGAGCAGATCCAAAGGGACAGCAAGCAAAAGTCCCCCAATTTGGTGCCTGGGAAAATGGAGAGAATGTTGGGTACACCGCTTATTTTGAGAATAAACGGAAAGGGAAAAATGGTGAGCCCACAGCATCCCAGAATGAACCCAAGATGAACCGAGATATGCATCCTCGTAAGGATCCTCCAGCTCAGGCTCGTCCTGCACCAGCTAAACCAGAATCACAACAAGAAGCACGGTCAAAGGTCCCACAGTTTGGGGCTTGGGAGGGTGCAGGTGAAGCTGGTTACACACAAAGTTTTGAGAATGTTAGGAAAAATAAGAATGGGCGCACTGTCACACCAGAACCTTCTGATGCACCTCAATTGAACCGGGATGTTAACGATCCCCCAACTAAAGAGGGCCGTCCAACGGTGCCTCAGTTTGGGGCTTGGGAAGAGGGAGACAATGGTGGTGTATACACAGCTTATTTTGAAAATGCTCGTAAAAATAAGAACACAGGGCCTATTTTAGACCCCGTTGAGCCCCAGCTCAACCGAGATGTTAACAATAGAGCTCAGCCTCCTTCTGCTGCTGGAACCAAAAATAAGGTAGATGATCATCAGTTGAGAAATGCCAGTAGAGGATCGGCTTCTTCCGTGGCAGTATCTGAGATTTCTTCAAGATATGGAAAACAAAATCCTGGGGGTCACTCACCTATTCATCAGAAAGCAGGGAAGCTTCAGCAAAGACCTCCAGCTAATCGAGGAAGTCAAACTGTAAGTACTCCTTAGTTTCTTCAAGAAATATTTTTCACAAAAAGTTTCTTCCATCAAATAAGCTTTGACTTCTTCCTCGTAGGCAAAACATAGGGGCACGTTATTTATCGTTTACAGTTTTCATTTCTTTTAAAACTATAATCTAAAATGTGGAAACCACAAAAAGTGGTTTCCAATTATTTTGTTGTCAGCTTAAAGTAAGCATGATTAGTATTAGTATTAGTATGACTAATCTTAAGTACGTTCACAACTTACTTCTATGTTATATAACTGTTGAAATCTAAGTGGCAGGGAAAGTATTAAATTTTTGTGATTGAGGGTGAAAATTGCGTCTACTTATTATGTGTTTCAACATTTACAGCCTGAGAGAGGAGCAGCAATACCAGCGTGGGGGGTCTGGAACACTGATCCCCAGCAAGCTGAGGGTTTTACGGGTGCTTTCACGAGGGCTAAAGAGGAGAGGAACACACCCCTCAACCCGAACGTTCCACCACGCTATCAGCAGCAATCTGAAGAGGCCGAAAAGGTAAGTATTGGATTTTACAGTATGTATCTATCTACAGACCTACAGTCCAAAAAGTTATCTGTACTTACTTTATTATTGTTTCTGGTTTTTCAGAAGGGGTGTTGCTTTGGTTGGTTTTGATAATGAGCACGCACTCTTGTTTCCTAATCCAATTATACGACGAAAGACAGGTGTGTGGATAGTTTTGGGTTGCTTTATAAGCTACAAATAGGCTCTCTTCTTGTCAAAGAGCAGAAAAAGAGTTTGAAGAGCAGGAATTATTTTCTCACAATGGGTGTTTCTATAATCTATGTGTGTATTTTTTTATTTATTTTTGGATAGGGTAGGGGGGGAGTATATAGTGTAATTGTAACTAAATTATATTCTTCTTGTTCATGAATTAATCTTTTGGAGTTAAGTCATTAAGATTACTTAAATTTGTTGACAAATGTTTCAGACTTCTCTTTGTAACTAGCTTATTTTTACATAAATTTGGAGCAAACTTATTCAGGCTTAAGAGAAAGCATATTTTTCATGGTCTCTGACTTCCCAATTTACGTCTTCCTGCAAACCTCCAAGTTGAAAGTTGTTGATCTTCGACATCTTGGCCCTCATGGCCAACTTGAGCTTTGGAGGTCAAACTGAAAAAAGGAGACCAACAAATTTAATGATTAACTTTTGTAGATTGTGAATATGTGATCACCATATGATATTTCAGTTGCATAACTAGGATTGCTCGCATTATCTAATCAAGTTCACCAGCTTTCAAGAGAACTTCTGTAGCACATGATGGGCGCACTCCTCCATTTGCTATTTGACTAGGGGTGATATTCGACCGAATTCATCTGAGCTCGACTAGACTAGACACTAGAGTATAGAAATCGGTTCAACTCAACTTAAAACTCGTCCTTCAAATAAAAGAATCTTAGACTCGACTCGACTGTGAATGTGGGTATGTATATAGATAATTTAGGGTCAAATGAGAAGTTTCTTAGAATGAGCATGATTTTTAAAATGAACGTGCATATTTTAATATATTATTTAGTTGCCACTTTAATTCCTAAGTAGCGAAAGTTCCTAGGAACTAGGAAGTGTGAAATTGTCAAGTTGTTTAGTTGTTAAATGGGCCGTGACTAGCTTTAGTGATGAGGTTTGACTTGATGATCTCCGGGTTGGTTCTATCATACTTACATACCACTTCTTAAATAATACTCCCTCTGTTTTTTTTATCCTTCTCACTTTCTTGTGCGCGTCTCCTAAAGCACATATTTGAACTTAAATACCTTTTATTATGTATTAGTCTAAATTATAGCGATTGAATATTAATAAAATACTAATTGATACGAATCAAACAAGACTCCACATGACTTATTTTTTCTTATAAATTGAAAAAAAAATTGAGAAGATTCTCTCTAAGTATGAATAATGTCTAAATTACAAGTGAGAAAGATAAAAAAAACAAAGGAAGTACTTTATTAATAGTATAAGCCTACTTTTTTCTTAAAAAAAAGTCAAACTTCAAAGTAATTTCTAAGTATTTGTTACAAGAAGGGAGATAGTTGCTTCCCTAAATCCCTAGGTAATTGAGAATATCAATGAGAAGTCAACTAAATAAAAATAACCATTTCCCATAATTTCTACAATCTCAGAAGTACGAACTTATGAAAATTTTGACTTCCTATAGGAAATTAAACAAACCCTAATAACTATTTTAATACGCGCATTTTTTGAAATGGAAAATGCATTTTTTTTTGTAAAAGATATTATTTTTAGCTCAATATCTAAAAATATATGCACATCTAAAAAAAACTGATAAAAATAATATCGTCGACAGTAGGGTTCGAACCTCATCATTAATGAGAAGTTTCTTAGAATGAGCATGATTTTTGAAATGATGTGCATATTTTAAGATATTGTTTAGTAGCCCCTTAAATTCCTAAGAAGCGAAAGTTGGAAGTTTGAAATTGTCAAGTTGTTTAGTTGTCATATTGGCCGTGATTAGCTTTAGTGATGAGGTTTGACTTGGTGATCTCCGGCTTGACTTACATACCACTTCTTAAAAGGTCTTGCTAAATGCCGCCCTGAAATTTCCTGGTAACACCCTGTATTTTTGTACATTGGCAGGAAAAGTTGTCGGAGATGATCCTTGTTGATGAGAGAGATGTAGTGAGAGAGTGATGGAGAGTGAAGAGAGTCAGGGAGAGTGAAAGAGAGTGAGAGAGTGAGTGTTAGACTATAAATACATAAATACATGTATATGTATTTATACAGGGCATTAGTAGAATATTTCAGGGCGGCATTTAGCAAATGAGCTTCTTAAATAATAGGGATATTATCTCATATAACCCTGACATATAGGCCTTTTTCTCAAATAACCCCGACATTTTTTTTTAACCCAGATGACCCTAAACTTGTATTTTGTCATTAGATCTGACGTAATTGTTAACGACGTTAACTATTTTGTCATTAAACCGAATTTTTTTAAAAAAAAAAAACAAACACATTGATTTCTTCATCTTTTCTCTTTTGTTCTTCATCAATCATGTCTTCATCTCCTCTCGCTCTGATCTAATTAGTTCTTCACAATAACGTCATTCCACAAATTCAATTGAAATCCCCCAAAGAAACTCAATAAACCAAGTAACTAGTTCTTCGGGAAACTAATGTATTTATTTTATATAGAGTATTTAACCCAATTCCCCTAGCTTTGAGTGCCGGTTTGAGCTCATTTGAGCTCGTTTATGTGTGATTTGATATGTTTGGACTCGTTTCCGTTTGTTAGCTGTTTTTGTGCAGATTAGCCCCCCAAAGCTTTTATTGAGTTGCGGAATGGAAGTCCAATAGTCGCATATGGCCCATAGAAGATCCGGGAGATTGCACAAGTGTTTTGGACGAAGAATGCAAGGTAAATGGCGAGAAATCACTCTCGCCCGGTCGACCGGGCGACCTCGCCCGACCGGATGAGCCACAAAGTTTAACATTTGCCAAGCCTTGGTAGCCCGGCCAACCGGGCGAGAAGAGATCAAAATATGCTTGCGCGCCAGACCGGGCAGAATTTTCACTTTGTCGTAGTTTTCAGAACACCGTAACCCGACCGGGCGGTTTTTCCGGAAGGTTAATTTTTGCCTTTTTTAGCCGGTTTTGTAAAAACTATAAATAGGGCTTTAGTAATTTCGATTAGGCATCTTATTATCTGCGTTTTTAGCTTTAAAACATTTAGCCTTTTTCTCTCTAAACTTGTATTAACTCTTGCCCTTGAAGATTATAAAGATCATCGATTTTGGTTTTCATTGTTCTTCAATAATTTGGTATTCTTCTTTACTTTAATTTGCTTACTTTAATGAATTCTTATTTTTGCATTATGTTTATTGAGTTTATTATTATCATGAGTGAGTAGTCTATTTCTAGGGCTTAGAGAGGGAAGCCATGTTTATACCTATTTGATTGTGATTTAAGGTTCTTCGATATTCGGATTGAATTAGAGTAATTCCCTATTGATTTGTTATGCTTGTTTAATTCATGTAATTGCGCAATATCATGGGTTATTTTTAGCTAATAGGAGTTAGAATCGAAAGATCATACTCATTAGAGGCTTGTTACAATAGGTAGGTCTGATTATGTTGAGCGACCGTACTGGCATATGTTGATCTAAGAGTTGTTAATGCCCGACCGTAAGATTAACGAAATACTCTAATTATTCGAACCTAAATCCAAGTATTGTTGAACTATATTGTAGTGATTAAATTGGTATAAGCATGGTGGACCGATCGATTGCCCTAGGTTTTTTAATTGTTTCATAAACCTCCATCCTTTTGTGTTCTAGCTTATTCTAGTTTAGTTGTTAATTATTCAATCAAATTTCTTTCTTAAAGTAGTTAAATAATTGAGCACAAATCTATAGAACTCCTCTCCCTGTGGATTGACCCGTATTTGCCAGTTTCTGCTAACAACAGACACCGTGCACTTGCGGTATATATATTTAAAACCCATAAGAAACATAACTTAACTCGTAAACCAACCAAAATTTCGGAAATCAAAGTGTATAATGATTGATAGAGAACACCAATGATAACTTCTTTTTCAAATTATTGTTGAATTAAATGCAAAATTCTACTTTAAATAAAAAAGGCTTATGAAATATCAGAATCTGACTTCTCAAATCAAAAGAAGGAAGAGAATAATTGAAATTGCAGGAACTTTAGTTATCAACACAGTGGCAGAACCGCTGACTCAAGGTGGCCGACAAAGATGCAGTTTAGGCAGCGCAACAGTGACAGTAGGTGCGGTACCGAGGGGACTGAGGGGGAATTTCGGGAGAGTTCAGTGAGCTAGTGTAGGAAACAAAAACACCACCTTACCACCCGAAACCCTAGCCCATCCAACAAAAACAACTGGGTAGCCACCGAAATCCAAGTCCGACAACGAAAAACACTAGTGCAGCCACCAAAACAACCATCTTATCACCCAAAGGCACCACCCCTATCATCGAAAATCCATCCCAACCAAAGAAATGCCTGCCCTCCCACCCGAAACCACCTAGATCTACAATAAAGACCATCTTGACATGAGGGAAGAGGAGAAGTGGGAGTGGCGGTGGTGCGACGCAGAGGAGAGAGAGGTAGTAGCGGTGGTGCATGAAATCTAATGGGGAAATTGGATGAAAGTTATGAAATCTAGATTTGGAGAGAGAGAGAGGAGATGAAGACATGATTGATGAAGAACAAAAGAGAGGATGAAGAACATCAATGTGTTTGTTTTTTCTAAAAGAAAATTGATTTTTTTTTATTATAAATGTCAAAATAGTTAATGCCGTGCAACATTTCGTCAAGTTTAATGACAAAATACAAGTTTACGGTCAATTGGGTAAAAAAAAAAAAAATCAAGGTTATTTGGAAAAAAGACTTATATGTCAGGGTTATCTAAGTATTTGTTACAAAAAATGGGAGTAAGTTGCTTTCCTAAGTTCCTAGGTAACTGAGAATATCCATGAGAATATATACTTCCTTGTTCAACTAGATAAAAATAACCATTTCCCATATTTTCCCATATATGGATTTCCCGCCCCACCACATTTGATTTACGAAAGTTTGGCAACCCTTTTATCCGAAGCTAACATCTGAGCTAAATTTAAGCAATCTCAATTCTCACTTCCCAGGCAGGTAAATCGATAATTAATCTTTACTTTGGGTTTTTCGTAAGTCTTCTTTCTTTGTACTGTAAGTATATGAAGCCCTAAATTGGGGTATACCCGTCAAAAAAAAAAAAAAAAAAAAGGGGTATTGTACAGATTACAACATTTATAGACGGAATCTTACTTAAACACAACTAAGGGAACTATTCACAAATAAATTATTACGCAAAATACAATGTTTTGGATGGGTTTTGGTAGGAGCAGTATTACTCCTTTCATCCCTTAAAGCATTTCCCATTTTTCTTAGGCACATATATTAAGAAAAGTTGTTCTGTTGAATAAATTATTAATCTTTTGCCAAGGATGTACATGTATCATGTATGGGGATCAAAACTTGGAGATAACATGTTTAAAAGTTTGAAAATTGAATTACTCCATCCGTTTCTTCTTAATTGTTACATTGTTTGAACACGATTTTCAACAAGTAGTTTTAACCCTTAATATCTCTTATTACTTTTAAATAAAAATTATAAAAATTTGATATTATAAATCTACACGTCGGGATGAATCTAACAAGACCACACATGACTATATTTTTACTTATAAAGAAATCAAAATAGGTGGTAGTTGAATTTCCCAAAATAGAAATGTAGCAATTAAAAAGAAATAGAGGGAGTATAAAGAAGGGATGAGGAGCCACCGGGCGTAAAAGTTATCTTGTTTAAAATATTACTAGCAATCTAGCATATGTTGGTCAGTTGGTGGATCCAATTTATAAAAGGAGATGGACAATGTAATAGCCTAATAGGGACAAGCAAAGATGGTAAAATGGGAAAGGCTTTAGAGGGCGGACTGAGTATAAAGGTGGATGTCCTTTAATTGAGATGAATTGTAATTGAACACAACTAAGGGAATAGTGCATAAATGAAATATTATCATATATGTAATACATATCACCTATGAGGCTATGACCTTAATTATTTCCCTAATTAATATCTGTAGTAGTATTGTATCAGTATTACTGTATTAGTACTATTTCTGTCCATGAGGCCTGAATAAACCACATTTTAATTTTAATATCACCTATGGTGTTGGACAGTGACCAAAGTTATCTACTAGTATAATGTATAAGAAGTATTCAATGTTTACTTTCATGAAGGTAGTATCATTCTACATTGTGATCGGATGTCATCTTTGTTCAAATATGGCAACACACACTTATGGTAGGCATAGTAGGTTTAGTTATCATTGTGTGTTAAGGACCAAGTTCCATGTGGTCCAGGTAGAATGCTGGTGTGCTCAGCTGCAAGGGTATACTAGGTAGATCAACCTAGGTTTTTGTGCAAATGATTAGGTGTAATGTTGTTTGTCTTTTTATGTAAAAAGTTGGATGTGTCCACCTGTCCATGTAGCCATATATTGGGTGCTTCAGCAGCTTAAATAGGTGAATGTAGGTCTTGTAAAGACTGATTTGGATGAATGAATGAAAGGCAAGATTGCTGAGCTCTACACCTTGAGAATGTTACTCAAACATTTGTTTTCATTGTGACAACTGACAACTGAGTAGGATATACATGCGGCTGATAGATGAATAACTTAAAGGAAATATTGAAGCAAAACCCTATCTTATTTCTCAACACGAAGTAGTAGCTAAGTGTTCTTTAGGTTGCTTAGCCAAAATAAAAGAAAAAGGAATATAAAATCACCTAAGCTTACTTATCTATCAATGCATTTTAAAATGAGGTGCTATTCTAGAAAGGGGTCCGTATTAAGATGTGCAAATTGCAAACTTGTTTCTTTCATGGATACAACGTACATGCAGAATGGAACCGGCAAAAACATAGAAATGTATCTCAAACATCTGCACTTACAGGTCTCTGAGATAGCCTTATCACTACAAAACTGTAGAATTGCAAGTATCGTGAGAGATATGGAAATGCAATCTGCACGAAGGTGTCCAAAAATCCAGTATATGCTCGAAAGGCATGTAGCAAACTAGCAGAGTGGTTTCGACTGGTGCAGGTAACATGGAAGGCAAATCCAATGTTATGTCAAAAATAGTGTGAGGTTGAGCAAGCAATGGAGGCCCTGGACTTTTGCCTCTGTTTCTCTTCTATTATCAACTTGCATAGTATAAAGGTGCGGTAGCTTCTTAATCTTATTAAACAACTTGGTGCATAGTAGGTAAATCCTGATTTTGAAGGTGAAATTTAGCCACTGAAGTCCTGTATTTTGCACCTTGCATCCATCTATTGATGTACGATAGTTCATTTGTCAATCAAGAATTCGGGTCACTTTCCCCTAAAAAAAAAAGAATTCGGGTCACTCCTACATGTTTACTAGCAAATGCCCACTGAGCTGTACTGCTGAAACTAAACAATAGCTGATGATTGGTGATTGGTCATAATGCTCAAGAGCATCACGTCCAATAATTAGCCCTCATTTTAGATCTTTAGGTTCCAAGTCTCTCGAATACCTACTCGAAACAACATTCGTACCCATCAAAAATGCTTTCTTTTGTAAATTAAACTATCTGAAAATAGTTGGGCACTCAGTCCCCACTCTCAATCTCTTGTGTCGAATTTTTGAGTTTGAGTAACATAGGTCATTCAGTTAGTTCCAAACTTTCAGGAATCTCCAACCTCTTGCTTAATGGACTCTTTTTACCCTCATCCTTCCACTTCTTGTAATCGATTATGAAAAAGCATTCCTGTATATACACTATCAATCAGCTTATGTGGAAGTGATGTTGCAAGCATACTATGATCACATAAAAATCAGGATTTTGTTTTTATTAGATTAAGAATTTGGCCTGTAGTAGGAATATACTGCATAGAAACTCTGTATGGCAGAAAGTAATAATAGTATGAAAGCAGCTATCAGTGATGATAGCCCAAGGATTATTAAAATAGTTGTGAAGCAGGCTTGCACGCCACTATTTCTTCTCTGGTTGCAGTATGCATTCACTTGCTCAGATAGTTTTGAATAGTAACCACTTTGTGCATCCACTACTATCTCTTTAGATATGCTCTTGAACATGGCAACAACTTCGCCATCATGTCCAAGGAGATGCTGAATGATTCCACATTGATGAAGGTGGTCCACATCTTCTGGGGATTTTATCAAGCATTCCATGAAGACCGCATATGATGCAATTATAGCATCATTTATCTTTAGATGGCAGTACTCATAGGCAGATACGTTCAGGAGGATGGTCATTGTACTATCTTGAATCTAAATATTAGGGATTTCAAGAATACCATTTTTGAACCTGATGTCCCAGAAACAGTTGGTGTTTCGCTTTATGAATTTTACTCCTCCCTCTCTGAGCTGTGTGACCCTGTTTATGATTTGTCCATGGCTTGAAATTCTGTTTGGAGCTCTATTGGCATGTAAATGTAGCTTCAGATATCCAGGGAAAAGCGTATCACGCAACCACCCTTTCAAAAAACCAGGGATAAGCTTATTACATACCCATCTTGGAAACCCATGTCTGTAATTGGTATCCAGTTGGGACCCCCGGCCCTGCATGGAGTAGACTTTGCCTGAAAACATCAAGGAGATGAAGGCACTCTCCTTGCTGGAGTGAAAATATCAATCCATTGAACTCTCCTCTGGACATTGGTTTACCTGTTGAAAACTTGCAACAAGGTGGATATGAAGAAAATGATGTCAAGAACTGGAGGCTGAGATGCATAATCACTAAGATTATAATGATACATACTGAGATTATTTGCTAGGAAATTCCCGAAGATTTTATAAAAATAGTTTTTATAAAATACGTCAAAGATATTTTGTGAATGTTAAGGATATCAGGTCATTGATAATACATGTTTAATATATGGAATATATCTATCTTGAGAAGATGCATTTAGCTTGTCTATGTCATTTATAAACATTGTTTTGGTTTTCTGCATTAACACTACTTTTTCAATGTTCTGATCAATGTGGAATTCCAGGATTACCTGTCAGCCATTCAGGATTGAAGAAGTTGAGAGCTAAAGCCATAGCCTGCCCGATTTGGTGCTCATCAGGACTACCAGTCATGCACATCAACCTAAGGGAATTTGATTTTCCAGCATCACCATGTCTAACAGAATGTCATCAATGATTCTCTGGTTAGAGAAAATGGGGTAACCCGTTACCCCTGTCCTTGGGTAACTTCTGAAAAGCTCAAGAATGAAGCAACCGTCAAGGACCATCATCTCTACAAACTTATTGCTGCTGAGATGCACAACTTCTTGCTTATAACAAGCGCGCGCTTCTTCTTCAACTTCTTTGATGGAATCAAGATAAAGGTTGAGGTCCTGACCTGTACGTTCTAGGATCTGGTTCAGGGCTACCCACTTGTGACGGTCTATATCCCGAACTTGTTCACTACCGAGATGGTACGGCCCTATATATATACAGTCTGCGACACATAGGCGTTTCTGTTCTCTTGGACATCTCTCAGGCGTCGAGGTACTCGATATATGCACCACTTATCCCATGGAATTCTTGCAGCATATTGTTGGGCTTCCTTGAGTTTTTCTCTTATGGATATCACCCACTCTGATGGTTCTTGAGGTAATTGATCTGATTGTTCATTTGGTCTTGGACCAATTTGTGGTACTGCATCCATTTTTCTTCTGTTGGGATGATTGCTTCAGGTCAAGTGTACAGAATCAGATATGGTCAATTTTATCTCACCCTTGGAGACATGGGATTGGAAATGATCGAATTACATTAGCTGTCTGAACTTTCTTTTCATAATTCTGTATGTGTATGTGCAAGTTGCTCTTTGCATTATTGATTCTATTAGTTTATGGCTTGAATTATTGAGTTTGTGGACATATTTGATGAATAAATTCTTTTTTGCCTTTTTGTGTTATCATCTAAAACTTCTTTGCTAAGTAAGCACACCTTTGTTGATTTCAGTGTGCGGCAGGCCCACACAGATATAAACTATAAAGGTTCTATTCTAAGACTAGGGAGAAGAAACCGTGTAGATTGGTGTAAGACCTGGTATGCTCAAGTGAACCTCTTCCTATATACAGATATAGGTATGAGATACATCTCACTTTTATGAAGTCTTGATAATAACATGGGAGGGTGTATGCTAGATATTACATAGAAATTTGAGAGTGTTTACTTTGTAGGGGCAGATCCAAGAATTATGGAAAGGGGGTACGAAACTAGAGATAAGATAAAATCAAATAAAACAAAGTACGATGCTAGCTTCAATGTATGACTCAAAATGCTAATATTCAATCAACAATTTAAACACAACTAATTCAAAGGAACATGAATACACAAATTTCAAATAAATAAAAATTACAAGTGTATCGACAACTTTTCATAGATTGGAACCGGTTTATTACATCATCATCACTAACTTGCAAAAAAACTATCTCTTAACAAAAGTGATTCAACAATCATTTAAAAGTTGATCGTCCATACTATTTCGCAATTTGCTTTTCATAATAGTCATCGAGGAAAATACTCTTTCCACACTTGTGGTTGCCACGGGAAGTCAATACTAGTATTAAAAGCAAGTAGACTAGTTTATAAGTGGTATGCTTCTTGGTTTTAACAACATCTAATTTAAGGTAACTAATTTTGATAAACAACATTTAATTTTTCTTTTTCAACTTCTAATTTCAATTTTCAATTCAACTAATTTCAATTCAGAATATCAAAATGTACATAAACATAGACTTCTATAAAATCAACCTCACACATGAGATGAATTGTGATTTTTTTTTTTACAATGACACTTTTGTTCTGGATAATGGGGAATGGGCTACTGTCATTGTCGCTTCTAGAAAGAAAAAATATTCTATAAAATCAACCTCACACTGTCACACATGAAAGCAAGAGCAACACTTAGAATATTAAAGCCCTGCAAGAAAAAAAAACTTGTGACAGTCGGTTCAAGTGAGTTGAAGCTGGGAGTCTGCTATCTCTATGGCTCATCCTGAAAATTCCAGTGCCCAGTTTCCTCTGCATCTGGAAGTAGAAGGAAAACCTCAAGTTGCATCAGTCAGCCAAGGAATACTAAAGGTAAAAATGCTTCTAATTTTAATAACGTATTGTAAACGGTAATTTAATGCTTCCTCCATGTCTAAATAAGTGACAAACTCCTTCGAAAAAGCTCTCACAAAGAAGGGAGAAGTGTGTCACTTGTTTAGTTATGGAGGTTAGTAATTCCTTCGTTTTCTCAATATGTGACACACTTTGACTTAAATCACCTCACTTTGACCCTATTTTTTACTAATATATAAAAATAAGAATGATCATATAAAGGGGGTTTTTTTTTGTCAAAAACCACCTTATAAATCATGAATTTTGTGAGAAACCACCTTATATAATTTAATGTTTTATAAGGTGGTGTTTGACAAAAAATCCTAACATAAATGTCTTTGGATTTATTTCAATGAACATTTACAAAATATCAAATTTTAATAATTTTTACAAATACACAGTTAGAGATATTAATGGTCAATGGTCAGAGTTGTGCGGTAGCAAATGTGAAAGTTAAAATGTGTCATTGATTGAGAAACAAAGGAGGTATACTGAAGCACTTAAGTGTTCCCCTGTATAAATGTCAGCATGAAAAGTTGATGTTATAAACGTGTATATATTAGGTGTTAGAGTTTTATTAATATTGCACTCTATAAAATGCTTATTATTATTGAAATTGATAGATCCCTAGTTAGGAAATCTTTCACAATCTAGTACTTGTTACATATTCCCTCTGTATTTTTTTTTATCTTTCCTACTTTGACTTTGCATGTTTTCCACTACTTTGACTTTGCATGTTTGCCAATATACTTATTCTACCTTAAATATCTTTCATTACGGCCCTGTTCTTTTGGACTTATTTTCAGCAAAATTAAGTAAAAATAAGTTCAGTTCAGCAAAAATAAGTTCAGTTCAGCAAAAATAAGTAAAAATAAGTTCAGTTCAGCAAAAATAAGTAAAAATAAGTTCAGTTCAGCAAAACTAAGTTCAGTTCAGCAAAAATAAGTTCAGTATTACTATTAATGTTGTAATTTTTATTTTTGTTTTCAATATTACTATTAATATTGTTATTATTATTAATATTATAATTATAATAACGATGAATTTGTAATTTTTTATTTTTTTTATTTTTTATTTTTTTTATTTTTTATTTTTTTTTTTATTTTTTTATTTTTTTATTTTATATTATTTTTTTATTTTAATATTTAAATATTTTTATTATTTAGTAATTATTATTTATTATATATTATTTAGTATCTATTATTTATTACTTATTATTTATTATTTATTATTTATTATAATTATAATTATTATTATTATTATATATTATATATTATATATTATATATTATTTGTTATTTATTTATTATTTATTTTAATTAATATTAATATTATTTATTATTATTATTTATTATTTATTATTTATTATTATTATTATTTATTATTTATTATTTATTATAATTTATTATTTATTATTTATTATATATTATTTATTATTTATTATTTATTTATTATTTATTATTTAATATTTATTATTTATTATTTATTATTATTATTGTTATTATTTATTATTTATTATTGTTATTTATTATTTTTTATTATTTTTTATTATTTTTATTTATTATTTATTATTATTATTATTTATTATTATTATTATTATTATTATTATTTATTATTATTATTTATTATTATTATTATTATTATTATTTATTATTTATTATTATTATTATTATTTATTATTTATTATTATTATTTAGTAATTCAGTTCAGCAAAAATAAGTTCGGTTCAGCAAAAATAAGTAAAAATAAGTTCAGTTCAGCAAAAATAAGTAAAAATAAGTTCAGTTCAACAAAAATAAGTTCAGTTCAGCAAAAATAAAATAAGTTCAGTTCAGTTCAGCCAAAATAAGTTCAAAAGAACAGGGCCTACATATTAGTAAAAATTATAATAATTGAATATTAATAAACTACTCATTGAGACGAATCAAACAAGACCCCACATGACTATATTTTTTTTTCTTATATATTGAGAAAAATTTAAAAGATTCTCTCTAATTGTGAATTGTGTCAAGATTCCAAGTGAGAAAGATAAAAAAATACAGGGAGTATTCTTTTTAAATTTTTGCCTTGGTTGGGTGGGGAAAAAAATGGTGCGTAGAGTAAATTGGTAGTCCCCTATTATGGGGCAATCTTTTAGGGACATCTAAAAGAGGAAAATGGGACAAGCAAATGGCGACTGAGGAAGTATAATGAACCATTCTTGAGATCATCCTTCCCTGTTTAAATGTTTTAATGAGATCATCCTTTCATGTTTCGTTGGATGGTTCCTTATCATTTGACCATTATATCACTAGATTAAAGATCTCCAAAGCATGCTGCATATATAGCTACGAGCCTACGATGATATTTTATCTTATAGTAGCATATGCAATTCAATTATTAGATCAACAGACGAGACTTGTGTCCTACATCAAACCAGAAACTAGATAATGCTACTATCTTTTCGTCTGACCTCCCAACTATACATCTCATGGGGCTAGAAGAAAGTCTACCGATAATTGTCACTGATTATGCTTTAGCCCGTAAATTTTTTAAGGTAATTATTAGAGGATAATAATGATCTTTTGTGATATATTTAGGAAACAACTAATTCCTATCCTTTAGCTATACCTGATCAACTCCCTCCGGTTTTTGGGCTTGCCGTTTTGGCCCGCAAAGCCCGCTCGGCCCGGCCAAATACCGGGCTTTGGGCACAAATTTTGCCCTTTGGGCCGCAAGATGGGTTTTTCATGTTTGATTACCTTTAGCATAGCATACTTCCTATTATTCTTAGTTTTGTATTCTATATTTGGGTGGTATATAAGCCACGGATGTGAATGACAAAACCCTAAGCTTTTGCCTCTAATCTATCATGGTATCAAGCCAGAATTTTTTTTCCGCAAAATTCTCCTAAACTCTAAGTCACCATGGCTGGCGATGAAGATGTGTCGCCTCCTATTTCTACCAAACTTGCCTATAACTCTCCGTTCTTCCTCGGTCCTCAAGATCGACCGGGTGATTTTATCACTCCTATTCGACTCAAACTTGACAACTTTGATGATTGGTCTCATTCTATTCGTGTAGCACTCACGTCTCGCCGAAAATTCGGTTTCCTTGACGGCACCATAAACACTTATTCTCCTCCTTGCTCTAAGGATGATTGGGTGACTATTCATTGTATGCTAGTTTCTTGGTTAATGAACACCATAGATGCAGAAGTCAAATGTATGCTTTCTCACTATGATAATGCTAAAAAATTGTGGGATGATCTTCATGAGCGTTTCTGCCTTGTTAATGGGCCGAGAATTCAACAGATTAAAGCCGATATTAATAAGTGCGAACAGCCTAAAAACATGCCTGTAGCTATATATTATAGTAACCTCTCTGTGTTGTGGGATGAACTCGATCGTCACGAACCACTCATCACCTGTACGTGTGGTAAGTGTACTTGTGACGTCGGCAAACGTAATGCGACTCGCCGCGAGGGAGATCGGCTACAACAATTCTTACTTGGCCTTTGCTCGGAGTACTATTCTTCTCTTCATTCTACTCTTCTTGCTAATGATCCTTTGCCGTCTTTAAACCGTGCTTTTCAAGCTGCTGCTCAAGAGGAGAAGGTGCGTGGCTTCTCACGGCTCAAAGAAGAGACTCCTCCTGTCCTTGGCTTTGCGGTTCGAACTGAAACCCGTTCTCGTCCTCGTCTCTCTCGTAGTGAGAAGGCTGCCTTGGTGTGTTCTCACTGCCATACCAAAGGCCATGATGATACTACATGTTTTGCTCTCCATGGTACCCCGGACTGGTACATTGACAAATATGGGTCGAAGGCCTCATCAAAACTGGCCTCCTCTTCTTCTTCTACTGCCAGGCCACGTGCTCCAGTTCGGGCCAACAAGGCTGCCACCGAGCCGACCTCAACAGCTCCTGCGGCACCTCCTCACGTCAATGCTGAACAGTGGCAGGCCTTCATGGCCATGTTCGGTACTCCTCCTCCCTCCAATCGTCTGAATGGTAAGTGGCTAATAGACACCGGCTGCTCGAACCACGTCACAGGTGATTTATCACTTCTTACAAATCTTTGTGACGTCCCGACTTGCACCGTTGGTCTTCCGAATGGGCAGCAAGTTCATGCCGTCCGGGAAGGCAGTGCTATTCTTACTAAGACCATCACTCTTCATCGTGTCCTATATGTGCCCTCTTTGACGTACAACTTGATTTCCGTTTCACAATTGAGCGATGATTTAAATTGTGATGTCATTACTAACTCAACATTTTGTGCTATACAGGACCGACACTCGAGGGAGGTGATTGGGACGGGTGATCGTCAAGATGGACTATACTACCTTAGAGGAGATGCTACTGCTCAAGCTGTTTCGGTGGACTCATCAACCTTGTTCGAGTTGTGGCACAATAGATTGGGACACCCTTCCGATAATGTTGTAAAGTTGCTTCCTTTTCTTAGCAATGATAGTAGTGGTTTACAGCATGTTTGTGATGTGTGTCCTAGAGCAAAACATCATAGGAGTTGTTTTCCCACTAGTTTAAATAAATCTACTCGTATTTTTGAGTTATTGCACATTGATCTTTGGGGCCCTTATGCCACCCCCTCTTCTTGTGGAGCGAAATATTTTTTAACTATAGTGGATGATTTTTCCCGAGCAGTTTGGATATTTTTGTTAATTGATAAAACTGAGGTCTTCAAAATGTTCATGTCCTTTGTGGCTATGGTCGATAGACAATTTTCTCAGAAAATAAAAATGGTGCGTACTGATAATGGGACTGAGTTTAATTGTCTTAAAGCCTATTTCTTGCTCACTGGTATTATTTTACAAACCTCATGTACGGGCACACCTCAACAAAACGGAAGAGTTGAAAGAAAACATCAACATATTTTAAATGTTGCTCGGGCTCTTAGATTTCAAGCTGGCTTACCTATTCTTTTTTGGGGGGAATGTGCTCTTGCCGCTGCTCACATCATAAACTATACTCCTTCCCGTGTCCTTTCCAAGAAAACCCCTTATGAAGTCTTGTTTGGCTATTCTCCTCCTTTTAATGACCTTCGTGTCTTTGGTTCCTTATGTTTTGCTCACAATCAAAAAGCTAAAGGTGACAAGTTTGCTAGTAGGAGTCGTAAATGCATTTTTGTTGGCTATCCGTTTGGTAAAAAGGGGTGGTACTTATTTGATCTTGACACACGTGATTTTTTCGTCTCTCGTGATGCCACATTTCATGAGCGTATTTTTCCATACATTGATCATGAAGCTGCAAATTTTGTTCCTCTTCCTACTGATGAAGCTTTATCTCATGTGGAGGGGTCCCTGGATTTTTATCCCATTACTCTTGATGATCCACCTACACATTCCTCAGCCACAAATCATTCTCCCACTACTCCTCAAATTACCCAGCCCATTTTTCCTCCGTCGCCTGCCCAAACTTCACAAGCCACACCTCAAAATCATCCTCCCTAACTCCCTCACACACGCAGGCCCAATGCTCCTCACCTACTCCTCTCTCTAAATACCCACGCATACTACTGCTGCTCCTCCATCGCAAGCCCACAACCCTAAGCAGCCCATTTATCCTCCTTCTCCCACGTCTGCTGGGCCAGATCAGTCCCATGACTCTACTTTAGTTCCAACTGGGCCAGAACAGCCCACTGCTCATTTGGGTCGAGGTTTTCGGACCACAATTCCTTCAATAAAGCTCCAGGATTATGTTACTCATACAGTTGTGCATCGGTATAGTCCATCCACATCATCACCTTTTGCCTCTAATCTATCAGTAATTTCTACTGGCATTCACAATACCTCTTGTACATGCCAATATTTGCAGTCCAAAGTACCCAAATTTGGTGCATGGGACAGTGAAGAAAGCTACACAAAGATTTCGGACGCTGCACAAAAGAACAACAATCGACATATGATCAATCCAAATGATTCTGAAGAACAACCGGAGTTGGTTCAACAAGACGAAGGCCCATCTCAGGCTTTTAGCGCAGATCCAAAGGGACACTAATCCGAAAGCCTCCAATTCGGTACCTTGGAAAATGGGGACAATGTTGGCTACACCTCTTATATTGAATATAAACGGAAAGGCACAAATGGTGAGCCCACAGCATCACAGAAAGATCCCCAGATGAAACCAGACACGCATCCTCCAGCTCAGGCTCGTCCTACATTAGCTAAACTAGAACCACAGCTTAAAGCACGGTCAAAGGTTCCACAGTTTACTGCTTGGGAAGTTTTCCTCCAGTATTTCGGCTGTCATGGGACTTCACAGAAAGGTAGAGGGAAATCCGACAACTGGGAAAAGGCAAGGTCTCCTCTAATAGATGGGGATGTGCTTGCTGAAAGAGCTCGGGCCAACGATCCTCATGTTAATGGAGGAGATAGAAGCTTAACAGCTAAGATAAAGGGTGGGAACGGAGATGATGTTGATTAATTTGGAAATACATCCTCGGCCTTCCTCGTTTCTATGAATGGATCAAAAAAGGATTTTTGCAAGGAAACTAAACTCTTACAGGTTAATATCATCTGAATCCAAGAGTTTTAAAACTATAAAACCTCAAATTTTACGTGCTCTTCAATGCATGAAGCCAACTCTAGGCTCTAGCTGCTTCTTTCTTTAAGAAACAATAATTGTGAGCTTATGAGTTCAATTCGGTGGCAGCAAGTGTTTTTTCTTCTGTTGCTTTAGCTTTGGCTTATATTCGAGCACATCATCTTCTTTCTTTTTTCATTTCCTCTCTCTGTCTTTCTCTTTATTAGGAAGGCCATATTTGGTTTGCTAATTTTTATGTTAAATTACTATTACCAGCCAAGCCAAGGGGTAAAAAAAATCACAAGTCAGCATCACGAATGCTGAGATGACCCTTGAGAATGTCACTCCCGGATCATATCGCCTGCCAACTCATCACTCCAACCAACAGGTAAAAGTTTGTCCTGTATGTACACAGTACACATATGTTTCATGGATGATATAGTTGCATCAAAAACCCCAGAAATGTAATGTACTTCCACTTTCTTTTCTTTACTTTTGTCCTTTCTCTGAAGGTTTCCTTGGTTTGGATGAGGAAGACTAAAGATGTTCACTTGTTTGAAGCAGTAATACATAAGATACAGGACTTACCTAGATGGTGGAGCCCAAAAGAAAAGCAGAACTGGAACAGAATGCTCTAAGCTTACTAAGTGATCAGGGCTCGTATTTGTTGTAATAGCTTATGAGCCTCTATGTTGCTTTTTTTTTTTTTGGGGGGGGGTAAGTAAGTGACACTGATCCGAGCTTGGAGTAGCTTTGTTGTTGTGTCTCTTTTCAGATGGACAAGTAAAGAGTAATTGCAGAAGTTGGAAATGGAAATTGAATATGATAAATCGCTATTTAGGGAATCTTTCACAATCTAGTTTAACAAGCCAACTTAGGTATTCTCTATTATAATTTTCTTTTTAATGGTAAGGAAGACCCTGTCCAAACCTTAACTCTCATTTTTCTGGCAAGTGATTGAGGGTAGGGGGGAAGATGAAGGGATCCCTTCTTGCAATCACCACACTTATCAAGATTTGAAACCAAGACCTCTAGGATCTAAGGTAAGAGTCTTGCCAAGTGACCAAGTACTACTTGGTGTCTTCCCCATCCTTTATGTTTTTCTAGATGGCTACTCAACATATGGCCATTATATCACTGAATAAAGATCTCCAAAGCATGCTGCATATTTCTTAAGTTGCATTAACCTTGCTATTCCATCTAATATATGTTTAGAACAACAGATGAGACTTGTGTGCTAGATTAAACCAGAGTTTAGATGATACTATCATCTTTTCATCTTAACTTCCAACAATCTGGTTTTGTTTTAGTAATTGTCCTTGCCATTCTGATGTATTTGTGTTGTGTATAACATACTAGTTAATGTACTATGGTTAAAACTTTTAAGGATGAAAGTAAGTGCTGAGATCACAATACTTTCTGCAGTCCAAAATACCCAAGTTTGCTTCAAGGGACGGTGGAGAAAGCTACAGAGTTTTCTCTGACAATGCTCAAAAGAAGAACAATGGATCACTATTATACCCGAAGGATCCTGACGGAAACCCAGAAATGTTTCGACAACACGAAGGCCCACCTCAGGCTCCTAGAGCAGATCCAAAGGGACAACAATCAAATGTCCCCCAATTTGGTTCCGGGGACAATGGAGACAGTGTTGGCTACACTGCTTATGTTGAAAGTAAAAGGAAAGTTAAAAATGGTGAGCCCAGAGTATCACAGAAAGAGCTCCAGATGAACCGAGACATGCATCCTCATACAGATCCTCCAGTTTGGGCTTGTCCTGCACCAGCTGAACCAGAACCACAACAAGCATGGTCAAAGGTACCATATACTGCTTGGGAAGTTGCAGATAGTACTGTTGGTTCCAACAATTACTATGAAATAATTATTAAGTCAAAGAAAGAAGAGATGAAGGAACGAAATATGGCAAGGTTTCCTTTACTAGATGAGGGTTTGATTGCGGAAAGATCTCAGACTCTAGCTAGGGCCAATGATCCAGATGTTTATGGAGGAGGAAGAAGATTAGTTGAACAAAGGGGTGGCAATGGAAAGGATATCAGTCAATTTGGAAATCAAACAGTTACAGTGGCTGCGTCTAAGACTACACCCTTCTGCAACGAACTCAAACTCAGACAGGTTGGCAACATCTCCATCCAAGATAGTAAAAGTGTATCGCATTCTGTACTTGGTGTTCCATGAAACCAACTTCGAGTGCTTTTTTCTTTCAGAAACAAGATTTGTGATTAGTGAACTTATGAGTCTTATTTTGTGGTGGAATGTAGAATATAATCGATTGCTTTAGTTTTGATAAAAGGTTATTTCCTTCTGCTTAATTTTCTGTATATATTTACTATTACCAGCCAAACCAAGGGATAAACAGATCAGAGTTCAGCAACAAGAATGCAGGGAGGACACTCAATAATGACACTCCCAGATCATATGACCTGTCAACTCATCAATCCAACCAAGAGGAAAAGGTTAGTCTCTATCTTATGTAATCCTCAAATATGTTTCTTGAACTATATACTTGCTTCAAAAAAAAAAAAAACATAAATGTAATCCAATTTTGTACTTCCATACTTTGTTTATTTTTATTCTTTCTCAGAAGGGAAGTTGCTTTCCTTGGTTTGGACGAGCAGCATTGAAGCCATTTAGTTTGTCGAAGCAGTAATGCAAAATATACAGGACTTACCCAGATAATAGAGCCCAAAAGAAGAGCAGAATTAGAACATAATCTATTGAGCTTACCTTGAGCACATCGAGGCATATATGTGCTGAATCATAGTTTATTTATCCTATGCTGAAGCAGAGTATGGATTATGACAAGAGTGAATTTCTGATTTGGCTCAGCATACTAGATTGCTGAATGAGCTCGCTGAATGATTTGGGTTGACAATATAGGACTTTAGGTTATATTAACGGTAAGCGCATGCCAGTTCAAAGTAATTAAGAAAGTTCAGACCTGATTATAATCGGACTTGCCTTACCTTGCTGGTCCATCTGAATTACTATATTGTAAGAATAATCTCATGTCAATGTCCATAGTAATGGAAATTCAGCTCAGAGCTATTTTGATCTGCAGGAAGTTTAATGCTTATTTACTGCAGCTTAGTCAAACCTGGTTTTGGAAAATTTTAACTTCTCATTCAAACATTCGAGGCTAACAATCAAATTTTTATCTATATCTATCTACCTATATATTTTCCCCCTCTTTTCTTACGAAAGTTGAGCTCTATTCAAATATCATTTATGACTTTATGTCAATGTCTTCTGTCTACTACTCATTCACTAGAAAATGAAGTCTCGTAATTTTAGCATGTTCCTCGTATTTTATCTATTATCACTATGAAGTATGAACCTTTCAACACAAATAATCTAAATGGGTAAAAATGATCATTATTCATATTGATATCTATCCGCCATATAGACACTGCAATGAAACAGTACAGACTAATATAGTTTTCCATGACAAAGGAGGTCTGAAAACCACCAGCTACTGGCCTCTGGAGAATAGAGGTATTGTTCATATGATCATATCTTATGCTTATCTTAGAGCTTGGTGTTGATGGTTGTGACTTGTGAGTACCTTCTCTTTCTTATATTTGTAATTCCTTTACTTACTTTATATCTAAGCTTTGATTTGGGGTGAAATGATCCTTGTTAAAGCTTATATATTATTTCTTGCTTCCAATTGTGAAAACGAATTGTCATCTTCTGAAATATTCTAGGTTGCCTAAGAAGCCTGTTCTGACTTTTTTTTAAAGAAGGATTCCAGGTATATAATGCTAATATTAGAATCACGAGCGTCGATTTATATATGCAATTGCAAATAATTGAAGCTGATGAATGAACATAGGTCTCTCATCATAAGTGTATGTGTTAAAAGATTACCAAGAGTTCTTTTGAGTGTCACAACCAACAGTAAGAAATCCCAGAGTTTGGCTAATGAAAAGATGGAGAGACCATTACGTACACATGCTCCTTTGAGAATACTCGGAAAGAGAGGAACTCTCGAGCAATAATGGACCCGAACAATCTTCGTAGCAAATGAATGGAGTCTCAGCTCATCATCCTTCCCAACCTCTGGTAGACACATTAGGACGCATTGGCAGCAACATGACATTTCGGATAGCCAAAACAATGTGGGTTATGCAGTATATGTTGACAAGGCTCAGAAGAAAAAGAATAGCACACATTCAGTTAATGCTTCTTGATCGAACTGTGAGTTTTTCATATATGTTTGAAACATTTGGTCATTGTGACAGATTAAATTTGACTGATGGCTGTTCATTGATTGCTACAAACAACAGTACAAAGTCCCAGAATTTGGCAAATGGGAGGATGAAGAAAATGTTAGTAACACGACTTCCTTTGAGAATGCAGAATTCTTGGGTAATGAAGGGTCCAAGCAATGTTTATGAGTTAACAAATAAATCTCCTAATGGAGCCTCACCTAAGTCTTCTTCTCTTCCTCCTGTAGTAAGATCAGAGCGACATGGACAACTCATCCCTATTTCCTTGAATATACTCCTGGTAATCATATGATTATTGTATTTAGTAAATTTTGGTTTGCCTCTGAAGTGTGTTACTGTTCCACATTGTGAATGAGTTTTCGCTTGATCACAAGTCTCTTCATTAACTATTAGAAAATTTATTAATTATGGCTCTTCATGATATAAGTGGATTTAGTTTTGTTACTATGGCTCTTGCTGTTGCTGATATAAGTGGATTCAATTTTGTTAAGGTTCCATGAAGTGCAACTTATTATGTTACTAACCTCTTCATAATGTATTTTATTTTAACTGGGGCACCTATTTAGTTTTCTTCATGAGGATGTTCTTGAAATGCAGAAAGTTGATCCAGAGTATCACTATGAAATGGGTGGGATTGCTTTGAATTATTAAAAGGAGACTCAGGTTTACCTTTATCTTTGCATATTCTCTTCTCTAAAAATATAACACTAGTGTTTAATATCTGCTTTAGTTTCTTGACTGCCTGCTTTATTTGCAATCTTGCTTGTTTCCAAAGGATGTCAATTTTGAGCTACTTGAGCTAATGGATTGTTCCCCCTACTTTTATCACAAACTACTTATGCTTTCATCTCAACTTTGAGGCTAAACCTAGAAATGGTGTTGATCAGTCACCACGACTTTATTTTACTGGAGTGTGCCATCATATTGAGGGTCAATGTGTGAATCTATGAATGATCTTGGATCCTTCTAGCGCTGGTAATGATGTGATGACTTCTTTTCATTCCTTTGTTGATGGCTTCTTGTTTTTATGTACGGCAAATTGTTACACATGATGACATGAATATGATTGTTTTCTCCTAGTTGTGAGTTGTTTGATTGAACTTCATTGTAATTGTTGTATGCGTGTATAGATGAATAGATGTCTTCCTTCCTAGTTGGAACTAACAACAAACAAATATTTACTCCCATTTTTTGAAAAATAGTCACACTTCTCTTTTCACAAGAACCAAGGTAATAGGGAAAAAGTTGGTGGGAGAAATGGAAAAGGTGGAGTTGAGGAGAGAGTTATAAAGTAATTAATAAGATGTGAATAATAAAGTAAAAAGTTATGGTGAACATAATGTTCGAAAACAGTAAAAAAAGGAGTAAGTTATGTGAAACGTACCAAAAAGGAATATGCACAATAATTTGTAGAATGGACAGAGTATGTAATTTAAACTTGGTTGTGCACTTGTGTATTGGAAGGTTCTTTCTTGTTCTTTGTTAACCATTAAAATGTCTATGGACATTCTTCCGTAACCCGGATGTTAAGGGGGGGGGGATATGAATGTAGCGAACTTATGCTTCACCCAAAAGATGTAAAGTTCATCCGTGAACCCGCTTTCCTATGTAAACGTGATTTTCAGAATGCGATTCTTCAACAACCTGGTGATGGAAGCAATATTGTGAGGTCTACGAAGGTTTGTGGATCTTGTGGTAGACCATATGATGATGGCGCGTGAACCTTGGAGGAACTCTCTAGTTGATCTCCTTTATATGCATGGGAATAGTATATTAGGTTGTGTTTTGTTAATAAACCATGGAATAGTATGGTAGATTGTTGGCATTTTTAGTGCCTTGATGGTGTTTATGGTGATGTTTGGTTATTTGTTTAGTCCCTGACTTCCAAGTATATGTAACCGTCGTGAACAAGGAGAACGAACGCATTGTGTAATGCTCATCAACTCCCTACCCAAATACCTCCATAAACACCTAACTTAGGCGAATTTCTCAAGTATATATGGACAGATATCGGTTGATCATGTAATTATTTGTGGTCGGTTTGCTAATTGTGTTTTTGTTGACTTGAATGTTGTCTTTCTTGTTTCGGTGATGTGAACGGAGAAAGAAAGAAGAATGAAAAAAAAGTAGAAGTAGAATAAAAGTGAAATATTATTATAGATAGTGAACACTCAACCAAGGGGAAAAAAATGAGAAGTTGCATTTATATCAAACTATCCATATTATTTTGAAAGGGTGTGACCTTCAACATTATTCTTCTTGCATTAAGATTAGACCATTGAATCTCGATATTCTTTGACGATTCTCTAGTTCGTTACCACTGGGCTTAAAAACATTCTTTCTTAGTTGCTTTACCTTGTGAAAACTGGTTTAAATACATTTTCTTGACGCCATAATTACAGTCGCCTTATTGCACATTTGCACGTGCTCATAACCGCCCTTCTTTGATTCATCATCCTAGTCAAAATCCAACTCATTCATATTTGGGGTGTTAGCTCTGTGATCAGTTCGAAAATCAAACAGAATATTCATCAATTTGGGGCATTTCTATTCAGAATTTAATGGAGTATCTTTAATCTCAGGCTATAGCCACAATGTCTATAGTAATGGAATTTTCAGCTCATCTAGCTCAGGTTCAGAACTATTCTTTTATGTAAGATGTTTGATGCTTACTATGCAGCTTGAGTCAAACCTGGTTTTTGGAAGTTTTCAACTTCATCTTTAAACATTCCTGTCTGATAGTTGATGCTTTTTCTACATCTTATATTTCTTTCAATTGTTACAAAACTCAAACTTTACTTTAATATCAAATTATGCTAATGTCATTTTGTCTAGTGTCTACTGTCTATTACCAATTTATTAGAAAAAGTCTAATTGATTTAGCAGGTCCACTAAGGCTTTTAAGCTATGAATCTTTCAACCCAAAAAATAATCAAAATGAGCAAACATGGTCATTTTTCCATATTCATATATATCTTTCATATAGACGCTGCAAAATGCCAATGTCTTTGACCCCTAATTCAATCATATGAAGCAAGTAAATAATTCTATCACCTGACAGTACCAGCATATATCCATTTCAAAGAGGTCAAATCTCTTGGATATAAAGATACAGGAGTAGTTCTTTTTTGTCGTGTTTATCTCGAGCTTGGCGTTCATGGCTGTAAGTATCTAGTCATTTCTTCTGCTTGCGTTTACATTTGAGCTTCTGGCGTGAAATTATCTATGTTGAAGCTTGGATATATATTCTTTGCCTTTTTTTTCTTTATGATACTTTTATAGGTTGCCTAAGAAGCCTGTTATTTGTTCTTCTGTTCTTGTCTGCCTAAATGTATAATCTGTTCCAAACACGTTGCCTCGTCAATGGTAAGACTTTTTCGGTTATTGTTGATAATGGTTCATGTACTAACGTATGTGCTCTTTCTATGGTGAATGATGCACGATTGCCTACTCAACCACATCCTAAACCATACAAGTTGAGTTGGTTGGATGCTCCTAGTGGTGTGTGGGTTAATAAACAAGCCCTTGTCTCTTTTCGAATTGGAGGATACATGGACGGATTGTGGTGTGATGTGGTACCAATGACGGCTTGTTCTTTACTTCTTGGGCGTCCATGGCAGTGGGATAGGAGTGTCATTCACCATGGAAGGGACAACATATGTTCGGTTCTTATGAGTGGGGAAAGAATTGGCTTGAAACCACTACCGCCTACGCATGTTCCTATGATCAGTGAGTAGAGTGTTGGGGATGTATTGCCTACGTCCTTAGATGCTGCTCCTAAGGGTGCTCATACTTGTTTAAGCTCATGTAGGAATGAAGTGCTAGAAGTACCGACAACAAAGAAGGAGAGGCGCAACAACTTGCTGCATATGCGCCATGCTACTAGCTTGGATGTTGGAGACTATGTTTGGCTTTCGTTGGCTGCACAAAAGCTCCACATTAATCATAAGCATGATGAACCAATGGATGAGGGGCCATTTGAAGTTGTTAACAAACTTGGGCATGAAACATATAAGGTGTTGCTAGGAAATGGAATTTGTGCTACATTGGGTGCAAATGACCTTGTTCCTTGCCTTGACAAAACTTGAGGTCAAGTTCCTGCGAAGAAGGGGAGTATGATGCATGGCTCGTGCAAAGATTACTTCATTGACTATCTTAATTTGCTTTCGTAGAAATGTTACATGGTTTTACTTTACTCTTAAAGTAGAGGTTTTACATGTGACCAAAAATATGTCATTTTATTTTGTTAGTTAAGTTAATTGAGTTGTTTAAGCTTAGTAAATCCGAAAACACTTAATGAAATTTCGGTGCATTAGAAGGTTTTGTCATGGTTGTATTTTAGGAAAGTCTAGTGTTCCTTGAGTTGTAAGTCGTGCAAGGGAATGCCCTAGCTGCTGCCGTGTGGTTTTCTTATTTAAGGAAAGTGTTGCATCTCTTTCCTTAAAGCTTTTGTTTCCTTAAATTAAAGCTAGATTCTAGGCTTAAGTTTAGGGGAAACTTTCCTAAATTACTACTAGTTGGGCGTGTGATGTAAAGTCTTGGAGGGCAAGAGTTGTTTGTTGCTCCTAGCCTTATAAATAGGCGCCTAAGATAATAAAGAAAGGAGATATGAGTGATTTTGAGTAAAGGAATTCGAGTGCTTGTTGCATTGAATATTTGGTCGTCGTACCAAGAACATACAAATCGTGGTGTGCATCTCCTAATCGAGGTTGGTGAGAGATCCTCTAGTTCTCGAGGGAACAAGAGCCTATCTTTGTTTATTTTACTTCTTATTTCTCAGTTTTCAATCATAAAACACCATAAAAACGTCACTTAGATTCTAGGGTATACATTGTGGATTTTTCGGACTTCAAATTCATATCAGATTGTCGGTCAAAGTTGAAAATTTTTAAGGAAGTCAAATGTGACCTATTAGTTAAGGACAAAGGTAGTATCATTTTACATAGTGATCGTATGTAACCTTTGTTCAAATATGGTAACACACTTATGGTAGAAAAAGTAGATTGATATGTTGTAATTGTGAATTTGTGACAACTGACTAGGATAAACATGCGGCTGATAGACGATCGAATAACCAAAAGGAAATGGAAAAGGGCATCCCCATGGATTTGTATGATTCAAGCAAAACCCCCTCTTATCTCTCAAGTCTCAACATGAAGTAGTAGCAAAGTGTCCATAAGGTTGCTTAGCCAAAATAAAGGAAAAAGGAATTTAGAATAACCTACTATTCTAGAAAGAGGTCCATATTAAGTTGTGCAAATTGCAAACTTGTTTCTTTCATGGGTACAATGTACATGCAGAATGAACTCACGTGACCATCATGTGATGGTCAAAGGAGGGGTTAACGGTCAAAATTAACGGATGTCGTCAATTGGTGGTCGTTTGAAACGGATTTTGTTTTATAAGGTAGTTTTTTGAGAAAAAAAATTATAAGGTAATTTTTAGAAAAATTTTTGTTATAAAAGGTAGTTCCATGAAATTTATCCTATCTAATATGTTTTGTTCATTTATCAGATGAACACATTAGACATGTGTCCTAAATTAAATCAGAAATTGAATAATACTATCATCTTTTCTTCTAACTCCCAACAATGCATATTTCATGGGGCTAGAAGAAAGTCCAATGATAATTTTCACTGGTTTTGCTTTAGCCAAGCATTCTGATGTATGTGTTGGGTATAGCATACATGGTTTAAGTAGTACTGTAGTAGAACATGTATTTTGGTTATAAATGTATAAATGGTTTAAGTACTAGAATATGTACAGTGGTTAGAAATAAGGATGAAGGTCGGTCTTTGAGATAACAATACCTCTTGTACTTGCTAATGTCTCCGAGTCCAAAGTACCCAAATCCGGGTGCATGGGACGGCCGGTGAAGAAAGCTACAAAGTTTTCTCGACAATGCACAAAATAAGAACAATGAACAAATGATCAATCCGAATGATCCTAGAGCAGATGCAGAAACTTTTCAACAAAATGAAGGTCCAGCTCAGGCTCCAAGAGTAGATCTAAAGGGCCAGCAACAGCAATCCGAAGTCCTTCAGTTTGGTGCCTGGGAAAATGGAGAGAATGTCAGGTACACCGCTTATTTTGAGAATAAACAGAACGACAAAAATGGTGAGCCCACAGCATCGCTGAACGAGCCCAAGATGAACCGAGATTTGCATCCTCGTAAGGATCCTCCAGCTGAGGCTCGTCCTGCACCAGCTAAACTAGTACCACAACAAGAAGCACGGTCAAAGGTGCCGCAATTTGGGGCTTGGGAGGGTGCAGGTGAAGCTGGTTACACACAAAGTTTTGAGAATGTTAGGAAAAATAACAAGAATGGGCGCACTGTCACACCAGAACCTTCTGATGCACCTCAATTGAACCGGGATGTTAACGATCAACTAAAGAGGGTCGTCCAAAGGTGCCTCAGTTTAGGGCTTGGGAAGAGGGAGATAATGATGGTGTATACACAGCTTATTTTGAAAATGCTCGTAAAAATAAGAATGCGGAGCCTGTTCTACAGCTCAACCGAGATGTTAAGAATAGAGCTCAACCGAGATGTTAAGAATAGAGCTCAACCTCCTTCTACTGCTGGAACCAAAAATAAGGTAGATGATCATCAGTTGAGAAATGCCAGTAGAGGATTGGCTTCCTCTGTGGCAGTATCTGACACTCCTTCAAGACATGAAAAACAAAATCCTGGGGGTCACTCACCTATTCATCAGAAGGTACGAAAGCTTCAGCAAAGACCTCCAGGCTCCAAGTAATCGAGGAAGTCAAACTGTAAGTACTCCTTAGTATCTTTAAGAAATATTTTGGATTTTTCGCCAATTGCAGCCCTTTAAAGTCTCGAATTTGTTAATTGCAGCTTTTTCATTTGAATCTCTTCAAATGCAACCTTAAAAAACCGAACCCTTACAATTTTAATGCTTAATGTTTCAAAGTAAAACATAATAAAGTCTTATGATTATATGTAATTATAAAACATATAATAAGTAATAACATTCTCTTACCCAAATTCCATTGAAATTGTTATTTTTATCCGCAATCCCTTATAAGTTTTTTTTTAACAACTTATCAAGTCATAACGTCCATTTTTCAATTTTGCACTAGACATAATATTTCAAAAAGCTAATATAATCAATTATGAAATTTATGAATAATAATATATCTATACAAATATATTAAAAGGCGTTTCTGACAATGTATACACGCCACGTGGCACCTCTCTTACTCCACTAGAATTGTCCAATGTGTACATATGTCATGTCAACTAACAAAAGTAAATTGGCTTGCAATAAGATTTGAACCCATGACATCTTGCTATTATGCATAGCACAATTACCATCTCAACTAACTTCTAATCAAGTTTTAGATGTCCATATTATTATATGTGTACCATTTCAATATTGAATTTTCTTTATTATATTTTAATGCGAATGGAAAAAAAGGCATATCAAGTTCGGAAAAAATAATCATCCGGGGCAACGCCCGGGCCCAAATACTAATTTGATAATTGTAACTGACCTTGGGTATTGCCCGGGCCAAAATACTAATATGTTATTAAAACGAGTAAGGAAGTATTGAAGCTCGCTACATGTCGCGCTCTATGTCATATTCTGTAGTATAGTATGGTGGAAAAGGATCGTTGACTTTGAAGGATTAATATGTAGTAGATTGTTTAGGAATAATAATCATGAGGATGAATCATGATCAGGAGGAGTTTTGGTATTTGAGAATTAGGGTTTTGTGTGATATGGCGGTGGAGTTTTGGAAGTAAGATGATGATGATGCGTTGAGGATTAGGGGGTGTAGATATTAGGCCGTTAGGCGTTTAGTTTGGACTAGTTGTGGGATAGATGTGGGCATGTGCTGGCCCGGCCCGGTACGTTTTGAGTCGGGCCCTGGCCGAGCCCGTTCGAGGTCGGGCCCGATCCGTTGTCTGTTACGTGGGCCCTGGGCCTGCCACTGTCAAGAAATTTTATTTCAGGTCCGGCCCGGCACGAGCCCGCCGATATGACCCGTGGGATTAACGCTCCTTCACTTTGTTTTTTTAGTCTAAAACAGCCAATAATCCAAAAAAACAACATAAAAGATGGGCCAGAGGCACGAGCCCGGCCCGCATGCTCGTGGGCCTGGGCCAGGCTTTGGACAAAATCTGAAAATTTCAGGTCCGGCACGACACGGCCCGCCATTTCCCCAAGCCCGCGGGCCGAGCTCGTTAACAGGCCCGACCCATGCCCAGGTCTAGTTGTGGGAATTATGTGAGGCTGTGGAATCAAGTAGTCGAGAGATTATGCTTAGGAACGTAGTATTAGATATATCATTCTCATTTTCCTATGCGCGTCTCTCAATGTATGTTTTTGTACTTAAATATCTTTCATTATATATTTATAAAAAAAATTAACGATTGAATATTAGACGAATCAAATAAGACTTCCACATGACTAGATTTTTTCTTATAAATTGAGAAAAATTGAGAAGATTATCTCTAAGTATGAATAATGTCAAAATTCAAAATGAGAAAGATAAAAAAAAACAGAGGAAGTAATAGGTAACTAAGTGGTTGTTTATACAAGAAATTATGTAGGCAATAGAAATTCCCATGTTTTTCATATTTGGGTAGGTGTTTGGTTGACATGAAGTGGGGAAAATGGAGGCAATGAAAATTCATGGGAATTTGAAATTCCCACAAGATGTAGGAATTTAGGACTCATTTGGTTACCGTTAGAACTTAATTCCCATGGGAAGTCTTATTTCATGGGAAGTAAATTCCCTTGTCTATTTCCTAGGAAATGGCTTTGGGTGTTTGGTTGAGCATAGGAATGTCTAATCACCAAGGGGGGGTTGGTGATTAATTTCCTACACTACATAGGAATTTCCATTTCCTTGGAAATTCTATTTCCCATGAATTTCCTATTTCCTGCATACCAAATAACTACCCTATTTTGTACTTTCTAGGAAATTCAAATTCCAGTGTTAGTTGGAGGTGAACCAAACGACCTCTTATTTACCTACCCTCCCCTTGATCACTTACAACTTCTACATAAATTCCTATGTATTACAACTTACCTTATGACCACCAAACAATTTAGACTAATTCCTAGAGATTTCATAAGGGAATTAAATTTCCCACAAATTGTAAATTCCTATGGGAATTTAATTCCCATTACAACTAAACAAGATAAAGATGGATTTTTATAAAAGATATTTATAAAAATATATTTTGAAAATATTTTAGATAATTAATAAAACTATTTAATATAATTAATTACCTCTATTAATAAAATTAGTTTAGAAAAAGAGTTTTAGAAAATGGACTTTCATAAAACTATTTTTAAAAGGTTTTCGAAGATGGGCTTATAGAATTATTTTTAAAAAGGTTTTCTAGAGTAGGTTTGAAAATGGGTTAGAGAATAGGTTGGATTTGAAATATGTTATTTTATGCGCGTTCTTTATTCTTTTTTCGATCCATACCAATTAGAGAAAATGTAGTAGTCATCATAGGGTACTAAACGGGGAGAAACGATTATGTGTCTACACTACTTTTCTAAATTTTTCTCTAATTTAACTACCGTCTAAATTCCTCAATTGTTGGTTTTGCTATCCTTTAATGAATTCGATTCGTTTATAAATCCATTATGTGGACGCCACTTATGACCTTTTTCTCGTTTCCTTAGAAATTCTCGTCAACATCCCTACTTATAACGTTATTCTTCCTTTTTCAAGCATCGTTTCGCTCAAATCTTCTTCAAATTATCTTCAAACAATCTTCAAAAAGACTAAATTATTAGGAGTTTAATTGTCCATTTTCATTTCATTCTAAGGGTAGCTAATCATCCAATTTCAACCAACTATGGTAATAATATTGTTTAAATTTTGTGGATTAGCTAGGCCTAGGGTTCATACAAATTGGGGATTATGTTCAATTTGGGATTTTTGTAAAAATTGAGCTTCTAATTGGTAATGAAATTTGCATAATTGTTGAGCAAAACTAAAGCTTTGATATGATTAATCTTCAATGTAGTACATATTTCAATTCGTACTATTGAAAACTTCCCATTTTAGAAAAGACCCAAATTGTTTTCAAATTTGGAACTTAAATTTTACGTTGAGTTGTTGAAATTGCAATGAATAATAACCCTAAACCTTTAATTCAGATTTGTAAAATCTTGATTTGAACAAAAGATTAACAAATTGTATTTTAAGTTGTATATATAATAGGGATGGTATGTAGAAAAATCGAGGGAGATATGTGAGTCAATTACGGGAATAATGAAAGTGGTCCCCACTTAACGAAAAAATGGGCGGACACCAAAGAGGTAGTAAAACCAACTAACCAAGAATTGGGACAAAAAGGTAGTTAAATTAGAAAAAGTTTTAAAAAGGTAGTTACTTCAAAATAGTGATATGACAAAGTAGTTAAAACCAAAATTTCCTTTTTAACTTATTAAAGTTCATAATTCATGGGGGAAATTTTAGATGATTTCCCTTAGTTTTCGAAAATTCTAGATTGTGGAAAAAATAACTTTGAATTTACAAAGACCCCAAGTTTGGGTCCTGGGGAAATGGAGACAATGTTGGCCATACCGCTTATATTGTTTTGGAGATAACGTAGGACTCTATTTTGTTATAGATAGATTTTCATATGTTATAGTTAGATTATAGTTAGGTTTCCTTTTCCATGTCGGATTCCTAAAACTCTTGTATATATATTGTGATGGCTCAATGAGAAAACTTCAAGCTTTATCATTAATAATATTTTACATGGTATCAACAGCCACTCTAATCTAGAGCAATTTTTTCAAAGTCCTGATTTTTTTCCTCATCAGAATCTTTTTGGTTTGCTCGACTGCCTCTAATGGGTGGGTGTTTTGTCTTTCTCCATTAAATTTTTTTTTTCCTTCGTCTTTGAGCGAGTGTGTTTCTTGAACTCTCGCTGGGTTTCCTCTGCTAGGTCAGCGTGTTTCTTCTTTTAGCGAGTGTTTCTTGATGAGTTGTCTCGCTGGGTGTGCTCTGCTTTCTGGCCTGGTTTCGTTTGTCACAATCTACTGCTGCCACGTTCCCTATTCTTGCTGCTTGTCTCCTACTGTTGTTTATTAGCTTTGTGCGAGTTCTCGACAACTTGTTGACAGGTGGTTTCCAATTTCTTAAGTCTACCTTGCGTGTCTTTACCACAAACGCTACTCCAAATTGTAATTCTTGGTTTGCTTTGTGCTGAGTGTGGTGAGCGAGTGTGCTGCGAATTGTTGTTTTTTTTTTGTTTCTTCAATTTTGTGTTCTGCTTTGTGCGAGTGTGGAGTTGTTACTTTGTGCGCGTTTGTGTTCTCTGTTGTCTATTTGTGCGGCAGTGCGGGTGTGACGTTTTGTCTGCTTGCTTCTTCACTTGTTTCTGCTGAACAATGGAAGGCCTTAGCAACGCCAACGCTTCCTCCTTGTCCGCACCTTCATCCACTTTATCTTCGTCTCCTCAGCTCTTTTCGGCTGAACAATGGAAGGCCTTAGCAGGGCTTATTGATACTGCAAAAATTTCTGATGATCGCCTGCATGGTATGTTTTCTCCTACTGATTGGATTATTGATACAGGGGCTACTCATCATGTCACGGGATGGACTTTATTACTTCTACACGGATGCTCCTGTGACACTCGCTTCTCTTCATGCTGTTACTTTAGATTTTGACCTTTGGCATCGGCGTATGGGGCACCCTTCTGAACGTGTGGTAAAGTTACTTCCTCCTCTTTGTGGTCGTAAGGGTAGTTTACATAAAGGGTGTGAAATTTGTTTTCGTTCTCAACATCCTTGAGACAAGTTTCCTTTAAGTGATAATAGAGCAAGTAGGATTTTTGAGAAAATACATTGTGATTTGTGGGGTGCTTATAGACATGTTTCTTCTTGTGATGCACGTTATTTTTTGACTATTGTTGATGATTATTCTCGTGCTGTGTGGATTTATTTATTGGAAGATAAAACTGAGGTTTTTCGCATGTTTATGGCCTTTGTTGCAATAGTTGATCGTCAATTCTCCCAAACCATTAAAATAGTTCAAAGTAACAATGGCACATAATTTAATTCTCTTCTTGACTATTTCACTGCCACTGGTATTATTTTCCAAACTTCTTGTGTTGCCACACCACAACAAAATGGGAGGGTTGAGCATTAACACAAACATATTCTTAATGTGGGTGGGCTCTTCGTTTTCAAGCCCATTTGCCTATTTATTTTTGGGGGGGGAGTGTTCTTGCAACTGCCCATCTCATAAAACGTACTCCCTCTATGTTGTTAGATAACAAATCTCCCTTTGAAGTTCTTTATGGCTTTGCTCCTTCTTATGAGGCTATTAAAACCTTTGGTTGTCTTTGTTTTGCTCATAATCACAAAACTAAGGGGGATAAGTTTGCCAGCAGGAGTAGAAAATGCATATTTGTGGGCTATCCATTTGGTAAAAAGGGTTGGAAATTATTTGATTTAGATACCAAGGAATTTTTTGTGTCTCGCGATGTTAAGTTCTTTGAGGAAATGTTCCCTTTTGAATCACCCCAAGATGCCAATATTGACCCTCTTACCTTAGTTCCTCCTAATACATTTCCTATTCATCCTGATTTTGATGATTTTCCAGCTCCACCACTTGAATCTCCCCAGCCAACACCAAATGGCCCAACTCCTAAATCTCCTTCCCCTTCCACAAATCCCTCGCCTGCCCAATATCTTCTCCCTCGCCTGACCCATCATCTCCAACTTCTTCTCCTGGCCCCGCGTCACCTCAGGCTAGCCCAATCTCTTCATTTCCCTCGCCCGGCCTTGTTTCCCCCCCTAGCGAGGCCCCTGCGTCTTATGTGACCTAGGCCCAACAGTCCTCTCCCTCTCCTCAAACGGGCCCCGCGTTAGGCCCAGACTTCTCCTTCCTCTCCTATTTCTTTGGACCACCAACCCACACGCATCTCCTCTCCTCTTGTGTTGGATCAAAATTCCCATTCATCTTCTAATTTGGGCCGGGGTAAACGCGAGAAAATTCCATCTGTTCTGTTAAAGGATTTTGTTACACATTCTGTGGTTACTGAAAGTCCATCTCTCTCTGCTTCGTCTCCTTCGTCTTCCTCAGGTACTGCTTATCCTATAACTCATTATATTAATTGCACAAATTTTTCGAAAAAGTATCGTAAATTTCTTGCTTCTGTTATTTCTCACACTGAACCCAGGTCTTTTAGAGAAGCTATGAAGGATGATGGTTGGAAGGCTTCTATGCACGATGAAATCCGTGCATTAGAAGACAATGGTACATGGACATTACAAGAGCTTCCTCCTGGGAAGCGTGCTTTAGGCAGTCAGTGGATTTATCGCATTAAATATTTGTCTGATGGGTCTGTGGAACGTTTGAAATCTCGCCTAGTTGTTCTAGGTAATCATCAGGAGGCAGGCATTGATTATAATGAAACTTTTGCACCTGTTGCTAAAATGACTACAGTTCGGGCTTTTTTAGCTATTGCTGCCTCCAAAAATTGGGATGTTCACAATGCTTTTCTTCATGGTGATCTAGATAAATAAGTTTATATGAAACTTCCTCCAGGTTTTGAATGTCCTAATCCTAATATGGTGTATCGTTTACGAAAATCTTTGTATGGTTTGAAGCAGGCTCCTCGTTGTTGGTTTGCCAAGTTTGTTTCAGCCTTAAAAGGTTATGGTTTTCTTCAGTCTTACTCTGATTACTCTCTATTCACCTATACTCGTGGGATTGTGCAACTAAATGTTTTAGTCTATGTTGATGATCTGATTATCTCTGGTAATGATTCCGCTGCTCTAACTCTGTTTAAAGCATATTTGAGTGACTGCTTTAAAATGAAGGATCTTGGACCTCTGAAATATTTTCTTGGCATTGAAGTAGCTCGTAGTACTTCTGGATTGTTTTTATGTCAGCGCAAGTACACTTTGGATATTATTTCTGAAGCCGGACTTCTTGGTGCCAAGCCATCTGGCTTTCCTATTGAGCAAAATCATCGCTTAGCTCATGCTTCTGGCGCATTATTGGAGGATGCCGCATCATATAGGAGCCTTGTTGGTCGCTTAATTTATTTGGCTGTTACTCGCCCTGACTTGGCCTATGCAGTTCATGTTCTTTCTCAGTTTCTGCAGGCCCCTCGTCAGGAACACTGGGATGCTGCTCTTCGTGTGGTTCGTTATTTGAAAGGTACCCCTGGCCAGGGTATTCTTCTTCGTGCTGATAGTGACTTATCTCTGCGTGGATGGTGTGATTCTAATTAGGCAGCTTGTTTTCTCACTCGTAGGTCTCTCACAGGTTGGATTGTTTTCTTGGGTGCTTCTCCTATTTCTTGGAAGACCAAGAAACAGCATACCGTTTCTCGCTCTTCTGCAGTGGCTGAATATCGTTCCATGGCTGCTATTACTTGTGAGCTGAAGTGGATCAATGCCCTTCTTCTGAGTTTGGGAGTGTAACATCCCAAATCTATCCGTTTGTTCTGTGATAGTCAGTCTGCGTTGTACTTGGCTCAGAATCCTGTTGTCCATGAACATACAAAGCATATTGATGTTGATTGTCATTTTGTGCGTGATGCCATCACTGGCGGACTTTATTTCGTCCTCTTATGTGTCTACTAAGGCAAAATTAGCTGATATTTTCACTAAAGCTCTTGGCAAGTCTCAGTTTGATTTTTTGCTGTCCAAGTTGGGCATTGTGGAACCCACACATGCTCCCACTTGAGGGAGGGTGTTGGAGATAACGTAGGACTCTATTTTGTTATAGATAGATTTTCATATGTTATAGTTAGATCATAGTTAGGTTTCCTTTTCCATGTCGGATTCCTAAAACTCTTGTATATATATTGTGATGACTCAATGAGAAAACTTCAAGCTTTGTCACTAATAATATTTTACATATTGTATATATACAGAAAGCCAACAATGGTGAGCCAAGAGCATCACAGAACAAGCCCAAGAAGAACCGAGATATGCATTCTCATAAGGATCCTCCAGGCTCCAGCTCAGGCTCGTCCTGCACCAGCTAAATCAGAACCACAACAAAAGGCAGAGTCAAAGGTGCCTCATGGTGCTTGAAAGGATGCAGGTTACCATCGTCGCATCATGGGTTGTTTTAAAGGTTCTGATGCAGCTAGCAGAGAGAGGAGGGAGGTCGTCAATAGTTCAAGGTTTCCTCTACTAGATGAGGATCTGGTTGTTATAGGAGCTGGGGATTTAGCTTGGGTCGGTGATCTGCATACTTATGGAGGAAATACAAGCTTACAAGTTGGGCGAAGGGGTGGCAATAGAAATGAAGTCGTCAATAGTGCAAGGTTTCCTGTAATAGATAAGGATCTGCTTGCTAGAAGAGTAGGGCTTTAGCTTGGGCCGGTGAATGGTGATCCGCATGATGCTTATGGAGGAAGTACAAGCTTACAAGTTGGGCAAAGGGGTGGCAATGGAAATGATGTTCAATTAGGCGAAGGCAAATATGATGTTACAATGCTTACGGAAAATAATCAAAGTGTAGCTCAAAGGGGCATCAAAAGATCGCATGTTAATGGAGGAGGAAGAGAATTAACAGTTGAACAAAGTGGTGACGGTAACAGAAAGGTTGATTGTCAAATTGGAAACCCAGATAATGAATATGACTGCTCCCAAGACTCTTATAACCATGGAAACCAAAATCCCACAGGTTGGTACTTGGTACTTGGTACTCGGTAGTATCTCCATCCAAGATAGTAGAAGTGTATAACCTCATTCTGTACCTGCTAGGCTGCTATTCAGTTAACCCAACTTTGAGTCAATCTTGCTGTCAAACGAAAAAAAACTGAGTCAATCTTTTTTATTAGGTACTTTCGGTCTTCATTTTCTTTTTTTTGTTTTGCTTACTATTACCAGCCAAACCCAACTGTCAGCAATCAGCATCAACAATGAGGAGAGTACCAACAACAATGACACTATCGGATCACCTCACAAGCAAACTCATCACTCCAACCAAAAGAAAAAGGTTAGTCCTGTATCTTATGCATTATACATGCTCTAAAAACCCCAAAAATTGTAATCTAATTTGTATTTCCATTGTCTTTATTGTAATCTAATCGTGAAACACTTCTCTCATTTATGTGAGAGCTTTTTGAGACAAGTGTTTCACTTATTTTGGAACGGAGGAAGTATTATGTATATAAATATCTAAAAGAGCATCCTTCAGGCCACGTGGCATGAAATTAGAAAAATTGTGTCCATGTGGCATGCTCTATAGTTGAAATGCTCAACTAGGTAGTCCACGTGGCAAGCAAATTCGTCAAAAAAACTTTCTATCATTAAGAGATTTTAATCCTTCAATCACGCATTCTGATTGAGATTTTAATTGTAATATTTTAGGAAAGCTAAATTACGGAATTCATTATTGTTAAAGGAAACTAAATTTTGCCACATATGAATATAATTGCCTAGAAAACTAAGTTTTGCCACCAGTATTGCGCAGTTCTAGCCATCCGATTATTGCCATATATGAATATTTTTTCTCCCTAAATTTCATCAATCACCCATCTTTTCTCTCCTCTGATTTTCTACCAGTCTCAAATCCTAATGGCTACTACCATCTCCATCATCTTTCTTTGCTGCTAAAGTGCTAATTCGTTTGATTCCAAAAAATTATTTCATGGTGGATTATTCATTTTTTTTAATTCATTCTGGAATTTGGGTTTTTGAGATCTCATTTCTATAGACAAAGAAAACAACTTTGATGGGTGTAGCTGGAGAAAAACAGAAGAAAACGAGTTATATTGGGTCTGTTCTTTTTGGTTTGGTTTCAAGTTTTCAGGTTTAATTCTCGAGAGTTGTAGACCAACTTTTACATTTTTGGTTTTGAACTTCTGTGGAACAATGGTCAAGCTATTGTAATGGATATAAGAGAAGAGAGAAGAGAGATGATAGAGGAGAGAGAAAATGGAAACAAGTACCAGTAGAGAAAATGGAGTACATCTCAAGTCTCAACCATTGATAAGGTTTACTTTAGTTTTATCAATTCACTAATATCGTATTAAGATCAACATTATCCAATTTTAATTTTCTTCCTTGATAGTGGGATTAATGTATAAAGTTTTATGAGAGATGTTCAAAGTAGTACAAATTGTTGTGCTAATTATGTTTTTTTTTTGTATTTCTCATAATTTTATATATGAATTTTTTCTTTTATCTATTGGTCATTATATACTTAGGATGCATAAATCTCAAAAACCCAATAAAGATTGATTATTTACAAATTTGTAATAAATGATATCGTGAGATATGCGTAACTATAGTAGTACTCAATTTTTTCCGAATTAGTCCCATAAACACAGATACATTTTCTTATTACCCAAAATTGAAAGTGATTTACCTCAATTTATGCATATTTTGTTGTATATATAGCAGTAACCTCTAATTTCAAAAGGTAAATTTTGTAGACCTTTGTAATTTTTTAGACATAAATCGTATCATAACATATTCTAACATATATGACACAATTTGTTTAGAAAAAAATTAACAAATTATTTACCTCTTCTCTATTCTTTTATTAAGCCTTATTTCCTATGCGTGTTTACTAATTTACTTCATTGACCTTAAATATCTTTTATTACATATTAGAAAAAATTATGACGATTGAATATTAATAGAGTACTAATTAAGATAAATCAAACAATAACTAATAAGACCCCACACGGCTTATTTTTTTCTTATATATTGAATTTAGATGATTTTTAATTGTGAATAGTGTCAAGATTTTAAGTGCTCAAAATAAAAGAATACAGAGGGATTAGTCTTTGTCACCCAACATTTAAAGTTAATTTCCAAGATTTTCACGTATCAAACAATTGCATAGTTTTTCACATAATAATTTTCTTAACATAATTCATATCATAATATATTATTAACAAAAATATTTAATTGCATCGTTTTTTAGAAAAAAAAATTGCCTGACATTATATTCAACAAGATTAGCTCGACTATATGCACACATACGTTTATAATCTTGAATCCTTATAATTGATAGCGGTTTTCCAAAATATATTTCTATTTTTAAATAATCAGGATCATTTTTTTTTGGTCCGTGTATGTCATATATAGATAGATTATTAGATTATAGAACTTAGTACAAGAATTTCCTTTTCTAAAATTAATCTTGAATTTCAATGTTGTAATGTTAGATTTTGATCACTGCTATTCCTGGATCCACCACTGTTGGTAGGTGATTTAGGTAATTAATCTAAATATTAGACTTGCATTGCTAACTCCTATTCATGATATATGGAGGGTTCAAGCTTAGCACTCTTGACAACTCAAGACACGAATGAGAGCGGGAAAGAAAGGGCTGAATTTGGTGAGGGAAAATAAGGATTGGGTTTGGGCTTTAATGAAGTGATGAAATAACATAATACGGTCTCATGAAGCTCAAATACTTAAAAAGTGGTTCATTAAAACCCAAAACAAAATTAAGCAAAATTTAGAAAACTCGTTTTATAGATAATTAGGACATGATTGCAAAACTAATATTTATATTTAAAAGATAAAATTCGTATTTCTCATAATATATTAGAAAGACAAATACTATCACTTAATTAAGCTAATAAAATAATTAGCCTAAATCAAAACTGTTTGAAATTCGGGCTATCACATTATACGAGGCATTGATTAAGCTATTACAATTGTATAAATCGCTGCAGCATGCATTTGGTGAATCATTCATATTTTGTTGCTTCATTATCTATCCATTCTAGAAAAAATTTGTGTCGGCATTTCATGTTTTGTTGCTTTTTTTTTTTTTATCTTCACATTTCCATTCCATAATCAAGTACAAAATTATGAAAAACAACCTTTAGAATCTATCATATCTTTTCTTTTAATAATAACGATAAGTTACAAAAAACTAAAAGATCATTTTAAAGATGAGCTAAACTTATAGAGCCAAAAAAACTAAAATATTTGTTAACTTTGGCAAATAAAAATGAGCATATTATAAAATTATATATAATCGGTGGCAAATGGGTGGCCTGAGGCGGAGAGAAGCGATGGTGCATGATGGCAACAAGAGAGAGAAAGAGAAGGATGGTGACTAGGACCATGTAAAGTTGCAATGGAAGGGGGTGTATGGCTGAGTATTACTGGTAGTTCGAATTGTGATATTATCTAAGCCTCTGAGGAAAGCAGTGAGCGGAGCAAAGTCTTTTTCAATCAACTTTTTTTAAAAAATAAAATAAAATTGTAGATTACATGATGCACCATGACATTAACTACATCAGCCACGGAACACATGAATCATAAGATAGTTTTAAAATATTTGCAATACACTGTTGTAAGACTTTAAATCGCAAGCTAATATTTACAACATGATTTTAGGATAAACATTCTAAAATCTTAAATTTATAAAACAAAAATTTTCTTGCAATTTGCATGGGTCTAAAAATCTAGAATATTTTTTTATGTATATTTATCCATACCATCCCATTTAAAAGGCTTTTAAATTTTAGCATTTTACTTATAATATATTAGATGCCATTGAATGATGAATTAAAAGAAGTTTGATAAAACAAGGGCAATACAAAAGGATAAGAATATCAATAGTTAGTTTAACCTTTTTTAGATGCTTGAGAAAAATGTGCGACAAATGAGTTACGTAAAATAACTGAATATAATACTCGGTACTATGTCAATGTAAACTATTAATCCTAATTTTAATTAATTTATGTGCAACAAATATTACCAAACTTTGTGATTAGCTCGCGCGTACCCCTATTTAAATTCTATAAGCAAAATTTGTCAACGACAACAACTATATAACCAATTTCGAGGGATGATAAGAAAAAGACAATTATACAACAAAGGGCGTAGACTATATATCAGCGTGTAAAAATAAAGTCTTTTGTGCTTGAAAAGCTCAACAAAATTCGACCAAGATCACAAGGTACACACCTTATATAGAGATAACTTGTACTTTGACTATTCCAGAAAAAACCAAAAAATTCTTATGGATAAGAGTATGTGAATTTGGTGTTGATACAGAAACAACACTAAAATTCCTTTCCAATAAAATAAGTATATATTAGAAAATATAGAAATTGTTTATTAGTTTCCATATTGATTATTGAGTGGTCCTCATACACTTCAATTATCTGTATATAAATCGGGAGTATATTAATCTGAAAAAGAATTGTTATAACGTATTCCCATCAAGACGTGATACAATAGCCAATGAACACAAAACCCTTTGAATGAATGAGATGTACACTACCGAATTCCTAAACACGGTCATATTTTTGGGGTTACGAAATCATAGTATAACATTGCTTTTTTTTTACAAAAAAGTAGTGGTCTTTGGGTATCAACGTGATGGTTGCCAAGTGATGTGAAGTTTATCTCATGCCATTCAAGTTTTTGTTTTTTTTTTTACAAAAAAGTTGTGGTATTTGGGTTGTTACACCATAAGCTATGGTGTGACCGTTGCATCCAAGGACTTATAGTGTAACTTTCATTATAATTAGCTAATGTAAGAAAGGGAGATTTTATGAAGAAAATTTTGTGTATTCAATTGAGGATATCCCAAGTGTTTGTTCAAAAATAATGATATTCCTGAGAATAATGACTTTAAAACAAGGTCGGTTATCTACTAATTTAATTGCATTTCAAAATATAAAGCATGCATGTCTGAGATATGCAAAAGAAATTAAGAAATGTTTGAGAGATAAAATTTTTGAGGGCTTGGATTTGGGAAAAATCTTATTGCCTCTTTCAGGCTGTTAAGTTGGGGTACAAAAATAAGAGAGAGAAGAGAGACGACAAAATAATAATGGACTAAAACAACATTATGAAATTCATTGTAACTTTTAATCATATCATAAAGTGAGGGTATTTTTATATTTTAAATTTTGCCTTAACAAAATCAACTACATTAACTATCTATTAGAGTGAAATGCAAAGTCACTTTACAATATAACTTAGGAAAATCATTGTTTTAGTATTTTGCAACCCAATGAAGAAAAATGAAAACTATATATTACTTTTACTTTTACTTTTATTTTTTAAACGTAAATTATGAATTATTTAATCTTCTACAAGAACAAATCATATTTTGTACCAATGGGTAGTGTATTTATTCCACTACTTTTGGTTAGTTGTGGTACATGGATAATCGAAAATTCATTTTCGAGGTCATAAACATGTTCAAGCTAATGGGCTCCCAATAAATGGAGACTACACTACTAAAATGAGAATAAAAGAAGATGGAGAACCCACCAATTAGGCGGTGACAAGGACACGGGGTTGCTCAAGGAGCCAACAACAAGAAAATCAATTACCTTAATTTTTTAGCTGAGAAAAGGGAAATGATCCTATATCAGCTATAGTAGAAAACATATATTCGGCATTTCCTAAAGAATCATTTAAAGAGGTCTGAGTATGTCAAGGAAAGGGGAGTAATATGGTATTTATACCCCCGTATGACACTCATTATATTCTGTCAAATGAAACAAAATTTCTCTTGATTATATTGTATTTTGCAATGACTATAAATAAAAGTCAAAGGTATCCCTATCACATATGGGTTTGTATCCCCCAAGTTTGGTTTTCAGCCATAGCCAATATCATGTGGTAATTTCTAAAGTCACAGGTAGAAAGTGTATAATAATACTAATTTGTGAGAAAGAACATGTGAGAATCTTTTATACTTCCTCCGTTTCATTTTACTTGCTACACTTCTCAATTCACGGGCTCCTAGGCAATTTTTGGAGAAGAGAGAGGTAGAGAGTAAAAAGAAAAGGGACCCATGTGAGAGGAGAGAGATAGAGAGAGTTTATTGCCCAAAAAAGAAGTGTAGCAAGTAATATGAAACTTCCCTATATGGAAAGTGTAGCGAGTAATTTGAAACGGAGGAAGTACTACATGTTTTTACTGTGGTTGGTATATAAACATTCCTATTAAACAAAAAAATTCCCGTGCATTTTTGCACGGGTCCAAAAACTAGTTTATAAACAATAGTCAAGTGGTCGTTGTACACTTGTACTTAGTTGTGGCCTTGTAGCCTGTGGGGCGTGGGCTGTGGGAGGGTCTGAATAAATTCCGGGTTAATTATAATTTATAAGGTCGAGAGAGAAGATTAACTCAAAATTCAAAAGGCTTATTAAACTGTGAGATTTCATCACGTGACTCACTATCCCGCCAAACTTAACTTTTCGCGCTTCCCTTAAAATTTCAAAAAAATTCACTCCACTTTCAGTTTTCAATTTTCAAACTTAAGACAAAATCTCCAAAATCCTCCCTTTTTTTTCAATTCTCTCACCTCCGCTCCTTCTTTCTCTCTCTCTCATCTGCAAATCTGGAGAACAATCAAGAAGACGAACGCATCTCCGCCAATTCAAATCCCACACCCACCAATTTCAGGTACTTCCCCAGAAAAACCCTTCTCTGAAATTTTCATATTTTAGCTCAATTCCTTCAATTTCACTTCAAATTGTACCACTTTATTGAAGAAAATCATGGTTAGAGAGCAAAAAGTGGAGACATTTTACTCCAAATTACGCGATTCTTCGTTACGGTCCTCAATTAATTCACCGGAATTCTCTGATTCTGCTTTAGCTTCTTCCCCTTTGTTAATCTTCCCTTCCACTTCAGATGTAGATTCTCTATGTGCCCTTAAAATTATCTTTCATATCCTTGAATCGGATTCGATACAATATGCTTGTTACCCGGTGTCGTCTTTTAATGAGATTCACAAGTATTTGGAGCCTAGTTTGAGCTTATCACCTGATACCCCTCTCACTATGCTGCTTATAAATTGGGGAAGTCATAGGGATCTGAGGAGGTTGTTGAATTTGTCGCAATCAATGCGGGTTTTTGTCGTGGATAGCCACCGTCCTATCCATTTGCATAACTTGAGTGATGGGAATGGTCAGGTGGTTGTGCTTTATACTAAAGATGATGAGGAACAAGCTGATTTGACCTATGATTTTGATATTTGGCAGTTGGCTAATGTGAGTGATTTGAATAGTGATGATGAAGGGGGTGAGGACAGTGATGAAGAGGAGAGCGAGAGCGAGAGCGAGAGTGATGGTGAGGGAGGAGATGGTGAGGGTAGGAAGAAAAGGAGGGTTTCAGATGAAGGAGAAGCTGATCCAGTTAAGCTTTTTAGGAGGTTGAAAAAGCAGTATTATGAGATGGGTACATTTCATGGTAAGCCATCTGGGTGTTTGATGTATGATTTGTCGCATTCGTTGAGGAAAAACACGAATGAGCAGCTCTGGTTATCCTGTGTTTCGATAACTGATCAGTTTGTTCATGAGAGGTTGACCACTGAGAGGTACCAAGCTGGGGTTATGGAGCTGGAGCAGCATATCAACAGTCTAGGGAATTTGGATGCTATTACCTCAATTACCCTGAAAGATGGGACTAAAATTCGTGCGCCTGATTCTTCTAGGATTGCATATGAGGATGAGCCAAGGTTGATGTTGCTAAGGGAGTGGAATTTGTTTGATTCGATGCTGTGTTCTTCTTACATTGCAACAAAGTTGAAGACTTGGAGTGACAATGGGATGAAGAAGCTTAAGCTTCTTTTGGCTAGGATGGGATTTGCACTTATTGACTGCCAGCAGAAGTTTCAGTACATGAGTATTGAAGTTAAGCGGAAAATGAAGGATGAATTCGAGCGATTTCTGCCTGAATATGGGCTCACTGATTTCTACTACAGAAGTTTTTTGCGGCTTCATGGGTATAGCTCAAGAGTTTCTGCTGCAGATGTGGTATATGGGGTTACTGCCCTTTTGGAGTCTTTCATTAGGTTTGATGGCTCCTGTACTTCTAAGCAGTTTGGGGTAGCTTATGATGCTTTGTCATTGAATAACCTAGATCAATTGAGGCTCGGAATGCAGAACGCAATAAAGGTACAGCGCGCTATTCTAAGACAAGGAAGCACAGCTATAACCAAAAGGGGTTCAATAAGAAGTGGGAGGAAATTTAGGTGGGTCAAACTTGAAGATTCGGCAGATACAAAGCTCTTAGGATATCCTCAAGCATTAACTAAGTTCTGCTATTTTGTGATGGATGCGTTGCGAGAGAAAGGGGCAAGAATGAAACCGCTGCTGTGTGCTTGTTTAGCACAAGAACAAGGTAAAGTCCTGATTGTTGGGGTGACAGGGAAGCCTCGACTTGGGGCAGTACAAGGTAATGCATTTGGCATGGCTTTCAAGAATGCAGCCCAGGAGATAGGTGTCGAATTCTTCCACGAGCTCTTCGAATCATCGTGGATAATATTGGATAAAGTTGCTGTCAATTCTTTCATGGTGAGGTTAACTGAAAAACTGTAGTATAGGAAGTAAACAATGAATTGGAATCTTATGTCCTCATATATTGTACTACTACTAGTGAGTATCAAGTGTAAACATCAACTAACTCGGCCTTTCGTTGCTATGTTTAATAATATTGTTGCATTTATGCCTTGAATGGTTGATTTTTGGGGTGACTTAGGAACAGTAAAAGGTAATAGAAGTATTTTTCAGCATTTGGCATGCACAAAAGATTCGTGCCGAGTTTTTCCATGAGCTATTTTCAGTCCTCGTACTTGTGGTGTTGTGGATAATCTTAGATGAAGTTGTGGTCAATTCTTACATGGTCAGGTTAACCGAAAAACTGTAGCTTAGAAATTATGGTTTTTTCACCAAATACCCTGACAAATAAATTTATTCACCAAATACCCTCATTTTTTTCAAATTCACCAAATACCCCTTACTTTTAAAAAATTAACCAAATGCCCAAATGACTAACGGCGGTTAACACCGTTAGTCATTAACCCTAAAAAACCCTAAAAAACCCTTAAAAAACCTTAATTGAACACTTAAAACCCTAACTCTAAAAACCCTAAAAGCCCACCAGCCCTCACCCACCCCCCCCCACCACCACCCCCCACAACAACCCCGCCCCACCACCCTCCCCCCCGTCCCCCCCTCGAAGCTCGCGCCTCCCCCCTTCCCCCTCCCCTCCCCGCCGGAAAATCACTCCCTCCCCCCACCGCAAAATCGTGAGTCCCGACCCCTTCGACGCGCCTCCCCCTCCCCATGAAGCTCCCCCTCCCCCGTACGGTCGCGCGACTCCCCCTTCCCCCTCACCCGTGCGGCGGCGTGTAGATCCCCCCCTCCCTCCCCCTCCCCCCACCGCAAAATCGTGAATCCCGATCCCCAATCCCTTCGAACTCGATCGATGACTCGGATTTCTTAAATGCTAATGGCGGATCTAGTGCGAGATCGAGTGAGGGGGATGCGCCGGCGAGTGGGAGGGGGACTCAGCGGATCTAGTGACGAAAGGGGAAGCGTGGCCGCACAGGGGAGAGGGGAGCTGGGGAGGGGGTGGCTGGGGAGGGGTGCGTGGGGGGTGCACGTGGGGGGCAGGGAGGGGAGAGGGGAGGAGGAGGGGGGGGAGGGCGGGGGCTTGTTGCGGGGAAGGGGGAGGGGTGGGGCTGGGGTTGAGTGGTGGGGTTCGGTGGGTCTAGGGTTTGGGGGGGTTGGGTTAGGGAGAGAGAGAGTTAGGGTGTTTAGGGTTTACTTAGGGTTTACTTAGGTTTAATTAGGGTTTTTAGGTTAATTAGTTAACGAAACACTAACGTTCGTTAGTCAAAAGGGCATTTTGGGTAAATTTTTTAAAAGTGAGGGGTATCTGGTGAAATTTTTCATAGGTCAGGGGTATCTGGTGAATTTTGAAAAAAGTGGGGGTATTTGGTGAATAAATTTATGGAAAAATGGATCAGAATACCCCCAACTTTGGCCTGTCCGCTTTTAATACCCCCAACTATGAGTTATTTTTAAATACCCCCAACTATTGGGGAGGTCCGCCAAAAATGCACCCCTGACCTAAAAGAATCGATTTAGCAGGTTAAAATGGCACGTGTCATGCTCTTATTGGTTTTACTTAATTTTTTTTTTACTTTTCTTTTTTATCACCTCACTCTTACCATTTTCTTCTCCCACACCACTGCCACCCCTCCCCTTCCTCACCATTCTCAACCACCAGTCCCTCTCCCCTTCCTCTTTCTCCCTCCTCCCCCACCCCTTCCCACCGAGAAACCCCCCAGCCCCCCCTTCCCTCTCCGAAACTAATAACTCTCATTTCATTTCTCCCTTACTCTAAACACTTCCATTTTCTCTCTCCTCATTTCTCCTCTCTCTCTCATCACTCAACTTCATCAACCTAAAACTGCAATTCATCCGCCATTAAAGCATATGAAGAAGCAAAAATCAACAATGGTGGAACTTAATCTCTTCTCTCTCCATTATTGCCTCAGCCTACGCTAAATCTCTCCGATTCATCGATTTGTCGAGGTCGAAGTTTCTCTCAGCAAATGGATTGGCGATTTTGGTTGCGAATTGTAGAAATTTGACGGCGTTGGATTTGACAAATGCGACGGAATTGCGCGATGCAGTTGCGGCAGCGATTGGTGAAGCGAAAAATCTGGAGAAGTTGTGGTTAGGGAGGTGTAAATTGATTACTGATATTGGAATTGGATGTATTGTTGTTGGTTGCCCTAAATTGAAGATGATTAGCTTAAAATGGTGTTTAGGAATTGGGGATTTGGGCGTTTAATTGGTTGTTGTTAAGTGTATGGAGCTTCGCAGCTTGGATCAGGGTTGGTGGGTTCAGTTTTGGGTCTGGTGGTTGCGGGGTTGGTGGGAGTAGTTTTAGGGTCTGGTGGTTACGGGTTTGGTTTCTGATCGGTTTGTGGTGGATGGTGCGGGATGAGTGGGGTGGTTTTGGGTGGTTTTCGGCGTTTAGGGTGGTTGAGTGGTGTTGTTGATGGGGGTTGGGGGTTTTCGAAGGGGGTTAGGGGAAGGGGGATTTGACGGGGTGGTTGGGGATGAGGGGTCATTGGGGTGGTTGGGGGGATGAGGGGCCGTTGGGGTGGTTGGGGGAGGAGGGGGCCTGGGGTGTGGGAAGGGTGGTAGTGGGTGGTGTCGTGTTTGGGAGGGGGTGGGGTGAGGGGAGGGGGGAAGTGGAGGGGGAGGGGGGGGTGGAGGTGGAGAGGGTGGTTGAAATGGTGGTGGGTGGGAGTGGAGTAGAAATTGAAAATAAAAATAAAAGATAAATAAAAAAATAATAAATTTTACCTTGCTAACAGGTTACAAGTCACCTGGGTGCATTTTTGAGGTATTTAAAATAACTCATAGTTGGGGGTATTAAAAGCAGATGAGCTAAAGTTAGAGATATTCTGATCCATTTTTCCTAAATTTATTTGTCAGGGGTATTTGGTGAAAAAATCGTAAAAATTACAACAGTCGGTGGTCAACAATGACTGTAATCATCTTTTAAAAAGGTAAAAAAAAAAAAGGCTAACAAGGACTGAATCTCACTTCGTTATTTATTATACTATTGGTAGGGCCTGTTCTCTAATAAGCTCACATAAGTTTGCATAAGTTTAGATAAGGTTTTATAAGTTTAAATAAGTTCGGTTTAAGAAAATAAGTTTTGAAAGTTATAAATCTTATAATAAGCAAAAATAAGGTGTAATAACTAATAAGCAAAAAACAAATCCACATCAAGGGAGACAATTGAGGTATCATTTGAAAGAGTTTGAAGAAGGTGGTCGAGCAGAGGGCATGTTAGAACACTTCAATTATCGACATTCTTCTTTGCGTTTAACAATTGAAAGATGTTTTGGATGGTTAAAGGAAAGATGGAAAATTTTGAAAATGATGCCACAAAATGGAGGACACATGTATGAAAAATTCACGAAAAGGAGCTATGAACAAAGTCCGAAATCTCATAACCAAAGATATTTGAAGAAATGAAATAGTGGAGGAAACAAATGAAGAGGGTGACATGGATTGTGAGTTGTGACGGTGAGGAACTGAGGATGAATGGTGTTGCTTGTTACGAATTATTGTCATTAGTATTAGTACTATATTCTTATTAGTATTGGTGTTGTTCTTGTATTATAAAGTTAATTAATATCAATTTCATTATTAATAATAACAGTGATGTCATTAACAACAACAACAACAACATGACATAAGTTCAAATAAGTTTAGATAAATCCAGATAAACAAAAATAAGTTGAATAAAATAGACCCCTAGTGATTGGTAGTTTCGAGAGTAAAAATGAGTAGAATCGCCTTTCGTTTGCTAATTCTATTATTGAGTACTCTATATTAGAGTCGGCAAACTATTACCCAACTCGTCAACCCGAGCCTCGAACCCAACCCATTAATAATGGGTTGGGTCGAAATTTTCAACTCGTTTAATTAAATGGGCCAACCTGACCCAACCCATTTAACCCATTTAATTAAATGGGTTGGGTCAGGTTGAAAATCTCTACCTGATTTTAACTCGTTTAACCCATTTATAGAAACAACCTAAAAACCCTAACTCATTTCACAGCTAAAAAAAATTGGGCTATCCCTTATAGAAAGTGAAAAAGTAAAAATCCTAACTTGTTACAGTTAATGTTGAACAATTGATTATGGAGTTGTAATTGTGTTGATTTTGAACAATAGTTGGGTTGATTTTGAACAATATCTAGCATATGGTTATGTAATGGCTTCATACTAAGTCGCTGCCTACTGTTGCTTTGTAACATACTCTTTGTTTTTTTTTTTTTTTCGGAAAAAACACGAAAAAAGTTAAATGGGTCGACCCGAAGGTTGACCCGTTTATCATAAGGTTGGGTTAGGTTGTAATTCCCAACCCGTTTAAGTTAACGAGTCGGGTTGGGTCAAGGGGTTCTCAACCCATTAACCCGCCAACCCAACCTCGATCTTCACCCAACCCGACCCATTGCCACTTCTACTCCATGATACTCCCCTGGTTGCTAATTATAATTATATTATCCTGACACAAATATCAACAAAACTCCAATAAGTTTAGATAATCTCAGTTTTGATAAGTTTAATAAAATTCAAGTAAAGAGAATGCACTCGTAGTCTCTAACTCATCACATAAATGCCACATTGTGGCAAAATCTCACTAGTATTTAGTAAGAGTATCTCCTTACTCTTAACTCTCACTCAATAGTAGTAATACTATCTCCTTAATTTAGCATCTTATGCACAATTTAGTTATTAATCCATTTGAAGGATTTCATCTGCCCACTCTCTCTTTTTGTACATTAATGATTAATGTAACAATCAACTATGAAATTTCAGAAGAAGTGTTTTTTGTATAATAATTTGCTACCTTTGTAATATCCATTTCACGGGAATTTATTAGTGTCATTCTATTTGCCGATGCTGACACTTGGACATTAACCAAGTTACCCATACCATGTTACATGCACTACAACATATGTGTGTTTGTATAGAGCTTTTTTTGTATAACATCTAGTTGGTATGTATAATTTATAGATAGAAATCTAAATTAGCAATCAAATAGTATAGATCCTCATAGCCAAAGAAAAAAATAATCGTTGTAAAAATAGAAGACCTTATTATATTTTATTAGTTACACAGTTGGATTGAATGAAAGATCAATATCACTTGTATGTATAGTTGTATACTTGTATTCAAATGATGCTCTAACACTGGAAAACTCTTTCTAGTTATCGACAATAAAAAATTCAATACACTTACAACAAAGCTAGTGAATACAATTAGAAAAAAAAATTAGACATAAATCTTTGGAAATAAAAGGAATAATATTGCTCTAAGATTAATATTGAAGTATTGAAGAATCATGATTCATCAGCATCATCAAAACGGTTGTAACAAAGGAATTATTTTGGGGGGAATGGGGTCTATGGGGATGGTCACTTGCACCATGGACAGGACATATCATATTGCCACTTGGGAAGCCATCTTAAATCCCCAGTCCCCTCAGGCCTCACCCCTAAAAATGAAGTTTGTTCACCCTTTCAAATTTTTTTTATGTTTGTTCAACTATGGTAATATACTTTAGTTCGGGCTATCTATCTAATTTTGATTTGATTTATGATCAAGTACATATTTAGAGAAATAGAAACTGAAACTGAAACCAATTATGATCAGTTCTAAATTTTCGTAAAAGATAAAGGTTCAGAAAAAATAGAATAAGTTTGGAAAACCTAAGGAAAGTTCAGAGTAAAAAGATAAGTAAAGTTCCGAAAAAGTAAGAAAAGTTTAGAAAAATAACAAAATACAATTTTTTTAAGAAAAGTGCGAAAAAATTAATAAAAAGAAGGTAAAGAGAACATTATGAATCTAAATTTGACTAAATCTAAGTTTTTCTACTATTTTTCGACCATCATGTCTAAAATTATTAAACAAAGGTCTTTCTTTAGAGTTTTTTTCCCCCTAAGAGAGGGCTTTAGGAAATAAGCCTTTATTTTCTTTTATAATGCCTATATAATTGTGGAAAGCTTAAAAGATTTTGAGACAGTCAAAAGGAGTATTTATTTCATTCAATTTTAGAAGATCTTATTCAATTTTTCAAGGATCTATCTATCTATCTATATATATATATATATATATATATATATATATATATATATATATATATATATATATATATATAAGTGTCAACACCTAAATAAATAGATCCTTAAATGAGCCTAAGTGTCATCGCCAAATGCATCTTCAAGTTTTAATTGCCAAGTGTAGTTTTCTGCTTGAGTCCAGCTTATGTGTCGAATCCATATTTAGTCCAAGTGTGTGCCTTGGTTATCCATGTTTGGAAATAATAATGATTGAGATCAATTACAATAAATTAGCAAAGATCTTGCAATCCGGTACCTAAAAACATGCAAAAATTAGCATGTAAAAAAATTGAAAAAGAAAACTTTCCTTTACATTAGCCAAATCAACAGATTAGTGTGTAAATATATCAATCAAAAAGTCGTGCTTTACTGCGGATTTGTTTCGCACTTATAATTTAGGTGTTAAATAATCAATTATTTATATAGCCATAAATACCATATTATATGTATTCACTAGAGAACGACTCCGACACTATAGTATACTTGATTTGCTGATTTTTTTTTACCAAAAGTCTGAAAATAAGTACAGATTTAGGAACTTTAATATATATAAAGTACTCTACTATCAAATTATTGGAACTGTAAAGTTAAAGCAAGAATGTTGAGTTTGCTTGATATCCATGCCTGTAATAGTCGAAGAGTATACATAATGGTTATGAGTAGATATTTCTTTTCCCCCATCAAGTTTATTTCTTACGATGTTATGTCTTACAACCATTCTACAATTTTATGGGGGAAAGAAGAGTATGCAGAATGTTGGACATCAAGAAGACGGGAAAAGAAAGCAATGAGAGGATAAGATATAGGATGTGTAGTCTTATAATATTTCAAGAACAATTTATTCACATCAGTTTAATGGCGTATTGATGCTATTCAGTAAAATTCTCAATCTACAATCAATATTTTTTGTATTTCTAAAGAAAAAAGCATTTACTATTCTTCGATTCACAGGAAAAAAGGAAAGTAGAATGCAGGAGGCTTGCTAGAGATAGAAGTAGAATACAAATTCCCAACTTCCCCAAGTCTCAAATGAGATGAGTGAAGACGCAATTCAGGACATTCGTGACATGCTTTTGTGTGAGAAGATACAATAAATAAAATATTCGGTTTTTTCACCATATACTCCTGACAAATTTTTTTTTGCACCATATACCCTCCACCTTTCAAAAAATACATCCACTTGCCCTTTTGACTGACAGTGTTACACTTCCGTTAGTTATTAGGCCCTAATCCTACCCTAACCCTAATTAACTAACCTAAATCAAAACCTAATCCTAACCCTAACCCTAATCTAATACACTAAACCTAACCCTAACCACCCTCCCCACCCCTTACCCCTATCGCCACATCACCCCCTCACCACCACCCCCTCACCACCACCACCCCTCCCCTTCCCCGTTGACCCTCTCCCCTTCCCTCGGCCGACTCCCCCCCCCGCGAACCCCCTCCCTCCCTAATCGCCGACGCGAACCCCACTCCCTCCCCAACGGCTGTCGCTAACCCCCCTCCCCTTCCCCCGAACCCTAAAAAGAATTCGAAATTCGATGGGGAGGGAGATTGTGTTTCGAAAATCCGGGTTTTGTTTCGAAATTCGAAGGGGAGCGCGTGGAAGAATCGGTGGTGGGGGAGGGTGTTTCAAAACTCGGGCTTCGATATTCAAAGGAGAGCTCGGTGGTGCGCCGGTGCGATGCGGACAGGGATGCGATGACGAGATGTCGTTCGTGGTTGTGCCGAGTTTAGGGTCATGGTGGGTTGCGCGACGGCGGGGGAAGGGGAGGGGGGTTGCGGCGTCCGAGGGGAAAGGGAGGGGGAGGGGGCTGCGAGGGGAGGGTGGAGGGGGTCTTTGCGGGGAGGGAGTGGGTGTTGTGGGGGAAGGGGGGGATCTTTGGGCGGGGAGAGGGGTTGGGGAAGGGTGGTGGTGCAATGGGGTAAGGGCCGGTGGTGTAGTGGGGGCCGGAGTGGGGTGGGGTAAGGGGATGGTGGGGGTGTTAGGTGTTAGGGTTAGGGTATTAGGGTTAGGGTTAGGATTAGGGGTAGATTTAGGTTAGTTAATTAGGTTAGATGGGGGATTAAGGGTTAATGACTAACGGAGTTTAATGCGATTAGTCATTAAGGGTGAGTGGATGTATTTTTTCAAATGTGAGGGGTATATGGTGAATTTGGAAAGTTGAAAGGGTATACGGTGCAAAAAAAAAAATTGTCAGGGGTATATGGTGAAAAAACCGAAAAATATTTTAGATAATAGCCTTATAATTTTTTAGATAATGGTGTCTATATTTAACTTGCTATTATTGAACATAGGATGATAACTGGTACTATATATGAGACATGTTAAAATGTCTCAGTGGAGTCAGATGGGAGGGAGAAGTTCCGAAATGTAAGAAGCATATCACTTTTCTCATTTTCACAGGTTATGCTGAACAAAAATTTCCAATAGAGTGCATTAAACAGTAGGCTATCCACATAATAACTATACAGTTTAGGACATTCTAAAGGTGCATGGTACAAATTATTGGAAAAAAAGAAATGAAAATAGGCACATAGATCACTTACACCCATTTTTAGTCCACTAAAAATATATAAACTTGATTAATATCATGGACATCTAATGAAAAATATATTGACTACAATATATTAAATTACTGTAAGATGAAATGTCTCCCCCCAAAAAACCGCCAAGGCTTTAGTTTTAGAATATAAATCATAACATATTACAAATACATTTAAATGAAAATCTAATCCGAAATATAATTGTATCAGACTTAATCATCAAATAATTAATAAACAGACAATATATTATTATATTATAGTATAACAACATAGCAAAATATATAAATTTTGAAAACACATAATTAATGATTTAGTTGAGCAATGAACATGAGTTATTGATATTTTAAATTAAATGCAAGGTTATAAATACGAATATGAAAGTCATCATCCCTATATATACACTTCCGGATTGAAGTAAGAAATTTGAACAAATTTAAATTAAAAGAGTCATGCTTATATCAAATCTATTTATTAAGAAGTTGTGGGGTTGAATATAGGACTGCAAAATGACCTATTCCAAATGTTTAAGTTGTTCAAGTAACTTTTTCATAAAAGCAAACATACCACCTTTGTGCAAATGCTACAAATCTTTGTACGACATGTTTTACCCCCTATCAAGTAAAAAAAATAAAAGAAGAATGATAGACAGACTTAACACAAAATCTAAACTACACTATTATCTGATACATTATATGCAGTATTTTTCTAAAAATACATGATTTTAGAAATAAACAAATCTACATACATAGCCCAAAGGTATTTATATATATATATATATATATATATATATATATATATATATATATATATATATATATATATATATATATATATATATATATATATATAAATTGCACATACTATGTGTTTCGTCCACTTGTCCAACAAGTAAGCTGTAGGCTTAGCTTCCTTGTCGAGCAAGTAGAGTAGTATCTTGAGTGTTCTTCGGATGGAGACTTGTGCAACAATGCCTCGAATTATAGCTTAATCCCTAGCCTTTGCTTCGCTCCCGAACCCGCACAAAGGGACCCACCCCTGGAGGTTTGGGTGGTGGTTCCCCTCCGATGCTTAAGTCGGTTATCGGGAGTTGTAAGAGAAAGTAGAGATAGAAAGAGAAAGTGAGAGAGAATTTATCGAGTAACTTTACACTGTTTGCATTGAATGTGTTTTCTCCCGATTTCGGGGGTATTTATAGTGATAGCAAGTTGACGGCCTAACCTTAAAACCGACCTGCAATAGTGGCCTCCGATTGGCCGAGGAATCGAGATCATGACACGTGGCGGATCATGACTGGGGGATGTCTATTAACCACTCCCCTTCAGCCATTTGGCACTGCTGGGTTCTGGCTATTGGGCCAGAAATTCGATCCTTTTACCCAACTGAGTATAGCCCAGAGATTAAGTCTTATTTTTATTTTAACTAGGATGACACGTGTACGGCGCTCGATGAGCCCATGTGTCGTCAAGGGAGCCGTAGATATTTGGCTACAACATTTGCCCCTAAAAGGGTTTTCCTTGTTGGCCCATCTCGACCGTTAATGCCCTTTTACCCAAGGTAGCTTTTTCTTGGCCCGTCCGACGGTTACGGCCCGTTATACGAGAAGGTAGTATTTTCAAAATGAAGGAAATGACGCGCCCTTTCTTGTGCTATACCGGTCATATTAGACTGGGAGACTCCTTTTCGGTCATTCTTGACCAGGCCTTGCAGTTTCTTATCCCTCTATAAATATCCTTGGTGTGAAAACATTCAATCATTTACCACTTCGAACAAATTTTTCTAGAGAGAGAGAGAGATCGTCCAGCTTCAGCATCCTTCACCGAATTTCCCAGACGTTCTTAGCAGGTATCGTTTCTTTGATCCTTTTATTCTTCTTTATTCTTTATTTTTTTCTTAGAAAATCAATAAAATGGAATCATCTTCGTCAAATAATCCTAGCCGACCAAGAGCTTGTCTTGACCCTAGAACCGATACTTCTTCTTCGGCACATTCTAGAGTTGGGCCTCTTCGGCCGAGTACATATTTTTTCATAGTTTTGGCCGAGAAAGTCGACGACCCAGTCTTTACCCGTGCGGGTAATCGGCGCGCGTCAAGCAAACGGCCCGTCTAAGACGAAAAACAATAATTCCATCGAACAGCTCGGATATGGAGGAATCGGCGGGACGAGTGCCGGATGAGGCAAGAGAGGTCCAAAGTGCTCGGTCTTTGGACGGGCCTCCTTTTGACCATGAGACAGAGACTTGAAATAAAAACCGAGACCCGCACTTCCGGCCGGACGCCGATACGGAGGAGATCGGCGAGGGTAATAATGGTAGCGATCCCGAGGCCGCCGAAGAATCGACGAGGCCTCTACCACCTCGTCGAGATTAGAAAGCGTTTAGGTCCCCTTTCGACCCCCGGCTTCATTTTAGTTAACCGTAAGTGGTTAGAGAAACTAGGACCGGACCCTAATTTCTTGTCGTCTTTCATGCCCATGCGGGCTTCTCCTTTGTCATTCCTAATAACGATGCGACGATCCCGAGTGCTCCCGGAGTCATTTCGCCGTTTATAAACTAGCCTTAGATGCTGGATCGAGGTTTCCACTTCACGACTTCATAGAACAAGTGCTTGCAAAGACTACCACATCGGCCATAACCAGTGGCGCCGAACGCTTGGCACAACATCCTCGACGTTTATTGCCGCTCGCGAGCTACGCGGCCTAGCCCTTTCCCTTCAAGCCTTTACCCATATCCATTATGCGTCCAAGGTACTGGGCTATGGACGGAGCATGGCTCAAGACGACAGCAACCGTCCAGTGCTTTATGACGACTTGGGGGAAATCGTCAAAGATGCACGATTGGAAAGCCGACTTCATCTTTTTTACGGGCGTCCAGCGACTATGTCACAGAGAGCTACAGATATTATAATAGATCCGTCACAAATACCGGACGGAAGCGGTCTTGGCTGGAGCCGGGAGGACGAATTTGACGAGGAGGTGGTAGAGTACTTCAGAGTGAAGGAGTACTCCGCACCCGGCCACGATCTTTTAAGGGACCGTCTAACCGGATACCCTTTAAGGAAATGTTTTACCAAGACGACTTCTTGGTCGTCGCCGGCTTGCGGTTGGCTGAGGATAAAGGTATATTTAAAATCATCCAAGTAGAACTCTTCGTCCTTAACTCATATGACGAACACATATATTTTTTTTTTCTTTTGTATTTTCAGACTCGGCCAGACAACGCCTCGAACCATCTTGGACGGGAGAAATCAGCATGTCCCAATTCACAGATAATTTGTGGAAGGAGTATGCAAAGAGCAGCGCCGAAAAAAGGGCGGAAACAAAGGGGTAATTTTTTTTTTTTTTTTTTTTTTTTTTTTTTTTTAATTGGTATCCAATTCTTGGACGTGGGTCACTCCAAGAAGGAGAACGTCCGGACTTGGACGACCGGTTCTCTGTCTCCATGCTCGCCCTAGAATCAGTTTCCCAACTCTTGGACGAGAGTCATCCCAAGAAGGAGAACGTCCAAACTTGGACGGTCACCTCTTAGGGACTATGCTCGCCCAAGAATTGTTTTTCAAATCTTGGGACGAGGGTCGTCCCAAGAAGGAGAACGTCCAAACTTGGACGGTCACCTCTTTGGGACCGTGCTCGTCCAAGAATTGTTTTTCAAATCTTGGGACGAGGGTCGCCCCAAGAAGGAGAACGTCCAAACTTGGACGGTCACCTCTTTGGGACCGGGCTCGCCCAAGAATTGTTTTTCAAATCTTGGACGAGGGTCGCCCCAAGAAGGAGAACGTCCAAACTTGGACGGTCACCTCTTTGGGACCATGCTCGTCCAAGATTTGGTATTCAATTCCTGGACGAGGTCACGTATTTAGTACCATGCTCGTCCAAGAATGGTGTACCAATTCTTGGACGAGGGTCATCTCAAGAAGGAGAACGTCCGGACTTGGACGGTCACCTTCTTGGAGCCATGCTCGTCCAAGAGTCGGTGTCCCATTCTTGGACGAGAGTCACCCAAAAAGGAGAGCATCCAGTCCTGGACGTTCACCTTCTTGGGGTCATGCTCGTCCAAGAGTTTTGCCCCAAATCTTGGACGAAGAACAACTAAAGGAAGAGATCGTCCGGACTTGGACGGTTACCTCTTTGGGACCGTACTCGCCTGGATTCTTGCATCCAATTTTTGGCGAGAGGTCGGCCATAGAAGAACGTCCATATTTGGACGGTCACCTTCTTGGGACCATTCTCGTCTGCATTTTTACAATAGTAGTTATTTCTTTTTTGTGGACGATCGGCTCGATGCCTTAACTTTTTGCGAAAAATGCTCCTACAAACAAGCTTCCACCTGGGAAGTCGTCCTCGCCCAGGAAGAGGCCTACTGCAGCCGCCGACCGGCCTTTCGCCGAAGAAGCCAAAGGGCTTTACAAGGAAGAGAGCGGATAAGTCGGCTCCCGCTGCCGAGAGTGGGGAGAAAAGCATGCCTCCCCACAAGCGAAGACTCTTAAAAGAGAGCCGTCAATTGCCGGATCGGCCGAGGAGGTAAGGGATGCACACGCAGTTGTGCCGCTCAGTGTTTTGCCGGCCGACTTCGCGAGGTCAACCCGCAGTCCGCCTTGGCTTTGGTTGCGCCGGAGCTAATACTGCTGCGAGAGCTATCCCGGGTTCGGCGGCTCGGTGGCAAAGCTAGTGCCACAGATGCCCCTAGCTGTTAGGACGGCATCGATTTCGTCCGGGTGAGTCGTATTACCCCAACATAGTTAGGGACGATGCGGGTCGGTGGACGGTCCATGAGTCCGTCCAATAGACAAGCCATCGTCTTCCCTATCAAGATAATCGACTCTCCCCTCTTTCGGATAAGGGCAAAGGCCCCGCTATTCCCCCAACTCCTCCCACCGCCGATTCGGACGAGGAGTCTTCTCCCGCCTTTGCCAAAATGTCAAAGGTTGGAGAAAGAGCGGCGAAAGCAGAGCTCTTCAAATGCTTCCCCGAATCCTACATCAAGGGATTAAGGGGAGCGTCCGCCGGGCATGTGGGCTACATGTCTCGGCTCTTCGCCGAGGTATTGCTTTATGATCGCCTTGTTTTATACTTGTATAAATTTTCGATTTGCAAATCGTCTAACAACTTGCCTTGTTTTCCATGCCCCAGCCTTTCGGCTCGCAAGCATGCTAATCGAAGATTGGGCGCGGGAGCTTAGAAAAGAGAATAAACGGCTCGTCCATTTGGCGACTACAATGCCGCGACAAGGCCATCCATGATATTGAGATGGCTAACACTCTCCATCGTCAATCCCCGGAGGCTTTGGAGAAGAGATCGGCACTCCCGGAGTTTGAGAACAAGAATCATCTTGTTAAAATCAACCAGCTATATGCCGAGCAGATCGTCTAAGGATGATCATGGACGCTCTCTCTCCGATGAGTTGAAAGGCGAAAGGGATGTCGCTCTTATTGCCGCCGCCGAGCCGAGAAGAGAGAACATTCTCCTAAGGGCAAGGACCGCCCGTCCGGGAAAGGGAGGCGGCCAAGTCCTTCGACGATGCCAAGGAAGGGTTGAAACAAGTCGTCACTACGACCAAGGACTGGGCCGTCAAAGCCTTTGGGATGCTGGCTGAGGAAACTGAGGTCCCCAGCTTCGTTCGTCGTCTGGAGTATCAAGAGAGTGTCCATCGGGCTATGGTATGCGCCGAGGAACCTCCGGAGTTTGAAGAGTCAGACGACGAAGCTGCTGCTGAGGTGGAGACCCCTAAAGACGACCAAGAGACCCGTTCTGAAGACGAAGCCTAAGCTTAGGTTTATTTTCATGCTTCTTTGTAACTCTTCAGCTCCTACTTTGTAATTCTTCACAAATCATATATGAAAGAATATTTTTGTCAATTCCCTGCCTTTTATCTTTCTGAACACTAATTTTGACCAAGTATAATAGCACCTTCGTCCTAAATCATCTAACAACAAAATTTACAAAATTTAATCTCAAGTAAAAATGTGACTCGTCCTGAAAAATTGGACGGTCTACAATATGAGTCTTTGATAATTGCATATGTATCCAAGTACCAAAAAAGGTTCGTCTGGACGGCTTGCCAAACAGAAAAACGACAAGATTGCCCTCCTAGAATTGAATGATTACAAATTTTTGGACGAGGGTAACCATTGAAGGAGAACGTCTATACTTGGACGATCACCTTCTTGGGGCCATCTTCGTCTGGAATTTTTCTCCAATTTTGGACGAGGGTCACCCAATGTAGGAGATCGTCCAATTATGGACGATCACCTTATTGGGGCCATCCTCGTCTGGAATTGGCCTCCTTTTTTGGACGAGGATTTCCCAATGAAGGAGAACGTCCATACTTGGACGACCTTCCTGGGGCCACCTTCGTCTGGGGCCATCTGGGTTTTTGGACGACCTTCGGTCAATAGCTCGTCCTATATACTTCTGTAATCCCCCCGTTCTTGGGCTTAGCTCAATCAAATATCGAAGGGAGCTAAAGTCTAAGAAGGAGAGCGGCCAGACTTGGCTGAGCCTGCTGAAGTTGATGGGCGAGCATTTGATACATGTTCACATAATGTTTTAGCCGGCTTCCTTGAGGGAGCAACACTCGTCATTAAGTAGCGATCCCTTACTAGGGTCTGGACTACCTAGCTGCCCGTATTTTTTGAAAGTAAGCATCCTTTACTAAGGGCTTATTTCGAGCCGCCTTTCTCTCGTAGACTATTGACGTTACTTCTTACTAGAGGTTTTGTCAATTTGACGGCCGTATATGCATTATTGGCCGGTCTCTTTGAGGGAGTGATGTTCGGCGTAAATGCTAGCAATTCTGACGTTCTGCTTTTGTTTGTATTTTTTGTCCAAGTTATGGTCACTTTTAGACGAGTAACTGATTTTAATGCCCCAAAGTGAAGCAACTTGGTGGAAATAAACAAAAAGATAAGATAGTAGGAATTGTATTATATGGATTTTGCTTGGCTGAAAGCCAAGATGCATGTATACAATTCTTTTCTTACTAATATGTGCCGTGGCACTTTGGAGTAACTACAAAGTACCCTACTTATATCTCGACGAGGATCCGAGCTAGACGTGGTACTTCTTTAAGTTGTCCTGAATTCCAGTGTACGCCGAATAGGTCGTCCATCTAGACTTTGCGGACGAAAAGTCCCACTTTGTGTATTTCCTGGACAATCGGATAAGGTCCTTCCCAATTTGGTGTTAGTTTTCCCAACTCTTTAGCTCGTCCAATCGCTTCCATTTTCCTCGAACAAGATCCCCCACCTTTAACGGTCGTCTAACAACTCTTTTGTTAAACTCCCGAGCCATACGCAGCTTTATATAATTGCATTCTTAGCAAGGCATTGCCCCGACTTCGGGACTTGGTCCAAGGCCGTACGCAATGCGGCCCGGTTGGCTTCCTCGTGTATAACATGACTCGTAGGGTGGGCTCCTCGATCTCAATGGGTAAGACGGCTTCAGTACCATAGACTAGCATGAAAGGCGTCTCGCCCGTAGAATTCTTAGCAGTTGTTCTAATGGACCATAATACCAATTGCGGTTCTTCAACCCATTGCCCTTTGGCATTGTCCAACTTCTTCTTGATTCCATTTGATAGAATCTTGTTGAAGGACTCGACTTGCCCATTAGCTTGTGGGTGGGCGACTAGCTGCAAAGTGAGCTTTGATTTCTCTTTTCGACAGCCCGTCTTTCAGCTTAGGCGTTTCGAATCGTGGACCATTATCAAAGACGATTGACCGAGGCATGCCAAATCGAGTTATAATGTTCTTCCGGATGAAGCCCTTCGACGTCGTTTGTTGTTATTCCTCGCATGGCTTCAGCTTCTATCCATTTAGTGAAATAGTCCACTGCTACAATCACAAACTTCTTTTGCCCAATGGCCACGGGAAAGGTCCTAGGATATCCATGCCCCATTTGGCAAAAGGCGTAGGGAACAAGATCGGGGTCAAATAGTTGGACGGCTTCGATGCACATTCCCATGCTTCGACAATTGTCACATTTCTTTGCATAGCCTATAGCATCCTCCTTTAAGGTAGGCCAGTAGTACCCCGTCCTTAAAGCCTTCTCGCCTAAGGCTCTTCCCCCAATATGCGATGCACATGATCCTCATGGAGCTCTTTCGAGACCCCCAAACCGTCTTCTCTGGTGACGCACTTGAGTAGAGGCCGGTTGAATGACTTTTTGTAAAGTGTCTCGTCCCATAGTTCAAACCACTTGTCTCGGCCTTCACATACTTGGCCTCTACAGATCCGAAGGCAATCGCCCCGTCTTCTTGTATTCAATGATCGGCTCCATCCGAGACATTCCCTCGGCCGAGAAACATTACCTCCTCTTGGTCGATGCTCTTTTTGGGTTTGACTTCCCAAAAAACTGTTCTTGGTACCTCACCCTCGGCCGAGCTGGCCAACTTTGAGAGAGCGTCGGCTTGATGATTTTCTCGACCTTGGTATTTGGTCGAGAACAAATCGTTTTAGTGGCTCAATCTCATCCTTGATCGTCGCATATATTTGCTCATTGATGCTTCTTTGCATTCAAAATCTCCGTTGACCCGGGCCGACAACCAGAGAGAGTCCGATTTTGCCTCAATTTCTACGGCTCAGCCGCCTTGCACATTTTGATTCCAGCCAAGAGTGCTTCATATTCAGCCTTCGTTATTGGACGCTTTGAATTGGAACCTTAATGCATATTCAAATTTGTCCCCTTCGAGAGATTGACAAATGATCCCCGCTCCACTCCCATTGACTGTGGACGATCCATCAACCATGAGCGTCCAATGCTTCCTTCCTTTAGCCGGGTCGATATTTGCTTTATGGTTGGCCGAGTAAGCTCAACTATAAAATCAGCCAAGGCTTGCCCCTTAATGGCCTTCCTTGGTTCGAATGATATATCAAACATGTTGAGCTCAACCGCCCATTTTAACATTCGCCCGGCAGCCTTCCATCTTCTCGCAGAACTTGCTTCAAAGGCCGATCGGTATAGACGAGTATACTCGTGCGCCAAAAAAGTAGGGCCTTAGCTTTCTGCGGCCATGACGAGGGCCAATCCAAACTTTTCAACATTAGTATACCGGTTTTCCGCGTCCTTGAGCACGTGACTCACGAAGTATATTGGAATACGGGACGGATTCTCTTTCGCCCAACGGGACGGTACTCACCGCTTGAGCGGATACTGGCCAAGTATACAAACAATTTTTCCCCTCTCGGGGACCGACCAACCTAGGCATTTGTTGAAGATGATCTTTGACCCGTGAAGGGTCATTTCCGCCTCTGTCGTCCATTCAAACTTGGCTTTTTTCTTGATCGTGGCAAAGAAGTGATGGCACTTGTCGCCCGACTTAGACAAAAATCGTCCAAGGGCGGCCAAACATCCCGTCGCCCTCGCACCTCTTTTACCTTCGAAGGAGACTTCATGTCTAGAACGACTTGAATCTTTTTCGGGGTTGGCTTCTATTCCCCTCCGATCCACCAAGAAACCTAAAAACTTGCCTCGACAAAACCCCAAAGACACATTTCTTTGGGATTCGGCTTCGATCTGTATTTCCTGAGAGTTTCAAAAGTTTCTCTCAAATCATCTACATGACTTTCTTCTTGACGGCTCTTGACTATCATATCGTCAATATATGCCTCCATATTTCGTCCTAATCGTGGCTGAAAAACATCATTGATCAATCTTTGAAAAGTGGCCGGAGCATTACGCGGCCGAATGGCATCCTCACGGCCGCCTGCACAACCCTTTTTCGCAATGAAGGACGTTTTGTCCCGATCCTCGGCCACATGGGGATTTGATGAAAACCCGAATAGGCGTCCATGAAGCTCAGCAAAGCATGGCCACCGTGGAGTCTACTAGACGATCCAACTTAGGCAAAGGGAAACTGTCCTTAGGACATGCCTTGTTGAGGTCCGTGTAGTCCACACACATTCTCCAACTGCCATTGGGCTTCGGCACCATAACCACATTTGCTATCCACCTGGATAGTAAGTTGCTTTGATGAACTTGGATTCCAACAACCTTGGACTTCTTGGTCAACGGCCTGGTTTCTAGCCGGTCCCAAATGTCTCTTCTTCGACGAACCGGTTTTGATTTGGGTCGACATTCAAACGGTGGACGGCTACTTCCGGATCAATTCCCGGCATCTCTTCGACGCAATAGGCAAACACATCTTGAAACTCTTTCAACAAGTGGATTAGACGACCCTTCAAACCAGGATCGAGCGAAGATCCAACTTTGAGGGTCCTTTTCGGACGAGCTTCATCCAGACATACTTCTTCGGGGGCTTCTACCGGCTCGGACGTTCTACCGATAGTCCCATAATGGCCATAACTTCTTCGAGACGAGGAGGGTTCTTCCTTGATGATTTCATATTTCCTCTTCTTCTTTGGGGAGATGTTCGGACGCCTTCCTTGAGGGAGCAAGAGGCGTCCGAGGGCTCTCAATGGTCAGCTTTAATCCAGACGCTTTCCTCTCGTCGGTCATCTTTGTCTGTTCTTTCTCCGCCCCCAGACGTTCTCCTTTCGCTATGAACCTTCGTCTGATCTTTCTCTTTTCCGGACGTTTTCCTTTCGCCAAAGAACTTGCGTCTGGTCTTGCTTATCAGCTTTCCATGATGATGGTTTCAGAGTAGTTAGGTAACATTCCCTAGCCGCCTGTTGGTCTCCATACAAGGAGCCAATCTTGCCGTCATCACACTCATACTTCATCAACATCAGGTGAGTTACTATCACCGCTTTGACATGATTCAGGGTTGGTCGTCCAAGAATGACATTGTAAGCTGTCAAATCTCGGACCACCAAGAACTTGATAAACAGAGTTCTTGAGGCTTCCTTCTCACCAACTCGGACGGGCAACGTGACCGTTCCCATGGGGTGGATGACTCCTCCCCCAAACCCAATGATGGGATGGTGGACGGGGACCAAGTTCCGTTCGTCAAACCTCAACCTGGACAAACAATCGCACTAATGATGTCCGTCGAACTTCCGGTGTCGATCGGGATTCTTCTCACTCTCAAGTTTGCTATTTTCATTTCTACGACCAAGGGGTCATCATGGGGAGTCCTCGGCCTACCCCGATCTTGCTCACTAACTACCACCCTTGGGAAGGGCTCGGCCTTCATCCGATCGCCTAACAAAACTTGGCCGAGCTCCCTAAGGTAGTTTTTGTGCCCTCGATTAGTTGGTCCCCCAAAGAGCAAAACCACCCGAGATTACGAGAACAACATCTTCGTCTCGTGCTTGCACTCTCTTTCTTCTTGTTATGCCAATCATCTCTCCTTGGGAACTTCCTTCCCCCTTGCGGCATGTAGGAATTCATCTTTCCTTTTCGGGCCAACTCTTCCAAAGCTCTCTTCGAGTGCTTACATTCATTAGTCTCATGACCACAATCCTTGTGGAAGTGACGATATTTGCTCTTATCCCTATTTCTATAAGGTGTTTTCATCTCATTGGGGCCTTCAACTCATATTGATCCTTGATCTCCATGAGAATGGAATATTGGTCTTTGTTAAACTCAATAGGATTGGATGAGGATGGCTCGGCCAACTTTCTCTTGCTCCTTCGGACGAAGTGGTGGTCGCAGCCTATAGCCCGGAGTCTCGGCCTTTTTGGGGTTGCTCTTCTTTGGCCGAGCAACCTCTTCGAGCTTCTTGGACTCGGGATGTTTTGCTTCAGCACACACTTCGGTAGCGTGGATAAACGCTTCCGCCTCTCTCAAAGCCTCAAAGAAGAGTGGAGATTTTCTTCTTAACAAGATCAAACTTGAAACTTCCCGGCCTTAGACCCCGATGAAGGCGTCAAAGGCTACCCCAAAGATTAAGATCTTGGATCTCGAAGTGCTTCTAGGTTAAATCTCTTAACAAAACTCCTAAGGGCCTCCTTAGGTCCTTGGACGACCGTGCCTAGGTGCATGCTTGTCTTTTGTTCTTGCTTGTTGGCAACAAAATGACTAGTGAATAAGAAACCGAGTTCAGTAAAATTGTTGTCCGAATTGGGGGAAGATTATTGAACCACTTCGGGCTACTCCCTTCAAGGTAGTGGGAAATTCTTACACCAAGTAGCATCGTCCACTCCTTGGACGTACATCCGATGTTTGTAAGCGGACAGGTGATCATCGGGATCGGTTGTTCCATCAAAAGGCTCAATGGTTGGGAGTTTTACCTTTGGGAAGGGGGCGCCTCCATGATCCTGGCCGAGAATGGGGTAGGCCGGTTGATCCGGAGGGCTCCCAACTGTCCCTCAATGGGTATGAACTCCTTGCGATACTCTTTCATTACGGGATTGGATGAAGTGTTGGCTGGTTTTGGACGTCTATAAACCATGGGCCGAGCCACGGTCTTCCCTGTCGTGGATGGACAAGAGAGTGGCTTAAGCTTCGGCCTTCCCCTCGGGACGACAACCTCAAAGGAGGGTCTCTCGGGTATGGGGTAGATCCGGTAGCCGAACGTTGCAAAGCCGCGGCCCTCTTTGCCTCTAGATACTCCCCGGCGTCGGTTTCCATTCTCAGTGCCCACTAGGATGGACATGGTCCCTGGGTCCTCACCACCGGATTCCAGTCCATCTTTCTTCTCTCGCTCGGTATCCTCTCGGTCGCTTTCCTCTCGCGGTCCTTCTAGATGGTTCCCTGACGAGCAGTCGACTAGGACCTGGACGATCTACTTGAGAACATCCTCTAGGACGAGGTGGATTGTTAGCACCGGCTCGGGTTGTGATGAAAAAACAACATATTGCTTTTAATCTGTTCTCGGACGACCTCCGCCATCCCGGGTCTCGAAAATCATTCAAAACATTCTCCGAGATGGGCGGCCTTTGGACGATCTAGATTAACCTGGATGACCGGTTCTTGGCTTGGTCCGAGAACATTGACGATGGATGGAGGCCTATCTCTTCCTCGAGGTGGTCTTTCATGCTCCACCGTATCTTCGACATTAACTTGAAGGCTTCGATTTCTTGCAATGTTGGATGATTGACAATCGATCATTGTTACGTCTCCCCACGGACGGCGCCAAATGTTTCGTCCACTTGTCCAACAAGTAAGCTGTAGGCTTAGCTTCCTTGTCGAGCAAGTAGAGTAGTATCTTGAGTGTTCTTCGGATGGAGACTTGTGCAACAATGCCCGAATTATAGCTTAATCCCTAGCCTTTGCTTCGCTCCCGAACCTGCACAAAGGGACCCACCCTGGAGGTTTGGGTGGTGGTTCCCCCTCCGATGCTTAAGTCAGTTATCAGGAGTTGTAAGAGAAAGTAGAGATAGAAAGAGAAAGTGAGAGAGAATTTATCGAGTAACTTTACACTTGTTTGCATTGAATGTGTTTTCTCCCGATTTCGGGGGTATTTATAGTGATAGCAAGTTGATGCCTAACCTTAAAAACCGACTCGCAATAGTGGCCTCGATTGGCCGAGGAATCGGATCATGACACGTGGCGAGATCATGACCGGGGATGTCTATTAACCACTCCCCTTCAGCCATTTGGCACTCTTTGGGTTCGGCTATTGGGCCGAAATTCGATCCTTTTACCCAACTGAGTATAGCCCAGAGATTAAGTCTTATTTTTATTTTAACTAGGATGACACGTGTACGGCTCTGATGAGCCCATGTGTCGTCAAGGGAGCCGTAGATATTTGGCTACAACACTATGAACATAATGGAACCGATCAGAATAAAGTTTTCCCAATCTAGGGCATTGAAGATCATGATAAAGATAGAAAAATTATATTGTTGCGATAAGATATTTTCAAAATAAACTATACAGATAATTACATGAAAAAAAATGTGCAAATAGGCACCTAGATCACACACCCATATTTGATCCACTAAGAATGTAGAAAATTTAATATATAAATATCTTCAAAATGCAAATAATTAATATGTCCACATCAATATATTAATTTGGTGTAAAATTAACCAATGTAATTAATATTTTTTCAGATAAGAGACTTGAACTTCAGAATATAAATCTAAACATGACATGGATAAAACTAAATAAAGAAAACAATTCGATTGGAATTGTGGAGCCTAAATCCTCAATAACGAAAGATAAGGAATATACTAAGTTTTCATAGATAGCGTAGGACAATTTCGTTTTAGAACATGTATTACCTCCATTTCTATTTAATCTACGCATTTTCCTTTTTAATCCTTTTCTTTTTAAGCTACTTATTATTGCTTTATTAATTTTAGTAACATGTTCTATATATTTTGTCTTCTTTTTCCAACTATATGGTCCACTTTAAATTTAATAACACAACTTAAGATTTCTCTCGCCACCATTTTAGTTTTCCTCTCTCACTTTTTTCATTTATTTCTCCACCTTATCGATTTCTCTCTCTCTCACTACATAACTTCCTCCTTGGTTCACCGCCAAATTAAAGTGTGTAAATTTAAAAATAAACGAGGGAGTAATTAATAAGTTCATTAAGCGAATAACATGGGTCATAAGCAACAACAAAAAAAATCATCCAATGATTAGATCGTCATAACAAAAAAATTTGAAAGGATGCATAATGACACGTTTCATACTGAAATTATGTCTTTATGATATCATGTCAATAAGAACAAAAAAACTAATTAGCGGAGATCCATAATATAGAAGGATTTAGAGGGCATAAGAAATTAACCTGGACCAAAAATAGGGGATAAGACAAATGATTGGATTTGAATCTCTTCTTCGTTTTTTTTCTTTTGAGCCTTTTTTTTTAAAAAAAATCAAGTACTTCTGCACTATAAGAAGGCTTGATTTTGAGATAAAGAACTAAAACAACATGTATAAAAATAATTTATTGATCTTTAACCTCCAAAGGATAACTAGAGAAAAGTCTTGAATTTTTATTTACTCATGAAGTATATGAATTTGATGTTTCTTTATTGAGATATATTATTAGCATTTGGTTATGAGCTTGATTTACAAACGAGGAAGTTGGTGGATTGAAGAACAAGAGGAAAGAAGATGAATATAATTAGTGTCGAGAAAACCGACTTGACCCGCTAACCTGATTCGAATCTAATCTGAATACAGCCGGTTATGATTGAGATTTTCAACCCATTTGAGTAAGTGGGTTCACAAAATTTACCATTTACTTAAATGGGGTTAATAGGTTGAAATTTCTAACCCAAAATTAACCTGCTTGGACTAATAATTAACTCATTTACATGAATCTGATGTGATCTCTGTCGATTTAATAAGTTGAACACACATTAGTTTTTTAATAAACAGAAGTATAGAACGTATTTTCACTTGAATCTTATGAAATTATATTTAATTAGTACATAGGATAAATTATATTGTCACAACTTTTTATGTACTAGATATTTATAAGTATTTACACCATGATTTATAACGTATTATAAAATGTTAAATTTATAAAACAAAAATTTTCAATAGCCAATTTCCTTTGGCATGTGCTTTGCAATGAAGATCAATAAAACCAAAGGATATTATCTTTCTTATGTTGGTTTATATCTCCCTCGGCCGGTTTTCACCACGAGACAATTTATATGTGGCCATATTACGAGTTACCAATAAATGGGGTTTGAAATTATAATCTTTGATAAAATCTAGAATGTTACCACTAATGTAATGTACAAGGAAGTATTTCAGAATGTGTAATCAATACTCATAATATTAATCTACTTGATTATTTAGTTTATTTTGTTATACTCTAATTTATCTACTTATATGTGTTCTTTATTAAATTTGATTAGTTTTGCTCTTATTATAGATGAACTGATATTTTGTTTATATGCATTGCACCATTTCAACGTTTTAAATTCTGTATTATTTGATTTGATTAAAGAATCTGTAATGAGATTGCTCATTAATACGATTAGGCTAATCATATCGGTGCTCTCATTGTCATTCTAATAGAACATTGTGTTTTCATATAAAAATTTGAAATATCTGCGTAATAGAAATTGAATCTAACTATCTCTCATAGTGTCAAACAACTATATTATGGAAAAAATAACTCTAAGATCCGAAAAGAATACGTCATATAATGATTAAGAAATATAGAGCAAATCTTGACAAAATGTCGCAATACTGATTTGATTTTTATGAGTGATTGGTTAGATAAATAAATATTTTAACCTAAAATTCTGAGATATACCTCATTCACGGGTGTGATGCAATGTAAATTTTAGAAGTTTGAGATTGTTCTTCAATATAATTCGAAGAATAGAAAAGAATATTTTAACCTATGTTGGTTTATATCTCCCTCGGCCAGTTTTCAGCCACAGACAATTTATATGTGGCCATATTACGAGTTACCAACAAATGGGATTTGAAATTATAATCTTTGATATAATCTAGAATGTTACCACTAATGTAATGTACAAGGAAGTATTTCAGAATGTGTAATCAATACTTATAATATTAATCTACTTGATTATTTAGTTTATTGTGTTATACTCTAATTTATCTACTTATATGTGTTCTTTTTTAAAGCTGAATTAGTTTTGCTCTTACTATAGATGAACTGATATTTTGTTTATATGCATTGCACCATTTCAACGTTTTAAATTCTGTACTATTTGATTTGATTAAAGAATTTGTAATGAGATTGCTCTTTAATACGATTAGGCTAATCATAATCGGCGTTCTGATCGTCATTTTAATAGAACATTGTGTTTTCATACAAAAAATTGAAATATCTGCGTAATAGAAATTTAATCTAACTATCTCTCATAGTGTCAAACAACTATATTATGAAAAAAATAACTCTAAGATCCGAAAAGAATACGTCATATAATGATTAAGAAATATAGAGCAAATCTTGACAAAATATCGCAATATTGATTTGATTTTTATGAGTGATTGGTTAGTTAAATAAATATTTAAACCTAAAATTTCGAGATACACCTCTCGTAATGCCCGCTCCAAATAGCAGCTTAACTAAGACCTAATGCGATAATTACGAAGTTAAGTCGTTAATTAAAGGGAATGTTAGGGCGGATTTCCACACCTTTCCTGCTAGGGAAAATTAGCAATTTCCATAGTATCCAAGCTTATAATGAAAATAAGTTATAATAAATGAGTTATTACAATATGTTTTGAGTACATAGATTACAAATTGAAAATACAAGTTTAACCTGCCAAGGAACATTATATAAAACAGATTATCTCATAGCAGCGGCTAAACACATTGATCACGACTTCACATTTGCACACATAAGCTAACTCAGTCATTCTCTCTAATCCTGCAAAACAGATGAATCTGCCCCCACCAGGACAGGTTCACAGAACAAAACAGGTCAGCTTACGCTGGTACACAAGTCCTACCAATTGCAAAATATTAAGGTGGCTGAAACTATTCAGTCGTTTCTTATACTCAAACATAAACTTATAACAATCATAGCTTCATTTTCTTTTTGCTCAGAAATTCATTAATGCACTGAGATGGTTTTTGTTCTTATTCGGAAATACGTTTATACTTGCTCATAAATACATTGATTCTTTCTTTTAACTTCCATAAAAATTACATTGCATACGCAGGAGAAATTCTTCAAGAATTATCTCAAAATATCACATATCATTCTCAATACTTAGAACAACAATACTCTTAAAACTTATCACAAAACATAACATAACTCCAGGGAAGGAACATGAATGGAGGCTAAGCCACCACTCCACACATTTGAGGGACGTCTCCCCACCTTTCTTATTTCTGCTTGCAAGACTTCTAGGTCATGACCCTTCATAACGGAGAAATACCCGCTCCCAATACTTAAAGAGCAAACCCGCTCTGCACGTATTGTTCACATCCCCTTATAAAATTAACTGATCATCATACAAATTTAGTTATATTAAACACTTGTGCTTAAATACTTATACTCAAATACTTATAATTAAATCCTTATGCTGAAATACTTATACCTTTATAATTATACTCAATAACTTACTTGAAAACTTATGCATAATCATTATTTCAACCATCATAACAAACTTTAACTTATCAAAATCAGTTTCGTAAAACAAGCTGGCTATGTCAAGTTCCACTATCTTTGGAAAGGTGACTTAACAATCAGGTTTCGAAAGAATGATGTGATTGGTTGAGGTGGTTGAAGGTTGTGTTATCAAGACATGGCAGTATGCAAAGGTTTATAGAAGGCCTCTTAAGATATGGAAAGATTATCTCTCACAAGTAAAACATATGTCCATTTTTATGGTTCTCGGTTTGGTGTTAAAGAACAAGTGGTTTTTATGCAAGATCACTTGTAACTCTTGTATTTAGTCAAAGTTTTGGTTTACCACTTAATATATGAATAGGGAAGTAGGTGTTCATCATTCAAAAGCATTCTAAGAACCAAAAGAGAAAGGGTTTACTAGCTCGGGAAGCAATTAAGCGAAAAGTCGAGTTTTAAGGTGTTGCTTACTCCTCAAACAGAGGTTATACTTAATATAAGAGGAAGATGTGATACAAGGTTGATCAACAACAATATAAGTACTTTACAGTAGTTTACCATAAATGGACAGCAACAAAGAAGGCATCTTAAACAAAGCACAATCGAAGTAGAAGCATGGTTTGATCGGTTTTAGAGGAACTTGACAGGCAACGATTTCTCATTCGAAAATCATCAACCACGAATCATAATTAACACATTGAAATCAACTACTTATAACTTCTTAACAAAACAGTAGGTTTCCCATACAAAACATATCCGTAGCTTTCATAAATTCTATAAACAAATGTTATGATAACAATTAAGAAAGTAAAGCTTCAAAGGGTGGTTCTTGTGTACCTTAACTTGGTGTTTAGGAAATCAAATCTTACTTAGTAACTCTCACCACCTCTCCAGCAACCTCTTAGGACCTTAGGCAAAACATTCATCACCTTAAAATTAGTAATTAACCCAAAGAGATCAAGTTTCAAACTAATATATCTCATGCACGCTGAAATTCAGCCATAACTCACCTTCCTTGGTTTTTCTTAGGGTTACAGGAATGGAACTTCAAAACTAACACCTGCCCAGTATGAAGGACACCTTGATGAACCTAGGGAAGTGTTTGCATGCAACTTTCAGTGCTAGGAGCCAAAGAAAACAAAGCGGCAATGGGCACTTTGCAACTCGCCAGAAATGGCGTGAATGAGAGAGAGAGAAATGTGTTGCTTTGTTGTGTTTGTTTGTGAAATGAATACCCAAAAAAATGAATTAGGGGCTTTGTCACATATATATAGAGAATGGGTAATGGCAAGCTCGTGATTTCGGTTTAGTAATGAGGGCAAAATCGTCTTTTCACAGCTTAAGAACATTTTAGAATTTTCTGGTTTTACTTAATCCTTAACCCTCTGTAATTAAACTCTAATCCTTCATTATACTTAAACTAAATCCTTAAAATATGTCTTATAACTTAATAAACATATTTTGGCTCATTCAGCCCTTAAATCATAAGCACAGAGTATCTCAAACACAATACACTCAAAGTCTCAAAAATCATAATAATGCTCAACCTTATTAACGTAATTCGTTAATAACTTATCTTAACTCATAATTTGCATTCATAATCACATAATAACATATAATATTTAGATTCACAGACAGACTTCATATAGGGGCTATTCACAATTTTCTTATTCCTCAAAGATGCAATTGATAAAGTACTGATTAGTATGTTAACGTATCTCGTTTATCTTAATGATATCGTCTTAAAAAAAATGAGCGAGGCTATTACATTCTACCTCCCTTTAAGAAGTTTCATCCCGAAACTTATATCGTACCTTAGAATCCTGAGGATATCGATCTCACATATCTAATTTAATCGCACATGTTGCTCTTCCTGTTACATAATTGGTTCTTAGTTCCTTGGCTAAAATAATGTCGGCCTTGTAATACTTTTCTTTTTATCAAGAGTCTTAATGTAACATTACTTAATTCTTAATTACACATATTCATATCTCCAAAACTCATAACCCAAAGTTTCAAAAAATTTATAACATTTACCCAAATTTCTTAAGGTAACAATATCATACAACTTCTTCCAGTAATCTAGAGAAGGACATGGGTTACCAATTCATTAACAGATTTGATTGGTCGTAACCATTTAGTGCAACAAATCGCGAAATTTAAGTTTGTTCTCTTTAAGTCTCTTAAAAGGGAACAATCTATATAGAACATATCGGAATTCATGTTGCTTATAATCGCACTCATAACGCTTTTTATGGTGGCAATTGATAACCACATATGACAATGATAATTATGACAAACACCTCTCAGAGTATTCGTAAATTAACCATTATAATTTTTGAAACAAAGGTTAAATGCCCATAACCTGAACTATCTCCATTTTTTTTCCCTCGAATTTCTCACACTCGTTTCTTAGTCTCATGACTTTACAGGCCCTACAGAAATTCCAGGCTCACGTCATCCCAACAATAAGTGTTCGACCTTTATCTTTACACAGAGCTTCATACGAAATTATGCCCGATTGACAACTTTTGCTATAGAAGACATTCGTCCATGCTAGTTTACCTCTCCATGAACCCTTACATACCAATATATAAGCTTGCAACATATCTTTCAACATTCGATAGAACACCCTATTTGCTCATGCCACTTCTCCCCTCACACTTCCTTTCTTGGCAATTTAAGTATTACGCAACAAATTGCGACACGTCTTGCTTCAACCATCTTCATCAAGAATACCTCTTTATATCCCTGAATCATTACGCCCCTTCAATCCCGAACCGAGTGCACCCTGTTAAGCGCCTCCCTCATAATACATATATATATATATATATATATATATATATATATATATATATATATATATATATATATATATATACATTTTTTTTAGCTTCGAATTATCGGTACACCCACTTTCCTATATATATGTAGGCTTTCACAATCATATACTTGGAAATCCGTTATCTCGTTTTTCTCTATCTTTGACCTTAGTTCCTTGATAGACTTAATTTGCACTTACTTAGCTCAAGTTTTCTCAAAAGGAATACTTTTATCACAAAACATTTAGTTCTCCTTGTAGATATCCTTCCTTACCTACATTCAACTCCAATTGCATTACTCTTCATATAACTCCTCCGATATCGAATTGATGACATCATTTCCTTGCTGAGATTTTCTTGTTCGAGCATCTACTACCCCGTTTGTCTTCCCGACGGTACTAAATGTCTACATCGTAATCCTTGGGCAATTCTAGCTACCTTCACTATCTAACTTTCATCTCTTCCCAAATAAAGATGTACCTTAAGTTTTGATGATCAATATACACCTTTCAAGTTATTTAATTTAATAAAACTTTTAAGGTAATTCCTTAGCTTCCTTAGCTTCCATTCCGGATCATAATCAAAGTAATTTTCTTATGACTTTAACTACCTAGAGGCTCGAGCCGTCACTTGCTGATGCTACATTAATATACATGCCAAACTTTCCCGAGAAACATAGCGATACACTTTAAGTCCTTTTCGTCCCCGAAGGTGAAGCTAGAACTAGGCATTGGTTAACCTTTCCTTCAACTTTTGGAAAAACTTCCGAGCCATTTCCGACCATTCGAACTTTATTCTTTCCTTAATACTTCTTTAAGACGCACTTCCCGATTCTTTGATCATACCAAAATATCATCTACAAGAATTGTCATAAATTTAATCTAATAAGATTTAAAACATCACTACATCGTATTTATGAATGCTACTAGCGCATTACTAAGCCCGATCGGTGTTTTCACAACTCATAATGACCATAACCCATGCTAAACGTCATATTCGAAATATATATATATATATATATATATATATATATATATATATATATATATATATATATATATATTTTTTTTCCTTTTCCGCTCTCGCATCTAGTAATATTCCCGATCTTTGATCTACTTCCAAAATACCCCAACTCCTTTTAATTGATCGCATGAATCATCTATTCGAAATTACGAATTTTCTATTCCTAAATGTAATCTTATTAGTCTACTGATTATCTTCACATAATTTCATCGATTCATCTCCGCGTTAGAAACATTGGTTGAATATAATCTTTTTGCACTATTCTTCTAACTACGTCACTAACCCGGCCATCTTAGCTTTAAAAGTAGGCGTGGCCCCCGCCACCTATCATATATAAAAATCAATCACCTTATATAATCGCAATGCTCGCAAATTCTCGGATAATACATCCGGAGACTCATCATCTACCGTGAGTTCTTTCCGTCCTCCATTACTTCCTTATGATTCTCTACTATTTAAGTGATGTAATCAATATCTTCTTGTAACGCATCTCCCTGTTCTTCCGAGCTTGACATACAACACCGCTATATAATACTACCTTTACTTGGTTCTCTCTCGCCCAAGACATCCTCCAAAATTATATTATAATATACCAAATCGAGAAATATTCAACCCTTATGCAACCTTGACCCTTGCAATCTTAACTACACCATCTCTAAATAATCATTTACAACAACTCGGCCCTCTATTAGACATATAAATTGTCATAATGAAGTTTAACAAAAAAAACGCGATGAAGATACATAAATGCGCAATCCTCAAACACAACAAATTAGCTAAGGCTTTACAAAGTTTTTTTTTTCCCGAAACCACATTACTAAAAATATCCCGCAACTCTAGTGTAACTTTGACTTCCCTCGACGTTTCAATCTTCGCTTCTTGATTCCCCGTCCATAAATCTTCCTTTTCTTCAATGTTCTTTTCTCTTTTTTTTTTTTAAAAAAAAAAATTCCATCTGCACCTACTCTAGAGCACAATCATATGACTTCCCTAAGGTTGGATAAGACCCAATTCTCTTGAGTTTCGGTTCCTCAAAGAACGCCCGACTTTAAACCTATATTTCATGACAACGTTCAACTTAGTTACTTGAGGAAATCATATGCCAAGTTCATTATGTACATATTCCAATCTAGTTAGCAATATCCATAATTCCAAATTTTAAAACGATTTCCTTACCGCAAAACATGTAAGAGTAATATAGAACTTATTCGAATTCAAATTCATTTCCACACTCGAATCCATAATATAGCCAACTACAACACATGTTATTAGAGGTATACAAGTCATTTATAAAACAAATCACAAAGTACTTGTAACTGACATATAGACTCCAAAATTTTAACCTAATCAATTCCCCATCACAAATCTATTGACTGTTATGTTACCAGAAGGATATCCATATTTTTGGAAATTAATGTCCCCCATACCTTCTACCTAGATAACCATATTATATCCTAACAAATTGTCTACAACAATTATTATTGTATGTTAATAAATCTTACCCCATATCACCTTATCGGACATAAATATACCAGGATTTAGATATCTACCCGAAACTTATATTCCACTTACTTACACTCATTATCCATATCAATCTCTAATCCATAACTTACATTAGTACTTCTCGAACATGTTCTCATTACCACTAACTCCATACTCATTCCTTTATAAAGTTATAACAATAAATTCCTAGCTCTCCATTTACACCACTAGCTTAATACAAAAACAAGGCTTACTTAAATAATGCCAACATAGCTAGTTTGAGTTTACATCCTCATATATACACTATCTTTCCAATTTGTCCTCATAGTTTCACAACAAATTTGTTTATAATTACATTCATAAAAGAAATACTCGGCACAAAGCTTTAGCACAACCAATTATCTTCCGCTCTCGTCTTTCTCTCCACGAGTTTTACGCTCGTACATCGTTCGATGGTGAGAATTGTCCGTATAGCTAATAGCGCCTCCGGCATTCTAAAGTGTTATCCATCTCGCATCTGTTTCTTTCCCAACATTTCCAACCTATTATCCTTATTGTCCATAATTTCATCATAACCTTGAACCGCTTCGGTAGTCCTATACAATTTTAACATACTCTATTATACTTGACAAAAACTAGCCCATGGCTCACAATCACATTGGCTTAAGTCATGGGTCGCCTTTCGTGGCTCCTACAAGCATCCATAACCTCTTCCTATTCTCGGATTGTGACCTATTGCCTAACAAACATGGTCAACCATATCATTGTCCATTTATCAACAACATAATAGGTGTCGCGTCCTCCTTGTATAAGCATATACTCACTTATGCTTTAGTGGAATCTATTCATAACCATTTATACCAAAATCTCACATCATTCACATACACATTCATACACATAAATTCACATAGCATAAACATAATCACACATACAAGTTCTCAAATGTTTTGAAAACTTTTACATTTATATGAAATTAGTTTTAATTTTCCTTTCTTAAGAAACTACTTGTGTAAACACTCTTATCGTTTTTAAAACTTACAAATTAGAAATACTTAAATTGGATTTCGAAAACCTTTGCTCTGATACCACTTGTAACAGCCCGCTTCAAATAGCAGCTTAATTAAGACCTAATACTGATAATTACGAAGTTAAGCTGCTAATTAAAGGGACTGTTAGGCGGATTTCCACACCTTCCCTGCTAGGGAAAATTAGGAATTTCCATAGTATCCAAGCTTATAATGAAAATAAGTTATAATAAATGAGTTACTCCCTCCGTCCCAAAATACTCTTGACACTTATCAAGGCACGTAGTTTTAGATGATAAGTTGTTGTTTGGTTATCAATTGTTATTTTATTGAAAAGTAGATGTGATAGGAGTTAGTAGTTAGTAAAAGTAGTATTATTTTATTTTAAGGGGAGAGAATGTGGGCCATGGTTAGAGTTGGTATGTTGAAAGGAGTGGTATTATTTTATTTGGAGGAGAGAAAAAGATTTTTAAAGGTAGAAGGATTAAAAAAATAGTGGGTCATTTCCAAAAATAAAAAGAGAAAAAGAAGTTTTTGGGAAAGGAAAGAAAAGAAGAAATAGGTGGAGGGAGTATTACAATATGTTTTGAGTACATAGATTACAAATTGAAAATACAAGTTTAACCTGCCAAGGAACATTATATAATACAGATTATCTCATAGCAGCGGCTAAACACATTGATCACGACTTCACATTTGCACACATAAGCTAACTCAATCATTCTCTCTAATCCTGCAAAGCGAGATGAACTCGCCCCACCAGACGGGTTCACGTAACAAAACAAGTCGCCTTACGCCGGTACACAAGTCCCACCAATTGCAAAATATTAAGGTGGTGGAAACTATTCGATCGTTTCTTATACTCAAACATAAACTTATAACAATCATAGCTTCATTTTCTTTTTGCTCAGAAATTCATTAATGCACTGAGATGGTTTTTGCTCTTATTCGGAAATACGTTTATACTTGCTCATAAATACATTGATTCTTTCTTTTAACTTCCATAAAAATTACATTGCATACGCAGGAGAAATTCTTCAAGAATTATCTCAAAATATCACATATCATTCTCAATACTTAGAACAACAATACTCTTAAAACTTATCACAAAACATAACATAAATCCAGGGAAGGAACATGAATGGAGGCTAAGCCAACACTCCACACATTTGAGGGACGTCTCCCCACCTTTCTTATTTCTGCTTGCAAGACTTCTAGGTCATGACCCTTCATAACGGAGCAATACCCGCTCCCAATACTTAAAGAGCAAACCCGCTCTGCACGTATTGTTCACTTCCCCTTATAAAACAAACTGATCATCATACAAATTTAGTTATACTAAACACTTGTGCTTAAATACTTATACTCAAATACTTATAATTAAATCCTTATGCTGAAATACTTATACCTTTATAATTATACTCAATAACTTACTTGAAAACTTATGCATAATCATTATTTCAACCATCATAACAAACTTTAACTTATCAAAATCAGTTTCGTAAAACAAGCTGGCTATGTCAAGTTCCACTATATTTGGAAAGGTGACTTAACAATCAGGTTTCGAAAGAATGATGTGATTGGTTGAGGTGGTTGAAGGTTGTGTTATCAAGACATGACAGTATGCAAAGGTTTATAGAAGGCCTCTTAAGATATGGAAAGATTATCTCTCACAAGTAAAACATATGTCCATTTTTATGGTTCTCGATTTGGTGTTAAAGAACAGTGGTTTTTATGCAAGATCACTTGTAACTCTTATATTTAGTCAAAGTTTTGGTTTACCACTTAATATATGAATAGGGCAGTAGGTGTTCATCATTCAAAAGCATTCTAAGAACCAAAAGAGAAAGGGTTTACTAGCTCGGGAAGCAATTAAGCGAAAAGTCGAGTTTTAAGGTGTTGCTTACTCCTCAAATAGAGGTTATACTTAATATAAGAGGAAGATGTGATACAAGGTCAACAAAAATATAAGTACTTTACAGTAGTTTACCATAAATGGACAGCAACAAAGAAGGCATCTTAAACAAAGCACAATCGAAGTAGAAGCATGGTTTGATCGGTTTTAGAGGAACTTGACATGCAACGATTTCTCATTCGAAAATTATCAACCACGAATCATAATTAACACATTGAAATCAACTACTTATAACTTCTTAACAAAACAATAGGTTTCCCATACAAAACATATCCGTAGCTTTCATAAATTCCATAAACAAATGTTATGATAACAATTAAGAAAGTAAAGCTTCAAAGGGTGGTTCTTGTGTACCTTAACTCGGTGTTTAGGAAATAAAATCTTACTTAGTAACTCTCACCACCTCTCCAGCAACCTCTTAGGACCTTAGGCAAAACATTCATAACCTTAAAATTAGTAATTAACCCAAAGAAATCAAGTTTCAAACTAATATACCTCATGCATGCTGAAATTCAGCCATAACTCACCTTCCTTGGTTTTTCTTAGGGTTACAGGAATGGAACTTCAAAACTAACACCTGCCCAGTATGAAGGACACCTTGATGAACCTAGGGAAGTGTTTGCATGCAACTTTCAGTGCTAGGAGCCAAAGAAAACAAGCTGGCAATGGGCTGCCTGCAACTCGCCAGAAATGGTGTGAATGAGAGAGAGAGAAATGTGTTGCTTTGTTGTGTTTGTTTGTGAAATGAATCTCCAAAAAAAATGAATTAGGGGCTTAGTCACATATATATATAGAATGGGTAATGGCAAGCTCTTGATTTCAGTTTAGTAATGAGGGCAAAATCGTCTTTTCACAGCTTAAGAACATTTTAGAATTTTCTGGTTTTACTTAATCCTTAACCCTCTGTAATTAAGCTCTAATCCTTCATTATACTTAAAATAAATCCTTAAAATATGTCTTATAACTTAATAAACATATTTTGGCTCATTCAACCCTTAAATCATAAACACAGAGTATCTCAAACACAATACACTCAAAGTCTCAAATTTCATAATAATGCTCAACCTTATTAACGTAATTCGTTAATAACTTATCTTAACTCATAATTTGCATTCATAATCACATAATAACATATAATATTTAGATTCACAGACAGACTTCATATAGGCTATTCACAATTTTCTTATTCCTCAAAGATGCAATTGATTAAGTACTGATTAGTATGTTAACGTATCTCGTTTATCTTAATGATATCGTCTTAAAAAAATGAGGCTATTACAACCTCATTCACGGGTGTGATGCAATGTAAATTTTAGAAGTTTGAGATTGTTCTTCAATATAATTCGAAGAATAGAAAAGAATATGGAAAAGAATATTTTAACCTATGTTGGTTTATATCTCCATCGGCCGGTTTTCAGCCACATACAATTTATATGTGGCCATATTACAAGTTACCAACAAATGGGGTTTGAAATTATAATCTTTGATAAAATCTAGAATGTTACCACTAATGTAATGTACAAGGAAGTATTTCATAATGTGTAATCAATTCTCATAATATTAATCTACTTGATTATTTAGTTTATTTTGTTATACTCTAATTTATCTACTTATATGTGTTCTTTATTAAATGTAATTAGTTTTGCTCTTATTATAGATGAACTGATATTTTGTTTATATGCATTGCACCATTTCAACGTTTTAAATTCTGTATTATTTGATTTGATTAAAGAATCTGTAATGAAACTGCTCTTTAATACTTTTAGGCTAATCACATCGGCGTTCTCATTGTCATTCTAATAGAACATTGTGTTTTCGTATAAAAATTGAAATATCTACGTAATAGAAATTTAATGTAACTATCTCTCATAGTGTCAAACAACTATATTATGGAAAAAATAACTCTAAGATCCGAAAAGAATACGTCATATAATGATTAAGAAATATAGAGCAAATCTTGACAAAATATCGCAATATTGATTTGATTTTTATGAGTGATTGGTTAGTTAAATAAATATTTTAACCTAAAATTCTGAGATACACCTCATTCACAGGTGTGATGCAATGTAAATTTTAGAAGTTTGAGATTGTTCTTCAATATAATTCGAACAATAGAAAAGAATATGGAAAAGAATAGGTCATATTTATATGGTGGTAAAGACATAGAAAGCAAATCCAGACAAAATATGTCATATTTATATGATTTTCTTAGTAAGTGTCTATTTTGAATCACTTTTTTTACTTAGAGATTCAGAGATACACCTCATTCACTGTTGTGATGATGAAATTATTCAATATAAACTTTGATATTGCTCTTTAATACAATTCAGCTAATCATATAAAAAATATAGATATGTAATAAGATAGTTTGATAAGATAGAGGGATTGAGCGGGACTCCGAAAAGGGGCAGCTAGAGAGGTTGCATGATTGAGTGCAAGTAGTGGTGCGAATAATTGTGTTTTCGTATGAGCCTCTGAATGAAGCAATGGGTAGGGCGAACGCTTCTTCAATCAACCTTTTTTGTTTTTAAAAAAAAGTTGGGTTATATATTTTGTCATGACATTAGCTACATGAGTCACTGAACGCATGGGTCATAAGTTAGTTTTGAAATACATTCTTTGTACACGATATGATTATAGGAACTTTAAATCATGAGATAATATTCAAACCATGATATTAGGAGAAACATCCTAAAATCTTAAATTTATAAAACGAAAATTCTCGTTCATTTTAATATGTTCTTTGTTTCATTTACACATTTATAAATTTATTTATCACGATCATAAGATTCTTAAACTCTAAAATGTTGTAATAAAGGATTTTTATATATAATGTAATATAATCATATATTTCATATTCTTTCGACTTAATTAAGTGCATGGATTCTAATAGTTATGGAATAAAAACAACTACTTAATAAACAAAACATTTGCTATACATTATGTACGGGTCTAAATCATATCTATATAAAACCTCCCATTTTTGCACGGGTTAAAAACTAGTTTGTCAACACTCTAAGATTCGTGTACCACCCTTAGTTATAGTGAAACAAACCACAAATATGAACTCTTCCTGTCAGGGGCGAAGCTACAAGGGGCGCTGGCAGGGGCTCGGCCCCCGCAGCCCACCTTCGCGGCCCATTTATTTTTAAAGTGGCCCCTGCAGGATTTTAAGTTATATCTCATTAAATTGGGGCTTGTATCACATAAATGGTCTTGCTTGAGTGGTAAAGTAGGAAAGATAGAGATAATTTTTTCAATAAGAGGTCAGAGGATCAAATCATGGTAACCATTATTTTTAATCTAATTCGGAATTTCTAAAAATTTTACCAGCTTCCTTTAGAAGTTGTACGCGCATACGGTTTTCTCATCTTCTATGCCTGACTGTTAAGTGTTAGCCTCCCTCCCTCCTGCTTTTCTTTTTTTTTTTACCCTTCCATTTCTTTTTCCTACCTCCTCCCCTCCTAAGTTAGATACCTAAGTCTTTTCAATTGTCATCTTCATAAGTTCAAGCTTTCATGGGTCCATACTTCACGGGCACACGGCTATTTGACTCCATTTGTTCTTTGAATTTTTTTGTTTCTAAAATCTAAATGGTCAATTCTCCAAAGGATCAAATTTGTAATTTATAAAATCAACAAGGATTCTATATATATATATATTTTTGATGCAAAGCGAAAGGAAGACCTCAAGAAGGGGAAAAAACAAAACAAAAGTACTAAACTAAGGGGGAACGAAGCGTGGCAAAGCCACACCAACAGCGTCCTCGAATAAAATTCTACCTATTATAAAAGGGGGACTTGAATCAACTCTAATTTGTTGTTCTGGATATATTAATTCTCTAGATATAATGTATAATGTATTATACTCCTTCCGTCCCATAATATAAGTCCTGATTCTGTTTTTACACGAAAATTAAGGTAAGTCGGATCTTGTTTTATTTTTGGATAGATATATTAATTTTTATTGGGAAACACTTACATTATTTTTTATTTTAACAAAAAATAAAAACTAAACATTTGTTGCATGGTTTGATGTGTAGAGAAGTTCAATGGGTAAAAGATTCCATTTTGTCATTAATAATGGTGCATTGGGAGCTGAAATTATAAAGACGTTTTGGAAATTACATTATTTTCATGATTGTATTTTGGACATAATTATTGATTGAAAATAGAAATAGGACTTATATTTTGGGACACCTTATAAGGAAACAAGACATATATTATGGGACGGAGGGAGTATATACTTTCTTCAATTCTTTGGTCCTCCCTATTTTATTTTCTAAAATCTAATTTTCTAATATAAATATGTAGTCAGACTCACTTTTTATTTGTTTTCGCTAGATATATTAGCAATTTATCTACGAAGTACCTTTTTTTGTCTTTTGTTTTGTTGAAACTTGATAGTTTGATATTGTTAATTGCTTAATGTGGTTTTTATATGTAACCTGTTATATATTATAATATTACGATTTACTCATGAAGACAAGAATTTGGATTCTTTTTATCAAAAAATTGACCATCGTAATGCTAATGCAGAAGAAACTTTTACTCCTGAAATTAATGACCTAAATCCTAAGACAAATGGAGGACCCATCGATCCAACACTGAATATTCTTGGCCCCGTTAACTTTTGATTCCTGGCTTCGCCCCTGATTCTTGTCTTCCACTAGTCAAGCAATCAATCCATCCATTTTTGATACACAACCAAAAACACCCACCAATTGCGTGCCGATGTCGATTGATGGTGCGAGAATGAGGGAGTGGAAGGGTGGTAAGCTCTTTCATCTCCCACCCACCCACATGTGGGTTCGACTCTCATCGGGGGTTTGGGGGGCTTTAGGGTAGGTTGTAATTAGGTGCCCTGTGAGAGGGCGTTAATATAATTTATCTTATCAATTTTTAAGAGAAATGGGAGATAACCACAGTGGTTAACTTCCCTTCCCGTTTCAGGAGGCCCTGGGATCGAGCTCACTCGCAGCAGTTGGGATCCCCTGTTCCCCCAACTCGTCGCGTTCTCCTTACTTTATTAAAAAAAAAAAAAAATAGCATTAGCAAATTGTACCAATACGTGGCTAAAATATATTCCTCCACGTATACATGCGAATTCCTTAGGTCATAAATTTACCAACAATTAGCGTAAGCCCACTAGTCATCTCTTCCACCTTTCTCCACAATTTAAATTTCCTTTTTTTTTTTTTTAATTCTTATTTTTCTGAACTCTCTTGAATTTTTGCAGAAGTTGCCATTTTCTCTCTCCTCCTCATTTTACACCATAAATTACATTAAAACCCCTCTTTGCTTCGCCTCACTCCTCCCCTTTCTCTCTCCTCTTCCTCCTCTTTCTCTCTCCTCAAAGAAGTCATTTTTGTTTATAAATTTAAGTTTTTTTTATTGTATAATTAAGTGTTTTTTGCCGAATCTTGGTGCATCATCAGGTACCTTTTCTCTCTCTACACTTTCAATTTAGGTTAAATTTTATTAATTTCGATCGAATAGCGTTAATTTTTTGTTTGATTTTGTTTATTAGGTTACTCGAATTAGATTGATTGTTCTATGTTTTGATATATAGGGTTTTCTGGGTTTGTGATTAATTTCTTTAAGATTGCGAATTTCTTGAATTCAAGTTTTTAAATTGGGTTTTTTTTAGTGAAGTGTAGTATGAGTTAGTTGTTTCATGAGCTTAAAATCATGCCAATCTTGTGCTTGTGCTGGGAATTTTGCAGTTGTTGATTAATCATGGTAATTTGTCGGACTTCATATGTTCTTTTTGATAGTATACAGATGAAAAATTGTACGGAACTTAGGTTGGTTTGATTTTTGATAACTGTTCCTCATGTTTTGGGGTCGTTAAGCTGCAGCATTTTATGGGTGACTCTTATATTTTGTAGCATGAGCGCCAGGGTTTCGAAGGGTGTTCCTCCAAAGCCTGCTGGCCGGAACTCCCAACGGAGGAAAATGGGATTAGATGTCGATCTCAACGTGCCGCTTTCTGATAATTGTGATGAAGTTGGGACGTCAAGCCATGTGCCTGCGGTTCCACAAGACCAAGCTGCTCCGTTAGTGGTACCGATTGATGTTGATTCACTTGAGGAAGATGTCGTTTTATCCTCTCCAAGGGCCTTTGCCGCGGTAATGATTGTTGTTCATTTGTTCAATACAGTTGGTGGATTCTTCATGTGGACAGATTTTTCAACTTTTGAGTGAGAATTTGTTTATTGTTAGGCTAAAAATAATTCGAGAAGGAATCAGACTAGAAGCAGTGATGTCGCTGATGTTGAAATTTGTAAGGATTTTCTCTTTCTCATTTCTTATTATTGCTTATATTACTATCTTAGTGTACAAGCATTGACATCTCCTTTCTTTCACTTACCTTTGATGCAAAGCACAACTTTTTCGTTTGAGTTTACAATCCATATTATGTTCTAGGTTATTCTTGTGTAATGTAGTGTAATGCTTTAAACAACTAAACTGTGGTGAGTCTGCTACTGTTGTCTGCATTACTTATAATCTCTTTCTTCGCAAACCTATTTGGCTATACTTTCTAAGATTAATTTCTTGTTGTAGTTTAGGAGGTTATTTGGATTATCTAAAGGTGGATACTTTGAAGCGGGGTTCAACACTTGGCCTTGTGGCCTGTGGGCCTGTCTAGATTGAATTTTTAAGATGAGTATATCTTCTACACTCCTTTGTCAATTATACTGACATAGGATGTTGGAGATCATGAGTGATTCTCATGGTTAGGGCTCCAGCTATAAGTCCTTAATTATAGGGCTTGAAGGACCGCAAAGAAAAGAGGTGCATACTCACACTAACACTTAAGAGTAGACCAACCCCCTAACCACATAAATTCAACCCTCTTCACAACCGGACTCCCACCACCCAAGTATTTTGACAACGTGAAGTTGTATGCTTGCACTAGCCCCACCAAAAACCAAGCGCACGTCATTTTGAATTACCAAAGAACGGAGATAGAAAAGTAGCAAACTTGCCAAAAGAAAGAGAGGCTTAATTTGCAAAATCTGACGTGGCAATGGCGGTGAATGTGGTCGAGGTGGCTGATGGAGGTAGAAACGAGCTTTTGTGGCCGTCGTTTGCTTGTGTGGTTAATTTATAGCTCAAGGAAGGGAGGGGAACCGGTGGGAGGAAAGGAGACTACAATGAGTTGAAGAGGGGAAGTTTAATTGCTCAACTATACACAATAGAGAATTGGGGGGGGGGGGGTTTGCTTATAGGCAACAATCCTTTCATTTCCTTTTCTAATTTCTCCCTCGTAGTTAACCAAATGCCGCTATTGGACAAATATCTTGTCTATACATGTACTGAGTTAATTGATGTGAACATATGCACAATTCTCTTTTTAAACGTATTAGATATAGTGATGGTTTAACCCATACATCCAGTGGCGGATCTAGGATTTTAAGGATGGTGGGTCATCACCGTCCACCAACCAAATACCAATCAATAATCAATGCGTTCTTTTAGTAAATAGGAGGATTTGGTTCAGTTTCTTGGATAGGAGTATGATTTGTGGAGGATTTCGAGTAGATATTCTTCAAGCAAAGAAATTTGGAATAATCAAATGTCATAATTATACAATTTTCATTATACTCTAGCTCTCTCAATAAAAAAAGAAAAAGAAGAACAAAACAGAATAACACTTGTTTTGAGGTAGTGGGAATAACACAGAAAGTTGCGGAATAGAAACCACAGAGTAGTTGCTCCCATATCATCAACCCGACAACTTCAGCTCTAATATAATACCTCTTGGTTCATTTATTTTCAAAAGATGAATCATTTTCAGTTTTTTATGCTTTCTTACTATTGCAGCATAAACATATAAACCACAGGATACAGTAAAGATCCAACTTTGCAATCATACTTGCATATTGACCAAACTGGAGATAGCAGATCACGGAGCAACTCCATCGGACAGTGGACCAACACAAACCCAGTTTTGAGATTTTCCAAACTAGGTGAAAGACACAGGGCTCAAATTACACCGATAAACTGATAGACAACCAGAAACAACAAGTAATAAGTAGCATTCTTTTATCAAAACTCAAAAGACATAAACAACATAAAGCATCTTATAAGCAAGAAGATGGGTATGAAATCCAATGTGGAACTTTTCAGGTGACATCATCAAAAAAAGAAAAGAAAACACAAATCTAATTAACATTTCAAGAGTTTTTAATCAAAAAAGAGGAAGTGAATTTATAGAGCTACCTAATTTAAAATAATTCATCAATGCATTCCTCTTCTTCGAACCCACCAGCAAGTCAGTTTTAGCAATTTTAACCAATTTCCCCAATTCACAAACATTCCATAAATTAACAAAGTCGAAAACCTTAAATTCTGAAGTGGAAGAAGAAATTACTAAAAAACTAGAAATTGAAAGGAGTACCTCAGAAAGCATATCTTCTAATAGATGAAGTGTTGAACATCTGAATTCCAGTGTTCATGGTAAAGAGAATTCAAAGAAAGAGAAGGTTTGAGAATTGAAGCAGAGAGAGAGAGAGAGAGAGCTGAGAATTTAACAAGAGAGAGAAAGCAGTTTTTAAAAATAGGGACTTATCACGTGATTTGAAATTAGTTTTTTTTTTTTTTTTTTTTTTTTTTTTTTTTTTTTTTTTGAGAAAAGAAGACTTTCATTTTCTTAAATAATGGTGGGTCACGTGATCCACCATGACTACAAGTGGCTCCTCCACTGCATACATCTGATTATTCTGGGGTAGCATAGAGGCTATTCATGAGAGACCCATATGGAAAATGTATTTGAAGAAAAAATCATGGAACAAAATAATAATGACCAGTGAAGGTGAAAGTATTAGTGCTGCATACTGGTGTCTGTAATATTCTGAAGGAATTCGGGAAACATCTGGGTAGTGTGCAACTTGTAGACAGTTTGTGGATTTAATGCTATGACCCAAATGATAACATGGTAACTTTTTGTGTTTTTGCATCTCTAAAAGTGTTGTTTCTGCTTCATTCATCACCACTACATTTGTAGTCTAGCTTTGTTTCTCCAAATGGCATTAAACTTACTTTAATTTTTTCTTTACTTTTGGAATAGTATCTGCAAGTAGACCTGCTGCTAACCACTGTTGCAAACGGCAAAGAGTCCCTACAAATCAACCTATTATCAACTGCGAATTATATGTGATTCCGGACAGGAATGACAATGGTGTGGTAAGCCCATCATATATTTGTGAGCCTATGTTTTTTTGTATATGCTTCCCTGCATAGTTGGCTTCTGTTACTGCATGTCACAATTTTTTGATCAAGTAACTAAAAATTATCGAGTGTAAGATTTTTAAAGGGAGAGATCATCCTTTTTATTTATCTGAAGTTCTGACATTTGGTAATGTTAATTGTTATGCCCAAGCCTTTTTGTATCAATTGGTACTTGGTACATTGAGTAAAGTTTAGATTCTCTCTTCTTTAGGCTTGTTTATTTGAAGTATATGGTTTTGTTTTTTTGGATGTCACAATTTTGGTGCAATGTTATTTGAATATTGTGAACCATTGATCAACTTGACTTGGCATTGTAGGTTAGGTTTATCTCAACTGGCTGTGTATGTATTAATTTTATCAAGCGCAAAAGCTTTGTAACATACAGAATGGCCAATGATTATTCGTCACTTTTAAAATAGCTACTTCATAATAATGAGATTTAGTATCTGCTTTGGAAGCCAAGATTATATTGATCGCAGAGCTCTTTGTTGGACACAATGAGGATACAATTTTGACCTTTTACCATGATATAGAGCATAATTGTGGATTTGAGGAAGGTGCTTTTCATTTTCAATATATGCTTGGTCTTTTTATTGTAAAGTTAATATATGCTTGGTCTGTTTATTGTAAAGTAGCAGGTTATGATACTCTTTCTATCAAAATTTTAACAGAAACTATTTCTGATTCAGTGCTGGGGCAACTTCCTGTGATCCCTTTTGGTACCCTGTTGTTAGACAGCTTTATGAGAGGCCTTAGGGTGATGACAAGGGAGACGATTTTACTTGTGTGAAACATGATAGATATTCGGAGTTTTTGTAGAGCTTAATGTTATTGCTCATTAATTTTAGTTCTTGTTGGTTTGATTGTTTCTGTTCTTGTTAATATCAGAGTGGAACTGGTAAGAGTTTTCCAGGGCAGACAAGAAGTGTGGCTTCACCTCCACCTCCACCTCCTCCTCCTCCTCCAGAGCCTGTATTCAATTGTCCCGTTTGCATGGGTCCATTGGTTGAAGAAATGACTACAAAGTGTGGCCACATATTCTGTAAGGCATGCATTAAGAAAGCAATATCTGCTCAGCACAAATGTCCTACTTGCAGGAGAAAGGTGACAATGAAAGATACAATAAGGATCTACCTTCCTACTTCAAGTTAAACTTGAGGTTTGTTCTTGTGTCTCTCTGAATACTTTTCTTGTTATCGGTGAATGTTTAAATGACGAGCCCTTAAAAAGATTTGAATGAGGATTCTGGGCATCTGGTGTATAATCATGCAATCATCACTAGCCAACAGTTCTGATTATGTATCTGTGATTCGGTACTCTGATTATCCAGCATTATCTTTGATGAGGTGTTTGAACTTCATCAACCACCAGTATTTGGCCTTCAGGGCCAGACTAGGGTTCTAACATTTTTGTCATTTTGCCTCTTTGTCTGGGAGCTGTAGTCTGTGGGAATTTAGATTGCCCAACTCCAATGACATCATAAAAAGATTCAATTCACAAACTATTTGAAAACAGAAGTGACATATTAACTATTAAAGATTTAGCGTGTATCATTTAAGGACTGAGTTCTAGTAGATTGTTGAAATGTGGGTATACAATATACACTATATATACTCAAAATATGATGTCTTTCTATGTCATTAACCTTGGGTAGAGTGTACTGCCTTTTTAAGTTAGATAGTTGTTTAGTTTAAGGTATCGATATGTTACTTCGACACCTTCATTTGCCTCAAAAATCGCGTGTTCCACTGTAAGTACATTATCTAGTTTAAATGTGTGCAAGGTTTGGACTTCTTGAACTCTCATAGAAGTCTACATTGGCCAAATTATGATGCTTTTGATTTATGGGTCCCTTACTGGCTCATAGTGGATGTTCTTGGCACTTGTTTTTTTTTTATAAATCTTGTTGGATGATGTTTCCACATTCAATTGTACCCATCTCCTGGTCTTCTTTTCATTTCACTTGATTGTGTGGTTGTTGGGGTCTGGTGGTGGCTTGACATGCTCCCATGCAAGGCTTGTGTCTGCTAGTTTGATGGGATCCACAGAGCTCTGTGGCATGAAATTGAATTGTAAGAGCCTGTTTGATTCAAGTGTTTTGAAGAACTGGAAAGAAATTAATTAGAAATACCAGGACTTCTGTGGTTTTATCTCCCTGTAACATCTTTGTACTGTTATATACTCTATTAGTTTTCCTCTCCTTCCTCCATGTTGCGTACCTATCACCCCCTTTCTTGCCTATCTATTGAAATAGCAAGAACCATAGTTGACTGCCTTGTTCGGGTATTTTTGATAGCCAATGATGGTTAAGGACAGCTGAGGGTAATTACTATGATGCTTTTAGAGCCTATAATATGATCTGATGCTAATTGTTTGAAAGTGGTCTTGTATTGGATGGAAGTGGGCCTAATTGTAATGATGTGATTTGTTATTTTGCTCCCTAAGGATGGAATAGCTCTCTTCAGAAGGATGAGGGTGATCTCACTGCTGCACAATTTGCCCTTTCCTCCTCTTGCCTGCAAAGCCCGTCCAAGTGTCTTTGTGCACTAATTTTGATTGTAGCATAGTTGGTTTTTTCAAGGGACAGTTCTTTTGGAACACCAAAGCTTCTGTGATTTACATATTAGATTTTTGTGCTTCATTTAACATTAGAGTATATGAACTTGCTAAGTATGTCCTGTACTCCTGTTTATAGCAGTGATCAGTGAAACTCATTATTTTTCTCGTCTTTGGTCTCATTGGTTTAACAGGCGTATCGTATATTGAATGATGTAGAGGGGATTCCTGCAGTCTTTTAGTGTTCGAAGAGGTAAAGAAAGAAGTCACTGATCGTCTGCACATTGCTATTGATTTAAGCCTTATATTTGAAAGAAAAGGTGGGGAGTTAATCCCTGTGCCAATGTCTGGGAGTCTGTAAATTGATGGGATGTCCTTTATATTGGTGGAACATTTTGATGCCTCAAATTAGATTTTTCCATTCTTATATATCTTTTTCTTTCCTTTTAGTGTCAGTTTTGGGGAATCAAGATGAACCCATCTCGTCGGGTCATTTTATTAAAATGTTGTAGCCACTAGAAAGTGGCCTTTGAACGAGATACTCTACTCACTCACCGATATCGTCACCTAGTTTTAGATGAGCTTATCAACTTGGAATTTCAAAGCATCTAATATATGATTACTTGGATTAGCTACCAAATTCCGTTTCATTTTCTGCTTCTTTTACTAGCGCTTGTATGTAAATTACCGGTTTGCATTTTTTGTTGCTGGGAGGATGAAATATATTTTGAGTGTTTGGTTGGCATGGTTTTCTGGAGAAGTGGGTTTTCCATTTTTCTTTGTAGTCTACTCTACTGCCTTTTCATGGTTTATCTTTTATATTCTTCTCTAGGATTTTACTTTTATTTTTTTTTCGATTGGTTTGTTACTCGGGGGATTATTAAAAGTGTGATTTTAGCTAGAAGAATTTGTCTGTAGTATACTGTTTGTTCACGTGCACCTTCTTGGGTGCTTCGGGCCTTCTGGGAGCATGTTGGAGTATATGCTTGATGCTTCCAAGCATTTTTCTTTTCCACATTTGTCGCATAAAACATGCTCCCAGGCTTTGTCATTCATGGTTTTTCTTTTATGTGGTTCTTTAATATCACAATCTTCTTCCTATTCTTTACTTTCCTCTTTTTCTTTCATCCATCCTCCCCCCTTTATTTTTACTTTTTGTTTTTCTTTTAACCTTCTTTTTTAAGAAACCAAACAAAGTATAACTAATGTAGTTTTGCTTGTTCTTGAAAATTGTTTATATGGACAACCATTATATACGTTTTTCGTCAACCTTGAAATATTTGTTCTTGGGTGAGGTGGTTAAGATTCAATCAAGTCATCCCTTCTCATTCATCATAAAATATATTTACACATCCTAAGGACAAAGTCTTACTTTAAGTCTAATTAGGATACAAATCCTAAATTATATTGAACTCATAAATAGAGAGTCCTAACACCCCCTTAAGTTGGAGCATGCAAATCGCGAATGTCCAACTTGGACAATAAAAATTCAAAATGAGTCTTACCAAGAGTATTAGTAAACATGTATGCTAACTGGAACTTGGTAGGAACATACGAAGGAGCAATAAGCCCCTCAAGAATAACACATTATGAAATGACAAGTTAGCCTCAATATGTTTAGTGCGCTCATGAAACACTGGATTCTTAGCAATATACAATACAGATTGACTGTCACAATAAAAGCGCATCCTTGCAGGATGTTGAACTCCAAGATCACCTAGTAATTGCTTAAGCCATTTTAAATTGCACACTATTGCAGCCATAGAAGGATATTCTACTTCTGTAGAGGGATACACTAGGCTGTTATTTAGTTTTCCAGGAAACAAGAGAGTAACCCAGCAAAACAAACCATCCACTCAAAGAACGTCTAGAAATGGGACAACTAGCCCAATCAGAATCACACCACCCTTCGAGGCGAAGAGTACTATCAGAACGAAATAAAATGCCATGTCTTGGACTTTTCTTCAAATATCTGACAACTCGCAGGGCAGCCTCCCAATGAACTACTTTAGGTGCTTGCATAAACTGTGATAAAATATGAACTGAATAAGCCATATCAGGTCTAGTAACAACAAGATAAATTAACCTGCCCATCAGACGACAATATCGCTTCAAGGCGTCCATTAACCGACCATCAGCCAAAGCTAGCTGATGATGCTGCTCCATAGGAAAATCTACAGGTTTGGCACCGAGCTGGCCACACTCAAAAATAATGTCCATGGCATATTTCCATTGACTCATAAATATCCCCTGAGGACAGTTGGCAACTTCCAAACCTAGGAAATATTTCAGAACACCCAAATCTTTCACCTTGAAACATTTTCCAAGATATATCTTGGAAGTTCAGTAAAGCTATATGATCATTCCCTGGCAATAATCATATCATCGACATATATAAGCATGTTCAGCTGAATTTTCTTCCAGGTCAAGCTAAGGTGAACAAAGAATAATCAGAATAAGACTGCTTAAAACCATAGGTATTTAAAGCAGTAGCCAATTTTGCAAACCAACATCTTGGTGCCTGCTTCAAACCATATAAAGAGTTTTTCATCCTACACACCAGATTAGTATTATTTTGTGTAAAACTAGGAGAGATCTTCATGTAGACCTCATCTTCCAGATCACCATAAAGAAAAGCATTATGCACATCTATCTGATGAATTTCCCATTTTTTCACAATAGCATTATCAAGGAAAGTATGAACCGTCGTCATCTTTGCCACAGGAGCAAAAGTTTCATTTTAATCAATACCTTCTACCTGATGATGGCCAAATATAACCAATCTGGCCTTCAATCGCTGCAATATTCCCTGCTCATCATATTTCTCCGTATACACTCACTTACTCCCCAACGCCTTCTTGCCCGGGAGGTAGAGGTTGCAATTCCCAAGTGCCTTGATCCTCCAAAGCTTTAATTTCGCAGCCCATGGCCTTACGCTATCCTTCATGCTTCATAGCCTCCTTAAAAGACTTAGGACGATTCCTTCGTCGTAATAACAACTAGATATCTGCGATGTTTGTCAGAAAACTTTTCACAACTAACATAATTTATAATAGGATAGGGAGTACCTGAGGACTTTGATGAAGCAGATGGTGAGCAGATGAAATTTTCTTTTTCACTATAGTATGGTGAGTCACATAATCCTGCAGTTTCTTAGAAGGAATTTTGGTGCGTTTCCCTCGACCCATTGCTCCTTTCCATCCTCTACACTCCCTCCACATACTTCTACGGCCTCAACTACACGCCTAGCGCCGTCGGGACCCTCGTCAACAAGCCCACACCACCAGGTGCCGCGTCCACACGCCCAAAGCACCCTCGGGTGCCTCGTCGACGAGGGCAAAGCACCATCCGGTGCCTCAGACACACACCCGCTCCTTGTTCCCCTTCAACCCCACGGGAACCGCGACACTAGGTGTAGCTAGATCCTCATCACAATATTCCATAGTAACTTCCAAGCCATCGACATTCGAGTCATTGAAGGATTCAGAGTAAGCAAACGGAAATTTATGTTCAACAAACTTCATATCTCGGGAGACAAAATACTATTTGGTTTCAAGTCAAACAATTGCCATCCTTTTTGGGTGAAAGAATAGCCCACAAAAACATATTTTCTACTCCCCACGATGATTCAAATTATATGCATAACACAAGCACCTGAAAATCCTTATATCTGTCATAGCAGGAGGTTTTCCATACAAACACTCATATGGAGTTTTATAATCAAGCACTACAGATGGGGTACGGTTTATTAAATGACAAGCAGCTTGAACACAATCTCCCCCAAAATCTCAAAGGGAGGCTAGCTTGAAATCTCAAGGCACGTGCTACATTTAAAATATGTTGGTGTTTTCTTTCTACCCTTCCATTTTGTTGTGGGGTTTTTATACAGGAAGTTTCAAAGATGATCCATTGTTTCACAAAATATGGTTTCAGACAATTAAACTTTGTGTCATTATCAGTCCTAACCCGTTTAATTGTCGGATTAAATTGTCTGTCAATTAATGCTATAAAATTCAAGAACATAAGTTCAACCTCAACTTTATTATATAATCAATAGATCCAAACAGTACGGAAAAAATCATCTACTATTGTTCAAAATTATGAAGCACCACAAGCAAAATTTTTCTATACGGGCCTCATAAATCACAATGAATTAACTCAAAAATCCTACTAGCTATACTATCACTCCTAGGATAACTAGTTCTAGGTTGATTGGCACGAAAACAGACATCGCACCCACCCTTCTCCGAATGATGACCCAAACGCTTGTGCCATAAATCAATCGATGTCGTGCCATCAACAACCATGATCTTCACCTTAGGAACCCCTCGGGAAAAGAAAAGTCCATCTTCTCGTTCACCCGCTCCGATCAATGCCCTCGTCATGTGGTCCTGTAATACACATAGTGTTTTAGAGAATTGGACAATACAATTAACATAATCTAATAACCGAGGAACAAAAATCAAGTTACAATCCAGAGTAGGCACAAATAACACATTCACAAGTTTCAAATTTCCAGGAAGTAATACATCTCCCTCATAAGTAGCATCAACCGTGATACCATCTGGCAAATCCACAGGACAACCATTAATTTTCTGCACATTATGCAATAACGAAAACGTTCCAGTGACATGATGAGTTGCTCTTGTATCTATAATCCAATTAAACTTATCAGACAAGCAATCGTTAGGTTTAGGCAAGTTCAGAAGGTCCAATAAACTCTGCCACTAGTCTAGAGTGAGACCAGCGAGCTTGGCACTTCGCTGTATCCGTCTGGGCGAGTCGTCGACGTCGAGGCCACGCCGGCCCGTGGCTGGCCGTGGCTTTATTCGCTCGAGTAGGTGGCGCTTCGCCACTCGATCCTCAACCATGACCCCCTAGGCCACCGCTCGAGGTGCGCCCCCGCGATATCTTCTCGGGCGATCCCCCCACCATTCGGGGTAGCCAATCAATTGAAAACAGCTACTAGCCTTGTGGCCCTCCCTATTACAATGATTGCAGGTTTGATTCTTGTCAAAGTTGCAATCTTTGCAGCGAGCATCAGCTTTGAAGGCCAAAGCCTCACCTGGGGTCGGTAGGGACAAAGTAAGGGGTCCCTGCAATCTCTCTTCCTAGGCTACATATTGATACGGCCTTGTCACAAGAGGGGCAAGGAATCTTGGGCAAGCAGATTCTAACCGATCGGGCCATATACATAGTCAAGCCCGATCAAGAAACGATGAAGTCGGTCCTGGGCCCTAAGTTGTTCAAGAAACCGAGTGACTTGGCACCGGAACCCCCTGTGGCACAGGTATGGGCAAATTCTTGCGACGCGACCTCGTTCCAGAGACGAGACAGACGCCCATAGTATGCGGTGAGGGATTCACCCGACGCTTGCTTGCACTCACTAATTTGAGACTTCAATTGACAAATCCGCGTGCCATTAGAGCATCCACATTCATTAACATCCCCTTGATTTCTCTCTCTTCACCTCATTAGTCCATATCACTTTCCACTAACTTTATCACCTACCCTCCCCATTTCACAATTTCATACCTACATTCATTAACCTCCCCATTTACCTTCTCTAGGGCTGCACACCGGTCCAGAACCGGACCGGACCGGACCGGAACCGGCTGGACCGGTGGACCGGTTTAGTAGTTTTACGAAGACCTGGACCGGACCGGTTAGGATTCCGGTCTAGACCGGACCGGACCTGCTTTTTCCGGTACGGTCCAGGTCTGGACCGGTTGGACTTGTTTTGCTTTTAGGGTTTATTCCTAATTCAAAAAAAAAAAACCTGTTTTGTTTCTAGGAATTCCCATAGCTTGAAAATCACCAAGCAATAACTAAAAATACAGTCAACAATGGCAGAAAAAGATAAGTAAATCACCAACAATGTTAATATTTACCGATCTACAATGTCTACCTAGAGCAGCTCGTAATTCAGAGTCAAGAACATGTAATAAATCTAAATCAAACCAAAACTTGCCTCATCCTATCCAATCTATATAATTATTCTCATGTAAGGTGGAGACCAAGTGGAAAAGATCAGTAAATCATCACCACCAAACTAATATAATAGAGCAGCGCACTCATCTCTCCATATTCCTTTAAAACAAATTAAACTCAAAGGCCCAAAACTAATAAACCAATAGAAAAATTATCATAACCTGCAACTGCAAGTCCCTCGCGGAACCATATTTGTAGCTTGCCAATTGCCATCAGATCCAGTCTTGCTGCTGACCGGTGAGATCATTCTTCAAGAAAGATAATTATTGTAGAAGACAGAGAACGAAGAGAAGGTGAGGAGTGAGGACTGAGGCGTGCGGCTGCTAGGGTTAGAATGAGTAAGACTGTAAGAGTTACTCATGTTTTACAACTCAGTAAATAATTTATTTTTTTAAAAAAAAACCGGGTCAACCGGTCCGGACCGGTTTCCCCCGGTTTTTACCCGGACCGGACCGGTTACCCGGTTTGCACTTTTCCTTTGGACCGAGGACCGGACCGGAATCCTAGGTCCGGTCCAAATTCCGGTCCGGACCGGTTTGTGTGCAGCCCTAACCTTCTCTCTCCTACTGTTTCATACCCCACCTCCTTTTCTCTCTCCTACTTTTCATACCCCACCAATAATATCAATAAAATAATTTGATTCATCACATTAATTTTAGATAATATTAATTAAATTAAAATATGGTAATTGGATTAATTCATTAATCGTATTACATTAACAAAAAAGCGTTATTTTAAATTACACTAGTTTACCCATTTTTCCTTTGCGGTTTAATTTGACAATTACACTAATTGCTAATTATAATAATTTACCCGATTTTAACGTTAATAATAACGACAAATAAATACGCAAAAAAAAACCATTAATTCATTTTAAAAAACATAGATGAAATTGAACAAAGTACCATACAATTAATTTTAAATAAAAGATTGCAATAATTTAGATCTTCAATCATCATCGGTAGACTGGTGATTAATTTGCCAAATATGTTGAGCCAAGTCTCGTTGTAAGGCGTTATGCACATTTCTATCCCATGCATCAGCTCGCCTTTCCATATATCATTCCATTCCAATATCATTAATTCGATCAGGTTGCACAGAATAGTTTATACGCATTAATCTGCTAATTACTGTCCTATTTTCTTGCTCGAATTCTGACATGTCACCATAATCTGATATGTATCTCGCTCATCCTCAACAATCATATTATAAAGAATTATACAAGCCAACATTATCTCACACAGCAAGTGTTCATCCCATACAAGAGCTGGTTTTTTTTTTATTATTGCGAAACGTCATTGAGGAACGCCAAAGGTCCGCTCAACATCTTTATGGACCGATTCTTGTCGCTTAGTGAACAATTCATCCACGGGATTCATTGGGAGTCGAATCGCTGGGATGAGCACTGCCCACTTAGGATATATCCCATCATTTAAATAGTATCCTTTGGTATATGTGTTCCCATTGACTGTAAAGTTCACTTGAGGGGCTTTACCTTGATATAAATCATCGAACACCGGAGATCGTTGCAACACGTTGGTGTCATTGCAAGTTCCAGGTGTTTCAAAAAATGTGTGCCATATCCATAAGTCACCAGACGCAACAACTTCTAAGATAACCGTTGCAGATTTACTCCTTCTTTGGTATAATCATTTCCAAGCACGCGGGCAGCTTTTCCATTTCCAATGCATGCAATCTATACTGCCCATCATGCCCGGAAATCCCCGTCATTGTCCATCATATAGGAGGCACTACAAATCTGTAATGGTACGCCTCCTCAAGTACTCTTCTGTGAATGCTTGTCGAACCCCTTTAACAAAGTGAGCAAGACTTGCTTTTGTAGTTGACTGAGCTATTTTGATGTACTCATCAATTGAATCAGCGGTTACCCCGTAGGCTAGCATCCTCAACGCTGATGTGCATTTCTGGATAGGAGTGGCTCCTAGTTTCTCAGTAGCGTCGCGACGTTGCTCGAAATATTCGTATTGTTTCGCAGTAACCGCCTTCACAACTCGAAGGAATAGAGACCTACGCATACAAAATCTACGTCGAATCATAGATTCTGGATATAACGGATGATCACAAAGTAATCGTTCATTAACCTTGTGTTTGCAGCTTCACGAACTCTATCAATTTACTTAAGCTTCTTGTAAGATCTTCTTCTGTGACTGGGGAAACAACCATTTGAGCAGCTTGTTCGATTATGTAATCTTCTTCTTCATCTAGACACTCGTTCACAGCGATGATGTTGTTGACATAGTCATCAAAGAATTCATCACTTGAACTAGAAGAACTTTCATTTGGGTTTATGTTTGTGAGAAATTTTAAGAAGGGGGAAAGCTCTATGTGTTTGTTGGAAGGAGAATATTGTTCTGAAAACCAAATGCAATGTAACTCTTCTTTTATAGACATATATAGATAAGATTGCAATATATATCTACGGATGGTTTTATTTATGCGGATAAGAATTGCAATCTATATCTGCGGATAAGATTGCAATCTATATCTACGGATTACAATAATCTACAACGTCAGTGGATAAGATAAGATCACATTTAGCAGGTGACGCTGCACTAGTTTGCTTCACGTGGGATTTTTGTTCCCAAAATGCTTTACACATGGCGCGCTTCCATTCGTCCTCAATATGGGGAGGTTTCCCAATTGAGGGTGTTCCCCTTCTTTTACCATTAACAACAACATGTTTACATTGGTGGGAAGGTTCCCTTTTTCATTTTTTCTCAATTGGGGAACCTGATTTCCCTACTAATGTAAGTGCTCTTAGAGACACAAAATTGCCCTTTGAGATGTATCCATAAATCATGTGCATCCTGGAAATAGGACACTGTTGCGTGAAGGTTGGCAGAGATCGCATTGAGAAGCCACGAAACAATGATGGAGTGGATAGTACTCCAATCCGCAAGGCGTTCCGCAATGGTAGGTTTAGGAATCATTCCATCAATAAATCCAAGTTTTCATTTTGCATTCAAGGACATGTGAATCACGCGTGACCATTCATCAAAGTTGTCATCTTTCAATTGAATCGTGGTTATTAAATTTCCGGGATTGTCATTAGATCCCAAGAACTAGAAAGGATCCGTTTTCGGATGGCTAGATTCACCGTCTTCCGTCATCATAGCACACCAAAGGGCCGCGTGAATATGTTTGAAGAAGGGAGCAATTTTGATTGATCAACGAGATGTAGATCGAAGGGTTTGGTTTGAGTTTAGGGTTTGGTTCGATTCTTGGGAGAATTTTCTTTTTTCAATTGGCTCTTGATACCATGTTAAGATTCAATCAAGTCATCCCTTCTCATTCATCCTAAAATATATTTATACATCCTAAGGACAAAGTCCTACTCCAAGTCTAATTAGGATACAAATCCTAGATCATATTGAACTCATAAATAGAGAGTCCTAACAGAGGTGGACCTATAATAAAGACGTTAGAAGTTATCTTTAAGCTACTAATAGTAAGGAGTCACCTCATAAAATACATTGATTTTTCATATTTCAAAGTAGTTCATTGTAAAGTCGCCTTATATGTGACTAGTGCTTGATTTTTTTATTTTTCAAATTAAACATAAATTGTAGCCTTTTTGGGCATAAATAGGGTAAAAATTTAATTTGAACATTAGACATTTTTTTTGGCTAAATTTCGTAGGCTGAGTCTCAATCACTTAACCCTTCTTTTATTAATTTTTTTAAACTTATTCTTTCTTTGAGGTCTTTAAAATTAAACTTGATGAAAGATAAAAGAATGTTAAGTGAATTTATTTAGGATTTTTTGTAAATAATTTCACTTTGTTAATTGATTGAATTTTTCGTTTTGATGTAATACTTGATTAGTGTAATATTCCTTTTTACTTTTTACAACATAAATGTACTAAATCTTATAGTCAATGTTTCTTTTTTTGGCGACTCAATTATAACTGCTTGATTGTCTTCAACATTTAAGTTACTTTTTTAATGCTATATTTGAATTTGACTTTATTTTTTCTTTTTTTAGTAGTAGTTGATTTACTAATGGGCAATTAAGTAAAATTTATAAAGGGATGTCATACCTCCCCCTTCCCTTATATAATAGAGATGAGCTCCTTTTATTTTATTTTTCTAGTTGTTTCATTTAATCTGGGCATGCAATTTAAAAGTAAACAAGTAGGCAATTTTAATCATAAACTGACCATGTGTATATTGAAGTTAGAGAGGTAGGGAGTACATATTCTAAATCAAATGATGTAGGGATTCATAGGCATTTTGGGATAAAAAATATTACCTTAAATATAAGTGAAGCATCTTTCTGAAAGCTTCTACAAGAAAAGTGGAGCAATTACAAGAAAAAGGGGGAGTAGAGTAACTATGTCTTTTTTTTCTGACGGAAGGGAGTAACTATGTGTCTATGTCTCATAAACTGATTTTTTTTTTGAAGGAAGTCTTATAAACTAATTTGATATTTATTTTAATCAATTTAAAACTGGTTTCTTTTACATAATTCAATATTTACGACATGATAATCTGGCACTCTTGGTACTCTTTAAATGTCATCGTTTATATAGAGTTAGATAAGAATTTACAGAAAAAGGATCCTGCATCTTTCTACAAGCTACTTAATTAGGAGAATGACATTGAATATTTGAAATTTCATAAAGATATTTCCCTTAAATTCTAATAGATCACACAACGGGAATGATTATATCTTAATACATAAAGATATTTCCCTTAAATTCTAATGAAAATGCAGTAACACTGCAACCTTCACCAAACACGTAAATGTCATTATTCATACATATATATATATTACTACAAGATAACTTCCTAACATAGGCATATCATGGTGCTCTTCCTCCTGCTTCAGCATTGAGCATACCGTTGTATTTGTCAGTTTTTTTGAAGCCCGGAAAGAAACCAAAACCACCAAAAGCACCGAAAGGACCGAAAGGGAATGTAGGTCGTCTGAGGGGTAGGAGTCCGAGGAATGGGTGCAAGAGCCACAAAAGACCTTGAGGCCTGTACACTGTGTCTGGTGGCATGTCTCTTCCAGCCACATCACCATTAAAGACTGCGCTGAGAACAAGGATCACTAACAGCAATGTTGTGGACACTTTCTTCATTGTTAGCTTGTCTCGCTCTCCCTTGCTCTTTTGTGTCGTGCAGACGTGCTAAAGAAAACTGGTATTTATACAGGAGTGATGAAAGCGAAGCTCAAAGCTACAAGCCTACAATTCTTATGAGGTACATATGTGGTAGTCTTGTTTAATCTTCTCTGTTCTGACAACATGGAAAAAATAGGGGTGGTTCTTATATTGGGGATACATTTGGTACCTTTTTTGTACTAGATTTTACAATGGTTTAGTAGAAAATATTCATTTTACGGACAAATCATTGAAGTGCAGACTGTTATAGTAAGAGTTAGTTGCTCAATATCAGCTAAGATGGGTTGGGCGTATTTCAGCTTCTTTGCCAATTATTAGGGGGCAAGGGCCCTGGAGATTCCAGAAATCACATTAAGATTGAATATTACCAGATAGAACACCTAATTATGGGACGTAGGACAATGCCACTAAAAAAAAAATTAATTCAGATTTTTGCATCTTCAAAGATGAGAAATTGTATTGTAGGATATTTTGCATGCCCTCTTAAACAACCTTGTTGATATGATTAAAATGATGGAATGTTTTGAATATAATTGATTATAAGATGTTTTTATGTATATTGAGGGTTGCATGTGAAAGTGGATTCTTCGATTTAGCTACTTGAATACACTAGTCGTTGAAAGGAGCGTAGACAAAGTTTGCGAAAGCTTGAATTAAAACTCTTACAGGATATCCATCTTGTAACATTGGTATCAGAGCAAACTGCTGCTCAATCAAACAAATTTCACACATCTAAGGTGTTCAATAAAAGGTGTAGCTGAAACATCAGAAAATTCTTAGTGGAATTTCTGTTCAAGATTTGGCATTCTGGCACCCATTTCTCGAGCTGTGACTAAGAAATTCTCATAAATGGAGGAACAAGTGAAGTTGTTAGAAAAATGACTTGAGGAGCAGTCTAACAATATGCTTCTTTTGATGCAAATGGTGAAGGAAATAAAGGATGGTAGCAATTCTTCTAAGAGCCAGAAAAATACTGAGGTTAATTCTGCTAGACCTCAAGGTATGATACCAAAATTGCAATTTCCTACTTTTGATGGTTCCAATAATCCTCGCATTTGGATAAAGAAATGCAGTAGATATTTTTCTCTGTGTAAGATTGCTGATGATTGTAGGGTAGATTTAGCATCATTATACATGACTGATAAAGCAGAATTGTGGGTGTCAAGTTATTTGACTGTAAGGAAGAATGTAGACTGGGATGATTTCATTCTTGATTTAACTGCAAGATTTAAGGATGGAAAGGGTATTAATGCAGTAGAAAGCTTCAATAAACTTGAACAATCTGGAACTTTGGAGGATTATATTGATGATTTTGAAAGCCTGAGATCTTTATTGTTGCAAAATGGACATGTATTAACTGATGAATATGTGTTGGAAAGCTTTGTGGGAGGATTGAAACCTTCTATCAAGCCTTTTGTAAGAGCTTTTAGCCCTCCATCTATATCTGATGTTGTGAGATATGCAAGATTGCAAGAAGAGCAGTTGCAAGCTTGTTATGTAAAACCCACTTACCAAAAACCTTCATCGTCTTCTTCTTTTCCATACATTCCTGCTAAACCTATACAATCAATTCCTTTTAACATCAATGCAAATAAGCCTCCCCTTCTTCCTACCCTAAAACCTTCACAATCCCTGGTAAAATATCAACCTAGACCCTTTAAACATATTCCAGCTGATGTCAGGGCTGAGAAGATAGCTAAGGGCCTTTGTTATTATTGTGACCAAAAGTATGGCAGGAACCATAAATGCAATTTTAAAGAAACCCAACTCTTCACTATGGAAGTTCCAAGTGAAATAGTAAGTGATGATGAAGATAATAGTGTGGAAGAAGATGCTTAAAATAGGGATGAACCATGCATTTCAGTAACTGCTCTTTCTGGTAATTAGAATTTTCACACCATGAGAGTAATAGGTTTGATACATGGAAAACCTCTCGCATATTTTGGTGGACTCGGGAGTACTCATAATTTCTTGGATCTTGAATTAGCCCGGAAATTAGGATGTGAAATTGAGCAGATGAATCCTCAATCCATTACAGTAGCAGAAGGGAATTCTTTGATGTGTCAGCATAGATGCTCTTCTTTTCAGTGGACAATGAATAAAAAAGAATTTCACACAGAAGTGATGTTAATTCCTTTAGGAGGCCGTGATATGGTCTTAGGAGTACAATGGCTAAGTACTTTAGGACCTATTGTTTGGGATTTTAAAGAGCTGTTGATGAAGTTTGAACTGGATAGTCAAGTCTTTTCATTAAAAGGAATTCCTCCACAAAAGATAAAGGTAGTTGAGGGAAATCCTAGTAGTAAACTGATGACAACTGCAGTTCAATTCTGTGTTATGCAAGTTGGTGAACTTTATGTTACAGAAGAACATCAAGTGAAGGATGTTTCAGTAGCTAGAGAATTTCAAGCACTTAAAGAAAAATATGCTGATATTTTTGCTGACCCTGTAGACTTACCACCTCACAGGGGGGTGTTTGATCATAGGATTCCTTTGCACAATGATGCTGGTCCTGTAAGCATTAGGCACTATAGGTATCCATTAAAACACAGAGACGTTATTGAGCAATTGGTTCAGGAGATGATGGACAGAGGAATCATACAAAATAGTTGTAGTCCATTTGCTTCCCCTGTGGTATTGGTTGGCAAGAAAGATGGAACCTGGAGACTTTGCATAGATTACAGGGAGCTCAATAGAAAAACTGTCAAAGACAAGTTTCCTATCCCTGTGGTGGAAGAACTCATTGATGAGTTGGCTGGTGCTGCTGTGTTCACTAAACTGGACCTTAGAGCAGGTTACCATCAACTAAGAGTTCACTCAGATGATGTCTTCAAGCCAACCTTCAAAACACACACAGGACACTTTGAGTTTCTTGTGATGCCATTTGGTTTAACAAATGCTCCTGCATCTTTTCAATGGTGGATGAGCCAAGTGTTTAAACCTTTGTTAAGATGGTGTGTTCTAGTTTTCTTTGATGATATACTATCTATAGTAAGTCTCTCAATGAACATTGGCAACACTTAGAACAAGTGTTTGAGTTGATGAGACAAAACAAGATGTATATCAAAGAAAGCAAATGTTCTTTTGCAAAGAGTAAAGTTGAGTATCTTTATTCTCGGTTCGAGAGTTGAAACTGACCCAAAGAAAATTGAAGCTGTAGCCAATTGGCCATCTCCTACATCAGTGAAAGAGTTAAGAAGCTTTCTAGGCCTAACAGGCTATTATAGAAAGTTTGTACAAGGTTATGCAGTTATTTGTAGACCTTTGCATAACTTACTCAAGAAGGATGGGTTTCTTTGGTCCCTGGAAACACAAGAGGCCTTTGAAAAACTTAAGCAAGCTCTTGTATCTTCTCCAGTGTTGGCTGTTCTAGACTTTTCCAAGGTTTTTGTAGTGGAAACTGATGCATCCAATACTGGTATTGGTGCTGTATTGATGCAAGAGGGCCATCCCTTAGCATATATAAGCAAATCCTTGGGTTCTAAATGGCAGAAACTGTCAGTTTATGAAAAAAAGCTACTGGCTATTGTGTTTGCAGTCCAGAAATGGGAGCAGTATTTAACAGGGAATCACTTCATCATTAGGACTGACCAAAAAAGTTTAAAGTGGTTGTTGCAACAGAAAATATCAACACCCCTTTCAACAATTTTGGTTGTCTAAACTAATGGGTTTTGACTATGAAATTCAGTACAAGAAGGGTCAAGATAATGTAGTTGCTGATGCCCTCTCTAGAGTTAAGGATGCTGAAGTTCTTTGTTTGGCTTTATCAATGATTGATACAGATTTAATTCTTCTTATCAAGCAAAGTTATCACTTGGATATCAACTTGATTACAATTATTGAAGAATTGCAAGATTTACCAAGCTTTAAAGGCTATAGTTTACAAGGGGGTTTGCTTAGAAAGAAAGGAAAAATAGTTATAGGCCCTGATGTTCAATTGAGATTGAAGTTGTTGGCCTGACATCATGCCTCCCCTGATGGTGGTCATTGAGGAAGGGATTTGACTCAAAGAAGGTTAAAAGTTGTCTTCTATTGGAAGGGTATGAATTTGGATGTGAGAAGATTCATTAGAAATTGTCACATTTGTCAATCTTCAAAGCCTGATAATGCAGCAAGTCCTGGTCTATTACAACCTCTTCCTATCCCTGAAGAAGTTTGGTATGACATTTCTATGGATTTCATCACTTGGTCTTCCCTTGTCTAATGGTAAAAGTGTGATTTTTGTGGTGGTGGACAAGCTTAGTAAATATGCACACTTCATATCTCTTGCTCATCCATTCACTTGCAGTTCGGGTTGCCCAAGCTTACCTTGATAATGTTTTCAAGCTTCATGGATGGCCTAGAAGTATAGTCGAGTGACAGAGATTCAATCTTTCTTAGCAACTTTTAGAAAGTTTTGTTTTCCATCTATGGCACTGAATTCAATATGTCATCTCGCTTATCACCCTCGGGCATGATGGGCAAACAAGAGGTAGTGAATAAGTGCTTAGAAACATATTTAAGATGCATGAGTGGGGACAATCCTAGAAATTGGAGTTTTTGGCTGCCCTTGGCTGAGTGGTGGTACAATACTCACTTTCACTCTTCTACTCAAGTCACTCCATATGAGGTAGTGTACAATCAACCACCCCTCTTCATCTACCTTATTTAGCAGGAGAATCTCTGAATGAAGTAGTTGACAGAAGTTTACTAAAAAGGGAAGCTATGATCAATGAGTTGAAGTATCATCCGACTAGAGCTCGGACCGGGATGAAAAATCAAGCCGATAAACACGGATCCGATAGAGAATTTCAGATATGTGATTGGGTATGGATCAAGCTGCAAGCTTATAGACAAACCTCTCTTCAACACGGATCTAATCAGAAGCTAGCTCAGAAGAATTATGGTCCTTCCAAGTGGTGGCTAAAATAGGCAAGGTTGCTTATAAATTAGCTCTCCCAGCAGAAGCTCAGATACATGATGTTTTTCATGTATCTCAATTAAAGAAATTTCATGGCATCCTACCAGTAGCTGTCCATATTCCTAGTTGGTTACATGGTCATTCCACTGCTATTGAAATTCAGCCTAAAGCCATCTTACAAAGGAGGTTTGTGCAGCATCAAAATAGAGTTCTTACTCAATACTTAGTCATTTGGGAAGGATTTGCAGAACATGAAGCTTCTTGGGAAAATGCAGAGTCTTTTGAAGCTAAATATCCTGATTTTATTACTACACAGACTTGAGGTCAAGTCTTTTTCAAGGGGAAAAGTATGTTAGAGGAAGAAATGTAATTAGTTGTTAAAAGACAAGTTAGTTGTCTTTAGGCGGGAAAACATAATCTGTTAGCTAGAGTCTGTTATAAGGACTAGAGTTTGTTGGTTGTTTGTTAGAAGCTCAATCTATAAATACTTGAGCTATTACTTGTAATAATTCATACATAAAATATCATTTCCTTATCTTCTAGTATCTGAATATCTTCTTTCTCTCTCAATTATGATTCTCTCTTTCTCTCTTCTTCTTTTGTAACAGAGGGAAAAAAGGAAACAAGCAAGAACAATTGTACCCCTACTCCATCTTTGTTTTTCTCCCGCACAATTTTTGCCACCACTCCATCTCTGTTTTTTCTCCCGCACAATTTCTACCATCACTCCATCTTCTAACTTCGTCTATGGCTTCTCTATCCCTCCCTCTAATGCATCCTAACCTTTCCTTATTGTACCTCTTATGCATCGTTTTTGCCACCTCGAGTCTAATTTATCCTATAATTCAAACCGGAATTGGACAAGAGTTCCGGTGCTACGTTCACCGCGGTGTTAAGAGCATATGGCTTTGATCAGATGCCATCGACTCGAAATTCGCTTGTTATAGATGTTTCTTTCTCTCCTATTGAGCTATTGAGAATTCTGTCATTTTTCGTCCTTTCTCTCAATTGAAATAATGACGGTCTCGCTAGCACTTGTTTGTGTTATCTTATTGTTCTATTGTTGGTTATTGAGGCGTGATGGGGTTTAGGTGGCCTGTGATGGAGGTTGTTGAGTGTGTGCGTTAGAAGAGTGCCCTCCGACGTCACATTCAACAGCGGGTGAAATGATGGTGGCAGGATGGTGCATTGACAAGGAAGTTCATGCAGGCGATGGTGTAGTTGAGTATTAGGGTGATGGTTATGGACTTATGGTAGTGGTGGATGTTATTTTTGTCCGGGGTAGTTAAATTCCTAGGGGTGGGTGAGGACTGAGGAGGCAAGATGACCCAATTTTGGGTAACTTGATATAGTAAAACCGGAGAATTGAAACAAACAAAATAAATTGATCCAAAAACTAGCATAGGTGAGGAAGCTACCTTCACTAGTTTGTCTGTCTTGCAGAAAGTGATTCCCCAAGAAGCGAGTTTTTCCAAAAGGTAACCCGAACTTTTAGTAGGTTTATAAGGGGTCGTTTGGTTCAAAATATGGAATGGAAAGGGAATTGATACAAATAGAAGAGGATAATGGTAACAAAAATGATTACCTTTATTGAGTATTTGGTTCAAGCCAAGCAATGGAAATGAAGGGTAATCATTACCTTCAAGTAATGAATTTTGTTACTTGAGGGGGAGGTAACAAATTGGGGGAATCCATTACCATCAAGTAATGGTAAGGGATTGATTAGGGGTTGAACCAAACAAGAAGAAAGAGAATCGGAAATTGATTCCGTTTTCTTAAAAGCCCAAAAATAATAAACCAGAACGACCCTTAAAGCAGTAATCACTTTAGACTTTAGAGTATGCAAATAACTCACAAGTTTACTAAGAAAAATAGAAAATGCATCACATACTTGGAAGCACTTCCAATCGAATAGTAAACACTAAACACAGTAGAGGTACCACTTGATACATACAAATCCAATTAACCCTGCAAAGGGTTGATGCTCTTCCTTCTATCTACTATTTATGCAACAAACATCAAACAATTAAATGCATTATCAACCTCAAATCACTAGTATATAGTGAAACAAACAACAAAAAACAGGAACAAGAAAAGAATTCATCATTGTCTCCGAGGCTTCCGACTCCATTCAGTGCGTCCTCGGTTTATTTCAGACCCATCAGTAGATAATCTCAGTAGATGCAAGAACTGAAGACTACCATCTTCATTTTTAGTTGATGCTGGAAACCCATTTGTTCCTTTTAGCTGCGAGATGGTTCCGGCTCCGTTAATTGGTTCGGGATTTGTGAGAGAATCTACAATATCATCATGTTGACACTCTCGTCTGTAATCCAAGGTGATGCTTCTTAGCTCATGCGTGTCGGTAAGTTCTTGAGGCGTACTCTGCCAGAACATGAATGATTTTAAGTACAAGCCATAAGACCAAATAAAGGTGCTTGTGTTACACAAGAATCATGTCCAGAAAAAGTTGTAACCTTTCTTAATATAGTAATGGTTCATTAATAATTACTGAAAGTCTTAACATGCCACCACTTAAACAGTTGAACTAGTTGATGGGAATCGATCGGTATAACACAACTACAATAATGAGTCTTTCTGTAAAATCTTCCTTGATTATAAGCGGACATGTGAGCTGATTCGGGACATGAGTGCATGCTTCTCATTGGTAAACAAAAAGAAAGTCACATAAGATGGGAAACGAGAGTATGTTAACAATTAAAAAGGATAACAAACTCAACTCACCTCCAAAAGCCATCCAATGTAGGTGACATTGTTTACATGGTGGTTCATGTCCAGATCACCTCTTCTAGGCTGTATAACATCGGACAGGTATTCAGTTTCGTATTTGCCAAGGCAGAGAAATCTCAAAAAAAGAAAAAGAACGCATTTATAACGTGCTAATGTTCAATGGTCAAACAATATTACCACTAGCCCTAATTTTGAATATTGAGAAGGATCTTCCAGCTTCGGTATTTTCCTCAGGCTTTTGTTGTTCTCCTCAGGAAAGGCTAATCTGCAGATGTCATCACATGAAGAATTAGCTAAGAATTGATACTTAGGTCAAAACGAAAGCGAAGTGACTAAACATGGCTCAATGTTCATCTACACATCACAATTCAAAGACAGAGAACAAGCAATCACAACATTGAGGCATCACATCTTTTTTTCTGAAGTATCTGGACAACCACCTCAGTTGTCGATTAAGAAAGAGCCAAGAACATCGACCAGGAAATTCCAGGTATAGGACCCAACTGCTGAGTTAAACCATGAAAGGATGGTTGTTTGTTTGCTTTATTATCAACAAGTAACTTATTGGGAAGAACATAGATGAGGCAATCCAAGTTGATCTACAAGAAGCCTTATAATCGACATTATAACCTAATAAATGGATCCCCGGGTGTGGGCTAATAGGCAAATAGATGAAAATCTATTTCATCTTTTTAGTTGGAAGTTTTGTAGGTTCTTGAAAATGGATGGTGACAAAATACATCTATGGAGTTGAGACTAATAGAGACGTAAAACAAAGAAACCTTGGGAAGACTCACAAAAGACATTGGCCAAAATTTTCCTTCTAAGGCAAATCTAAGCTGAGCTCGAGCCTTCTTTTCTTCATCTTTATTGCAAAGCAGAGGGAAGAATTGCTCAAATACTAAAGGCTAATTTGGGTTGTGCTGTAAATGCCCTACCTACACCTAGTGAAGGTTGGAAGAAAATTATCAGCATTTAAACCTCACTTGAATGCTCTTGAACTCTCTTTGCTAATGCTACCTATGATTGCTTGAAGGGGTAAGTGATGGTTGCAGTTCGAAAATTAATGCTACTCTCCCGTTTAACGTGTGTATGGGATCACTTGTGTCAAAGTGAAAGCAATGCATGCAGATGAAATGAGCACTGTTTAAAAGCTTGCTGACCATTTTAGACCAGTGGTAAAAAGAGGAGAAAAAGTTTTGCCAAATAAGTTGCAAGGATCGAGACATCCAGCAAGCTCACAAAATATGAAGACGATGGCAAAGCCAGGAGTTCTTTTTATTGAGGAAGCCGCACTTATAAAGTCATTACAGATGTCCTAAGAAATATTTAAAATCTGAAAACAAAGTAAAAATCACGACTCAAAACAAGAAAACATTAAAATTTGAATCTGGAGACATGAAAAAAAGTAAAGCAGGCAATGTAAAAATTTTAAGGGATGAAAAATAAGTGAACCAAGGAAAAAGTGAAGATAAGAAGGCCGAAAAGCCACGAGAGTACTATAGCTAAAGCATGCTAAAAATGCTAGCAGTGGTAACAAGATGAAAAGATGTTCTTAGGCCCTGTTCTTTTGGGCTGAACTGAAACTGTGAGAGGATCTTAGCTGAGCTGAGCTGAAACTGTGCCCAAAAGAACATGGCCTTAGTATGCGTCAAACATGTCACCTAACGGCTGATGGGTCCTACTAAGTCAACCAAATCAGCCAACTTTCTTTGCTGCTTCTTTTTAATCAGCCAGGGAGACTTAGATAAAACTTTGAGGCACAGGAAATATGCTCGCTTAGAGACCTAATTTGCCTCCTAGGCACAACAAGACTATCCAAATCAGTCTTTGGGATACAATGGAGTTTACATCAACATAAATGAAAGTCATTTATACACAAGTTTGCTTGAAAAAACTGTATTAAATCTCCCGCATATTCAAACATAGCATTTCTGTCGTAAACAAACTAAAGTTTAAGTTGTGTTTCAAAGATAACTCAACCACGTATATTTAGGATAAAACTTAAAAACCCCTTAGAACTGAGTTTAAGACACTATTATAAACTCAACCAAGTGAACTTTATATACTTTCAAGACATTAAGCTCACTGTTTGAATTGACTAAAACATGTCATCAGTCTCCCTTAACCATTTATATATAGTTAAGTACAGAAATATAAGCCAACAGCCATTTTTAGTCGAAATCACATGCAATTGATTTAGGAACCTCTTAGCAATTCGTCATACGATAATTTCCCTTTGACTATCAAAATCATAAGCTTAGTGATGCTTTTAAACTACTGCAAAATCCTGACTACACTTGTACATAACATGTCACAAAGACCAGTTTGCGAACAATGATACAAGAATTGGAAGTAAGACATCATTCCATGGCTTTTGTCAAATTCTTCCATAAAGATACACATATGATGAAAACATAGCGACCACACTCATTTTTTATCACAAGCATATTGATTTTATCACTAAATTAGCATAAATAAGTATAGAACATAAGATAACTTGGCTTACAGCAAAGTTAATATAACACGGGTGAAAACAAGTTTAGGACCTAGAAAGTCATATCTTAAAACCCCCATTATAGACATTTGACTCCATAAGCTTCAGCACTATGAGAATCATCTTAATAACAATCACTGAAACTAAGGTAATGCTAAGACACAAACCAGAATCCCTGTGTTTTCTTATAATAGAAGGCCCCCAAGGGTATTCAAGTCACACTACACTAATAGTTGGTTGGTGTGGCATTTCTGATGTCAGAGGCGGTTAGAAGAAAGAGAAGGAAAAAAGGAGAACTATCCAATGATTCCTAACAAAATTCAGTTAGCAATTTTGCTAGTGGAGTAGTGAAGAAATCATAAATGGTCGTGAATAGACAGACTTTCAGAAAATTGTAGAGAGTACAACACATTGAGGGAAACCTCATCTTCTCGAACAAGTGAGGGTTGTAATTGGCAAATTTACACTGTTTATCAATACAACATATTACCTTAGCCTAATCTCTGTTTTTCTATATTAAATTGTGCTTGATTTACCTAGTTCATAGCAGAGAACCAAGAAAGAAGTCATGTAAAGTGAAGTAATCTTCTCTGCAATTTAGATAGACTTCTCGTAACATACATACCTTGATTTGGGAGATCATAACTCCTAGCTTATATGTACTATTTGGGTAAAATTTTGGGACCACCTTCTATAAAATATCGAGAGGAGAAAATTTTATAGCTAAAAACAATTAGAAGACTGGAAAATCAAGCTGGAACATAAAATTGCCGAACTGCTGAAAGTAGCGGCCTGGGTAAGGGAAGAAGATCCCCGCTAGACACTGCCTTATATGCATACTTGGACAAAGTAAGGTAGGTCCACACCCTTGATCCGTACCTGTCACTCATCAAAAATGGCATTTTAGACATTTTCTGCTAACCCATCTTCAGCGAGATCTTGTCAGCTATTACCAATCTACCCTAACTAATCAATTACCAACAATACTAAGCTATTGCCAACACCCAGTTGATATCCAAAAGGTATTTAGGCATATCCTATCCATATGCAGTATACTAGTCAAAGAAAGGAGAATGTTGCAACTGAAAAAAAAATCAGGGAATATTGTATAGATAACACCTAAGAGAGTCTACAACCAAACTTATTTTGTTGACTAGCACAGATAAAGGACATAATGGAGTGTCCAAATGCAGTTTTCTTCCCCCACCTAGGTGGCCACTTTTTCTAGTACGACAACTTAGTGCATCTCGATATTCGCAATCTTTCACATGTTTCTAGCTCTTGGTTTCTCCATAGAAGTTGTTCCTTTCAAAAGTCATAAAAGTTGGGCACAAGAATTACCCAGATAATAGTTCTAAGCTAGGATTTATGGGCTATTAAAGCTAGGGTATCTTTGTTAATAGAAGTTTGGTAGATTGTATAGAGGATTTCTCCTCTTTTTCATGGCTTATCTTGGTATATTAAGCTTAGGTGATTGTCCTTGAGATTGTTCTCATGGTGACCAAAGCAAATGACCAAAAAAAACAAGAAATACAAATATACATAATCCACATGCATCATTAACAACCACTGCTTACTCCACTAGGCATATTCCTGCATGCACTCACTAGGTGGAGACATAGTTCAAAAATGCAGTTTCGGTCACGATCGCGGTAACGTTCACGGTGATGCGGGAACAGGGATAATGCGGTTGTCGTACCGTCAAATATCGGCTTAAAGCATGAGATATCCCTATAACCCGCCTAAAACGCGGTTTAATTACACCTTTACGATGCGGGTAATATCGGTTCGGTAGATTCCAAAACCTTTACAACACGTGTGATACGATACGATGCGGCCGACGTACCACTTATAACAACCACTAATAAGCACTATTGTCAGTTTGTCACTACTAATAGGGGATTAACATGGTTTAAGGCGAGTAGATGGCTGCTATGAGCCACCCTAGTAATTCTGCTAGCAATTCTGTAGTGGCAGCTGTCCTAGCATTTCTGTCCGCGGCAGCTATGTGACCTGATAAATAGGCAGCTATAAGAAGAGAGAAGGAGGAAGAAAGTAGTGAGTGAAAGAAACCTGGGAGAACTCTTAACCTCTCGAACTTTGAGATTTGTATTGAGTTGATCATTTGATCTTTAGTGATACAAACTTATCCCCCTTGGTACTAATTTGCTAGTGATATTGATGTTTATTTATCTAAATCCGTAGCAGCGACTTGTGCTGCGAGGGAGATGTTGAGAAATCCATCTTAAAGGATATGTGTTTTATTAAAAAAAAAAAAGTACGCGAGTGTAAGCTGAAATGTGTGGTGGTTGAATAATATTTGGTGAGCTGTAATACTGATGGATGCTAGCTGGAGTACCATTGAAAGCAACAACAGTGAGGACCCCCCTTTCATGAGGGAGCTGGAAACCTATCGGGCCACTGGTAAATGGTGGGACGATGCTTTGGACCATGCCCACGAAATCCTTAGGCACATTGAAGAGTGGAATGCAGTTAAGGGGGAAGGCGAGTAGAAACCACTATACTCGGCCTCAAATTCATGCTTATGCTATCATCAAGACCTTACCCTGATGTGAACCCTAGCTAGTTTCTAAAGAGTGTACTTGACAATAATATGCTTATTCGCTGCAAACAGTGCAATTAGAACACGGAGTGATGCTCCAGAATATAGATGAAAAAAAAAGTATAAGGTGGCACGGTATTGTAGGTGAGGTGTGGAGAGATATGGGGATTACTATGGAGGTTCACAAGGAAAAATATATCCCGATAACCTGATGTACAGGAGGTTAGAAGATAGTGAAGAGAGGCGAAGGCTAAAGCCATATAAGACCAGTTCTAGGCAGTGAAGCTCAAATTTTAGTGTAAAAAGAGATCCAAAAGACAATTGCAAGACTTGTGGCCAGATTATGAACCAGAAACACCCCTGATTAGTAGTGGCGCAATAGTGGTCGTTAATCATTATTACGACCCCCTAAACATGGACTAAGATCAAGAATAGTTGAGCTTTGAGAAGGAGCAGTAGTGGTTATAAGTGGTATGTAAAATAAGGAGATGTGTTTTTGTCTCCACCATAGTAAGTGCGTGCAGCTAAGGAATAAGCCTTGTGGAGTAAGCAGTGGTTGTTTATGATGTATGTGGATTATGTGTATTTGTATGTGTTTTTTTTCTTCTTCTGTATCCTTGTTTTTTTTCTTTTGTTCTAAGTAAGGTGAAATTCACCTCATGACTGAGCCTTCAAGGATCAGGAGTATCCGTCTATTACACTTGGTACCAGAGCCAACAGAAGATGACACATAATCCCTATGTGACACATGTCCTTGATGTCTCTTCATTAAAGATGCACGACTGTAAATTTGCAATGGCCAATGTGTTTCTCTGTTGTAATAACCTCTTACACAACCATGCTTATATACAAAGTCCAACATGCACTTATTTTTGTTTCATTAGCACCACTCTAGAGTGCATCTTTTCTCATCAACCTAACTCAAGTTGGAAAATTCTCTGAACACAGTCTTAAAATAATGCACAACTGCCAAAGATTCCTTTCCAAAAGATTTCACTTTTTCAATAAAGAAATGCCACAGAAAAATTCTTATATCTGGATTATGATTTGCTCTGAATACTTTGGATTAGACCAAACGAGAGATATAGCTCTTTTGGAAAGGCTAGCTGTGACCTTGACCCTTGGATTCACACTCATACCATCCTTATCATGAATTAGAGTGACAGACCTCAAATGCAGAAGCTTTACAAATATATGCTTGTTAAAAGGGTTCAAAAAAGGGACAATGAGCTTCAAACCACCTAGTAAAGTTCATATAATAGAAAACCAAAACGGAAGAATACATCATATTGTTTTGCCATCTTCTAAAACTAATACTTCAAGCAGATGTTTATATAAGAGGGTGAGGGCTTACCGAAGCTTTTTGGACAGTAAATCAAATACTCATCAGCAATTTGAGGAGTAACTCTCTCCAACCTTCTGGTATCCATGTTCATCATCACCCACTTACTGCATTGAGAAAAGGAGTTGGTTAGGAAAAGGGTTCAAATTTCCCCTTTGAATGCATTTGATGCAATGTATCCTATGGAATGATGAAATACATTAAAGCTTAAGACCAGGAATTTTGAAATGTCAGCACATCTTCAGGAAGCATAACTTTAGCATCAAATGTCCACTTATTGAAACAGGGGACTTAAACATATATGAGATCAGCTTTAGGAGACAAAACACCTGAGCGAACTCTACCAAATGGGGATGGACATTGTAAAAAGAGATTCTTGCAATTACCATCACTTACTACAGTCTACCAAATGGGCCGTGAGAGGTCAAAGTCAAAGTGAGAGGCAAATACCAAATACGAAACGGTGCTAAATCACTAACTTGAACTATAAATATCATCAAGAGGCCCTATCCTCTTGAGACCAAGGTTTGGGGGTGCAAGGCCCATGGGGGAGTTGGCCTTCCAAATGCTTGTACATATATCGTATGATTGTACCAACAACAGTCCTACCCCAAGAATTAACACTTTCCCGGCTCCCTACTCCGCTATAGTTATGTGAAATTTCAAAAGAAAATCTAGCCTTCCTTTGGATCTTTTGCATTAATTCTTTTTCTATAAATTGGTAAGGAGAAGTGAAAATCACATAGGTTGATCCGACCAGCCACATAGGCAAGGCCCTTTGGGAGTAGGGGGGAAGGTAAGGGAATCCCACCTCAGAAGTGCCTCCCGGTGGGGTTTGATCCACAACCTCGAGATTGTGAGGTACAAACCTTACCACTAGACCAAGTACTACTTGGTGGCTTTTGCACTAAATTGTGCTTCAATGAATATCATCTAATTGCAATATAGTAAAAAAAAAAAAAAAAAAGGCTGATTCCTATTGATAAATTTACTGAAGTTGGAAACCCTGATGTAGTTTTGATCTACACAGTACTTCTCAGCAAGAAAACCAATCACACAAATGTAATTTACAACAAGTCTGAGGAATGAGAAGGAATAGGGCTGATGACTGAACACTACCTAGTAGCTCTTCCGATAACTTCACCATTTGCATAGTCCTTAAGGATGAAATCACGTCTAGTCCCAATTTTTCCTTCTGCCTGGCACCAAGTCTCTATCTCAACCACATCACTCCTGCACCAGGAATCAGACACAGCAATGTTAAACATGACCGGGAAAACCTCCACAACAATAGAAAAATAAATTTACCAAGCTGGGTATCGGTATATCTCGATGTGCATGCGTGCAGTCACCCATATGAGATGAAGCTTTCTCATGGTAGGGTCGTTGCAAATCCATCTGTTGAGAACCCAACACTCTGAGCATGGTTGCAGCCCACTTCCTACAACACAAAGACCACTTAATTCATTAGAATGGAAAAGGAGTACAGTGTTTTTATTCAACTCTTAAATTTCAAAGGATCTCTCTTTGATCACATTTTCATGTCAACATGTGGTAAAATATTTCTCTTTCAAATACCAACATCATGCATCTATTCTGGAGTAGAAGACACTAGAAAACAACATGGAAACAAGATACCAAAACAAAAATTGCAACAGTTCATGGCAGTTTCATAAAGGAATCACGGCATGATGCTACATGGTGAACATAAACTGTAGAAGAACAGAATAATAAAAAACCATGCTCAAACAAGAACTACTAGCTGCAGAAGTTCGCGGAAACTGTCCCTTGAAGAACCAACTAGACCTTTAATTCGGTTTTACACGGGAGATCTATGTTACTCGGACTCGTATATCCATGTTGGACAGGGGCACCTGTCCAAGTGTAACAACCGTAAGCAGCTGATTCCATGGCTCTGTCACAACCACAAACCTAATTGTCTCATGCAGAAGAAGATCATCTTTCAAAAGAAGTGTAAGGGTGCATCTCTTCACCTAAACTTATCCGAGGTGAACTTATTAGACCTGATGAGCCCTGATTTCACCTTACGTTTACATCTAATTGGATTTCATCAGCCGCGAAAACTTGCTTATTATGGTGAAAGGAACGCACCTTAAGAAAATGCTTTCAATCAAGTTTATTTACACATTAGTAACCAGAATGGCAGAATACGAGCAGAAGTGATCTATGTCAACAGAATCATATCCCATGCACAAAATGCCCAACTCAAAATGCAGAAAACTACCCTTAAATCAATGTCAGAAACCAAGGAGGCTTTTCCAAACACAATTAGAACAAAATTAGGATATTACAGAATTCCAACATCTATGTATGAATCCCGAATATTCCCCAAAATTCAGGAACCTTTCAACAACAAATACACCCCTATACTCCTCCCCTACCCAAATTACTCAAACTCATCAATCCAAATTCACAATTACCACACAAATAACAGAACTACAACAAACCCATAATCCAAAACTTCCAAAAAAACACTCAAAAACCATAACTTCACAAATACCTTTCATGCAAATTCACCAAAACACCACTCAAAAACCCAAAACTGCATCAAACCCATCATTCCAAATTTCACCAAAACCATCACAAAAACCAAATATTTCATCATATCCATTATTCCAAATTCAATACTCAACACTGAAAAACCAAAACTTCAACAAAAAACAGAGAGGAGAGAGAAAAACAAAAAAAACCTGTAACAAATTGGCAATGGTTTCAACAGTAGCAGTCTTATTAATCCCAACTTCATAAGACCTGACAATGAAGTTCTCCTTATAAGACAACCCATCTTCAGTCAAGCTACCCAACCGGAGCCGGTCCGCCAGCCCAATCGGGCCCGACCCGGTTTGGGTAACGCCATTGTTAGTAGTGGTTGAAACTGATAGAGATAGATCGGGCCGTTTCGATGCAGAGGAGCACGAAACAGAAAACGTTTCGGCGGCGATTCAACTCAGGAAGAAATTTAGGAGAAGCCCAGAAACTGCATTGAGTTAAAGATTGAATATTGTCTGTTAATACGTTGCATGATGATAATTTCATCATCATCCGTTTTTTTTTTTGTGGGTATTTTCTCTCTCCTCCCCTGTTCTTGTCTTTGTGAAAAGCACTGTTTGGTTGTGTTTTTTGTGGGTTTTATTAGGAGTTTTTGAGTGAGTTATGGTTCGATGAAACCGAAGAGAAATTTTTAGTTTTTAAAAAAGAAGATCATCTGTCCATTTTATTTTATTTTTGCATCGAAGGTTGTCATGTGATGGACGATGTAGTCGCTACTAAATATTGCAGGTGAATATTGGTAACAATGATATAAAAAAACAACTGTTGCAGCCTGCAGGTGATAAACTCGTAAAAGTCCACTTTTTCCCATCAAAATAGGAGCGGATGACTTGTGTTTATGGGAAGTGAAACACGTTGGATACTCGAATAAGATCGGAATTTCTCGTGTTTTATATACAATCTACCTCTATTTGGAAGTGAATTATTTGGATATGTTTGTTGTGAGAAAAATATAGAGAGAGAAGCCTATATTGTAAGAAGAGTGTGTTGTATTCGAATTGTGTAAAACTGATTTCTTACATCGACGATATTTATAAGCAAAAATTTCTACTGTGTACAATTGCAGTGCGGCGGAAGAAAACTATTCTGACATGCATTTGCGGTGGGAGGAAAATTTCCTGACATGCATTAAATGCATGCCAGGTAAATTGTGGACTTTATCATGGTTAACAGTGGAATTGTGAATTCCACCGTTATCTCAACACTCCCCTCGAATGTCCACCGATAACTCATAATGGACGTTGTCTCATTAACAACCCTTGTTGAAAAACCATGTGGGAAAAATCCATAACTAGGGAAAAGAGTACAACTATTATGTATCCTTATATGCTTAAAATTAACAAACCTCATTAAAAACCTTGTCGTGAAAAACCCGGTGGGATAAAAACCCGATCGAAGGGGAAAATAGTGCAGCGCATATAATACTCCCCCGAATCTAGCATATATCACGAAGATGACGCATTCCAATTATTCGGACTAATTCTTCAAATTTCTTCGCCGGAAGGGATTTGGTGAATAAATCTGCATGGTTCTCACATGATTGGATTTGTTGGATGTTTATCGTCCCTTCCTTTTGGAGGTCATGAGTGAAGAAGAGCTTTGGTGATAAATGTTTAGTTCTGTCTCTTTTGATGTACCCTTCGCTTACTTGGGTGATACATGCAAAGATTATCTTCGTAGATGATAGTTGGATCTCGTTGTTATTGTTTCCATTCCACATTCTTCTTGGATATTCTTGATCATTGACCTTAGCCATATACATTCCCTTCCCCACTTCATAAAGAGCAATTAATTTCGCATGATTTGGATGATGTGGAGGTCAAAGTCTCGCTTCGTGGATTTCCAAGATATTGCAATACCTCCATAAGTGAATAGATATCCGGATTGTGACTTAGCCTTTTGTGGATCTGATAGGTACCCAGCCTCTGCATATCCAATGAGTGACGCATTTGGTTTCAACAAGTAGAATAATCCAATATCTTGTGTTCCTCGAAGATAGCGTAACAAGTGTCTGATTCCATTCCAATGTCTCTTCGTTGGTGCATTGTTGTATCTAGCTAACAAGTTTACTGAGAAAGCTATGTCAGGTCGAGTATTGTTAGCCAAGTACATTAAGGCACCAATCGCACTTAAATATGGTACTTCAGGACCAAGAATTTCTTCATTTTCTTCTCGTGGTCTCAATGGATCATCTTTCACATTCAGAGAACGCACTATAATTGGAGAACTTATTGGGTGGGCTTTGTCCATGAAAAAACGTCTGACAATTTTTTCTATATAGTTTGATTAATGGACAAAAATCCCATTTCTCAAATGTTCTATTTGCAAGCCAAGGCAAAATTTTGTCCTCCCGAGATCTTTCATCTCAAATTCTTTCATCAGGTACTTTGCAGTTACTTCGAGTTCTCTAGGAGTTCCAATAATATTCAAATCATCGACATAGACATCAATGATGGCGAATCCTGATTTGGATCGCTTTATGAAAACACAAGGACTTATTTGATTATTTTTGAATCCTTCTTTCAATAGGTATTCACTAAGACGATTATACCACACTCTTCCAGATTGTTTTAACCCATAGAGTGACTTTTTCAATTTTATTGAAAACATCTCTTTGGGCATGTTATTTTCTGGTAGTTTTAGTCCATCAAGGACTTTCATATAAATATCTGTGTCAAGTGACCCATATAAGTATGCAGTCACTACATCCATTAACCTCATTTGCAATCCTTTCGAAACTGACAAGCTTACCAGTATTCTTAGTGTAGTTGCATCAACTACTGGAGAATATGTCTCATCATAATCAATCCCTGACATTTGCGAGAAGCCTTGAGCTACTAGCCTTGCCTTATATCTAGTAACTTTATTTTTCTCATTGCGTTTTCTCACGAATACCCATTTGTACCCAACTGGTTTTACACCTTTTGGTATTTGGGTTATTTGTCCGGATACCTCACGTTTTTCAAGTGATTTCAATTCTACTTGAATTGCTTCTTTCCACTTTGGCAAATCTTTTCTGTGGTGACATTCATCTACTGTATTTGGTTCTATATCATTTTCATCGTATGTCATTTCAACCGCTATGGAGTAAGCAAAGATTTCATCCAAGACAACATCTTTTCGATTCCATTGTTTCTTCATAGAAACATAATTAATTGAAGTTTCATTGTTGTCTATTCTTTCATGTTCATGTTCTTCTGGAACATGCTTATCTTCATTTTTGTTTTCATCATGAATTTCATCATGCTCATTTGGAGGATTTATATTAATTTCGTTCGTTGTTTCTCCTTGCTTTTTTATTTTTATTGGTTTTGAGTCTTTAGAACCGGGTGGTCTACCACGTTTTCGACGTGATATTGACTCATCTTCAATGGCCTTATTGTCACTAGGAATTTCAATTCGTGCCGTGGCATTCTCAAGATGCGATGTGACTTTGTCACTTTCTTAGTATCTATGAATGCATCTAGCAATTAGTTTGGCAATACTTTGCAAATGAACAATTTTCTTGACTTCTTGTTCTCATGAATTTGTTCTCGGGTCCAGAAACGACATTTGCGTTGCGTTCCATTTAATTTCTGTTTTTATATTTTGTGGGTCCACTTTCTCTCCTCCTAAGGATGTGAATACTAACTCATTTAAATGACAGTAAGCAGATCGAGCAGTAAATAAATCGCCAGTTGTTGGCTCTAAATATTTGATAATTGATGGAGATTCAAATCCGACATATATTCCCATCCTTCTTTGTGGACCCATTTTAGTACGTTGGGGAGGAGCAATAGGTACATGTACAGCAAACCCAAAAAATTTCAAATGTGAGACATTTGGTTCTCTACCTGATACTAATTGTAACGGTGAGAATTTATGATAAGTTGTCGGCCTTAATCTTATCAATGCTGCTGCATGTAATATAGCATGATCCCAAGCAAAAGAGGGCAATTTTGATCTCATTATTAATGGTCTTGCAATTAATTGTAGTCTCTTGATTAATGATTCAGCAAGATCATTTTGTGTATGTACATGAGGCACAGGGGGCTCTACAACAATCCCAATAGACATGCAATAGTCATTAGAACTTTGGGATGTAAATTCCCCAGCATTGTCTAATCTTATTCTCTTTATTATATGATCTGGGAATTGAGTTCTTAATCGAATTATTTGAGCCAGATGTTTTGCAAATGCAACATTTCTACTTGACAAAAGGCTCACATGTGACCATCGAGTAGATGCATCAATTAATACCATGAAATAGCAGAATGGTCCGCATGCGGGGTAAATAGGCCCACAAATACCTCCATGTATTCTTTCTAAAAACATTGGAGATTCAGTGTCAATCTCATTTATAGATGGTCTAATTATCAATTTGTCAAGTGAGCATGCAGAGCATGATAATTCATTTGACTGAGGAATTTTGACATTCTTTATAGAGTGTCCAGTTGAATTTTCAATGATTCTATGCATCATTCCTGTGCCAGGAGGGCCAAATCGGTCATGCCATAGAGTAAATAATTCTCTATTATCTAACTTATGGTTAGATATCATATTAATTTCAATCGGACGTATATCTATGCGATATAGTCCCGAGGAAATTGCTGGCAATTTTTCATAGATGTATTTCTTGCAGCATTTTTCTGCCGTGAGGCATATAAATTCATCTTGGTTCACTGTCATCGTTTCCAAATATTAACCATTTTGACGTACATCTTTGCAACTTATGAGGTTTCTTCGAGATTTACTCGAATATAATGCATCATTGATTATCAATTTTGTCCCATTTGGAAATATAATACAGGCTTTCCCAGAGCCTTATTAACTTGGTTGTCCCAGATATTGTGCTAACATTTGCCTGGAATATTGTAAGTTTTGAAAAATACTCTTTATTTTTCAATATGGTGTGTGTTGTCCCATTGTCGAGGAGATATTGTTCTTTGGATCCAACTTCTGGTAAATCCCTATCTTCATAAATAATAAATATGAAGATCGTAAGATAAGAAAATGAATATTTTATTAATAATCAAAAGAAGGAATACATGAAAATGAATATTGAAGCAATTAAAATAAACTAAGTATATTAATGCATTGAAAAGTTGTTTTCGGCTTCAAGATTATCCATAAAAAAAAAATCAAAACATCAAGGTCGGGCATGGATGTATTAGCTTCATTAACAAAGTTTGCTTCAAAGATTTTTCCCTTTGTTCTTTATTGAAGCCTCGATATAGGTCTACCAAATGTTTGGCAAGCACGACATGTGCGACCCCAATGCCCGACCATGCCACATCCGTGGCGAGTGTCATTTCCTTTATAGGACGTCTTCCTCTCGATTTTCGGATGATTGTCCCCAATTTTTATCGAATTTTTAAAATTGTTATTTCTTGAGGAAAATCGAGCTCTGCCACGTCCACGCCCTTAGCCACGGTAATTACCACGTCCTCTCCCACAACCGTTGTAATTACCACGTCCACCTCTATGTATAGCATTTGCTTCAGGTGGATCAGAGCTTTCTATTGCATTTATTTCATGTGTGGCTGAAGACCCTGTAGGTCTAAGATTATAATTTTTCAGCAGAAGATCATTATTTTGTTCAGCCATAAGTAGTACTAATATTAGCTCAGAGTACTTTCTGAAAGCTCTGAATCTGTATTGTTATGCCAATATTATATTAGAAGCGTGAAAGGTGGAGAGCGTTTTTTCTATCATCTGCTCTTCTGTGATGGGATGATCACAATATTTCAACAATGATACAATTCTAAACAATGTTGAATTGTAATCATTGACTGCTTTAAAATCCTGGAATCTCAAATTGATCCAGTCAAAATGTGCCTTTGGGAGGAGCACATTTTTGTGATGCCCATATCTTTCATTCAGGCTATCCCATAGTTCTTTGGGATCCTCCACAAGGAGATATTCAGTTTTTAAACTTTCATGTAAATGATGCCTGAGAAGGACTAAGGCTTTTACCTTTTCTTGTTCAGTCGCTTTTTTAACTGATGCGGCTGACGTAGTTGCATCCCCTTGTTGGGTTGTCACACCCTTAATTGTATGTTCTAGTCCTTGGGCCTTTAAATTCATTTGGGCGTCCACCGTCCATTCTAAAAATTTTGCCCAGATAGATCTAGTATGTTAAATTGTTTTTTCACTAGATCTCCCATTTTCTACTATAAACATGTAAATATTTGAAATTAGTAAATGATAATAAATCATATATATTATCTCCCCTAATTTATATCATTATAATTATACATAAACAAGACAAAAAAAAAAAAATACTAAAATAGCGTACAATATTAATTAAGCAAAAAAAAGTCAAAAATAGAAAAAAAAAACGAGTGAAAGAAAAAAAAAAACTTCCTAAAATGCACTTAAAGATACAAAAGAAAATGATACTCATGTGCATTTTTTTTTCGTCATTCTTCCGGGGAGATAATTTTTTTTTTGTTTCCTACTTGTGTATGAGGAGATATATCATTAATGCCATAAGAAGGAAAAAAAGAAACCGGCTATAAGGAATAAGTATAGCCTTATTATCCTAAAATCCTCCTCAAAAGAAGAAGATGAAGGTGGAGGACGGTTGTCCTCGGCGTGGAACATGGTGGCCGGAAGGGTTGAGGAAGAAGAGAATTTTTTTTTTGTGAGTTTAGAGGAAAAGTTGGAAGAAGATAAGGGATGTGTGGTGAAAATGGGGTGGGTAATCCGGGTTATCCCTAATTGTGCAGTTCATCTACAGGTAAAAATATACAATGCAATAAAATTTTAAGATTGGCAAATATATATTAGAGCAAATTTGTCTACTCTTATGCATGTTGGTAAAATGGTGATATAATATATGTAACTACAAATGCAAAAAAAAAAAAAAGAAGATTAGAGACAATAATATATAATAGTGTTTTGAATGCTTGTTCCCTGCATACATATAACATTATTGTACATATAAGAGATAATAATTTTATCACTTCACTAGGCCGTCCATATAGGCGGCAAGTTAAAAAAAAAAAAAACTGACCCGTCCATGTAGGCGGTTCAAGAGCAAAAAGAAATGACATAAAATAAATGTCCTTGCCCTCCATGAAGGTGGCTTTATTATCAAATTACTTATTTTCTGGGTTAGTGGCATGGTGACGTTTACTACTAGTCCCTTCTTGTTCATCCCTATTTCTTTTATTACTTGGTGGAGGTTGATTTTCAGTTGGTTGTATAGGGGGTTATTGGTGATGGGAACAGGAGTTTGTGGGTTTTCTCTGGTATGGGTATGGGTATTTGTACCGTCGTTAAGGTTACTGGATTGGGGCTGTCTTACAGTTCCCCTCGCTGGGTTGGTAGTGAATGTCACATTGTTTCGCTCTATCCAAAAGTAAACACCCGAGACAGAGACATTGTGTAAAACCATGTTAATCCCGTTACTTTTTTAATCCATATTCAGATAGTAAGAGTGTGTTGTATTCGAATTGTGTAAAACTGATTTCTTACATTGACGGTATTTATAAGCAAAAATTTCTACTGTGTACAATTGCAAATTCAACAATTGCAGCGCGGCGGAAGAAAACTTTTCTAACATACATTTGCGATGGGAGGAAAATTTTTTTACATACATTAAATGCATGCCAGGTAAATTGTGGACTTCATCATGGTTAACAGTGGAATTGTGAATTCCACCGTTATCTCAACAATGTTTTGTTTTAGATTTGGATTTTATCTATTGGATTTGGATTGAAAAAAAAAATTCTTATATTTTTACACAGCTCGTCGGATGTAAATGATGTTAGACTCTCAATCTTTCCTCTTCCCTACTTACCTAAACGAATGAATAAGACCTTTGTTCCCTTGAGCTTGTCTAAATGCCTATTTGTTGAATCTCTGGAGACTCCAACAAGGATACTCTAGTAGTTTCACGCAATGAGAATTTAAGTTGATACCAAAACACAATCAAGTAGGTACTAAATATAATCGAATTGGTACCAGATTAGATTTTCGTATCAAATTTCAAGTTGATACCAAGTTATAATTTGGCGCTAAACTAGAGTCAAGTTGGCACCAGAATACAGTTAAGTTGCTACCAAAATTGTAACTTGGTACTAACTTAACTCTATTTGGCACCAACTTGACGGTATTTTGATACGAACTTTCTCTCCAACTTGTGAAACGAGCATGCCCTTATTTTGTTGGGAGTGTTTGAAGACTCCAACAAATTGTCACCAAACGTTCTCTGTTCCCTTATGACTCGTTTGGTAATTGGTTATAAATGATGGTAATGGGAATGTATTTATATGTAAATTTGTAAAGAAAATCATTGTTCATGCCCATGGTAATGCTAATTTATCCTACAATGTGTATTTTTTTTCTTAAATTTTCATTCCCATCCAATATCACCTCGTTGGTGGTAATGAGTGGTTATGAAAATTGCTTCCCTTTGGAGAAAAAAACACAAGCTTAGGGTTAGATTGCTTCCCCATGGAGAAAAGAACACAAACTTGGGGGTTGAAATTGCCTCCCAATGGAGATTTTAAGGCTGCTTCCCTAGTAACATTTCACTTAAAATTCATTCCTATTAGTATCATTTATTAACGACTACCAAATGGGCCATTAGTGTCTTTTAGGGTCCATCCCTTATCTTAATTAGGAAAGTTCAAAAGAAAAGAATAAGACATGAAATTTCTCGATGAAAGAATAGGGTTGCACCATCCTATTCAATGGTGGTAATGATAATTAAGCCCAAATTTCTACTTCTATTTGCTAATTTTACTCAATGTTGAGTATTAATAATCCTCTTAGCTATCTTTTTAGAGTTTTCTAACTAATTATTGGTTGGAGTTTGATATTTATTTCTCCTCTTATGGGAGTTTAGTGTTTGGTACTCATAGGTTTCTTCAAGAGATGCAATTTATTAATGGTCTGTTATGCTACTTTGCACTTGACATTGGATTCTCGTTTATGGTCTACACTGTCAAATAGTGATATATCTTTACAAAACCATGTCATAGATATAGGGGCTCATATAGAATGTTGCATGATTCAGCGAACAAAAGCGAAGTATGTTTTCCAATCAAATTTGGTTCGTTGTCATCATAGTTACGACAAAGAAGAATTTTATTTGATCAATTATATTGTCTTTCCTTTTTCTCTTATACTTATTGTGAAACACTGTACGACTTTCAATTAATAGATCTTATCTTTCCCCTCAAAAGAACGAAAAGAATTCTACATAGGCCAACCTAGAACTTGCCAACTCAAACAAATCTATTAGACAAATATATAATTAATCCACATAAGAAAAATACTTCCTCAGTTTCAAATTAAAGGCAACAATTCGATCGACACAGACTCCTAGGCAAAGTTTTTTAAGGGTTGATTAACAAAAGTGAGGGCAAGTGTTTAGTTTAATTAAGCACCACCAACCACTAACCACCACCACCTAATGCCGCCACCACCTACTGCGACCACCTAATCCACCGAGGCACCACCACCACCGAGACTACCACCACCTAATCCACCGAGACTACCACCACCATGGAGACTACCACCACCACCGAGGCACCGCCCCACCACCACCACCACCGAGGCACTACCCCAAGAACCATCCAACAGCCCACGACGGCCCCCTCCCCCCCCCCTGTCGCCCCAACTCCCCCCCCCACCCCTCGCTCACCCCCCTTCGATTATGGACCTCTAACCCCCCTTCGATTTCGTACCTCTAACCCCACCCTTGCGCCCCCTTCGATTTCGGACCTCTAACCATACCCCCCGCACTTCCGAAAAACGCCGCCGCTAAGGGTTGTTTGGGGTTTTCCGCGAGAAACGTTGTTGTGCTGCGTTGTTTGGGGTTTTCCGCGAGAAACGTTGTTGTGCTCAGGGGTTGTTTGGGGGTTTTCTCGCGAAAAACTCTTTTGTTCTCAAGGTTGTTTGGGGGCCGTGGGGGTTGATTTCATGGAGTGGTGAGAGTAGAAGATGATTGTGACGGTGGTGGTGGTGCCCAAATCGTGGAGGCCGGAGGTAGGAGGATGGTGGCGGTATGGAAGATGGTGGTGGTGGTGGGTGATGGTGGCGGTATGATGATGGAAGTTGGTGGTGGTGGATGATGGTGGATATAGGTGTTGGGTGATGAAGATGGAAGTTGACGGTGGTGGGTGGGTGTTGGAGAGAGGGGGGGGTGAAGTTTTGGTAGATTAATGTTGGTTAGGTTAGGTTAAGGGGGGGCTTAGTTAGTTTTAGTAAGGGTATATGTGTAATTTTACACTCAAAATCTTTACCAAAAATAGAAAGAAAGAAAGTGTTGCATTTAATTTGAAACGTCCGTTTTTAGAAACTGTTGCATTTAATTTGAAACAGAGAAAGTATATAATTTAGAATCAACATAAGAAAAAGGTTTGAAACTAAGATATACTTCGTCTGTTTTTAAATACTTAGACGTATAACGCTTTAGAATCTCCATAATATTGTAACATTTAGTTTGAATTTGTTTATCTATCACCACATAATGAGTCAAGTTGAGCCAAACTTTTAGTCAATTGACTTCAAATTGTTCATGAGGTAGTGTGTTCGTGACTACCCATGGATCAAGCCAGCTACCAGTCAATGCAAGTTGTGCTCTTGCATTAAGCTCTTAGCTTGAGAAGAAGATATATTTACAAGCTATCCATTTTAAAACCATTGAAGTTTTATTTGAAGTTTTTCATGTTGTAAATTACTCGAGAAACTCAACCATCTAGAGACGCACTAGACTCCTACTAATTTTAGATTTAAACCTCAACAAGCCTGATTGGGAGCAAAACTTACTCAAAAAGGATTGCTGCATTTTTAGGGCTTTTAAAGCTTGAAATCAAGACGTAACTTTAGTTAAAATGTAACTACCCATTTACCAAATATAATCAAAACACTTGTTGTTTTGCAGGTGAATAAGTTGGAGTTTTTCTCAACACTTATTGCTTACCACGGGTCCACTGCTGAATACTGATGCTCTTAGCCTAGTGGTGTCAAAACAAGTTCTCGAACAGATTCTAGGTATACCCACGACGAACCGTGCCGATCCCGGAGAGGTCGGATTCTCGCCGCCGGCTTCCCGGGTCGTGATTGGTCAGGTTTTGTTCATCTGGGTCGGTCACATTTGAATCATGGGATTGCCGGGTGCCAAACAGGTCTGAGCATTCCATTTACAAGTCAATCCATTCCCGGGTAAGATCGACCGTGGACATTTTTTAGGTGGGTTTGCGCATGTCGTATTAGGTTTCATGTACACTTGGGTCGACTCAAGTGTACTCGGGTTAAATCACTTATGACCTTAATTCGGTCACTGTGAAGCATCGGGTCCATTCGCTATTGAACGTCAATTCAACTTTGTTTAACTCTTGGTCGGGTCATTTTGATTTTATTATGGATTTTGTAAACGAATCATATTATTAAAAGTATTCAGATGGACATATATATACATATGTGTTTGTGCGATAAATATATGGATGATAACGAAAAACTAATAAAAACACTATATTGTTTACCGTGATGTTTAGTGTATTCTCTTAGTCAACTCGTATTTCGACTAATCAACTGCGTAAAACCACTCTAATAAGTAAAGGAGTAGAACGACTCTTCATACGTTCTAATCTCTATTATATAAGCCAAGGGAGGAGGCATGATGTCCCCCTTTGAAATGACTAGAATACCCTTTAATAATTTAAAACAACGTTTTCTTTTTATAAAGAAATAAAAATAAATGAGAATCAATGCAACTTGCCATATGGAATATGCAATCAGCATTAATAACTTAACAAAATAGATTGACACAATTAATTCACGAAATTAATTAGAATCTTTAATATAAAAATAGCGATATATCCTAATAACATAATATTTCGTATTAAGAAAGTTCAAACAATATGGTTTAGTAATATTTACAATCGTTAAAGAACTATACTAAAGCCGCTGACAATGAATTATTAAATCATCGACCAAAATATTCAGGTGACGGTATTGAATCAGCTTAAAAATCGGCCGCCATCAATTTAAAATGCTAGTAACATCTACAAAAGAACCAACCTCAATAATTTTAGATTAAAAAAATATGTTCATTCGTACATATAGCTACATAAGGTTGTTGACGCACGCATCGCGTGCATATACAACTAGTATTATATATTATAAACAATAATAACGAGTAGACGATCAATTCCAAGGTTTATATAAATGATTTATTATTATAAGCATTATGATCGATATATATAAGTTTGTAAATAGCTATGATGATAATGAGAATAGTAATAATAATAAACATAAAGCGATAATAATAATAATAATACAAATAATAACAGTAATAGTAACAATGCTAACAATAGCAATAGTAATACAAATAAGAACATGAATACTAACAATAGCAATAGTAATACAAATAAGAACATGAATACTAACAATAACAATAACAATATAAATACTAATAGCAATAGTAGCAACAATGCTAATAATAGCAATAACAATAACAAATATAACGCGGTATATATGTGTTATGTTGTGACTATATATGATACAATATAAACAAACTATTTTATCAATATGTTTAATCATTTTAGTAGAAAATTAGTATGAAAATAATTGTAAAACCAATCTAATACTCTATTCATTATAAATTAGTATAACGACTCTTGATATGTTATAATATTATAACAAATGGACAATCATACATTCATATGTTTACAATGACGGTTCATGTGAGACCTAAGTGATTATAACGAGGGTTCATATGTTGCACAATAATAATAATAAACATAACAACATACCCCCAAATCATTCTCCCCTATAAAAGCTAACCATAACTTAATAAAAAGTAAAATCAATAAGTTAACTGTTAACAAGTAACAACCATAAGTAAATAAGTTAACAAGTACTTACTAGTTACTAGATAGTAACTTGTTAACAACCATATGGTAACTTAACACTTAGTCAGTTACTCTTGTTTACATAAGTTATAAGATTATTTAAGTTAATTGTCTTTATGTTATACTATAATTTAATACTAGTATAGTGTTTATAATCTTCTCTTAACTTTGTGTACATGTGATTATAAACAAACTATTTTAGTAAGATTATCCGATCCGTTTTACTTTTTTTTTGGTTCTCTAGAAAAAATATAATTTTGTTGTCCTTTGAAAATTAAATAACCAACCTGATTATAAGAATAAGATTGAACTCATGAACATTAACAATTACATATGCTCATAATTGTAACATCATAAATAAAAACAAAAAATTCACACCAAGAAACCTATGCAGGCTATACTACTTTAATTAATAATAAAAAGTCAACGACCAAAAAACTAAAGATAAAATTATCAGTAATAATGTAATATCAAGTAAATAATCTACCTGATTTCAATTGCATTAATATTTCACCATGGTTTATGTACTAAAAAGTTAGTCATAACTCATACTTGAGCACAGCAGAACTGCACAAATGAACAACATAAATAGTCCCACATTGCTGATATAAGCAAGAATGTGTTGTGAAGAAACTATAGAAGGCTAGTGCTGAATATGGTACAAGCTACCCTTCTCAGCCTTTGGCTAAGATCAAGTGTAGTATCTGAAACGTGGGCCAATGTCCCACAATGATATTAATTTTTTTTTTAAGGGGAAAGTTCCACCAGTCCACAATAGCTTGCTGCTGGAACTTCGCGCGTAGCCTGTGCGTTGCACTATAGAACCTAGTATATTCAAGCTCCATTACATTTGTTTTCAAGCTTAGATATAGAACAATAATTGTATTTTAGTAATTTTTGTTGGGTTTACTTGTCCAAATAGGTTGGTAAAATTGGATCAAATCAGACATGTTTTATTTTATTTGGTTCAATTGGATTCTAGTTGCATTCGGGTCAATTATAAACAAATTGAGTTGAACCGGGTATTTACTGGGTCTAGTCGGGTTTTGGTTAATATCTGGTTGGGTTACGACCATGTTCGGGTTTGAATGCAGGTATGTATGGTTATGTTAGAATATGATCTTGCCCGATGCCGGTCATGTGTGAGTAATCCCAGGTCAGGTTTCGGTCAGGTATGGGGACTGACCTCACAGGTCGAACCTGGTTCAAGTCAAAAGTAAGACGTGTCGGGTCAAATGGGTCACATCTGTTTCTGACACCACTACTCTAGCCTTTATAAACTTTAGGACAATTCCAATTGGCCATAAATATCATAATTCTTGTGTATATGGGCAGTTGATTGAAGTTGAACTATATTTGGTACAACTTTGCTAGAGTTTGGTATGAATTTTTGTTTGGATAGTTTAGATCAAAACTTTCTTGTAGTAATTATGTCTACTCCACCTTAACCAAATGCTTGTATCTGTCGTTTGCCAAACTTTGTGTTCGAGCCTTTCCCCTTGCTTTACTTGCGGTACAATCTTAAATCTCTGAATGAAATATAAATCTTAACTTGATTGAAAGTTATAAGTTATGAACTTATGACTTGTGCCTTTGTTGTTGAGTCAAAATTGTATGGAGGAAGGAAATTGAACGTGAAACTCAACAATCCAACACTGATACACCTTTATTACTAGTACTTCATATGATATATACTCTCTCTTGACTATTATTTTTTAGTCAGTAAAATCTTAGGTATAATTGTCAATTTATCATAATTAGAGGTGATACACATTGATAATATTATTACAGTAATTCAAAATAGTAAATAGTGAGAAGTTATGTGTTTATTAATTAAAGATACCTGTTCACACATTTCTATAAACAAAGATCGTGTGACACATATGAATTAGAAATTTAATAATCATTTGCTCTTTTTTTATTCTTTACAAATATAACACAATATTTGCTCTAAAGTGCTTTGACAACCTTAAACACAACTTCTTATTGATTAATTTAGGAATACAACCTAAATTAATGTTTTCTTCTTTTTCTGGAAATAAGTGGAGAAACTCTTAGTGACAATGTGGTGAAGTCTATGTGCTGGAGAGTAAGTTGGTATTAACTTGACTTTATATTGGCAGCAACTTACAATCTTGGTACCAAATTGACTCTATTTTATATCATATTGTTGGTACCAAAATACAGTAAGTGGTACTACTTATGTCTCTTTGATACCATATTGTAATTTGTTACTATTTTAACTCTATTTGGCATCAAATATGAACTTGGTATCAACCTGAAAAGTTTAGTACCAAAATTTAACTCGGTACCAACTTGTCTCTATTTGGTACCAACTTGTCTCTATTTGGTACCAACTTAAATGCTCATTGTGTAAAATTACTAGTGTGACCTTGGTGGAGTCTTTTGAGTCTCCAAAAGACTCCACCATATCGTCACCTTGACAAACTCAATATACTGTAAACTATTGTTATTTTCAGATCTTTACGCAGAGACTCGATATTAAACTATTAAAAAAAAACATTTGATCGCGTGTCTGAAAGAAATATCTAGTCCTCCATTTTCCTAATCCTCCAACGTTTTAATATCTTTCAGAGGCTACATTAGGATTTTTTGACCTAAAACCCACTATTAAATTTGGATTATGGTTAATGTAGAAACAGTTACTACAGTAGGCCAACTTGCAAATAAATACATGAAATTTCTCCACCTTAACATGAATCTGATGTTAATTAACCCCTAACCTCAAGATTAGCAAGTTGAAGTAATATTCTAAAACTACCACATTACTACCATTTTGCTACTCCTTTTCTTGGTAACAGAAGCAATGCTTCTTTTTTTAAACTAAAAGTCAAGGAGAAGATAAATTCAACAATGCTGTAATGTATTTCGGGGCCAAATCAGGCCCACAAAGAGATTCTATGAATGTTGTCCAGATCCATCTTATGTACAGTAGGTAGTAAAATTTCACATAATAACATTTTATATACTATTCGAACCACATCCGGACAAAAATGTGAAAATGGACCACCCAGATTTGGTACCCTTACATGCATAGCAAGTGGATACGAATTTCAGCTTTCTGCTGCCCACTGCCCACTGCCCAGATTACATATTTGTGTCCATAGTAGAGCTGTAATTTGTCGCGTCATGAATGAATTCAGCAAGTATTAGACATGTGCACAAGAGTAATGCAAGAAATAGGAATCCATGGCCACGCTTCCATTTAGCCTCTAGGGGGTCATGATGAGCTAAGATTACTCACGAATTACTCTGAGCTCGGTATAAGATATATATTAACGGAGCAAAGCTAACCTTGATTAGAGAGACTCGTGAACGCACACGATATATTTTCAAAAGATTCTAATCTATACAAACGTATTAAAAAGGCGCGCAAAGAAAGCAAGTCTTCTACGCACGCGCATTCTCCCTCAACTTTCTAACGCAAATGCTTAACGCCTATACGCATGTACTTGTACTCCTCACTTTTTAAAAAAGAAATGTGTAAGTGCGCGTATTCAACACGCGATCTTTGAAACGAAAAGCTAGAACTTAACCATCAATACACTATGAATTTGTTGTCTAATGTTTCAAATAAAATATGATAAAGTCTTGTAATAAGTATACTTAACTAAAAAGACTTCGAACAAGATATACATCTCTAAAGACTCTTATTACGTAACTTACAAGAGAATATTGATGTCATATTCTCTGGGTTCGTTCTGCTCAACTTATTTTCACTTATATAAGATTTTATAAGATGATCGGATATGAAAAGATAAGATAATATAATATCGAGATTAGATCGGATAAGATAAGATAAGATAAGATAAGATAAGATCGGATAAGATAAAATAATATGTTAGACACACTCAATAAACTATCTTATAAGATAAGATAAAGAGAAAGATAAAGACCGATCATATAAGATTTTATAAGATCTTATAAGATAAAATAAGACAAAAATAAGTTGAACATGTAACATACCATTACCACAATTCCTTTTGAGCGTATTATTTTCAAACTCAAACCATTCAATTCCTTTTTACTTATCACGTTATGACGTGAATTTTTCAATTTCTTAATGGACAAAAAATAGAAAAAGTAGCAAAATAAATTATATAATTTAAAAATAATAACATATTAGCTTATTAGAATCGACCTGAGGGCATTGCTCGGAAAAAAACTAGTTTTACATATTATAAGGTTTACTTTGTAATCGAAGATTATGCATTATACTAATGAGGATCTTAAAATGTTTAACATAAGACCTTACTAGTAGAAACATTATAACCTTGAAGGGTATCTATGCTAAACACAAGTTGAGTATTAGACCAAGTTTAACTTGATCAATTTGAGTGAGGCTCAGCTAGAACTACAAGCGAAGCAACTAAACTCGAGTTTGGCTCAACTTGCTATCACCCCTTTACTCTTCTTTTATAAGATTCTGGCAAAATGTTACCAAATATAACATAAGATCGGACGTTCCCGAATATTATTAGTACGCCCAGGCAAATTAAAAAAAAGGCCCCCTAATTTGCGTGAAAGTAAAGGATATAAAGTTATAAACAATATACAACTAAGCATTAAACAAGTCTCTGCATTCTTCAATCTTAAATTGCTCATTTCTTCTTGTGATACAGAATATATACATCAAAACAACATATTATAAGATATAAAGATATAAGAATAACCCTAAATTACAACCCACTAATCATATCCATTCCCTAACTAAATCAATGATTCTACCTCGATATTTACGACTTTATCTCTACATCTTTAAAAATATATCACACCCGTTAAATAAACAAATCGAGAAACAACTAACTAAGAGTAAAAATCCGGAAATAAAAATAAAATTAAAAAATTAGCATAATTACAACAAATACAAAAAGAACAAGAATTCAACAATAAAAATTACAAACCTCATATATTGTTGAATCCCGACGGTGACTACAAATTCGCCCATTCACAAATCGTCAAAGTGCAATTGCTAATTATGAGTAATTGAAACTTGAGAACAATGGGTTCTTTGTTGAATTGTGAGATTTGGGGGAGGCAACAATCAACTATTTATTCTCAATTTTTTTCTTCTTCCCATTGAATTTTGAAGATTATAATTGGGGGAATAATATATTTTCAGTTGATTTGAGAGGTTTCTAAAGGATTTTTTTGGAAATTTTTTTTGAGAAAAAGAGAGAGAAATGAATAATTGCCGCTTGAATCAAAGATTGCACTTGTCATTTTTGGGATTAAATTTTAGGTGTATAACTAGAATTATGGGGCGTGGACAGTGGGTAGTGGGTAGAAGTTTTAAAGATGAAATGCGAAGAGGAAGTTTGTGTTTTGAAAAGTTGCAAGCGTTGTTAGTTTTTGCTTCCCCATGCTCGCTGTTCGAGCGATGACTTTCCTTTTTTTCTTTTATTTTCTTTTTCTTATACAAGGCTGAAACTTTCAAAAAATTGGGCCCTGGGCAGGCCCCGCCTGCCCTGCCCCAGGTCCAGGCCTGCATAAGATGATTTCTGTATGAGCAACACTCAGCTAGCAACTAAAGAAGCCGTTGCGGGTACATAAGAGCTGAAAAAAGAAGAGGAAAAGAAGACATATAATGTGATCTTGGCAACAAATTAAATTAGTGTCTACAGCCAACAGCCGCAATTTAGTTTCGGACATATATTACATGGTGAAGAATGTGGAATGACACTGTAACTACAATATTTCTCATATTTTTCTTATGAACGAAGAGTGCCTGTCTACGAGGGTGGTGAACAATTTTGTTACAAGTTACAGTATAAGAAAATGGGAAACAATTGCTAGCAACTTCACTTTCCATGTACCACAACAACAAAGTAATAATTTTATATATCTATTATTTTCTACATTTCACAATATGTAGGTACATCAAAATTCCACCGAGGCGAAGAATGTACTGCAGTTGGCCGAGGCCTGCTCGGGCGGCTGTTGCTGTCTGTTGCTGCTGCTGCTGCTGCTGCTCCAGTTGTTCCGCTTCTTCATGATAGAAGAGGACTGTCGGACCCGAAAATAGTCCATTGTCTTATGAGATGGAGCTCCTTGAGAGTAAGTCTTTCTTGGCTGCATAAAGCTTGTCTGTTTTTCCAAAGATAATCTTCGTGCCACAGGAT